>JACSVZ010000014.1:8088399-9288399 GCA_014706295.1 Lycocorax pyrrhopterus obiensis | reverse complement strand
GTTTTTAAAACCATTTCCCTGTCTTGTTCCATGTGCTGTAATGAGCAGTGGCCAGTTCACATTCAGGGAGAGGGTGGGCTCGGAATGACAATTCCCCTAGTGTACATTGACTTCATCCTGGTCCACATGTGGTTTACAGATCCATTGCTGTCTGTCAAACTTCATTATTGATCTTGTTTTTTAAAGGATTTTTTAAAGACTTTTGCCTTCCTGTTAAAACAACTTAATGGAAAAACAGAAAAGAAGTTGGCTACTGACTCCTAACCTATGAGCTAGCTTTGTTTACCACCTTTTAGCCCTTGTTTCCTTTACAAATAGTGCATTATTCTATATTGCCATTCCACCTCTCCGTATATTATTAATCTCCACCCCTTTGTTTCTCTTTTGTGCACCTTTTCTAGTTATGCTGTATGCCATTTAAAGTAGGTGTCAAGAGGGTGTTTGGAGTGTCGAATATAAGTGTCTTCCATTCAGTTTTAGTTTCTCCAGGAAGTTTGAGTTAATTTAAAGGATGTTTTAGTTAGACTGTTGTGTGCTAAACCAATATTCTGTGAAGGTTCCTTTGATTGTCTGATATCTTTGCAGTAGGTGTCAAAATCAACCAGTTCATCTACCTGACTGGTCTGGAAAGAGCAGTTTAATGGATTGAAAAGAATCTCTTTCTTAACTGTTAATAGCTGTGCAATTTCTGTATATGGAAATATAACGTTCCTTCTCTAGAGGATTGCCTGTGAACTCTGAGCCTGGAGGGCAGAAGAAAAATAAGAAGATGGTGACACAGTGTACATTCTCATGACTTCAATGTCATCTAACCCACCAGAGCAAGCAGCTCCATTTATGAAGGATATAATCTTTTTGAGCTGTCTTTCAGGATCACTTGGTTAAAAACTGTTGGGTGGGTGTGCAGTCTCCATCCTTGGAGGTTATTGAGACATGCTTGAATAGAAACCTGAGCAACTTGACCTGACTTGGTAACTGAACCTGCTTGCAGCAGGAGGTTGGACTAGAGACTCCTGTGGTCACTTTTGACCTGAATTATCTTACGAGCCCTTATTTCTCTGCAACCCTCAGCCTATGGCCATCCATGTTAACTGCTGGAACAAAGGAGTTTACATCTGGTAATTGGTGCTGGGAGTGGTGTAGTTAATGTCACTTCACTGAAAAAATAGTAATTTAAAAAATAAATTCAGCTTTCATTACTAAGAAAGGGAAAAAGCATCAGCACTTTAATTGTTTGTGTAATAATATGAAACCTTCTGTGACTATAAAGAAGTGTAAATATATTGTGCCTGTGAGTTTGTGCAGTAGATTTTTAGTTTGTTTATGTATTGTCTGACTTCAGAAATTATTATGTAAAGAGACTGATTGGAAATAGAATGTGGGAGTCATATCTCTTCCTGCTCAAGCAAATATTGAACCTTATCGTCTCTGTTATTTGGCAAAGAAATGTCTGGTGCCACCCAAAATCTTAACTACAGAATGGCATCATAAAAGTAACTGATACTTGCAAAGTGTCAACTCTAGAGTAGAAGGCTGATTAGATAACTTCTCAAATGCCTTTCCAAACTTTTATTTATGGTGTTTTAAGTAAATATATGGGACCTATTTCAGTAATTACCTTAGAGATTCAGGACTTTTGTAGACTTTTCAGAAGTATTGGTCATCTATATAATACAGCTCTTGAAAATAGCTAAGTGCAAAATTGAAGCAAATAGTCTCACATTCCTGGACATCTGTACTTGATGGCATTAGTTAGACACTGTTTTTTAAATTTAGTGGACTTAGGATATGTGCATCTTGTATCTTTATATATTGGCAACTTTTGTCTGCAAAAAGATTAAAATTGACTTGCTCTTGATTTAAGCTAGTCTTGGTTATTGGTTAAGACAAATTTATGAAAAGCAGAGCTCTCTTCTGCTCTTCCCCTCTTCCTTGTCTTGTGTACAGCACCTTTCTGTAAAGTATCCCAAAGTCAGTATTTTCAGAAGTGTTTCACTAGAGGAATTTGGAAGGATCTTTGTGAATTGTATCAGACATTTCTGTGGGCATTTCTCAAAAGACAGAACATTTCTCAATGATTTTGCTTTGTCTTGGATACTAAAATATTTAAAAATATGCAAGAACACTGTTGGCTACTCCATAGATAAAAGAGAATTCTTTTTGTAAGTTTTTTTTTTTATCATAACTCTTGAACAATGGAGTACAAAAGTCAATAGATGTGTTTCTAGATACTGGTGAGTAAATGTATTGGGTCAAGTGATCTGTTCTACTGTTTAAGCAGACAGTTATCAGTGCAGAAATAGAGATAAATCATGGTAGGTGTGGTGTGGTTCGTAAAATAAATGTGGTTTGCAGCTTTGCAGTTTGTATAAGAACTAGATGCTTCAAGCTGTAAAAATACATGTTTTCGAAGGATTTAAATGGCAAAATGGTAGCTGTTCCAAATATTTCTTTGAAACCTTTTGTCTTTTAGTTTACAATGTTTGAGCCAAAGAATCTGTTCTGTGATTTGTGCTGATTGCCACATTTGTGTTTTCCAGTATACTCCATAGTTAACTTAATATCCATTTTCAGGTTATTATTGCTTTATCAGTGCCATGCTGTTTATGCATGTAAAATCATGTTAATGTTTCTCAGTCACTCATAAGGCCGTGTGATGTCAGTAATGCCAAAAGCTTGATGTCTTAAAAATGTCGTATGTTTATTTTGACTATGTATAAAACTACACTTTATACCTCACCGTTCTTGGTATCGCCCCCTTTCATTCGGTATCATTTTCCTGAGGATTCCCCGTTCTTCAAAAGGCAGAGACTGAGTGTCAAAACTAATGGAGGATGATACTGTTTCTCTTTCATGTTTTCAGGGCAGGAATGATAGTGACTAGTGATGCCACTTCAAAAGTATGAAAGCAGGAGAACTCCTTAGGGAATGCTTCAAGGCCTTTTTTCTGTTCACTTTCAGGTGGAGGTGGAGATATCTTACTGTGTTCTGTTCTTTACAGGGTTACACGTCGTTCTGGAACGATTGCATCTCCTCGGGATTGCGTGGCTGTATGTTAATTGAATTGGCATTGCGGGGGCGTCTCCAGCTGGAGGCCTGTGGAATGAGGCGCAAAAGTCTGCTAACAAGAAAGGTAAGTGCAGGAAAATGATCACATTTGCTTGTCATGCTCCACACAATATAGGAGCTATAAATTACAACTGCTTCTAAGAAAAAGGATGGGGTTTTTTTTCTTTACGTGATCATTCTGAGTAATGACCTAAAGTGGATGTGCAAAGGTAAAAAGTGTTTCAGCGGTGAGATGAAGTGCCTTGGAAGATGTCTGGTCCTTGTTCTGTGCCCACGTTTGTTCTTTGGATGTTTTGCTGGTACTGTTGGGAGCCTTGCACCAACCGTTGGCAGTGGCTCTGGCCGGGGTGCAGTGGCAGCAGTTACTGCCAGTGGCACCAGCTGTAACCTGCCAAAGGAACTGGCTTTTGCAATGCCAGTGAGATGTGGGCTGAGGCTGAAAGGAATGGATAACTGCCGGATGCCAGATGTGTCCTGCAAGCCACCAGTTTACTTCTGGTGTACACAACGCTGCAGTTTGTGCTTGCAGTGCATGGGAAGGAAACCATCCTTATATTTGGGGCCCCTGAGAACACAAATCTGTATCTAGTTCATGTGTGAGGCTGGTATGTTAAATTGGTTGTGCTCTCTGACCTTCAAGATGGCCACATTTCTAAGGTCCTTTATAGAATTAGGCTGAAGATTTGAGGGCTTTATTTTTTGCTTTAACCACTGAATTTTTCATTTGTACAAAACGTGCAAAATCACGCTCTTGGAAGAATTTTTACTTCATCAGCAATAGAGGATACTTGTACAATAAGCTTATTGAAAACCTGGTCAAATGTTGTCTGTCCACCAGAAATAAATTCTCTTATGGCACATTTCCCTGTCAATATTTGCTAAATTTTAAGGAAAGCCTGTGAATTCCCCAACCTCCTCCCAGCTCCCTTCACTTCAGAAAAATTGAACCTCTGTTCTGACAAACAGCCCCTACTTCTTTTAGCCTCATTTAAGCATATTCAGCATTGATTAGTTCGCACATTTTTTTTTCCTCCAGAGCTTTTGGCTTCTTAGGCATTCAGTAATGTTCTTCTTAGGCATTCAGTCAGGAGTTATTTTCATTCTGTGAAAACCTTGTCAGCTCTATCTACTTGAAATATTAACTGTGAGGTTGCTGGGCTTTTTAGGAAAATGGAAAAATAACCTGTGTGTGTGTTCACTAAAGAATACAAGCAAAATTATTGGTCTGGGTTGTGTTTGGTTTTTCTTTGTTTGTGGTTGTATGTTTTTGTTAAATTTTATCATGTGGTTTTGAGATTGTGTAGATGTGTTTGTTTAAGGTGATCTAAAAGCTACGCAATATAGAGGTTTTCTTTTTCTGTTGTTGTAAGGCATTTGAGATACTTTTCTGTTTTCAGGTAGGAGGGTTCTATAAAAATAGGCATTAATTTAAAATTTAAATGAAGGTTGTTTTCTGCTTAAGTACTTCCTGCAAATAAAATCCCTAGCTACACCACCTCCATCAATTTAGAAATCATTCTTGTGAATTACTCGTGTTGTGGCACCTTATTTGAAGTTTTCCATTAACACTAAATTTCAGTCTTGTTCCTGAGTTGGCCAGATTTAAGTCTCTACTCTGTCAAGTGTCCTCCTTGTCCTGCTTCTGCAGGCATTGCTCCTCATGCCCTTAGCTTTGGCTGTGAAATAAATACTGTGCCTAATAATTGGAAAGAGCTGTTTAATAATACATCCAAGGTTGTGATTTAGTGGCTGAAAAATGATTTACTTTGATCAGTTTAGTTTTTACGAGAACTGCTCTCTTGATCTTGTCATCAGGTGGGGCACAAGTGATAAGGTGAGGACAAGAAGGGGGTAGAACTAGTTTTTCGGGCAGTAGCAGAGATTTATAACCAGCTAACTGTGGCTTTGATCGTATAATTAGCTTAAAAAGTGATAGCTACAATGATTTGCACTTAAAGCCTTAAATCAGGTTTATCTGTGTGATAATATTTTGCACTTCAGAATGGACCAAGGATGCGTTAAATCCATCATTGAAGGCCACAGAGAGTCAAATGAGACTGAGAAAAGAGTAGACAAGGACTTGATGGACCTTAGTGAAACTTTGTAAGTGGATATGATGTGTTACACAGTGCAACATCCTTGTAAATGTGGCTTAAGTGTATGTAATCGTTGCATCATTTTGGAGTTCTGTCTACTGGGATCAATATTAGAATCAAGTAAATAAATGTTGAGGTTTGCAAGTGGTTATTGAAAATAAAGATGGTACTCTACATTGCCTTACAGCCTCAGAGAGCAAACCAAATTGATAGAATTATTAAAAGCAAAAGGAATCCCAACAAATCCTTGGCAGTTTTACTTCAGTATTTTTTTGCTTACAATTCTGAGCAATTCATGCATGAGTGAATTTTTGTTTACTTAAAAATCAGCTCAAGAAGTGCTTAATCTTCAACTTTGTTTAATTGCAGAGCTGCTTTGTGAAAGATGCAAATTAAATATTCTGTATAGTTGAAATTTCCTTAGTAGATGAGTACCAGACAAATCTAGTACCTGATCAATCACTGAAAAATGGGAATAAAGAAAATGATTTTGCAATCAGGCTAAGGACCAGCATCTCTGAAGAACCAGGATCTTCGCTTCTTTTTCTACCTTAGTCCCTCTGTTAAAGAGAGGAAAAACGTCCCCCTTGTGAATGTTAAATCTTCTGTGGTGATTCAGTTGATGAGATCCCAAACCCACCTGATTTTCCACTCTGAAGAGCGTTAGCCAAGAAGCATTCATCACTAAGTCCTTCAAGCAGGAGCAGATCTGTGAAGATTCAGAGGTGGCTGGGCTTCTGCTGTTGCCTGTCTCCATGTGCTGGGAGGGGGAGCGGGAGAGAAATATTATGGAAGTGTGAACCAACATACGCTTATTTGAGGGAAAAGATAATCTTGACTGAAGAAACAGTGCTGTGGATATTCAGTGTAGCAGAGAAGTGGAAAAACAGTGTGGTATTGCTGACTGGAGAGAGAGGTAAACTTGGGAACAAAATCACTGTGCACTGTGGCTTCACAAGAGCTTATGGATCCTCACTGAGTTGAATTGAGGCCTCTGTGTTCCTTTCCTCTAAATGCCTGTATGTTTAGGCTGGTACTGTTGTGCTGTGTTGTATTCATGCTAGATTCTTAAACTTCTTTGCAGTGGTAGAAAAAAGTATTTTAAACACAAATAAACAAGAAAAGCTATTTCCTGAACTTAATAAATCTCTTTACTTATATCCTAAACTTAAAAGCATTTGTAATCTCCTTCAGTGAGGTTTGTTCTGTTTGTTTGTTTTTAATAATAAATCAGGTTAAAAAGATGACTTCCCATCTTACATCTTGCCTGCTAAGGTGGGATGATGAGTACCAGGTACCAACAAAAGCAGGCTGGAGCGATCCCATGTGACTGAGGTTCCTGTGAAACTAAACATGGGGCACTTGAAAGAAACTAAAATACTGTGTGAATGTCAGTTCTGAAAAGAAAGGAAGATGAGTAAGTTGGGTGTGTTTAGGCTAATTATTAAAGGAGTATCTAAGAGGTCACTATTAGTAGCTGCAATCTAGCAATTTAAAATCTTGTTTTGGAGTATGCTCCTTTATAATGAAAGAACAGGCACTTGCAAAAATTCAGAATATTGATACAAAGCTGAAAGTTGTAATATAATTATATGGGTTAATAAAGGTTTTGAGTGATGCTGTGAAAGCTTGTAAATCAGAAAGATAAATACGTATTGTTGTGTGTTTAGTTTCAAATAGGGATTATCTGGATTAAAGTGCATGTGTTCTTAAGACCAAATATCTGAAGTTCATGTTGGAGTGATCTCCCCAAAATGGAGACCTGGGCAGTATCTCAAGAGACCATCTAATCCTGATGGAGTAACAGATACTGAGGTTTCTCTGGTCCCTCTCTGGTAGATGTTTAGTCTTAAAATTCTGTACTGAATGCAGTTCAGCAGCTCCTGGGTGTTTAATTTGCCTGTTGAAGTTTTCTGTGTTTCCAGACTGAGCTGGTATCTTTTATATTTCCCAAAGCACCTTATACTACTGGGTTTTTTTACCCTCTTTAAAAATATCTCACTTTCTAGATGTAAATACACTTTGTTCTTTTTAGCTTGGCATTTTGCACTGGTTCATTCTTGCTGATTTTTTATGAAAATCTTACTATTCTAGCTATGACCTGCTAGGTACTCAAGAAGATCTCTTGAGCAATTTTAATTTAATCTCATAGGTTTTGTACACTTTTGCACACCAGCTGGGGATCATCTTTTGAAGTTGTCTTACCGTTGGGGTTAAAGTTACCAACAACTTCAGCTCATTGCAGCTCGTTTCAGTGTTATCAACAGACCCTATGAAAATGCATTGCACTCTATTGTTTGTAGTAAGGATTATTAGAACTATGGAACAGAAAAAAACTTGGGATATATTTGAGTAGGACATTTTCAGAGCACCTTTCTGATTCCTCTGAAGTGTTAGGAAAAATAAGAGCTTTCACTTCCTCCTTTTCATAGGTGTGTGTGTATATATATATATATATATGTATGGAATTGTGTCGATGAATTCATTTTTCTGTCAATCGCTTGCTACCTTTTCCCTGATGCTTATAAAGTGCTAACTTGTAAAACTATTTAAATTGCCAGGTATAATAATAACAGCAACAATAATAATAACAATAGCTACTACTAGTATTATTAGCAACTGTATTAATTCTTCTATAAATAAAGAAAGATTTTATTTAAACATACTGACTTGAGCTAGTTTAATTTGTAAGTTTTCATTTGGTGCTCTGATTTTCTATCCAGGAAAAGAATTGTATTTGTACATGGTTTCTGTAACTACTTATACTAGTAAACAGTTAATCAAATTCTTAAATTTTATTGTGTTACTCCAAATAAATTTTTTGTCATGCTTTCCTGAGTGAAGAACTCAAATAATTTTAGAACTTATTAAATAACAAACTTAAATGGTATTGCATTTATTGTTGCATGTTAAGGGGTTTATTAGTACGTATGTATTTTCCCTAATATGTGTGGTTTAACTGTTATTAAGTGAAACTCTATTACCTGGCAGTGTGTTCTTCAGAGCTGCAAAACTTGCAGATGTTGTTATGAACCTATTTCTATCCATTAATATATTGTAGCTTTTGTACTTTTTCACTGTTTTTTTGTTATTTTCATGCAACCTTATTGTTTAACTCAGTATTTTAAATAAATTTACTTGGAGCAGTAAAATAGACTGTATTCAGAGACTAATTTAGTGTAACGTACTTTGTTTTGGGGAGATAGCAAAAGACCTGGCTGGATAAGTGAGTTATTTTCCCTAAAAAAATTTGGTTTAAAGTTTGTTACTAATACTATAATTTTAGCTGATTAAGGTTAAGTTACAGATAACCTCAGACTTAACGTATTTTGAATTAAAGCCACAGATATTTTTTTTTTGACAGCAAAGGTTTGAGTTTTCAAAGTTGCATATTCTTAAGAGAGAGTTGCTTATTTTCAAAAAAATTCTTTTGCTTTTTGTAACAGGTAGGTTTTTTTATTGGTGAATGTGTTTGTCATTTATGAATTATGTCAAAATACTGACTGTGTTTTGTTCATTCTTAGGTGATTTGCAAGTCAGATGCTCCTACAGGGGATGTTTTGCTTGATGAAGCTCTGAAACACATAAAAGAGACCCAGCCTCCTGAAACAGTACAAAATTGGATTGAACTGCTTAGTGGTAAGTCTTGGACATAATGTATTTGCTTTTTTTTATCCAAATAAACCTAATTATCTGGCATCACTAGAGATTATATTGCAAGGTTTTTTGAGAGAAAATATGCAGAAAAGTTAATTAGTCTGTCCTCTAGGGTAGTCTCTTGTTGATTGTAGGCTTTAATCAAATATAAGTAACTGTTGCTTTTGACTTAACGTGGTACAGAAAGGATCTGTTGGAAGTGTCAGAGGACATCTCAGCTCGGTGGAAGAGGTGCCTTCTGCTGACTCTGAAGTAAATCAGGACCCTGGAGATGTAACTGTCTTTCTCTGTGTTTGGAGATGAGGGTTGGTGGAAGTGTGGAGCCTTACTGTGTGGACTGAGTATTCAGATCTTTCAATAAAGAAAGGAGGTGAAGAGCTCATAGCTCACACATAAAACTTGAGGGTGATATGGCCATTAATCATAAAGAAAAAAATAAAGCATTAAGAGTTTCATTTTTTCATTAACTGAAGAAATGTAATAAATATTTTAAAATGTTAGATACTTCTTGTTGATCAAAATAAAGTCTTCAAGATGAGTACTTTGCACACAGCTCTTCCTGTAAAGCAAGTAAATAGTTGCAAAAAAATGAAATGTCAATTATCATAGAGTTATGAATAGTTTGGGTTGGAAGGGACTTTAACAGGCCATCTAGTCCAGCCCCTCTGCAGTCAGCAGGGACATCTTCCACTAGACCAGGTTACTCAGAGCACCATCCAACCTGACATTGAATGTTTCCTGGGACAGGGCATCCACCACCTCTCTGGATAATCCATTCTACTGTCTCATTGTGAAAAATTTCTTCCTTGTATCTAATCTCAGCCAGCTCTCCTTCACTTTAAAACCATTACTCCATGTCCCAGGCCCTGTTAAAATGTCTGACCGCATCTTTCTTGTAATCCCCCTTTAAGTAGTGAAAGGGTGCAGCAAGGTTTCCTTAGAGCTTTCTCCTCTCCAGGCTGTACTGTCGACAGAATTGATCACCGTCATTCGTCTGTTTTCACAAAACACATAAATACAGCTTCCTTGGAGTAGATCAGAGCTGTGCTTGAGTTGTGCGAACAGCACAGGAAAAAGCCCTTTTAGTCAACAATGTGAGTGGGAAGTCAGGGGTAACGAAACTTGGAAGTTGCCTGTGTAACATCTGTTACTTCTTGCAACTGATGAGCTGCAGAAATGAGCAAACTCTCTTCGCCTTTCCCTGCTTCCTTGTTTCCTTTGTTCTTCCCATTCATCTTGTACTGCCTTAAGCAGCCTTCCTTGCACACCAGTTCATTCTCAGGTCCTTGCCATCTGTCCTCTCCTGCTCCTTGGCTGTCAGGCAGGGGGGAGACTGGACTACAAAGCAGCACATGTCGGGGGGGGCATGGCTGCTGCAGAGCTGTGCAGTTCAGTTCTCACTCAGTTCCCCTTCCCTCTTACAGCCTGCAAAAACAATTCATTTTTCTTGTCCCAAATACATAATTTGTGCTGACATTTCACCTCCTCTCCCAGTGCAATGCACATCAAGTTAGGACTGGCTCAAAAAAGGTCAACTAATGAATGAACTAGTGTTGTAGGTTTTCTTTGAGCTAAGCTAAGGTTTTCCTGACCCTGCTGAGCTTTGGCTCTGGGAAGATAGTTATCATCAGTGCTGTGGCTAAGGCTTGAATACAGTTTTACTAATGTATGTTTATTAATTACTAATTATTGGATGGCATTAGTGTTCTTTGTTTTTCCCACGGTTTAGAGATCGGTTCTTCTGAAGAAAAATATTTCAGTGGGTCTGGGTGGGGTTTTTTCTTTTTAGTGGTTGGTTGGTTTTGCTTTGTTTTATTTAATGTAATAAATTCATAAACTCTGTTAGAATTTTGCTTTGGGGACCAGGTAAATTCTGGAAAAAAGCTACTCTATCCATAATTATCAGTGACGTAGAGCACTGCTTGGAGTTACAGTATATGTGAATTCAAAGCCATCATGGAAATAAGTATATGGCCATGTAAGATGATATTTGCCAGGCTGATGTTTATAAGGTACCCTCTAAGGAAAGCAAGGGTATGGAATACAGAAGTTTGGATCAAAATGTCAGGTTTCCTGTAGATACAGCAAACATGTGTCTGCAAGTGTCTGTGTAATTGAGGAGCTTGGTCACAAGGTGTCACCACAGCACTGAGTTTCATCCACATGGCAACTACAAAAATCTAGGAAATAGCCTTTGCCCTGTGAAAGTTAGTAAGGAAACCACTTTGTGTTCGTGTGATATATCGTTCCATTCATGATCAAAATGGGGAATCGCATTCAGTGACATGTGAGATGTATAAGGATTTGTGTAGTTCAGGCCTCGTTGGTTCTCTGCCTTTCACTCTGCAGTTGGAGTCACCTCATTTGTTTACTTATCTTGGCTGTTACTTGGATACAGTGTGTGTCACCCTCCATCACAGTGGGAGAAACCTCGAAGTCACCTGTGGCTTACTGTTGTTGTTGTTGCTGTTATTTTGTGCTAACCAATAAATTTTTCAAAAGTTTGGTACAGAAACTCTCATATAATTTATGGAAAACCTCCATCTATGTAAGAAATACTTAATGTTGTTCATTTTCTTGCCCCTTAAAATGCATAGTCTTTTACATCAGGAGGGGATTTTAATTCTTATGATAAATAGTTTATAAGCTGGAATTCAATTTTTTAGCCTGTGAAGTAAGCTCTTAAGCAAAGGTAGAATTCTCACTGCTAAACAGTTTTACCTTTATCAGGAGCTGTTGATGCTGATTTTGTGTTTTTTCAGTTTCGTCCTCTATGCACACACAGTCACACACTCTGAAGGGCCCAGTTCTTCTGACTTAACAAAAAGCGTTAGACATAATTTATACAGAAACATTAAGGGCTCTGCCCAGCTTGTGCTTCCATGTGTGCACACGTATGTCACAGTACATCATCACTGTTTCATCTGGTGGAGGCAGGAAGGGGGAGAAGAGTGGAAACCTAGAGAAATACAGAAATGCACTACGTAGGTGTGCATTAGCTTGTCTCCGTGGCAGAAGAAAGGCAGTAACACTTCTTGCAGTCTCTGGTGTGGTAAAAGGCTGGACTCAGAAAAATGCACAAAGACTGTAGAAGGTGCTTGATCTTACTTTATTTTTATTGTTACTAAAAGTAAATTCGTTCTGCATAACTGGGGGTTTTTTTGTTTTACTAGACAAGGTTTTTGTTTATTTGTCATATCTGTAATCAAGACATGACTTAGCTATCATTTCATCCAAACTTTAAATGTACCCCAGAGCTCCTCCAAGGAGGTTCTCCCGGTCTCTGCCTCCGTGCCAGGGATCGGAGAAATGCTGACAGGAGCATAATGTCTTGTAGTCTGCTGTATAATTTTGACAGCTCATTCTGCACCACAGAGGGGGAAAAAAATCACTGCAACAGTACAGCTTAAACTTTGTCTGACTGTTGTGTGGTTTTCTTGCTGTTTCAGGTGAAACATGGAACCCACTGAAGTTGCACTACCAGCTACGAAATGTCCGTGAGCGGCTAGCTAAAAATCTAGTGGAAAAAGGTGTACTGACAACAGAGAAACAGAACTTCCTTCTTTTTGACATGACTACACACCCTCTCACCAACAACAACATCAAACAGCGCCTCATCAAGAAGGTTCAGGAGGCGGTTCTTGACAAATGGGTGAACGACCCCCACCGCATGGACAAGCGCTTGCTGGCGCTCGTGTATTTAGCCCACGCCTCAGATGTCCTGGAGAACGCTTTTGCCCCCCTCCTGGATGAGCAGTATGATTTAGCCACAAAGAGAGTGCGGCAGCTCCTGGATTTAGACCCTGAGGTTGAATGTATGAAAACCAACACGAATGAGGTTCTGTGGGCTGTTGTAGCAGCTTTCACAAAATAACTGCATTCAGACTGAAGTGTTCTCTCTTCTTTTATGTAAACCAGTTGTTTCTCTTTCATTGACTATTCATGTTTTCTGTAATTTGTACCTTCTCACATGATGAATTGGCTTTTGTTTAATGGGAATTTTAAGTGGTGTATTCCCTACTTCTCTATCTGTATACAGGATTCTGCTGGTACAAGAGACTTTCCTGTTTCAAACAACAGAAAAAATGGTTACTGCCATATTGGCATTCCATTTCCTATTCTGTTTGAGTTACCTTAAATACTTTGTTTAATTTTTCACCACATTGTTATTGAAGTGGTTTGTCACCAAAGCTCCATGTCAAAGTGTCTGTCAGGACATTTTATACACAGATGTTTTCAATTATATCTAACAAAATTACTTTAAAAGCAGAAATGCCATTAAGCAGCTTTGTCAGTAGTTCCTGTAAAATGCCCCATAAATTTTACTTTTCATGAAAGTCTCTTGCTTATTGATGTTTACATTAAAATGATATATGAGTCATAAGGCTAGAGTTGAAAGGTCCAGTTTTTTTCATAAACCCATTTTGGGATGGGATGCATTCCGTTATATTATATATATAGTTCAAATTGTAAATTAACAACTGCCCCATCTTAGTATTTTGCAAGTTTTACACCTGGTGCCCCTAATTTGCCATCAGCCATTTGATGGGAAAAAAAGGCCTCCTATAAAGAGCATGTATGTGAAAGCTGTTTGTTTCCAGCATCTACAGAGTTTGCCATCCAGGTATTCTAAGTCTATGCATTGTCTTTGATAATTACCGAATAGAAAGAGACCACTTTCTATCATCATATCATCATTTGTACTTTTTTTTCCTTCTCTTCTTTTCTCCTCCTATATGGAAGAGGCTTGTGACTAGTACAATTCTTGATTGCAGTTTTTATGTTTGTTTGTACACAAATTATTTGTGGCAAACCTTGAACTATTTTGCACTTCAAGAACAAAAGGTCAGTCCTAGCAGGTGTTGCATGTAAATGGTTAGCAAGTAATGGCAGCAGTCAGACAATTCAGATTTCTGTAATGGGATGCTCTGCTATATTTTAATTTTTATATATGCAATTATGCTGATTAGCACACTATTGTAAAGAAACCCAAAACCGATATAAAACTCTGGCTTTTTAAAATTTATTGCCTCTTTGCCACTGCTTGTTATTTCCCATTGGTTTCACAGTGTAAATATTATGCATTGAAAAAATTAAGCATTGATTTCTATATTTTTCTCCTCATAACAATGCAGATTTATAGTGGGGCTTACAGGTGTTTAGAAACTTTTTGGTTAATATTCAGAGCAAGAATACTAGATGGTGTATAACTGTAGAGTTGAAATTTAAGAGATCCCTTAATCTGTATACTAGCTTTTTACCTACAGTAAATAAACTATGATCTTGAAAGTGCCTGAAACAGAGTAAGCATGTCACTTTTATTTTTTTGTTGCTAATTAGAAAGGTTTTATTGCCTAACTGAAAGCTTTCATTAATATCCTTCTTATTAGAAAGGGAGAATTTAGATTAAGTAGTTCAAACTGACTTAATCAGTGGTGTTGCTCGGATCTGCAGGATTCATGGCTGGGACAGGCTGAATTAATTTGGGGAGTGTGCAGCTGTGCTTGCCCTAGGTAGACCTCTTCAGTCTTGAGCACAGCTCTACAGCCTCATCTGTGACTGGACTTCACTTTTGCACTTCATTTTCAATCATTGAGATGCTTAAGTAGTTGACTTTAAAATACAACTTATACTCCTTGTACCTCTATAACCTTTTTTAAGGAAGGTTTTTAAAAATACAGTCCTTAACATTTAATGGCACACTGTTCTTTCAGTTCTTAATGCTGTTTCTTTAGACAAATGAAATTAAAAGTATATTGTAAGGTAATTCAAACTCTGGTTTACAAATAAAAAGACAAACAGTGTTCTCTCACTTGTAAGATGCTGTGTTTAAAACTTTGAGGAGCTTGGGCATGAACTTGGGACATTGTCTTTTAAACATTTCAAGCTGTGATTGCTTTTAAGTTGAAGAAAAAAGAAAATTGCTGTGTTGCTCTTACATTTGACAGCTTATGGAATACTTTCTGTATACTTGGTAGTATATGCAGCTCACAGCTTTCATTGTCTCTCTCTTGTGATCTGTTTTCTCATTTTCTGTTGCTCTTTGAGAGGAGGAAAAAGTAATTAGGCAGAAAGGTCAGGAAAATGGTGGAGTATGCCAGGAGCAAGTTATGTGCACAAAACTTTTAAAATGGCTTTGAAAATCTAAGCTGCTTGAAACATGCTTCAGACTGAAAGTACCTTTCACAGTCCTATTTCTGGCCTCTCTTCTTCATTCTGTGAATATTTTCCATTTTTCCTGATGGTTTCATGTTTGGTTGTGGGGAATATTGGAGTTTTATCACCCTTATAGCCTGTGTGGTTTAAAAGAAGTCATCCTTTTAATCCCCCACCTCGAAAGATGATTTGGGGTTCTTTGATTTTTTTTTTCCCCACACAGAAGGTAACTGCACACATTATTTATCAGCTTTATTTTGTGTAGGTTAGGACCTGTGACCATGATGGGGAGAGCGTGCTGGACATGTCAAAGAAATTGGATGTAAGTGAGGAAGGGTTTGTGGAGAGCAAGAGTGTCTTTTGCTGGACCACCTGGTTTAAACCTGGATGTGCAGGGGAAATAGATGAGCTTTTGGAGTCTTGAGTCCTAAAAGCGCTTCAAAAAGCCCAAAGCCTCCAGGAAGGTAAGTTTAGTAGGTTTACAGGAACTGATTTGGCTAACATCATTGCCTTCATTGCTATTTCAGGTTTTAATAAAATGGTTAAACATGGGAGACTGCGTTGATGAGATTCAGGCGCCCTTGTACCTGTTGGCTGCTACTGCAGCTCACAGAGACCTACCTGGTGCGCAGATAGTTCTGTCTGCTCCGAACCCTTGGCTCTCAATGGCTGCTTCAAGTGAAGACTCTTACCCAAAGCCTGAACTTGGACATGTGCCTCAAGGAACAACATGTATTATTCAGGGACACATTCTTTTAAAACAAACTTTCAAGTCAAAACCAGGATTTTGAAAGTTAAATCACCAAGCAGTATGTGTATATATATATATATATACACATATATATACATGCACACACACACACATTTTCACAGTCCTTGAGATTGACATCCTCCTGTGTTTCTAGAGCTGGTGTTACAGTGCTGTTACATGGAATGGTAGTGAAACCTGTGCAGCATAAGTGATGCTTTTGAGGCAAAATTTGCATAAATGGCGGTAAAAGGCTGCTGACTGAGTGCTCGTGTGTTCATGCCCATTTCTCCTACAAAGTGAAGATACATATTAACTGATGTTTTCTCTGTGAACTGGACTGAATCTGTACTGTAACAAAATAAAGCACTCTTTCATGCTATGAGCTGCAGGTGGTTACTGCATATCACATGCATGCAATACCTAAAGGATATTTTTTTTTCATTTGCTCAGTAATTTCCAGTTTTTCCTGAGGCTGCAGTATTCACCAGTTTGGGAAACAGAACTTTTTTAAAGGTTTTCATCAAAGTCTTAGCTCTGCCTCAGCTGGGCTTTAAGCACTTCAGGCAGCCAAAGTCTGTTACGTCCCAGTTTCCCCTGTTGTCCATCTGTCTTTCTCTATGGAGGTGGGTTTCCAGCTTCAGAGAAGTATGAACTTTTTTCTCCCTTGACTTTGGGCTCTGGTCTTTCCTGTTTCTTCTCTTGCTGCTAGGTGACTTCAGCAATAGTGTGGCCAGGAGGACCAGAGCAGTGATAGTCCCCCTGTACTCAGCACTGGTGAGGCCACACCTCAAGTTCTGTGTCCAGTTCTGGGCCCCTTAATTCAGTAGGGACATTTGAGGTGCTGGAGTGTGTCCAGAGAAGGGCAATGGAGCTGGGGAAGGGTCTGGAACATAAATCCTGTGAGGAGCAGCTGAGGGAGCTGCAGGTGTTTAGCTTGGAGAAAAGGAGGCTCAGGCGTGACCTGACCACTCTACAACTCGCTGACAGGAGAGTGTAGCCAGGTGGGGATGGGGCTCTTCTCCCAGGGAACAAGTGACAGGACAAGGAGAAATGGCCTCAAGTTGTGCCATGGGAGGTTCATGTTGGACATGAGGAAGAATTTTTCATTGAAAGGGTGGTTAAGCACTGGAATGGGCTGCTCAGGGAGGTGGTGGAGTCACTGTCCGTGGAAGTGTTCAGGAAACAACTGAGTGTGGCACTTAGTCCTGTGTTTTAGGTGGTGTTTGATTAAAGGTTGGACTTGATGATCATGGCAGTCTTTTCCAACCTAAATGATTCTGTGATTCTAGAATATTTCTGCTGTTGCGAATTTTTCTTTACTAATCTTTTCCTCTCAATTTTACTGTCAACCCAAGCTTGACTCTCCATTACCCTCTCCTCAGAGTCACTTTCCTCTCTGATTTGATTCCGTATCAAAGCCTCAAGGAGCCTCCTTTTTTTCAGCAGATGAGTTTGTCAAAAGTAGCTGCCTTGATGGTTGAACTAAGGCAGCTGGCGGCCTGCTACAGCTCATAACACCTGGTTTGGTAAGGTGAACAAAACCTGGTGCTAATTTACCTTGAAACTTCTGTTTGCCAGCTTCTAAAGCAAGTTATTGTCCATGCAGCAGGGGGAACTTGCAGCTGAAGATGATGATTTTGGCAGTTCTCTAATGTAAGTAGATCTTGTGAGCAGTGCTTCAAGGACTTGCTCATCTCTCACTCGAGCTTTTCCTGCAGTGAGAGTATTCTATACAAGAGTAATTTTTCCTTTTGGGCTCTCTGCTTGTTAAAAGAATTGAGTTTGTGTTGCAGCTCAAAGAAACATCTCTATTTGGCTATCCAAAGGTGTAGACATGCATTATTTACAAGGTTTCTTTACTTGTATATTATACGATTAAAAGGGACAAGTGGGAGAAGAAAGAGGTATAGTTACACTTAAAATGTGATCAAATAAGCCATTTTCTTGGCACAATGTACTAAAATGTTTTGGTCTTTCTTTTCTTTTCTTGATTGCCAATTCTTCATTCAGTTAATTTTCATCTAGTGCATCTGTTGTCTGCTCAAAAAGGGTTTGCCATCATCTAATGCACTAGTCCTTCAAGATTTGTATTCTGTTGCCCCTTTCTTTTTTACATTTATTCAAATCTTGGATTTTTTTCTCCCTTTGACATGGGATTGATCTTGAAGGTAGATATTAGAGAAGACTTTGGTAGGTTTAAAGTGCAATGACAGGCAGTTTATAAGCTTTCTTTGCTACTGCCAAGGTGTCTTTATAGGTCGTCCTTTGTTTCCTCACTGTTCAAATGAAACCAAATCACATCTCGACCAGCTTTTAAAATCCTGCTCTGACTCATTAAGCTCCTCAGGACCTCAGACCCTTCTGAAAAATACGATTTAACTAAGTTATGTATAGGTTTTGCAGTGCTAAACGAAACAACTTCTACACACTACTAAAAATCTCAGACCTTGTGTTTTTAGAGAAGCTGCAGAAGAAGTTTATCAAAGCCAGATCATTTTTCCGAGCAGGAATCTTATGGTAACCCACCTCAGCAGTGGCAGTAAGCAGAGTCCTTGGTGGAGGAGTCACACTGGTGCCTGAACAAAAACTGGTCCAAGTGAGCTTCCTGTCCTGGAAAGATCTGGGATTCCTCCTGTCATTAACCTTTCTCAGTGTTCCTAAT
This sequence comes from Lycocorax pyrrhopterus obiensis, assembly GCA_014706295.1. Taxonomy (NCBI): domain Eukaryota; kingdom Metazoa; phylum Chordata; class Aves; order Passeriformes; family Paradisaeidae; genus Lycocorax; species Lycocorax pyrrhopterus. The sequence goes on along the minus strand of JACSVZ010000014.1, from coordinate 9,270,008 downwards.
GAAGACCTTGCATGGATACATGCTGGTTTTTGCCCCGGTGACATTGGAGTTGGCTGTGGGCCAGGGGCTGGGAACGCTCGGTGCCTCTCAGGTGATGTGGGAGCCGGTCTCCATCCAGGCAGGCCATGAGCTTCATATCCACGGCAGACCTGAGCATCTTCCCCTGGAGCCTGCTCTCCCAGCGGTCCCACTCTGTGCACCAAGGAGACTTCTGGGGCTGGGGATTTTTCTCCTGAGCGCAGCAGAGGAGGTGGGGGAGCTGTGCAGTGAGAGCCTGGCTCGTGCCCACCAGTGAACGCGCCACAGATGTGTCTGGGGCTGCGCCTGTGCCTGCGTGGGAGGGGAGCAGCTGCTGCTCACAGAGGTCCCGGTCAGCCCGGAAAACACCGCGTCACATGGCGAGCGGTTCTCCTTGAAACCAGGGAGTGCGTGTGACCTTCCTCAAGATGGAATATGTACAAATAAAACAGGCCTGAAATAAAATGCAATTATAAACACATAACAACAACTGGAGTCTGTCTGTTGGATGCGTTGCAAACAGGAAATGGAGCTAAATTCATTGTGTTAGTAGATGCCTTGCTGCAAGGATGTTGCCTGATGTTAGGCTCTAGCTATTGAGAGCTTCCTTCTGAGATCCAGCTGAAGATTTGCACACATTTTAATATACCCAAATCTGAGACGCTCAGCCAAACACATCAGAAGGTACAAGCAGTACTGATATGCAAAGAAATTTGCCACAGCATTTATAGATATTTGAACCAGCTTCTAACATTATCTTTAAAGAGGAGACAAAGTTGTCTTTTGATTGTACTGAAGTATCCTTTTCTTTAGTTTAAAGTTCTTTCTTCTGGATGGAATGGACAGGACCTACTGCCAAGATCACATATGTCTGACAGTCAACACAAGGGTTAAGGATTTGTGAGCCACAAACAGCAGAAATGTCTGGCACATTTTCAATTTCTCTGCACAGCGATAGAGAGAAGCAGCAACCTTAATTGAAGTATGTCTTCTGAAGGTAATTGCTTCAGAGATAACTAGAGGTAGAAGCAGTTTGGTGAGCTGCTCTTAGTGTGTCTTGCAGGCTCTGTTCATCAGCAGCTCAGAAAGGAGTTCAGAAACCCTGTGGGGTTGCAGTAATGAATGAGGTTTGGTTCTGCTTGGTCCTCAGCTCTTTGCTTATACAGTCAAATGAGTCCCAGCTCTCCCACGTCAATGTCTCTGAGCTGCCCAGGGCTCTGCAGATTTGCCACTTGCCTGTTTCAGATCTGCAGCCAACTGTCAAGGCTGCTGTGGGAGCTGCTCTGCTCCCAGGCTCTTCCCATCTCCAAGGCTAGAAGCCTCATGTCCCTGGGCTTCCCTCTCTCAGCCCTAGGGATCTATCAGGTTCACAAGGCAGTGTCATGTATGGTGTTCCCAGATGAGGCAGCCCTTAGAGAGCACTGTGGGTCTGAAAGTGAGGAGACAACCAAATGCCATGAGAGATGAGGAAATACTGATGTGTACTCTTCTCTGCCTGCCCCAGAGCTCAGGGTGTGGCCCAACAGTTTGGGATGGAGGCGGGCAGCCAGCATCAGGGACTGCTCAGGGAGGCTGGATGTACAGATCCATACAGCTGGATGGGATTCACCCCAAGGAGCTGAGAGTGATGGACAGATTCAGCTAGGAATAACCACGGTGACTCAGAGAAGGCCTTGGGGACTGGGCCAGTGATGTGGCTGTCTTTGAGATGGAGAACAGGGTACAGTTAGCCTTGCCTCAAATCCTGCAGAGGTGCAGGAAGTGCAGCCTCTTTGAGTCCACTCCAAACATGTAACAGGGCAGGAAGGCACCAGGGAATGGTCATAGATTCATGAAGTCCAACTTGGCCTGGCTGATGAAATTGCCTGCTGTGATGAAATGCCTGGCTGTGGGGACTGGGGGAGGGGGAGTAACAGTCGATACTTGTCTTCAGGGAGGCTTTCAACACCACCTCATCATTTTTAAGAAAGAAGCTGTGGAAGAGCTTATCAACATTAGCAATACCATGTGAGGTATGGTTTGAGGTCCCCTGGTTCAGAAAGAGTGCTGAGGAAATAAGGTCCAGCAAAGGGCAGTCAGGATGATCCTGGGCCTGAGGGACATGGATATAAGGAGATGTAGAAAGAGGTGGGATGTTTTAATCTAGGAAAGAGAAGGGGTAGGGGTCCACAACTACTTGGTGGGGCAGTCACAAAACTAGCAGGGATCAGCTCATCTCAGCAGCAGCAGGTAATACAGCAGTGGGTGATAACATCAAACTGCACTTCAGGAATTTCAAACTGAAGTTCAGGAAAATTTCTTCCGTAGGAGTGTGTTACAGTCCTGGAAAAGACTAACCAGAGGAGCTGTGGTAGCTCCATCCTTGGAGGTCTTGTGCACTGGTCTAGACAAAGCCACAGCTGACCGGATCCAGTCTTGGCAAAAACCCTGCTCCAAGTGGGAGGTGGAGCTGGATGACCTCCAAAGGTCCTTCTCAGCTAATATTTCTGTAATCCTGTGATCAGCTTCATGGCTTTGACTGTGGCTGCTAAACTGGATACTCCAACAAGCCTCCTGCTCAAAACGTTGGTCAAATAGCAGGGACATAGAGGGTGTTTTCTTTGAGCAGCAGAAATGCAGTCCTCACAATATTATTCAGCTTTGTCCTGGATGCCCCAAAATTTCACACGTGCCAGAAAGTTCGCTCAGTTCCTTCATGGGACTGGATTTAGATGCAGATTTTCAATATCTAATTTGACAGATAAACTGGAGTTATTGCCAGTCAAACTGCCAGAATCAATACTTCTTTTGCAAGATGGTGAAAACATCAGACAGATAATGCACCAAGAGGTACCATCCAGGCAGCAAACCCCAAGGAGGGCACCAGGCCTGCCTGTAGCATGGCATGAGGGGTGTGGGGAGAGACAGAAACTCTGCACCTCTGCCCACTACTGTCAGAACAGCATGAGCTGAGAAGTTTTTTGAGCTTTTGCAGTGTCCTGCAAGTCCATGGATGTTATGTGTAGTTATTTTCACTACTTCAAGCATTAAGAAGATCCTTGTTGTGGATACTTCTGTTAATGAAAAGGAGGTGAGAAACTATGTTGCAAAACATGAATGGGATATTTTCAGCAAATACATAAACCTATGGCTTTCTTCAAAGACAAGATAACATACCTGCACTGGTGAAATACTTGCCTTTCCTAATTAATGCACATTCATTTCTGTGAATGAATATCAAGGAATTTAGTGGTGTAGCATGAACTTGTATTCCCTCCAGAGATCTCTCCTGCTGTACTGCCCTGCACAGTAAGAGACTCTGTCACTTACAGCATAATGTTCAGCATAGGTTCTTCTAGTCTCCTGTTTTTCAATTCAACACCATTTAAGTCCAATAAACAAATTGCCACCTCTGTCCAACCTGCCTCAGGAAGAGAAAAAGGCTAATGCCACTTCAGAAATTAACAGCCAGAGCACCCACCCTAACAAACTCTAATTATTTCACCATAAGGAGAAACACCAGCCAGGATCATTTACACAGAATCAACAACAACAACAAAAAAAGAATAATCAAAAAGCAAACTCAGCTGCAATTCTTGTTTGCTAAAGAGTTGTACTCATATCATAAATTGTGGTAATTGTTTTTTAATTAAATTAAGTGTGCACATAGCTATATAATTAAAAAGCATGTAGGCGTTCCAGATTTCTTTAGAAACTACCCACCAGTCTTGCTGTCTGCTTTAAGCCACAAGGGATGTGAACCAACCTTTCTGAATCTTTGGGAAAAGGAAGGGGAAGCTTTAAAACAGGTGCTCCATGTTACCAGAAAGAATGATTTACAGCAGCCCCTGGAAACTGAATCTCTGGGTACACAGTGGGATGCGCCAGAGACAGGATGGGACAGAAGGAAGGGGTAGAGCTTTGAACTGATCTCACTGAAGGCACAGATTGACGCCAGTGCCCAGGGAAATCAGTGGCTCTAAAAGCATTTGTTGCCTTTGGAAGACAGTTTGTTCTGTGTGATTGTAAGAATGTTAACATCATGACAATTCTTGTTCTTGTTGCCTTTGTTTATAAGTGATTGTAAAAATGTTATATTGGTTCAATTCTTGTCCTTGCTGCCTCTGTTTATGTGGATGTGAGGTCTCCAGCTCTTATGACGTGTGTGTTTCAGTAAACACCTAACATTTAAGTTGCTGAGTTCTCTAGTGCATGAGGTGGACTTCTCAAGTTTTTACATAAAATGCACCTTACTTAGGTGCCTCTTACTTCCAGGACTGAAGGGACAATTCTTAGTCTCCCCTCTGTGTTTTCTCTAAATGAGTCACTTTGCTTTCTTGTTGGCTTTCCTTCATGACCTGATACATTGCATGGTTCCTAAAAAACCCAAACCGAATTAAAATGCACAGTATTCCACACAAGTCAAGTGTTCTAAGTTGTGAAGAGTCACTGAGATATTTCTACGTATCTACATCGTCACTTGGCTTGCTCTGAAGCTTCTCCTTGAAGCTGCAGGAGCTTGTGCTGTGTCTGTTAATGAAGGTGACTTTGAAGGTGAGGAGAGACTGTCAGTAGATCTAGTCCCATCTCCTGAGCAAACCCTCTGTCTGTTTCCCACTGTGCATCATGGGTTTTGGCTAAATCAGATTTTCTGGTAAGACATCCTGCCATGATGTAAGGAGATGTCAGGAGACTGAGAGCCTTATGCTTCTTTTTCATGCTTCACTGACTTCATTTGGACGAGGTGGTGCTGATACTGTGCAAGGGCTCTACGTTTCCAAGGCAAGTATCCTGACTGTAACTTCCAGCCATTAGATTCAGATATTTTCCCTCTGAAGATGCATTGACATTGTAATTAAGTCAATACACAACTTCTTCAAAGACAGACTGAACTGCTTAAACTCCTTAAGAACATGTCAGTACAGAGGAGCACGCACGTTCTCCTGGCACAATTGTACCAGTAAAATAAAGTGCTAGGCACCAGCAGAGCTCCCCACAATGACACTGTTGTTTTGGGACAGAAATAGGCTTTCTTTTCCTTTCCTTTTAAACTCCTTCCAAAGGGATCTTGGAAGCTCTCCCAGTGCTTTCTCCTGCCTGGGGGAGGATTTGGAGGTGGGTGAGGAGCACCTGAACCTTTGGAGTAGCTTCACCCCAAATGCCACGTCTAAATCTGGAGATGGCCTGGGTCCATGACCCTCTTGGATGTGGGACATGAGTTTTCACGAGGGCTAAAAAAAGCTCATGATGGTCCCTGCCACTAGTTATCCTTCTAGAAAAGCCCAGCACCCCACGACCTGCCGAGACCCCACTTGGCCCTCACAGCCCATGAGACACACGAGTTGAGCTGATAGAACACTTTTACAATCACTTATAGAGAAGAGCCATTTCTGATTTAAACCTCAAGGGTAGTTGCCTCGGAGGTTGGTTTAGGTTGGGGTTGGTTTTTTTTTGTTAGTTAGGAGCAACAGGAATATAAAGGCATGAAAGTTCACTGGAGCCTGTTTCAGCCTGTAAGTGGGTCACAAGACACTGAAGCGCTGAGTGAAATAACACCCACACAAATCAAATAAAAGAGTAGCTAACCTGTATTTAAAAAGAATAATCTTTCTGGATGCCTTAGTCATAGATGTCTTAGCCATGAAAAATTCAACACACCAAGTACTTAGTGGAGAACCGGCTGCAGAGTATGCCTCCAAACCCAGGTACAAAATTATCAGATTGGTATTAGTAGTTAAATCACCTCCTCTCAATGCTCCAGGGACCTGGGATGCATGCAGTTTCCATCAGAAATAATGAAATTCATGAGTGTGAACCCTGGAAGCAGTGTCTAGTGAGAGCTTTATGGGAGAAAAGCTTACCAAAGTATCTCACATGGAAGTTGGCCTCAAAAAAAAAAAAAAAATCAACAAACAAACAAAAAACCTGAGGGATGAGGGAGCAGGTAGCACTGCGTGAAACCCTGCACGGACACCAGCTGACATTGCTGAAAGACGGATGCTGCTGCGGAGAGCACTGAGCTGAGCGGGGTTATCCCCCAAATAGCTCCGAGAGCCTGCGCGGAGGTTTTATCTTCGCTGCTGGCAATCACAGCGCTGGCCCAGCCAGCACCGCGGCTTGCCTGTAATTACCACGGAAGTTTTACGCGTTCTGCTGGCTGTGTCTGAGTGCCGAGAGGCTGCAGGCAGACAGAGCCGCGGGTGTGCGGGGCAGGACAGCGCTGGGGCCGGGGTTTGTCCCCGGAGCACGTCTGCCTGCAGGAGCAGGGCGCGGGTGGCGAGGCTGCCCGGGACGGGAGGCACGGGAGCGCCGGCCCGAGTGCCTGGAGGGGCTGACTGGTAACAAAACAGACCCTTCGGCCTCCTCCTTGCTGGGGGGCAGCTGGGAAGCTCCGGCGTGTGTGGCCCAGCCTTTCGCCCCGTGCTGGGGCTGTCCGTGCCGTGGGTGTGCCTGCAGAGGCCGGCGGTCTCCCACGGGTGTTTTCCCGGCCAGGGCCAGGGGCTGGCTGCCTCCAGCTGTTCCGTGTCCCCACCGCTGCTGGGCTGCGGCTTCCCGGGGTTTCTGCTCCGACCTACAGAGACCAGACTGTGCCACAGTCCCTGCCTGCCTCGCCAGCCCGGAGTGAGCTGCCCGGCCTGAGCAGCCTGGGTTTCGCTGGGCAGATCTGCCGAGCCGCTGTTCGCCCGTGCGGCAGCGGGATGAAGGACAGCGGCAGCGGGATGTGAATCAGAGCCATGAGTCACTCGGGTTTAACTTACCTCTGCTCCTCTGCTGGGAAACGGAGATAACTGGAGATAATGCAGTTACTCTCCAGCTCTGGGCTCGCCCTGTCATCGTCCTGTGCTTTCATGGTGAAAGGGAAGAGAGCAGGGCATCACTCCTCCCGCACAATTACATGGTACCTGAACACGTCTAGAGACTTCTGGGCGTTCTGTCCTCCCATCAGCAATACCTCTGATTTGTTTTTGTTTTTTAATTGACACTAAGGGCCAGAATGGATTAATTTCACAGTGACAATGGTAGCAGCTCACATATAAGCCAGCAGGAAAGGAAGGCTGTTTGCACCTATCATAATGTTCTGCAGGCAGTGTCCTGGCAGCAGAAGTGGACTTTCCTCAGAGAGGTGGTTTCCCACCACCTCTTTGAGCCTGAGTTTCAATGTGCCCTAATGCAGCAGCCCATGAGCAAACGGAGGAGAGCCTCCGTCCCTGCAGCACCTAATTCAACCCCCCCACACGGATGGTATAAATGACCAGGGTACAGACTGGCTAAGGAGGAGGATGCTTTGTAGCCACATTCTGGGGCACCAGAAAGAAATCCAACAGCACATCGCTGAAATGTTTTCTGTATTTGTCGAAATAGCCTCATGGCTGTCGTCAGCTTACAGTCAATGCGTTCATGGTCCCACAGTTCACAAAAGATGGGTGGCTGTGGAAGGGCAATTAGTGGGGCTTTTCCCATCAAGCTGTGGTTCAGCTGTTTTTGGATGATGATGAGAACACAAAATACTTTTATTGCCCATAAATACAGAGCCTGAAATCTGTGGGAAGTTCCCTTTACCGGTTGAAAACCCACTTTAGGAAGAAAACTAAAACTCTTGACCTTGAAATAGCTTCTAGATTCTAAAAGCAGCACATCTAGCTGCCTGTTACAGACATTAATCACTGCCGTATTTTTCACAGCATGTAAAATTTAAGTAATAGAATCACTGTCCCATTTGCCATTCTTGCAACTAAAAGCTGATAAATAGAAGCACTGACCTCAGCTGGTTGATTTAACCCGATGAGTCATGGTCTTGGGGCCACATATGCTTTCTCTGCTAATATTCTTGTTCCTATTTATTTTTTAAAGTGTGATGGCATGCTGCGTACCATAGAATAGCTTCTCTAATGGGCAATTCCAGAAATAGAAATATCCCACTGGTTCCCTTTCCTTTGTCAGAGCTTCACAGTCCGTACTTAGTCTACACAGAGCTGCAGCAGCTCAAAGAGATGCCAGGAGAAACAGAGGATGGGCAGAGCTTGGCTGTCGAGCAGTGAATTCCTCTTTAAGTTCTCTATCTAAGAAGCAACCCAGCATATTCTTCCTTTTTGCATTACAGGGAGCTCAGCTGTAGAGAAAAGTGAAGCAGATGTGGGCTCCTCCACTTCAGCTGTACCTGCCACAGCAGGGTTCTGCCCACAGCAATAGCTTTGGTGTTGCTCTCAATGAGATTTTCTGCAAAAGTCTCGCTTTTTCATCACAGCTGAACAAGAGTTCTGAATCACAGTCGGGTTGGCATTTCAGTCAGGGTGGTGGTCCACAGCAGGCTCCTTGCCCTGGGCTGGGGTCGTCCAGGCCTGGGCACCATGCGCAAATACAGAGTGGAAAACCCTTCTTAATCTCCTAGACAAATGTGGTTTGCAACTCAGTAAGTTTGAAAGTTTACATTCACAGGTATAATAATTAATGACTGGACATGGCACTTGGTGCTAGAGTTTGGCTGGCATGGTGGTGTTTGTCAAAGGTTGGCTTTGATGATGTTGGAGGTCTTTTCCAACCCTCATGGTTCTGTGATTCTGTGAATGAATGCCAGCTGTCCTCATGGCTGTACCTGTGTTGATCTAAGCTGGTGAATCATGGTCGCGGGGCCACGTGTGCATTCTCCATCCAGATGGATACAGGCAGGAGTGACTGTACAGGGAAAGGATGAGATGAGGCTGGGCAGAGATGTGTTCTCTGCACGCCCAGTCACACACATGTCCCACAGCAGACAGGATGCCAGGCCAGGAGGGGATGTGAAGGAGGACTATGGCACTTTGCGGCTTGGGCTGGGGAGAAATATCAAAGCAACTGATGGAAGTTGTCAGAAGTGGGTCTACCAGTATGTAATCTGGCACCATCAGAAATGGCATTTGCTCAATGATCAATCTCAAAAAGACTGTAGTCAATATAATTTTCAGAAGTTGTATCTGTACCCAGACGTGGCCCAAGGTCCAGTGGCCTCCATGCGGGCAGGAACCTGTTCGGATATGCAAGACAAGGACCTGGCAGAGCCCAGGCTGTCGCACAAGACCCCAGAGGCCATGGCTTTCACACCCTGTGGGTGCTCCCAAGCAGGACTGGCCCCTTGCAATAAAGACCTGAGGGGACTATTTCTCTGCTGGCCTCCAACTGGGAGACTGAGTGAGAGGCAGGAGGTTTCTGTGCCTCTATCCCATTCCCAGCTTGCAAAGTGGGTACGTGGGACATAACTAGTGAGTTACCAACGCGTTGCTGTGTTGCCTTGTCCTCTCCTGGTGGGCAGATCTGTGGTGCTGCAGCTCCCTAAAGGAGTGGAGCAGGAGCAGCTGCTTGCTGAGCTGCGTTGTGCAGGTGGGGAGTGATGGGTTTGCACCTGGGTGTCCCTGCATCCCTTTGGCACCAGGTACCTGTTCAGATTGACATTGGGAAGGAAGTCTTAAAAAAAGAGAAATAAGCTAATGCAAAAGCCTTTGGCTGCCTGCATAACAGCCACTTGGATCACACAAGTGTCACTTAGACCCCTTTGATACTCATGGTGTTTATGGCACTTAGGCTCCTTTGCTCCAAGCAAATTAACTCAAAATCAGACTAGGCCTTCCATTAAACCTGACAGATTCATGATAAGGAGAAAGCTCATTCATTTCCCACTCTCAGAAAGAAACAGGGGTATAAACAGCTTTCTGTGCTGATTCACTTCCATGTGGGAATTCACCTGGCTGGAGAGCCTAATGGGCTGCTGGTTCTGGCCCACAGCTGGACCCTTCTCTCTTCGTGCATATTTTCACTCCTCCCTTCTCTGGATGGTAATTCTCTGCTTTCTGACTCTTTAATGTCACTGAAATGGGATTTGTATGGGGGATATTTAGCAATATTGCATTAGTATTTGACATTTCATCTCTTGGAATTTTTTTGATGATGTTATTTGCAAGGACATTTTTCATCACTGTAAATTGCAGTCCTTCAGGAACAGCGTAGCAGTTTAATTTTCTAGGTCTGTCTCTTTGTCTCTTCCTCTCTATCAGGATTTCTGGTGATTTATTTGATTCAGGTCCTTTGGACTTCTTATGCTTGTTACAACGCACCTGTGTCTCAATGGCACAGAAAAACGTTTATTTGAAGTAACAGCTCTGGCTTGCAGTGCTTTGGATATGATACAAAAATAGCGCTGTGTAGAAAACCTTTTTTATTAACTTTTTCAGAATTCGAGACCCCAGGTAGTTCAACCTGAATAACAACACGTTTTACAAAAAAAAGGAAACCAAATATTGGTTCCTAGAAATGACCACTGAGGGAAGATCTGGGAGCTCTTATGAGAGATTTTTGCTGCTTCACAAGTCTCCACATCACATGCTCTGAGGACTACAGAATTCAAATGTGCAGTTTTTTCCATTAGCTAGTTAGTATTTTGCTAGTCTTGGATCTCTCTCTTTTTTTTTTTACCCCATGTTTATTTTTGGGGATTTTGTTTGTTTGTTTGTTTGTATTGAACAATTAAGTAGAAGAAATACAAAAGCAAATGTTACAGTGCAAATGCCTCAATGAAAAGATGTTCAGAAAGGCTGCTGTGGCTGTGCAATGGGAGTCTGATAAACACTAACTGCAGCCCAGATAGTTAGTGGTATGCTTGTGCTTCTGGCTGTTTTTCATTTTGTTTGTTTTCCCAGAAAAGTCTCGTGATGAAGGATTTCTAACTGTAACAAATGAAATTTGGGGAGAAACCTGTAGGAACAAAAAATAGTAATAAAAAAGGATGCTGCATATACTATACTGTTAAAAATGGACAGATTAAACTAAAAAATGTCTCCTGAATATTGAATGTCTCTTTGCAGTATTACAGGGACCTTCATAATCCACTAAGACAATCTGGCAGTGCACCTAATTTCTGCCTTGCCCTCATTTAGCAAGATGATTTTCCCTTTCTTCAGCATTTTACATCTGAGATTCCAAATGCCTTGGACAAGCACCTGCCATATGGACCCTGGCTAGACGAATATGTAGGTTTTTTGTCCTTATTTGACTTGGTAGAATATGAAGACATAGAGTTACGGAGAACTCAAAAACCTGTTGAGTGAGAGCTGCCTTTGGAAATGGTACATCCCTTTCAGAGCTGCTTGAATTTCCAGAAAAATCACTGCTGTTACGAGTAAAAGCTTTAAAATATCTCTTCCTTTCTTATTTTTTTCCAAGTTTAGAAAAATAGTTACTGGCAGATGGCCTGCAGTGCTCAGCACTCATTCAAACAGCACTGAAATATTAGGAATTTCTATCCATGTGTCCAGGCACACAGAGACCCACATGCACAAGAAGAGACAATTCTAGGCTGAGTTTTAACGTGATTTTTCAAATCAAAGCATACTTGGAGGCAGATGTCAGACCAGATTCAAGCTAAATTTGTAGGCTGAGCTCATCAGATGAATGGTACTATCTGACTGCAAAGGATTATAATGATGAACATGTGTGACAAGCATTTTATTGAACAACGAGTAGACTGTTTCAGGGATTTGTCTGCGGCAAGTGCTTCCTGCAAGGAGAGGACATCAGACTGGTTGTTTGTGTTATGAAATCGGGCTGATCCCTTTGGTTCTGGTGGACTGTAGCCCATGCTGGATAAAGCAGAGGGAAAGCAGGAGCAGTGCCAGTACCCAGGAACAGGGGAGTGCTGGCAGCTGGGTAGCCTTGGGGCAGTGCTTCTCCAGAACTCCCTAATCTCTTAAAACACTTCTCTTTGCACAGCCCTTGATTAATGTGATACTGACTAGGCACTGCCTCTGCTATTTGTGCATTAAGGCTGTGGACATTCCCTGCTGACAGATTGCTTTGGCAATGTTTAAGCAAGGCTCGGTATCTATTGCACAGTTATTTGATAACTCCTTGGTGCCGGTTCTGTGCAGAAAGGGTTCAATCAGTGCTTTTCTTATCATCCTGTCGAGACAGCACACACTCAACTATTGTAAATAAAACATTCTGGTTTGTCCTGTAGGTATGAGCAGGTAAAGATTTTTGTGCAAAGATGCAGTTCAAATTGAAGAAGGTGCTTTTGAAATGGTAAATGACTCTAGATATGTGACTGCATATTTAACAATGAAATCTAATGAATTCTAAGACACACAGAGGCACTGCTGTAGGCAAAGGGAGGAATTGATTACCTAATAATAGAAATCAAAGAAAAACAAACACAGCGTCAGAGCAGACGTGATAAACACTGCACAATATAAAGAGGGGGATGACTAATTTGCTAAAGAAATTAGAAAAAAATCTTACCTTGATGAGAAGCTCTAAGATCTCTAGAGACTGATTTATTTTAACCTTAGAATTTATATATCTATTTCTTTGGTCTCTTGTCTAACATCAAGTTCACCCAGTGGGTGAATTTGTTCTCTGATATCTTATATCACTGAAATTGAAACTAGTGTTGATCTTGGAATTCCATGGAAGAGGGTCTTTAGAGAACTGTGTCTTATGTATATACTAAAATAATCCAAGGCTTTTACCCTCAGGAGCTTGGAAAATTTATATTTCTATGAAGAGTTGTAGCTGAGTGTTTGAATTTGAGACTCTTTGACTCGTAATATTGACTTTGGTCTCTTACAGTATTTATATAGAGTACATATCTTAGACTTTTGCAGCAAATGAAAATGTAATGTGTGATATCAACAAGCAATGTAGAATAAATGTATCTAAGCACATATTTTCTCATTTTAAATTTTAGATCTTGTTGATAATGGCCCTTTTGCTTCCTGCCTTTACCTCTCCAACCTGTATGTTCAAGGCAGTTATGCTTCTGTCTCATGCTAATTCAAACTAAATACTTCTTAAGGGTTGATCGCTTTTGTGCTCTGGGAGAAACTCATTGCATCTGGGGAACTTTACATCTTAGTTAGGCTTTTCATCTAGCCTATGAAAATCCAGGAGAGACATAAATGGAGAGAAATCCCTGCTGATGGAGTCACAGCTCTAAGCTTGTTTTTCCCCCTTGCTGTAAAGATGTAGCAGGGTTTCGGAAAGGAGTGAAAAAATATTGGATCAGGATCATTGTTTTTTCATTATTGCTGCTCCCCTTTGTGGTTGATGATCCAAATTAAAGCTGGAACAAAGTGGAGTGTCACTGTTACAAATGGCACAAGGCTGCGCAAAGCCAAATTGTGACTGTGGCTCCGAGCCTGGTGTGACTGTTCACTTTCTCTGCAAAGCCCTATCCAACTTCCAAGATTTCTCTTTCTCAGCCCTTTTAGTCTCATATTTACTGCAGCACATTATGGAGGAGACATATGTAATGTGTTCCCTCTCTTGGGCTTTGCTTATGCAAAGAAAATCACTGTCGCTGCTGCTGCAGTGGAAGCAGCACGGATACACTCCTTCAAAGTAAGACAGCGTCCTGGAAAAATTGCTCTGCTTTTGAAGTAATTATTTCCAAATAAAATTGGAACAGTGTGCCCACCTGAGGACCATGATAACTCTAGGTTATTACTGTAATCATGCTGGTTAATTTTTCCATGTAGAATAGTTCATTTTAGCCTCCTTGTGAATGGAATTTATAATAGCACAGCCAGTGGTGGCTTGTCCTTGGTCTATTTTATACCAGCTATGTCTATGGGGGAGTCTGAGTAAAGGGCAGATATAAGATTAGAGAGAAGATTATTATATCATAATAAAGATGAAGGGTACCAGTTTTGTTCCATAAACACAGCAAAGCACAAGTCTTGCTAGTGGAGCTCACAATGTGTTAGGACTCATGCTGTGGTTTTTAAATCACAGCCTGAAATTTGGAAGCTTCTGGGGGAAAGTCATAATTCAGGTTAATCAGTCCCAGATACTTATTGCCCCACTTTTTGCTGTCAGTGGTGGCAGCATTATGTGCACCCTACCTGGATATGACGATGTTCTGCTTTTTCATTTACACTTTATTCTGTACCTACTGCTCGACAGTCTGTCCCCAAGCCACTAAAAAGGACCCATCAAATCAGCTACAGGAAAACTTCAGAATAATGTAAACCCCCATATCTAGGGATTTCAGGGAGAGCTGAGGGCAGGTCACAGATCAGCAGATCTGCCTGAATTGCTGGATGCTGTCCAGCCATCCCCAGAGCTCAGCAGAAGATGGACACTGCCAGGGTGGCATGGGTCAGGGCAGAAAATCCTGCTTGCTCTTGAAAAATGTGACAAAATTACAGATTGCTGAAGAAGATATTGGGATAAAATGTTGTTAGGATGACAAAATTCTGCTGTGTAGCAACTCTGAAAGTACTCCATGTTTCTGAAAATATGCTACTGAAGTTCAGTCCTGCTGATACTGCCACACAAAGTTATATGATCTCAGGAGCATTTGGATCTCAAAAGCTGAATATTATTCCATCGGCCTAATCTGATCTTTCTCTCTGCCTTCTGGTTTCTCTCTTTTTCCTTGGGCTCCAGAACCTCTTCAAGGTTCCTCTGGGCTCCAGATAACTGTTTTAGTTTCAGCATTCTTCCCTTATCTAAAGCAATATAAAATGAGACTTTGGGCACTCTCTGGGCAGTGAAGCATGAAAAACACTAAGGGATATATTTAATCTCTACTCAGCTGGTGTCTGAGAAAAACACAGAATGCTACTGATGCTATCAACATCTGACCAGGCTGTAAAATACAAATACTGCAATATCAGTGTTGGGAGATCCATACTCACAAACCCCCATTTAACTAGGATTTTGATGCTCATATTGCATAAGAGATGCATAACCTTCAGGAAGAGCAGTAGGAAAAGTAGTGTTTCTCAGATATGTAACAGGAGAATGTAAAATATTGCTGTCAGCCTCCAGAATGACTGATTCTGGTTGTAGATAAAGCTGACCTTTCCACAGAGATCTGCAGAATAAACCCAACACATATAGCACGGTATCTTTCCCACCTTTTGGCCCGAAATCAGAAGATATAGGCTGTGATTGATTTACATCACAAAACCAAATGCCAACAGCTGCCTATGAAAGCTTAGTAAAAGACATTGTTTATGAGCATCAGCTTTGACTCCAGCATGTAATCCTGCCAGAAGCCAAGTGCTCTGCAGCAGGAGCACCCAGCCTTCAGTGCTTTATATTGTTATCCTGCAATTGATGCAGAAAATGGGGAAAACGGACACGACTGACTTTAAAAAGATTTAAGTGGTACTGTTATATGTGAGGAAAGAAAGCTAAAGCAGTCCCTTTCCATGCCATTTCCATGTTGGTGTAACTCCTGAAATGAACAGAATTGCTCTGATTTGAATAAGAAGTGATTCAGGCATAATCTGCTCTCTTGCCTTAACAGTGAGCTGTACAAATAGGTTGGACTTGTGGATCTTTAAAAAATTAGGATAATGGTTAATCAGAAGTTAGTGCATGTATATCCTGGTGATTGTGACCCATTCAGCAGCTGCTGCTGCTGAAGTTAATCACAGTATTTGCATGGCTATTGGATATGATTTCCCAGCAGAATTGATCCCAAGGGAGAATTGTGCCCTGAAACAAGGGCTCAGCACTCTGGGTGCCATGGGCCCTCTGGGAATTTTTCATGTCCCACCCAGACATAATCACAGTTTTTAGCTGGGGAGACAAAGGGTATAATTCTCAGAGTTAAACTGCTTCACCCCATCATCCATCTTGCTATTGTGAGCCAGCACCATTTCCAGCATGCTACCTGGCAGCACGAAGGAGTGATTTGCAAGCATGGCTGTTCTCATGGGGATAAATAATGAACTGAGCATCATTCAAAGGCAGGTTCCTAGAAACAGGGGGAAAAAGTCACGAATGGGGGCTGAATTAGTTTGATATTGCAGTGCTTTTAGAGAGGCCCTGGTACCCTGTGACTTTGCACCGGCAGGGGCACAGGGCAGCATTAGCCACATGGTGTCTTGAGGTGGCAGCCCCAAATCTGTTGTCACTGACATTCCATTGAATTGTGTGCTGGATTAACCCCAGCCCTGCAGGGAACCACCTAACAGGCTTCAGTGTGAAGATGCAGGGGAAAACCAAGGTGGGAGGAGGTCTTCCTGAGCACTGTGCATTAATGGGGTCTGGAGAGGTGTCAGCGTGTTTGCTGGCAGTGCTGGTGGAAAAAACTCCACTGGCTGGGAGCTGCAGCCAGTATGGCTTGCTCCATGTGCCTGGGATTCCTTCACGGTAACAAGGTCACCGACAGGAATCACACACCTGTTCTTTTTGCACCTCATCCTGGAGTTCATCACTGTGAAAGGGGCTGGGTTTCTTCTCTCATTTCTTGGCCTGGCCGGCACCAGACAAATCTCCCTGCTCTGCACGGAGGGTGGTCGGGGGTGTGCTCTGCAGTACTACGCTGTTTGCATGGAAGCATTATGCATTCACAGAACAATCCAGCTCAGCTCACAGCATCCTTCTCGTGCTGAAGAGTCCTAAGGCACTGCCTGGTACCTCGTGCCGAGCCTGTCACTGCAACAAGTGCCTCTAGACAACCTTCTGCTCTAAACGCTGAGCTTGATTTAGTTATCAGCCCAGACATTGCCATCACGAGCAATCATCTTCAAAGAAAGTGATCGGCAGAGCATCTGGGCCAAATTGTAACGTGATTACCTGACAGAGTCTTTAATAAAGACAATACTTTAGAGACACTTCGGCTGATGTGAATTCTCTTTTTTTTTTTTTTTTTTTTAGATTTAATTTTAGAACAGCAGTGCTGGAAACACACTCCCTGAGTCTTGTACAGGGGCATGAGTCAGGAAAGGATTCTGGCTTGAAAGAAAACAGAGACAGACCATTCCCTTTTGCAGTGCCTAGGGAAAGTGAGCCCGGAAAAGCAAATAAACATTTCAGAATGCAGTTTGATTTTAATAATGTTAAGGTTTCTAGTAAAAAAAAAAAAAAAAAAAAGAACTTTATTAAACAATTAGAAAGGATCAGTTTAGATTAAAAAAAAAAAAAGAGTAATTCACTGTTCATTTAAGTCATCCTTGGAACTAGCACTGCCCGCTGAGCGAGAACCGAAGATAAAAGCGATAAAGGAAAGCGTTTAAAGGACTTGAAAAATCCCGATGTGCCCGAAAACCCTGGCAGAGAACAACGCCTGCTCGGCGGGGGCCGTAGATCCCAGGCAGCTCCTGCAGCGCCGGCCGGCCCCCGCAGCGCGGTCCGTGCCCCGGCCCGTGCCGGTCCCAGGTGTCCCGCGGAGGGGCCGAGAGAGGAGAGGAGAGGGAACGGAGAGGGAGAGAGCCCCGCCCGCCCCGTCGGGCCGCCCCTCGCGGGATCCCCGCGCTCCCGCCCCGCCGGGGCCGCCCCCGCGCTCCGCGGGCCGGGCCGGGCGCATCAGGCGGCGAGGCAGCGGCGCCGGGCCGGGTGCGCCTGCCCCGGGCACGCCGGGCCAGTGTCGGGGCGCCGGACCCCGTCCCGCCGAGGTGAGTGGGGAGCGCGGCGCGGCTGCAGGCGGGGGCGGCGGAGCCGGGGCTGCCCCGCCGGCGGCTCCGCTCCCGCGGGGCTGGGCTGGGCTGGGCTGGGCTGGGCTGGGCTGGGCGCTGCGCTCCCCCCGCGCTGCCGCAGCGGGACCCGGGGGCTGCATCGCTCGGCGGTCGCTGTGGTCATCCCGCCCCGCCATCGGCACCGGGAGCTTCGTGCCCCGGAGGACGGTGCGGTGCAGCCCCCTCGCTGTTGCCAGCGGGGCTGCATGTGCCGGAGGTCGTGAGTGCCTCCCCCAGTTCCCTGGGGGCTCCGTCTCCTGCGGGAGGGCAGGGTGCATCTCCCCACCCTGCGGCTCTTCATCTTACCCAGAGTTGTTAGTGCGGGGCAACAGCCCCCCCCCCCCCTCCGTGTGTCAGTGGGGTGCCTCCCCCTTGGTCCCTGGGGTTCCATCCCCGGGGGGGCTGAGGGTCGCATCTCCGGAGGGACTCAGGGGGATGCGTACCCCATCGTCTTGGGGGCTCCATCCCCAGGAGGCTGGTGGGTCCGTGTCCAAGGGCCAGTGGGATCCATCACTCTGTAGGTCAATGGGGCAAAGGTGTTGATAGGGTCCGTCCTGCCAGGGTTGGTGGGGTTTCATTCCTCTGGGGGTCAGTGGGCCACATCCCCTGATATGGGCGTGCTTGTAAGGTCTCTACCAGCCCTCGCTCTGCTGATCCCGGCGTGCCTGCCTGGGAGGCGGGGGGCAGCTCCATCGCCTGCTGTGACACTTTGTCCTATCTCCCCGCGCCGTGGATTCGGTCATGTTGTGACAGTGCCTGTTACTGTCTTGCAGTGCAGCAGGACCCGGGGATGTGAGGAAGAGGGGTTGCCGTTGCAGAAAAAACAGCAACCACCCCCCTTCCCTGTACGCAGCAGTTTAATAAAATCAGACAGCATGAAGCATGTGGCCGATTTTTTCCCCCTTAATCATCAGAAGGTAGTTCTCTGTGTCATTAAATACTCCTGTTCGCACAAAGCGGGCTGTGATATATGCAGTGTTGTAAGCCCGGGAGCAGTTGTGGATGAGATATGTAAGAGGAAAACATCAAGAGCTGACCTCAAACTCTGAAGTTAACTGTGCTGCCTCTCCTTCGGGTGGCCTGGGGTACTCTCTTAAACCTGTCTCAGTTTGTAACTATCTGACCGTTCTACGTGGCTGTAAAAAGCTCTGGTGCCCCTTTGAAAGTGTCATAAAGCTGTAAATGGGCTTAATATAGCCCATCCCGTTAACCTCAGTGCTTTCCCTCGGTATCGTTTTAATGAACGGCAACGCTCGTGAATTTCTCTCAACGGGCTGTCAAATCCTCTCTGCTTCTGGCTGGGAGAGAGCGTGGTGAAGCCTTGGGAGAGGAATCGTCCCAGAACTGCCTTCACTCCCTCGTCCCTGGGGGCTGTGGGAGTTTGTGGGGGATTGACACAAGATGCTGGTGCGCTCTGTCCAGTGCAGTGGCAGCGGGTTCAAGCACTGTCCCTGCATCAGACTCTTGTGTTTAGTGGAGACATCAGGACTTGGGGTTCGTTTTACCCGGCAGAGGGGCAGCCAGAGTGGCTGTGAGCAGGTGTTACAAGAGTGCTCATCCTCCTCGGTGGAAGTTCCTCTGCCTTCATTTCAAGGCAAACTGCAATGCCTGAACGCCCTCTGCAACTCTCACTTTCATGTGCAGGATGCATGTCCTTGCAAATACTGTGCTAATCCCTTGGGATGACTCACAAACTTTTGTAGGGTGCCTTCTCCCTCTCTTGCATGGGTCTTTGCACTCGACGAATTATCTTCTGGGTAGCCAAAGCTCAAGGCGTGTGGAAGAATAGCCTGCGATATTACTGAGTTAATAATTTTCTGAAAAACAAAATGCCTGAATGCAAATAGAATGGAAAATGTGTCTTTGAAGTATTTTTTCTGTAAAATTATTCAGTGCTTAGCCTGGAGGAAACCTATTTTTTTAAACTTTTATAAAACTCATGAACGTTTTACGGAAGTGGGAAGGATTTCTTTTTCTTTTTTTTTTTTTTAAAGTATTTTGGTTTTCATGACATGAGATCTTTTCTATGTTCCCTTTGAAATGTTGACAGGGGAATGCTAGTCTAAAAAACTTGATGAGTGAGTAGATGTTTAGTCTGGTTTACCAGCTCCTGAGCTGGCAAAGGCAGCTGCCAGCAGCTCTGCGAGGGGTACAGCAAGGCTGGGTCCAGCCAGGGATGCCCAGGATTCCCAGGGCAGAAATCAAGATTGTCTCAAATGAGTTGAAGTAGGGAGAGAAGGTCAGAGTCCAAGTGGTATTGCAAAGGATTTTCTAGGAATGCAGAGAGCTGCAGCTATCTCGCGTGGCAGGTATCTACTGCAGGGGTTATTTGGCAATGCTGGTGACATCAAACCTTAATGTTGTAAGGGTCAAATTTAAAAGTTGTTGCGTATCTTCATGATATTGCCGTGGGTGTTTTGCTAGCTTTTCAGTACCTTTGTGAAATAGGGAACATCTCTGGGCAGCATTTCGGCTGGGTGCAAGAGTGCACGCCTGTGTTGGGAGGTAGGGAAGGCTTTAATGTAAGGTCCATCTGCCTTAGCTCATCTGCACAAGCATTGGGAAATGCTTCCTGCCTTTAAAATCCAAGTCATAACATCTGTGGAAAACAACCCTTTTTTTTTTTTTTTAATTATAGTTCTTGTACACAGCACACTTTGTCTCCTGAAAGGATGGCTGAGTTGCCCCAAATGAAAAGCTCGGGGTTTAGCCAGAGTAGTATGTGAAAAGGTCTTATAATGCAGGCATGTTTCTAAATAGTTTTGAATGTTGTTGCTTAAAGTAGCTTCTTTACTACATTTGTACACATTTCTATACTAGCTAATATTTCTGAATGGTATTATCGTCTCCAGTATAGAACTTGTTCTCTTGGCTGGGTTTCCTGCAGGTGTTCATGGGTGCTCTATGTAGCATTCTTACCTGAAATGGGTTCAAACCACTAATAAATTCCATTAGACAAATGCAGAATTTAAAAAAAAAAAAAAAAGTCGTTTTAACTGGGCAATGTTAAGTCAGGAAACACAGGCTGAGGCTCCAACAGCAATATTAACTTGGCTGCAGTACACATCCTGTAAGCTCTTTTATGACATACACCTCATAATGTAAACAGGAATAAGCACGTAGATTAATGTATGCAGAGAAGGAGTAGAAAAGAGTGTTTTTCTGGATTTTCCCCCCTTGTCCCTGTGACAGCTGGGTCTTGCACAGAGCCTGAGAAAGCCTGGCACTGCCTTACACCACGCTGGGCAGCGCGTCCAGCGCCGACTCAGGCGTACCCGACGGCTGATGGAGTGAAAATAGCAGCAGCAAATGAGTAATTTGGGTTTAGTTTCTGCCAAAACAATAGCAGGGTAATGAACTGCATTTTGTTCCTTAAGGTCTGTCAGTTGTAGCATGTATGATCCTTGAGCGTTCCCTCTTGTGCTGCTCCCCACCGGCGTGTCTGGCCCTGCTGAGGCTGCTGTGGTTGTAATGAAGTGCAGTGGCTTTGCTTTGGTGAGTCTCAGCTTTCTGCTTCTATTACCCACGTGCTACAGTAACAGCTCTCCCGGCTAATTTTAACTAGATCATGTACAAAAGTGATTAAATGAATATTGTACTTTAATACAGATCTGCAACAGACCAAGCAGTATTGCTCTTTCTATTATGTTGTCTTAATTAAAAACTGTGTTATTAATATATTTCACTGAATTGATAAATTTAGCCTGAAGGTCAGATAGTCTAATCTGACCTTTGCCGTGTCACAAGACATTATATCTTGTGCAGCTATGACTGCTCTGAGCTGGAGATTTGCATGCGATGTGGTGTCATCTAGGGCAGAGTCTGTGGTCCTTCAGCAGCAGCTTCCAGCAATGACAAAGGTGGTCTGGGTGAATAAAATTAATTTATGGGTACTCTCCAGGAGAAAATAATTATCCTTTTCTGACTAAAAAGGGCTCCTAATGTAGTATCAGCGCACTGATATTGCTGCCTTGCTGTGACATTGTAAAGCTCTGCAAGGGAGGTGGGAGCAGCTGTAATACTGCAATCTAACACTTCTCCTGTTATACCTGCCTAATGGCACCTCCTCTTCAGTGCAGCCTCCCAAGGATGCTGCTAGAACATTGTCGTAAGCCATGCTGTTGTGCTTTAATTTCATTATTGTTCGATTTGGCCAGCATTTTATTCACTTTCTCTGCAGTGTTAGACAGTTTGCAAAGGGGGTTAGTAGCTGGGTGGGTTACAGCACTTACTGTGTGCACTTAATCTAAATTTCTCTCTAAATGGAATTGTATTAAAGTGATTTGGTAAAACTTTGAAATTACAGTAAGGCTGCTTTTGATAATTGACTTCCCCTCCCCCAAATAACTGTGTTTATTAAAATTATCATGACTCACACAGAATGGTTCAAATCAGAGTGCCTGGATCCCACTGGGTTTTGGTTCTGGCCATTTTTTCTGTGTGAGAAACGAAGGTAGGCACTGCTCTGGGGTCTCCCCATGGTGAAGGGCCAGCTGTCCCCTGTCAGCTCTCACAAGTGGAACAGTACCTGTCAGGATTTGTGCTGGGGGACTTGTCAGACAGAACAGCATTGAAAAATGAGAAAACCATGGAAAATGGTCTCTTAACTACATTAAAGACTTGTGAAACTTCTGTCATTCTGCAAAAAAACCCTGTAATTTTTACACAGTGGAGCCGTCCTCCCTGACTCAGACTGGGAAAAAGACCTATTCAATGTTACATTTTAATCATATACAACACAAAGACTTTTGCTGTGCTGTTTAAAATCCATCCTTCTTTCAGGCTGTGTTCTGCCGGGATGTTTTCATCCAAAATGGACTGCTGAGGCTGACAGGAACAGTCTGAAAAAGCAGCTCTAACCTTCCTTCCTGACACTTCAATAGTGACACCCACGGTGGGAAACTAGGGCATAAATCCATTAACACTTGTCACTGGGAAGAAAATCCTCTCCATGATGGGGACCAGAAGATAGTGATTCCTAGATTCATGATACAAATTGGTTCATTATTTATTTCAATCAAAGTCTGTAGGTGCTGCTACAATGAAAAATTAAAGTGCACTTTAGAGAATACATGTGAGCTGACACCCTGCCAAGCCCAAAGCCTTCCTGACCTACAAAACGAAGGAGAGCTTTGATGCTTGCTCCACTCTTTGCAAAGTCTCAGACAAACAGGCTTTGTCCAGAATTTTGACAGAGGTAGGACCTCCTGAAACAGATGCCAAATCCACTGTGTTCACTGTTGCCTTCCAGGGAAAACATCCTGCTTTTGCCTCCTGGTATTACAGAACTGCATGAGAGCAGCCCAGCTGCTTGGTCTTCTGTAAATACTTTGGACCTCACTGGGTATCCTCTTACCTGTGCCACCATCCTGTTGCATGTTGTCTGTAAGTTTAGCAATGCTCTCATCTTCCCAGATGGGTAAAAGGCAGCTTGTTTCCTGCTGGAACAGGGTTTTTCCACTCCTCCAGCTGTATGCAAATACAACACTTGTAAAAATCAGTAATTGTGATCTGACTGAAGAAACACACTCCTGCTTCTCTCTCTGCTTACAGGGCAAAAGCAGTTGCCTGGTAGCGTCAGGAAAGTCTGGCTTTAATACTGAGCTGCATATTTTACTGGATGTGTTGGTCTCAGTATCATAGAATGGCCAGGACTGGAAGGAACCCTAAAGGTCATATAGTTCCAACCCACCTGCCAGGGACAGGGACATCTTTCACTAGATCAGGTTGCTCCCAGCTCCATCCAACCCGGCCTTGAATACAGCTTCTCTGGGCAACCTGTTCTAGTGCCTTGCCAACCTCACAGTAAAGAATTTGTTCCTAATACCTAATTTAAGCCTGCTCTCTTTTAGTTTGAAACCATTCCCCCTTGTATTGTCACTACAGGCTCTTGTAGGAAGTCTGTCACCATCTCCCTTCAGGTACTGGAAGGCCATGATTAGGTCACCCCAAAGCCTTCTCTTTCCCAGGCTGAACAATTCCAACTATGTCTTTCCTTGTAGGAGAGGTCCTCCATCCCTCTGTTCATCTTGGTGGCCTCCTCTGGACTGGCTCCAGCAGGTCCCTGTCGCTCCTGTGCTGGGACCCCAGAGCTGGATGCAGTGCTCCAGGTGGGTCTCAGCAGAGCAGAGCAGAGGGGCAGAATCCCCTCCCTCCCCTGCTGCCCACGGGGCTCTGGATGCAGCCCAGGACACGTTTGGCTCTCTGGGCTGTGAGTGCCATGGCTGGGGCATGTCCAGCCTCTCACCCACAGCACCCCCAAGTCCTTCTGGGCAGGGCTGCTCTCGGTCTGTTCATGCCCAGCCTGTGCTGATACCGGGGTTGCTCTGACCCAGGTGCAGCACCAGCACTTGGTCTTGTTCCCATGGCCCCGCTTTTTGAGCTTGTCCAGGTCCCTCTTGATGACATCCTGTCCTTCATATGTGTCAACAGACTCACTCAGCTTGATGTCATCTGCAAATTTGGTGCGGGTGCACTTGATCCCTTCATCTGTGTCATTAATGAAGACGCTAAATCACACTGGTCCCTGTATGGACCCCTGAGGGACTCCACTTGTCAGTGACTCTTAGACACTGACTGCTGCTCTCTGGATGAGACCTTCTAACCAGTTTCTTATCCATCTAACAGTCCACTCATTAAATCCATCTCTCTCCAATTTAAAGAGAAGGATGTTGTCACAGGGATCATGTCAAAGACTTTACAAAAGTGCAGATAAATTATATCTGTAGCCCTTTCCTTGTCCACTGATGTGGTCACTCCATCATGGAAGGTCACTAGTTTGGTCAGGCAGGACTTACCCTTAGTGAAGCTGTGCTAGTTGTCCCAAATCACCTCCCTGCCCTCCATGTGCCTTAGCCAAGCTTCTAAGAGACTCTGTTCCATGATCTTCCCAGGCACAGAGGTGAAGGTGACAGGTAATTCCCAGGGTCCTCTTTTCTACCCTTTTAAAAGATGGGTACAGTGTTTCCTCTTTTCCCGTCAC
Source organism: Lycocorax pyrrhopterus obiensis (assembly GCA_014706295.1). Lineage (NCBI taxonomy): Eukaryota > Metazoa > Chordata > Aves > Passeriformes > Paradisaeidae > Lycocorax > Lycocorax pyrrhopterus. The sequence continues at coordinate 9,245,591 of JACSVZ010000014.1, read as the reverse complement.
CTGGGATTTCACCTGACTGCCATGACTTGTCAAGTATCATGGAGAGAGTCTTGCAAACTACATCAGCCAATTCCCTCAGGACTCTGGGATGCATCTCACTGGGTCCCATGGACTTACAGACGTGGTGGTACATTATGTACATTACGTATTCAGGTGGTCATGGACCTGATCTCTACTTAGAGTGGGAGGGACTTTGGTCCCCCAAAGTCTCCATCCTGCTGTCCATCTACTCAAGGGATGTGGGAAGAGAAGTTGCCAGTAAAAACTGATGGCTGAGATCTGTCGGGGTATTTATTCTCAAGGCAAAGATTGAAAAGAGACTTCAGAATCTGTGGGTTTTGAGAAAGCTTCTGTCCGAAGTCTGCAGTGAAACACAAACCCCAAAGGCTTTGCTTACTTTATGGCACCCTAATGCTCCGATGTGCAAGGTGCAGCTCCTTTGTGTCCCCTGCACTGGGGAGGAGGCGGATGGGACCCCTGGCAGCCACCTCTGCTCATTGTAGTGCCTGGCTGTCAGCCCATCAGCTTTAATCAGGGCTGGCAGGAGCTTTGGTGGCAACTGACCGCGTGTTAAAGACTAACATCCCTGTCTCATCTGAACTCAGTTCGCTTTGTGAAGGATTTCAAATGACAAGTGGGACAGGTATTAAACTTTAATCAGCTGTTCATCATTAAAATATTAATCCTGTTCTTATGCTCTTACCTGTTTTCCCAGCTTGCCTAGGTTTGAAGGACTCTCAAGAGTGATGACTACCTATCTTGTGGTCATCCCAGATCTGCAGTGCCAGTTTCCAGTTTCCAAGCCCTCCTCACAGGTGTTTCTCCTGGGAGCATGCTCACCATGTTTATCTGGGAATACAAATACACTGAATTCAGGCCAGCTTTCAGTTTTCCTCCTAGGCTCTCAGCAGCATAGATTATATTCCCCTTCTCTTAATCATCTTCCCCACCCTTTATTCTTCTGTACCACAGAGCAGCCTTCCTCCATATGGGTTGTATTTGGATCCTCCACTTCTTGGGGTGAGGAGCTGAGCAGAGAAATGTCTTCATTGCTATGATGGGGCTTGGGCTGTGAGATGACATGTGGCACATCCTATTCCAGCAGGAATCCATCTCCCCCCTCTTACAGAGTAAAAGACATCCTCCTCTTTATCTTCTGAATAAAGCTACAAGCATTTCTGTATGGGAAATCTGTCCCGTAACTCAGCTGGAAATAAATAAATGCAGCAAACAAATGGGTGGCACTGTTCCAAAATGCACAGTTATTCCGGCTGGTGCACCGTGGCTGCTGAGAGGTGTGGGGCTCTGGGGAGCAGGGTGTGATGGGCTTGGCTTGGCCTGCAGCCTTGTCTTTCAGGCCACGTCCACATGCTCATCAAAGGATTCAAACCTCTGTGCAGTGAGTAGTCTGAAGTGTGGTGAATCACAGCTTCTGGATGTGTGGGGTGGAAGGGACCTGCTGGGTCACCTGTGCTTTACTTTCAGGAGGATTCTTCCTAATTAAAGCATGACTCGTGACTGCAAGATGTCTTATTTGGGTGGTTGAATAAATTGCTGTCCTCTCTGTGAGACGTGAAAGTGTATTTACTAACGTGCCTGTAAATGTCTCAGCTGGGAGGTTGTTATTTACTGCACTATTGTAATGCAAATGTTTGTGGTTATGTTTGCATTGATCACACAGACAGTGCACACAAATTTTATTTCTTGCGGTATTTAGGCTTCCTTTTTTTTTCCCTTCCTGCTATATCTGTTCTGTTAGACACTATGTAATAGAAATTGCTTGAAGTGTAATTGCCTGTCACTCAAGTGCCATTTTACAATGTAGAGCTGTATCAATTAAAAGATTCTTCCTCCTCCAATTAATTTTGATTCTTGGGGGTAGATAGCATTGTTTGTCTGCAGAACATTCCACTAAATCATTTGGTACTTTGTACGTTTGTTTACTTTTAAATGTAATCTATGTGAAAGGTAATGGCCTATAGTTACAGCTGCAGAAAAGAACATTCATTGTCAGAGTCTTCTGCCTGGCTGTGGTGCTCCTAGCATGGATGCAGCCTGACTGCTCCAGTGTGATAGATGTGAAATCACTGGTTATACACAGCCAAAGAGGGGGCAGCTGCCCTCTTTTCATGTGCATCTTGGGTCAGGAGATAGGGAAAGGTTTCAATTGTTGGAAACTTCACTGCTGGAAGTTTCCTAAATGAAGTATTTTTTCAAGTTTGTCAGTCTGAAGACCAGTATGTCCTACATGACTCTTGTGGATGCAGGCAAGCGTCAGAAATGGTAGCTCAGCTTGAGAAACACAGGGAAACTGTTTAGAATTGGTATTTCTTGTTTGGAGTGGTCCTCCAGTGGAGTCTCTTTTCAGTGCATACAGACACTTTGGAAAAATGGAGCCTGTGAGTAGGAAGCCTTGGCTGGAGACAGCCTGCTTTGAGATTAATGATTTTATCTGTGGCCTTTTAATACCTCCTATAGATGGGATGATAACTCAGGGGTAATCTCTCTGATGGGAGGCAGGAAGAGCTGCTGTTTGGAAGGTATGGTATGACATCTTTTAGTGTCTCTCTTCAGTGTTCGTTGGGGATAATCCTACCTTGGGGTAAGGGATGGCCTTAAATTTGATGGAGATTGGATTAGGTGCTAACTGATTTAGGTATCTAATCTATAAAGAATAAAACGATTAGTTTGAGTCATGTAAGTACACAAGGAAATATATTTTGAACTTCATGTGCTATTAGGTAACATTATGTTAGCTACTGGCAATGATACTGCCATGGGCTCATACTCGTAGGGATCTCTGGATCCATTGTTTTATTGTTGTGGGTGGGAGGGAGGTGGCTGTTCCAAGAACTACTGTAAGCCGCTAAAACTGATTACGTAATTATTTTTTTATTTGTAATGAACGGTTAGTCTGTCAAAACAGAACTTGAGGTTTTCTATGGAAGACCTAATACGTGCCTTAAAATCACCTGGTTTCATTTTGGTCTGTAGTTGCCTGGAGTTGCCCAGCTGCACTGACTGCTGAAAATAGTTGGTATTTCAAGGCCATTGTGTGGGCTCTGAGTGTCAATGTGTGTACAGGTTGTGTTAAGAGTCAACATCCCTTATTTGGGGGAAACAAAAGATCCATTAGGGCCCATTTCTGCTAAAGCCAGAGCAAAACTGGAACAAAACCCCATGTCTTTTACAGTCATCTTTTTCTTTCAGCTCCCACTTCCATTTATTTCATTATGCTGTTGGCACTGCAGGGACAGTTTGCTCTTCCTCTACTGCACTCAGAAACTTTCTGTTTGCTGGGAGGTGCCTTTGGCAGCTTGCATTGAGGAGCAAACTGTGATTTCAGTTTAAATGAACACTGCTTCTCTTAAATAAGAACTTGTTTAAACAAAGTCAGGTTAAAAACCAACTAAGAGTCTTTATGGAAGAGCTTCCAGTTTAAACATGGCCTGGCAGGGATGTGCACAACTTTGCCAGCATTTCAGAGAGGTGACCCTTTACAGTGGCGTCCCTGTCTTCTTGTTGAAGGTGCTCAGCAAAGAGCAGGTTCTCAGTTTCCCTTAAATCAGGCCAAATTTTGAAGGGATAGTGAGAAAAGTGGCCTATCTTGTGTTGATACAAAGTGAATGCAGGTTTTTTCAGAGACCTGCTTGTTTCAGTGAAGAGTGTGTAGGAATAATCGTCTCTGGTGTGTTGGGAAAGACTTATAAAGTCATTCAGGACAATAAGCAGCTGCTTATTCAGGGTGCTGGCATGCTTTCTTCTGGCTACCTGGTGGGTCAGGTATAAGCTGCTGCTCAGTCCAGGCCACTGTCTGAAGTGGTGTCTGAGAGGAGTTGTGTGTCCATGGGATAATGGGCACAAGCCTGGAAGAGTAAACCCTCTCCCTGTGCTAGCACGGCTCTTGCTACTTATTGTTCTGCATTGCAGGAGCACAAACTGATATCCAAAATATGAGTTCCACCTGCCTCTTAGTTTTCCTGATCACTTTGGTGTTTGTAATCCCCACTTTACGCTCCTGTTGCTATGAAGAAAGGCAAAACAGGCAGGAGACCCTGATTATGTGCTTGAGAAGCAATTAAATGGTGTTGGAAATGCTGCCAAAACATGAAAAGCAAAGGGAAAGTATGAATCTGGGAAAAAAAAAAAATTCTGTTTCGTACATTGTGTGTATTATTAATAGATGGAAAATTATTTCAGACAAAGCTGTGAATTTTGTTTGCCCTTCTAAAAACATTTTAATTTTTTTTAAAGCTTCCCTATGTGTATTATGGCCAACCTCACTTCACAGCTAGATGTATTCATCTCCGTTAAATGCAATGGACAAAATCTACAAAACCCAACTGCTTAACATTATAAGCAGCTTGCATAAACATGAATTATTAAGGTCACAAAAGCTCCTAGAAACCAGCCGAAATGAGTGCACTGTTGCATTTCTTTTTTCAAAACATGCATTAATTAATAAGGGGCTTAGCGCCCAGACTGTTTCTCCCCCCCCCCCACCTCCATCAGATTTTGCTTTCATCAAGTGGAGGGGAAAGTGTCACTTCTCTGTCTTCCTCCTCCCTTTTGTTTGGCTGGAGCACAGGAAGGTGCCAGACTTCATCCTTCACAAGCCAATCATTCACAGCTGTGATGCCCTAAAATGCTCAGGCGGGTTGTGTTGGGGCTGTTACAACACAACACCCCCTCCAGAACGGCCAGGGGTTTCATTTCGTGTCTTCTTGGACTGCCAGAATAAGAGCAGGAGTCTGAAGACAGGCTGCCTGGAGTTAGAGAGCAGTCACATCCACATGTTTGGGCGGTGCAGAGAGGGCAGGGTGCTCACAGGAGAAATGTGGAAGAGAAGAAGACAATGAGGGGAATGTGGTGGTGGCGAGAGGTCCCATCCTCTCTCTGGAAGCGCCGCACGCCCTGGTTTGTGTAGGTGTGGGCATCGTGTCATATGCTGGTCCCCTCCACGTGTCATGTGCCGGTCCTCCTTCCGTGTGGTGTGGGCACAGGCAGCACGTGGTGGCCATGGAGGTATCAGAGCTGTAGGAGCGTTTGGTGGGAGCTCCTCTGCAGCCCTCTGCAGCACAGGAAATAATTTCAGCAGCTTGACTGAGGAAGGGGCTGCTGTGACTGAGGGGCCAAGCCCTGCTTGTGTTGCAGAGTCAAAGCACATGTCGAGTTCAGCACGGGAAGATACTTGCAGCAAGGAGCTCAAGAAGAAAGAAAAAACAGTAATAGTGTTAATTTTTAAAATGAATTAATTCAGTTGTTGTGCTGGCTGTAGAGGAGGCAAGTCAGATTAACTGTGTGGAGGGAAGAGGCTGCAGTGTCCGAGTGGGAGTTGAGGAGAACTTCAGTGGTGGGTGCTGGTGCTGTGGGTGGGAGGGGAAGGCTGAATCTCATTGAGCTTACACAGGAAGAAGCAGCTCAGACGAGAGAGCTTACTCATGGGACTCTATGTTTAGGAGAGGGGATGCCTTCAAAGACGGTCCTAAAATGTCAAAAATATTACAAGTGAATATTGCAAGCGAACTTGTGTATAAGGTGGTTGGGCCTTGGTAGCCTGGAGATAGCAAATGGCTTGAGGCTTTCTTACCTGGTTTGTACTGTAAGTAAACCCTCTAAGGCAGACACCTCTCTGTGGCTGTCGGTGTGGAGAAGGATGAAGGCTGATGGTTGGCATCTCTGCTCTCTGTGGTCCTGGCATCTGGAGAAGAAACTCAGGTAGGCAGGGTTTGGATTGTTGAGCCCCAGAAAAACAAAATCTTTACTTTAGGCCTAGCTGTGACTCCATTTTGCTTGGTGCCCTAATGAAATACAGCACAAGTGCCAAGACATCTCATGTGGTCTTCTGAAAAGCTTCCCAGGTACCACACCTGCGCTTTATCTGTGAGGAATCTAATTTCTGCAGCCACTAGAGAAGCAAGTGTGTTCAAAGAGACTTGAAGCAACTGTGTTCAAGGAGACCCAAATGTTAAAGCCATTGTTCAAATGCTTCTGCTCTGGGGTGGGTACCTAGTTTTAACTTCCCAAACAGCAAAGAGGTTCTTCGGGATGAGTTTGGAGGGAGGACCTGCCTCCACCGTGCTACAAGATGGGACACAAAGGCCACAGTGCAAACTTTCACACCAGAGATTAATGTTTATTGGGCCTGCCTTGTTAAAAATCAAGAAAAATGTGCCATGCTTCATTCCAGCATGGTCGTTGAAAATTAGCCTCATCAGAGGCTGCTTTTGATATATAATAAAATATCTCTCAGCAACAAAGGAGCTTTAAAAGAAGCAAAGACTTGACATATTTGTTAATACTCAGGGTAGCAATGCATTAATTTTAAGGCATGCTTTTTAGTTTTTTTTTCTTAAATAAAATGAGGACACTAATTAAAATTAATTCATTTATAAATCTTTCCACATCCAATTTTAAAGCATAAATAAAATATTTGCCTTGTCTGTCCCTTTTCTCATCCTAAGACAATACAGACTATGTAACTTTTAACTCTTTCAGGTAATGAGCAGATAAAGCTATCTTTAATGATTTGCTAAAAGTTATAAAAATTGATGGCACAGTGGAGATAGCTTTTAAAGTGCAGGAAGGATGGCTGTGGAAATGTTGGGAGTGCCTTAAAATGGGTTTTAATGCTTGCCTTTGGGATCTGCAAACCTGAGCAATTTCTTGCCCTGGCTGCCTCCCTGTCCTCCATTCCCACCCCTTTCACAAAAATGAGCTGTCTGTTGGCTGCCTTCCTTGATGTGCATTTTTTAGTGTGATAATTTGCATTATAAAATACATAGGGATGAATTTACTCCAGTTTTTTTCCCAAAGTCAGGCAGGATTTTAATGGGTGAGGTTGGAAAAAGAGAGGTGGTGGACCAATCCAGAAACATGCCATATTTGAGTAATTTATGTGATTTAAAAAAAAAAAAAAAGGGGGTGGGGGGGGGACACCTTACGGCAAAGAGACTCTTTGAAGTTGTAGTTCTGTGACACATGAGACTGCAGCGTTGCCAGTGCTGAAGGTATTTTTTTCTGTGCCTTGTTTAGAAAGGAAGCTAAACACGACCTTGGGTCTGTGATTGTTGGTAGCTCCTCAATGTATGTTAATTAGGAAAGACTTTGAGAAAAGTAGTACAGCTGCTGAGGGAACTACGCATTCTAATTTTTTAATGTGTTCCAGATATTATCAATTGTGCCTACAGATCTTTGGTGCAGTTGTGGCTGTGTGAAGGATGCATGTGTCTGTGTACCACGTTTGCACGTAGAGTGTTGGCAAAACTGCTACTCCCTCCCTCCCTCCCAAAAAAAATCCCAAACAACCAAAAACCTCCTATAGGTGATACTTTAAACTTTAACATGAGCTGTGTGTCTCTGCTTTGTCTCAGGCCAAAGTGAAGAGATAGCAGGGAGCACGTCTATTGTGTGTGAGGATGCTCCCCTCTGCTTTCATATGCAGATTTTTAATAAAACAAGCATGCATCTCTGCTTCTTGTCATTCCTATCCCTGGGAAGTTTCACATCCCTTGCTATCTTCTATCAGTTTTCTGCTCTTTGGTTTTGATGTCTGTTCTTTATAAATCTTCCAGCCTGAAATCTGCCCAAAACTGCCCCCACTCCTCCTTGGCAGGACTAAAGCTCAGCAGCTGCAGACAAAGTGAAGGTAAGAGGAGGAAAATTGCAAATCCTCAGAGAAAAATGTGCAAACCAAAGTTATGCTGCCTTGGGAAGGAGCAGCTTGCTAGGGCTCTCCTACAGACACAAGTGGGCAAGGAGTAGCTGCTTGGTCGATTAGCAGATGGAGAGTTTAGATCATTGTTTCCAGCAGTGTTTGCACTCTAAATATTTATCCACGGTGCACAGGAGCATTGTTCCACCTTTCCCAGAGAAGTTGTGCCCAGGTAGGAGGTTTGAGCTCCCCTTACTCCCAAGGCTAGTGGGATTTAGCTTCGTGATAGCAAGTTTGTGGCTCTTAAAGTTGCTGAGACCTGCTATTTTAAGCTGTGCTGCTGGTTATCAGTCTCCTTTTGTGAAAGCATAAAGAGACAGATGTTGCAATTGCAGGAGTTAAGGCTCCACTGGGTGTTTGCTCGAGGTGTTCTCTCTCAGTTGGGAGGTGGGGGAGTTCAGGAAGACACGGCTGGACACTCACCCTCCTCGTTGCCAGAAAATGAGAGGATTTCTCCTTGCAGAAGGCACCTTCTGCGTGGAGCCGTGGTGGGCCTTTTGTCCTGTATGCTCAGCTTTCTGCTTTAAAGTGCTGTGCAAAATGACTTCTTTGCTTCCAGCTACAGATTCAGAACTGCTAACCACCCACCGTACAGCTGCTAATGCACAGATTATCTCCACAGCCAACAGCTTTAAGCAATCAAACAGAGATAATTTTACCCCTGTGACCCAACAAATAAACACCAGAATCAGGAAAAATCCTTTTGCCCACACAATCCTACCCAGGCTTTCAAGGGCAGAGTGAAGAGTTTCATCAGAGCCTGCAGAGGTGTCAAGGTCACCAGGTTTGTCCCATCCTGGATCGATGGTGAGTTGGCTGTGCAGTGGTGTGGGGTGCTCTCAGGAGGTCACAATGCTCTGTAACCTGATGAGACCGTCTCTTGCTGCTGCTTGCAAAAGACATTAAATGAGTAGAACATACACTGGAAGTTGTGTTTGCTGTCCTGCTTTCATAGGAAAAATTGTGGCTTGGAATGGCTTTTGTTAATGACTTCAGCCTTTAACTTTCTGTTCTTTGGAAGAACAGACATTTCTCACAGCTATCAGGGGTTTAGCACTATTAAGAAAACACAACTGTTACATATTGTAATATTGCATCTGTGGCTTCTTTCTCGCTGACCCACTGCCACCAGTGTTGAGAAAGAGAAGAACTGTAGCCCAGAAGTCATATCAGAAAACATTTTTGCACTTTAAAAGTCTGTTTCTTTTTGCTTTTATTTCCCAGATCAGCTAATTTGTGACTATTTTCGTAGAAATGTGTTTTTTGTGTTAGTAAATTCTAGTTGCTCCGAGCTTCTCTCCTTTTCCCTGGCCTTTCCCCCTTTGTTCTAGTCAACTCATTTCCTTATTCCTGCTATTAAGGATACTTAGCATGTTGTCATTGGGAAACAGCACTCATTTCTTCATGGAAAGAAGCTGCTTAATGTTTCATGTGTTACAGTGAATAATTAAATAAAGAAAAATATATAAGCCCACAAAAATAGCTGGCAGCTGAAAGGAAGAAGGCATTTGCAGTCTGCTGGGGAAAAGTGACACTCCTGGCCTGGTGTCTTTAAGCACAAGGGTAAGATTTAAAAATGAATAGGTCTGGCATGACATTAAAAAAAAATCTGGATTTTTCGACTTTCCATGCATTTATAACTTTAATCTTTAATTGTTGTATTCTTGAGCCACTGGCTGTGAGATCAGAGTTGGAATTGGTGAGGCTAAGGAAAACCAGGCTGGTAAGTGGAATGAAATGTCAGCAGGGCCCACGACCTTGTGAACTGTCAGGGATGGAAAGGCTGTCAGCACTCAGGCAGGCAGGGAGCCTGGCAGCCTGATAGTGTATGGCATGAGCAGTCTCCACATAAATAAGGGGTTTTATTGCCCTTCACAGTCCTTTTCACCCTTCCTGGTTTGTACAGTCATTGCCCCTTTTTCTTTTGATTTTATAATGAATCTTGAAACACAACTGTTGGGCTTTGCGAAAGTGGGGTGAAAAACTGGGCAGATGGGACTTCTGTGCTGGGAGTTGGGAGAGGGCTGCCTGCTCCCAGATGATCTAAATGGACCACGGAATTTTTTTCATTCCAAATGAAACCAGAACTGAGTAGTAATTTTGCAGTGACCTTTGCAGTTTTACAGAATGAGATCAGACACTTGCCATCATCATGGCAGAGGGAGCCTTGTTCTAACAGTAATTCAGGGCCCAGTTACAAATGGGGAACTGCACTGAGTGTTTTTCTTTAACTCCTCCTCTCTAGTTTTTCCTCTCACTGCACATATAATCTCAAATGGATAACATGCTTCAGCAGAGTTTGCTGAGACCAGAGACAGATAGAGAGCTGTGCAGAGCAGGAGATGCCCGTGCCAGTGCACATTGCTTTGAATTTGGTTAGTGTTGGTCTCATCAGCTGGGATAGGAGCCTTTGTGTTCTCCTTTTTCTACCCCTGTGTGCTGAGATTTGGAGGCTGGATCACATAATTTGTATCTGCATCATCCAATTGCCTTTTGCATTTTCTTTTCTGTGTGTGATCTGCAGCTCTGGCTGCAGTGGGGACACAGCGAGCAGGACTGCAGTGGTGGCCTGTACCACCCTGAGAATTGTTGATGTGGGTCTGGTGTGCTTCATACTCACCAGAGCGACTGCTCAGCAACCACAGAACATCTCGCAGCCCTCCAGCCTTCACACTGGCTGGTCTGCCAGGGTGACTGGTCTGACCTCTGCTCAGAGTGAGAGATTGGGTCCAATTCAACTTGTAGCAAAGTGGAGAGAGGCCTAGGGAGCTGTTGCAGCAACCCGGAGAGTATCCAAAATGAGGAGAAAGGGGACTTTTCGTTTCCAAAAAGACTGTTAGAAATTCCTGTCGAGGGTTGGGCTGTACCAGTGCTGTTAACTCTTCTGCTGGCTTACCTATGTACTGCTGAAGTTGTGACCTTTTAGATCACGTCCACCAATTCTTCTCTTTAAATTGACAGACTCTGCACTGAATGGCTCATACTTGGTAAGACAGATACAGAAAAGATGAGAAAGACTTTGAGAGGAAATGTTGTTTTAAATTACAACCTCTTGCACCTCATCTTTGGGAGCTCACCAGCGTGTGATGGGCTGTATGGCAGAAAGGATAGTGCCATTTTAAATGTGCTGCTTATTTCACTGGCTTAGACCTTTCATGTAGACTTGATTCAGCAAGGTAAATAACCACACATCTACTTTGAATTGCATGAATACTACTACTGAAATTAGCGACACTCTTCCTGTGGTTCATTTAGGATGCATGGTTGCAGCTGACCCAATTCCTGCTGAAATAAGTGGAATTTCCCAGTATTCTATAAACCCAGGTCAGGTCCTAAATCCGTTTAACCCTTTGAGTGCCTGCACTGGTGCCTACACCACAAACACTGTGTCAAACAACATGACACTGTGTCAAACCACAGTGTCATGGTTTGGGAGTGGTACAAATGCTGGCACGCATAGCACTGACCCGCACTTTTTCCGTAAGGTGCACCAAAAGAGGAGCTCTCCTCAGCCCCAAACACTCTGCAGTTCATCTTCTGATGCTGCTCTGTGTCACTATCTGATTCCTCCCCTGCCTTGACCACTCTTGATTGTATTCAGCAGAATCTGCATTTTCCCTGTGTGTGAGTAGCAAGTAAGAGGAGTCACTGCACTCGAGAGTCAGTGGGAGAGTAACAGCAGCCAGACCTGGAAATCCAGTAACCCTGGTACCACTGACCTGAGGATTAAACCCTGCTCATTGAAACATGAGCCCAGGCTGCCAAATTGCCCATGATAAGCTTTAAAGAACTGGGTAATAAAACCCTGCCTGCATCTATTTTCTTTGCAGCAACTTTTTAGCTGGAGGCTCATAACCGGCTGCAGCAATGTGAATAGAGAGCCCCTGCAAGAGACCTGGCAGCGCTCAGCTGTGCTTGGGGATCCCATTCTTGGGGTTTTGTTTGTTTGTCGTCTGGATTAAGGGGATTAAAGACTTAACCTTTGTACAGCCTTTCAAATAATAACGTGTTTGTGCTCGTACTGCATGTCAGGGAAGCCCCCCCCCCCCCCCGATTTCATGATACAAATGAAGATCTTAGAGTGGTCAGGCTCATGTAAAGTTGTGTCTTGTGCTTTAAACCCCCACAAATTTAGCTCAGTGCTCCTGTTCTCCTCTGTTTGGTGGTATTGCTGGAACCAGGGCAGGGTACCTGCTTCAGACCCCAGTCCCAGACACTGGGAGCTGTCCTGTTAGTGGGGGGTCACAATCTGAGCTGCCAGATCCTCGTCCAGCTGCTGCGCCTCTGGGCTGTGTTTTTTGTAATCAGAAATAAAATTCATGCTGCCAGATGGGACCCTGCTGCATGTCAGTCTGTTGGTGGCTGGCTGTGGCCATTCCTTACCTCCTGCTCTGGAGTGGCTTTTTAAAACAGATTTCAGAGGTTTGTAGTTTGCACTGTAGCCCTTTGAGTGAACGGCAGTGGCTTTTTTGAAATTCTTTTGGGATTTTTTTGGGGATTATTCCAACAGTGACTGAAATTTTCAAAAGCATCTAAGTGATTTAACAAATTTATTAGCATGTGCAAAAACCAGACTAAGGAAGACTAGAGAGCTGTCTTTAGCTTGTACATTTTTCTTCTACTCCCTGTGCATATTCCACATGTGACTAAGGGAAGATCCAAGGCCAGCTTTGGGACCAGCTGGTCCCACCTGCAGGTATATCATCTGCAGGCATGTCCAGGACTTGCTCTCCTCAATATGGTGCAACACCTGCGTGGTCTGAGGGATGCCAAAGAGTCAGGCAGACATAGAGATGTGGGTGGCCCTGGCTTTAAGCCCTTGTCCTTGGAGCTGCTTCCCTACAAATTGCACTGAACCAAAAGGCACTGTACGTGGGGGTGGGAGTTTTGGGGGTTGGATTTGTTGGGAATGAGCGTTCATGGGGACGGGAACTTGAGTTGAAGTGTGTGAGGAAAAGGCTTTCCTCTGGTGGTTTGCTCCTTGGCAGGGAGGACAATCTGCCTGGCTGCCTCATGGCTAAAAGCAGTCCAGCAAGGAGTGCACGATTTTGTGATCGCTGTTTTTGGAGATATGGCAATGCCATAGGATTCCAGTAGATGCAACTGTCAGCATGGCATGCTGCAGACACTTGGTGGAAAAAAAAACCCCTCATAATTTTGGCTCTTCCTGTTCACAGCAGATCGGATGTAACAAGGATGATACAGCTTTATCATCTGGATCAGGTAAAGCTTCACCATCTGGGTGTCATCACTTTCGGTAACTGTTGCCTCCTCCAGCAAACTGCAGCTCTTTCCTAGACAGAGCAGCCAATGTAAATAGTAATTTGAAAGCTACAATGCAGAGAAAAGCCATGGATCTACAAGTCTGTATCCAAGAGTCTGTACTGTCCAGCCATGCTCAGGACATGAGTGACCACTGCTTTCCCTCCAAAGACAGCACATGCTGTGTCAGCCTCTAACAAAGCTTGTTACCATCAAGGACTTTACTCTAGAGAAATAGTTTTTAAAAGAACTGCCTGAATATTGCCTGAAAATGTACTTTAAAGAGAATCCTTAATCAAAGTGATGTAACAACAGGAGTATTTACTTTCCTACTTGACCCTGGAACCGGTAAGTCACAGAGAGTTAACCATTTTCTGCATTTTAGAGAGGATTTTATCTTGCAAGAAATTTGCCCTACCCTGCTTAAATTTAAAAGATGTGAGTCTCCCTATGTCTCCTGCACAGCAAAGGGAATACAGACTGAGCTTGAGCAATATATGTTAAATTTGCCAACAGTTCTCCACTGCAATAAATACCTCTTGCAACATAACACTGAAATCCGTGGATTGCAAGCCTGTGCTTTCTGGAGTATAATATACTTCATCCACTCCACCAAATGCCCATGAGGAAATTGTAAGTGAAATCAAACCACAATATATGAGAGTGAACTTGCACAGACAGTTGATTTAGGACACAAGCACCTCATTCTGGCTCTTGACTCTACAATTTTCAGAAGCAATTCACAGCAAGTACGTAATAGTCAAACAAGTTGGGTTGGACATTAGGCTGTGTGGTGGGTAACATGAAGAAATAAATGGAAATGTGGTTACAAATCTGAAACTTTGTCTTTGGAAACTCTGTGTAGCATTTCTGAGAGCTCCACTTGACCTACAACTGCTGGGCAGAGGCAGTAAATGTGATGTAAAGGCAGTGAAAGTGAATTAATTTGAAAAGTCTAAGTGAATATTAATAGGACCTGCTATATTCAACAATTTACAAGCATGTCTGGCGTTTATAGATGAACTGTGCTGTTTGTTACATATTACATTAAAGAAGAATCCTGAACCAACATATCAAAATGTCAAACTAACACAGCATTTTTCTTTGATCTCCTTTTTTGTTAAAATGAATTATTGATAGCCTTTTTCATGGCTGACAGGAGAGATTTCTGATTTTTATTTGCGTACTAGATCAAATCTCCTATTCCTTCTGTAGACAGAGGTCTTTACAACAATATCTAGATATGATATGTGCAGTTGCAGAGCTTGGATTCTTTCTAGCGGGGAATGTTCTCCCCACCCATCCCGTGCTGCTGTGATTTCTTCAGCTGATATTTTCATTGGAAGTCTTTGAGCAAACGCATAGCCCACCCTGGAGCCAGCAGTCAGGGCGAGGGTGCGACGGCTTTGTGTGGGCCTGCAGACCACAGTGGTGGGAGTGCAGCTCCACAGAGGGATCTGGAGCTGGTTTCCTAGGATCTGTGGAGAAAAACCTGTTTGTCTTTTCAGCAGTGTGGCTTGGAGAAGGTGTTTTCCAGAGCGAGGTTAGATTTATGCTAGGTTTCAGGGAGATGGGGTGTACGGTTCTGGAGGTTTTGGTGGTATCAGGGGATAACAGCATCTCTGTTTTCCACCATCGCCAGGTTTGGACATCAGCAAAGCCTTGGTCAGTGCAAGAGCTCTCAGCTGCTCCGGTTTGCAAAACTCTGTTTCTTTTCAAATGTCACCCCAACTATAGGTCTGGCAGTCATGTGTTTCTTAAGGATCCGCCTCACTCCTGGAGCTTGGCGGCCCCCGTACGCATTTGCTGCGCTTCACCTACAAACACAGAAGTGGTTTTGGCTTGTTTTATTTTAAGGTCAGAAGTCTCCGTCAGAGAAACAAAGCTTCCTCCTCTTGGTCTCCTGTTTATCCTGTTTAGCGTTTTTAATTGCATCCAAAAGATGCTGCTTGAGTTTGGCAGCTGTTGGGGCTCTTCCTCCGACATCTCTGGGTTTACTTAGGCACAAGGAAGGATGGTGCAAACCGTAGCCATAAGGCTCATGAAGGGTTTTAGATTTGCATGGATTTAAATTGTTTCACTTGGTTTAAGTCAGAATAAATTGACTGGAAATGTGGGTGAGGGTGGCCCTAGGCAGAATGCTGCATGGACGACAGAGGGACACACTTATCTACTTATGCTCCCCCATCCTCAAATGTGCTTCTGTTGCCTGCATCCCCATAACAGATTTGCAAAACGCATTTCCCTCCCTGCAGGTGTGGAAGGGGGGACCAGCAGCCCTTGTCTTTCTGTGCCTCCAAGGAGATGCAGAGCTTGTGAGTGCCTTTCCCTGCCTTCTGCTGTCTCTCAGCCAGCAGGTCTGCTTGCTTTCTTCATGCTTTAATCAGGTTTTTTCTCTCCGTTCTGCTGACCCAGTTTAGGCTCTTTGAAGGCACGGCAGAGCTCCCCGGCGGCTGCAGCTCTGCCTTCGGGGGACACGGACGGGCGGTGGAGCTGAGCAGACGAAACGGCAGCGGCAGCACTCAGCCCAGGGGAGGAGGGTGGTTTTGGAGGTGTGGGTCTCCTTGGTTTGCTCCCCTGGGCACATTTAGGTGCATGTTTTTCTCCCTTAACTGCAGCGTAGGGGTGTGCTGTTGTTTTGTGTTTGTGGGTTTTTTTTTTTTAATTCTTTTTTTTTTCAAAGGAGTTTTCATTTCAAGGCTGCTGGAGCACTCTGCAGTGGGGTTTCAGACACGCATGCTCACGCTTCGTGCCTTAATAGCACCTGACATAACCTGGTCACAGGCACGAGCCAGGCAGAGATTATCCATCCCCCACCACTGCTCTGTCCCCTCTCCTGTCCCCTTTATGTAGGGCATCCTGTATCTCCGGCAGCATCCCCTTCATGAATCCCGTGGGGAGCCTGAGGGGAGCCCTCCCTGCCTCCCCTTTTTATCCCGGGGTCTCAGTTTCCTGTTCAGGTGCTGAATTTGGGGCGAGTGTGGCTCTTTGCTCTGTGTGTGGGTGGGGATGCCGGCTTTGCTCTGGCTGCACAGGGGTGATTGCAGCTCTGCAGTAATAATTACGTGAGCCAGGCTGAGGAGTGATGGTAGGGGAGAGGATCTGCGTGGTGGGATGACTCAGGGGTGAGATGACGCAAGACTGGGGCCTGACTTTCTCTTTGCAGGCTGCAGAAACTTCTCTCCAAAAAGCTGGCGTCTAGGTTGGGGAGTGATTTACCACATGGCTGCCAGTATCCATTCTCTCTGCTTGGCACTGGCCCCACTTCTTACTGCAAAGGCCTCCAGAAAAAGCATGAGACCATTTGTTTTCACTGTTTTTGCTGGTATTTGGTGGTTTCCTGCCTGGCTGAAGGATCTCAGGTGGTGTAGGAGGAAACTAAGGACCTGTCCTCATGAAATGCTGTTCTCAATGAATTCCCTGACAATTGGCCTTTTGGAACTTTTATTACAAATTGACTTTATTCCACCCCATGTCCCATTAACCAAGAAGAGTAATATTGGTTTGTACACAAATTTACTTCAACCTGGGTGAATCTACCTGGGTAGACATGCTTTGGGGTATCAGAGGATCTGCATGCATAAAGTTGGTCTGGTGCTGTGGCAGCCTTTTGAGTGACCCTTGCTGACCCTTCAGGACAAGAGACAGCAGGTTGTGTTTCATTTGCCATACCTACGACTTTTTCATGGCTGGTAAGTTCAGTCATGTGGGCTGGAGGTCTCCCAGATGGGGACTCCCTGTAGCTGCCCTTTGATAACATTCGTGGTCTCAGCCTTCTGCACACTGTTGCTTGATTTGTGGTCATGCTGCAGAGACTGTTCATAGCCTGTCCCTCCTTCTTCTAAATGCTTCTTTAGGTCCAAGCACTAACCCTGTGAGAAAGGGTGCAGAAAGATGGGTCTGCCTGATGGTTGGCAGGTAGAAACCAGCTAGTTCCAACCTAGGGCATTTCCCTTATGAGTGCTTTGCTGTTCAGGCTCCATGTATGGACAGTTGTGTGCAGGTTGTGCTGTGTAAGAGATGCCATCCCTGTGTATGAAAACAAAAAGTGCTTTAGTATCCGTTCTACAGATTACGTATTCTTATTTTTGTAACCTCTCTTGTTGCCTGTCCCTTGTCTCCTCGTACATCTCCATGGGGGCTAATTTTGAACACTGGACCTTTTTCTTCTAAATTCCATTGCTGGTTTCCTCATACCTATTCGTTATTCAGTGAATAAAACAGGATACTTTGAAAATTAATGTGAGTTGTATTTGTTAATGTGGGTAGGTAATGGCTCTGGAAGTTTTCCCATGGGATTATTTTGGTCCTGGCCCTCGGGAGCAGAGCTGCTGGCGGGGCTGGGCTGTGCCAGGGTGCCTGGTGGTTTGTGGTGTACACAGAGGCTCTGCAGCAGACCCCTGGCTTCATCTTTCACTTGAGATCGTGCCAGGATTTAAGCTCTGCAATGAAAGGAAGTGCAAAAACTGTTCTTCACACACATGGTAGTAATACTTTAAGTATATTTATAGAAAGGGCTGGTATTTTTTCCTGCTGGTATTGAATTATTGTAAGAAGGATAGAAGTGTTACTACAACGCAGTTCTTCATCTCCTCAGAGCATTTCTTCTCTGCTGCGTAACAGCTCTGTGTGGTGCTGATGTTGTATGGCCATTTTGGGATCGTTGCTCTCCTGTCAGCTAGGCAGAGGTCTTGGAAACCCCTCTGTACCACCATATTGCTCCACCTGAGGGATTATCAGTGGGGTTTGTGTGTTTGTTGGACACGGGTTTGAGAGTTGCGTGGGGTAAGGCTGAACATCAGAAGTAAGACGTGGCATTGCTTTTGGACTGATCCTGGGTGGACTCGGGCAGAGCCCAGCCCTGAGACCAGGTGCTTTGCACTGCCTCCACAGCAGGAAGAGAATAATAGGAGCAGCTCAGCTCTTCTGCCACTAATATAGTGCTTTAGTTTTTAGTAATTTCTCCAAGAATCAGCTGTGAGTATTTTTTTTCCCCCTGTGCAATAGCTGACTTCTTAAAAGCAGAGGCTAGATTTCTTGCAGGCTGTGTTTTCTGTGGTTTTATTAATTTAATCAGTATACAGGTGTATATATGTGTGGTCATCTGACCAAACACAAGTGCTGTCAGAGCTTTTGCTCCTGCATTCAGGGCATGAAAACTGGCAGTGCTTTGGGCAGCTCAGGTAGCCTTCACACTGATGTCTAGAAAAATCTGATCAATTGTTCCTTCAAAAAGCCACCTTTCTTTTCAAGCAGCTCAAACATGCATTCAGATGTATAATACAGGCAGCAGAACTGAGCTGAAATTAATCATGTCTGTAGTTCCTACAGTGACAAAATATCTGGAAAACTTAGTAGCAGGTTGCCCCAAGATGGCACTCTGTGTGCATGTCATGCTAAAATAATATTATGGTTCTGAAAGACCATCTTTGTGATCTGTGCACTGCTTATGTCTCTTCCTGGGGAGGTAAAGAAGGTGTAAGCCAGAGGTGACAGGCATGCAGCAAGTATTGTCACACAGCCCTTGAGTGATGGTCAGTGAGGGCATCAAGAGTGTTGTCAGAGGTGATGCAGGCAAAGACAGAAGGATCACAGCTGAAAGGGAACTAGTGGTTTGTGACCAGTACATGACCTAATATGTTTCTATCCTTTTACATGCTTTTTTTTGTATTGATAAGGTGGTGTAATTCCCAGATATTCATAATATTTCATGCAATTGTTTTGCTATTCCTTTATCTCCTCCTATGCAGGGTACAATCCTCTGACAGGGAAGAGAGTCGTGCCCTAAGCAAAATCTGACTGCTGAGGAAGCAGCGTTTCCAAGGGGTAGGTCCAAAATAATAAAATAACTTCCTCTTCTTTTGTTAGTGGAAAAAGTGCTGAAAAATATATATAAAAAAAAAAGTGACAGGATAGAGGGGAAAAGATTGTACCTTAACTTAGGTTAGGAATCATAGGATCATAGATCAGTTTGGGTTGGAAGGGACCTTAAAAGTCATCTCATTTCAACCCCCTTGCTATGGGCAGGGACACCTTTCCCTAGACCAGGTTGCTCAGAGCCCCATCCAACCTAGCCTTGAACACTGCCAGGGATGGGACATCCACAGCTTCTCTGGGCAACCTGTGCCAGGTGCTTCACCGCTCTCACTGTAGGATTTTTTCCTAAAACCTAATCTAAACTAAATCTCTTTCAGTTTGAACCCATTTCCTTTTGTCCTACCAGGCAGTTATAAATTGTCCCCCTCCAGCTTTCTTGTCAGCTCCGTCATGTACTGGAAGGCCATAGTTAGATCACCCTGAAGCCTTCTCCTTTCCAGACTGAACAAACCCAGTTCTCTCAGCCTTTCCTCATAGGAGAGGTGCTCCATCCCTCTGATCATCTTGGTGGCCTCCTCTGGACTGGCTCCAGCAGGTCCCTGTCCCTGCTGTGCTGGGACCCCAGAGCTGGATGCAGGGCTCCAGGTGGGTCTCAGCAGAGCGGAGCAGAGGGGCAGAATCCCCTCCCTCCCCTGCTGCCCACAGGGCTCTGGATGCAGCCCAGGACACATTAGGCTGCATTTTGGAAATTCTTAAGCCCAAGGGGATTAGCCAAATTTATATTTTAATGAATAGAAGATTGTCAAATATGTTTAACTTTGTTTGGTACCTTAGGTAGCATGTGAGGGACCATTTTTCCTTTTTTTCCTCCTTGCGGAGTAATCTTTATGATTCTGCTTTATTGATTTTTCTTGTCTATCCGAAAAACTGGAAGAGAAAATTTTAAAATAATAAAAGTTTTCTCCTTATCCAATTCCTCTCTAGCTGTCATTTATAATTCTTTAACGACATACATGCTTTGAATAAACCATACATTTCAAAACGGTTTGTAGAAGGAAAAAAGCCTTTCATGCTTTTGCATTGTATTTTTTGTAATGACTTTTATCAGCCTGTGACTGAAAATTTGTCTCCATTTTGGAACTTTCTGTAATGGATTGAGATAAAACCTAATTCTGCACTTCACAGACTCCATGGGCCAAACAGATCCTTCATTTAATTCCATTAAGCAGGTTTTGCAGAGAAAGGAGTAATTTACAGGAAGCACTTGGCCCCAACCCCCCTTCAAAGTGACTGGCAGATTAGCAATGGCACAGGCACGTGGAAATGGTGCAGCCTCCTTCATATGGGTGGGAGATGAAACCTCGAGTGGCAGGATGTTTTCTGGAGCAAAGGGATGTTACCCAGTGGTGCTGCTGCCCTCTGAGCTCGCTCAGGTGCTCACCCACGGCCGCCTTCGCGTGTCACCCGGCGGACACCACCTGCGCTGATGCAGACACTGATCGCGCAGCTCCACAGCCCTGACAGCGCTCACTAACCTGGATCTGATGTGGCATGACAGGACACCAACTTCTGCTCTGGCAGCGAGACTGTTCACGTGCGGTGCAGTCTGCCAGAGTCTCCCAGGACGTTCAAGTCGTATCCGTGCGTAATGGCCTTGTGCAGTTAAGTGGAGCACGCTGTCTGAGATGAAAGTCAAATTTCAGAGCAGGCTTGCTTTCCTCCCCTCCCTCTCCCTCCACCAGTGCCACTTTCACCACCGCAACGGGATGTCTTCCTGTTTCCCCGTCGCTCCCCAAAACACACAAGCCCTCCTTCCTGCATGGTGTAACTAATCTGGTTTGCTGACTGAGATCTGCCGGGGCCTTTAAAGTGATGCCAGCTACTACGTACTCAGCGTAGCATGGCAGCATTTCAGAGTGAAGCTAAAAATCCAAATCCAATAAGCAAGGAAATAACCATAAAGAAGCAGCCCTGGTTTCCATTCTGTCCATCAGCTCGCTGTCTGATGGGGCAGCTTTGCACTAAAAGTTGGCCATGGACCATATGTTAGAAGTATGAAGACCTCTTTTTTTCCTCTTTAAGCTCAAATCTATGAAGAGATGCCTTTTTTAAAATCCTATACGAAAATCACATTATTTTCAGGGATGAGCTTTCAGGCAGTTTGGATTCTTTTTTCTCTCTGTTGGGATTAGCAAACAGCAGCAAAACTCACACTTCTTTTCCTAAATCCTCATTCAAAATGGAAGGGAGGTTACCCAAGCTCAGGTTTTGTTCTTTTGAGATTTAACTGAAAGAGAGTTTCAGTGAGGGGGTTGTGATCCTGTAAGGTGCTGGCTTTCATGAAAGTTAGCAGAACAATTTTGTGAAAAATATTTGCATTTCAAGCGAATGCAGATGAGTAAGACTTTTAAGGTGAAAAAGACTTTTATGGTTTCGTGAAGAAAACAGGTTAAATGATTTCTTGTTTGTTTAGTTTGTGGAGAGAAGATGACTTTTCAAAAAAGCCTAAAGAACCCTCAAAGCACAGCTTCTGAACATCATGTGGGGGAACAGGATATGACAAAAACCCAAAGTAATGGAGGAAACCATCCATAGTTCCAGAATGGGTCCTGGAAGTAGGGAGATGCTTGCTTTTGGAGAAGAATGGAACAGGTGCTGGAAGCTCCGTGGCTCTCTAAAATGGCAGAGTGATGTTCTCTTCTGCCAGAGCGTTCCAAGAGAAAACTGTTCTTATATGGTTTCATCAGGACGATTTTAACTTTTATTTTATTTTTATTGTACAAAACAAATAAAGAAATTCGCCAGTGTAAGGAGGATTAAGAGGGGATAATCCATTTTCGTGACTCATTCCGATAAGAAAAGAGCTCATCATCTCCCTGTAGCCTTGCATCTGAAGACAGTTGCTGACAGATTGCACAAAATATGTCCCTGCATTTTTAGGACCCTGAGACAGCATCTTGCAAGCAGATAAAACCAAATAAAACCTGACAAACCGTCTTTGTACTGGAGAGATGAGAAGAAAAATGCAGATAGTTTCTGTTAGAGGATTTGAAAATGAAGCTGTAAGGAAGGGAATTGAGTTACAACTTAAACTCCTTAAATGTTCTCTTGAACATGAAGTATCTTAGTTAATTAAAAGTTATTGCATAACTGCTGCTGGGGAGTGAAAAGTTTATTTTTAATTATACTGCCTTACATAATGGTTACATGATGACAGAGGCAGCATGATGAAGTGAAAGAGATTTAACTGTACTTTTTTAATACAGTGAAATTAAAAAGTGAGGTGTTGATGCATTAATTCATCCTTGACTTGTACCTGGATCTGTTTCATGATCTCTGCTTCAGCACTCAGTTTTTGAGGACAGTGTCTGTTTGTTCTGTACTTCTACAGCCCACGGCTGTGATGACGACTTCTTGAGCATGGTATTCATCAAGATAATAAATAATCTTGTCCACTTGCAGCTTCTCCTTTGATCTTGGAATGTTTTGGCCAGCAGACTGGTATACATGCATCTGTAACTAATACGCCAACAAATCACATCTATAATTTATTGTAATCATGGAAAACTTATTTCAGCTGGATGATTTCTTAAGTAATTTATTTGACTGTGGATATAGAACTGTATTTTCTGCCTTGATATGAAGAACTGTTGGCTTTAAAAGCTGAGCATGCAACAGGGCAGTTAAGTATGTTGTTTTTAACCAGAGAGAGCATCTACAGAAATGTTGCTAGCACAGAAAGGAAAAGTGAGATGGAGGGGAACTGAATATTTGCCTGTAAGTAAAAGAGAAACTTGTTTTCTCTCTAACCTAGAAATATCTCCTGTAAAATACTCCCTTCTCTCTTGGAAGTCTCTGTGTCAGTGTTTGCCAGCATTGGAAGGGTATCACTGTGGGGCTTTGGGTCATTAGGAGAACTTGCCCTGCCTCTGCATGCTCGGGGATGGGGCTGCTGGAGGCGGCCAGGCTCTGCTCCAGCCTCAGCTCCATCGTCCAGCCCCCGGCGTGGGGCCTTGATGGTTGAATTGTTGTGTCCTGAAGTGTGATGTTCAGTTTATCTAAACAAAATACTCATCTGGAGGAGCCACCACCAGCTGATCAGGCTGAACAAAAAAACAGACAGGAAAACAGCAGCTCACAGACTGGTCCTTGGTTGACCCTTGGCAGACTTTAAAAGGCTTGTTTCTAGCCACGAGCAAACTACTGTCCATTTACTTTTGCTTTGACAAGCACCTTTCCTACAAAAGGACTGATGATGACGATGATTATTGTTGAGCTGGCCTATATTGTGTAGGATTTTTAAGCTAAATGATGATAGACACCATAATTGCTCCAAGGAAATCTGGTGTGAGACTCCTCTGCTTTGTGGCCTTGGCCTTCCCCCTCTTCAAATTCTGTAATTTCTGGAAGTACCTAAGACTTTCTTGAGTTACAGAGGAAAAGCTGGAATTGATTTACAAGCTGGCCTAGTGGGGCTTTCAACAGAAACTTATGGCTATTGAGTATTTCTGACAAAGTCTTGTCAGAGGTTTAGAGCTTGCTTTGTGAATGTTTATTAATTAATGTTTGCCTCTCTTTCATGGCTTTGACTATTGTTTTTTTAAACGGAAGCCATCACAAAGGGTTTAATTGCAGTGATTTTTAAATTATTTTGTCTTAGAAGTATTTGTCAGGAAAAGCATATGAAATTGAATGGATGTAAAAATTAACAACAGCAGATCCTTTCAGTAACAGGGAATTAATGCAATGAAGATCTGCAATGTCAAGTTGTATCTATGGAGTCAGCTATGCAGAGATCCCTGTCTGAGGCACATGAAATCATGAATTTAGAGGGAATGACAGTATTGTCTGTTGATGTTTCAATATGACTGTGCTTTCATACTGTTGTTTGATGGGGTGGTTAATGTTCAGTGGTACCATGTGCCTGGTGTTATCACGCACCTGTACGACCAGCAGGCTTGTGCACTGCCTTTCCCTTTCATGCTTGTCCATGTATCTTTAATTGTCATCTAAGTATAAAGCCCAAAACCCCAATAATTCAACTGTTCATTTGTAAGCTCCTTATGTCCTTTAGAAGGGCTTAATTAAACTCTTTTCGGAGAGCTGGGAAAAGTAGGACAGGAAGGCAGGATGTCAAATAACTCTCCAAACCAGTCTGATCTCCCACCACCAGTGTAGGTCCTGGAAACCCTGGACTGGCATTAAGATCCCTTCATGATTTTGAATGCTACAATCCTGCATCTTTGTTTTGGCAAATATAAGGGCTGTATTGCATATTGTTTATCTTAAGTTTTCTTAAATATTAGTGGGGAGTATGTGCCAATTGCAAAACTGGAAGAAGAGGCTTAATCAAGAGGCACCGAGGCCAGAGACGGTGTTGGTGTTGGGGTAGGACTTGATGGGTGGAATGGTTCAGCTCCCCATCCTCAAACTCCAGAAATATGCTTCCTGGGGAAGGGACACCGAAGAGCTGCAGCAAGCAACAAATAACCCCATCCATACTGCAGGAATACGTAATAGCGTGCATTTGGATATATGGTGTTAGAAGCAGCTTTTAGGCATTACAGGATGAGGATGCAATAGAAGACTGCAGAGCACAAGTACTGATGAGCCCTGACAAACCTCATCAATTGGCCAGCAGACCAGAACCACCACCTCCTCAAAGGCACTTCAGCTTTTCTTTCCTCTTTGTGAATTAGTTGACTTTCCCCAGATGCAAGAAAAGAATAAGTCTCTGTTTTGAACACTGGCTTACTGAACTCAGCCCTGAAAACTGAAATCTGTCTGCAACTGGGAGTTGTTGGCTTCTGCTCCGTGGTTCTCTGGGGAAGAGCCGCTCACTCTCACAGCTGGTATCCCTGGGGTTTGGCTCAAAATCCTCTGCTGCTGCTGCCTTGTGCCTGTGTGTATCCCGGTGGTGGGAGGCAGTCGGTGTCCTGCTTCCTTGCTGTAGAACTTAGATTCATTTGAGAGCTTTTTTTTTTTTTTTTGGGTGGGGGGGTAGTGGCCACTGATTTACTAATTTGTTTTTCTAACTCGTGAGTTTCCTCCCCCCATAAATGTAACCAGAAAGGAGGCGGCATCACTTGGCAAAGGAACATTTAGGTTATGTTTCATTTTGCTGGAAATGTTTTCCCTTAGCTGTTAAAAACAGATTGAGGTTTTTGACAGCACAGTGTGTTGTCCAGCCCATGTGTGGGTGGCAGGGAACACTTTGTAGGGGGGTGCCAGATGTTTTCCTCTGCCTCAGGGGAATATCTTTGAAAATACTCACCCTTCTGGTGAGATCTGCTGCTGTACAAACTGCAGAAACTTAGAGGGATCCCAAACATTTGTGCTGCCTGTGGACACTGAACTGGTGCTCTTGTATATCAGGAGCTCAGTAGGAAGCCAGGGGATCTTCTATCTTGATTTGAAGCGCCGTGACCAGACGAGTCTCTGACTCATCATCTCCAGTGCATCGCTACTGCCAATTATTTGAATTTCCTGTGAGTCTGTAACCAAGGTAATGGCACTTGTGGTCGCTGGTGGGGCTGGCTGTCCTGTTTTCACTCATGGATTTTCTTGCCTCTGATGGTACTACGGGAATGGTTGTCTCTGGCTGAATGACACGATCCCTGTTTTGGTTGGTGATTGAAAGTGTCTGCTTTGCTCTTGAAATCAGAGCTGAAACTTTTCTTCCACTGATGTTTGTTTTACCCATGCCTAGCTGCTGTTAGATGGGTATTGAGTGCAACTCCATGAATGTCTGTTCTCCTGCACTGTGCTTTGGGGTCAGTATAGAAGAAAATATGTCTGTGTTGTTAGAGAGAACACAGCATTCCACAGGAGTGCTCTCAGCCATCGTGGGGATTTATGTCTGTTTTCTGATGGGTATCTATTTTTGCTCTGAGGAGATGTGTGGACCAGAATGTCAACAAAATGTAGGTCCAGAGGGATACTGGGAGTTGTGGAATTCAGCTGCCCATCCTGGAACAGAACAATACGCTTAGGCCATCCCTGATGGATGAGCCCTAGCTTACTTAGCCTGTTCTTTTAAAAATCGAAGGCAAAATCATCTTCTACTAGGTTGTTCCACTGCCCCGTCCTTGCAGTTTTGTTCTAATGTGTAGCCTAAATATTCCTTATTGGCAATTAAGCTGATGAATTTTTGGTTCACTCTCAATGGACATATAGTACAATGGACTGCTGTCCTTTTTGCAGCCTTACACAGCTTTGAAGACTTACTGTGTTCAGACCTCTCTTTCTGAGCATACATACATTCTTTTCTTTGAGACTTTCCACAGTGGGACACCCACCCCTGCAGTAAAATATACAAAATCTGGAATATTTCTCTTGGTCACCTACTAGGTTGTCTGGGAATCTTTCTTACTGTATGCAGTGGAGATGATTCATGGAAAAATGCTGGTTATAATCTGTCAGGGCTATCCTTATTTCTAAGAAGTTTCTTTTTGAACCTCTTTATAAAGATGACTTTACCAGATATGAGTACACATGTAAGCAAAAAAAAAGTTGTCTTTAACACAAAATATTATTGAAGTTCATTTTTATACAGCAGCAATTAAAGTTCTTCTTTCTTCCTTTCAAAATATAGTATTGAGAGATTTAGAGAATTGTGGGCATTTTTTCTTCCTTCCTACCTCAAAACCCTGCCGCAAAAATTGTGCATCTTCCAGAATACCACAGGGCAATTTTGTAAATGTGGGGGCAACCAAAGCTGGAGTTGCTTTGTGGATTTGAATGACTTCAGACTATTTTCTTGCAGCTGAATATTTGACTGTGTGGGAGGGTTTTCTCCTAAAAGCAACGAAAAAACAGGGGGAAGAAAACACAAAGTAAATTATAGTTCCAAATTTATTCAACAGATCACAGTTTCCATACCACCGATACAGATTATATCACTAATATTTCCCACAAAGAAAGGAGGTAGTGCCACAGACCTGCAATTAATACTTCACTTCAGCAAAATATTGTGATGTAGCTGTCCTGATTCTCAGTATGTACAAAATCAGGATGTTCCAAGCATTATTTTGCACTCTGCTTTAGTTCCTTGGGAGAAGCATTGCAGCAGCAACTGGTACTTAGTTTATAAAAAGCGCAGTCAGTATCACTTGGAGGGATTTTTGTGCCGTGTGATGTGGTGTGGCGTGTCCTCTCTTCAGATTATAGACAGCCAAAGCTAATTGCAAGTGTGATGCCAGGCTGCAGCCAGCTCAATGGCTGCCTGGCCTGGCCTCTTGGTCAGTTCCCATGCTCCACACTCCAAAGTTCAGGCTGCTGGTATGAAAAATACGGTGTGGGCATCTGCCCGCCCGGGCTGCTGCTGCTGTTCCCTGCGCAGAGAGCCTGGGCACTGGCGCGGAAGGATGTGCCAGTCCCTTGTGGGTGCCCTTGTCAGCAGGGTGGAAACACTGAGCAGCCATGCAAGGAAGAGCAAAGGCTCTGTGTCTGGCCAGCACAAAAGTGTGCAGGCTGGATCTGCTTCTCCAGCTAAGACAGGCTTTAGTGTTTTGGGTATAACAAAGTGAAGCCTAACCTAAGGGTGTGCATCTGTAGAAGGCAGGGGATTTTCTTTTTCCTTTTTCAACCACTTTTCTGCAAAATGCTGTAAGTGCTTTGTTGCAGACAGTAAGTACTTGTTGAAGAAGGTTGGTAGGCACTGCCTGGGCCTGACACAAGTGCCTGTGAGAGCAACACAGTTGGTATAATGACTTACATGCAGAGAAGAAGATATCTGCAGCCGAGACAAAGTGCTTTGTACACTAGGATTTCTGCTGCCCACAGATGCTGAGAGAAAACGGCGTAACAGCTGGGGTGCTTACAGTTTTGGGTGAAGGCTTCTGTTATCTCTAAGGGCTGAACTCTGGACAGTAAAACCAGAAAACGTGCAATATTTACCATGTCTTTAGAAATGTGAAATTCTGCTTTATAAATCAGGGTGGTTTTTTTTTTCTTCTACCTCTACTGGTTTCCATCACCATCATATTACGGATGTCACCAGGTGCAGATGGTCATCAAACCACCATCACATCCTTGCCTGTGCAGCAGTGCACCTTCCTCTGTGTCTGGATCCCACAGGGGATGTTTTGCATGCATGCAGCTCATTTAGGGAAGTACTTGGAACTTGCAGACCTACTGGGAATTGAATTTTATTTTCTTTCCCATGGTAACCACCAGTTTTTGCTCAGCGCAAATGGCTATCTCTCATCAGAAGACACATTTTTAATGGAGAAGTAACTGGTAAAAAAAAGCAGAGCTGCCGTGTGTTTAGAGACAAGATGTGCCTTAACTAAATCATTACTTGTAGAAAAGTTGTTTAGTCAAGCTGGCACCCAGCTGCCTTCACCCTGGCCGGCAATAGTCTCCTACCAAACCACAAGACTCTGCCTGGAGTTTGTTTTCTTAAGAAGTAATCCTTGCAAATCCTCATCTCAAATTGCAATTTTTTCTTTCCCTAGTTTCCCTGATTTTGCTAAATCCAGGTATCCTTGATATCCCTTGCCTGTTATATCTTCCCTGTGCCTCAGCCAGTTCCCTACACTCTAATCTTTAATCCTTAAATTGTTTTTTTTTCCTTTAGCCTGTGGTTTTGCATTAGTTAATCTGGGTTTTGCACATGCCTGGTTTATCTTGCAACACGATTTTAATTTGGATCAAGAGTGAGCATATTGTTGCTTCTTCTGAACGAGCATAGATGCTCTGTAAGTTGTTCTCTGGCAGTGAGAGAGGGGACAGCTCTTCTTTACTCTTCTCTGGCACCAAACATGCTCTGGGTTGCCCACTGATGGTCGCCTTCTCCACCAGTGCAGAGCCACCTCTGCAGCTCTTCTTGCTGGCACAGGAAACATGCTGTTAGAGGTGCAGCTGTGACTATGGGGATGATAGACCGGCACAATTTAGGACAGGTCAGAAATTCTCCCAGAACTGATCTGGGAAATTGGTTGGATGGAAGCTGGCACAGAAAAGCACCCAGCCTATGAGCAGGGGCTCTGCCCAGTGCAGCTGAGTAATCCTTAAGATGTTTCCTTCGTTTGTGTGTTGATACATAGTATTTTCGGCTAGAGTCCAGGCAGCCCACCAAATTCTGTTAACAGTGTGATCCTAAGGGGATTAGCTAATGACTTTCCATACTGATTGGGTAATGACTTTTTGGAAAGTGAGAACTCAGCAGAAAACAATCCTGGCAATTACAGTCTGCTCATGTCAATACTGCAAGTGCTGCAGAGCAGCTCCATGAATAAAATGGCTTAACTTCTCAAATTAAGTCTGTGTCTGTCTCGCTAACCTCCCTGCAGAGTCTCCTGTTCTTGTCTGATAGAGGAATACCTTTTGTGCTCCAGACTCTTTGGGGGTGAGAGTGGTTATAATCTCCTTGAACAGACTCTTGTTCCGTCTGCTGCCAGAGCTTTTGGTGGCATGCCCTGGATCCTGTTGGCATTTCAGGTGCAGCCCAGCCCTGTGGTGGCTGGTGGCACATTCATGTCCTCCACAGGCTGCACAGATCTGTCCCCTCCTTTGCACCAGGAGAGATACTCACTATGCTACTGGAAATAGCCGAAAAACTTTTCTGACTTTGGAGGAAAAGAAGAGATTTTAGGCATCCAAATCTAGTACAGGCATCACTGGGGACTTAAACGCTCTTTTGAAATGCATGGTTAAGCGGGGAAGTCTCTAAGCAGATCCCTGAATGAAGGTCTGGAAACAAGGGGAGAAATAGTTGCATATGTAAACAGTCACAGTTCAGATCAGGTCAAGAAGAGGGCGAGTTTCCAACCAGGATTCTGATAGCTCTTCCATAAAGGTGGAGCATAACCTCACAATGACCCTTAGGGTATGCAAAGGAGAACAATTATGCTACAAGAACAACTCAAAAGAGAAACAAAATATACCGAGGATGGGTCTTCAACCATACCAACGTTTAAGGCTTTGTTCCCTCCTGGAGGCAAGAAAATGTGTGTGCAGCACAATCTTCCTGGTACTTGCAGTTATTTTTACTTTTTCTAAGCACTCGTTTTGCCAGCAAGACAACAGTTTAAAGATGTGTTAGCAGCTGCATCTGCAACTGCATCCTTTAGCCATTGTTATGCATAATTACTCAGTGTTTTATCAATTCTGTTATGCTCCCCGTAGTCTGGTTTGAGAGCCAAAGCACATCACTGAGATGTCTGAGGGTCCCATCAGAGGCACTGAAACTTGGCTGACTAACTGCTTTGTGCTGTTTGTTTTACCCTCGCTGCTTGATGCTTGCTGTAAAAATCAAATAAATCCCTCCAGCCTGTAAATGGGATGGCAAAGGTAACGACATAGGTAACGACAGTGGCCTGCATGCCACAGTTTGCCTTCTGATGTTTGGAGTTTGTACCATACATCTTTAGCAAATAGTTAGGAAGAGGAAAAACTGCAGATAAACAATTATTTGAGCTAAATGTGGCTGCTCCTCTCTCTTTCCAGCTATTGTTAGACACAGTCTTAAGCAGTGTTGGTAGGCTTAGTTGTAAAGAGCAGCTTAATATTGGAAGAGTTGGGTACATCCTGATTGTGAGCATAGAGAACTCTTACACTTGTTTTTACTGTTACATATTGCTGTGGAGATTTTTTTGTGCTACATGCAGGTGTGTTCTTCAAGTGGGAGTGAGCTCACCTCTCCCACAGCTGCTTGCATCCTCCTTCCCCACTGTCACTGACCTGCTTCCCTGAGGAGGATAATGCCCATCCCAGGTTTCAAGGGAAATTTGTTCAGTGAAATGCAGTTACATTTCTTCTTTATTTTGGCAACCATACTTTTCCCACACATCTTCACTTGTAGTACAAAAGTCAGTAGTTTTTTATGAAAACTATTTTTTCCTCCTCCTCCTCAACAAAAAAATTTTAAAAATACAGTGACAGATCTTTTTCTGGAGACCAAATATGATATGTTTCGAGCATGCAAACCCAGGAGATTATAATGCAGCCTCTGAGTGTAGTGGCCGTTGCCAGCTGTTGGCCACAATGAAGTGCTTTTTTGTCCCCTCATTGTCACTGTCATCTCCAGTGATGCTATGAATGGTGCCAAGTGCATCCCTCACACCCTGACTCAGAGTGGGGGGACCCTGGCCTGTCCCCAGAAACAAGTCCCCACCACTGCCACTTGTGAGCAGAGATGCCTCCCAGGCTGCCCCTTTCCCTGTGCTCCTTGTCACTCAGCTGCTTTTGTCCTTGGCTGGTGGGGGCAGGCTCTGCTGCCTCTTGGCTTTCAGTGTTGTGTGTATTCCTCCAGCTGTTGCAGTTGTGTGCCTCTCGGCCTCTCACATTTTATCACAGGCTGAGTCATCACCACTGCCCCTGAGCACTCCTGCACCTTCAGCATCTTGAATCTTGGTCTAAATCTTACTGCTTGGGCCAGTTTCTGGCATTTTCCTTCATTTGTCCTGATTTTGCAGATTATAAATTTAAATGAAGAGGGCTCTGATTTTTCACTCTCTGCTGCTCCCGGGCCCTTGTTGCATAGTAAGCGACCAGCTGACAAACACTGCGTGTAACATCATGCATATTCCTGCTGACATTGTTGACAGCAGAGCTCATGCATAAAAAAATTTATGCCATAAAGCATAGGTAGCTCTGCAGACTTCTGCTCTATTTAATGCCCAAGTCAGAATATTGGTCAAAGCTCCTCTAAGAACGAGAGATGACATTTTCCCATCTGCTCATGTGAGGGGAGGAGTTTGTTCTTTGAAAAGCAGAGTAATTGTTAGAAGACGAATGAGCAGGCCAAACTGCAATATGCTCCAGGAGTAATTGCTCCTGAGTTGCAAATGTATTCAGTGAACAGGGGCTGTGTAGCAACGCTGCTGGGAACATGTGTGAAAGCTTTTTAATGCTGCTGGCAAAGCAGAATGGGGCTTCTTTTTTGACCATCAAGTAAAATAAGAGAAGGATTTCATAGTAATTTTTAAATAAGGAATAAGAGGAAAGTTTCTGTGCTTCTTATCTAACCTATCTTCTTCTGAACCATGCACATTTGTTAAACCAGAGACCCAAGGTTGGGGTCTACAGACATCATGGTCCTGTTCTATGTAACAGCCTTTCTGCTGTTTTTTGGCAAATCATATAATTGTAGGATAGGCTGGGTTAGAAGGGATCTCTAAAGGCCATCTAGTTCCAACCCACCTGCCATGGGCAGGGTCACCTTTCACTAGATCAGGTTGCTCACAGCCCCCTGTCTGACTTTGAATGTTTCCAGGGACGGAACATCTACCATTTCTCTGGGCAACCTGTGCCACTGTCATCATAAAAAATTTATTTCTTACATCTGGGCTGAATCTACACTCATTTAGTTTAAAATCTCTACCACTTGTCCTTTCACAACAGGCCCTAGTAAAAAGTCTGTCCCCATCTTTTTACAAGTCCCCCTTTACTGAAAGGCAGCAACTCCCTGGAGTCTCGTCTTCTCCAAGCTGAACAGTCCCAGCTCCCTCAGATTGTCCTCACAGGAGAGATACTCCATCCCTCTGATGATTTTCAGTGCCCTCCTCAGCATTTGCTCCAACACTTCTGTGTCTCTCCCATGCTGGGACCCCAGAGCTGGATGCAGTGCTCCAGGTGGGTCTCAGCAGAGCGGAGCAGAGGGGCAGAATCCCCTCCCTCCCCTGCTGCCCACGGGGCTCTGGATGCAGCCCAGGACACGTTTGGCTCTCTGGGCTGTGAGTGCCATGGCCGGGGCATGTCCAGCCTCTCACCCACAGCACCCCCAAGTCCTTCTGGGCAGGGCTGCTCTCAGTCTGTTCATGCCCAGCCTGTGCTGATACCAGGGGTTGCTCTGACCCAGGTGCAGCACCAGCACTTGGTTTTGTTAAACCTCATGATGTTCCCGTGGGCCCACTCCTCGAGCTTGTCCAGGTCCCTCTGGATGGCATCCTGTCCTTCAGGTGTGTCAAACACACCTCAGAGCTTGGTGTCACCTGCAAATTTGCTGAGAGTGCACTTGATCCCACTGTCCATGCTGTTGATGAAGTTATTAAATAGTCCTGGTCCTAGTACAGGCCCCTGAGGGACACCACTCATCACTGATCTCCATTTCGACAGTAAGCTGTTTATCCATTCCAAGATGTGACTTTGTGGCAAGAGCTGCCTCTCAGTTTGCTGAACCACCCTCCTGCATTCAGGGTGCAGGGTCTACAGGCACCTCACCATTCAGCATCAGCACTTCCTGCCCACTGCCCATGTGATGAGACTGTTCACCCAGTTCCCTTCTTTCCATGCAAGGCCTCTCCCACTTCAAGGACACCAACACCAAGTGGACAGAATTATGATGGTTCTTCCATTGTTGAAGGTTCTCTTCTCTACTGTGCCTCAGAGTTCAGTGCAGCAGGGAGCTGCAGCCCAGGTCTTGCCCTCACCTGCCTTGCAGAGCCATCTGTGCCAAACTTCACAGGTATGTGATATGAAATAAAAGACGTTAATGGAAACTATCCAAAAGGCAGGTGGCCAGGGTATAATCCCCTCCCTGTGAGAGATTTGGAGTGTAACAAATATGTCATATTGCCCCTTGAGATGCCGTATTCACTATATTTCTAGGAAAAAGGCTGTCAGTTTTCATGCTCATTTTGTGAGCTAAGTCTAAACTAAGTTTCCCGTTGCTCCACTTAAACTAAAAACGTTCCCAGATAGAACAATGTAGGAGGGTTGGGTCATATATTTATTTACACATGAATGAAAAACCACATGCACGAACATTTAGCATTTTATTTTTGTAAAGACAGGCAAAACTCCTTTTTTTTTTTCTTTTTTTAAAAATTCAAATCTGTGCTTGAGTTTTCATGCAGTTTTTACGCATTTCTGGTTTAGTGGTGTAAGTTAGAAATCCTTTGTTTCTCTACCTTTGCTGTCACTTGGCTAGTGTGCTTGAATTTGATAATGCACGATGAAAGACCTGTGGGTAATCTGGGCGTTGCAGCTGCCTTAGACCCCGTGCAGTGTCAATCCTATGCTGCCTCATCTGAAGAATCTTAATCTTTTTACCTGAAGGTGCTGAACGCGATTTAGTGGGAAGATGTGGGCTGCACATCCTGTACCCCTGTCCACTTC
This sequence comes from Lycocorax pyrrhopterus obiensis, assembly GCA_014706295.1. NCBI lineage: Eukaryota > Metazoa > Chordata > Aves > Passeriformes > Paradisaeidae > Lycocorax > Lycocorax pyrrhopterus. The sequence continues at coordinate 9,211,735 of JACSVZ010000014.1, read as the reverse complement.
TGCAGGCTTGTGTGTTTCATGACATCGTGCCACCAGTTGCACAGAGGAGTTGTCAGTCAACCATCCGTGAGCACACCTTCCCGCCCAGCGCAGATTCTTTCTGGAGGCTTGTTAGATGAGGTGGTAACGCTAGTATTTAATGTTTCCTACTATCTAATGGCACTTTGTGCCAAGCTGTTTCAAAGGCACTCACGAAGACAAGGGATTGCAACCTGTTGGATCTGCAGACGGGCTGTACTGGTGAGCTGGGGTTACTGGGTCCCCTGGGTATACAGGCACCTGGCAGTGGTGTGTTTTTCAGCAGTAAATGTTCAAAGCAGGAACTTAAAGCATTCCAGTGCAGCTTTTCCTCCTGGGCAGAAGATATTTGTGCCGACCTGCCTCCGTGTGTCTGTGGACTGCTGTTTGTGCTGTCGAAATGCCAGCTGGCTCCGGGCATCCGCGCTGAGCCCTGCGCCGCGAATGAACAGGCGCCGTTCGGTTGGGCCCCATAAATAGCTTTTGTTCATTCATTGAAAATGCAGTAATTGTAAACATGCTAGTTTAATAACTGTGTTTAATTAATGGTGGGTTAGTAAACGATGCGTGGAGAGGAGGTTAAAACTTACTAAAGGCTATCGCTGTGTAGCTCTTAATTGAATTAAGTGTGTGTTAAACTGGGCCTCTTTCCTGTCCCTGGAGAAACAAGCTGGGCACTGGAGCGTATGGATGCTATTGATTTCAGAAAGTTCTGGTTAAAGGCAGTACAAAAATGCTCTATGGCCAAAGTCCAGATCCTTCTGCATATATAATAAGGCCAAGGCAGTGTTAGCACAAAAAGATAGAGAGCATGATGTTTGCTTAAGGAATTAATATACCTGTTATTATTATCACAAGTCATTTCCCAAGAACACCTAGTGAAAAAAAAAATTCCCTACACTCACAATTTTAGCTTTATTTTGAAATTGTTAGCTCTTTTAATAGTTTTTGTATAGGAGAACAGGTTGTCCTGTGTCTGGTTTCTCTGTGTATTTGTAAAAGCGTATATACACTTAAACACAGTGTCAAAAAATCTGAAGGAAAATATCAACAGGTTTTATTTTGTTTTTTCCAGCAATCTGTGTCCAGCAAGGCTGTTTATAGCAAAAGTAGTCCTCGGGGAAGCTTTGTAACACAGGCAATGAAGGCAGGAGCTGCCCTGTGCTAGGCATGGCATCCTCGTGCGCTGTTTCTTTTCTAGAAACTCATCTCATGCTTGAAATGATTTCAAGCATGAGATGAGTTTCTATAAAACTTGTGGTCTTAGCACAGGAAAGTCACGTGCACATGTGGAATAAAGGTTGTCTCTGTTTGCAAAGGGGAGAATTAAGAAGAAGCCGCAATTGAGTTTGCTGGGAGATTGGACAAATGCTACAGTTCAATGTAATGGAGTAATTTTTTTTTAAACTTTTGGATTAAAAGCTTCTAATGGGCTTTTTAATGTATTTTGAAGGTCAAGCATTATATACTGCAAATGGGCCTTTTCATGTTTTATGAGTATGTGTTCCCACTCCGTTCATGTGCCTTCTTTCTGCAGAGTTTTCTGAATGTTGTTTTGCCTTTGCATTACAACCTTTACAGGTAGTTTTTTTTTGGAGCCGGCTGGAGTTTTATCCACATGGAAAACCAGGAGTTGGCTTTGGATTTTATTTTTTTTCCCCTCAAGATGCACAGCTTGCGTCCTCAGGAAAAAGCAGTTTGCATTAACTCAATGGGTCAATAGCCCAAACAAAAATCTTGCAGAGAAGGAACTTGCTGGTATTTGTTTCACAGATCCACAGCATCAGGGCACAAAGTCTTACGAGAGATGCTGGATAACTGACTCCCAAAATGCAGACAGCTTGTACTTGACTGATTTTTCTCCTATTGCATAGGCTGCAGAATCAAAAATAATATAAGGTGACCATTAGGAGAAGGCTGGGAAGCTCTCATTGACCATTTGACCAAGCCCTCAGTTACAGCATTTTTTCAGAAAAAACAGTGTTTTCCTTCAAGTCCTTAGAAAAAATCTGTTTGCACTTAAAAAGGCAGATACTGTGCAGAATTTATCTCCCCTGTTTGTTAAAAACATTTTTTCTAGTTTTATACAAAAAGTAGGTCACACTAGGGTGCACTGTTTCTTTTTGTGTCCTACAGACAGAAATGTAATCACAGAAAGATATTCTAATGAAGCAATTAACAGGGAGATTTGTAAAAATATTAGAGGAATGTCAGTTTTCCAGGAAGTCAGGCAGTTTGGAAAGGACTAGACTTTTAAGAGACTCATTTACCTGTAAGAATATCTGAAATGCTTGAACTGTAAACACGAAAAAACAAAGCAACTCAAAAAGTGATTTACAAAAAACATGCAAGGAAATTTAGTGGGTTTGGAGGTCTGACAAAATTCAGGAAGCAGTGGAAGAAGTATTTAATGACAACTTCTGAAAAAGGACAAGACAATGGAATATAGAGATCATTAGTTTTGGTGATGTTTGTGCCCTCTGGGTGCCCTTGGTCCTGATGCTGCTCATGCTGGGGTGAAGGGTGAAGTTTCCTCCCATGTGAAGGCTCTGTGAGTTCCTGGAGCTTTGCATGCCTGGATCTTGGGATGACACCTGTGCAAGGAGATCTGTTGTTCTCTGGAGGGCTCTGTGCAGCACCCATGTACTGGTTTTGTGGGCGAAACGGCTGCTTTAAATATCAGTACTAAGGTTTGTGACACCGTGGCACAGTAACACACTTCTGTTTGGGTTTGTGTTGTGAGTATGATGCCTCTGGTGTTTTCCTGAGAGAAATGTGCCTGGTGAGAACTAGAGCAAGCTAAAACTGCTAAAGCTTGCTTACGTGGTAATGTTATCTCTTTCATGGGCTGTTGCTCTCCCACAATATAATTTGGTTGAGTATAAGTTGCTTCAAAGAAATCCTGCTGGTGTTGCTGCTTGTTACTCTACAACATTTGGGTTAAAACAGAAGGAAAAAAAGGGTCGCTTAGCTTTGATGTCTGATACTGTTAGGAGTGAGTTGCTCTTTCCTGCTTCAGAGAGCTTCTCACAGCTGTTGAGAGAAGTACTTAGCCCCAAAATGCAAGACTTGTATCCCCCAGGGCTGGTGGAGAAGAGGTTGTGAATAATTTGACTTGAAGTCAAGGTGGTGCTCGGTGGAGCAGGAAATTAGGAGTGCTATTTTTAAATGCTGAAGAACTTATTAAAAAGCAGTAATAGTTTTCATTAGACAAAGAGCTTTGAGTTTGGGAGGCTCATGATTTGAGGTAGCATCATTCATCAAGTAAGTGTTTTTTAAAGAGTGCCAAGTAAATCTGTCTTTCTGGAAGGGTTGGTGACTATCAGGAGAATTAAGTAAGGGATGCGAAGCTTTTTGACATAAATCTTGGCATGCCAAGTATGTCTCTCTAAATTGGCAGCTGGTGTTGCCACACATTAGCATTTAGAATAAAATAAAAATGACAAATTTGTCTAATGTGAGAATAAAACTAACACAGAAATTCTGCTCAGTCTGTATCTTTTGGTCCTCTCTCTCCCTTGCTCAGTGCCTGTGATTTTCCAAGAATTTTAAAGATGAGAAAGACACAAGCTCTCATGCCCCCTCCCCTTCTAACACCAGATGGAAAACGGCCCATGGGCATAGGCTTGCAGCAAAGGAGGGATAATTCAGACATTAGAGAAGAAAATCCTGACCGTAAGGGTTGGGGTTACTCAGCCAGAGAGGCTGGGGAATCCACACCAGTGGAGACTGTTGTGCAGGAATCTGCAGGGATGTGCCATATCTGTCCAACACTATTTCAGGCAGGGAGGTTGAGAAGAGGCCCATTGAGGTACTTTCCAAACTAGGTTACTGTGCTTTCTGTGACAGAAGAAGGGCAGTCAGCCTTTGAAGATGGTGATACTAGGTTAAAATCAAGAAGGCAGAAGTCTTACCTTTCTTTGTCCCTGCCCAAGACAGAAATGTGTGTTAATGCAAAGAATATTTGACATTAAAAAATTATGTACAACCAGAGCAGAATAAGGTCCAGATCCCCATGGCTGCAAAAAGTCGCTTTGATTTTTTTCCAGACCTTTGGGTTTCTCAGCAGCAAGTTCTCTGCCTAAGGGCTCTTCAGAGAACGGGTAGTCTAAAGCTGGCAGGTCTTGAGATTAATTTTATATTTTTCTGCTGAATGTAAGTCCAAGAAGACATGTAGTAATCGTGATAACACATTTACAGCTGCACTGGAACGCCCTGACCCTAAGCAGGTCATAAGCTTCAAAACAGTAACTGTTTTCTTTGATGTTAAAATAGCATTTATTCTTTGCCTTTGTAAGACTTTATAGTTCACTAGAGTGTGAACAAAAGCTCTCTATTTGGTGCTTCAGGAAGATTTTTCTATTTATTAGTGCCCAAGATATCTCTTATGTCCAAGACAGAGATGACTTTTGAGATCTCATACTCTTCAGCACCTGGTTGTACATGTTTACACAGAACTGTAAATGAGAGATTTCCTTGCACCACTGAGTCACTCTCATTCAACAACTGGTATATATGTAAGTAAAACTAAAGGTTTTTTTAAACTCATTATTCAATGCAAAGCTGATTAGTAAGACCTTGAAACCTAATATCCCCAAGAGACAGTTCACAGCACTGCATGAAACCTAGTTCATAGCAGGCAATAAAAATTAGAGGTGACTTGAGAGTGAGACATTATACTGTGTTTGGAGGGAAATTCGGGCTCGGGCACACAGTGGAGTTTGCACTGGGTAACAGTTCACACAGGTCAGCAGAGCTGTGGTAACTGGGGGTCAGTGATTGCCTCTGACAATAAACGAGGTCAAAACCAGGCTGTTGTGGGGCTCCTGCCCTGCTCACTGCCTGGGCATGGTCCTGCACCTTCCCTTTCACGAGCACTAATGCCTCTGTGGCCAGGTCTCCAGCCTGGCTGATTCCCTGGAGCAGTGGAAAGGGTCCTGCCCCAGACCAGCTACTCTCTGAATCCTTGGGATGAGAGAGCATGTGAGGACATAGTGCATTCCCAAACGTGCAGCAAGGAGCTTGCTCAGCCGTGATGAGTGGCTTGGGCTCTGGACTTTTTTTCTAGCTAGATTGTCAGATTTTGAATTTCTACATTCTCACCACTCTCATGACAATAAATGTTTTGTGTAGCTTCCAAGAAACAAAATATTGCTTCTTGGTGCCAGATGAGGTTTGCTTCTACTCTAGTGACTTGCAAACTAAGTCTGAAGTTTGCTGAGGCTGCTTATGGTTTTTAGAAACCATTGCTTTTAGCATGAGGAGTTTGGTTTCTAAATGCCCTTTGAGGGGGTTGAAAATCCTGCCTTCAGCCTCCCAAACCACTGTTGTGGTTCAGACTGGTAAGGCTCTTCAATCATGGAAAGTGGAGCAGGATAGATGTTGATTGCAGCATCCCAAGGACGAGAGGGTGGAAGAGGGCAGAGGAGGGAGAAGATGTCTGGGAAGACAGTGTCTGGTTTGTGTGTGTGTGAGAGAGAGACAAGAGAGAGAGAGACTGGGGCTTCTTTGCTGGAGGAAGAAAGCAAAACCCCTCTCTGAGGGCATGGTCCTGCTCTTGATTCACTGCATGCCAGTTGAAAAGGGCAGCCTGGCTGGATTTCTGTCTGCTCTCTTAAAGAAATCTCTGCTCTCCAAAGCCTTTACTGCCTTAAATGTAAAGATCAGCATCACAGCTCACTCTCCTGAGGTGTCTGAAGCAGAGGCAGACTGGTGACCGCTCGCTTGATCTTCATTAAGGTGCATTTTCAGTGGTTTTGCCTGAGTGTACTGGAGCTGCTTAGGGTTGTGACCAAGCTGTAGTCTCTTGTTTGTTATCCTGCGCTCCCCAAGTTGAGGTCTGAGGGAAGGAGTTTCCTACTCCTGCAAGTCCCTGCTGCCCCGAGGGGCTGGTTAAGGCCTGTAGGGTGAGATGGTGCCCTAATGAGCTGTGGCCACATGGATAATGAGACAGAAGCTAAATCTCACACACCTCTGTCCGTCTTAAAATTATGAACTGCAACATAATTTTTCTGAGCAACCTTATTTTCAGTATTTTCTTCCCTCTTCAAGTGTTATACTTCTGCTTTGGAAACTGCTCTGCTTTACATGTATCCCTCTCACACGACAGTCCAGAAAGCTTGCATGCATCCTCTTTTTTTTTTTTTCCTAAGTATAATTAATTCCCAACTAAAGATTAGCAGTTTCAAAATGCAAATGTAAAAATATGTGTTCCAATGCGGGAAGAGAAGTTTGAGCAACCTGCCTATCCTCAGGAGAACTGCAAGGCTGGAAACCCCAGGGATGAGTAGCTGAGATCGGTTAAACAAGGGCTTAATTTTTTCTTTGAAAAATACTATTACCTGGTGTATCAAGTCTATTCAAAATAAAGTAATCCAAAATATCTCTTGGCAGATTATGGTTTTAAGAAATCCCATTTAATTCTGCTTCTTTCCTTAATGGATTCCTGTTACAGTTTGCACTTTTAGGCTTTCTGTAGAAGAAGGGCAAAATTTCCATCTGTGTGTTTTGTCTGTGGGGAATACAGAGTCCATAAATTAGCTATTCCTTGTGGGAAAGCCAGCAGTGGCAATTCCTGTGGGACACTGTCCCTCTCAAGGGGCAACATCTCCTTTTCAGGCTTGTCTCCTGCAATGCACGTTGGGCATTTTACATCGGGGTGAGGACCGGCAGGATGAAGATGTGTGGTCATCAGCCTTGTCTGCAAGAACAATATCAGACACCCAAACTCTTCAGATTTTTAAGGCTGAAAGTAGGGAAAAAGGCAAAAGAAAAGAAAATATTTGGAGATTTCTTAGTATAGTTCTCTGGAACTTTCAGAGCTCTACGGGGGTTTAAATATGACATTCCAGTGAATATGTCTCTTTAAAATACTGGGTTTTCCCAGTGGATGAGAATTCCAATTTTTTACTAACTCTACTTTATTGTATTTTTAAGGTTTTCCATCTTGAGGCTGGGCATCTGGCTTCAGTTTTCCTTTTATGAAAAAAGCACTGGGACATTTAAATAATTCAAGGGAGAAATTATATGCGCTCAGCAAACAGATGTCAAAAAAAAATGAAAGAAGGTTAAAATCTAGGCCTCCAAAGTCACTTCCATGTATTTCCTTTTTAAAGAATGCATTTTTAATCAGCTTTTAGAAACAAAGTGCCATGCTGACATATACGTACTTACCCAGTGTTTCATCATGGGACAGAACAAAGAAAGTGAAACCAAAGTTACAAACTATTGTACTATAATATGTTAAAAAAATGCTATGATACCAAATTGGTTCACCTGACAAAGCCCAGAGTTACAAGACTGTTGTGTTGTTGTTTTCCAGATGATATGAAGATAATTGAATGAGTTTCTATGCTTTTTAACAACAGGAGTTCATACAAGGGCTCTTGTGGCTCTGGTAAAATAAAAAAGGAAATTAAAGAAGAATACTCTTTTCCAGGAAATAAGATCTAATTGTAATTTGTAATTATAATTTCTGATTTGTCTTTCATAGTCTTGTTCATAGCACATTTTCCTGTGAAATCATTTCAGGGGTGAGGTTTGGATTGTGGTGTGTCTCTGCCTCTCTCCACGCAGCACAGCTACAGGATGGCTCCTGCCCTGGGTATCATCTAAATTGTCAGCCAAAATATGAAGAAATGCAGTAATCTGAAGGGAGTCTTGCATGTTTTAGTGGAATTAATGGAAGAAAAGTAGGTGAAGACAGACAGAAAGGACCTTGCCCTCCTGAGGTTGGCGTTGGAGGGGTCAGCCAGCTCATTTTGAGGCTGCTGATAAAGCTGCTGTTGCCACACGGTTTCTCGGTGCTGCCACGTCATTAGTTTGAGTTTGAGGTATTTGAGTCCTGGTTTAGCACCTGGGTGGAGCTCTGAGACAGTCTGATCTCTAGGGGCTGCAGGTTTGCCTGGGGTGCCCGGGAGAGCAGGGACAGTGCAGGGTCTCCATGGTGCTCTTGTCTCTCCCCTTGGGGAAATGCCTCAACACATCACAATTTCCACGGGGCTTTGAGCCAGCTAAGGAAGATCTTTGAAGATGACTGAATAATCCAGTGAGGGAGAGAGGCTGCTACACCTTCCACAGGCACCTCTAAGGGCAGGTCAGGTTCAGTGGAGCAAATCTGCCACTCACTGCCATCAGTTTGAAGGACTCTGGGTTTGTCACCTCTCCTCCTTTTTCATTTTGGTGGGGGGGATTGCTCAGGCTTTATGGGGTCTTTTTAAGGTGTGCCACCCTGCTCCTCCTGTCTTTATCCACCCTGCCCAAACTGGACCACGCTAGCAGCTATTGCAAAAGAGATGCTCTTTAATCAGGTCCATGCTTGCTTGTTGCCAGAACAGGAGCATGTGGGACTAGCAAAGCACGGAACGTTGTACCTGCTTTCTCTGGCGCTGGGTGGAAAGAATAACACTTTGTCATGCTCTGGCTTTCTTGGCTGCTGGGTTGTCAATGCTTGCTGGCAACTCCTCCTGAGCTTTCTGGCTTGGGAAGAGTGGTTCTTCCTGGAATTTCAGAGTATTTCCTTTTCTCTGTTGTTTTTCTTGTTGGCTCTGAGTCTTCCCTGCCTGCAGGTTGCTCATAGTAAAACATTAGTCATCAGTAAAACTGATTTTTTTTTCTCAGATACATAGTGCATGATATGGCTATCAAATACCTCTCTTTGGCAGCATCTTAGTATTTTGCTTGGGATGCTGTGATGACACATCATCATACTTTAAGAAAAGTATTTTCAAATACTAAGAGTTGGGTTGAATTTTCTAATGCTGAAATATATACTGAATATTGAATATACATAATATGGTCTTTGGGAATATTCTGGTGACAACATATACGTATTTCAGTTCCTGATCCCAAGCATGTTTCTAAGCACATGATGAAACAGATACATTGTAAGTCTGTTGATATAAGCAATATTACATAGTTCCTTAAGTGTTTGAAGGATTAATACTTTAGTTTTCAGTAACTGGATTTTTGCCTATGCTGCACTTGCTTTTTTCTTGAAAAAATATCCCCAAATGTGTATTTAATTTATAATATTTGATTCCAATATTGTAGTAGCACTATATTTAGTTTTAAAAAGTCTGTTTGGTTTAAATAAGGCTCACTTTGAAGCTTGAGCTTAATGGTTGATTTGGGGGGAAAACAGGGGTGTGTGGTGGTTCTGTTTTGTGTCTTTTTCTTTTGTTATATCCTGTTGCAGCGAATGATTATGATGAGAGCTTATGTGGGGGAGTCGGCTTGTTGCATGTTCTTAATCTTTGGCATGACTGTGAAAGTCTGCCTGGCTTCTTTTAGGTATGATCTGCAGTTACACACATCCAAACAACGTAATACATGAAAGTGCATATGATGTTTCTTTAAGTCCAGTGTGTGGTTAATACACCAATACTGCTTGGGATAGTAAAGATTATTGTGTGTGTTTGCTCTGAATGGACTCCCTCTTTTGTTCCTTCAGCCCAGTAAGAACATTGACTCAGAAACTTGAATATTTAAAATGCCTGAAGGCAAGACTTTGCTTTCCAGGCTTTGCTCCTTGTCTTTGCAGAGATGATGACTGCATAAAAGCACATGATTAGGTGAAGCACTGAATCATTATTTATAGACCATAACATTTATTTATGTATTTTTAATAGGGGCTCAATTCAGTATTGAAGTCTTCTAAAACACCAAAGAGATACACAAGAACTACCATGACAGCAAATTCTGTGCTTGAAACCTTTGCCCCAGACCTTGTGCAGATTTAGTGAGATTGTATGGGATGTCAATGTATAGAAAATTAGTCTCCTGACCAATACATGGTAGTTACAGGGTTCCTGAAGAGTGAAGTCAATGAAGACTGTGTGTATCTGGGTTGCAGTATCTGGACTCTGATGAACCTTGTGTAGAGACTTCCAGGAAGGCAAGCATCTTCTGAAGTTACCCTGAGAGCACAGGCTCTGCAGGCTGGCAATAGGTCCTACAGTTATGGCAGCAAATACTTCACAATTGCCAAAGCCATGTAAAACTCCCCTTACATTCTAAGAAGCTAACCAGCTGCACTCTCCCCTCCTTTTTCTTGACAGATAATTTTCAGTCAGGCAAAAAACTCTGTTTGAGAGGAGCTAGACCAAAGACAGAAGTGATTACCCTGCCTAGTTGTTTCTGGAACCAGAGTACCATCCTGGTCTTGCTTGTGTGGATCTTCAGAAACAGCCATAAAATTCAGCTGCCTCCAAAAGCACGATCACACATTGGCTGAGAAAGGTCAGAAGAGGCTTGGGATGCTTCCATGAGGTCCATGTTCCATGAGGTCTGCCTGCAAAAAGACATTGCTGCTGTGGTCAGTATTGGGGCAAGTCCTGTGTGATATCTTTATCCATGGTCTGGACAAGGGGATCAAGAGCACCCTCAGTCAGTTTGCAGATGGAAACTGGGTGGGAGTGCTGATCTGCTGGAGGGCAGGAAGGCCCTGCAGAGGGATCTGCACAGGCTGGATCCGGGGGCTGAGGCCAATTGTGTGAGGTTCAACAAGGCCAAGTACCGGGTCCTGCCCTTGGGTCACAACAACCTCCTGCAGCTCCAGGCTGGGACAGAGTAGCTGGAAAGCTGCTCAGCAGAGAAGGACCTGGAGGTGCTGGTTTTCAGTGGCTGAACATGAGCTGGAGTGTGCCCAGGTGGGCAAGAAGGCCAAGGACACCCTGAATGTATCAGCAATGGTGTGGCCAGCAGGACCAGGGCAGTGACTGTCCCTCTGTACTCGGCACTGGTGGGGCCACACCTCAAATCCTGCTCAGTTTTGAGCCCCTCACTGCAGGAGAGACACTGAGGGGCTGAAGTGTGACCAGAGAAGGGGAACAGAGATGGGGAATGGTCTAGAGCACCAGTCCTGTGAGGAGCAGCTGAGGAAACTGGGGATGTTTATTCTGGAGAAAAGGAGGCTCAGGGGCATCTTATCTCTCTTTACAACTCCCTGACAGGAGGGTGTAGCCAGGTGGGGGTCAGTCTCTTCTCCCAGGGAACAAGTGACAGGATGAGAGGCAATGGCCTCAAGCTGCACCAGAGAAAGTTCAGGTTGGTCATCAAGAAGAATTTTTTCACTGAAAAAGTGGTTAAGCATTGGAATGGGCTGCCCACAGAGTCACCATCCCTTCAAGTGTTCAAGAAACAACGACCTGGCAGTTAGTGCTATGGTTTAGTTGACAGGGTGGTGTTTGGTCAAAGGTTGGACTCAATGACCTTGGAGGGCTTTTCCAACCTAAATGATTCTATGATTCTATGAAAGAAATGGGGGCTGTGGTCAGCATCAGCAGCATCTGTTCTCTAAGAGGTGACAGCTCATTGCTTCCAGCGAGTTTCTACCAGCAGGGTTAACTTTCAGTTTGGGAAAGAAGAATTCAGTCTGGCATGCATGCTTTGGGAGGCTGCTGTAGTTCAGCTGGAGGTTAAGAGGACAGAGGCAGCAATGACAGGGTTATGGTTCAGTGGTCTGTGTCCTTCAGAGGTCACAGATGAACCCTTTGTGCCTCAAAAACCTGTGCATTGACTTGAGAGCAGGAATGGGAACTAAATTAAAACTGCAGAGTGCAGAGACTGACCCTCCATCTGTGGAAATCCTGCTGTTGGCTGCAGTTGAAGCCATGTCCTGGTTTTGGAGATGCATTCCCTAAGGAGGTGATGAACAGTCAGTTTTATGTGTGCTCTTGCCTGTCAGGGCTGTATGGAAGAAAGCTGAGCTCTGCCGATGTGCGTCACACACCTGGACTTCATGGAGAAGGAGTGAAGTGTAAATATGCAGTGTTGAAGGGAAATGCAGTTATTGCCTCCAGGTAGATATTGGTGGTAGAGATGTAAAATGTTATCTGAAAAGCCTTTGGCTTTTCACCTCCCAGCTCACTGGGAGGTGAAAGAGAACATTGGTGTGGATGAGTAAGTGAGCAGAATTGCAGCATCTGCCAAAGCCCAGACGGGAAGGATCTTCTCCGAAAGTCCCTTCGTAAGCTCTACTTGGCACACTAGCTTGGGAGCACTCACAGTAGGCTGTTAATTATTTCCAGTGCTCAGGTCAGATTAGAGATGATTAATGGATTTTGGGAATAGTGATGTGGAAATATGTCTCTTTATATCTGGTAATAATAATAATAATTTTGTTTGTCTTAATTCAGACTTATGAGAAAAGAGAGAACTATTTATTTATTTATTTGTTTGTTTATTTATTTATTTGAAATTTTGGCCTTTCCAGTAACGTGGTGAAATCCCATCAGTTCACCTTCCAAGTGTATTCAGTTTGCAGTGTTGTAAGCTGTTTGTTTTCTTGGTGCTTATCAACATTTAATTTAAACAGTTTGTTGGGGACATTTGTTTGTTTAATATAGAATCACAGTATTGGAACATGAGATGTTTGTGGTTTGTTTGTAATACTAGATGCATGACTCCTGCAGACAATGCAGTCCAAATTTAACATGTTATTTACATTTTCTTGTTTTATGAATAATTATTGCAGAGATCTTTCCCACAGGAAGATCTTGAGAAGAGTGGAAGCATTTAAAAATAATTACAGATCTACAAAGCCTATTTTTGTCCCTGTTTTAATGTAAGTGTTGTTTTCAGAAAGAACTGCCGTGTACAGTAAATTTCTATAGGAGTGTTCAGAATATTACATGGAAGCCCAGTCCCTCAGGAAGCCTTGCAGTTGAGATATTTGGGGTTTTGGCTGTCAAGGTATAGGTAAATAGGCGCTTGTTTCAAAGTCATACAGGAGTAGGTGACATTAGTGAGGGCCTTTAAAAGCTGAGGCACTTATTTAGGTGCCTGAATGCAAATTTGAAGTCTAATTCTTGTTACTTACATTATATGCCTACAGTTATGACTCGTTTTCTCTGTGAAAATGTGTGTGTGTGTGTGATAGATAGAGCTGTGCTATTTTCAAACTTGGAAAAAGCGATGTTTCTTGGAATCCGCATACTTAAAATTAAATTTCCCCTGTGGTTGCACAACTGTAGAGTAAATCCAGAAAAGCATCACTGTCTTTAATTATGTTACTCCAGATTTTTACTTCTATAAATTATGTCAGAAACTAATTCTGAGTACTATGAAAATTCATAATGGTGCTTCCCAGCATCAGCTCTGAACTGTTCAGCAAGTGGAAGAGATCCAAAGGATGATTAGGCATGTTGGTGTACAGAGGAGGCTGAATAATTGCAGAACTGGATGGGTACTGTTCTTCAAGAAACTCTCTAAGTATAGTTCTTTCATCGTTGAACAAGCTTGCAATAACTTGGTTCCTTAAGCAAGATTTTTTTGTTCTGTTATCAAATTGAATAGGCTTTAAGGGCTTATAGGTAGATAAGTAGTTTTAATGATCTGACAGCTAAAGAAGTTTGCTTTGATATAGTCTGGGACACTAGATCATGTGAGAATTAGGTGATTTTAAGTCTAGTCTGAACTAAGTTGTTTCATTCTGGTTTAAATGAATGCAAAAAGGCAAGCCTATTTTCCTTCAATATGCAAAAGTACATTGAGCATAAGAGAATATGGGAAAGATTTAGAAAGTCACTTAGAAATTGCAAAGCTTCTTCATTTTCCCACCTGACCTGGACTTGGAGGAGAGGCTGGCTACTGGAGACAGTTTGTGTATAAAGAGGACGAGGATGAAAGAGAATAATTTGCTCATACTAAAGGGTTTCTGTATCAGTATCAGAAAGAGTTTTAGATTTGATCCTCTCATTAATAATGGATGGCCAGACGGATGCTTTCTCCTCTGCTGTCTCTTTTTAATTCATCTGAATGATGGTGGAAAATGCAGCCCAGTGGTTTGAGCCTGGCTGTCTCTGCAGTTTAAAAGCTCACTGTGTCTGTCTCCAAATCTCCTCTTGCATACAGCAGTTTTGGTATGTTGAAAAGCACACTTGGGAGATTTCCTTACCAAACCCAGCAGGTCAAACAACCTAGTTGTTTAATGCACAGAAGACCTAAAACTGTGAAGCTGCATCATCGCAGCCCTGGCTCAGCATTTTATTGCCATCTGCAACACAACTGGCTTTGGCTTTCCCTGCTTTCAGAGCAGGGCTGCCCATATGATTGCTCACTGTCCCAAAATACATTGTATTTGCTGTCCCCAGAGGACACCAGCCTCTTGAACACAGGCAAGACTGCCGGGACATGGTGTGGGGGCTTGTGCTGCCTGACCTGGAGTGGGAGCTGGAGCTTTTAGTCAGCACCACAGTTCAGAGCTTTACTGTTACCTGCTGACGTACAGCGGATGTGTTTTTCAGCTTTCACCTATTCATGTTATTTTTAGTAATATCATTAAAATCCCACCATGTTTCTGGTCCAGTGGAAATACTTTCTGGGGTATCACGATCCCTGATTTCTGGTATAATTTCACATAATGTGTTTTGGAATTTTGTCTCTTTTTATGAGCTTGCTTATGTTGTATGGACATAAAGAGGAAGGAGGAAGTGGATGGCTTCAGGGCTCTAGAAGGAATAAGCAGCTTCTGCCAAGGGGCACTGGTTGGTTTTGTGAGAAGTGAGGCAGCTCCTCCTGAGCAGTGCTGCTGACAAGGACGTACCCTATGGCCTTGGAGGTAATACTGGTGGTGGAAGCCACTGGAGACTTCACACTGTCCCTGGACTGAGAGTGATACAGTCCTGCAGTGCTGTCACCTTGCTCTCAGATGATATGAAGCAAGGGTAGAAGGAATTAGGAGAGCCTTGCTCTCTTCCCATCCTCTGGTGTAACATGGTGCCCCATATGGTACCGAGTAGCGGGGGCACCTGTGGTACTTACAGAATTTTCCAGTGGCCCTGTGCCTACAGGAAAGCTTCAGATGAGGCTGTATGGGACGCCTACTTTTTTGTAGCTCCATTCCCTCTTTATAAAAATGGGAACAATCTCATTTCCTTAAGGAAAGATTTTACTAATTGCCAGTGGTTTGGATACTATGAGAGCACCTGGAAATAAATAACTCCTGTAGCGAGCTATTTAGCAGTGAGGTTTGTAAAACAAATCCAAGTATGTAGTTAAGTTTTTACCCAAATGTTGTGCCGTCCTTTAGAGTGTAATGTTTCCTGCAATAATTTTGCATTTCCACGCTTGGCTGTTTTGGTGTCCTCTTGGTGAACTGTTCTTTGTTCTCAGGGTTTGTTTGGGCTGATACTGTAAACGTCCTGGCAATTATAGGTTTGATTTAGTAAGTCTAGATGTTTGCACAGGTCTTTTGATCTTTAATATAGTGGACATAAATACTTGAAAATCAAAGCAGTTAAGAAAGCGTGGCAGGGAGCCTGTCTGCAAGAATTGATACAGTTTCACCAGTGCCTTTATTGAGATATGCTGTATTAGATTTCTTTCTGTGCCCAGTTTGCCTCGTTGACTAGTTTAAAGCAGGTTCCAACTGATCATATTCAGATACCTCTATTTTACTTGCCCACACATTTTTCAGGCAATGGAGCAGAAAGTGCACTTGAAAGATGTCACGCATCTAGTCTGAAAATAAAGATCTACAAGAGGTCAGACAACTATTTCCTCCTAAGAGTGCCTGTTCCTCTCCTTTGGCCAGACAAGCTCAGATGAGGATTCAGCTGATGTTAAAGAACAAAAATCCCAGTTTTAATATTCCTGTATTCCTGCTGGTTACTTGTGTGGAGGTCAAACCTGAGGCTGTGGTTTGACTGTGCAGAAAATCCAGCTTTAGGGCTCCTACAGCTGTATTAAAAGCATTGAGGCCATGAAATATAAAATGCTGACTGCTATAAAACTTGCTGTCAATTCAAATTTGTTCAAAATCTCTCAAAGCCTCCTGGCATAAGATTTAAATTTTTATTGCCAGGTCACATATCAGAAGTCTTCCTACGGCTGGCATAAAGCTGACCTGTAAATGTGCACTCTGGCTAATTCAGCAGAAACATGACCGTGTGCCCAGATCTGATTTGTACCACTGGGTAATCCAGAATAAAACAGATTTGCTGCTGTCCTGAAGGATTTCAGACCTCAGACCATTACAGCAAAACTATCTTTCAACAATAGTGTGCCTTTTAGTGAAAATCCTCAATTCAGTTCCAAGGTCATTTTTTTCTTATTGTTACTTCTTTGCTATTAGTTTCCAACTAATAAGTAGAAGCTACACTTGAATAGAAATTAGTAAATAAATGTTTTTTGCTGGTAGTGGATTTGTTTCTTCAGTGCTGAAATGCCCAGATGACTTTAGGAAAACAAGTACAATGCCTTCATCTCTATATAAAAAGATTAACGGTATATGTCAAACATAACCTTTAAAGCAATTATAATGTGATCTCACTCAGGGGATGAAAACAATTTTTGGAATAACTGTATGTATGTTTTTCTGGAAGTTTAGGCCAGGCTGGAAATGCCAAAGAGGTTATCCTGGAGGATTGGGTCTTGGCCTTCTGCACAAATCACCTTTTAAAAATTGGTAATGGGACATTTTAATGGCTCTCTATATTTCTGTTTCCCCCTACAAGAAAGTGATTATTGGAGCTCTTTACATCATTCCTTTGAGGACAACATAGGAAGAAAAACCTCAGTTTGTCAGAAAACAAAAAAGCTTATTGCTTATGCACTGAATATCCACATATGCTTTTTGACAGTCCCAGGCTCAACTTACTTAAAGAAAATATTCTTATTTTTCCGTAAGCAATCATTTAAGGCAGCTTTTTTGCTGCCTTAAGAAAGCCTCAAAGAAGCAGCCTCTCTTCATGTACATCACAAATGTTTAACTTGGTATTTTGAACTAAAAGGCTGGAGATGAAGGAAGAAAGTGTGTTACTTCCTGAGCCATAACTAAAAACTTCCACTGAGGAATGGAGAAGAAGATAGCCAGTTTATTTACGTGGGTGGTATTTCAGCCTTTGAGAGCACATCTTAGGTGGGAGTGCTGGGTGGAACAAGGGCAGGTAAAAGCTGATTTTTCTGGCTGTAAATACTCCAGGGATGAAGGTGAGAAGAGCTGATAAACACTAAGAAGAGCAGAGAGCTGTAGAAGCTGCATGTCTGTGGGTATAAACTGATTATGAATACATTTAAGCCGGAATACAGACCATTTCCAGCTATGTGGTGTGTTCGGGCAGCTTTCCAGCAATGTAAGTGTTCTTTACTTCTATCTGAAATTTGATGAGTTTTATTGATTAGAGCATGAAAAAGCTGCTGTGATAGCTGAGGTGTGGATTTGATGATGCCCCAGAGGATCTTTGTGGCTGGTGGCACAAGGAAGAGGACCAGGCAGCTCCGCTCACTGTGTGCTGGTGGCACACCTTTGGGAAGAGGCTTCAGCCATGCAAAGTGGCTGGTTTTTTCTTGATTGGATGGAAAGGAGTGGTACTTGGCTGTTGGCACTGCTGGGTGAGAGGGGCCACGCTTTTTTCAATCTTTTTGATCCTCTGAGAGCGTCTGGCCCAAAAGCTTCTCTTCTTGCAAAGGAGGGTGCCTGTCTTGTGCTGTGGGTTGGCTCTGGATTCAGTCCATGGGCTCCCACAGCAGCGGGAGGTAAGTCTGAGCCCTAAAACCAGTACTTAGCATGGTGAGAGTCTTTCTAATGTGAAATCCCATGAAAGGCTGATCTCCTTTGTGGGTCCTCCTCAAACTGAGTAGTCATGCTGTCTCTACACCATCATGATCCTTCTATTTGAATAGGACTAATATTGTTTCCATATTGCACTCAGTATATTAATTGACATTTCCCACCCCAGTATCTTCCCAGTTGAGATGTTCTGTGCTTGCAAATATCCTGTCTGCAAAATCTTAGTTCACTTTATCCTTGAAACTGTTAACGAAGAAATCTCAACAGACCACACAACTGAGATCTAGGTAAGATGGGAGATTTAATTACCAGAGAGTGTGAATCAGTAGCCTCAGAGGGATTCAGAGCAACCAGGACAAAATCTCTTTGGTGGAAAGTTGTCCCCAGGAACAGGGACTCCTTTTCCCCAGACAGGGGACTTTGGGCCTATGGTGCTGCCCATTCCCAGTTCTGGCTTCTTTAACTCCAGACAAGTCTAGGCAATTCCAGGGTGGGCATAAAATTAGAGTATTTTGTACATAGGTCTGTACTCGATGTGAGGCAGGTGGGCTAGTCTGGCAGATCTGTCACCTACAGTAAATAAGGTGGTGGTGACTCCAGTAAATTTTCTCACGTAGGTCTTGAGTCTGTTTTGTGGAAGTCAAGAGTAAAAATAAATTTCTTCTTAGCGTTGAGGTTTCTATTTTTATCATGCAGGTCTATTTTTTCCCTTGATGAACAGTTTACCACCTTTCTATTTTTTGCTTCCATTGGCATTGGACACCTGAGCTGCTCTTCTCACCAGCACAGAGGCGTTCAGCTCAGCTGTGCTGTCTGTTACATCTGGAAGGAGTATTTCCTATTTATGCTTGTCTGGAGTAATTTTTCCAAAGCCAGAAGGTTTTGTTTGAGAATATCAAATCCCTTGAAAGTACTGTATAATTATCTACATGATTAATTTAAGTGTCTGCCATGGCTCTGCAGCGAGCTCAGGGGCGTAGACAGGCAACCCGCAGCGTATCGACGCCCGCAGCTTTTCCTGTGGGGAGAAGGAATGGGGTTTTGAAGGCTGCCTGCCTCTGGCGGCGTGGAGGGGGCTGTCATCCTCTGTCTCTGGAGGGATGTGTGTGCATGGAGGGGGAGAGCCCTCCAGCAATGTTGCTGAATGAATGATGGATGAGTTTTGCGTGGAATGCAGATGCCTTTGAACGCTCCAGCCGGCTAACTGCAGGATTGAAGCTGAAGTCAACATCAGTGCCCTTTGCCAGTGCAGAGGAGATTTGGAGACTTGAGCTAAAATCTGAGCTGCTTTCAAGGAGCCCCAAGATCTCCAGGCTGGAGACCCAGGCAGTGCTTTTGATCTGGGCATAGCTGGTAATAGACAGTCCATAACATGTCTACCCAATGTCAAAACTGATAAACAGCTGAGAGCAAAACTCCTTAAATTATTAGGCAAAAAGGGCCTCAAAGAATGATCTGGCATAATCTTCTCTAGAGAATGAATGGTTCTGAATCCTATACGGTTACTGAGAGCTGTAACAATGTTTGGTGTTAAAGCAAAGGGTGTCATTGTCACAAGGGTGTCATTGTCATAACTTACAGGATATTACCCAATAAATGACTTCTTACTGTACTCCCACTAAGACATAAAATGATGTTGAAGGAAGTGAAAATAAGAGGGATTGAAATGGAGAGATCTACTGTCTCCCACAACCCAAGAGATAGTGTCTCTAGTCATTGTTCATGGCAGGTGTCTGACCCTCTGCAGAGACCATGAGTGATGGTCAGCACCTGAGATGGTGTTCCCCGGTGCTTTGATATTCTTCACCCTTCTGAGTGTTACCTAACCACTAACCTAAACCTACCTGGATGTGATTCACATCCATTACTCCATCATGGACAAGAGGAACAGACTGCTCTTCTCCTCCTGGTCACTGTGGGGCATTTTAAAGTACATGAGGACCTTTAGCTTATGCTCTCACACCCCACCTGCAATAATTTCTCCTTTTTAGACTAGCAGGCCCTAATTTTTTGAGTATTTCCTATTACGTCACACTTTCAAGACTGGCAAGTAATGTCAGAGCTCTGCTCCAACAGGGCAGTGTTGCTGCTGAGACCTTCCCAGCCCTATGTGAGGCTACAGAAATACTTCATATGCCATGTTGGCTTTGTCCCCGTTGACGCATCCTGGCACAATGACCTTTTTTTTTCTCCAACAGCAGGACTTTATTGACAGGAACTATTCCCTCTAAAATACCAAAGCCAGGCTGGATGGGGCTCTGAGCAACCTGGTCTGGTGGAAGGTGTCCCTATCCATGGCAGGGGGGTTTGGGACCACATTCCTTCCTAACCCAATCCATTCTGTGATTCTACGATTCTATGAAACACTGCATGTCTTGCCAAAGATTTGCCACATAGCCAGCCCTATCTAAGTGAGATTTTCCTTTTGTAGTACTCTGTATTTGTCCTTGATGAACTTTACCCTAATTTTTCAAGTATGTTTTTCTGATTTTTGCCAGCATATTTTAGATGCTAATCCTGTTCTCCAGTGTGGCTGCAGACACTCCCAGCTTCGTGTAATCTGCAGATTTAATATGTGTACTCACTTTCATTGTCCAGGTCACTAATGAATGTGCT
The DNA here is from genome assembly GCA_014706295.1 of Lycocorax pyrrhopterus obiensis. NCBI lineage: Eukaryota > Metazoa > Chordata > Aves > Passeriformes > Paradisaeidae > Lycocorax > Lycocorax pyrrhopterus. Next base: position 9,191,589 of record JACSVZ010000014.1, on the reverse strand, counting down.
GAGCAGAACTAGACTATATAGATCCAGCAGAGCTCCACTCACAATGTCCTTCTGTTTTCACTGAATGTCATTAATAACTACTCCCTGGGTATGGATTTACAGTAGTCTCATTTAATCATATTTCCTAGTATATTTATGAGAAAGTTGTTTGAGACAGTGACAAAAGCTATAATAAAGCCCAGATAAATGACATCCAACAACTTCTCCATTAAGAAAAGAAATTAATTTGATTTTACATGGTTTTATTCTTGTCTCTCCTGTGTCTGCTGCTGCTTATAGTTTTGTTCTCTTCCACATACATGCAAACTGTTTCTTTGTTCGATTTGGCATTTTTAAGATGATTGAAGCTAGACTGACTGATGTAACATTCTTTTGCTGCTTCTCTTTCTGCCCTTGAAGACAGCCACTGCATTTGCTGTTGTTCTTAATTCTGGCCCCTTACCTGTTTGAGTTCTCACAAGTGACCAACAGAGAGGCATCTGAGATGGTTTTACCTGGTTTTGTAGGGAATTTAAATGGTGGTTTGTCCCACTCTGCTGGACTGGCAATACCTGACTTGGACAGAGGACTGATCTCTTATCCTGGAACTGGCAGAGACGAGGATAGTATGCCTCTGTAGTGATATTGCGTCGCACTGTGTACTAATCCCCTGTGCATAGTTGGTAATTTTAACAAGGACTAAAGCAAAAATCAAACCCGTGTTGCCTCTTTCAGTGTCATTTTTCAATAACTTTCTCTCTAAGCAACATTTTTCTGGACCGTCTTCTTGGTATTAATATGCATAGAAAGGGTAACTTTTTTTTATCTTCTGCAAGTTTCATTTCAGTTTTATGCCCTGATGTTTCTATTATTTTTGCCTATGCGTTCACACTATTTTTTTTAACTTGTGCTCAGTAACCTTTCGGTGTTCTTTCTTCTTGTCTTTGAGGAAAATGAAAAGCTCGTGATGCTGCCAAGTCTTCTGATCCTTCTGCATTGAGATGCTATTGTGCCTGTGCCTTTTAAGCACAAAATATTGTTTCTTCAAGAAACTACAGCTCACCTTGATTTCTTTTTCCTTTAAACTCTTCTCCATGAATTCTCGCCTAGCAGGTTTTTTTTTAATGTACTGAAGCCAGGCATTTCTGTTTTGCTATTCCCAGTCCCTTGATTTTACAGGCATTCTTACATGAGTTTCTTTCCACCTTCTTACCCACAACACATCCTTCTCTGGAGGCACTTCCCTGCTGATTACTTGACCCATCCGTTAGTGAGAATGTTGCTCTGAAGGCACCAGGACCTTTTGTCTCCTACTGCTTTCCTTTCCTAGCAGATATATCATGCTTGTACTTTGCCATTACCATTGACTCAGCTGTTACCAGCTGTTTAGGGTTTGTTGTGCCCTCCCCTGTGTTTGTTTTGTTTTGTGCTTTCCCCCTTTATTATTAACCAGATAAATTAGCAGTTCTTACTCCCCCTGTGTTCTGGACCTCAGAAAAAATATATACATCATCCTCAGTATGCCAAGAGATTCTGCCTTAACTTTTTCTTTGTTGGTCCACATATAAGCTGTGCATTTTCAGATCAGTATTCCAGATCTAGGTCTTACTACAGCAAGTTCCAGTTATGTCAGTTAAATCATTGCGTTTGTCTTAAATATGAGATCTTAAATAAGACTTAAGTTCTGTGTTAAAAAAACCCCACATATTCACCAGTGTTGCATTAGATGTCTAAGATGTTCAGAGGATTTAACCTTATCTCCTCGTCCATCTGTGTCTGTACTATCACCTCTTGTTTTAGACCTGTGCCTGGGCAGTTTCTGTCTCTATTCTTTCCCTTTTCTTCCCTGTTTTTCCTACCCTGAGCCTAACTCAGAAGTCCCTCTCACTAAGTGGGGGGCCAGTTCCTCTCCCAAGCTGATGTCTGTCCCTGTTGAGCCATTGGTGTAACATCACCCTCTTGGTGAAGATGCTGGTGTCCTCCTGTAGGAGCATCACATGTGGCTCTGATCTGTTGTTGTCCCTGCCTGAGCTTTCTTGGGGTCGCTCCTGTCCATCTAAGTAGTTCCCACAGCCAGGGAGGTGGCAGAACTTTGCATACAGCTTCTGAGCGGCAGCATTTTGCAAGAGTAAAATCTTTTGGGGTTATAAGCTCTTTCTACAGCTTTTCTACCTCACACAAGCCTTTCATACACATCTGCAAGAGCAGGCCTGTGGGCTTCAAGCTCGAAGCTGCCACTTTCTTCAGATTTCCTGGTGCACAGCTCACTGAGCAGCATCCACTGCTAGAAAATAAATCCCTGAAAGAATCCGGTCAGCCAGACTTGACTTGTGTCTGGATTTTTTCTTGTTTCATAGATCTTAATGATCCTGGCAAAAAAACCCCGTCTTGCCCTCTTGCCTGCCCAGCTCCTGCTGCCTCCTGGCTGCCTGTGTGCCTCCCTCTCCAAAATGCAGGAAATTGGAGAATTCCCTTGCCCAACTCTTTTCCCAGGGAACTGGATAGTCACTTCTCTTAGATGCTTCACCCACAGGGTGGCTGTGAGCCACTGCTGCCACTAAGGGAGGGACCCCATTGGTGTCCTCATCCTTCGTGTTTGCTGCTGCCCATCCCTTGGGTGCAGCTTGGTGGGGAGTTAAGTGCGGGAAGAGACCGGTTTAAGCCTATCCCAGCCCAAAATGACTGGCGTGGGCGGCAGAGCTGCCAGCTTCAGTGGCTGGTGAGGCCGGTGCCCCTCCAGCAGCCCTTGGAGCGGGTTTGGCAGGAATGTCTCCCCTGCTTCGGCGAGAGCTGCGGCAGGAGCACGCCCTGGGCTCCGCAAACCCGTTTCACCGGGAAGGTCAGGAGCTAATGGTGACCTTTTATTCCCTTGCTGAGGAGAGCAGCTGGTGCCCTCAAGTGGTAAATCGCAGAAGGAGAGCGGCCGGGCCGTGCGAGCCGGCCTTGGGCCGCCGCGCTGGGGCTGCCGGGCGCCTGCAGTGGTTCTGGCAGGTCTAACCACACTGTTTTCCCCTTGCAGGACGAGAAGCTGTGGTGATCGTGGTGGGAAGGACGCTTTGTTCCCGACGGAGCGGGGACCCCGGCGGCAGGCAGAGCTGGACGGCCACAGGCGCTCCCGAACACTTCACCGTGTTCATAAGGCCGGCTGCAGCGCCTTCACACCAAACAGCCTGCCTTGACTGTGCTCTTGCTCAGCTGGAACCCCCTAAAAATCTCCCTGGGGCTAGATGGAGCTTGCTTTGGACCGGCAGCCCCACTCCAGCATGTCCCCAGGGGCTGCGGGGGGCCAGGGCGGACGAGCAGGGAGCCGACTGGGGCCGGGGCTGATGCCGTGAGGGGATGCCCAGGGACAGCGATGCCCATCACACAGGACAACGCGGGGGTCTTCCTCCCCCTCCTGTGCCAGTGGCTGCAGAACAGCCGTCGGGAGGGGGCCGAGGGAGCCGAGCAGCGGCTCTGCCGCTCGGCCGTCCAGAAGCTGAGCGAGTACATCCAGCTCAACTTCTCCGTGGACGAGAGCAACCTGCAGCCAGGGAGCTGCGGGACTTTGGATACGGAGATCTGCACCATGTACCTGGCCCAAGAGATGCGGAAAAATGAGGTCCTAGGCTTGAGCTTTGGGAATATCCCTGCTCTGGGGGACTATGGGGAGAAGCGTCGGGGAGGAAAGAAGAGGAAGGCGCATAAGGGGCCTGTGCTCGACGTTGGGTGCATTTGGGTGACAGACTTGAAGAAGAACAGCCCGGCTGGGAAGTGCGGGAGAGTGCGCCTGAAAGACGAGATCCTTTCTCTGAACGGGCAGCTGATGGTCGGTGTGGATGTCACCGGAGCAAGGTAAGGGTGGAGGAGCCACCAGCAGCCGCCTCCGGTGCCACGCGGTGCAAGTCACAGTTGATACTGAATGGAAGTCCAGGAGCAGAGGTTTTGACCCCTGCTTTCCAGCCCGTGAGAGAGCCCTGGGTTTGTTCTTAAGGTCTTGTAGAAAATAAGTAACAAAAGCAAATTGATGATTAGCCTACATGTGCTACTCACACTTCCTCTGGAAAATTTTCAGGGGTCATTGGATAAAAAATTTATACGTCATAATCACCAGAGGGGCTCCACTAAAACAGGAGCCTTCCTGGGTTTGTATAAAACTGTTTCCTTAAGCAAAAATGAACACAGATGCAGCAGCACTGAAAGATATTTTTACAGGTGCTTCTTATTTTTGCTGAATTATTTCAGTTGAGGGAAGCTTTTTTGACAGCTAAATGTTGTCTGAGACTTTCTCAAAGCAAGACATTTTTGTGTTTTCCAGTTTGGAACAACTTCATTTTAATAAATTCCCTTTGATTTTAATGCATTTGCTCTCTTCTGATGTCTCCTGACCCAGAAAACTTGAAATCTTTAAGAGTTCAAATAAAAAAATTAAGGTTTTTGCAATGATATAGATTATTCTTGTGGTGTTTTTTTAAATTCAGCTATTCCATGCTGTAAAATCAGTTATTGTCCCAGTTTTGCTCTATGTGGGCTGGCAGACTTTCTCACATTACCCTTTGCAAAGGCAAAAACATTTCTCTGCTGTAGATGAGGATGTAAATGTTCATTCATACCTGAGGTTACAATGTACCTGAGGGCATGAAATCCTCCCCCTCTTGCCAAAAGGGAATCTGTCTTGGGAATGGACACTTTTGGAAACCAAGTGCTAGTGAAGTGATCCCACCAGGCAGTGAATGTGGCCGGAGTTTGGACTGATCATCACTTCCAATTCTGCCACGTGGCAGAATAAAAGCAGTGACTCCTCAATCTGTGGGTGCTGGGCAGCTCAGCCTTCTGTGGTTTTACAGGTATGAAAACAACCCTCTGTAATTCCTAGCCTGTAATTCAATGAGTGTATAAATATTGGTACTGCAGCAGTATCAATCAGTGGCACCTCCAAATTTGAGAGTGTTTGTGGCAAAAAGCAGTTAGTTTGCTGTTTCCCCTTTGTTGGATGTCACTGTTTCTAAATACAAGGGAATTGCTTGCAGTGGGCAGCAATAATGTTATCGTATTAATAATGCAAAATGAGAGATAATAGCCAATGAAGTCCAAAATATTTGGATATCTGTCCTTTTTGGCCGGTCCCTGAAGACTTAATTTAGGGCTTATTCCTTTTGGAAAGCTCTGTTACTAAACCAGCAAGCTGTGACTGCAGCTAATGGGAGCCAAGTGCTCCATTTTCCTTACTTTTTTGGCCATTACAAAGGCAGAGTTTTGGTAGTGTGGGGCCAGTGTTGTTCTTGAAATCCTGTTTTAGGATATTCTACATCCAATTCAGGCCAACATTTAGGACATTTCTTAGTCAAACCTGTTTTATTTTCAGCATCCAAAGCGTCCTTGCCTAACTTTCTATTGACTGCTATTTGACAAGGGTGATGTTGATGGGTGACAGTTTGGGACCTTGAGGATGCTCCCAGTTTGGAGAGCTGGCTTTTGCCTATCAGGAAGCTGGCTGGCAGCTCCAACCCCATGTTCGCACATTGTTCCTCTGGAGTGCTTGAGGATGCTTTGAGAGTCTTTCAGTAGCTTTCTCCATTGGGATGCTCAGAAGGGACATAGTTCCGTCTAGTTTTATACCATATTGAAAGGCAACATCAACTTGCCTTCTGGGAAGACTGCCTCCAAGAAGAAGATTTCCTAGAGTATTTCCATGTTGCTGCTATGGTGGAAGTAGCAGAGCCCTTGCCCCTTGGTTTTTCAAGTTGTTGGGGCAGGACAGCACACTAAATAGTAGTCCTGACTCGATTTCTGACTGCCTAATTATTCTCTGGCTGAGTGAGAAACACTTCCATGTCAATACAAGGGGCTGTGGGTGCTGTGATTTGTGGAGTGATGTACTTAGTGGTGCCTGCAAATGGTCAGTGAAATTAAAATACTGCCTTACCTCCTGCAGCACCAGGCTGGACTGGGCAAGCAAAATCACTGCTTATGTATTCATTCCTCACCTGCCAAGTGTTCCAGGGCAGCCCCTTCTTGCCTGATTGAAGGAGTTTTTCACATGGATGCTTTAGGGAATCTCCTGATTTATTCCCTTAACAGTGGAGGATTTGGCATGAGGATCTCACAGCTCTGCCACTTCCCATCTCTGCAGCAGGGTTTCCAGAAGTGTTCTCACATACCCTGGGCTTCATGTAACCTCAGCTCTAGTTCCAACCTGCCATCCAAACCCTCCCTGTTCCAAGGGGCTAAACCAATACACCAGACAAGGAAAGAGGAGAGGTGAGGGCACACAGTCCCTCCTGCTGGCTGTCCTATGGATGTGGTCAGCCTCTAGAGGATGCAGGGGCAGATGACTGGAGCTGTAAGGGATTGGGCAGCTCTGGACAGACTGGGCTGTTTTGGCACCTGCCTGGTGTGCCTACAGGTCCTCAGGTCTTGGAGTGGTGCTGGGGTCAGACACAGTGAGTAAGAGCAGCACAACACTTCTTGGAGGAGCCAGCTGTGAGTACCACTCATCTGTCTCTCCTTGCTAGGAAAGCTGAATATGACTTCTTTAAAGAAAAGGTATTTATTTAAATTCCACCTGATTCCCATGTAAACAGCAGAGACAGGTTGATTATTGCTGAACTTGTTTCTTTTATTTTTTTCTTTTCATTTAGAGAAACATTATGCAGTAATAAAATCATCAAAGCTCTTTGCTTAACAGGGTATTATTACATTAGAGAGGAATAATGTAGGTGGTGTCATTTTTGGTGATGTTAGTGATTGAGGGAAAATTATTGCTCTCTTTAGAGTTAGCAAATTGTGTGTGTCTATCAAACACAATTGCAGGGAAATGAGCTGTATTGTAGTACTGAATAAAGGTTAGTCAAAACTCTGCCTATTTATTTATCTTCTGTCTATACAACTGTATTTCCAAAATACGTGGGTTATGTTCCCCCAGACAACAACTTCCTATGTATTTTGGAACTACTCTACTCATTTTGGGCTATTACTCACTTACTGGAGGGAGGCTGTTAGTATTTCTGCAGATGACAGATGAATCCTTCATTTCTTGAGCATAACTGAATGGGGCTTCATTGAGCAAGTCCTGGGAGGACTGAAAAAAATTATTTTGTCATGAATATAATTCAGTTTGAAATATTTGATTATGGATTTCATCAAGCATAGCTGCAATGCTTGGACACAGCTACCATATACATTTAATCTTTAAAATCAGTGCTAAGTAGATTTCCAAATTCAAACTGTTCTTGAAGAAAGCAGAGTAAGATATATTACCAGTGATGACAGTGTGGTAGAAACATGAGATATTATTATAATTTTGTCATTGAGAAAGCTCAACCACTCCTTCAAAATATCATCTTTCTCATTGCCAAAAATTACCAAACATTGCCGTATGTGGGAATACAGTCAGAGAAGTGGCTGGCTTTGTTTTAACCCACAAACTGGAGCTGCTTCCAAAAAATGAAGAGAGAAATGTTTTGACAGCCATACCTTTACACACTGCTTTCTTAGTCTCTCTTCTTCAGTCAGTGTCCTGGGGGGAGTTGCTAAGACTCCTCTGCAGCACAAGATATGGCATGCCAAATGTCAGGGAAATCAGTTTATTTTCCAAGATGCAGAGAAAGACCTTCAGGAATCAGGTCTGCCATGGAGAGGGAGCTTCAAGTGCCACTACTGAAGGCAAAGCTTTCAGTTTACCCAAAGCTGAGGGTTTTCAGCAGAGCCAAGGTCTTTCTGAATGCTTGCTGCTACTGCACATCCCATGTTCATGCCTCCAGGATAGCTGGAACTATGAAGGTAAAGTCCTGTTCCTCCTAACAGGTCAATGCCACTAGTAGGTGTGTGATATATGGACATTCTAAACACAGTCGTGCTTCTCTGTAAGTGCTAGCAGCTGATTATAGAGGACAATTCAAAAGTCAAAACAAAAGTACAGGTCTCAAAATGTGCACAGCACTTTGTGCTGCCTGCTGTGGCAGTCATTTACAGTCCTGGGCTCTGCTGGGTGAAATCTTGAGGTTCTTTGTCAAAAAATGGTTCTTGCTGGTGCTGGAAACACAATATGCAGTCCCTGTCTGTAATTAGAGACAGATTCTGCCCTGAGCAGGGGTCTTCAGGAGGGGATCTTCTTTGTTCCCTTGTTGTGAGCCCTGTGGACAAGGAGCAGACCTGTACCTGCAGAGCAGTGCATGTGCTGTGGAGCTGGGAGTGGTGAAATCTTTGCTGTGTCTGAGAAGAGCAGCTCAAAAATCTGAGTGTGGTTTGAAATCTGTTGTTTCAGAAGAGCACACCTCTCAAGGCACTTTTTAATTGAGATCCCCTTCCCTCAGAAGTTTGAATGGAATTATTTTTTTAAAAATAAACTGCTTTGCTCCTGCAATAGAAATATTTTCTTGCTGGGAGGAACATCCTTCCCCTCCAGATGTGGTCAGTCTTTGATATTCAAGTGCTCCAGTTTTGCATTTTCCATGGGGCACTGCTTCTTGCCATACTGTGTAGAGGCACTGCCACTGCCTCAGGAGGCTGGCTGTCCTCGCCATGACTACTTTGTCCCTGCCCTGGCAGCTGCAGTTGTGTCTGGAGCATCCGCAAGATTTTGTTGCACTGTGTTATTCAGCACTGTGTTCAAAATGCTTTGATGTGCCCCGACCGATGTGTGGGGATGGGATACTATGGGAACCAGGATCAAGGGCTGTGCTCCCTCAGCACATCAGCTGCAGCCTCAGGCCAGGTTTTGGGCAACAAATCCATTCCTTAGTAGGGTTGGGTGTTGGGGTGTATGAATGCCTGTGTTATGGTGGAAGGAGTGGTTCAGGTTTCTGTGCCTATGATGGGACTGTGTTTCGTTGACGTTTTTGGGGATTTATCTTCCTGGCCGTGCAATCTCCTTTATACATCCTTCTTATTACAGAAAAATCACCCCAAGAAAACCATTGCTGGTCATTACAGAAAGCTTTGTCTCACTGCACCCCCACCTTCCAGGCGCGTCAGGTTGCATGGATCGATTGCTCTGTTTTACTGTGTTTCCTCACCTCCTTCCTAAAGCAAAAGTGCTGCCAACACAAAGTGCTGCTCCGTATAAACAGCTGCTTTGCCTGGTGTTAGTAGGGCCTTCTCTAGGTTATGTCCATAAGAAAATATTTTTGTTTTAATAGGAAAACAGATGGAAATTTATCCTGTCCCTTTGCCCTTGGCCAAGGGGCAAACATTTCTGTGGGAGCTCCTTGTTAAAATATTAACAGCACTGACTGCCCAGCGAAAAACAAATACAGTGGTCCTGGAGACTGCAGCCTCCAAATGCAGTCTCAGGGAATAGAGTTCTCGTAACTGACCTAAAAAATACCCCCAACCTGTTGTGAAATTGAATTAGTTTCCTTTTTTATATCATATTACCAATCTTCATGCTGCTAAGTGATGGATCAGGGCACAGAGGCTGAGACCTGGGGCTTGTTATCACGGGCAAGGATGAGAAGCCTGTGCTGACGTGCCCTCCGAGCTGCCTGGTATGCGAGTCCTGAGGATGAAAAATAAGCAGCACACAGGGATTTTGGCTGAGTGCTTTCTCCTCCAGTTGAGCTGCTGTGAGCTGGGCTACAGTAAATGTGTGCTCAACCTATGCAAAATGAGAGAAAGCCTCTGGATGTCTAACATTTGCAAGGCACAGTCCAAGTCTGACTGTGCTCCTGAAGTCTGGAGCATGCAGTCCTCTCTGAAGCATGGCTGCTGTAATTTACACTGATAGTGGATATAAATCCCCTTCTTGATAGTGGATATAAATTCCTCCCTCTCCCCTCCCTTAAAATATAGCAGGACTAAGAAACTAAGAAAGAGATGTTTTTCTTCTTTTATGTCTCCTGGAAGGTATGAGCAGACTTAGCCACATGTGTTGAGAAATAAATTGCTCTGAAGAAATGAGCTTTATTCCAAATCCTCTCTTAAGAGCCAAAGTCTTAAACAGAAGGTCACTAATCCCCAGACTCAGCAGAGATCATTTAGCTGGTTTGTCCTCTTTGCTTTATTAATCTGAGCGTGTGTTCACTCTGTTTCCTCTCCTCACCCTTTGGTTCCTGCCATCCCTCTCAATGTCCCCATGCCAAGCGTCTGTGGAGGCACAACTCATTCCCTTGCAGCAATGGTCATTTGCAACATCTCATCACTACAACTGCCTCCTCAACAGACTTTCTGAACCCCTCATCCTCCTCAAATTTGCATCTTATTTATCTTCTTGCTCAAACGAGTTTTATCTAAACACCATAAAAAATGATGGAAACACTTTCACTGACTTAAATAGCTCACATCCTGTATGTGCTTGCATGTTTGTCCAAAAATTTAGGGAGCAATATGCTTGTCACTGCCTTTTTCATATTGTCAGCACTGAAAAACAGAGCTGGCCTCTCTCTGGAAATCGTGATCCCCAGGAGCATACATAACTAGGCAACATCCCCAGGGTCATCTGCCAAAATTGCTCCCAGCCCTGCCTCTGCACGCTTGCTTTTCAGAGACATTGCATCAGGCTTGCAAAGACTTGGACAGAGGTTGGCGGTGTTGCCTTAGGAGATGTAAAAACTTCAGAGGCTATAGAGAGGGGGTTTTTTGTGCTTTGTTTTGTTTTAATGAGCTGTGAAAGTTCTGATTAGAAGTCTGTACCTTGCTGCCCAATGTATGGCTGTGCCTCTGCATTTAATTTGCTGTTCTGACCACGCTGTAATTACAAGAGAGCAAGCCCAGTGTCTGGGAGGGAGCTCTGCCCTCCCTGCTCTTCCCTGCCTGCTCATCCACTGTGGGAATGACCTGTTTTGGTGAGTCAGCCTTGTGCCTTGTCATTTACCCTGATACCGAAGTGCCAGCAGGATCCCCTTTACATCCTGAGTGGGATTTTCAGCCTGACACACAGCAGGCATCCCATGCTCTCAGGTCATCTGGAAGTACAGCCAGGGTGCAGCAGAACTTAGCTAATTGGCAAACTGCTGGAATGTGCAAAATAGAGTCGCTTTTTTCCACCGCTCAGCCAAGTAACAGGTGAGGCCTTCAGCCACAGCATCAGTTATTTTCTCAGCCTCTCCAGCAGTGCGTTTGCTAGCACAGAACAGCATTTTAGCCATCAATAATTAAAAATACAGATGTTAAAAAACACAAGCAAGGAACATTCCATGCCCATTATTCCTACTCTTTCTGTAATGTTTGTGCCCTTACACACCAGTTTGCCATGTGCAGTCATTCACAGTGTCTTCTAAACTGTAAATGTGAATATCTCTTCATATTTGGAGTCCAGAACTTTGCACAAAGCAGGCTATAGGCTAAAGACTGATTTTCTTGAGACAGAAGTTCTGAGCTGCTGCAAGAGGAGGTGACTGGAGCCAGGTTACTGAGTGACAGTGAGAATCCTGGGAGGTTGTCCTTTTACACTTGTACTGACTGATGTGCCATGAGTCCTGGAAAGGCACAGCTTCTCCAGTCCTCAATTCAAGTATTTTTTTCTTATAGCACTGGGCTAAGTGAGCAGTGTTTCCATTCTTAGATATGTTTTGGGGCTGCTCTGCAAGCAGGCCATAATCATACCTTCTTGCCAACCTCTGGGTGTGATGGTTGCTGTCCTGGAAGATGTACTAGAACTGAACTGTGACCCTCCAGAGCTAAAAGCATTAACAGTGATGTCATCTTAAAACCCGCTTATCCCCTGTCACTGGGAATCAGGCCTGAACTGGAAAGTGCAGGAGCAGGGAGAGTTGAGAAATGATGAACAGGAGATGGTTCCACAGGCAGAGGGTCAACATCGGCCTCAGAGAGATGATTTGTCAGCATGAACCTGTCGTCTCTGGACATAAGTGAGAGGATAAATACAGTGAACATAGGTGAGACCAGCAAGCAGGCAAGTATGTAACTACAGAGACAGCTGTTGCAGTGGATGGCTTTTGGGATGGGATTTTTTTTTTAACATGGAGAACTCATTGCTTTTTTTAGCTGATGTGACACTTGCCTCCAGCTCCAAGCAGTATCACATGCTCCTTGAAACTTATTTTTCTGTCTCCTTTTTATCAGATGTGGGCTAAGAGGGGAAGGGCATATGTATCAACCGCAGACTGCAGTATCATTCACTGTACTTGCTGCTTTCTCTGGGTAAAATATATGATGCTCAGCAAGATCACCTGATCCTCCAAAGGAAAACACATTTAGCAGACCAGTAACAGGGAAAAGATAAGTTGCCACAAGATTTGGGTCAGTTCAAGAATACTTGTACCTACCAAGACAGGACAAGCGTAAGGCAAATGGCGATTACTAGCAGCAAATTTCACCCTAGAGCATCTAAGACTCAGGAAGCCCATTCAGCTAAAGCCTCTCTAACACGAATGTGAGAAACTAGACGTAGATAGAAAATGGATTTGGGCTTTTTCAAAATAAAACAGAATTGTTGAAACATGACTGAAGGAGATTACTGTTTCTGCTGATGCCTAAGACTCTTTTATATTGTTTAAAAAGGTGACAAGATCTGGTTTTAACCCTTCTCCATAGTAGGTATTATAGATAACCAGATGATCTTCTAAAAAAGGCAACAACTGACAAAACAAATAATTGATTAATAGAGCAATAACCTTGACTGTGTTTCCTATGCCTTTACTTGATCAGTGGAATGGGTTCAGGCTAGCAGGGTAACTATTCGATGAAACAAAAGTCAGGGAAGTCTTCCTTCCCATGCTCATACACTTTGACCAGTGTCTCTTTTTGCCATGATAACTAAAGAATTACTAAGTGCTTGCCAATTTTTCACAGCCTGGGCTATTTTTATTCTGGTAGTGAAGAGAAAAACACAGACATGTGGTAACCAGTAAACTTTGTGGTACCATCTATCTGAATACAGAGCCCTAGGCTAGAAGCTGGGAAATTCCTTCTTGAAAACTCACGGATGACAAGTGGAGCCAAACCAGTGTGTGATGTTCTCACTGAAAATGGTTTCTAACAAACACTAATTGTTCTGCTGAAAACAACATTTCATGTTTTCATCTGTGGAAGAGTTCTACTAAAACAGATTTTCCTCAGTTTCCTCTAGAGGGCAATGTCATATAAATATTTTAAGCAATTTCTGGGTTCTGTCAACCGGGAATTTTTTGCCTGTCTTATCTAGGAATTTGCAAGACAGCAGTGAAAATTGTTTCTTTACATGCTTTTAAGATGTGTATATATGTAATATAATCTGATTCCTGGGCTTGTAGAGTGCAGTAGCTAATCCCTTTAAGAAGCAAGAAATATGTTGTGCATTTTGGGTCCATTTGGCTATTCTGGAATGCAGAGGGAACTGCTGATGAAGACCTGACTCTCTCCTCTACCTGTGCAGCTTCAAGGACTTCTAGGACCTGCCCCTTATGTGACAATTGTAAAAAAGATTATAATCTAGTCCTCTAAGAATGAAGTTACCAGTTGCTGTAGTTTATGTCGGTAGCTGGAACTTCAGAGCAGAGGATAAATCTAAATACCAAGTCTAAGTGATTCATAAGACCTAGGAAGCAGAAGGGTATTGTGTTATTATTCATTTCCCTGAGAATTTATGTATATATTCCCAGGTTCACGATCTGTATTGCTTGTTTGATGGATATTAGTAACAGCACAATTTTCAAATTATTTGTCCACATAAACAGCTGCTAAAATTAGTATGAATCAAAGGTGGCCACTCTGGACCTTAGTAATATAATTTGAGGGATATTTTTAGTCACTGTAGTATAAAAATGGTAAGTGTAGATAGAGGCTGTTTTGTTTTCCTTGAAGCTCAGATGTAGGATTTGAAACACATTTCCCTGGGCATAAATTTCATTTTTGTCACCTGTATCATTATCTTCCTTCCTTCTCCAAAACTGACATTACTAAAAGAAAAATTTGCTCTTGACGTTGGAACATGAAAATGGCCTTAGGGAAATCCTTTCACAATTTTGTCTCCTTTCCTCTCCTGATGGTCACTAGTCCTTTGGAGAATCACCATAATGGCCTTATTGGATTATCTTGCAAATCCCATACATTTACTGAATTTGTGGGTTAACATTCTTGATAAAATATTTTTTGAAAAACAGTCGTGGGCAATCTGCAGTTGTCAGGTTCTCTAAATGAATAAACCTGTTTGTTTGTTTTCCCCAAACAGGAAACGCAATTAATTGAAGTAAAACACTTATTCCCAAAAGTGCTTTATTTTGAAAACAATGGCCTGTGAATAAAAAAGCAGCATTTGCATTGGCTTCAAAGCCAGCAGGCATTAGGTAGAAAAGCAAGATTTGCCATCTACTTTTGAGTAATAGCAACTCTAAGAAAAATCTGAGGTCTTCTGTAGGTTTTAAAATCTTAAATAGGGGAGAATTGCTTTTTAATTATTGCTGCTGGCCAGGCAGGACTTTTTCTTAAACCATGCCTTAATAGAAGTATGAAAAACAGTTTGCAAATGTCAAGTTCCTGGGAAAATTTTTAGAGACCTTAGAGGAAACTAAATATTCTGAGCTTCATTTCTCCTGCTGCATGAGAAGCTTCGTGTTTGAAGCTTAAATTCATCACCACCTTCATTTAGGGCTTGTGTTTAGATCTCACTCTCGCTAAATTAGCTGACAGCTTAATGCTTAATCACAGGGGGATTACTCTCTGCCTGGCTGGAATGAGCTATGTTTGGGGCTGTAGATGTGTGGGGAGGTTGGTTCACTCTGTGCTGGGATCTCTGTACGTGGCTAGCCCAGGGAATGTCGCGCTTGCATGGCTGCAGGTACTGAAGGAACCACCAAAGCTCACAACTTCGTCTTCTCCTCGCCCTCTCTGCCTTCCTTGCTGGTGAGTGCTCTGCAGTGCAACTCTCTTGCTGCTATGCCTGACATCTCTGACAATTCCACAACGCTGTGGGCTTCCTGGAATGCCTTCCCACTCCAATTTGCCTTCCAAATTTCCTCCCGCCACTGCATATCTGTCCCAGCAATACGCAAAATAGTCTACTCCCCGATCTGGTTTTCTATCATGGCCTGCATTTAGAAAGTAAGTGGTATATACAGCAGAGCAGAATATTATTTAGTAATCCAGTTTCATCAGGATGAACTACGTGGTTAAAATAAATCGGATTTCAATAGTTCACCACTTATGCTGTGGAGAAAGAAATAATAGTTTAAAAAGGTGTACAGATGCCAAATGGATTAGAAGTTAATGACTGGTGTGAGGAATTCTAAATCAACAAGGGTTAACTACAGGGCTCTGCCTTTAAATAGACTCTATTTTAAATAGTGGATGAGAAAGGCGGAATTTCAGTGCTTTATAAGAATGATTTTGTGACTTAAAGGCTTTCTTTGATGACCTGAGAAACAAATTATAAACTGTGGAAATGAATTTAAGGAGCATCAACATTAAGAAAAAAATCATGAAAGTTAGTAGAGAGGTAAACCGCTCTCTTCAGACAGGTAGATTTCAGATGAGCTTCAAAACAAAAGAGGTAAATGACAAGAGGGTAGAAAAAATTTAGGACAGAAGAAAGACTTAGAAATTCATTAATCCTGGCTGGATGAATAATAATCAGAAGTGTTTTGTCTAATATGTAATTAAATTAGATATCATTATCTGTTAAAACCATTCAGCCAGCTGTAATAACCAAGGAAACCAATCCTGAGTCCAGGTGTTAGCTCCCACACTCCCTGAGGTTTTCCCGGCCTCAGGGATATTCTCTCATTTAATGATAGTATCAATAATAGCGTTAAAGACTATGAGAAGAAATAGTTTCCCTTTTTAAATAATCTTCAACATGCAGAGCAGCACACCTGGGATCCACTGTCTGTGTCCTACATCAGGGGAATCATGCATGACTTTGCGAAGCCAAGTCAAGATCTCCTCTAGATTAAAAAATGTCATATACCATGCTATATATGGAGTCATAAGCTGGTGTAAGAATCCAGCATGAACCCAATGTAAAGAACTAGTTTAAATTCCATGTAAAGTTCTGACTTCTTCACATTTTAGTGGCATTTGCTATTTGCTTGTAGCTCATGCTGCTCTCTGCAGTAAGCCCATGCTGGTTCCGCCTTCACCTTCCATTTCTCTTCCGCATGCTTCTATTTTAAATCACGGACTTGTAGGTTATGTTTTTGTAAACTGTATATGACTTAGAGCTATGTATCTACCTCCTGTCAGGGTCCTACAGCCTAATGGATAGCACGTGTGGACTTAAGAAGCGTTGGGTCCTGGTCAAGCCTTTCCCCCATGCTGTGAACAAGTCACGGCCCCGGTGACAGGGAGGTGGTGACAGCAGCTCACTTTCTGCAGGTGCTTGCGCTCTCAGCGGGGGTAAAAGCGCTTTATTAAATGCTGTGTTTTATGGCAGAGCATTTCTTTCCAGGTACTTGCTTGTCTGCTGAAGGGTTTTAAAGTTAGAGTACCTTCATAAGGGCTAAAATTCTTTGAAAATACCTGTTTCTGCAGAAGTACATTGGAGCAATACAAATAAGCCCTAGCTTAGGAGATACCTGCCTGGTTATGAATTTAGCTATTATCCAGTCTTCCCAAGTGTTTCCAAGAGGCATCAGTGTACAAGAGTGAGACTTATTTACCTGTAGAGTTTTCCTAGAATAATGACAGAATGGCAAAACTGAATTCTGTTTTTCTGAGGCCTTGAAGCCAAAACCCTGTCCTTTCCTGTGCCTAGTGCTGGCTTTGTGAAAAAAAAAAAACCCCAAACCAAAAAACCCGACCAAAAAAACCAACAAAAAAAACCAAACAAAAAACCCCACCCCTTCAGCCTTGTTTTTGTCATGTTGATCCAGCCAACACACATCTGAAGTCTGATCTCCAGATACAGTATTGGAGATTTGTGGTGAATTGAGAAGGTCCAAAGCCAAGCCTGTTGGAGCTGCCAGTTTTCTGGTTGGAGTGCTGGCTACAGTTTTTAAAACTTAGTATATTATACCTTACTACGTTATCTCTTAGAGCTGAAACAGTGAAAAAGTCTCACAGGGCTAATCTTTGGATGGGGGTTTATTGAGGAAAAAGGGGCCATTTTATGGTTTTATTGGGGAAAATGTGATGAAATAGTTTCCTACTCAACACAACTCTTATTTTGTGAGAACTTCTTTGCAAGTATAAACAGGCTTATTGGGAAGCTGAGGAGGAATCAGTACAAAAGATAAGCGTGTGAGGAAGAGGAAAACAGGATTAAATATAACCATATTAATTCATTGCATGGGAGACACATACTGGGAACAGCCTGGTAATGCTGGGGCCATTCCCTTACCCCAGCTCACAAACTTTACCCTCTCTCATGGTCACTTCACATGTCCCCCTTGCTTTGTGGTCTCCAGTTTGCCAGTCAAGGAGCCCATGGGAGATGTGCAGGGGTGGTGTGGGAGTTTCAGGTGCAGATACAGGGAGGAGGTTTGTATGTAGAACAGGGAATACTGTTTCTTATGTTCCCCAGGCTCCTTTTTTGAGGACTAACTTGGTGCATGGAATGGTACAAAAAAGTGAATGTGAGTTTCGGCTGAGAGGTTCCTTTTCGGTCATGTTTTTCCACATACTCTTTCAGCAGCATTCATCAAAGTAGCCTGGAAATTGTATCCTGGAGAAATAGCTAGATTGAATATATAAGTTTTAAACTTACCATTGCTCTTATTTTTCCCCAGGTTGCCTGCATATTGGAGCTTTTAACCTTTCAATTGCACCAATTAATCAAAATGTTCCTGTATCGTTACTAAAGTTTGATTTTTTTTTTTTCTTTCAATTTATGGCAAAATCTGCTCCTGACTTAGGAAGAAGGCTTGGAACCTTACCAGATGAAAACCTGAAACCACAGAAGAGCATTTGTTGTTTGGAATACCCCTTCTTTCTTAGTACAATCAAAAGGCAAACTGTTTTTCATCCCTTGTAAAATGGATACATATCCATTGAGGGGAAAGGAGGTGAATCCCAAATGTTAGGAGATAGAGGAGCAGTTCCTCATTTTCATATGTGTAAGCATTATGGCAGGGCAGATTGATTAACTAAAGAGGTGACTCTTGGTTTATGACCATGTAAAAGGAGAATTTAACCTGCAGGATGTGTTCTCAAATATGGTCAGCTACCACAGACTGGTCCAAAAGAAAACTTCACACCAAAAAAAAAAAAAAAAAAAAAAAAAAAAAAAAAAAAAAGCTAAGGACTAGTCATAAACCATCAATCCAACAAGATTAAGAGATAGCCTAGGGAAAAATCCAAAAGGGACCAGAAATCCAAGAAGGATCCTGCCCATGGAGCCCATAGGCACAGTGTCTGAGATCTGCAATCAGTACCAGATGCTGCTGGTACGTGGTGTGGATCTTGTAACAAAGAAATGCTGGACCCATTCAGCCCAAGCAGGAAGCCTTGCAGATTAAATTTGTATTAGTTGGAGCCTGTAGATTGCTTTAGCAAGCAAAATTGAGCCTGGGTGTTAAGATGATCTGGATCAAGAAACCCAAATTAGGTTTCCTCCTTAAAGAGGAATGAGCACATTTTGGCACCAGTTTTCATAACGGTTTTAGAAAGAAAATATTTGGAAACAGATGCAGTATGTTTCTGTATATTAAATCCAGTCTGTGAAATAAAGCTACTTCTCTGACTGCACAGAACGGTCAGAAGACTCCTGGAACAAAATCCCCCCTAAATTTTATGTGTGTTTTAAGGAAGGTTCTTGAAACATTAATAAGTGGCGAGTGGATGGCACGTTCTGATATGTGCTGGGAAGTATGCACAGATGAAATGCAGGATGGTTTGCGATGTTTAAAAAGCAAACAAGATCTGGGCTTCCATTTGGAATATCATAAGGATCACAGCATATTACATTAATGGATGCTATTCTAGCATAAAATGAAAGCCACATTTGGAACAATCTCTGCAGCCCTGGTCTAGGACACTGGGGAGAGTAATATAAAATGACTCCAGGGTGGAGCACAGGTTGCTGGAGGGGGCAGCCTCCGTAGTAACCTACATTATTTTTGTAGTTAAAGAGAAGGGGGAAGTGTTGCTTTGATAGGAAATCCTTGTGAGCAGGCACATATGGGCAATGAATTGGGAACCTGGGAAAGTTAATCCCTGAACTGAGAGCTTGTGTAGCCCTATCTGCTACACAAGTCCTGCTAGGTGGGGTGCTGGCAGTGCAAGTAGTGTCTAAGCATCCTCTTGGGTGTTTGCAAGGGGGTGAATCGCTCTGTTCCCTGGTCTGCTTTGAAAACACGCTGTGCTAGAACTTGTGTTACTCACCTTGAGATGTGTTTGAGTGTTGGTGCACTCCCGGCACCCTTCTTCAGCAGAGGGGCTGGCCTTGCTACCCCTGGCCCTGCATCATCCTGCAGTTGAGGTAGTGACAGGGGCTGGGAACTGGCACCAGCCCTCCTCTCCATAGCCCTTCCCTCTCTCGTCTTTAGCTTATGCTTAGTTTCCCTTGTGCTTTTTCTGGGATGCAAGGTCATGTTCCATTTTGTGTCATGGCTAAATCACTTCCAACACTGCAAGTGAGGGAAGGCAGGGCGAGCACCTGGAGGCTCCATCGTGGAGCAGATTGCCAGCAGTATCTTGATGGGCTAGTTGTTCTCTTGCCCAAATCCACTTCCTCTGGTAGTTTTGGAAATCCCAGTATGAGACCTGAACAGCCACAGGTGTGCAGAACCCTTCCAACCTGCAGCAGGGCCTTGCTACCTCCAGATCGGAGTTGGTGGGTCTGAGGTGCATTTTTCCCTCTCTGTTGACCCTTTGGGATTATAATGAGATGTACATCGTGTTCTGTGTGTACAGAGAAGATTCAGATTGCTGTTCTTGTGCAAAGCAAACAACCCCCCTTGATAGCTGCATTCCCCTAGGCTGCTGAGCACCCCGTGCAACATTTTACACTCAGCAGAGCTTAGTGGAGTTAAAAATAATTCTTGTTGTCAAAATATTTCTTGGTAGTAAAAATGTCCTTAGGATACTTTGTGAAGTGATAACCTTTGGACATAACAGGGCAAGGAAAAATCAGAACATAGTCTGTAATGCTGCAAAAAACCAAAAGAAGTTTGTCTTAATTGCGCAGTATGGGAGAAAGTTTTAGAGCAGAGAAAAGTGCCATCACCTTGGGGAGGGAAAGAATGGAATATAAATGGAGATCTAAGGGTGAGTATGTAATGTAAGACACTATCTTCGTTAAGTATTTTTTCCTTTGATTCTTGAAATGAAAGTTTATCTGGGAGAAAATGTCTTACCCTGTGTAGTGGATGAAGGTCTTGCTGGGAGTCTTTCAATCCAAAGCAGGGCAAAACCTGGCTTTTCACATTTTATTTGATTTTAAACGGTAATGTAATTCTAAATTTGGCCCACAAGTTATAATTTCTAAAAACAAGCTTAGGTAAGTGTTTCCACCCTGGAAAAAAAACCAAAACACTCTTTAGTGATAACAGATTGTTTTGAGCAAATGCATGTTCCTGTGTAGAGTCTCAGAACTGGGCCATACACTGTAAAGAAGTGAATGTATTAAGTGAACAGAAATTTAAATTAAAACAGAGGACATTACTGAGAAAAATGCACATAAAACAGGGATTCAGATGTGACAGACAGCTTGATGATTTTTTCATTCTAATAACTGTAGCTGGAGTTAAATGTAGAAGATAAGGCAAATTGCTTAAAGGCCATATGAATTCTGGCTTATTGCTCTCTGTTTTACTTCAGCAATACCAGTACATTTCCTTATATCTGTTTTCTGCTCTCCAGTCTGGAGCTACTGCTTTGTATTTTGAAATTAAATATAATATACTTAATGCCATGTAAGTCAGCACTGTAGTGAACTATGTGATATCGTATTGTTCTGGCACTACAAAGTTACCTGAATTAGAGAACTTCTGAATGAGAAGGCTTTATCCCAATTTGTAGTAGCCTCTAAATAAATTCTATGAGCACATAAGGGAAATAATTAAAAAGTGAGGTCAGAGCTATATAATGTAGATGCATTGCACCATGGTTTGGAGTTTCATGGAATATTCTCTGAAAGTCAGTATTTTTTAAATTTATATAATTAATTTTTAAAAATACCAGCTTATAAATAAACTGCAAATGCATAAAATCAGCTCTAATATGATTGCTTACTAAATATACATATTTCACAAACAACTCTCTGCCCTCAGAGCTCAACCTCTGGCTAATGGAACATATTTTGAAGATCATATTGCAGAAAGGGGCTTGTGGGGAGCAGTAGGAGGGGGTTATCAATACAGTCAGTCTTACCTTACCCCACTGCAAGGAAACTACCAAGCAAAAAAGAAAAGAAAAATAGTCTACTGGAGACTAGTGATCTTAAATAATGTTTTAAATAACAATTAGCCTTAACATAGGAAGCCACAGTGTCAGCCCGCTGGGACAAAGACCCTCTGTCTGTATTTTCATTACAAACTACTGACTGTATTTTGAGTGCTATAAAAATAATTATGGACAAGTGAACAAAATAATAAAATTGAGAAGTTCAATTTCTTGACAGCTCTCAATACAGTTTCCCGTGGATTGCTTTCTATATTTTACCTAAAAATCCCTGCCTTCTGTTGTAGAAAACAGCTCTGACTGTAGCCCGTGTTACATGAGGAGCACAGATGAAAAGCTTGCTGACACACAGAGATAGGGCATCAGAATGCCTCCCAAAAATCAGTGAAAAAGGATCTAATTTCCTACTATTTGTATGGCTGCAGGAATAAGTGAGTGTTTGCAAGTAATTCTAGTTTAGGTCTTGTAAAGGCCTGTCTGCCTGCAATTTGCACATAAAACCCCACTAAAGAGTAAGGACTAGGTTGTTTTCAGCCAAACCTGGAGCTGCTTGGAATTTTTTTGGTCATTGGAATTGTTCTGCACACCCCATGAACTTGCAGCCAGCACAAAAGGACGAGGGTGTAACTCCCAGCTGAGCTCTGGGTGGCTCTAGGGGCATGCTGGCTGTGGGCTGTGGTATTCAGCTCTCCAGGGCTGTTTATAGTAGTTGTGTGTTGGAGCTATTAAACTTGCATTTTTAAAAGAAAAACAAACCCCAACCCAAACTACTTTTGTTGTGTTTGTGTGCAGAAGAAATGGAGAGGGAAAGGTTTTCTCTGTGGCAGTCCTCCCATAGCGTAAGAGCGTGTGGTGCAGAAGTGGGGCTTTCTGGAGGTGGTGGTTGCAGAGGCTCGGGAAGCTCAGTGGTCTGAGTGCCACAAACTGGCCGAGTGAACTGTGAGGAGACCCACGCAGAGGTCAGGGAAGGGGTTTTTGTATTTACACTGTCACAGCTGGGAGCAGAGCGTGGCCTTTGCAGTCCTTGACTCCGCCCTGGCACGCTGGATGACTATGCAGTATTAACCCTCTTTTGTGTCATTTTTGTGGTTTCTGGCTGAGCCCTGAAGTTTGTTGTTTTGTTTCAGGAAAAAATGGAACATCATGTTGTTGTCCTGGTTTATATGTGGTCCTGGATGCTTATTGTGTTTTTAAAGGAATTTTGTTTAAATATGCATATTCATTTTGATGCCCATCAGATCTACACAGGTCCTGGATCCTGGGAACGTGTACCATATAATTAACTTTATCTCTGTGTGTTGTGTGTCAGGGATGGCAGACATGTGGTGCCCAGGACACAGCAGTGTTAACAGAATGCAAATGTCTGTGACTGTTGTAAAGAACAAATGTTTCTGGTGCTTCCATCTTCTGCAGGTAATGCTTGAGATAAGACAAGGCTTAAATATGGTGCAGTTTAAGTAGTTAGGAACAGAGCTAATACTTAAGGACTTTCCTCAGTTGTTTCCTGAAAGTGTTAATTTCTCATACTCAGACATTAGTGAAACTGGTTTTAGTGACATTTAGTTTGTATGAATGTGGCCCTCTGGTGATTTGTGTTATTTGTTGTTTTTCTGAATGTGAATCAAGAATTTATTTGTATGAAGACAGTCATAAGGAAAGGACCAAAAATAATGGCAGTCCCAAAAATACCATGCAGCATTGCTCCTGTGCTGTGGCATGGGATCCAACTGCACCTTTATTAGCTAAGAACGGAAGTGGCTTTTTCTGCAGCCTTCTTTTGACTGCCTTGGGAAATGGTTTCATCAGTCCACCATCGTCAATTTTCTTAATTTTCCATTTTGTACTCCTGAAATTCAAGCTAGAAATTAATTTGATGCCCAACTCCGTGGGGCAGAAGAGGATGATCTGTGCTAAGTAGTTCTCCTTGCATATGTATGAAGCCAATTTTCTTTAGACAGATTTCTTTAGATAAATCAATGCTTTATCTTTATAGAACCGTATGACTCAAATCCTGTTTTGGCTTATAGCACAACAGATTACTTTGAAATGCACAGCTGCGTGTATGTGCGTAAAATATGTAAATGCTATCAATATTCTTTAAAATAAAAGCTAAGAAGATTTAGGGCCCAATCCCCCAAATTTCAGTGGGATGTTGCTTTCTAAACAGACCTAGAAAAGCCCTGCACAGCTGTCACCAAGCTGGGAGGGGCCTAATAGTTCTAGACTTTCCTGATGCCCAAGAGCCAGTTTCTATGCTCTCTTCCAGGGCACTTCAGTCTTGCCTGAGCCTGAGCAGCTCATCTGTCTCCTTGTGCCATGGGGACCCAGCATGTCATTTCCCTCTCCACTGTGCCTCCTCAGGCCAGTCGGGAGGAGAAACCACCTTCTCACTCCCCAGGCTGCTTCTGCCAAGATTTTACTAGGCAGGATTTTGCATTTCACTTTGCATTTGAATAGGAAATTGGGTCATATTTTGTGGCCCATAGGATAAACATTTGCTGGATCCTTCTGGACTTCCAGTATGATAGGGGATTGTGCAGAATAACTAACTGCTGTGGTCTCTTTTCTGTTTATGACTATAGCCTAAATAGTTAGTGACAAAAGGAGGCATCCCAGGGCGTGATTCCTGCTCCAAAACTCTTCTGTATTATTATAATAACCAGGTCGTGGGCAAAACACAAGCAGTTTTTGGGTGGGGACTCAGAGCAACCTCTCCTCCCAAATTAATGTCCTGAATTTTGGATTCTGTTTTGCACAGAGGAATACATTTAAAAAAGAGGTGATGAGGAGGCCTTGGGCAGGAGTCCTCTGGGAGCTACTTATTTTCCTAGGAAAATAATGCTGGTGAGCATTTCTCTCCTCTTGAGCAGACGCTATGGAATTTGCTGTCCATATCCTGGATGAACTTCCCAGCCCCTCTGCTGCTCAGAGGACGGATGCAGCCATCGCAGCCTCCTCTCACCACGCTCAGAATCTGATCTCTGCTTTTTAAATGAAGGGGCTTATGAGTTTTTTTTTTTCCTCAGGAGATGTCAGGCTATGAATCATGGTGGGAAGGGAGGCATTTCCTGGTTAGCAGTGTTGAGCCCCCGAAAGAGGCACATCCCAAGGATTGAAAGCTTCCCTTCGGGTTAGCTCTAGGTATGTTAACTATTGGTGTGTTTCATTTTGGCACCTAATTAACTGCCTGTGCTCCCTGGGAGCTGATGCACTGACATTAGGCCACGCATTTTGCTCCAAGGAACACAGTTCAGAGGCTCTTCTGTCTCCTTCTGAACTCCTGTCTCCCTCTAAACTCAGGGAGGGCTGAAAATCACGCTGAAAATCCTGAAAAACAGGAGGGACGGTTATTTCTGTGCAGGGTAGTACTTCTGGGAGCCAGAACGGCTGTGAGCAAAGCTAAGCTGTTAAAAAATGGCTTGAATACAGCATGGGACTCAGTGGAAGGATTTAATCCCTGTCCATCTTGATTACAATGTGATCTGCTGACTCCTTGGGCAAATGTAGTTATACTCCCCCCCCCGCCCCCAGTTATAGCTGTGGGTTTTCTACCTGTATATGGCCAAAACTTCTGTCTTCAGGAGATGGCTGTGACCGCGGCTGTATAGTTTAGATGGCAGAAGTAGAAAATGCAATATTGGCTGCTGTTAGGTCTGCCGGGAACAGGCTGCCACACACCTGGAAAATGGCCGTGAGATGTTAAATGACAGCCTGTGATAAAGACACTTGGCTTTGGCACATCAGGCCAGGCTCCGGGGAAGGGAACAGCTCCTGGCAGTTGCGTGGAGGCAGCACTGGGGATTTTAATTTGGATACCGCGAGTGAGAAACATTTTCAACGCGGGGCGGGGACGGGCGCATACGCAGGACGGCTCTCAACAGGAGCCTGGTTTGGGTGGAGCAAGCGTGAAAAGCACCGTGTCTAGAGAGCAGGTCCCGCTGCAAAGCGACCTGTGAAGGTGCCCGAAGGCAGCGCAAGGCTGCCCGGCACATTCCCCCGGCGGGGGCGGCTGGAGCTCCGCGAGGGGTGGGCGCCGAGGGCGGAGGCCCGGCTCTGTCCCCAGGCAGAGGGCGGGGGGTGCCTGTGCCGCGGGGTCAGCGCTGCCACCTGCGCGGCGGGCGGGGCGGGGCGGGGCGGCGGCGCGGGGCCGTGCGTGGCCGCCTGCAGCCGCGCCCCGCGCCCGGGAGGCGGCGGCGCCGCCGCCGAAGGTGCCTCTCCGCCGGCAGCAGCGGCAGCGGGAGCGGCGGCAGCAGCAGCAGCACTGCCAGCAGTGGCAGCCACCGCCACCGGCAGCCGCCACCGGCACAGCCACCGGCACAGGCACAGCCACCAGCGCCGGCACCAGCATAGGCACAGGCAGCAGCACGGGCACAGGCAGCAGCACAGCCACCGCCGCCGGCGCGCACCGGCTCCGCGGCTCGGCGCCGGCAGGTGATGGAGCGGATGAGCGGGCTGCGGGGGGCGGGCTGCGGGGACCGGCCGTGTCGCTGGCGGTAGCGGGGAGGCTGAGCGCGGCGGAAGGACGGGAGGCGAGGCGGAGAGGGGCGCGGAGCCGCAAGTTGTGCCTGCGGCCGGAGCGGGGCGGGTGCGCGGCGGCCCGGGGGACCCGGCTGCGGCTGCCGGGGTCCGGAGGGTCCGTGCTGGCGGCGGGAGCTGCGGTGACCCGCAGGTTGCGGGACGTCCCCCAACCCGTGCTAGGGGCCCCGGGCTCGGGGCTGGGCAGAAACTTGATTTGGGATCTGGCAGGAGGGTACGCGTTCCCGTGGGGACAGGACTCGGTTCAAAACCACTAAACAGTTCGTTTGGACAAAATCTGTACAACTCCAGGCACAAAATGCTTTCCTGTAGGACACACGAGCACCAGATTTTTAAAATGAAAGCACTGCTGAAAGCCTTGCAGAGGAGCTTCTCTTGGCAAGCCTGCGTACTGATGGCTTTTAATAAGGAAAATATAGTCTTTCAACTGGATGCAAAAAATAGAGCTGAATTATTACTTCTTAAATCTATCATGATTCCTGGCTTTCAGTTAGGAGAGCTTTTGGTGGCGTTCAAGTGCCACAGCCATCGTGTTCCTTAAATATCTCCTAATCCTCGAGCAAACAGAAGTCTGTTGGTGTTTAGTGTGTTTGGTGCATGTAGGGCAGAGCTGTACTTCATTCTTATTTCATAGTTACTTTGTGGTGATACAAATTCAGTGCTTCTGCTCAGCTGAGTTTTGGCAAGGTCCGCTCTTGCAGCGGAACTGGGGGACCTTCTAAATGAAGTTAACAAATAAAATATGCTTTGAAATGGAGTGCAGATGGGAAGCCTCTTAAGTATTGTGTTGCACAACAGTGCGCTCTCTGTGTGTGCATTCGGCTCACAGAACTGTGGGGTTTGTGAATGCATCCACAATCTGAACTGGACCCTGTGCTGTTCAGAAATACCGTGCCATAGTGTCTGAAAAAGCAGCAGTTCTGATGATAAAGGTTAGCTCATCTCTCTCCTTGCAGCACTTTTGATGCCTGACACCTCTGGTCAGCATGTTTCTTCAGAAATTTGTGTATGTCCTAAGTTTTTAATTCCAAGATATTCTTAAATTGTGGAATAAGAAGAGTAACTGATGTTTGTTAGCTGAGGTGGGTGGTGTCTCAACTTTTTTAGATCTTCTTTGTGAGTTATGCAAGTGAGTATTGTACGGCACCTGCGAATGGCTGTTTCATAGTGACTGACAGCAATAGACTGATAGTAACACCCTTGACAATAGAAATTGAGGTTCTCTATCCAAGTTTCTTTATCCCTGCATCTCACCCTTTCTTCACAGTAGGGAGTGTCCCTTTGGCTCCATCTCCTGGCTCAAAAAGAGGATCCCCCTTCATTGAGAAGGTATGGAGAGATGGGAAGCCTCCTGGTGATATTGGTAAAAAGTAGGTGAGGAGGGTAATGAAGGCTTTTTCTTCATCTTGAACTGTGTGATCCTGGGATCTGTTGCACCAAGGTCCCTCCACTCTGTTGGAAACTGGAAATTAGGTTCTCAGTTTTATTTCCTGAGAAGAGAGCATGTCTCTTATGCTACTTCTTATGTCTTGGAAAGATTTTTTACTTAGTGACTAAATATTATCATGGTATTTAGAAAATCATAATTTAGAATTTCATTCCTCTCATGTTTCTGCTCTCAACAGAAGGGTTAGTCATCTTGCCTGATACATCTCTGTGTGTGATCTTTTAGTGGAAATGTGTTAATGATATATCCTTTATGTCATGATTTTTCTGCATGGTCAGGAAAGTGTCTTGCCTGCAAATTATGAATCCACTTGAAATAGAGAACCTGTGGTGCTGTGGAAGGATCTTGCTGTGATTTAGCAGATGCATGACTATGATTGACTTTGTGTGTGAGCAGAGGGAATCCTATTCTGCAAGTACAGTGAGATGGCAGGAACTTTCCTTTGTGGAGCATCTTTTGTATGCCCTCTCTTTGGTGGAGAACAACTTCCTTCAAATGCCAAAGACAGGAGGGAAGGAGCCTTAGCCAGACTGTAGAACCAGGGTGCTTGTCCTACTTGTGACAGTCAGATTTCTTTATCCACCCACTGTACCCCAAACTGAAAGGGGAAGGTGTTGGGCTGTTCTGTCACTGATACTTAGTGTTTGAGGTGCTGGTGGGGGTAGCAAAGCCATGAGGAATAACTTCCTAGAGCTAGTCAGCAATGTGAAATTGGGAAAATCTCTTTTGTTTCTGTATAGATGTCCTCTGTATTCCAGCAAGTGCCAAACAGTACGTCAGTGCCATGTGGTGCTTCATTGTTGTTGCCTAAAGTATGATAAATCATGTAGGCTTAGGGTAAGAACTTAAAAGACAGTGTGGTGTGGTCTGGGTGCTGCCAATGTTTTTTTTTGTTTGAGTGGCACTCTCAGTAGAGGTGTTTGTAACCCTACCTATGGACAGCAGTTTTCTCTGCCCTGGGGCAGTGTCCCCTCCTTGCATGCAGTGACATTTCTTCTAACGCATGCAATCTGGCAGCAGGGGGACTCAGGGCAGGGAATAGCTTTCCGTGGGCTGTGGTGGCTCACAGCTTCTCTCTGGTCATCCAGAACCCTTGCCTTGAGGCTGAACATTGGTGACCCTCTGAAATAATTTTTTGTCCACAGAGTCCACTGCAGAGGGAAAAAAAGATAGTTCTCAGCAGATTAGCTCTGTATGTCTTCTGATGTCTGTGCCTAGCTTTTTACCAAGCTTTGTGCCTGATAGGATCACAGAGCCACTACAACCAGCCCTCCGAGGCTGAGCTGAATTATTTTCTGACTTACCTATCACGAAGAGATGCATCAGCTCAAGAGATTCCAGCTGCAGAACGTGTGTGTGCACAGCATGCCTTGTTCAGATGTTATTTCCTTAATAAAATTGCTCATTCGGTGTGAGGAGTTGTTGGCTGATCTGGGTGTTAGGTTTTTCTCCTCTCTGCTACTAGCCCTGGGATACTACAGTCAAGTTTTCTTCTCTCTGGCTGGTTCTGTAAGTTAATTTAAGGTCCACAGTCTTGGTAGAGCTGTGATTGCAGGGAACTTGAGGTGGTAGCCTGTTTGACACGTGTGGGTAGAAATAGATGCTGCTGTGGGTACTCTGTGTTTACAAGGGACTGCAGAAAGGCAGCAGCCCCTGAGGAATGCTGGCTGAAAATGCTGGCTGCAAGGATCCTAGTTAGGTGTGAGTTACCTGAGTATGCCCTGACTTCACACACAGACTCAGACACATGCACTTTCATTCACTGTAGGCTGAGGCACATTTCTTCAGAGTCTTCCCTCTTCCTCCTTCTCGTCCCCCAGACCTTGCCCTGTGGTAGCTGTGGAAAGGCTGGGTTTGCAGCAGAGCCTGCACTGCCTGTGAGATGGTTCACAACTTGTGGAGCAGGATTTGGTACCTCTGCTCTACCTGATGAACAAGAAATGTTTTGCTTGTCATGGGAATGCTATCACTCATGGAGCAGTTGCACTCAGTGTTTTGCTAGGCTAAAGACTTGTAACAGCCTGAGACTGCTAATGAGGAATAATATATTCAGTTAAAATACACAGTGGGGTTCTATTATTGTAGGTCAAAATATAGTAAATGACTAAGAGCTGAGTCCAGGATTCAGGGAAAATGTTGTCTTTTCTGCACAGTGTTTTGTGAATGATGACAGTGATCAGTGGTTGAAGTCACATGAGCCAAAACCTGGCACAGGCCCTGGTCTGTTTTCCAGAGCTGTAGAGAGCTGGGGTGTATAGAAACTCTCTGACTTGAGGACAGAACCTCCGTCCATCTGATGTCTCAGAGGCCAATCTGCAGGTCTTGTGGTTGTGGGAAGGTGATCACAGCACTCTGTGTTGTCTCAGCTCAGGTCAAGTAGATCCCTAAAGCCTTAGGAGAACGGTGGCTCTGCTACCCCTAGGCCTGCATGGGATGCAGTGTGGCTGTGTTTGCTTAGCCCTGTGCTGGAGTGAGCTGGCCTAGGTGTGCTGGCTTTGGGGCATGTCATACTCATGCCATGTTTTGTTTTTTTTCATGTACAGTTCTTCTCCTGACAGTAAGCTATTGACTAAAACTAATGTTATGTAAATCTGAAACAAAAGTTGAACACTGCAAGGAGAAGGCTATTGGCATGGCTGCCAGCGTTGCTTTCTGAAGATTTAGATCCACACTGTAGTTCACTTGGTTTGTCCCACAACATCTTGGTTTGTCCCACAACCTGTTTCTACAGAACGAAGAAGCTCTTGGCTCTAGATGACTTCTGCCAGAGCTGAAATTTGCAGTAATTTACAGAATTTGACCTTTTGTCTCAAGAAACTGTGTTGTGTCTTCCAAGTAGTACTGTGAGTATACACAAAATAGACAGGGAATGTGTCTGCAAATCCCCGCAGCTGCTGGTGAGCTGGGAAAGCAGCAAGGGCAGCACTGATGTTGCTGACACAGGAGTTGCAGAGAGGAACAGGAATCTCACCCTACTGAACAGGAAGGAAGCTTATTTTCAAGTTCTTGTCCGTAAGGATGGTCAAGAATGCTTTGGTGGGGTCAGACTTATGTGCTGTTTGTTCACAGATTATCTTGCAGTCAACTAACGATACCAGGCAAAAGACCTTTGTCCTTTGTCTTTGAACACTGACCTTCCTCTTTTGGGGCAGGATATTTTGCGATGTGGGTTGATCCCATTATAGCTCTGGTGCTCTTTTAGGTCAAAGCTGAAAGGGGGGATGCAGCAATGAAAGCAAAAAGTTATTGAGATCCTTAAACACACTGACATGTAGGAAACAGCTTTTAAAAGACCTTTTTAAAATATGAATGAGCGTGACATGTAAATGACTTGCTAAGAGGCCAGTTTCCAGAGACAGGATAACCATAGGGGACTGCTTGGCTTGTACTGTATATTCATCCGATTGGCTGAAGTTCCTGGCTCTTTCCCAGATTCTTTAATGTGAAAATATTTATTGAAATTGATGTCTTGATTCTGTGGGTCTTGACCAGTGACCTAGGGATAAGTGTGACATGCTGAGCTGATAACTCAGGCTTTTTGGGGCTGAGTACAAAACAGATTTGTTTATTGACTGAGTGGCATCTCCGGTGTAAATTCTCCACTGCTTGGTTGATGATGAGCCAACAGATAAGAAATTGGGGAAAGTTGCTTTCTTCAGCAAAGGGAAGTTATTTCCTGTGTATCTCCTGGGAAGAAGGCTGTGAAGGATGTAGAAATGCTTTCTACATGAAGTCACCTCAGCTTTTTCATGTTCATGAAATATAGGTGAAAAAAGTAAAATGCTTTTGGTAGGCACCACTTGCTTGACAAGACCCAACAGTGATGCAAGACTTAAAACTGTGCTGCTCTGCTGAATTCCCAGTGCTGGTGTCTGAATAGCAGAGTAGGGAGTAAAGAGTGAAAAAGGGCTTGGGAATGGGACATTCCTCTTGGGTGGTGGACACATCTGTGAGAAAAAGCGAAGGAAAAACTCTGAAAAGTGCCTGCTAGCAGTGGAAGTTAATCGAGATAGGTAGGTTGTGTCTTGTAGACAGAGCATGTGTGTGTCCATGCAGCAGCATTTTCAGTCTGCTTGAGGTATTGCTGGGCTCTTCCAAGGGAGCTGAGAAGTTGTGGGGCTTCAAAGGGAAACATCTTTTCAGGGTACTCACTGTCCAGACTTAAATGAAATTATCTCTGATTTACACCAGTCTGTAAGAATGTGTCTGCTCTTTCCTAGCTGTAGGCTCAGTTTTAAGCTTTGGACAAGGATAGATAGTGTCTCGTCTCTTCTCATGTCCAGCTGCTGCAATCCTTTTTAATGTGTTGCTTTCGCTTAAAAACCATGAAGCACCTTCCAGTACAGGTTTTAAAGCAGAAGTTTAGACCAGCCAAGATGGTCTCCAGCAAAAAAACTTCTAAAGAAGCCGCCACTCAGCCACAGTACTTGAGCAGCCTTCCAGAAACAGCTGCTGGGGATGCAGAAAGCTGAACTTTTTGTGGCTGAAAAGTTAGTTTTGCTATTAAAACTAAAATTTAAGAGAGTCCAGCTGCCTGCAAAGTGCAGCAGCTGTCTTGAGCAGCCAGGGCACTTCTGAAGCAACAGGGAATAATAATTTTATATTGTCTTGCATGAGCTCAGCTGCCCTGTAAAAACAATGCAGAATTGGCCGAAGGCAGTTGTTTGTGTTTCAGGTGAATTGCAGGAGAGCGCTTGGGGGTACGTGGGAACACACACTGATAGTTTTAAGGACACTTCAAAGAACTGATTATAATTTAATTTGGATCTCAAAAGCTACAATATAAGAATTGTTTCCACTCTCTGTTCCCATTGCTTAGCAAAATCTCCTGCCTGTGCCTGGATAAGAGTAGGAAATTGTTGTCTGTGGTGTTGCAATGACGACTTTCAGAATTCTGCCTGATGAGGGAGATGTCAGGTGTGCCAGTCCCAAAGATGCAGCGCAGTGAAAGCAACAGATTGTGGTCCAAAGAACAGAGAGAAATTGGTAATTTCTGTTTGTATAAACTATATAATTGACTAATGACTCATTTTCTTCTCATGGATAGAGAGTTGAGATGACCTAAAAATACCCTATGTTTTGTTGTAAGGTTTGAAGCTTGAGTAGAGTACAGCAACTGCAAAAATATGTACACATGAAGTGACTCTGTGGGCAAAGTATTTGGTTGTAGAGAGAAAAATCTGAAATGAGCTAGTCATTCTGTTTGTGTATTTTCTAGATCTAAGGTGGCAGTGGGATGGCAAATTCATAGAAGAAAAGCTCGTAGGGGTAGTTCTCCTTCCTTGCACGTCTCCTTTGGCAGTAGCCGTAGTTAATGGAATTAACGTGGAGTCTAATTTCTACCCTGCTACAGAGGCATTTTAAGCCTTTGCTGTTGAGATGCTACAGAAGGCAAAAACGTCCACGGGTCTCTATACTGCGACATATGGAAAAGGTATTTGTATATAAATATTTGAGCAAGATGTTTTTGTGTTGTGTGGATTTCCAGGCACCTTCTGCCTAATCCCGCTTCTGATGCGGCACTCTCGTACTCGCCTCACGCTCGCTCGAGTGTCTGCAGGAGCACTGTCTGGAAGGGTAATGTCAAAAGCATCAGTCATGGGTTTTTATACTGATTGACATTAATTAGCCTCTATGTTTTCCTTCTCTCACCCTTGTCCCCTTTTTAACTTCATGTTTTTCCTTTGAAACAGAGATTAATTTGGCGTAGCAAGATAGTCAACTGCCCTTGTTTGAACCTGCCTGCACTGTTAATTTTGTTGGGGAGTGTTGGGGAGTAGTGGGGGAGTTCAGCCATGAGGGTGAATAGTTTGCCATCACAGTGATGGTTTCTAAAGCCTTCAGCCACCAACCACCTCCTTTCCTTTAGAAGTGTTTCTCTTCTAACCCAGTCATTTTGAGTGACCTGCTGTGCTTTTCACCAGCCTCCCTTTGTTGTCTTCTTTTGATTTGATTTGGGCATAGCCTCAAGTTTCCTGAGGAGAAGTCATCCCCTTTTCAATTGTGTAGAGATCAGGGAAGCCAAAGTAGCTTCTACTGTGTCTGTGTTATGAGTGTGGACTCTCCATCACTTAAACACCATGTCTCTGTGGTGACAGCACAAGACCTGGTGGCGAGGGGGGAAGGCCTGGGAGGTTCTGGGATAGCAGTGCAGCTCCTGAGCCTTATTTGGTGGGCTCACTGGGCTGTAGATGGTGAGGATGTATATTATCAGGACCAACACTGGACCTCCTGCATGGCTGGCCATGTTTTTGGCCGTCTACAACAAACATCCTGTAGAGTTTGAGGTACTGAACAGTCAGTCTCCTACCTATTGTTTTTTTTGCAAGCCTCTTTTCAAGTTCCAGCCTAAGCCTCTTCATAGGTGGTTTGTACTGCTGTGTCTTTCCTTTTGCGCCCCCAAGGAGAGCCTTCATTTTGCTGTAGTAGCAAAGCCATCGCCTTTTTGTCTCATGGGAGAGGTCATCCTGCTGACCTTTCCTTGCACTATTCCAGTGTCACATAACCTTTCTTGAACTCTGTAACCTGAAATTGCACATCGTTCCAGCTGAGACCTTACTAGTGTCTTGCATATTTTCCCATTCCTCACTGAGACCTCGAGCAACATCTGGCTTTTTTACACTCTTGCCATGAGCCACTAAACCTTCAAAATCTTTCCATTTCTATATCACTTCCAACTGTTGAGCTTTCAAGCTGCAGAACATATTTCTTTAATCCTAAAGTGCATGACTGCACTTGGCTTTATTACAAGCTGTACCTCCTGTCAGTTGTTTTAGTCCTCAAATGTTCTGAATACACTTCTGCCCATCCTCTGAGTTGACAGACTTTCCCAGCTATCTGTTGTCTGCAGATTTCATTCACAGTCCCCTACTTTCCCTATCAAGGGAATTAGTGGAACTGCTAGATAAGACTGTCCCAAGGCAGATCTTTTAGGAAATCTGTTTATAGTTTGTCTTTCTCACCAGAATTTCAACATCTGCACAAGCTGCCCTTCTTATGGCTTTTGGGAGGTGGAGCTTGGTTTGGCTTTAACCCTGGTCCTAAATAGTAAACAGGATGGATTGTGGAGCTGAGCTGGTGGGTGATCCACACGCAGACAGGCACTGCGTGTGCGGGGTGTTGGCAACAAGAGTACATGTGTCAGGGCTGTGATGTTAAATATTTCCTCTTGGACAGAGAAAAACGGCTTTGTGTTCTAGTCTGTTATTATCAACACTTAACAGTTCCTGGAGAAGGTTTTTTTCATCTTAAAAACAAAAAAAACCAAAAAAAACCAAACACAGAAAAATAATAGATACATGAAACCGATGATTTGAATGTAAAGTGGGAATGGCACTTTTAATTTATACTCTTATTAACTGTAGGAATTACCGGAGCTGAAAATATCAGTTGTGTCATCTCTAAGCATTGAAGGCATTACTGAAATAGAATTGTCACTGTCTCACTTGCTTATTTGAGTGTGTCTCTGGCAGAAAAGATCTTGAAAACCTTAATCTATGTCTTCCTTCATGGCTAGTGCCAAAAGACCAGAATAGATCATCTCTGTGGGCCTCATAGAAGCCCAGTTCCAGTCAGGAGAGGATTACTGTGGTCTCCCAGAGCTTTGAGCAAGCAGCACAGCCGTTTCTAAAAACATCAAACACACCAAGTGGGTCATTACAGAATGGAAAAAAAAAAGAACTATATTTTGAAGCATATGTGGTATATGCCTAAAATGGACAATAATCTAAATTATTAATGGAGAACACAACAGATCTAGGGCATTAGCTTTATAAAATTTGTGAATACATGTATCAGAGAGAGAAGTCTGTACTTGCATGATATTCACTAAAATCAGTGTTTGAGGAAGGTGAAATACTACAAACCCACTCTTAACTGCTATGTTTCCTTTGTTCAATGGCTTTAAAGCACACCTGGAGAATTCTAGCACATAAAAGGAGCAAACAGGCCATTCCTGGGCCCGGAGGGGGATTAGGAACTCGGTGGCATCTGTGAGATGTTCAGCTGAGGTAGTGAGAGTCTGGACTACGCTAGTGTGAAAATGAACAGCATTTGCTGTCCAGCCACAGAAATCCATGTGTGACAACTTTGTCTGTGTGTGTGTACTTGAGGAGACAATTTAGAGTTTTGTCCTTGTATTAGCATCTGGAAGAGGAGTCTGTACACAAACAGATCTTTTTCTGTTAAAGACTCGTCTAAAGGTAGGATTTTAAAATTTGTATTTTTTCAGTGCCTTACGTCTGTTCCCTGCTGCTGTTCTGCACATATTTGCTCATCAGAATGCCAGCGTTGGATTCACAGAATCTCTGTTAAAGTAATGGATATGTCATATGATTGGGTCATTAGTATTTAGTCGGTTGGGTGTCAGTTGTGCAGTGTATGGTTTCCTTTTTTTTTAATGGCTGTCGAAGCCTTTATAGGGGCTGATCCCTTTAAGTCGCATGACAGAGGGTTTTTATCACTTAGTTAAAAAATTTTCTGCTTGAAGTCCAATTAATTTCTGCAAAGGTGTGGAAAGCCCCAATTCTCAACAGAGGTTATTTAAGGAAATGTTTGTACTTTGGGTGGCCAGTATAAGAGGCTTTGATCCTTAGATCTGCTGAACTGCGAAACTTGTGCAAAAAATACTTTCCAGACATGAGCCAGTTTTTGTCCTACCACCTGGATTCACCTGGTGTGTTAGAGGTGATGGAAGAGGAAAGGCCGAGTGGGGATGATTGCAGCTGTCTGAGGCTTTTGGCACTGTCCTAATTTTTGGTTCTGGTGCTTTCTGCGATGTACTGGAAGAGATTTTTGAGCCCTCACTACCACAGCTGTGGAGCTGCGTGGGTTGCATAGCCACATACCAGCCCGGGAATGTTAAACAGAGTTACAATGGATTCTTATTTTCACCTCGTGATTTAAAACAAACTCTTCAACATGTGGTTGTGGCTTGTGTGTTGTCGCTTTACAGCACTTGCAGTTTCAAAACAGATGACTGGAATCGCAGTGGATTTAAGAGAAAGCTTGCTTTTTCCCTAGGATTTTCCTCCCAGTGACAAAGTTCCCTTCCTGGTACCTCCAGTCCAGCAGGAGTCCAAGCAGTCTGTCTGGGCATGCGGTGCCTATGTTCCCCGAAGTCTCCACTACAGAGCTGCTGCTCAAGAATTAACTATTTCAGGTATTTATGGTGCTGCAGATGAGTTTCCTGTGTTGCCAGCTCAGCGAGGTTCCCCATCCTGTGGCAGCGTGTGGAGAGGAGGCAGCAAAGCTGAGGATGAGCAGCAGAAATGTTGAGTTTGCCTTATTGTGTGAAGATTTATAGTGTTTGCTGTCGTGTATCTTAGCCTCATTTAGAGTACGCACTTAGGCATGGCCTGTTGATATAAAGCATGCCAAATCTCCATTGCTGAATTTACAGGGGAGACACGGGGCCAAAGTCCTGTCTTAGCTACCATATAGGATTTTCCTTTAATGAGGATAGTGAAGTAATGGCTTATTGGGACTTTGGGACCAGATCCTCTCCTAGAATAAATAAAGCTAAGCTCATTTAGAGCAATTGAGCATTAATCTCTATAAGACTTTTCCAAAGATATACTGCAGTGCACATAACAAGGAAGAGAGCTCATTATTTTCCAAGAGAAGTGACAGATGAGAGTGCATTTCCACTCCACAATTATCATAGCTTCCTTTTTAATCACATCACTGAAAACATCTAGTGGCCATTGCAATGGCAGTATTTGTGAATGGAGGCTGGATGTATTCAAAACAGCATGAGGCCGGCAATTTTTCTTTCTTACAGTATATCTTGCCAAATACCTAATTTTCAAAGATTAGAGTCTTGGAGCGCGGAGCTGAGGGTCTGATTGGCTGGAGGACATTCACGGCTCAGTAATGAAACACTGATGTATAAAATGGTAATTGATCCCCGGAGCACTGTGAGCGCTGAGCCAGATCACATTATGTGCAGATTCCAGCGCGGCAACAGAAACTGTACAAATGTTGGCACAGAGGGTTAAATGTGAGATTAACTAACCATGTTCTGCAGAGATAGGACTAAAATGGAATACACCGTTCAAAATTTTTGGGGTGGTTCGTTAGAGAAGTGGTTTTCCATGCAGTTTTAATCTCTGTCCTTTTGTTTCACAGATGCAGTCAGAGGTGGTTTCTTGTTAGAAAGGGCTACTGCAATTTACTGCTAAGTCCAAGCCTGACCAGTCACAAAAAAGTCACTTTGGAAGCTAATGGTATTTTTTAATGCACCTCTAGCTGTTATATGTTACTTCTGCTGAGTCTTTTAAGCATATTGCATGCCGAGGAAAACTGCTTTTTTCTCTATGTCAGAAAGGCTGCTACCACACTTGAGTTCCAAAATAATTAAAAAAATAATCCCCACCCTGCTGCTGTTTTTAGACATTTGTGTTTGGCCTGTATGACTCGTCTCTCCATGAAGCCCTAACAGAACTGGTTCTGTGTGGGTAGTTAAGCAAGCAAGACATTGCAGTTGTGACGATGGATTTTGTGC
This sequence comes from Lycocorax pyrrhopterus obiensis, assembly GCA_014706295.1. Taxonomy (NCBI): domain Eukaryota; kingdom Metazoa; phylum Chordata; class Aves; order Passeriformes; family Paradisaeidae; genus Lycocorax; species Lycocorax pyrrhopterus. The sequence goes on along the minus strand of JACSVZ010000014.1, from coordinate 9,153,928 downwards.
CCCTGGGTACACTGGGAGGCTGAGCTGGGACTCCTCTGTGGTTTCTGATCTTCCTGAAGTAATGGTGATTCTGTTGTCCTGGGCTGCTGTAATTGCAGGTTCAGTCCTTTTCATGTTTGTTGCCTTGCTTGGAGACTCTCCAGACTCCTTTCTACTGCACTGAGGGAATACGGGTCACTTGAATAAACTCTCTTCTTTCTTTTGTGTGTGGGTGGGGATAACACCTCTGTGGTTTATATGGAGGCATCTAAACTCTGGATGTCTGAATCCAGGAGGCTGTTTGAGAGTGTGCTCACTGCAGGCTGGACTCCACCATACATACCTCTGCTGTGTTCCCCATCTGGCGTCTGAGATCGCTGATGCGTACAAAACATTTCTTCAGCTCTTCCAAGGTAATAAAAGTCATCAGTGTGGGTGGAACAAACATCCTTCCTTCATCAAAAGCTTGGAGAGGTTGAAGCTAGGGTAGTAGCCAGCCCCTGGTGCAGGAGGAAAAATTGTGCCTTGGGCAATCAGATAATCTGTGCCAATTCTCTGCGCTACTCCGGACAAACTTTCTTTGCCTGCAGTGTGTTTGACTGAAAGCAGCCTTCTTGTATTGGTAATTTTGGAAAATGTGAAGGTAAATTGGTCTGTGTTTAGGAGGGTAAAGCTATTCAATTCCCAGAATCCTAGAGACATCAGTCTTGCTCCCTGCTAGCCAGAGTCACGTTGTAGCCAGTTGGGTGGTAGAAATTCCTGATGGATGAAGTGACAATCCATTTTCCAAGCTGTTGGACAGTCTCTGAGATGAATTGCAGGATCTTCTCTTGATTTCTTTCAACAATTGCCTATTGTGTCTGAAAACAATTGCTCAGTTCTTCATTTTAACCATGGCAAGACTGTAAATTAGGTTGCTTGTTTCTTTTCTTTTTGTTTGGGTTTTTGTTTGTTGGTTTGCTGGGGTTTGGTTGGTTGGTTGGTGGTTTTTGTTTTCTGTTTTTCTCCTTTAATTTTCTTTTTGCTGCATTGTTGAGTCATAAATGTAGTGGAAGTTGGTAATTCTGCCTCCCCGGTGGTTGTTCTCTGGAACAGGCACCATGTGGTCATGGCACCACGTCTCTCAGAGTTCAAGGAGCCACTGGGTTTAGTTAAAACTGAGGCAGTTCTGTGAGGAGTAGGACTCGGTGATCTGTATGGCCCCCTTCCAAGTTAATGTGTTCTGAGATCCTTTGTGCACTTTAACTTATGCTTGCTAGGTTTTGCACGTACTTGTAGATGTCTTGTGAAATGCAGGGTGGTGCTGCTGTGGACTTCCTGTCTATTCAGCATAACCCACAAATAGAGCATCCAGAGCTCAAATCAGTTCAGGTGGTAACAGTTAAGTGCTGCTACATGAGTTTCACTATGGTCTTGAGTGTTGTTTATATCATTTTAGCCTCGTCCTGTGGGGAAATGGCGTTTAAGTATGCTGTAGGTACTGGTGGTGTCCTGTCAGGCTGTTGAATCATTGCTGTTTGTGAGGCCGGTGGAAAGCAGAATTGTTAGGGTGGGTGCAGTGGATCTTCACTTAACTGGTGTGCCTTCCATGAGCCTGATAGCCCATGTGCAGAGCGGGCTGCATGATGCCACGACTTAAAACCCCACTTTTGCAGACAGGTGAAGATGAAGAAGGACGCCTGGGCAGGTTGGTAGTGCTATCTCTATTTTCCAAGCTGCTGGAGTTGCGAGAGGACTGCCACCTCTATAAAAAAATGCAAATGGCAAGAAATGCTTGTTTCTGTTTGACTCTTAATCCCCTTGTATTTTTCACTACAGCTGTTGCCTGTGGGGTTTTGAATTACTTGATTTGGACAAGAGTTAGCCACATGAGTGTCTCACTGACTCTCCCTTTCCCGTTCTGCCTTTCTGTGTTGTGCTGTTGGCGTTATGAACATCCCAGGATGATGCTTAAATCCAAATAAACAGAGTTGCCATGGCAATTAAAAGAACACTGGAGAAGTGCTTTTGTAGTTCTTGTATAATGCCTTGTATGATGCCATGTTCATAGAAACTTCAGCTGTGGGTGGGATAATACAAGTTTTTTAGGAGAAATAATGAAATTAGGATCTGATGGATAACCACCTAGTGGTGATGGAGTTGTTGCACTTCATACTTGCAGCCTTTTGGTACCTTGCAGCCTCCAAGAGCTCTGAGTGCACTGGGCAGGGCAGGCTTTCTCTGGTTTCCTTGAACATTTGTTTTGGGTATTTTTCCCCTCCAGACTCTGCCACTTGCTGTGATTTGTGGTGGGCCACTTCTAGTCTGCTCAGTTAAATGAGCAAAATGTCTCTGTTTTTTTCTCCTGACAGCACCATGGCCATCACCAGCTGACAGATGCTCATGAAGTTAGGTCAGTGGTGCTCCACTGCCAGATGATTGTAGTTAAAAAAATATTTATAACTGGCTAGAACTTTTTTTTTATTCTTTGCATATTGATTGATTGACTTTTAGCTGAAGCCAGTATGTATTTTAGACAGATGAAAAACAGATTTTTTGTGAGCATTCTTCTTGTGTCTGTTTGCTTTAAGAATGCTTTTAATACTTGGCTCAAAGGAATTTAATTTTTTTTTTTTCTTCAGAAGATGATCATTTTATAGCATGTTGAACATTAAAGTTAATACAGGTATTCGGAGTGTATGAAAGGTTTTTTGTACATACATTTTTAACACAAAAATACCTTGCATGCCAGCAATGCCATCAGCTTATTCTCTCCCTTCACCTTGTTCTCAGATCATTTCAATTCTCTAATCTTTTACAGATATACCTTCTTACAAGCAGGATAGTGAGTCTGTCATGTGTAATAAAGTTCTGTTTTCTTTATATATCTCATCTTGGCAAAAGCACATTAAATATAAACTGGGAAAATGAAAAGTATAGTAAGTAATTAGTGACAATGGTTTTAGTGCAAACGTCATAGAAATAATGCTCGTGTGTATTTTAGAATGTTTCCTAAAAATTGACCATGGGCTAATTGCTGAAAGTATTGGAAAGATTTGAGTATGAAGGAAAGAAACACTGAATATGCAGCAAAATTGGGGAAAATGTAAAATAAAAAATGGCATGGTGATCATTATCCATTAGTAGCATGCCTCTGTGAGGACTACCAGGGGCTTAATGCAGAAGTCACTTGACGAAATTTGTTGTGTGGTAGGCCGAAGGTCAGTCTCAATAATTGCAATGATCTCTTCTGGCCTTGAAAGCCTTGAATTGAGTAGCTCCAGTCATGCTTCCAGCAGTATAGGACCCAAAATATGGGAAGTCCTTATTCTGAAGAGTTTGCAATGCAAACAAGAGAAATATAGAATAAACAGGATGCGTGAGAGAACTCCAGAGAGGAAATGACTGGGATGTCATTGTTTGTGAAAGTGTCATCTGTGAGAAAGCCCTGTAGATTTATAACTTCTGGGCATCATGTAAGAAACGAGCAGAGAGAAGGACTTGATATGGGTGAAATAATGCATAGGAGGAAAAATGACTAGAAGCATTTTATCCATTGAGAGAAGAGGGGAATGGAAAAAAACCCACAAGGATAGGCCAGTTGCTATTTTTGGCTGGCAGATGGGAGAAAAATGAATAAAGACTGCTTGGACCTTAAATAGGGCTGACTCAATTTGGGCTTTCAGGACAAGGCTGCTGAGTGAGAGCTTTTTGCACCAGAACGTGTCTGTGATCCTGTGGTGTCTGGTACCCAGGCTGGTGATGATACTGAGCTTCAGTCTGCTCCTTCATTCAACCCAAATTCTGCAGACAGGACTAAGTTCAGACTAGGCAGGTAGCAGTCCTCTTACCTGTTAGCAAGGGGAAAAGATGAAAGGGGTGACCGTGTGCCCTGGCAATGGAAGTGGGTGAGGGACTGGGTTTTTACCTGCTTTGGGCCTTGAGCATCTGAGGTTGTGGCCCCAAACCTGGGCTGTGGCAACCAGCTCTAGGAATCCCCATGCAAAATAGTTACATCTTAATCTATTTTAATATTAGGGATGTAAACTGAGGAAAATGTGTGACCTCTTCTAAGTGCTTAAAGTTCTACTATGACAGCTGCTAAGTACAAGCAGTGCATTTGATGTGGCATGGCTCCTGTCTCTTGCCAGCCTGTGCTGCTCTGGGTATGCATGGATATGTACCTGCGCTGGAAATGCAGTCACCGGTTTGTGTGCAAAGGTCGGACCCATGTGCATGCCAAGTGTGAACTTGACAGGGATCACTTGCCTTACTGGGACTTCTGGACAGAATTACCATCTGTATTATAAAGACCACTGCAGTCTATCTTGCTCTGTTTAATATATCTTTTAAATAGCAAGGATTCCACATGATAGATTCTTTTTTCTGTGTGCACTGAAAGCATTTTAAAAACCATTTAAATATAATCCGTATTAATTTGACTGTATGGATGCCTTTTTAAAAAGCACTGAGAAGAGAGAGAGAGGAGACTTTGGGAGCATGCCATTTGCTGCCTCCCATCAGATGCCAAAATTTGTTAGCAGATGAGGCTTTTGGATATCTTCTTGGCGGTCAGGGGGTTCAGAGCTGTTTCGGCACAGGATGTGATATTCCTCTGGGTGCTGTAAATCCTTCATATTTACAGTGGGATGGATTGGTCTAACTGGAAGAGATGAGCAGTAACACAGGCATGCCTCCCCCTCACCGCTTTCTCCTCTGGGCATTGGAAGACCTGCATCCTGTGGGTGACTTGCGGGGATGGCCAACATTTGGTGTGTGTGAGCTCGGTGACCATGACAGGAGGTTGGGGAGAGCATGGTGGGTGATGGCCAGAAGAAAATTTTCAGACACCATAATAGTGAAGATGCTGGGCCACTTAGCAAATACACATGGGAAAGGAGTCCAAAAATGTGTGTGTGTGTGTAGGCAGGCAAGGTTTAGGTGAATAGCTCTTGAGGTGGGACTCCAAGGTCTGCTTAACAGCTGCCAGTTGAGGTGAGTGCAATCGAATGCAATCAAAAAGCATTCGATCTGTGCTGTGACAATTTGGCTGCTCCTCTCCTCTCTTGCTACAGCATTTCCAAGGAAGGGCAGTGGGACTGGTGAAGGCTCTGGAGCACAGATTTGATAAGAAGTAGCTGAGGGAGCTGGAGATGTTTAACCTGGAGAAAAGGAGGCTCAGGGAACATGATCCTTCTCTGCAACTGCCTGAGAAGAGCGTGTAGCCAGGTGGAGGTCGGTCTCTTATCTCAAGTAAGAAGTGACAGGAAAAGAAGAAACAGCTTCAAGTTGTTCCAGAGGAGGTTTAGATTGCATGTTAGAAAAAAAGTTCTTCACCAAAAGAGTTGTCAAGCACAGGCTGCCGAGGGAAGTGGTGGAGTCTCCATCCTGGAAGTGTTTGAAAGAAGGTAGATGTGGCACTCATGGATATGGTTGAGTGGTGGACTTGGCAGCCCTGGGTTAATGGCTGGACTCAGAGGGCTTTTTCAACTTAATTGATTCCATGATTCTTTATTGGCCCCATGAGAGGAGCCCTATTCATGTAGCATTTATTTGGTTCTTGGCCTATAGCAAAATTGATTAAAATTGAAGCATTACTGATGATAAGTACTACATTATTTTTCTGGATCTTTTTCTCATCCATGCAGAGAAATGAAATACTGCATTATTAATTTTTTCCCAGCATTACATGGTTGTCTAGTATCTACTGATCTTTTGAAGTCCTGCACTCTGAAGACCTCACAACTGAAGTGCTAACTTGGCCTTAATCCAGAATTTTGAATCAAAGTCCCATTACGTTGCTTCTTTGTTCAAGGGATGGAACCTGTGTTTCTGTGGGACCTGGGCTGGGCACACAGTGTGGATGCTGCTGCCAGCGAGAGCGGGGGGGGTCCCCTTCTCCCCCAGCTGCCAGCTGCTTGGCACAAGAAGCAGAAGTCAAGGAGCAAGCTAAAGTGGAGCCTAAAATGTCCACAAAGCGCTGGAGAGGGCTTTTGGCCTGGTTATGGCTCCTTTGCTCAAGGGAGAGTGTCTTTTTTTGGCAAGGCAAAAGTCTCATGAAACAGGTCAGATCAATCCATCTGCTTTTTTGCTAGAAAAGCAAAATTCAAATGAGACTCGTTATCTGCACAGTTTATATATTTAGGAGTTGCGTTAATTATCCTCATTAGCTTAGTTTCTTGAGAGAAATGCTCTTGATCTTACCCCTTGTGCCAGAAATACAATCTGGAATGAGTCTGTGAAAATAAATAACACATTGATATGGTTCATGCAATGACTTCTGAGTACCCTGCTTGGGCAGCATCTGTCATTGTGATCATTCCTGTCTCACCTTGTTGGGACCCTTCAGATTATCTTTCTTGGACTTCAGCTGGTAGGAGCTGCCATTTAGCAAATCGGTCCACGTGGTTAAGAGGTACTGCTCTCTGATAATACTCAGTGCAGCTTGCACTTGTCAGATACTGGAATCTATTTACTGAATTCTTTTCAGACAAGTCGTTTTTGGCACTTTGCAAAGTTTCCTTCCATGTGTCCTCACTGGCTGAATGCTAATTTATTCAGAAAGGCTCAGCTCCAAATGCACGAGACAGTATTTTCAGTGTTTCCTACTGTCTGGACAGCCCTGCATTTGGAGAATTCATGCCTCCTCTCTCCTTTGTGTCCTTAATTTCCTTTGCTAAATGTGTGATGATGTGACACAGACACTTTATATACGTGCATTAAATGGCATTGTATTGTAATGGGAAAATGGATCTCCACTCATAGCCTCTCCATTGGGAAACACCCGATAAGCTCATTGTATCTATACAATAAATTCACTCAAAGTGCCTTTGACAAATGACATCTCTGAATTTTCTAGTCTTTAGTGATTCCTCTAGCCTGGAGGATACAATGAATTAGCTGATCTAAGCTGAATTGTCTTAAATATCCTGATTATTTCTACTGTCTGAACCAGTAGTGGAAACAGAGGAAAATTGTAAGGAGAAAGGGATAGAAATTATAGGGTATGCAAAAAGAGAGATTGTCAGGTCTGAAGGGCACTTGTTTCCATTTAGTCTGACCTTGTGTATAAAAAGTAGCAGTCTTGAGTGATGTTTGAAACGTATAATCACTTAGTCCAGGCTTTGGGATGAGATTTTGCTCTCAGTTCCAATTCCATAAGCAGCTCAGATATCCATCTGCGTGGCTCTCAGCATCGCAACACCCGATTATTCATGGTGGATTAATGAGATGCAGAAATTAAACCAAGGAAGTGCTTTTGATCTCCTTTACAATCTACGAAATAAGGCACAGTGTCCCCTGCTCCCCTTCCCCTGGGAACTGCTTGGTTTGAGCGAGAATCACTTTAAAACGTGTTGTGAGCATCAGGAAGGGCTTATGCGTTCTGCCAGCACAGAGCTCTGTCCTGCCCTAGCACCGGGCGTGCTCCACATTGTGACTTACCCACATGGCCTGGATTCAGGCTCTGTTTTCCAGGGCACCTCAGCTGCTTTGCAGCAGCACGTGCCCGATGCCACTGCCCTCGTGCCTGGGTCAGGAGGCTCCGTGCTGATCTCGTGCCTGGACATGCAGCAGTGGCTTGTGAACTGCATGTTCTTAGACCTAATTCCCCGCAGGTCTGATCAGTGAGGTGATCTCTGGGTGTGCTGGCCTGTCATGTGTGTATGCACAGCAGGCACAGTGTGCAGGTGAGCTCTTGTGGCCACTCTTTAATTATAAAAAATAATTAAAAAGTGGTTAGAGGAGGTCATGCCTGGCTTAGTTGGGCTTGGGGCTCTGGGATTAGGGCACTTGCTCATGGGCAATTGCATGGAAGGACCTTGTTAAAGCCTTAATCCAAATGTTTTCTCTTTCATGGTGTGGATTTTGCTTTTTTGTTGTTTTTTTTTTATAATGAGAGGAAAGCTAGATGCATCCTATTAATTAGCTGTGGATGTTTCATTGCATCTGATCTGACTCATGGTTTCTCAGCCCACATTTGAGACCTTTGGTAAAGACAAGATCTTATTTCTTGGGAATCGGGTCATTGGGATCAGTTAGGGAAGGAAGCAAAACAAAGCTTTGGGATTTAAGGAACTCCTCCAGAGGTGCCTTGTTTTTCACTGGGCAGTGTTTTAGCAAGGTAAGGTGTTACTAAATCTGTCTCTTGGGTTTGGAAATCTCTGTGAGATGCTACTAGTCAACCAGGTTTGAGTTTGAAGAAAAACAGGCAATTAAGTGGGGAGGCATCAGTTTCACCTGCCTACCACGAAGAGCCGGCTGATGTCCCAGTAAATTACAGCTTTCAGGAGGCAGTGATTCATCTCTGCAAGCAGCACAACAAGTGGGAGAGCAGTAGTTTGGCGAAAGCAATGTTCAGACCTCTTAGCACACTTAGTATTTTCCTGTAGAAACTTGGGGACGGATTAGCACATGGTGTTCTTGCTGGAGCCTCCGGAGAACCCTTTCAGAGGGAAACAGGAATGGCGTGTTTTCCCTCCCTTTCCCTTGGTTGTGGCGATGCTTTCTCACCCTGCCCTTGTGCTGATGCCAGTGTTGGCATGGGTGGATGGTCAAACAGGTCAAGGGACCAGTGCTGTTAAAAACAAACCCTTTGTGCTACACTCCCAGGTTGGTTTTTCATACAATATCCCAGTCTGGAGGTGAACTTGAGATATCATCTCGTCCAACGTTTCATGGGAATAGGAGCCTGGATGAGCTTATCTAGCACCCTGCATGGTCACACCGTGAAGAAACCTCCAGCAATATGGACTCTCCCCCATCCCTGGGGAGCCTGCTGTTTTTAATTCCATCATATCTCTGGTTTGCTGATGGAGCAGCTGGCCATTGTGCCCTGGCCATGGCACATGGATGGCAGTGCAAAAGCATGCAGGCACAGCATCACGGTGGCATTGATTCCGCTTGTCCTAATCTTGCTTCTGCTCTCAGATCTGCCATGGATTTGCCTCAGGCAGTCACTGTAATCCCATCACAGGTTTCCCCACGACAGGGCTAATGCTAGTGACCTGTGTGGAGCAGAGGGATGCATCCAGCTTTAGATAATCCAGTTTAGCATGTGGACTAATAAGGGCTGAGAGCTGAGCCCAGTTTGTTGGTGTAATACTTGTTTGTTTCTTATCTCCTCATGGCTCTGGGGCCGTGTGGGAGCCCACATCTGTATGGGATGTACATTTATGTAGTATCCCAATGTGGGACTGATGAAACCTGAGACAGCCTGGGCTGTCAATTATGTCCCTATAGGGGACCCAGGGCATGGGATTGCTTGAATGGTGTGCAGTGATGAGAAGGACATCTTGGAAACCCTACCTGACTGTGAAAGTAAGTGTGGCTGCTGTGAAAATAGACACAACGAATTGGATTACACTTAAGAGGAAAGTGCTCTTATTCACTGCTGAGTGATGAGCAAAGTGAATTTTGGGCTGTGAATATCATGATGTGATTTATTAGTAATCACTTCCATAGTGGTTTTCATCTATAGATCTAAAGTGGCAATTAGTATGAAGGTACAAAAGTATTGTTCTTACTTTATTGAGGCACAAAACCCTCAAACGACCTGCTGCAGGGCATTTCATGAGTCAGTGGGGTTGGGCATGATGTCTGCTTTGAGGAGGATAGTTTTCCTATGATTGGTTTGTGTCTGCCAATGCCAGTTCTGTATGTGATTTGATTAATAATTGTGAACGTGACATGAAATTTTACGGAGTTGTTTGCTGATGGTGGGTCGGAGTGTTGCCAGCACTTGCTGGCAGTAGAGGCTAATTCATGCTAATCTGTAGTCTTGGTATGGTTTAATCCAGTTCATCTTGGGTAACACGTTTCTCCTTTTAAATTCTAGTGCTCTTTTCTATTGCTTTAGTTAACAAATAGATACCTATGTGTTTTAATGGGAAACAGGAAAAACTCTTCAAGCCTTGAGAGCTCTGTAGGTGTCCTAGCTGCTCTTAGTCTGCTGCTTTCTTGAAGTTGGAGCTGGTTTTCCTCCTTCTCCAATTAAGCCAGATAATTAAATCTCCCTTTTTTAGTCATAGCCGGCATTTTTAATCCTGTAATTCAGCCTGCCAGAGGAAGTCCTCTACATTTCTCAATGCAGCAGATCCCTAGTAAACATGGCATTAAATCCAATCCCATGCTGCTTCTCTCTATTCGTCTGTCTTTTCTTGACCTGGTACTTTTATGCTGTGTGTTTCCTGTGCTAATGGTTATTTTATTTAAATGCCAGATGTACTGTGATTATACTTTTAGCTCGAAGTATAGGGAGGGTTTTTTTAAGTGTTAGATTTAGTTACGTGTACTTGATATTTAGAGTACAAGCACAAAGATGTTTTGACTAAAGCTGCCTAGACCCAATTTGACAATCAAATAAAAAGCTGGAGGTTTCAGCAACATGTCTTCAGCAATACTAATTGCTTCCTCACTTCTGTATTCATTGCATGTCCTTTGATGGTGAAAGCTTTTAAATCAGCCATTGCATCTTACCTGAAGGGTGCTTTGCAGTTGCTAAGTGTTGGTGTAGGGGATGATGATGAGACAAGGAGCTGAGTTGAAGAACTTGAAGTCTTGTGGGGCTTTACACAGTGATGCTTGATGGCTTCGAAGTACCAAACAAAATTTGGGGCACTACAAATAATGCTTCACTTCACGGATAAAGAAATACAGACATCTCTTCCCATTTGGATGTTGCCGTTATTCAGGACTTCTGAATTGTTTCTTTCTCCGTACTTGTAGCATCTCCTCGTGGAAGCTGCTTTTGGAACTAGGTTCTAATAGTTGTTTACTAGTTTCTTTTTCAATTAAATTTGAATTTGCTGTGTGGAAGACATGAAGATGTATGCAAGAGGCTACTTAAACAGGGATGTGCAGAAAAGCCCTATGCAATATTTGGATTGCTTTATGACACTTGAAAATGAAGACTTGGGTTCTGTTGCTGCAGTAACTTGGCCCTTTGCATAGTGTGATCGGCACAATTTTATGCTTATTTTATGGGACTCAGGACTAGACTTACTTTCTTGCTAAGCTGTGGCCTGAGGGAGCAGAATAAGTGATGCTGTGGGCAAGTCCATGCAGTTGTGGTTGGAGTGTACAAAGCCATCTTGGACACTTCAGCCTGCATACCACAAGTGCATCCAAGATCTCATATCATCTTGTTCCCAGCTCACGTTTGTGTCATCGAGGTGCCTTTATGCCACAGCAGTTTGACAAAAGGCTGTGATGTACAGGGTTTGTATATATTTATTATGTCTCATTGATTACTGTCTATTCCAAAGACAGATTAATAATTAGCAAAACAAATTGCTGGAGAGGGGGTGTGTGTAGGGAGTGGTGCTGGTGATGTCTGTTGTGATGTCTGGAAGAGATCCAACAAGGCATGCAGCTGTCTGCTGTATAGTTAGGATGAGGTCGGGTCAACGGTGCAGAGTGAGACTTCTTGTCTAGGAAAGAAAAAAAATAACAGTTTAGAACAAGGAGAGAAGTAAAAATAAGAAAGCAAAAAAAAAAATCCCCTGTTTTTTGGGACATTGTTCCAAATGGGCAGTACTGTGAAAGGAAGAGTTGGCTTCTGGGTTATATATATTGGGAGAGAGCTTTCAAACAACTGCTTCAGTATCTCATGCTGTTCTTTTCCAGAATTTTACTTTTTTTTTTAAAGGAATGTTTTGTTTTCCCTCTTTCCTTATTAACTGTTTTCTGTGAGGAAAAACGTCGGTGTGAATCAGTAGCTCAAAAGAAAAAAGGAAAATCTTTCACAAACTGTAATTTTAAGGGTTTGGATGCTGGGGATTAGTTTTTGCTTCCCACCTAAAGTGATTTCAGGGCTTTTGCAGGCTGAGTGTACAGCTGGGGGCTACCATGGCTATCCAGTCAGGGGAAGCCCTGATGCCTGGTTATTCAAGGATGCAGGGAAGAACACACCTGGGAGAGCCTCGTCTGTGGATGTGCCACTGCAGTTGTGCAGTGCAACTGTGCCAGGTGCTTCTAGAAATGACACTGCACTGATGGGGGATTATTTGGGCTATAGAAGTGAAAATTTCTGGGGCTGGAATGCACCGTGAAGGAGGGAGTAGGCAGGGAACTCCACAGGGGCTTTTTATCTACCCTGTATTTTCTGCAAGAGAAAAGCAGACCTGAAGCATAGCTGCGACTAATGGGATCCTGAGCTGAACTTTGCAGCTTTCCCCTGTGATCGCAGCAGACTGACCGAAGCTCTGCTCTTGGAACTGGTTGATTTCAGGGTGTGTCATTGATTTGTTCTGGATGGTGGCAATTCCTCTGACTTCACTGCAGTTTTTAAAAAAGGAGGGGTTTGTGGTTTTCATCCATTGCAAAATTGTGTTGACTGCATTGTCCCTGAAATATAAATAATATGTGCCCCTGATTTTTGTAGAGGAGAAAACCAATCCAGCTTTAGTTCAGGCACTGCTAACTTGCTATCTTTTTATTCCCCACAAAAAATTCTTCAGTTCTGATTTCACAGAATTGGAGGTAAAATTTAGTTCTAATTTTAGAGCTAAAATTCTACCATTTTAGTTATACAGGCACTGTTCATATCATGCTACAAAGAAAATGCAAGAACTTGAGTGTGCCTCTATAGTTATTAAACATTTGCCGTTGTAGATAAAATTGGAGGGAGGAGGAAAAGCCAGGCTGAGCCAGAGGGTGATCAAAAGTCCAAAAGGTCTTAGAAGCCAGTGTGCCTGGGATAGTTTAAAAATTGGACACTGATGTCAAAGCCATTTTGGTGCTTTCAGATGTGCTGTCCTCGGAGTTCAAGGACCCTGGAGCCAAAATGAATGGCATGGGTTGGGAGCAGTTTATAACTTCAAATTGTCACTTAATTTTCTTGTTGTTATTGTCATGCAATTAAAGTCATGGCCATTGAGCTAAAAGATGAGGGGTTTTGATTGGATTTTTGGGTCTGTAATTGCTGCTGTGATGTGGCTGCCTGGAGGCAAGGACTTGCAAACTGATCTTTCCAATAGGAGGATTATAGCTGAGGAGGGAGTGCTGGGTTTAAAGAAAGAAAAGTTTAAAGCTGTCATATAGTGGTTTCCACTCAGATGAAAAAGCAGAGGATTATAAAGCTTTTGTAAAAAATAAAAAAAAAAAAAAGAAAAAATAGCATTGTTAAGGACTGACAATGGAAAAATCGCTCTAAGGGAAAAAAACCTCTTGGGACTTGCATTTTGAAAGGATGGTTCCCCAAAAGTAGAGGGTGAAGTGAGCTCCCAAAAGGCATGACAGGCAGCTCTCAGGGCTGTGCGTCTCTGAAATTCTGCTCCTGAGAGAAGTTTTCTCAGCTAAACTTGTGGCTGAGTTGCAGTTGTACGGGGCTGCTTTCAGCAATGTAGCCCCTCTGATCTGAGTCTGGGGCTGGGGACTTCATATACTTTGTAGGTTATTTTTTCTGTCATTATGTTTTGGACCCCCTCGCATTTTGTGTAAGAAGGTCTCTCCTTCGATCCTTGTTGAGGCTTGAAGATATTTTTTACAGATGGAGAGGAGGTCAGGCTGCTTCTGGGTGGTTGCTGGGCACAGGGTACTTGGTGGCTGGGGTGGAAAAGCGAGAAAATGAGATGGAGAATAAGGAAACGCAGAGGCATTTGAAGAATGAGGGGAAATAACTTCCTTCTTTCCATATTCTCTTGATGCTGCCTTAAGCCATTGGGTCAGGAAAGGATTCAAGTGTTCATTTCAGACCCTTGATGTGCTGTCAAGTCAGCCCAAGTAGACAGCGCACTCAGGTACCTGAGATGTGGGAAACCTAGATTTGTTCCCTTGCTCTTTTTGTGTGATTTACCCAGGATTATTTGTATTATTTTCCCGACTTTCTAAAGATCAGTGGTATTGCTGCGTCTGAAGATTTTTCACTGTTGTGCTCCATTGGGTCTCTCAGTAGCCTGTGGTTGACTTGGATCAAAACATGGAGCAGTGTCACAGGCTTCAATACTCCCTGGTAAGGGCCAGTGTGTTTAGTCATGGTAAGTGTAAAACATCTCCATTTTGTGGTTAAATTTGATTTCTGTACATGGTAGTATTTTAAAATACCACCTTCATGATAACAACTTCTTTTCATGCAGATCATGTCTGCATCAACTGGAAGGGTAACGGCTGTAATATTAATTGCTACAGAAAGAAATATTTTTTTTCACTTATTAGGAGAAATGAGTTAAATGGGACAAAACTGGGTCACACTACTGCACAGCATATTCGAGGCCAGGCTATAATCCTTGGCTAAAACACACGCACATCCACATTAGGTTTTAAGATGCAAAGCTAGAAGTTGAATGCCTTGCTAATTTTCCCCCAATGCTAATTGAATTACTGGGGCGTTGTGAAAACCTGTGGAAAGACTGTGTGGAAAGAAAGCAGCTTGGCTGGAGGACCTAAGCTGACTGGCATCGCTGGGGGCTGGTATTTGTGGAGAGGCTGGAGTTGCCAAAAGCTTGCAGACACTGTGCTATACATGGCCAAGGGACCAGGTTAGCATGGGAGTCGTGCCTTGCTGACAGCCACAGGGACATGCAGGATGCTTTTGAGCTAATGTGGGCCAGGTAATGGGGCAGGCTGCTAAAATCCTTGAGGCTACAGGAACAGTCAGGTTGATCCTTGCCTTCCTAATGCTGACAAGGAAGCAGAAACACTGGCCCAAGCAAACCGAATCCTGCAGTTTACTTCAGAGCAGGGATCACTGCTGTGCAGCTGGCTGTGGTTCTCTCTCTTTGTATTTGTCTTTTAAAATTCAAATGCTTTGGCCAGAAATGTTATAGCACAAGTCTGTGTCTCGGAGGACATTAGTCTGTTGAGACACTTGGCAGGACCACAGAATATCTGAATGTGGAGTAACTTGCTTTTTCATTTTGTAAACCCTTATGTAAACACATTGTTTGGGTCACTGGGAGTTGATTGTTTAACTTTTCTCTCTACAGTTTGAGAAGCAGCAACAACAACAAAAAGCCCAAAACAAAAAAGAAACAAAACACTACTTATTTTCCTGGTGTGCCCATGTAACACTTTTCAAATGTAAAAGCCTCTTAGGATATGGAAAAGCAGCAATACTGTTTATACTGCCTTTATGAAAAGACTGATCAAAGGAGCACAACTGTGCTTGGCTTTATTTAGCGTTGATGACTGCATTAAGGTCAGAGTGCTTATTATTTTATTGAATTCAAAAGTTGTGGGCTCTGCAAAGCGCAAAGCTGGCTGAGGCTCTGGCGTGTGCTCGATTTATATCGTATTATGTGCTGTGCTATCACAACATGTTTTGTGCTCTGATGGCTGCATTTCTCTGTCAGTCATTTGGAAAGTCTACTTTGTGTTTGAGGCTTGTCTGTCTCACTCTCTCTGTCTTTTTAAAATTTTTTTTCCCCTTAAACCTTGCTCAAGGGTGTTGAGAATTAGGAAGGTTTGACCTTGCTGGGAATGCATGAGTTTTCCTCCATGGGAGAGAGCTAATCCCAGCTGTGTTCAGCTGAGCAGCCAGTACTCTCAGTGCACAGGTGCAGAGGGGTTAAAAGACATTCATGTGCCCTGACTCATCCTGCCCAGCTGCTGTGGTCAAGCAGCTTTCTTGGCCACTAGCAAGGCTTCGAAGAGATCTGTGGAGTAAAAACAGGCATACAGAAAAGCCTGAAGACTTGAGATGAGGGCAGTTTCTGCTGATTTCCCATACAGACATGGTGCCTTGTACCAAAATGTTCTGATGTTGTGTAAGGATATGGGACAGAGTGTGGGGTCAGTGTCCTTCTTCCTGGGGCTGGAGAAGAGTGCTCAGATGGATAATTAAAAGGGTTAATATTAAAATGGTGGTGTGCCAACTGACTGCACAGCTGATTAAAGCTTTAAGGGGTGGATCGTATCGGATCCCAGACCAGAAATCGCACTAAAAAGCTTTGCATGGCTTTTTATGGGAGCTATTGTCTCTTTTTCTGCATACAGAGTAGTGACACAGCTTTTGTTCTGTCCTGTGGACAGTGGCTGTGGCTGTGAGCAGGCAGCACAGTCCAGCTCTGCATATTGCTGGCGTGGGACAGCAGCCTTTTGGCATGGCATAGTTCAGCATTTTGTTGTTGAGATTTCTCCTTTTGTCACTGCTGGTCATGTTGGTGGTGAAAGCAGTGCAGCTTTTAATGCAGACAAAAGGAATTCTTATGTGCTAGGCAAGTTTGAAATAGTTGAGTTTTCCCACGTTCTCTGGACTTCAGAGGTTGTCTGTGATTCCTGGCCCCCCCACTCCTCCTCCAGTGGTCCCATTTCTCACTTTATGGATCAGATACTGTTTTTGTTACCTTTTTTATTACCTCTAGTTACTAGAGAGGGTCTCTCTCTTTTTTTTCCTTTTCTTTAACTGCCTTTTCCCTAGTTGTAGTTTGACCTTACCACCTGCTTGGCAGTAAAGATGATGTGTGACGCTGAAAATGAAAGGTCGTTGATTCTTTCCTAGTCTGCTCTTGTACAGGCAGGTTTAGGCAGCAGTGGCCATGGTGGGTGTCCTGCCTGCAGTCCTCGTTAGCTGCCTGGCAGAGCTCTCCTGCTTTTGGATTTGGTGAGGGCAGAGCCCAGCTGATCCACAGCCTATCTACATTAGCCCTGGTCAGATGAGCTGGAGGTGCTTAAGAGATTCTTGTTTTCCAAGCACTGAAAACTTTGGTCTGGCTAAAACTGGCAGCTACTCCAGTAACAACACTTCATGTAACGTGGGATCTGTGGGTTTTCCCCTTGATCACTTGGAAGGAGAGCTGCAGTCCTGGCAGAACTGCAGATGTCCCTACGTTTTTTCGGTCACACCTTTGCATCTGTTCATCTCAGCACGTCTGAGACCAGAGCTGTTCACAGGGTTGTACTCACACCTTGCCTGCCCTCCTGTGAGAAGATTAAAGGTCAGCCCTGGGAGCTGCTGGTCTGCTCCTGGTGCTCCTCAGATGGTGTCAAGGACAAAAGATGGAGCTGAGTTTCAGGGATGCAGGTTTTGTGTGGTCCTGGCTGCTGCAGAGTGGTGAACATCCAGAAGCTGGGCTTGCCCTCAGTGTCAGTAGCTGTGAAGCAAGTGCCTGTAGAGCTCTGGTCTTGCAGCTGTATCCTTGCACAGCTTTGGCGTAAGGTCGTGATTTGATTTAATTTATTTCACATTGAACTCATTAACTGCTCTCTGTCATGCATATTTTTGACCAGCAGTGAGAAAACTGTGATGTGGGTGCCAAGGATGTGTTAGCTGACTGTGTAAAAGGGTACAGATGGGATGGGTGGGGAGACACTTGCCAGCTCCTGACTTCCACTCAGTTTCTACTGCAGGCTTCACTGCTCATTTGGGGATGAAATGCAGGGTCTGGCACCTGAGTCTGCAGGGGTGCTTGACCCGTCTTGGAGGTGTCATTAATGATACAAAGCTAGTGTTCAACTGCAGTCATAATTTCCTTAGGTTAAGGACCTCCATTTTGAATTCTTTGTGACATGATCAGTGAAGGTACAAAAGAAATTAATAAACTGAGGAAATCAGTAAGTCAGTAAATCTAACAGGGGTTTAAGGTCTGCCCTCCCTTCATTGAGCTTGAGTAATGAAGATTATATATGAGTTTGAACTGCCAAGTTTGAACTTGTATCCAGACTGCTACTTCAAGCCTCATGTCCTGGCTTTTAGCTTCTGGTCCAGATCCAATAAATTACAATTAATATATGTATATTGGCAATTGTAAATAGACCTTAAAATATGGTAGATATTCGTGAGATATTGGTGTGCTCTGTGCACAGCTCTGTTTCATATGTATGCATCACGGTCTTGATTTTTAGATAAAGTTGAATAAACTGGAGGAGGTGACAAGCTTTTATGTGCAGCAAATGGCTTTTGTGGCCCATTTTGGAAAGAGCTGGAAGTTTTATTCTGGAGGCCGCTGGGCAATACTGGCTTCCTATCCAAAGAACTGACTTAGGAAGGTACAGAAGGAAGATAAGTAGAATGTATTGAGTAAGTTGAAAAATGAAAGTGAAATAGCACAAAATACATAAATAAATTTGGTGTGATAGCTCTTTTCTTTTTAGGAGTCCATCTATTAGGTAAGTCAGATGACTGCTGCTTTGCTGAAGGCAAGTCTCTCCAGGTGGTAAATTGTCCTCAGTCCCTCCAAGGTTTAGATCTTCTTTTTTTTTTTTTTATTTCTCAGATGGTGAAAGCAATCCGTCTTGCAAACTGAGTTTTGCCTGTGGCAACTCCTCTAAGGCATCAACTTCAAGCATGGTCCAAAGCTAATTAAATCAAAGAGTATTGATCAAATAGTTGGCCTCATGCTTTGGCTTTGCGTTCTCCTTGCTTGAACAAGGAGCTGCCTTGAAACCCTGACATCCACTGGTGTATTTAGAACTAGGGAGGGAAAGAAGAACTTGTGCCTCTGTTCCTTTGCAAAACAAAACTGAAAATGCTGTGGAGATTGAGGAGAAAAACATTTGGAGAGGAGGGCTAACGCTTAAACTGGGAGGTAAGCTGGGATTTTCAAGGGCCAGGGGCATGTGGAGAGCTGACAGCATCTTCCTCTGCTGTTAGCCAGCACGTTTCCATAGGGTCCTTGCCAAAAACTTCCCCAAAGGGAGGGACTTTAGTCACAGCCACTACAAGAAGGGCTTTGTGAGTACAGTGCTGCCTCTTGTCCCCTCTTGCTTTCTCGTGTCACAGGCAGCTTAGGCCAGCTCTGGTTTTGGGAATATGTAGTGTCTTACATGAAAAATGCAGTAACAGCTGTAGCAGGGAGATTCTACTTGGTCAAATGAAACACAAGTTTGCAAACAGCATGATGAGAAGGCAGAACTAGTGCTGGCTCAGTGCTTTCAAGGCCGTGAAGGGCTTTCTGTTTACCTGCAAGGAGTATGCATGTTTTATGTATGTACAAGAAAAGTGAAAAATCCAGTAGAAAACATCTGATTTAATCAAACTTTTGGAGTTTGATAACCATTTTGATAACTATAATGGTTTAGATAACCACTTTGTTTGATTTTTAAGTATCTTGTAACTTTTATTAATATCTACATCATTGTCCTGCATTTAATGCCAAGGTTTACGTCCTGTAGTATTTTAGATTTAACATGTATTTTTTAATTATCCAGACCCCAGACTTTGACCTGGCACCTGAACTGCTGGTAACCAAATCAGCTGCCCAGCACACTGCAGAATTTTTATATGTATATGTGTTTCTGTATTTGATCAGTGTGAGAGCAAATATC
Organism: Lycocorax pyrrhopterus obiensis; assembly: GCA_014706295.1. Taxonomy (NCBI): domain Eukaryota; kingdom Metazoa; phylum Chordata; class Aves; order Passeriformes; family Paradisaeidae; genus Lycocorax; species Lycocorax pyrrhopterus. The sequence continues at coordinate 9,134,767 of JACSVZ010000014.1, read as the reverse complement.
CCAGACAAAGAAAAATTGTTCATGAGAGAGCAACTGCCACAACATTTCAGAGAAAAGGCTGTAGTAGTCTAATTTTAAGATTTTGCATATAACAGATGAAGCTGTTAATAGCGCCTTGGCATCAAGATAGCACCAAAGAAAAAGGAGATAATCAACAGGTGCCCATCTTTTGGTTTTGGTATTTTCCTGTTTTTGTTTTTAATACCTCATTCCTAATGCGTGATGGGGGTGGTGCTGTCATTGTCATGGAAACGGGGCACGATGGCGATTAAAATGGATGTGGGCCTTTTGTTTCTGGGGTGCATGTGTGGTCGCTGAAGTGTCTCTTCTTGTGCTCAGTTGCAATTTGCTGAGATCATCTGATGTGTGTGACTTCCATGAGCACAGCCAACGGAGACCATGTGTTTTGGTGCTTCTCATCTGAGTAAACACCAACAAATGGGACCCACAAAGCAACTTTATCATTGAACACAACGGCCTTGGGGAAGTGGTGGTGGTGGTGGATATTTCTGTCTTCAAAGAAGCTGATATTATGCTAAATTGCTTTAATTTTGGCTGGTAGGGAGCGGGTGGACCCAAAACCTCCTTGCTGCAGAAGGCTGGTATTAAGTGAGAAGAAAGTGGAAGCTGGAAGTCCCTGGGGCAGTTGTTGCTGTGCTGGGTGTTGTGGCTGAGGGCTCCTGTCCTGGCTGGCAGGAAGGAGAGTCTTGTGCCTCCTGGTGAGCGGGGATGTGTCTCTAAAAAAAGACACTGTGCTCTTATTGGCAAAGCTTTTTGAAGGGCTGTGAAGGAGCAGCTGTGGCTCTAAGCCATCACTGCTCTGGGAAGGAAATCCTGGTCTTGCAGGGCAGGCAGCAAAATGCTCATTGACTTTTGGGAAGGGTGAGGGTTTGTCAGGGTTTTACTGCTAGAGATGGGGGTGGATGAGGACAGAGGACAGCCTTAGGGCTGTTGCAGGGTTGCATTGGCCAGGGAGGATTGAAAATAGCACTGCATTAAAGTGCCCATGGCAGAGTTGCTTGCCATACACATGTACAGTCTTGGCTTTGCATGTGGGCTGTATTAATGCCCTTCTGTGTTGCTAAAGGAGCAGAAATGCCCTGCCACAAGGATGTGATCCAGCCCTCTGCTTGTCTAACAAAGAAATTCTTGTTGCTAAACAAAAGGCTTTCTTAAGAAATATATAGATGCCCAGAGTTTGAATTTCTGCTTTTCTCTGTGGGATGAGTCATTGCACTGGTTTTTAATAGAGCCCCTCTGGATTTATGTGGCTGCTGCTCAGATTAAACTCTGATCTGGTGTGTGAAATAAGATTCAGTAGTTGTCGTGCTCTGCTGCTATCCTGACACTTGCAGAGAATTGCTGGTTAAAGTCTGCTTCTGGCTTTTTCTGTGAAGATAGCAGTTACTAAATACATTACGGAGCATCCTCCTTTCAGGTTACACTGGCTGTCTACACGTGTTGCTACTTGATTTTTTTTTTGGGCAAACATGGCATACCTGCTGGCTTGTTGGTTGTATTTAATTTAATTGAATTCAGTCTTATGTGAGAACATGCTGACAAGTCCAATCAATACAGTCAGTGAAAGTGTAGGAAGAGGAGGGGAAGGAAATCAGCTATATGACATGTTATAAACTAATAACGAAGTTGTTGTGATGATTTGTAATGGTAATTTTTAGTCCCCCCCCCTTCCCCTGTCAGAACTTGCCTTTTTTTCCTCCTCCCTTTAGTTGCTGCCAGGTTCTGCCCTGAAATTCAGAATTATGATTTGTCACACCTTTGGAGCAAGAGGTGTCAATTCCCTTGGGGAGGGAAGTGAGCTGGAAGAGCTGGTGGAAGAGCTGGGTGCTTTGGGTGGGGCAGGGAGCAGAGGAGGAGCAGGAGAGGAAGGGGGATTGGGACTGTAGGGAGTGCCGGTGGTGCTGAGCCCTCGGATGCATCCCTGCTGGTCTCTGCTGTAAGTAAACCTGCTTATAAAGCAGATAAATCAAAGTCAGAAGGGGAAAGGAAATTTCTTTTCCTATGATGCTGTTGCCTTTGCCTTTCTTTACTTTTTTGATTTTTTTTTTTTTTAAGAAGCAAAGGCTTATCTGCCAAGTAAACCCGCTCTTTAAGAAGCAGGGATGGCAGGAACTCTTGGAATTAAAATTTGTGAGCTTTGCAGTCTGCTTCTCTGCCCTTTGCATATCTTGTAGGGGTTTGTAAACTTTGTTTTGCTTGACAGCCTATCTGCATCTATGAGGGAGGGTTTGCCTCTGGCTAGTGTGCCCTTTGCATTAAATTAAGCAATCCCCACTTCTCTGTCCTGTAAAAGTTGAACTGGAACAGCTGTACTGCCCATCTGTAGTATAGCAACTATTTTTCCTACCCTCTTTACTGTTTTTACTGGAGCTTTTGTTTTTGTTTTCAGCATCTTCTCTTGTGTTTCTGTCTTCCATCCCCTTATGCTATCTGTCACTGTTGAATATTCAAACTCTTGATCTGCACATGGGCTAAAAATCATTATTGCTTTGAACTTACAAATGAATTAAGTGAATTCCCACATCCACCGCAGGAAAGGAAAATATTCAGTTTGAAATATAATTTGGAGCCTATAGGAAAATGCATCTGATGAAGTTTGTGCTAATTCTATAGCTTCAGTACCAAAGCACCAGCTCTGTTATCATCAAGAGTATTGAGTGTAAGCTCTGTATTTTCATAGTAACTCAGTATGGCTAATTAGTTTGAAGGCTCTTTGAAGAAGCCGATGTATTGACTAAATAAGCTCTTATTTTTCAAAGCAACTGAAGGCATTCTTAATTTGCAGAGCAGATAGTTGTAAAACCGCCTTCGGTTTGCATACTAGGAGCCAGTGTGAAGCCTGAGTGTGCTTGGAGTCAAGTTTACTCCTGTGCCGTCTGCCAGGGTTGGTGTCAGTGTGCTCGAGGGAGGTTTCTGGGTCTTTGGCACAGTAGCGCAGCATAAATGTGTGCCACTGGGCTGGATGTGTCCAGGAGGAGCATGTTGTGTAATGACTGCCTCTGCATCATTGAAATCAGGGGCAGTATTACCAGTCTGTTCTCTGTTTGCAGGCAGGTCGGATCCAATAATGAAGAGCAGCTTTGAGTTTCTAGCCAGATGACATGGCTAATCCTAAGGCATGTATAAAGCGGCCATAGTTATTAGGAGATTTGTGGCTTTGAAAGTTCAGATTCCCTTAGTGCAGTTTGTTAATGGCAAGGATTTGCGGTAAGTGAATAATAGATGAAAGTCATCAAAAGGCTTACAGGGGATTTCTTGTGACGTGGTGCTGGTCTGTCTCGTGCCAGAGCTGCAGATTTCTGGGTGGATCATAACATCTGAAAAAAAGGAAAAAAAGAAAGAAAGAAAGGAAAAAAAAAAAAGGAGGGCAGTCATTCCCATTTTGTGCCACTTTGGGTGATGAAGTTGATGGTGCGATGCATTGGGAAGTACAGCCACAGTGCAGACTGATGGATGCTTAATTCACTTGACACTGGCTTGTGCCAGCAATGTCCCGACAGCAAAACAGACCCTTCCTAGCCCCGGGTTCTGGCAGCTGGAGGGGAAGGGATGCCCCTGGCTATCTTACTTTCTGCACTGTGCAGGGTGAGCAGGGCTGGTGATGCACCTCCTCACCATCTGGCACAGCTCTTCGCTGGGCTCCCAGGGGTATTTCCACCTGTAATGCCTCTGGTACCACAGCACCAAGCATTTCCTGCAAGCCGGGAGCTGCTGGGCAGCAACCCCAGTGGGCTCTGTAGCTCTGGGTGATGCCTCTCCTATGGGAGTGTCCCTCCCTGCTTAGGCAGGAGGGTGTCCCAGTGTTTGTGCCAGGGACTCCTCTCAGCTGGGGTGGTGTGCAGCGATGCCTGCCCTTACCTGCTTCTGTGGTCATAGATTTGGTCCTGACTGGTCACTGGGCTGGTGCACCTGCCGTCACCTTTTGGATCAGTCCCTGCTCAGAGGCCAGGTCAGGGCTGCAGGCAGCCCCTCCTGAGTCCGTGAGGAGCACAAGTCAGTGAACAGCCCTCCCTGTTGTCATGGTTTGATGGAAGTGTGAAGCAGAAAAAAGTTGGGCAGAAAAGTTGTGGGTTGTTATCCTGACATGGGATGAAGCATGAGAGCTTGCTACCTCCAATTGTTTTAATTAAAAAAAAAAAAATGTATTTAACTCTGCTGTCATGTTCCAAGTTGAATTGCACCTGTGTTATATTTGGCAGCATCTATTGAAGCTACAACCTGGGCAAATCCTGATGAGTTTTGGCTGCAGAAGCAGCTGGGGAAGATTGATTTGGTGCTGGGAAAAGCCAGTTACGTGAATAGCTGAAGAAAGCAGAATTTCATTCACCCTCCTGACTGTTGAAATAATCTCCACTTTCAGGGGTGCTGGTGGGGACTGTCCCAAGGCAATTTCTGTGATTTTAGTCCCCATTGTGGCCTGCCAGATGGGTGCTTGTGTGTTTTGTAGCTGGGAGAGTGGTTACAACAGCCTGCAAAATCTGTATTAAATCCAGAAACTACACTATGTGCAAAGCATTTGCTGGGAAGTTGAAGTCATCTGCAAGCTCTAATCCATGGGCCCTCCGAGGAGGGCACGTCTGTCTTGTTTGTGTTGCAAAACCAAGTGAAAGTTAGGAAATGTTTATGGCTACTGCCATGTGTGTTCCTTAATTCTTCTCCCTTTTGGCTGCCTTCAAACTCACTGTGGTAAAAACAGGAAGTGAGGATGTAATTAGAAGCTGGTTTATGTGAGGATCCAAGGAAAGAGGCAAACTCCCTACAGGCAGATAGGCACATGTGTATCTGGCATAGTCCAATTCCTGCCTTGGCAGGCTGTTTTACTGCAGAGACCTGCTGTAATTCCTAAATTTGCTTGAGCATTGGATCTTGGGGTTGTGCAGTGTCGGGGGAGGTGTCATCCTGGGGACAGTTGTCACCTGAGCAGGGGTGACACCTGGGTCAGGGACAGACTGAGCAAGTTGGTGAATGCTGCTCTTTTGCTGGTGATGTGCTTCCGCCTGGGAATCCTGAGCATCCGTCGGTGAAGTGCCTGAATTCAAAGCAGCGCGCTTGCCTGGGCAGAAGTAACCTCAGCCCCTGTAACCGGGCAGCTCATTGGGAAATGTTTGTTCTCACGGGGAATTGTAAAACTGAATGAGTATCAGCACGATTTGCTTGTTTCAGAGAGGGCGAGTCCTTTAGTCTGGCCAAACGGCAGGAATATCAAAGATGTGTTTAGGCAGTGGGAGAGAGAAAGGCTTTGGTGTGACTGACGGAAGCTGTTGAGCGAGAGATGGTGCTTTGTACAGGGTTATTGTGGTTGGAAACCTGTCGCAGCACGCAGGGGAAGCACGGTTCAGCAAGCCCATAGTCAGAGCCGAAAGCAGTTCATCCCCAGGATTTACTGTGTGCACAGCCAGTCCCCACCGCAGAGAACAAAATAGCGATGTTAAATAGCTAAATAAACCTCCTGTCCCCGCGGGCGATGGCCCTCAAAAGGCAAAATTATCCTTTGTGAGAGTGGGTGCAAGTGAAAGGAGACGCTGATGGCCCGGCAGGGAGGGTTGAGTCTGGGCAGCCTGTGAGCACCGTGGTGGTGGGTGATGGCATCTCCCGGGCGTGTTGAGTCTCACCACCTGTGGAAAATTCACTCCTTTTTGCCTCTTCTTTGGGCCTAGCCGTCCTGAAGTCACAGAAAGTAATGTGTGTGGGGGTACATTTGTATGAGTTCAGGCTCTTTCCCACCTGTTAAGGTTTCTTGCAGTGTTGTCAGATCATACCTTCCAGCTTCTCCCCAGCTCCGATGGAGAGTTTGGTTTTCTGTTTTGCTGTTAGTGGAGAGCTGAATTTCTCATCTCAAATACACGTTTCTGGCTTTGTGAGCTTTGTGGTCAAATTTCAAGATCCGGGGATGCTGAATAACAGACATTGCTCCCCCCGGAAGGGAGGAAGCAGTTGATTTAAGTAGCTACCATTTTCAGTATTAGGAAGAATCCTGGAAGATGCTCAAAGCTGAGCGGTCTTCTGAAGGTGAGTAGCCCTTGCTGCTAGAATTGGCCCCCTCAAATAAATCTGAGAGCTGTGAATTTTTTCCTTCCCTATCTGCCCCCCAGCAGTTGCAGGGTTATTTGCAGCCTGGCCTCCCTCTGTTAATGGGGCTCCTCTCAGGAGCTCAAGTGAGCCTGCAGTAGCTTTGGAAATAAGTCTCTTCTAACCCAGCATACTGCTTCCTGCTGTAAAATAGACTTGATTAAATTTTCTGGCTCTCATTTTCGTCGCTCGCAGACATCCAAACCTTCACTTCTCAGTGGAAAGAGGTACATTGGGAATTACAACTAATGTTAAGACCTAAATAATGTGATTTGCCAAAACAATGTTGCAGAGATTGTTACTTTGTTTTATTTTTTCTATTTCTCCCCCCATTTAAAATACCATTGTAAAACTTTGCTGCTGGAATGAAAGCTATTTCAGTGAGATGTGTTTGTTCTTTTACCTTTTGGGCACTTGTGATAATTTCTGCATGGGGAAAAATAGGCAGTTTTATCCCAAAAGGATGATCTCACCTCCCAGAAACATTCTGTACCTGCCACTAGCACTTCCCTGTGCTCCTTTAGCAGTGCTGGCTGGGGGCAGATTCAGACCCCCATGGTCTTGCAGCCCTCCCACCAGTAAGCTTGGCATCGGGGGTTGTCATAGTCACAAATGGAAGTTTTTGTGGCATCCTCCCTGGCAGCTGTGTCTGTGCAAAAATCCTAGATTATGGTAAAGAATATAGTCCGTGCTGAACTTCTCATTCAATTTTGGATACAAACCATTTCTCTCCGGTTAAATCTATTCGTGGCTGTCACTGCTTCCTGGTGTGATTTGAAACCGGGGGCAGAATTAGATAAAAGATTTGCAGGGAGGAAGAGGGAAGGATGTGAGCTGGATGCTTAGAAAGAGGTTGTTTTAGAGGGGTGATCCTAAAATAGCGTGGAGGATAGGCAGGAAGCCCTGGAAATAGGGTGGCGAGGTGTAAACACAGTGACAAGATTTGAGAATTCAGGGTGAAGTGGCAGCAGCATCACACACATGTACTTTGTACATGGGTCACACGTGGATGGCTTTTGACCCTCTTCCTTCTTCCTTCGTGTGAGGCAAGCATGCCTTCCAGCTGGGTGGTTTATTTTGGACAGTGCTCTCAGGCACACGGTGTGATTCTCGGGGTTGTCCTGTGGAGGACCAGGAGTTGTGCTCGAGGATCCTTCTGGGTCCTTCCCAGCTCAGAAAGATGGAAACTTCCAACTTAGAGTGTTCTGTGGTTCTGCTCCATGTTTTGCAAATGTGAACTTGTTTGGGCTTTCCAGTGTGGAGTGTGTCTTATACCTTGGTAGGAACAATATGTCATCCAGGAAAGAGCACATCCACCTCCGGGCTTCCAGAGGAAGGGAAATGGGTGCCTTTTTTGGTAAAAGCATAGAAGAGGTGTAAAACTCAACCTGCCTCTTAAGTGCTCAGTGAAACATCAGTTGCACAGAGGGCCGTTGGGAACTGGGAGCAGTTGCATAGGACAACGTTTGGAGCTTCCCAGGAGCATGTATTCTGGAGGAAGTCATCGTGGTGGGAGAGACTGTGTCTGAACAGCAGTAACACAGCATGGGTCATGGGGTAACTGCAGGTGATAGTGCCCATGTGAAAATTGGTATCATTTTGTCCTGTTACAGCCAAGGTTTTTGTAATTTTTAAACTGATAACTAGCTACTTCAAATTATTTAGCATATTGTAACTGGAAATTATATGTGTGAACGTGGCTGTGTATCCCGCTAAACGGCTGTTTGCAGCAGAGCTATGAACTAAAAAATTGGAGCCAGGATGGTTTGGATTAGACCACTTCTGTTTGTACACTCTGCCACTAACCAAAGAACAAAGAGAATTTGGCTCCTTAACACCCATCAGTCTGTCTCTAGGACCCAAATCCAAGAAGCACCATGTGTTTCTGTCTACTCTGACTTGTAAGTGCAGATGTGGGAGTTGCACGTTCAGTAAGATCAGCACCTCTGTAAAGCTTGAGTCCAAAATCTCTGCAGTCTGAGTGCAGCGTCACTGCTCTGCCCTGCTAGCACAGACATACATCAGCAAATCCCGAAGGATTTTGTGATGCCTGCAGTTGCAAAATCTGCTAGGTTTAGGATGTCCATCGGAGCTTTGAGGGTTCCTCACATGTGAAGAAGCTATGCAGCTCCTCGAGTCATCCTGTTCAGATGTTTGTTCTGGGAGGGGAGAGAGATCAGTGTAGCCATTCACATCCTTTGTCCATGCGCCGCGTATTTGGAGGTTCCTTCTCTGCTCGTTGCTCTCCCAAAGCCCTAGATATGCTTCTGAAGCATCTCAACAATGTGCAGGGCAGGAGTGTGTGTTTTGTGCTGTGCCAGCATAATTGAAATGATCCAGCCTGTCTTCTCTCCACACCTGTAATGGGGATGTGATTCAGCTGGGCTTCCTTGTCTGCGGTGAGGGTGGCTGTCTTTTGGGTTTTAGAAATGGGAGGTGTGAATGCCACGCAGCCAAGGCCAGACACTGCTCCTGTCTGCATGGTGTGTGCAACTCCCTTGCCCTGGGCAGTGGCCACATGCGTGTCTCAGTTCTGCGTAGGTGGGGGCTGTTGGTGGGAGCAGAAGCATGGTGCCCTGCCACTGCCAGCTTTCTCCTGTGCCTGCCTCTGCGCTGCTGGGACCAGATGAGGGTGTTGGGCTGTGTTTTAAAAGTTTGCTGTGGCTGGGTTAGTTTCAAGCTGGATCAGTTCCCTCTTTGGGTTCATTTGTAGTGTTGCCCATATGACTGTGCCAGCACCTGAGCAAGCAGGATATGGGGTGGGAGGAAAGCTGTGGTGTTCTTTGGTGTAGGCTGATCCCAGATGTAAGGTGATTGTGAAACTGCAATATTTAAATTCAGTGGCTTCACCACCTCAGACTTTGCAGCAGCTCTGTGGGATGCCACGTTGTTGGCCCTATCTTTCCGTGGAAAGACTTGCCTGGGGTGCTGTCAGGGATGTGGAGCACAGGAAGAGGACAGGAATTCAGTCTTCCCAAATTCAAAGCCACGTCATTGCGTTGGTACCAGGTGGAGTGAGGTGTCTCACCAGGCTTTGTCTTGGTCCTGTGTCGCAATTCCATCTTCCAGCAAAAGCTGTAGGCAGGCAGGGAGTCCATGAAAGTACAACAGCAATCCTCTGTCCACTCCCTTTCCACCACTTCTGAGAGTTCAGGATTTCGCAGTGTGCAAGGAGGTCTTGCCCAAGGCCTCCTGCCAGCGTTACCAAATATAATTTGAAATTTAACTTCCAAAGTTATTTTTTCTTCAAAATTTCAACAAGTCTAGTTGCATTCTGTGCTATAAATTAAATTGTGAAAAACATGCCATAGACAAAAACACTGGATTCAGAGCTTTCTTTTTCAGAAAGGTGCCAGTTTGGCTATCCTGAGAAAAACCCTGTGTGCCATAGAGAGCCATGGCCTCTGGGAGACTTGGGGGAGTTGCTGCTTAACCTTGCCCACAAGCTGAGAGTTGCTCATCTTGGAAAGGGAGATGGGAGCACCTTCTGTGTTCCCTGGGCTGTTTGAATGCACTCCCTGGGTGTGATTAGTAGTTGAGCTCTGTGACTGGCTTTTCCTTTGCCCTTTCTGCCTTTCTTCATGTTTATTAAGGGAGGCAGAGAACATTGTGTCCCTTGTGTGTGCCATTGCCTGCAGAGCCTGGGGCAGGAAAGGGCTTGCTGGTGATGAGATATTGGATCAAGTTCATTCCTGGTGTGCTTCAGCTCTGAGCCCAAGACTGTGTTGAAGTAACAGCCAGGTTTACCAACACCATTGCTTTCTGCTAAGATAAATTATGGCTGGAGAGCTTAGTCCTCCAAGGAGGTGGATGAGAGGGCTGCTCATGGAGTGTCCTTGCAGCTCTCAGGAGGTGGAAGGAACCTCTTGCAAACTTGGATGTAGCAAGATTTGCCCAGGACTTCGTACGCTGGTGTTTCCCTTTGCCTGCAGGCATTAAGGCAGGCTTGACTCCTGGCTGAAGACGTGGCAATCTGTGGAAAGTTCCCATTGGTCCTTGCCAAAATCAGTCATCAGTGGGACAGGTATTCTTGCACAGTGACAGCAGGGAGGTGAGGGTTTCATCAGGATCCCTGTGCCCTTCTATCAGTCACTATCTGTTAGTCATTAATTTGCCTTACCTGAAAAGCAAGTTAGCTCATTTGCAGGTGTCATGGAGAAATGGTTTGTTAAGTTTAGCTTTTAAAATCCCCCTTGCGACAGGAGGTTTCAGTTCTGTGAGGATCTGCACTGCCCTTCATCTTTCCAGCCTAAAGAAGATTGAGTTTCAAGACATTTTAGCATGCCAAAGTCCTTCAGAGAAGAGCATAAAAATTTGTGGTCTGCCTGTCCTGCAAAGGACATTATAGGTCCCAGGAGGGCTAAGCAGGGGCTCTGAAAGTGGTCGTCTCGACTGAGGTTTCTGGTCCGTGTCTTGGTGAGCTGCACAGTGGACTGACTGGCGAGATGTCAGTGATGTTCTGTGTGTATCATTTCCAAAGCACTTTCTATCAGGATGGGGGTTTCTGGAGAAATGCTAAATGGTATTATTAGTGTAAAATAAACATACTTCAATATTTCTGACCCTAAAGTGGATCCAGATGCTTTCTTATGGCTGCTGGCTCTGCTTTGGTTTTTCCATGGCTCAGTGTGGCTGTCTGCATTTGTTCAAGTGAGATAGGATGTGACAGAGAGCTTGTGACAAGAGCATGCTCTTGTCAAGTCAGTAAACCTTTGTATTTATACATGCACACACTCAAATATATATATATATATATATATATATATATATATATATGTATATATATGAAGAAAAAATGACTGTCTTAGTCTAAGATGCTACTTCCGAGTCTGACACTTCATATGTGTGCCAAGGAAGCTGGAATAAACTCAGTGAGTTTATCAGTTTTTGTGATCACAGCAGTCAGCTCAGCTGTGTAGGGGAGAAATGGGATTTGGCTGAATAACTTAAAATAGTCTCCCAAGAAAGTGAATGTGCGTCTCTGTCTTTATAGCTCTGATACAAAAAGGGTATTAAATGTCCCTTGATACCAGTTACAGGTTGCATTTTCCAGCCTGTGGTTGAGCTTTGCAAGAGGTAACTTTCCAGCTCTGTTTCAAGTGTTAAACAACTTTCCTCTGGTTTTAAGGATTATTAACATTTTCATGGTTTCTCTACTACAGAGAAGAACAAGTCTTCCCCACTGCTTAAGGGTTACGTTTTAGATGGGTTGGGGTTTTACCAGCACTGGTGCCAGGGTGAGATCAAAGCAGCAGAAGCAGCTGGGTGGTCTTTCCTTCTGAGCATGCCAGTGGGAAACGTTTCCAAGCCAATATTTCAGTGATTTTTTTTAGATCCTGTTTGTGGAGATGATGCTGCAGTGTCTGAGGGGACTCCCAGCTGTGCCAGGGAGATTTGACACTACCTTGCAAAAACTGGAAAATACAGAAAGTGTGGATGGGTGTTCTGCTGGTAAAATGTTTTGGTTTGGTAGCTGATACTAATAGATGTATGATTAGCTAGTAAAATCTCTCGCATTCTTAAAATCCGTGATAATAGAATTAGTTAAGTGTTGCGATTCGGTGGCAGCTGGAGTATCTGCTCAAGGTTTCTTAGCTGGTGTATGAGATCCAAGGCTTTCACAAAAACCTATTCCATCCCCTGCAAACCAAAGTGAGAAACAGAGTCTCTCATTTTTCAATAAATTTAGATCAATCAAAGCTGAATTAGGGATATTCTTTGTTCACACACCTTCTCCATCCAAGCTGAGGTCTGTGTTCAAACTGAGTAACAACTGGGAGGTTGCAGCTGATTCCCCACACCTGTGCAGAGAGCTGCTGCATATGCTCATCAGCTCTGATCCTGCCCTGCCTGAGACACTGTTGGTGTATTGACTGCTAAAATCTCTCTGAGTGCTCTACAGGGACCAAATCTAAAAAAAAGGCTTGTCTGCATTGCACACATTAAACCCCTTGAGAAGGGGGATTTGGGATTCTGTCTATCTTTTTGCAGTTTTCTGCTGTCCAGAGACTGTATATTTACACTTTATTGAGTCCATCCCACTACTCCTTTTTGGTGTGGGATGCTCCTGGATTGATAGAAAGCAATTTAAAATCTGAAGGTTCTCACTCATTTGATACAACCTTACCTGTTCTTTGTACAAAATGTTGAGAGCTTTCTGTGCTTCCCTGGTGTTTTTTGGCTTTTTACTCAAACAGGAAAGAAATGGCAAAGGAAAAGGAAGCCAGCTAAGTAGGTGGCATGTACTTAGCAGAAATTACAGGTGGCTAAGGCTCCGTGGTTATCATCCCTGTCTTAGGAGGGCAATACAATAAAATGACCACAATTTCTTAGTATATTATCTTCCTCTTGTCTCCTATCTTGTGGTATGAGTTTAGTGTTATATCAGTGCTGGTTTTCCTGGTGTTTGGTTTGAAACAAACTCTTGAGATAATGATGCCACTTACTGCGTCACTGGTCCCAGCAGGACTTAGCCTGTCCAGAAATACCTGACATGGTCTGGTGTATGCAGCGACTTGCTGATAATTGCTCATTGACCCAGAGAATACGTTTTTTTCCTCGTGGAAACTTACTGTGTTCTTTGAACTGCTGAGAACTACTCAAGAAGACATAAACCCATGAGTTACTACAGGCTGCATTTCTGGAACATGCAGGCCATCCCAACATATGGAGTAAATCAGCACAGCTCTGTTGACTTCAGTGCAGCTGCACCTATAACCACTTGCTGTAACCCTGCTCAGACTGGAGGGATGATTGTGTATGAAGAATGGATAGGAAAAAACCCTCCCTTTTTTTTACAGCTTTACACTTTATGAACAGAATAAATGTGCCATGAGTGGAGGTGAAATAGTAAATTATTTTTTCCTCTCTAGAATTACTTTATTTGGACATATGCTAAGTTCTCTCTTGTTCCCCTTACTTCCTAAATCAAGTAGTTGATATGCATGCACTTGGTTGCTGGCACTAAAAAATACATCAGTAATTAGTTCAGAGATTGGTGTTTCAGAAAGCCCCGCATACGTGCACCTGCACAGAAACAAGTCAGACAGACTTGACACTGTGTAAAGACAGGGTGGGCAGCACCCACGCAAGCCACACGACCATGGGAAGAGGAGCTGCTTTCCTGCTTTCATGTGCCAGGAGAAGCAGTGCTATCAGGCTTATGTGTGATGGATCAGAGTGCAGTGGTATTGCTGCAAGCAAAAGTCATGAATTTTAATCAACTTTACTGGCTGCCTTGAAATTTGAGTTGAAAGATAAATGTGAAAAACAGGCAGCCCATATTGTTTCTGGAACAGAACTGCCCCTTTTCAGTTGATTAAAAGAATTCTTCTTTTAACTTGATAATCAAAAATACTTCCATCTTAGTTCAGGATATTTTTTTTTAGGCTAACCCTTCAGGTCCTGCCAGCTTCATGTGTCTCCCAGAGCCAAGTGTCACCTTGTGGCCACCCAGACAGTTGACCTTTGCTGCAGAGACTTCTCAACCGCTGGGGCTTATTGGCTGTCTGATTTGAGCCATTTGGAAAAAGATGGGTTTAGGGCTTTATTTAAATACTCTTTATGTCTGGAGAAGAGGGAGAAAAAAAAGGATTGCCTGGTGAAAACTGAAAGGACTGTCCAGGGAGTTGGAGTTCAGTTTATATTCACTAGGAACTTTGGCACAGCAAGCATACTTGTCCTTCCCGTCTGTTGCTCCAGGGCTGCTGTTAAGGTTATTTAGTAGTAGTATTCATTTGAACATCAGTCTTCCTAATTAAATATAAGTGATTTGAATGCTGATGTTGTCTGTGGGGGACATGGAAGCTTTGGGAAGAAGTGGAGTGAAAATACCAGCTCTTGTCCCTGGACAGAAACATACACCCATTATGTTACTTCCAGCCACTGCCAGGCTGGTCTGGATTACTTTGAGTAGTTGAGAGTGCTTTCCTCACTCCTTTGCTTCAGGGGTTATCATAGCTGCTTTTCCTGTTTTGCCATTAAGTCACCTCTGTGCAGGATTAAGTTTGAAGGATTTATTTTAAGGCCAAACAACTTTTAAGAAAGGGAAAGGGAAAATTAGCCTACAAGCAGCAGGGATGGAAAAAACTTGGTGGCAGACTCCTGAGTGGTTCCTCGTCTCTCAAGCGCAAGTGCTGTGCTATTTTCTCTCATGATCTATGGTTCAACTCCACACCTAGCTTCTCATCTCCTCTAAAAGCTGTAGGTTCATCAACTGCTCCATATTAGTGAAGAGATCAGTGCAGCTGCAGCAGAGGCTTATTTGATGCTCTGGGAAGTTCATGCTGCCTTCACTAGTGAGAAAGGCAATATAGTTTTGGGGCCTAAATTAGTGTGAAAGGGCACATACAAACCTGCTATGTACAAATTCCAGCTTGTTTGTGCTCTCAGTTGGTTACACCCTTGGCTCAGAACCCAAATATTTCAAGAATTTGGGTTGAGGTATATCCTTTCCTAAAAGAGGCATGAAGTTAGATTCCACTTTTGCATCAGTGGGTGCAGTTTCTGTAAGGTCACAGAGGGTTTGTTTGAAGCAGAAATGTTAATTGCCCCAAGGCATGTCCAGAGACTTCGGGAGGGGAGCTGGTGCATTGCTCTGGTAGGAGAACCTGGGGGCTGCTGCTTGCACAGCTGAGATCACTTGGCCCCTGTTTTGATTGGAATATGCTTGCTATGAAGGAAACCCACCTGATTTCCAGGTCCCTATAAAGAAGCTGGGATCCCTTGCAGTGTCATGCTTTGCTGTACTGGGGCCATTGGTGCTGTGCCTGCTTACCCTAGTGGCTGGGCCTTCAAAGCATGTACATGTGCTGAAACAGAAGATGAGTTTCAGTAAGGAGGCTCATTTCGGATGCAGATGCTCTGTGGGCTGCTGCACAAATGAAGCCTGCCTGATTTTCAATTTTTTTTAGAAGATACTTATTTATTTTAATGCTCTCCTGGAAACAGTCTCTGCTTTGCTTTGCTTATTCCACCTTTCCATGTTGCTGCGCTGCAGGTATGGAGGTCAGGGTTGTGGAAACTGGTGGCATTTACCAGCTGTCACGTTACACTGTGGTGGGATCAGCCTGGGTGGCTGGTAGGGCTGTTATTTATTCCTGGTATTTTCTTCCAATACTGAGGAAAGAGAGCATTTGCCAATGCCTCGAGTTGTCCTAACGTGTCCGTACACCAGGTAATCAGCTGGCTGAGACAGCGCATGAACGTCACGGGGCACAGCGTGCCGGGGTGCCGGGGTGGGATGTGGGCACTGCGGGGCGAGTGGTCGGCGGTCCTCACGCGTCCCTTTCCTTGCAGTTACCTGGCCGAGCAGTGCTGGAATGGCGGCTTCGTCTACCTGATCATGTTGCGCCGCATCAAGCGCAAAGCCCCTCTGCCTCCCTCCAACGGCAACAACAGCAACAGCTGCGACCCCAAAGCCAAGCCCAGCCCCGAGCCCGGAGACAGAGCTGCTCAAAATGGGAAAAGGACCAGGAAGTTTGGAGTCATCACCAGGACACCGGGCAGCAAGGACAGCAAGGAGAAGCTGGGCTCGGAGCATGGGAACGGGCACTGCACCCCGATGGAGGTGGAGGTTGCTCAGCCGGAGACCTCTGAAGCAGAAAGCAACGGGGAAGAGCAGCACCAGGGCACCGGGGCACCGTACCGGGGCCGGCTGTCAGATGGTGGCATGCCAGACATTGGGGACCAGGCTGCCCAGGTATGTTTGCTTTGGTTCTTCTAGAGAAGGAAGCCACAGGTGTGCAAGCGAATTAGGTTGATTTCTCAATCAGTTCTCTGGTTTCAATGCTCTGGCCTTGGGCTGACCTTGTAAGTGACAGGACAAGCTGTCAGGGCACCCAGCTGTGGGATGGGGGTCTAAGACAGGGGGCAGGAGGGTTGGAGAGTTAAATAATAATTGTTGGAAACCTCTGTCATACTCCATCTCTGATGGAGGGGAAGGTCCTTCAGTCTCTTGACCTGTCAGGGTTGGCCTTAGGATTTTTTGTTGAAACAGCTGATGACCCTACAGCCCTGGAGCAGGAGGTGTCAGTAGAAGATGGTAATTTTGTCCTTTGAGGCTTCATGTTTAGCTCTGCCTGAGCTTGATGTCACCTTACAATTCGTGTTAACATTGGGACTGAAGCTTCCCTTTTTGGTGCACCAGACCACGTTGCATGTATTTGTGTTACGAAACTTATTTGGCCAGTGTCTGGGAACCACATGGAAGTAATTTTGGATTTTGCTCAGAGTTGATGAGATGGACAATTTCTTAATGTTTGGGACGACAGTGGGATTGGGGCTTTCATTGCTTCTCTCTTCATCCTAATGGAGATCTTGGGGTTTGTTGCCTGTCTAGAATTGCAGCATTTCTTGATGGAGGAAAATAACCCAAGCCTTGATCGGGTTTCAGTATGCATCTATCACCAGAAGCACTGTCTGCCAATCTTTCCAGAGGCACTGATAGTATAAACAGATGAAGGCTACTTCATTGGGCTTGGGGCTGGCTGCAGCAGCTGGTTTTGGTTTTAAGACTTCAAAACTGGTGACAAAGCACTGTGAGTGGACATCTCATCACTAAATTCTGTTGAGAAAAGCAGGGGATTAAATGTGCCCTCTTAATGAGTGCTCCTCAGCACTACTCCAGGGTAGTGGTGATCGTGGTTGTGAAGTTACAGTAATTTAATTTAAAATACTTTGTAGGAGCTAAAAGCAATTTTGAAAAAGCTCTGGTTTTTAAAGAAGCATAATTGCAAAAACTTGCTCTTCACATCAGTGAGACACGTTGGATTTTATGGTGCAACAGAAAGGGTAGGGTGTTTGTGTGTGTGTTCTTGCACGCCTCATGACTGTAGTCATTCTGAAAGAAAACATTAAAAGCTTAAAAATAAATAAGTGAATCATTGGTATTTTGAAAGCTCTGGTCCATATAAAAACTTGCTGAATCTGTTCTGAAGATGTCTAATTAAACACATATTGTAAATGAAGTTGATCAGACTTTTTTTTTGAAGTGGAAAGCCAAAAATATACATATGTAAAAAAAAAGAAACTCTTGGTCCAGAGCCATCTTGTGCTAGGGCTACCTTGACGTTTTGAATCATTTTGGTCTGAGGAGTAAATTGTTAAATTCAGAACATATATATATATATATATATATATCAATGTGAGCAATAAATACATTTTTAATGCAAAGCACATACAAGATGGCTTTGTAAAATGTAAAAACATAGCTGAGGCACTGGAAAAATTCAAGAGCTATAATCTGTTCGGTTGTGGTGTAGTGTCGTTTAGTAAAATTGCTTCTTTTTTTTTTAATTTCCTTGCCCCCCCTAATATTTTGCTTAGAAACATGACCTCTGTCCGTGTCAGTACTAATTACATTTTCCTGACATTTGAATGAGGAGAAATGTGAATAGCTGGAGCCTGAATAACATGCCTAGCTCGTCCTTTGCTTTTTAAAGACCGGGGGGCCTTATAGAAGGCCATCACTTACAGCATCTGTGGGGTGGCTGCTATCAGAGTAATGAGTGCCTTAATTCAGTTTCTTAATAAGTATTGAATAGGGATGGTGAATAAAATTTTCAAAATTATTTGTGTCGTGTTAAAAAAAAAAAAAAAAGAAAGAAAAAAGGCAAGGAATAAATACACTTGGGAGCCTCAGATCTCACTTCCAGCTCCATTTTCAAAGCGTGACCTGGCACTCAGGCATATGAGAT
The DNA here is from genome assembly GCA_014706295.1 of Lycocorax pyrrhopterus obiensis. Taxonomy (NCBI): domain Eukaryota; kingdom Metazoa; phylum Chordata; class Aves; order Passeriformes; family Paradisaeidae; genus Lycocorax; species Lycocorax pyrrhopterus. The sequence goes on along the minus strand of JACSVZ010000014.1, from coordinate 9,116,981 downwards.
CCAGTCGTGTCAGGAGCCTTTTGAAAACGGCATCCAGGATGTCCTGTCAGAAGTTGCAGCCTCCTTCCAGGCTTCAAAGAGTGAGCCAAACCTCCTGTAGCCACAGGATGAGTTATCTCCTCCCGAGCAGGGACAGGGGGCATTGGCAGGGCACCTTCTCCGTGGGGAAAGCAGCTCCATCCCCACTGCCTGCCCCATGCTCGCCGTCTCCTCCACATGTTGACTAATTGACTATCCAGGGCTGTCAGCCATGTGCCCTTGGGGAGCACTATATTTGCTTTCAAGGGGGAGAGCCAGCCTGTGGCAGACTAGAGGTTGGCTGTAGGTGGGAGGAGAGGCTTTGAGAAGCTGCTCGGGGACCTTCATGGATGTGGGAGGACCTTGCTGGGCCTCCCCATTGCTCTTTTCCCACCCCAGGAGGCAGATTGGAGCTTTACTGAAACTGAAATGTGTAGTCCAGGAAAATAACCTTTTTTTTTTTTTTCTCTCTATAGAAAGTTAGTTTGAAGTTGTTGTAACCAAAATAGGGGAGAAGAGGTTGGGTTGATCTGCATGTCTTCAGCCACTGCTGTGCTGATCCCAGTGGCCAGCTCATGGCCAGTGCCTAGGGGATGTTGTGCTGGGAGTGCTTTTGAGGCATCCACATGTCATTTCAGTGCCTTTTGCTTTCAGGGCACTTCTCCCACAAGCATGGGGTTGTTCTGCCATTTTCTCTCCTATTTTCTCTGTGCATGCTGCTCACAACAGCAATGCTGGATCATGAAACAACAGGCAAGATGAATACTGTTTGTCAAGTGAACCTGCCAGGAGATTCCTGTGTTACTGGTTTGTGTGCATGTGCCAGTCCCCTTCTTCAGGCTTGCTTTCATCTTTCAGATCTTGATCTGTCTCTCCTTGCACTTGGCATTGCTATCACTGTGTATAAACAAATCTGCTAGGCTGTCTGCTGGTATGTAACCCTCAGTAAATATTGTACCTGTCAATTAGCAGGCAGCATTTAATGTTTACAGGTGGTTAAGTTATGCTGCAATATTTTTAGGATGAACCTAAACGCCTTTTAAAAATGTGGGGATTGAAAGCAGCAAAGCTATGTATCTGCCTGGCAGGAAGATCTCTAAGATCTGGAAACCAGACCTGACCTTGGAGAGGACCCAGGCTAGCAGCAGTTGGAGTCAAGGGCAGTGATTTAAGATTAGGCAATCTCTGAGCTGGAGTAATGATCCATCACATCCTGGGAAGATTGGGGAGCTTAAATACGGGTATCAAAGTTTACTTCTTTTATTCAGTGGCCTGAGACAGGGTGTAGTTTTGCAGGCTGGTAATTATACAGGCACAGATGGAAGAGGAGTATGGGAAGGGGCTGATGGAGTCCACTAAAAATGGTAAAGAAAAGGAAGCTGTGAGGTTTCCTCACAATATATCAGTCCTGTGGTTTCAGTGTGTTGACTGGTAGAACAGAATCCCTCCATTTTGTTCTCAGTTTCTCTGTCATGGTGTTTTTGGAAGATCTGCAGACTGCTTCTGTAGCTGTTCAGCCCCTAAGGAGAGCCCAGAGATGGTTAGATACAGCTGGCATGGGCAGGGATCAGATATAGGACTAAGATTTGCAAAGACCAGATTAGGGGTGTGAGGGGCAGGAGTCTGGTTGTCAAAGGACTTAAACTGATCCAGGTTTGGCTGGCATGATGAGAGGCTTTCACTGATGAAGCCAGAGGGAGCTTGGACAAAGATGAGTTATACCAGAACAGACTGGCCACCTTGGCTTCTTCCAGCCCCAGCAGGATGCTCTGAAAGCCCTTAAAAACCCAGCTGTTAGAAGCAAAACCAAGACACCCCCAGAATGCCCTTGAATCCTCTTACTTCTTTGTAAGTATCCAAATTATTAAGGGCTTGAAATCCACATCCACATTTATCAGTGACTGGTGGAAACTGTCTAAAGGACATTGGGCAGAGTGAAAGTGCTTTAATAGTTAATGGAGGCAGGTGAGAGGGGCTGGGACTGTGCATTTTGGTATTTCTCCAGTGGCAGAGATACATGGCATGGGAGGAGTTCAGGGTGTCCTGGGGTGGTGGTGGCACTGTGGGGTGGGGTTGTGGCGGCATGCCTTTCCAGGATGGAAACAGATCAGCATCTGGTGGCCCTGGAAACTGTGTGTAATGCTTTTCTAAAGTCAGTGTGCCATCTATTAACAAAAAGAGAGAAAGGGGATGGCAAGGGAATGTTAATGCCTTGCCTTTTAGAGGTTTTTGGGTAGGTCTGGGTTATGGCAGCGCTTCAGGATCTTGGCTCCGTGCTGTTAACCCCGTTACTCTGGTCACAGCCACCAGAGCAGTGTGCCTGCCTAGCCAGCTTTGCTCTTTCAGCCTAACTGAGCCCAGCTTGCGTGGACCACAACCCCCTGAAGACATGTGAGCTTGTACACAGGTGCACACAGATGTGTGTGTATGTAGAGAACCAGCCAGCCCTTCCTTTTATACTGCTCCAACTGCATGGTACATTTTATCAGCAGCTCTCTTCATTCTTCGGGCCCATTATTGCTTTCTTACTGAGATGGCTCATCTCGGGTGGGGATGAATGCTTTTGAATTGCATTTTACTTTGCAGTTAGGGAAGGCTGACAGCCTTTCTATAGCAGTTCTTGCCAATTAGTGTTGGTAAATGCCAGCATTACCTTGACTTTTGGTTAGTGGAAAATGTTCCTTATCTTGCCAAGCAGAAGAGGAAGGCTAATAGCGCATTACAGGAATCAAAACATGAGGCTTGAGATAATGTAATGGCTTTAAGCATTTTACTATTTTGTTAAAATTGATGGGGAAAAAAAATTCTCACCCTTTTGCGGTACCAAAATGAAAAACTTGCTGTGAGCAAGGCAGTCCAGTAAAGCTACTGTAGCTAAGTTGCTTTGCGTCAATTTTTTTGGCAACCTAAGCAGTAATTACTGTTTCATCAAGGCTTTTATGGGATTCTTATGATGCATGATTTAGACATAAATAACACTGGTTTTAGGTGTTAATGTAGATACTTTTAGTCATGTAAAGGCCTTCCTCAGAATCTGATTCAGTTCTTAACGTCTTTTTATCTGTTGTGTTTTCTTCCAACTTTCATTAACATGGATCCTGAGGCTATCTACTGTCTTGAAGTTTTAATGTGCACTGTGATAAGCTTGTCTTCCCTCTTTGTTGCCTGTTTTGGGTTGTAAACTCTCTGAGGGACAAGGGCTGTCTTTTAATTGTAGCTGTACAGCGCTGACAAAACTTGGCCTTGTTTTTGCTTGGGGTTTTAGAAAGTGCTTTGATGTAACTAGCAGTGAAATTACAGTTAATATTTTTCGCTGCCAGTTATATTCCACCTTGTCATAAAACAACAGTCGTCACAATTTTCTGGGGTTAAGTTGCTTGCTGCCAGATTTTTTTCAACTGACTTACAATTCTGCCTGCCTTTGCTGTGATTTAAGTGATAGCTACAGCTGTGGTGCTGTAGATTTTAATTTTGAGTAGCAACCTATCCTTTTATCTTGTTTTTGTACTGAATTTTGCAAGGGTGCTTGGATGTTGAGATAGTCTGGAAATGGATAAGTTACAATGTGTTGGTTTTACAGTGTCACCTTGAAACGAGGTCCTCACTCCTGAGAATGAGCTGTCCCCGAAGGCAGCACAGGAATGTTCGGGGTTATGTTGCAGGAGGTCTCAGCCATACTCAGCTATCACAAACCATAGGTGAGGGCACCACTGTGAAAGCATTTCCCACCTACACAGAAAGTGGATGTTTGGGGGGTTTTTTCAGTATTTTGTGTGCTATATTAAAGATACAGCAAACTCACAACTGAAATGCAAATGCCTAGCTTTAGTTGAAATGTAAGTTCACACCATTTTATGTTTTAATCATTAAGTGCGAATAGTTGAAACCAAGTGGACATGCCTAAAAATAGAGTATGCTGTTTGCTTAGGTGCTGTAATGTTTCAGGCGTTTGTTGGAATTATAAAGCTACATACACTTAATTTTTGAGGCAGAGTGCTGAAAGCACTTAGCAAACCCAAAAGATTCCTGTTGTGGGCAGATGTAATAACAGTCCCCATGAGAGACTGCTCTTCAGCTGACACCACAGTGTGGTGACCTCCTCTAGGCTGGGCTTTAATCCTACTGCAGGCTGCAAGGGTGTTTTCTGAGAAACTTCAGACTAACCAACCAGCCATTCCAAATAGCCCAGGAAGAGCATGAGACTGGGTCAGGCACTCAGTGGAGTGCAAACACCTGTAACCCTTAAAAGCCTGAGCTCCTCAGGGGCAATTGCCAGGTAGAAACCGCCCAGGGTCAGAGACATAGGAGAAAATCCTTTGTCTGATCTGACAGTAAAGATTCAGTTGATGGCAAGAGTGGAACAGCTCAGAGAGGTGCAATCCAGGTGGTGATGGCTCAGGATGACAAATGACTTCAGCAGACTTTTGTAAGGGGTGATGGTATAGTTCAGGTGCTTGCACTGGCTGATAAAATGTTTAAAGCCCTTGCCAAGGAGATGATGTCAACAAGCAGTCTGTCTCGGGAGATGGATCCCTGGGCGACTGTCTTGTTTTAAGCTGTGGAATTTTCATCCACTCTGCTGTGCTGCCTGTTTTGTGTATTTTAATTATGTGTTTGTGTTTGGGGGAGGGTATGTTTTGCTTCTTACTGTTCCCCAGGCTTCATCCTCTAGGACACTTCTCTTTTCACGGGGAAAGTACTCACATTTCAGTGAAAAGATGCCAAGTGTCTGGCGGCTGTTTGTCCAAACAAGGGACTTGTGAGATCAGGAACCAACACTTGAATGCAATCACAGTTGTGTCTGTGCTCCTGGCTCCTGATTTGAGGACATGGAGAGTTCATATTGTCAATGCTGCGTGATTCCTGTTAGGTTTGGGGATTTTCCCCCTCTTTTAAGTAGTGTAGGAGACACACAGTGTGTGGCTTTGCGTCATCCAGATGTAGAAGCCAAAGGCTTCAGTGGTTCAGTGTTAGGAAACTTTCATAGGCAGCAAGGATGGACAAAGAGCTCCTGTCTTGGAATAATTTATTTATGAAGAAATTTAAGATTTTTTTTCCTCCCCTGCTTTTGATTTATCATGGAGTTGTTTAGCTTGCTTGTGCAACAACGAAAACAAAACCAAGGGTAGTAGATGAAAGCAGGAGTCCTGCTGTCAGACCAGCCTTAAAAATAACCTGGCTACGATCAGACAAAAAATACACTCATTATCCACTAATGAAATAATTGCTTTGTTACGAACATGCAAAAATCAGATTTTGGCATGATTTTCTGGTACTGAGTCATTCACATTAATATCTGCGATGTGAAGAGTGATGGCTTTTGACTGTATCTTGAGACTGACACGTTCAAGCTGCTCACCTGGTATGTGATGGTGCAAGTTAATTCCCCAGCTACCGATCTGTCTGTCCCACCTGCCTGCTGGGGAATGGGGATAGTGGGAGGAGGCATGATGTGATCCAAGGTGGGGCAGGGAGCTGGGAGTAGTGCTTTTAATTTATCCCACATCAGTGAAGGATGCTGGGCAGTGGTATATGCTGGTATGGCCATCCCAGTGTTCTCCGTGTTCATGTAGAGGAGGTTGTTGCACTGCAGGTCTGAATGTCATGCGTTTCTGTTTGGGGCATTTGGTGCTGGTTTTCAGCTCTTTGTGATGATCAGCATGCTGGTTGCCAGCTGCTGTGAAGCTTATTGAAGTAAATTTTTATAATGCATGGAACTTGGAACTTTCTCTTCAGTGTCAAATTTCCAGAGCAGCTTCGTGGCTGGTGAGGAAGATCTCACAGTTTGCTTCTGCTGCTCCAAATGGGAAGCCCCGTGAAGTTTGTAAGTGGGAACTGGTCCCTGCAGACAGACAGTAAAAATCCATGTTGAATTGCGGAGGAAGGGAGACATCCCGTGGGCTGCGTTCAGGTCCATGTCAGTCAGTCAGTGTGTGCATACAGACCTTGCATGGTTATTGATATTCTTATCAGGGCTTATTTTTTTTTTGTTTTAAAATTGTTACATATTTACATCAGGTTCGTCTGAATTGCTGCTGTGACAGAAAGTGCTTTTCCGTAGACAACTATTTTACATTTTCCATTTTACTGTCTGGCTTTTTAACTACTTACGGCATTTCTGTTTTCCATTTGTTTACACCTTGCTCCTGCCAAGCTTGTCTTTTATTAAAGATTTCAAAGCCTTTATTTTTCTTTTGTATACACAGATTTGCAGCTTCTTGAACACAGCGCAGTCAAAATAAGTCAAACCCCTTTAAAATCCCCTGCAATTAGCTAGTGAAGGAGAAGCGGGGGAAAGAATGGCTCCAATGTCTTTCGCTCATTTATTTATTTATTTTCCTCGACACTTGGAGGAAAAACGTTCCTTTTTGTTTTATTAATGATGTGCTTATGAAATGGAGCGTTTGATGGTGTGCACTCGGAGCAGGCGGAAGGCGAGCTTCCCCACGTCGCGCTGGCAGCGCGCTCCCTTTCTGATCTGCAGCACTCTTAGTTTATTCCAGATGTAGGCTTGCTCTCAGCAGAGGCTGCCTGATGCACAATGGCTTCACGGTGGAGAAAAACGGCCTGTGGGGACCCACTGGAAGCTGCCAGTTGTATTCTCTATTCTCACTTGTGGTCTATTACATAAGATGACCCTTCCCCTCTGGGCCCCCCACTTTGCAATTAATCCAAGTAGAATATTCATACTGTCTTTTAAAACATTTTAATTATTTGTAACCTAGGCACTTTGAAGTTGATCAGATTCAAGTGGAAAAATCTGGTCCAAAGGGCTGCCTGCTTGAAAGAGCCAAGTTGGGAGGAAAGTTGAGTCACTAAGAGTGATGTAACTGCAGAGAACAGAAATTAGCCATTAGTCCAGCTGCAGCCTGACTTGACCATTTGTGTTTCTGCTTGCTGTGTGAGGGAAGTCAAAAAATGCAAGTCTGGAAGGGATTTCAAGAGATGACCCAATCTCATCTCCTTCTCTGAGACTGACTTTGACAAATGTTGGTTCATCATGTCCATGAAATCCTTTGTTGTGAGGAATCCATGTAGGCAGGGCTGCTGCTGCCTGGGATTACAAGCAAAGTCCATCGGGTGGATCTGGGCAGAGTTGAGGTTTGTTCAAGTCACTAACTATGAATTTTTGCTTCTTACTCCTTTGAAACTCTCAAAGCAAGCATGTCTTTCTGAGTGTCCATCCTGGCCAAATCTCAGGTGAACTGCACGATATTTTTTGGATTGTCATATACAAGTATTCATCCCATGTTATGTTGTGAGCCTGTTCTCAAGTGCTGCACATGGTGCTTGTGACCTGCCTTTGATTAAGGGATATAGTGTAGTCTCCTAAGGGGTAACCAAGGCTGGATATCACCTGGTCCCTGGCTGCAGTAGGAGCTGGTAGTGCCTCGCTCTCTGTCCTTCATGAGGATTTCTGGAGTTTGAGACTGGACTGGCATCAGCACATCTGTGCTTTGTGCTTGAAGTGCTTTTGCACCAAGAGCTGTGAGCGCACGTGTGCAGATTTCTTGTGTCACTGGTGAACAAAGCTGGGGGGAGGTTATTCTGAGTTATTTGTAAGTGAAGCTGTGAGAATTATTCTGAGAGGATGGGAAAATTCCGATGTTAATAGAAAAGTGGAACTGACAGCAGCTGAGCAGCAACTGGAATCATGCAGCCAATCAAAGAAGACCGGTCAGCATTTAAACTCGTCCTCTGGGCAGGAATTAAGCAGGCTCCAAGGGCAGTGACATCATACCTGCAAAATGCCAAATCTAACTACACTTGGAGTTTCCTTTGGGTATTGCAAGTCTCTGGAGTGGAGTGAATGCACCAGAATCCTAGCTTTTATTTAAAGACTAAGTGAGCTTGTAGTCTTTTTGTTCATGAAGGAAAGCTTGAAAATATGATACTTCAAAAAATTTTCAAAAATAAACACATTCATTACTACTTTTTTTTTCTTTTCTTATTTTTTAGAGCATTTAAGCTTTGTGTAGTTGAACCTGAGAGTCTCCAATAACTCAACAAAACCAGCTTTTAAGTAAATTTAAATACATTTACAAATCCTTGGAATTGGCACAGAGCTTTACTATTAAGGCTTTCCTGTGATGGACTCACATAAGATGCACATTCAAAGGAGCAGCATTTTTAGCCAGCTGTGAAGTATCCCATGCTGCTCTGTACAAAAGACACAGCAACTTAATGGGGAGGGAAAGGGGGTTCTCCTGGACACCCCCTTTCTCCAGAGGCCTCGAGGAAAGGCTGGCAGCCTGCTCTTCAATGCATAGCTTTCAGAATCTTGGAGTGACATCCCTCAGAGGTACGTGTGTATTGGTGGGGGGCGTTTGCTTTCAGCGCGTGGTTAAGTGAAGAGCTATGAATGTTTTATGAAGAAAAGGGAAAGAACAGTGAGGGGTTCTGATTTCCAGTCGACGGCGCTGGGTTGTTTATTCCCAGTGGAATGCCTGCAGCTGACCAAGGACTGAAGGGACAGCCTTTTCTTACGCAGGAGTTGGTGACAGTGGCATTTGAAAATGAGTGAACGAAATACTTGTTTGGGCATGTGCCAGATGGTTTTGTTGTCTGTATTGTGGATGTGTTCTTCTGCCCATGTCTGGACTGTGTAGTGCTTTACTTTGCAAGTGCTTTTGATTACTTTGCCAGGGCGTTTGATTTTAGTGGGCATTCAAGGGGAATGAGATGGGTGCCTGCATCAAGAGCAGCACAGTCTTGCCATTTGCTCTTATTAAGTGCTCTGTATATGAATATTTGAGGGTGGATCAGTTAAGAATGAATTTGGAATTTTTTTGGTAATAAAATGTGTGATAGTGAGGAGTGCAAGCCAGGCACCCTACATGACGGGTCTTGGTGTAACTTACATTCCCAAAAGCTTTTGCAAGTCATTAAAGGCAGTTTTATGACTGCATTGTTAAACTTTATTGAAAGGTCTGCTTCCAAACTGAGTTTAACAACAGGACATTCAAAGTGGTGTCTTATGAGGAGAATGGATGGTCATCAGCTGGGCTGACGATCAGATGATCGTCAGCTTGGGCTTGGTCGGGGCAGGCAGAGAGATTGTATTTCTCTGTTGTACTGTCTTCATTATGTGTGCAAGGTACTTCATAGCAATAAAACTTCTCTGGAGCATTTTCATGCCGTAGCTCAGTTCTGTTTTTTAACTAGATAAATATAGTTGACTCTTGCCCCTGCATTTAACACAGTGTCTCATGTGTCTAATTTATTTTAAAGTGTCCTGTGTCCTGACGTGTCCTGTTACTCAGCAGGGCTTCTATCAAGGCATTGAAGATCCCAGTTAAACCTGCTGGGATATTGCTCATCTGCAAGGCTTTCAAGTTAACAAATTATCCACAGGTGTATGTTTTCAGGCTCAAACTTTTGGGTAACCTCTTAAGGAGCCTGGTTTTGTTTTTCTGTTTCTCCTACCTGTGGTCTAAGGACTGGGATTCATTAGTATCGTAGTTGTTGTTATTATTAATACTCATGTTAACGTTTCCATTAGTAATGTTAGTACTGATAATTATTAATTATTTTTGTTATTTGCACTTTGTTCTTAAGATATTGTTGCACATACTGACCTCTTTGTTCCTATATCTGAAAAAGTCGTATTTAAAAGTTTCAGGGATCAAGTGGGAAAAAAAAAGCACGTTTTATTCACTTATACTCTGATAAACAGCACTGGCCTAAAATCTGCAGGTTGCTGCCACAACCCTGGGTTTGCCGATATATTTAGCAGTTCTCTTTCTCAGAAACAAGCAGCAATTTGTGCGTGCTCTTCACAGTTTGCCATGAAATTTTAATCATCTTTGCTACTTGGGCGTTTGGGTACTGCGAGAATGTTACTTGTGTGCATAACACACCCAGTCAGAAATAGCTGACCCGGTGCCTGGTGACTACAGCACATAGCTTAAAAATTGCCTCTGAATTGTGCATTTTGCTGTCTTGCAAGCTTGAAAACTTCCAAGGGTTTTTCGTAATTCTGTAATCCTGGTTCTTCCCCTCTCTGACAGCGTCCTGGCAACCGCCTGACTTGTCTTGCTTGCTTGTTTTTCTCTTTCCTTTTTTGCTCTGCTGATACTGTCACCCTTGTGTTTCCTTGTGCCCAGTCCTGCCAGTAGGACTCATGGGAGCCAGTTTTGTTTTGCATTTCGTATTGCTCTGGATCTGGTAAACTGCTTTTTGGATAAATCTTTATATCAAAAATAACCGAAACCAATAAAGGTGTTCTGAACATTGCTTATTACCTTGCTCATACTGAAAATTATTCTCCACAGCGGGTAAATTTGTTATTTACAATCTGTACAACAGCTGCCCAGTAAGAAATACTTGATTGGCAGCTGATTATTTGAAGTTGGTGTTTTCTTTCCTGTGTCTCAAATCCTGCAAACCCCTCTGGAGAGGGAAGTACTGCTGTGTGATGCCAGTCTGGTGCCTGCTGCAACAGCAGCTGCACCACCTGATGTTCAAGGTCCCCCTTGAACCACGTCTTGCCCCTCTGCAGCCCTGCACGGCTCATCCTTGAGTTTTGGCGAAGGGGCTTGAGGCCGCTGGTTGCTTCAGGAAGGATCAGGGCATTGAGAGCAGCGCCTCTGCGTGGTTCAGAAAAGCTGCAAACATCCCTGCAAGGAAACTTCTACGTGCTGACCCTGCTCTGTGCTGCCTCCTCCTTTCCACCTCCTTCGCTTGGACCACCGCTAACATAGCAAAAGCTCAGCAGAAACACCAGTATAGCTTGGGCTATACAGGTGTGTGGTGATGGGCAGCAAGGTGCTAAACAGCTTCCTCCCGTACCCTCCCAGCCTTCTCTTGGTGTTCCAAATCCAAATTGAAGGACTTTGTGCACGTTTTCTCTCAGCGAGAAGGTTGCCGCATATGGAAGATGCACATCCTGAAGGGGACAGACGGGCTGGGAATCCAGATAACGGGAGGCAGAGGGTCGAAGCGGTCCCCCCACAGCATCATCATCACCCATGTGGAGGAAGGCGGCTCTGCACACAGGTGAGGTGACAGTGGTGCCTTCATGGTGGTGGGTGTGATGGAATGTCCACGGCCATTGCTGTTAGCCGGGTTCACAAGAAAAGCGTAGTGGTTTTGCCCTCCCACTGTGTGAGGGTGAGAATATGGCATTTTCAGCTTAAAAATGTATTTTTGTGTTTGATCACTGAAGCTTCTTCTAGAAGGTTTAGTCCAAATTGTAGAGAGATAAAACACTTCCTTGGTGGTGGAGGGAAAACCAAGGAGCCTGATGGCTTGTAGGGCTTTTCCCCCAGATTCCTTTTCGGAAGATGTGCCTTTCCCATGGGATCTGTTGTGCAGCCCAGGGTGCTCACTGCCAGCCCTTCTGTTCCTAATGGGGTGGGGATGGGGCTTGCTGCTGTTCGTGACCTAATCCAATGGGTCACAGAGAAGACTTGTGGGGTCTCAGCCCTGCAAAGAGGGTGAAATGCCCCTGGTTATAACAATGATTTCCTCATTGTGGGAAATTTCCATTTCCTCAAAGTGGGCACCTTTCTGAGCCCCGCTTTCTAGAAAGTAACGCTGCACTGATCAGTGCAAGCCTAGCTTAGTGAGACCATGTGTTGTCCATGCCTCCACATCCCACCACGTGCCACCGGAGCCCGGCGCTGTGGTAGAGCCACCCTGCAGCTCCATGTTCCCGCTCTGTTTCTGCAGGGATGGCAGGCTGATGGCCGGCGACGAGCTTCTCATGATCAACGGGCAGTCGCTGGTGGGGCTCTCCCACCAGGATGCCGTGGCCCTCCTTCGCTCGGCCGCTGGCCTGGTGCAGCTGGTGGTCTCTAGCAAGGTACAGACATCTCCTGGGTGGTCTCACAAATGTACGTCCGCAAATATTTGTGCAAGTGCTGCGTGAAAAAGGCGTATTTTCCATAGGGAATCACATGTGCACATTTGCTGCACTAAATTTAAGGCACAGCAAGGTGAAATGTATCAGTGGCTGCCATAAGTCTATGGCAAATCAGCTCAGTATAGACCGAATTAATGATTGGCTTGTACTGTCACTGCCACTCAGTGTGCAGATGAGTATTTATTCACGCAGACGTTACCTAAGTTTTGGCCAAAACCGTTTTCTTAAAATTACATGCTAAGTAAAGCAGGCTGTTCTGAGCCTCTTCTGCTTCCTGCCTGCACAGCCTGTGTACCTCTCATCTCTGTCCTATCTGTGTGCCTGAGATTTCTTGATGGTGATCTCTTGGCTCGAGTTCCTTATTTTGTCCTTGTTAATAGCATGGAGTGGAGCTCTTACAGATAAAGGAACATGAAATTTCAGGGAAATGAGAGTCAAACTTATTAATCAGTTGGACTCTTTGCTCTGCCTTGATCGCAGAAGAGGTTGAGGGGTTATTACATAATATTTTTGTTCTTTGTTTAAGAAGATCTTGCTCACCTCTGTTTGCTCCTCTCCATGGTTCACATCCTGCTGCCCCTGGACCTGGGTTGCCACAGGTGTTTGGTGGGTGGCCAGTCAACTCCCAGAAGCACCCAGGGGTCTCAAATTAAGACCTGCCTGCAAGGTGGGGGTCACCAGGCCCTTTGAGGTGGTGACAGGAACATCGCAGCCCAAGTGGAGCACTTGTATGCCTGCATTTCCAGGGTGTCAGCAAGCCACTGTGTCAGTATTTTTAAATTTTTGATTAGCTTCACCTTCAGATTTCCCCAGCCATCCCGAAGCAGGTTTCTGTGGCTTTAATGTCTGGATGCTCTTAAGGCTTCCCCAGACGCTGTATGCACATGTTTTTCAAGAAGAGGCTCTACTCCACCATATTCAAAGTGAAGAGCCTGTGACTTCTCTAACATTTCTGTTAGACATTGAAGTTCGTTGCAGACCTTCTTCAGGATCACAGTCTGGTGTTGACCCCACCAGTGTTTATTCTGGATACACCACACTTTAACCTGAAGGAGATACATTTTGTGTTTTCTTTAGACAGCGGGGCTCTGACAAAGCACAAGGCAGTAGGCTGCATATATTTCTCCTTAAAATTAAGTGCTTCTTCATACGGTGACCTCATCAAAATAATCATCATGCATAGACTTCGGGCATAAAACGTCACTGTCCTGATCAGGCTGTGAATATGCTTGTCCTGTGCTCTGTGCACTCGGACAGTTTTCATGGCCTGGGAAGGGGGACTTGGAAAGGCAAGCAGTAGGGAATATAGCCTGTGCTGTGTTTCTGGCAGCCCCAGAAAAGGTGTGGATAGATGAAGTGTTCCCCAGCAGCTCCCTCTGGGCATTATTTGTTAGTATAGGAATGCAGCTTTGCCTTTTGGCCTGGTGAGTGCTCAGTAACACAGAATTTGTTCTAGAAGCAATGAGTCTGTCTGGCCACTGCTTCTGGCTGAGGCACATGTTTGCCTGCCAGAAAAGATGGCAAAGACTGGAAGCAGATGCTGGAGCATCAGGACTGAGTTGGTAGAGGACTGGTGGGTCAGCTTGCATTATATTCTCCTAAGTAGGGTTGTCAGTGTATTATTCTTATATGTGTAGGTAGATGAACGTGAAGGGAACATCCACAGGGAGGGAACAGGAGCACAGGGTGTGATTTGGGATGCAGTGGAATGAGTAATGAGGTCTGTCAAGTCTCAGTCCACTCGCAGTGACGTTTACTAAACCCATAGTGCAGAGGAACTGGCTGCTGGAGAAGCATTTATTTTAAATTGTTCTTTATGAAATCAAAATGTTTTAAACGTGTATTGGCCTATGTTTACTATATATGCCCTTTAAAACCAAGCCTGCTTTTTATAACCAGACCATTAAAAGTTTGAGCACATGGAAGTGTGTAACAGGGGGAGGATTACCAGGGAGCTCACACTGGGCAGGTGGGACGGAGCAGTTTTACTGTGACACTGCTGTTTTTCTGCATGTGATGTAATATATTTTTTGTCTCTCGGGTAGGAATCTTCTGAAGGGGATCTTCTGAAGTATCCTTCTGCCAGTTTGCCAGACTTGCTTAGCACTTGCTCAGTCCAAGACTCTGTCTCTTGCACTGACAATAAGGAAAACGAAGAGCCAGAAGAGGAAGATGTGAAAGGAGTGAATGTGTCTCCTGAAAAACTGGTTGCTGTAAGTGTGGTTTTGGTGTGACATTTTTACACACTCTCTCTCTCTCTCTCTCTCTCGATACCCACTTGCATCTGTCACATTCTTCTATAGCCTGACGTGGAGCAGGTCCTCAGGACGAGGCAATCCCATCCCACCCAGCCCTTCTCTGCACGGGAGGCGGGTGAGAAGCTGCAATGGGGATGGCATTTACCACAGCACCTGCCATCTCTGCGCTGCAGCAAGGCAGCAGCACACGGAGCAGGAGCTCTTGAGGCCGCCAGCCTGTGTTGCAATCGTGGTTTTGTTTTTCTCTTCGATTGTTTTCCACCCACTTCCACTGCTTTTGTTGGATCTGATGCAAAGTCTCTCGCCGTGCTTACGCAGTTACATGATCTTCTTTCCCCTCCTTTTGTAACAAAACTTCTTTAACAGTTTATGATCCAAGTCTTGAAGTTTGTATTTGCTCTGTTGAAGCCAACAGACACTTTGGAGGAGGGATAGGAATTTCTGGCTGTGAACCATAGCTGACGTTCCGCTGAGTAAATGCTGCCGGTTGATAATCTCACATGCATTCCCTTCAGGGCTGCATTAAGAAGAGATTAAGTGGGTTATTGTTATTTATTTGTAATGTAGCAGCTCTGTGAAACTTCATAGGTCTTCTGGGCCTCTCTTGTGTTGTACAGACAAAAAATAAAATTATGTTTCTAAACAAAAGAGCTTGCGGACTTGTTTTCCAGCAAGGGAAGGCAGGTGGATTCACTTGGAGCTTTTATCTATTTCTTATTTTCCCTTCTTGTCTTCCCCTCCCCCTCTTGTCTGTGACAGTTAAAATAAATCAGTTAAGCCTCTGGATGGCTCAGATATGATACTGGTTTGGTGATTTGTTTTGATTTTATATTCTTACACCTGAGCAAAAAAGCTGCTCCCCAGGATGAGTCTCTTGCTGTAGTCTAGCTGATGCTGGTGTTCACTTCCTACCTGCCTCTCATCTCTGACTTACTTGTTTATAACAATTCTAACTCTTCCACATCTCAGTACTCTTGACAATTTTTGTTATTTCTTCACTGTCTTCTCTTCTATGTGCCAGAGTGCCTTTTTGGGGGGGAGGAAGAGAAAAACAAATAAATGGGGGATGCTTAGCATGCTGATGTTGGTGCAGTGTTTGTGTGCTAACTTGAGTGGGCATTTAAACATTCTTTTGGCTATCAAAATACTTCAAATTCTTCTACATATCATGCTTCCAGTTCTGGTAATTTCTAATAAGGCTATGGCTCAGCAGCACTTAAATATAAAAATCAATTTTGACAAAATTTAATTATGTGTGGCTTCAGGATTAAGCTCCCTGGCATTCCGGTGACTCTTTTAGCACACACAAGGAGTTATTTGTCACTTGGTTGGCTCATGTCTTTTCCAGCAAGGCTGTGCCTGGTTGCCAGTGATGGCTTTTTTATCAAGTGTTTCCTTTCCAGATTAACATAATGCGCAGGGAAGCTCGAGATGGTTGAGGTGCACGTGACCATGAGGACACAGCTGCATGAGCCTCCCAGAGCCCTTCAGCTTGGACTTGAGTTTAGAGCCTGCCCTGATGTCCATCCCAGTGCCACTGCAGCTGGCAGTGATGGGAGCCACTAGCCCAGAGCCAGCTGGGTTTGCCTGCCGGTCGGGTACTCTCGCCCCTGATGGCAATAGCTCTGTGCTTTCAGAATACATCACTGAAAGGCTGAGGGGAAATCACAGAACTCTGGGTACAATAAACACTTTAGAAGAGCAGCAGCAAGATTTTTTTTCATTGTCTTTTCTGCTTCAATTAATTTCTTTTGTTGAAAGGATGTAATTTAAAGGAATGTAATAAGTTATTGGTGACTCTCAGGACCTCTTCTGTTTTTGCTTGATCTGCAGCTGAAACCATTGCTTTTCTGATCCAAAGCACAGAGTGTGTTTGTGTTCCCCTTGCAATTGCTGTGTCAGCCTCGGAGTGCAGACGGGGGTGGGCAGTCTGTACAGTGTAAACCTCTCTGCTTTACATCCTCGTCCATCCTCATCAGGTGTGGGCAGCCTGAGCTGGGCTGGGCTGTGCAAATACTGCATACCACCAGCCAGGACAGAGAAAGGTGAATGTATGGAAAAGATAAAATTCATGTGTTTTTTTTCCACCTGGCAAGACTGGGGGCGATTTGTCATAGCAAAGCTTAAAAGCTGATTTCAAGGCCAGTATGAAATCAAAACATCACAAGATTTTATTTTTAAATATATATAAATGTATAGTCAAATAGCTTATTGCAAAATCACTTTAGAAATGACTGTTCTTTGCTGCTCTCACGCTTTTGATGATATTCATGTGTCTTCTCTTTCTCTCACATATATTCCATTATATCTATACTGTAGATAAGGGATGACAGTGTGACTGAGGATTAGAGCTGGAACTAAGCTGAGCTATTTTTAATCATTGCAAATGTAATTGTATTAGACTTCCAGGATGGGTGGTACTCAAGGTCTGGACCAGGTAACTGAGACTCTGATCTCAGTCTAAGAGTCAGACATCTTAGATTTGAAGCTGATTCTGTACTCAGCCCTGTCCAGGAGTTACCTTTCTTACCTCTGACAAGAGGTTAATGGATTTTCTTGTTTACTCTGTGAGGCTTTGGAGGGACTTAAAGGGATGCTGTCAGGTGCTGGGTGGTTATGTCATGATTAGTAATTCAGGGTGTTGTATTGTCAGCTGAGGCTTCTCTGTCCCTTTTTTGGCCCAGAACAATGTCTGTCTAATTCTTTAAAAAGTCTAGAAGATACTACAAAACTTTCAGGAGCTTCTAGGTTTGTCAAAGATGTATTCTATCATTAACTTCTCTGTGAATATAGTTCACTGCTGAGTATTCAGAACCTTACTAATAGACGTGATGGACTTGCTGCTTTAGCACCTGATTGCCTAAAGGCTGCACCAGGCAGAAAAAACAATCACTTGGAATGAAGGTATATATTCAAATCTTCATCCTTGTAGCTACTTAGAACTCCGCTGGACTAGGCTCTTGAGGAAACTGATGTAAATTGTCACTGTTTTGAAGTGGGATGCCCCCCCAAGGTCCCTTCCAACCTGGTTTACTTCAAAATTCTGTGAAAAAAATAATAAAAATGAAAATTATCTTGTCTAGAGGCTGGAGGTTAAAAAGTTTCCCCATAAGCAAGTTGTTTTTTCAACTCTTTTAAGTTCCGCTCCAGCATTTTCAGACAGGGAGATAGAGTCCGAGCTAGTCAGCTTCCACAGGACACAGCAGAAGAGTTTAGTGACACTTGAAAACTGTAATTTAAGAGAAGTATTACTTTAAGTCTTACTTGAAAGTCCACTTGTTAAGTTTCATTAATAAAAATCGCATAATACAATTTTATTTGAGTTTTGCTTTTGCAGTCTCCTTATGTAAAGCCCTGTTTAACATTAAACATGCCTTAAAGTTCTAACTTTATTAAGCCTTGTGCTGCCGGGCAGAAAAAGGATTACATTAATATCCTTAAAGTGCATTTCTTTCAGAAGTAGTTTGGCCAAAATGTTCCTTAACTTCAGACGTGAAACACTGGGTCAGAGAGTTGTGTTGTCCTAAAGGTCCTGAGACATTTTAGGGATTTTAAACTCCTCCACCCTAACCCATATTTTGCCATGTGCAGTTGACACTGCTGGTCTAAAATGTCACTATTTATGTCCAAGTGTGAAATAGGATAATATGATTAGTATTTGCCTTGGATGATTTATTTTTAATTCTAATTCACTTTTACTAGTTTTTCTGTTGCTTGAAATTGAATCTGTCACTGTATTGCTGGCTGGTGGAGCAACCTGGGAAGTGAACTCTAAAGAGAAGGCTCATCTACCAAGAATTTGCAGTGTCCAATGAAATTGGGGCATTTTTGGTCCCTAGACAGAAGCATGTGCCATTCTTAGTTGCTTCAAAAGTTACGTGCCTATGTGTGGTTCAATATCTGATGGTCTGAGTATTTTTTTAAATGTTCAGCTTCAGTCACCAGCTTCATATTAATGGCTTGAAATTCCAGCAAGTTAGTAAACACAGCAAGAGGGTGTCTGCCTCGGAAGGTTTGGATCTGCAGTTGCTGGAGGCAGGGATGGAAGGCTGGGGACTGCTTCTCTGTACTTAAATCTTGTGTTCTCCCCTGGGCATCTGCCAGTCCTGATGCTGGAGGCAGGACCCTGAGCTGAGTTTACTCCATGGAGAATAGAACTGTGCAAAAGAGGAAAGGAGGTCATCCTTATCTCTGCCTTTGGAGGGGGTGCTGGGAAGGGAATTTGCCTCCCTTTGCCCAAGTTCACCATGCAGGCAAGCCCTGGGGACACAGCCTCTGGCAGCACCCCCAGCGGTGTGACCCTCTGCTGTGGGGTATCAGGGCCTTTCTACTCGTATTTAATCATCTTGAGATGACCTGAAGCGTGTGATCTGTGTCTTCATGTCAGCGCTGGGCACGTTGCACGCGGAGACGGCCGTGACCCAGCAAGGTCTTCACCCTCCTACCAGGAACAGAAACAGGATGTCTCCCGTTAAAGGTTCCTTGCGTGATCCAGGTTACCTGATCCCTGCCAAAATCCACTTGTGGTTTTCATGCAAGACATATAACTGAAAGGGGATAAATAAACCTGTTTGGTGAATGTGAAGAATTGCATTTGTTTAACTCAGTTCCCTCCCTGTTTATATATTTTTTTCTGTGCTGTTGGACTAACTAGTTGTTTCCTGCCATAAGCCTTTCTGTCTTACCAGGGAATCCATACATAATTACCCGTAGCTGTGCAAGCATAATGAAGAGGATAACAATGCCATAACTTTAAAAGCAGTCTTGGGGTCAAAAGTTCTTCTGGAAACACTGAGGGAGAATTTCAGAGAAAGCATTAGCATTGAGAAGGAACAGGAAGCATAACTCAACAATTAAATGTGTGCAGAGCGTGGGGAGGGGCCCTTGTTACTTGGAGTACTGGAGTGTTTGTTCCCATTAGGGCACTGCAGTCTCAACACAGGCTGCCGAAACATATCTTGCTCCTCAAACAGCACTGCATGGCTGGGAGAAAAGCAAGAAGAAGATTTTCCTGGCAGAAATTTGCTTAGCAGTGAAATGCTTTGCTTAGGGTGGGGGGAAAGAGAAGAAATTGAAGAGCCTGGTGTGGGGCTTGGTTATGTCCTGGGAAGGGTTCAATAACTCTTTTCCTCATCATGGTGAGGGCTGGCAATGTTTGCAGATCCTGTCCTGTGCCACATCACCCTTGAAAGGGGCAGGCAAGGGCAGTGTCCAGCTACACCTTGGCATGGCTTGGAGTTGCCGCTCAGCTGTAAATGCTGAATGTGTTGAAAGTCTGGCTGTACTGTACCTTTCTGAGGTACAGTCTTGTCCAGCATGTCCATGGGTGCCCATGCAGTGCCCTTCACCCATGCTGTGGCTGATGAGACGCTGGGTCCTACAGTGACCCCAGAAGCAAGTTTTCAGAGTAAATATAGTTAGGAATTTGGCCAAGAGGAAATGACAAAATGTTTGGAGACCAAATCTTGTTCACACAGAGTGTGTTGTTTCTAGAATCCCTATCACATTAAAATAAGCATTTGCAGTTGGCCTTGTTGAGGGGGGGTTGCTCAGCAATGGGCTGATTGTGGTGGTGTGACACTGGTTAGGGCTGGAGGAGGGTGTTGGCACACATCACATGAGCTGGGGGAGGAGGAAGAGTGCTGAAAGGCCCCCAGGGGTGCAGTGTCACTGAATTACTGTTTTTCACACATTGTAAAATTCACCTGTCAAGGAGACATTAACATGAATGCGTTTTTCGTGTCAGGAGGAAGCTCCTCAGAGCACTCACATTGGTTCCCTGTGCCTGGCTCCCAGCCCTTCTGGTCCTTTTCCTACTGCCTCCATCTTAAAGGCAAGACCAGAGAAGACCCTCTTTCACCCAGGGGCCAGTACTTGAAGGGTTCTCTGTAGATGTGATGCAGTCTACAAAATGTGAACAACCTCCTGTTGCTTTGGCTGGTGGAAGATAACCTTTCTGACTTGACCATAAATAACAGTGTAGAAAATGCCCACAGTTACAGTTTTTGCTCTTCCCGTGTGATATATTTGAAAGCTAAGTCAGCAGAGTAATAGAAACACAAGTTTATCTACGCTGCAGGTTCTGCATGGTCTTTGTTTTTGTGAATGAGGACTCTTCCCATAAAGCATCAGATACAGTACAGCCTGTCTCTCCTTTGGCTGTTTGGATCACTGCCCAGTTTTGAAGGAGATGAACTGCCTTTAACAAGCTAAAAATAACACCCTCATGGCGCTGGAACAAGAGAAATGCTGTCACAGCCATGCGGTTCACATACATTAGCAGAAGGATGATACAGGCTCTAGAATTTTTGAGTTAGTGTGAATGTCTCAGTACCACATCTGCAAGTTTTTGAGCATGTACACTGTCCAGTCTTGATTGGGATCAGGTAGAACTCATTTGAGATGTGCTGTGCAGCCTCTATAATGTATGAGGCTTCAGATCCTTGAAGATGCAGGTATGAAAGACACTTAATTCTTACGTATTCCATGTCTTCTTGTGTACTTAGGATGGTATAAAATGCCCAATTTGGAGCTGAAATCCAAAGCTCCCACCAGTGGCGTTATGGGAGTGCTCTCTGCAGCTGTTGGTTGACATCGGTATTAAGAAGGTTTTGTTTCATTCTCAGGAGAGCTATTTATTTTGAGGCGTGATTATTGCGTGTTTTGTCCCTTACTGGGAATAAAAAGGTTGTCATTATTAAAAAAAAAAAAAAAGAAAGAAAAAAACATAAGCAATTTATTGTTTGTCATGATGTAAAGGTTCTGGATCTGTGCTAAGCCATGAACCGAGCATGTATTAAACAAAATAGTGGAGTAGCTGAACCAGCTTTCACACTGCTTGAGTTCCATGTTTGTCATGGATTCATGGAATCCTTTAGGTCTCTGCTGTTTACTAAGACTGGTCTTCTGGGATCTCTCTGCAGCACATAGAGACATCTCGTGGGCAGTGACTAAACTGCATGGAAAGCATGTGTCCTGCTTTTTTGATGTTTGGTGGGGGGGAAAGGATAAAGCATAAAAAAGAGAACAGCAGGGATCTGTTTGTGTGCGTTTGATTTTCTTTAGCTCAAAAGCTGTTTCTAGTGAAAATCATAATATACTGCAGAAGAAGAGTAATCTGATCCAAAAAGGATTGGGAACTGTTTAGCTGGGAGCATCTTACTGTTTCCAAGGCATGTGTTGTCTGCGATATGTGTTTCTTGGAAAACTTGGCTGCGTTAGCCATTTCCTGCATTTCTTCCTATTTAAAAGGATATTTTTTAGGAGTTATTTTCTCTTCAAAGCATTATTAATAATTTTAGTGACTCTTTGGAAAATGGAGTCTGCTTTGCTTAGTTGCAGCTCTGACCAGTGAGTCATTGGAGCCAGCACAGCTGCGATCCTGCTACATCAAGAACTTGCCAGCATCCTCTGAAAAGTGGTCCGCACATTGTGGCTCCTGGTATCAAACACGTTCAAGAAGGTTTTGGAGAGTCTTGTAAAAAATAAATAGAACGTTATGGAAGATGAGAGTAGCTCAGCTCTGCTGTGGTGCATTTCCAGTGTGTTTACAGAGTGTGCATGGGCAGATAATGCTGCTGTCTTTGTGCTGATGAATGCCAGGTTTTGTTTCTTGTGCAGGTTTGTGTGTGACTACTTTGTAGATTTTGAAAAGAGACACAAAAATAACTGTGCCTCCTGAAGTAATACTAAGTCCCTGTCTAGCAACTACTGCTTTATACTGAAGCCTTAGGGTCGCTTTTGAGTGCAGGCATTTGGTAAAGTGGTAGACTAGACGTTCTTAGAGACCACTTTAAAAGCTTCTGTTTTGTTTATTTGGCGTTTCCACCTATTCAGAAAGCTGGGCAGCTCCAGTTCTTGACTGTTTATCAGATTTCCTGATCTCTTGCTGCACATGAACCGAGAGTTTTCCAACACTCTCTTTAAAATGAAGTAAAGGAGGCCTTGGATTCCCGTCTCCTTTGGCTGGGCAGGAGGAAGTATGGGCTGCACCAAAGGGTACCAGCACATGGAATTCCCAGGCAAGCTTCTGGGGAAGGTGGTGGATGCTTTGTTTCATCAGTGCTGCTAAACACAGCCCAAATGTGAGCCTTCCTGAAGCCTCCCTGGTGAATGTACAGAACTGCTGTCTGCCCTGTCAGCTTTGCACCAGCTTTTTTGAAACCAGGGCACTGGTTTTTTCTGAGGTGCCAGTTTAAGGCACTGAATTAGTGCTGATGTGGAGGTGATGTTCCTTCTCTTTTCCTCCATCCCTGGCTCCAAGTTGTTCTCTGCTTTAGTGTCATGACAGAGGGGAGCAGCAATGCAGTGCCCTTTGGAAGAGGGGAGTCCTCTAGCTTTCACCAAAAATTGCGAGGTCTGTATTTAATTTGGACTTCTTATGAGCCCCATGGTTCAGTTGAGGGAGCTCCCTGGGCCTTGGGATGTGCTGTGTCTTGGAAAAATGCCCCTGGGTGCTGCAGCCTCTGATGCAGTATGTCTCAGCTCATCAGCCTCCTTCTAGGATCTGTGCAGCTTTGTACGTGCCCTGAAACAGAGCAGTAAGGCATGGAAAACTCAGTGCTGTCCAAGATTAGAAAATCCATGTCCTCTGCATCACTTGCAATGTTAATTCTCGTAAATTATAGTGCTGCAGTTTGTAATTTGTCTGTGAGATGAATTCAATTAAAGTGAAAAAGAGCTAATTTAAAAGTGAAGGTATTTTACTTTCTGTGCAAGGCAAAGGGGCATGTGGAGTTCCCTGCCTAGTGGATACATTTAAGGCTTAAAGCATGCTGTGCCCCATAAAGCAATAAGTAATTGCACAAATAACTGGAACAGCTAGATTTATACCAGATCTTAGAAAAAAAATCTTGAAAATTTTTTTAAACGTTAAAGTCTTTAAGGCATCAGCTAGTCTCAAGGGACCAGGAAGAAAGAGTCTGTGCAGGGAGCAGGTGAAGGCTCGCATTGGGTGTTCTGGGCATTGCTCTGAAGGGTCTGTGCTGGCTCCTTGTGGAGGCCTGTTGGGTTCCTCCTGATGGCTGCCCCACAGACAATGGTGTTGAGGCAATTCATGGTTAAATGTTGGGGGTAGTGCTGCTTAGGGAAAAATTGTCGTGGCCAGAGACCAGGACAGAGTGCCAGTGAAGATGCGGAATTTTCCCATGGAGCTTGGGCTGGGGCACAGCCGTTCCTCTTTCACATGACTGTTCTGAGGAAGGGCGGTGGTCTTGCTGGTGGACTTGCTTTGCCAGTGCGGGTAGGGCAGAATTTGGCATGCTGCAGACTTCTCAGCCTGGTTCTCACTGCTTCCTTCCCAAACCACCAGGATAAACTGGTCTGCACTCTGCTGGTGCTCCTCAGCAGAGCCAGCCAGGCTGTGTCGTGGGGAGTCGGGTGGGCTCACTGGTGGGAAAGGCAGCAACTGAGGAGCTCTGCAAGGGCAGCAGAAAAGCAGTTTGCTTATTAAATTGTATCAACCTCCGTGTGCCGTCTTGTTTTTGTAGATCGGCAGGGATTGCCAAGCTGTTTGCGGTTAAACAATGCAGACTGTCATAATCCTGCTTCTCATCTCGCCTAATTAAGAGCCTGGTCACGCTGGAGCTTTGCCCAGGCGAGGACTCCGAGGGCAGTTGTTCATTCTGGTGCAGTGCCAGGACCGCGTGTCCCTGATAGCGCCGTTTCCTTTGAAATCAATTGAGATGTCACCGTCACTTGATCCCAGAGCTACTTAATGAACTGGCAAAATGGGCTCTATTTTTAGATCTCCCTTCAAACTACTGTGTGTGTTAAAGCTCCCCTTGTCCTTAACGCTGGGACGGCATTGGGCAGGATTTATTGGTTTAGTTTAATAAGAGACCTACAGGACTGAAATAATAAGCTCCACTTCCTTGAAAGTGAGGAAAATTAAAGTGGCATGGTTAAATCTGGGCAGCCACCTCGAGACAGTAAAGCGATATGTTCACAGCCAGAAGGATAAGGTGGAGCTGGGTTTTTCTTCTTGTCTAAGTTACAAGGGAGCCAAAGATTACAGACACACGCCTTTGGGGAGTTCTTGCAGGCTTTGTAGATCAGATTTCTAAGTGTTTTCTGAATAGGATAAGACTCCTGGTGGTTTATTAGGCAAGCTCAACAACTTAAAGAATATCTACTTCATTGCAAATGCTAGTGTGTCTTCCCCTATGTGTTTATAATTAGCGTCAGAAAAATACTTCTGCTAAAATAAAAAACCCACAGACATAGATAACTTAAATGTTTTTACTTCCTAATTGTAGTCTGAAGCCTATTTGGATAAAATATAATTTCAGGAAGCTGCTGAGAATTTCTTGAGGCTTTCCCTAGCATTGGTGTTTGCACACATGTGACCTTCTGTGGATCATACACGGGATTTGGGCTTTTGATGTCTGTAGGCTCACAGGCTCCAGGATTGCAATGAGGGGAAGGTAGCGTGGGGTGCACAGTTTTAATACAAGTGGCAATTGTGTCCTGTTTTTCTTCCCACCCCAGCAGATGAAAATGTGTGGAGTTGCAGAATGCATTGGTACTTTTCTCCTGTGGCACAGTCAAAATAAAAATCAGCAAAAACCCCAACATACCAGCAACAAACCAAACTCAAACCTCGTGTAGCAGAGGCACAAGATGTACTGAACAGGTCAGCCTTGAGCCTGGACTCGGTGGAAACTGGCCCTGGCAGAGGTGATTTCAGCATCTCTTTGTACACTGCTACAACCTAAGTCATTTTTTCCCCCGTCCTCTGAGCTGGAGGAAGTGGTCTAGCTTTGGGCTGGGAGCTGTGTGGTCTTATCAGGTGTAACTGCCCATGTCCATGCAGACTGCTTAAACCAAACAGCTCTATAGCTCCAGACTTGAGCTGCATTGCGCTCAGCTCCAGAAAAGTCAGATTGGACCCATCCCTGCCTGTTCAGATAGTTAAACAGCACACCAGCAAAACTGGCTGCTTTAGGGAGACATTCCTCTTGTTTTTCTTCATCTCTGTGCTTCACATATTTCCCCACCACAGAGTTGGCACTGGCCCTGGGCACCAGTTGGTTTGTACACCTGTAAAGCCACCAGCTACATGATTTTTGTGTCTGTGCGAATGATTTCTACTCTTGTGCAGGGGAGGCATCCTCACTTCATAAAGAGTGTTCTCACTTGTATGGTAAATTTCAATGTATCTTTGTGAGATTCATGAGGTCCTGTCTTATTTCCACATGCTTTTGCTTTCTTCTGGGTATCCCAGGAGTCTCTTGGAAGGAGAGCTTGTGGTACCTTGGCTATGGCCTAATTGCTGATGGTTTGGGTCTCTTGGGTGGGTTTTTGAATCTGATGTCTTACATATTTTTTGGAATGAATCCTTCATTAGGATGACCAAATCATAAGTGCTGGGTTTTTCAGACCGATGAATGAATCACATGGTTTTAAGTTTACATGGATCTGTGAGCTGGAGAGCATTTGATGCTAGAAATGGACTCTGAAGAAGTTGCTGCAATGCCTTGAAAAATCAAGAACTACTAGCTAGGATGTACGAACTATGTGGAAATTAAGTGTAGCTGTTCATGTTGAAGGGGAAGGAATCAAAAGCAGTTTCCATTCCAGCTTCCTGTTTTCTGCCAGTTTTATGTTTTCCTGAAGTTTCTGCTGTTCAAACTGAAATCATGAAGTCTAGACTTTGCACAAAAGATAAACTTTGGCTTTGTTGGCTTGGGTATAAGAGGGACTGGGGGATGGAAGGCTGGTTGTGGGAAAGACTGACGTTTTTAAGGTTGAATAGCAGAAGCAGAAATTATTTTTACAGGAAGGTGGTTACTTGGGTGGGGTTTTTTTTAAAACTGACTTCCAGCAGTTCACCAGCACCTTCCAAAATGCAGGGGCTGGGCAGAGCCTGCCTATGGGCAGTTTTGCTCCCCCTGACCACAGGATAGCAGGAGGCAGAGAACATGTGGCCGTGCTGCTTACCTTGTTACTTGGCGTCCGGACAAACGCAGTCGGTAAACAGACTTCTCCTGTCCTGGTGCATTTACTCAGGGTGGTGGGGTTGTGATTCCACCTGTAAACTTAAACTGCACGTTTCCAGGCTTTTTAAGTGCTTAGCTGTCATAACTTTCTGTTAAAAAAGCTTTTCGTCATCAAGCTTTGCAGTGGTGCTCAGCAGACACTAACAGTAAAATAACACTTTATAAAAGTGGTTTTCTCTGTAAAGATGTGATGTCTGTGGAAGCCTTCAGAGCAGCACAAATGCAGATAAAAGCTAGAATTTTGTTCAAATACATGCAAAAGCACCTGGGTGAGGTGCCACAAGTGCTGGATGCATTCTGGGGGCATTAGTGTGGTGTCTTGCAGAGGATGCAATGTCCAAAAGCATTGCTAAAAATTACTTACAGCAAACATATGCTGACTTAATACAATGACATGTTTTGGAAACAAACATGATATGCAATGGAATTTTCTGTTCCATAATGAAAATGAGAAAAATGTCATCAACATTTCTAGTTTACAAGAAATTATTTCTTTTAAATTTCTTTTAGGTGATGGAAACTGAGAAGTCTCAAGATCCAGCTTGTGCAGAAGTGTCCAAAGGAAACAATCAGAGTTCAGCTCTGGCAAGTGGCATACTGAAATACAGAAGTCGATCCCAAGGTAAAGCTGGGCTGATAGAAGGTAGCAATTGTAGATTTTTAATGTCGTGTATTTATTTTAACTCTCTAAAAGTGAGATGGCATTCCTTTGAAATCATACTAAGTTTATTTTGGAAGGAAAATCCCATCTATAAGATAATTGCATTCAGCCTCCTGAGCTGAACTATTGTAGGAACAGAAATATGCAAAACTTAGAAGTGTATTTCTTTTTTGTTTGTTTCTTTCTTTTCTTTTTTTTTTGTTTTGACTGTTTGCATTGTCTGTATATTTCAGTTTGCTCTGATCAAAATGCCCATTATGGTGACTAATGCCCAGATTTTCTGTTGCTTTGTCCCCAAGTCTTAACAGTTACCTGTGTGCAGAGCTTGATCGTGTTCTCAACCCTAATGCTTTCTGAGGCTCCCTTCCTCCTGTGTTCACCCTAATTTCCAATTACTAGGGTATTTTTAGCATCTTCCAGGGAGCTCCTCTGCCTGTAGCCCCTGAGGCTGTGAGTTGGTGGCTCACTGGGGATCCAGACTCTGTTCCCATGAGTGCTGATGCCCTTTGGCTGTGGGTGAGCCTGGAGCATCCGCCAGCCTGGACGGCAGCATGAGAAGGGAAGATGCATTCAGAGATGGGCAGAAAATAGAGAATTACAACTGTTCTCCTAGAAGAAGAGAGGGAGAAATGATGGGAAAGGGTTAGTCGTAGGTGCCAGGGAATGAAGGAATGCCAGGATGCCGGTCCTGCCAAGATTGCTATCCTGTCTGTGTGCAGCAGCAGCAGCCTGTGTGCTGGGGGAAGGGGAGTTGAAAAGCAGAGGTAATTTCAGATCCCAAAGTGGGGAGCAGGTTTAAATTGCACTCCGGGCAGTGGATACAAATTCTGCCTATGGATGCATCAGCAGAATTGCTTTCATGCTGAGTGAAAAAAAAGCAGCTGCCCCAGCTCTGTGCTCCATCTCTCCCTGGCACTGAGAGCGATGCTTGCACAGCCTCCAGGCAAGGAGGAGGTGGCAGAAAATGTGTTTGGGGCTGTCCTGAGCAAATTTTCAGTGCATCTACCTCAGCCCATGACTCCCTGTTCCTGGAGTACAGACAGGGCAGTGAAGATGAAAGGAAATCAGAGCTGTTGCTCTCAGTGACAGCTACAACATAACGCTGGTTTAAAGTAATCTTAAATCCTCATCATGAAATCCAGCTTGTGCATATTTGGCGTGTGTCTTGGGTTTTCATCTGTGAAATAGGGGTTAATGGCCCTTCCCTGTGTGGTGGGGAAATGACAAGGATAAATGTGCAGGAACTGCTGTGGCCAGGGATTCTGCAGGGACCTTGGAGAAAATGAGAATTGGAGGAGCCCTGGTGCGAGGAGTGGGATACTCTGTGGCTAATTACAGGATGTCCTTCAAGACAAATAATTCTGTTTCTTATGTGAACTCTGCACTCCTCTCTTTAAGACAAACTAGGATTGTTGCCAAAAGGAAAGAACATAGTATTTTTTTGGCACATTTTTACTTCTTCTATTCCAGAAAAAATTCCCTCAAAGTGACATGACACCTCCAGAAATGAATACTGCTGCAGTGTCAGGTCTTTTAATTTTAAATACATGAAGCTTGAGAGCTTAGTGCACTGGCAAGTGCCATTGGGTGTGAACAGATGAATTTCTTTCCTGTCCCCGAGCTACCGACTCAATTATCTTCTGCTTTTCCTTAATACGATGAGTTTAGTATCACTGAAAGATTGCAGGAAACCTATGACAGCAGGAAAAGTTCCTGGTTGAGTGTGATTAAAACTGGTTTCTAACTGCCTGTCTGGGAAGCTGGTAGCATTGTTTTAAGGCACTTTAAGTTGGGTTTTTCAGGAGGTGATTATTGCCTGCTGGTGAGAGAGGCTAAAGCAGCTCTCAGATGTTTGCAGGATGTGTTTCCGTGGTTTTTCTTAGGTGCCGGATCCCGCTTGGAGTCTGTGGGAGAAGACGACGAACTGACAGTGGAAAATGGTGAATCAAATTACGAAATAGCGGTGAAGTATTCCCGGGGTGGAAGAAAGCACTCTCTGCCCCAGCAGCTGGAGTCAGCAGGAGCCAGACAGGTGAGTGGGAAGGCAGAGCTGGCTGTGAGCACCTCACTGTGCTTGGTCCTATGGCATCTGCCTGGAGCTCGTAGAAGGGGGCGAGGGTCATGAAGCAGGAGCACGTAGGTACGTCAGGGGACTGGGACCAGGCCTGGACACCAAAATGGGATGTGTTGGCCACCTATGGAGAACTTCTTTGAGCATTGTGATGCTTGCTTGTGGCCACAAGGTCCTAAGGCTGTTCATCTTAAAAGTTGCAGTTCTAGAGATCTCAGGATTTTACAAAAAAAAAAAAAATCCTAATGCTCTTTATTTTAATTATTTTAAAATGTAGACCTTTCCCTTCTTTTTTCCTTTCTCCTTTTTTATTTAGCAGAAAAGGACTTGAGTATATCATGAGGTTACCTTTAATCCTTTTAATTTCAATTGTGACTGATACATTTCAAAATTATTCTACTGTGCGAAATGCGGGAAAATTACTGTGGCAAGATTCACTTTCATTGTAGTGAGCTGGGGTTTCATCCCTTGAACATTTCTCTGAATATATCTCTAAGATACTGCATCCCTCTTCCCCAACACATGCAATTTTCCCAGTATGACATCCCCAGTATCTGTGCCAAGCAATCAGAGCAATTATCCTTGTTTGTTGATGTTAGGACTACCATATCGTGAAGAAATCTACCCGTTCCTTCAGTGCTGCCCAAGTGGAATCTCCATGGAGACTGACCCAGCCGTCCATCATTTCCAACATTGTCCTGATGAAAGGGCAAGGCAAGGTGAGGATTTCTGTATGTTTCTCACATGTAGAAAAGCTGGCATTTAAGAGGTGTCTCCTTTACTTCCAGCTGCCCTCAAGCTAGCCAGTAATAATGCTAATGATAAACAAATCCCATTTCCGAACATAAATGCCAAAGTTACACCTGCAAAATACAGGGGACGCGATGTTCATGTCACGCGCTTGACACAGGGTGGCTTTCATTTTGGTTTGGTGCATCTCGCCATTACTGAGATATCAAATATTAATAATGGATCTGTAAATGTGTATGTTTATGCAAAGTTGGTGCAGCTACAGAACAGTACCTGTTCACATGTATATTTATAGACAAGCGTATTTTCCCTCTGTGGAATCTGAATACATTTTTTAAAAAAATAAATTACTGCAAATTAATTACTGTTAAACCTGAAGACAGGTTACTGGGTGATTGCTTCTCTGAGACCACTGAATTCCATGGGTCCAAAAGTCCTCTTCTCTCTCCCAATAGTGTGTTCACACACTTGCTAGATACCAGCTGGCTGAATGCTAAGGAAAAATAGATAAGCATTAACTGAGGTGTGTATTGTTTTCCCTAATCAAATCCACACTAGTATTGGAGCTGTCATTTAAATATGCTAAAAATATGCGTGTCCTTTTGTGAAATACTCTTTAAAGTCATCAGATGGATTTGTTCTGGAGTGAGAAGACTTGTTTTGAATTTCAAGCTCAAATGCAAAACTAATTCCTTATTGTGCTTTATATTTAGCAGAGAGAAATAGTGACTTCTCTTGATAGACTGACTCACAGTTGCTTTAACTTTCCTTGGTTTAGGAGCTGTGGGTCTTTTATGACGAGCAAATATTTTTTCATTTTTCGCGTTCTTATTCTTTGACCCCGCTTTTCTCATAAAATTAGATTATTTCTCCCCTTGGGATAAGCCACCCTCTCCTGCCTTTCTGCACTTAGCTCCAAGGTTTTAGGAAGCAGTGGGGAGAATGCGGACTCTAGTGATCATGAACCACCTAAAGCAGCTGCCATGTGGTGTGCCTTCCGCCCACCTCTTGGGTGATCTCCTCTGTTAGGGATTGCACCTTGATAGCGCTCGCTTTATTATCCCTGTGCAGACCTGGGACTTGAAATATTTTTCCACAGAGTTGTGGTGTTCGTGGCTGGGAGCCAAGTGTTTGTCTTTAGTTTTTCATCTGTAGGTAGATCTGCAAGGGGTGGTTTCCTGCTGTGGAGTGGCAGTGCTTGTCTGGAAAGGTGGGCTAGTGTAGGAACTGGTGTACTTTGCAGACATACTTCTCCCAACCCACCCATGGAGCCGTGGGGAGAACTCTTGTGTCCAGGCATGGGAGTGCCAGGAGCCTCCTGCTTTCTGTAGGTTGATTTGCAGTTGATAATTGCACTGGGTTGAACAGTTAGTGGAATTACTTTGTGCTGCACAAGGGACCCAAGTTGCTTCCTTTCCAGAAATCAGTGATGTCTTATCAAATTACTAGAAGCTTATAACTGTGGTGGCCTGCTCTATATTCACATAGTGAAACAAAAGATCTGATTGTTGTATTGGACTGTAAACACAGTGCTTGCCCTGGCAGCATCCCTCAGCTGGAGAGCGCTGCCCAAGGCAATAATAATGTCCATGGCTTCAGATCACTAAAGCACAACAGTTCTCCACATCCCTTGTCCACCTGGTCGGTGACTTTTCTCTTTATTCTGTGAAGTGCATGTACAGCAGTGACAAGAGGGGAAATACGAGAAAGGGTTGTGGATCAAGGAAGTGATTTGTCTGGGAAATAACTCAATAGAAAGGGGAGAGGTTCATTCTGCTATGTTCATCAGTTCTCTGATCAGCTTTGCAAGATGGTCCCACAGCCAGCTGGGGTAGTGCAGGGGTAAGAGCTAATGGATGGAGCCCTGGGGAATCCATTGATCTAGATTTATTTAAATACAACGTGATACATGTCTCCAGAATAATTAAAAATGTACATGTGAGTGGTAGCCCCCACATGCCATTCCCCTTTAAGCTACATTCCTGACATTGCAGCAGTGACCTTATGTCATGTTCTGAAGCTTTTCTTCTTCCTGAGGAAATGTAGGATCTGTGACATAAGAGAAACCTATAGTTAATCCTGGATATAGATCTCAGGGGTAGGAATTGACTGTCCGTTAATTTAAAAGGAATGTGTTATGTTTTTAAAATGAGAACGCCATCAACCCAGTGTTTTGAAAAAACCCAAAATAATCTCAGAAATTTTGCTGTATCAGCTTAGAGTGCCTGCTGCTACTTTTTGGGCTGATGAGTGTGTTGATAATAGAGTGAAAGTAAATGAGGAAATGGAAGATGGGAGTAAGATGGCAGTGCAATTCATCTGAAGGTTTTATGTTTTCATCTTTCCCTTGTGTTGTACGTTACTGGCAGTCTTTCTCACCGAGGTGATAATAGAGTAAGGTGCCAGCTGTGTGTCTTCTCCTCTCTTTTCTGTAGGGTCTTGGATTCAGCATTGTGGGAGGTCAGGATTCTGCTCGTGGACGCATGGGGATTTTTGTGAAGACTATATTCCCAAATGGAGCAGCAGCTGCTGATGGAAGACTTAAAGAAGGTATGGTAGAGAGAATCCAACTTCACATAAAGGACTACAGTTGGATATTATTTCAGCCCAGGAGGATGACTCAAGTACAGCTATATTTAGGCACCTGGCCAGCAGCAAGAGGCTGTGGAAAGTATGACATACCCTGTTTGTTCATCCTGTGCAAGATCATTAATACTGCACATTGCATCATTGATTATATTGCATATTGAGAAGGGGAAACTACAGCATAGCGGTGGTCACTTTGTTTTCCCCTTTCTCTTTCATGAACTTTATTTGCCCAAACAGTAAGATGCAATTCTTCAGTTGGAGAGAGGCAGTGACAGCATGAAAATACAGATAGTCTACAACATCTGGCTTAAAGATGCTTGTCTGAGAAGGGGTTATATATAGGGACATGTTTGGGAGAGGCTCTCTGAGCGTCCTGGTATGATTTTGACAGGACAAGTAAGAGTCATAACCAGAAAAAAACCGGAAGGATGGGATTGGCAGTAAGCTCACCCTGGTCAGAAAAGGAGATATAGCCAGATTTTTTACTGCTGTTCCATTCTTGGTGTTTGAGCTGAATGCATAGCCTGCTCTGTGTGTGCTGCACCCTGGTCTGAGTGCTGTGTCAGACAGACAGACTCTCAACACACTGTTGAAAATACAAAGTGACCATAAGTGGTGGTTTACAACCCTTCTGCAAAGGTTGTATTACTTTGCTTCCACGGAAAGCTGCTCCTGTGTTACTTCTCTCAAGCTGCTCCTGTGTTACTTCTCTCCTCATATCATCGTTCCCCTCTTTAAGTCTTATCACACTTGTTGTATTTGAGGCTGCTTTCGGTGCCAGCTCTCACACTTGCTGCTGGAGGGAAGCTCGCATCCCTGCATCAGAGGTTGTGCACTTGCCACGGGAAGCCAATAAGTAGCAGCTGTCCCATAAACCCAGCAATCATTTGCAGGCTATTCATAGCTTGAAAACTCTTCTCTTTTTTTCTTTACTGAGGCTAGGAAAGGAGAGGAGGGGTAGACTTAGCTGATGGTGTTGCCCCATGTAATTTTGCACAGACACAAGTGAAATTTCAGGAAGTGGATCTGGATCATGCTGACCCTTCTTTTGATAAAATGAAGGTAGATAGCGCAGCTGGGTATAAGTAGTAAGACCCAGAGCCTGAAAGCTGGTAGAAATCTGACAGGACATGTTCCTTGAGGTGAAAAAGACATTTGCTGTCACAGCATGTGGGCTACTACATGCTTCTCTGTCCGCAAGCATTTAGTAAGGGAACACATTTGCTTTCTGCACGTGGATGCAAGGTTAGTTTTCTCTGAACAGACTTTGAAGTGATGTGCTGTAGTGTTTCACTTAGTTCTTCATTTCTCCTGTTAATGCTTTCAAAAGAAAGGCAATTTTATAGTACCTTTGGACTTCGTGTCATAATCATCTATTTTCAGACTTTAGTTAAAATCCATTGTGTTTTCAACTTGTTTATGCGTGTGAGAATGCCAAGTTAAGGATCTCTGCTGAAGAACAGTTTTTACTCTGGTAATTCATCACTGGTAACTTGCAGAGACATTAGTAAAAGTGAAAATAAGTTGAGAACAATAAAAGGCTTTTTATTGAATAGTTAACTAGAATCCTCATAGTAGTGGATCACTTCATGTTCAGGAAAGATGTTTTAAATCTTTATAGCCTCTGTATTGCCGACTTCATTTTTTGTATCTTATTTACCAGGAGATGAAATCCTAGAAGTTAATGGAGAGTCTCTACAAGGACTGACCCATCAGGAGGCCATCCAGAGGTTTAAGGTAACATGGATGTAGTGCTGAAGAGATTCATGCGCCTCTTCACTCATTGCCATCTCGTACCCTCAGCTTGATACTCGTGCGCAGCCACGAGTTACTGTGTGCAGGTTTAGTGACAAATGCTGGTCACCTCACCGTGGTTCTGTGCTGTCTCTGCAGCAACTCAAGAAGGGTGTGGTGACGCTGACGGTGCGCACGCGGCTGCGCAGCCCCAGCCTCACGCCCTGCGTCACCCCCACCTTGCTGAGCCGCTCCAGCTCCCCCAGCTCCAGCGCCAGCGGCAGCGTGCCCGTCCCCGGCCTTGAGGAGCCCGACGGCTCCTCCTCCAGCCGCAAAGGACCTGGCCCCAAGGACAGGATCGTCATGGATGTGACACTCAATAAAGGTGAGGGTCCATCAAAATGGTCTGGGAGAACAAATCCCTGCTTCTTAGGGGAGTTTTTGGGAATGGGTTAGAGACTCTTATATCTAGTGTACCCGCCCATGCCCATTTGACCTTGAGCCACAGGATGAGGGGGAAAGTACCCTCTAATGTGAAAACTTCTGAAGAGTTCCCCTTTCTGCATTTTGCTTCTTCAGAATCAGCAGTGTCTTAGGGGTAGCAGTCAGTATGCATGCTGCTGAAAGAGGGAGGCTGTGAGATACCAGGCAAAATGTAAATCAGCCTCTTGGCAGCCCAAGTAGCCTTGCCCTTCTCTTAAAGGGCATGTCCGGCGAAGGCAAAGCTGCACAGTGTTGAAAAGTTGCCAGATGACCTCCTCCGTGAGGGTTGCTCTCATTATTAATAGTTTCTCATTGTAAACTTAAAGTGTTATGTGCTAGACAAATATGCCTATTTTTAAGACTTTAAGTATAGTGATTTTAAAGGTTGGATTCAAAATTTTGAGAGAGAATGTAAGATGTCCAGTAATTCCTACTTCAGGGATGTTGTTGTCTGAAGGAAAGCAAAGGTGAAAGTGGACAGAGGTGATCATTGAATCAGAGATTATGCCTCACCTTCCTTTGTGCTTCTTGCTGAGGAATGCCATACAGATATTTAACAAAAGAGAACAATACAATTGGCAGCATCTTCTGTGCTCGTGTTTTCTGCAGTAATTTTAGCTGATATCTTGACTGAATTGCTGCCCCTACTCCTTTGCACCTTGGACCAGATCAGACCTTGTGTGACATTTCCAGGAGGTTCCCACGGCGCACAGAGTATTTTCTGAGAGTGATGAATCTCAGAAAACAGTCAGGATCAGCTATTTTCAATCCTGATTTCCACTTGTTGGTCTTGGCTTCCTGACTGACTGCAGCTAAGGCCAGCCCTGAAACAATAACACGAGTCCTGAGCTCAGATGGCATGTGGGAACACAAACACGTGTGTGTCCTGTGCGATTACAATCTGCTGCATTTCTTTGTACTTCTTGTTTTTCACAGAGCCAGGGGTTGGGCTCGGCATTGGTGCCTGTTGTCTCACGCTGGAAAACAGTTCTCCCGGGATATACATTCACAGCCTGGCCCCAGGATCAGTGGCTAAAATGGATGGCAGATTAAGGTTGGTTAAAGCAGAAACTTGCTGGAGTGGTTTTACAATAAAATCGATTGAGACTTTGTTTTCACCAATTGGTTGATGTAGCAGGGAGGAAATTTATACTTAGGAGTTCACCAAAAAGAAAACATATAAGTAAAGACATTCCAAAGTAGTATTAAATACCCAGGAAACATTATTCTGTGTTCTGGAAACAGCATGATCATTAAGGTCTGGGTTGTTTGGTTGTTTTTTTAAAAAATTTCTCTATACAGAAAACTGAGCCTAATAGCACCCTATGAAAAAGGGGAGCAGCAAGAAGTGCAGCCTCATGCTTTTTTGTGAGAGCTGCAGCCAGAGACCCCAGACTGGGAGGGAATTTGCAGAGCTCTGCTATAAGTTCAGTCACCTGAAACTCTCCTATAAAGAGCTGGGGTAGGTGTTCCTGCAGCTGCCTATGCCCGTGGCTGCAGCAGTGCTTTTCTGCCCTTACTCTCAGTCTGGCAGGATTGCTGCAGGGTGGCCAGCCCAACTCACTCTGTCATGGAGCTGGAATGTCTTTAGGAAGCAGTCATTCCCAGGGTTCCCTTGTGCTTTACATTGGATTAAGTGACAGAAACTTCCTTGCTTTTCCTCTTGTGGAGACTTCATTTTTGAAAACCATTGGAGGAAACCTTGCCACTTTCTGCATTCCTGCATAAATGCTGGTGGGTGCTGGGAGCATGGCTCCAGAGGGGAGGCTGTGCTGAAGACACACTGGGACTGTGTGATCCACTTTGAGCGTGTGGTGCGAGCGCTGGTGCAGAGAGGCTGAGCAAATGCCTTGCTTTCACATGGCTAGAGAGTGCCTTCTGTTTCCTGGCTCACCAGGAAAACTGCGATAGAGAAATTTGATTTCTTGGAATAAGGGAAGAAGATAATTTTATGGTGGCATTGCTGCCAAAACCCTTGAAAGTTCCTGTCATACAGAAATGTCTGCAGGAGACAGCATTTAATGGTAACTTGCTTTCTTGCAGGCCCCTTTGGAAAACATTGCAGTGCTGGTTACGTCTGTATGTAACAGCTGTATTGTTTATTAGGTTTACGTGATTGATTATATCCAGGCACACTTCCCAGATTTTTAGCTTGCTTCTTTGAGACGTTGCTTCTGTTGTCCCATCAGCGATTTATGGCTTCATAGGCCAAGACTTACAGGATGGTTTTGATTTTTGGAAAACGTTGTTAATCAAATGTTGGCTTTGCAATGCCAGGGGAGGTTTGAATCCAGCTCCTCTGTATCTGAGCTCCCTCTCTGTCATGTGGCTGTGTAAGTGACTCCATTTGTGTAAGTCTAAAGGATGGGCAGAGCAGTGGGATGATTGCACAACTGATAGGTTACCCTTTACTTTCCTGAGCCTGTACCAGAAGTGCAGGTTACTGAATTGCAATTGTTATTTTGCCTTTGTGTGTAGTCATAGTGTAAACACAATGTCATTGTCACGAGTGGCCCAACATAAGCCAGCAGTAGTAGATTCTTTGAGTGTCTGTTCAAAGCAAATGTTTCAGGAATTACGGAGAATGCTTTAATGATATCCCTAGCTGATGATATTTTCTTTT
Source organism: Lycocorax pyrrhopterus obiensis (assembly GCA_014706295.1). Classification (NCBI taxonomy): domain Eukaryota; kingdom Metazoa; phylum Chordata; class Aves; order Passeriformes; family Paradisaeidae; genus Lycocorax; species Lycocorax pyrrhopterus. Next base: position 9,079,929 of record JACSVZ010000014.1, on the reverse strand, counting down.
GAATAGTTCCAGATGTCTGAGCACCATAAGCAAGAGTTAAGAAACTGAGAAAACAAAACTAAACAGTCATAGAATCATGGAATGGCTTGGGTTGGAAGAGACATTAAAGATTGTCTTGTTTCAAACCCCCTGCCATGGGCAGGGAACCTTCCACTAGATCAGGTTACTCAAAGCTCCATCCACCCTGGCCTCAAATGCTTCCAGAGATTCTCTGGGCAACCTGTTCCAGTGCCTCACCACCCTAACAGCAAAGATTTTCTTCCTAATACCTCATCTAATCCTGCTCCCTTTCAGTTTAAAGCCATACTCCCTCGTCCTATCACTACATGCCCTTTTAAATCACACAGTATGTTTTCCTTTCAGGAGAGTTTTGTTTTGTTTTTTCTTTTTCCTTTTTAATGGGTTCTGTATGTTAATTTTTAGCAAATACAGGCTTACCACGCTTACTTTTTTCCTGGAGTCATTTCATAAACTCATATCTAAATCATGAATTTCTTATCAGTGTTTCTGTTAAGTAATTCAATATGGTGTGAAGGAACAGCCCATCTGAATCTCATTTTTCCTCTTCTGTGCTCAATAAGTATCTGAATGCAGAACTGGAATTGAAGCTTGTTTTCACCCTGCTCCAAATGCAGACAGTTTTCTTGGTTGATTTGATAGAGATTTTTGCGCTGACAGTAAGTGCAGAAGGGATCTCCCTCATGAACTCAAGAGGACTTAAACCATTCAACTCACTGGGAGCAGCAGCAAGACCAGCTTCTTTGAAAGTCACTTTTCCAGACCACTTGTGTCTTTGAAAAACCTTGGCCATCAGTTGAAGGTACAAATATTTTGCATGGAAGGTGGTTGTGATGAGGTGACTCTGTCTCTGTGCAGCCGGGGTGACCAGATTCTGGAGGCGGATTCTGTGAGCCTGCGTCACGCCGCGTTAAGCGAAGCCTACGCAATCCTGAGTGAGTGTGGGCCAGGCCCGGTCAGCCTAATCATTAGTCGTCATCCTAACCCAAAGGTGAGGAGAAAATGAGTAAGTGTATCTGGGTTGTTTTCGTCTGGCACTGTAATTTGAGCCTTGCTGTCGGAAAAGCAGAAAATGAAGAAAATGGCTTTTTCTCTCTATGGCATGTATTGTGCAAGATGTCAGGATTGTAATGATGCTTCCCAGTTTTGTAAGTCATAGCAATGCTGGACCATCCCTGCTGCTTTTCACTTAGTCACCCACTGATCAAATGTAATTTTCCTGGAACTGCTTGAATGAAGTGTTCCCATCTTTCTTGGTACTTGGACGAAGTAGCAACGCAAATACAGCACAAGACCTCTTCTCCTAGAAGTTGTTTTGCAGTTACTTTGTCTTTGAGTAGAATATAATTTAGGGCCAGGAATATAAGTATCAACAGCTTGAATTGATCAACTATAATAAAGTAAAATCTATCCAAAGATCAAAGTTTTCCTTCAGGAATTAAAACTTGAGAATATAGAGTGTACTGCTACTGAATGCATGCAAGGTCAATTTGGAAATACGGCTGTATTTACAAAGTAAGTGTTCTCAAGCATTTTTAAAAAATTGATGATAGAAGATGAAAGCCTATTAGCCAAGCTATAGGGAATAACAGCTTCTTTTATTTCAATATTTCAAAGAATTTCATGAGTGTACGAAACCTTCCTGTTTAAACAGGAATGAAGCTGAAAAAATATTTGCATTAGTGGGTCCAGAAAGCTCTGACTTTTGAACTCATAACTACAAATGGAGACCTTAATAAAGCCATATCTAGGAGAACTCAGGTTTCTTATTTTGTAATTAATCGTGTATTTTCTGCTAAATCAAATACACAATCAGCAAATAGGGGTCTGCTTGCCAGAGTTTGTTATCTTTGCTGGAAGGCCTGGTGCTGCTAGAAAGAAAGAGGCTGTGGTTCTGTTAAAGGTAAGCATGGAGAGGGTAAGAATTGGGCTTATGGCCTAAGATAACAGTATTTCTGGTGAGTCTGTGTGCTGTGCTGAACCAACACAATGGTTCAATGTGATTGCTTTATTAAGGCATACAGACTTTTTGGAGAGTCTGTAAGGAGCATGGAAAAAAACCACCATGCTGTAGAGCCTGCCCTTTCTCATCTGTCCCTCTTCTTGCTATGGTGGGGTCTTGAAAGCTGATGAGTGACCTAACCTGGTGTCTGCTGAAAGGATGAACTGAGTTAAGCTAATTGCTTGCTATTACTCAGTAACAGAGGGAAACTATTAAGTGGCTCCTATTACAGTTTTCCATAAGCGATATTTAAGATGACAACAAATCCTTTGCCAAGAAATGTATGAAAAGCTAAAAGTTGAGCTGGAGAGACCCTAAAGCATTTTTCCAGTACTGAATCCATAATCCAGGCACTATTGAGTCCATAATGTCTCATAGCCAGATCTCTGGAGGAGTGTCCATGTGGGAACCGGTATTTATTGTTATTTTACTTCACATGTTTTCTGAAAGCACTGGGAGATCCATAGATAAGTGTGGGTATTTTATTTTATTTCATTTGCTCTTAATAATACCCCGGCATGCAGATTGGAGTTAGGAATTAGCTTGTCTCTTTCCATTTTGAGCTGCTTGAGTCATAAAGGATGCTAAACATCAAAGTTGGCAGAGTTTGCAGAAGTGTGGATTTTTGGTTAACTTTAAAAAAAATACCGCAGTGTGCCTGGGACCTGGTTTTACTCTTGGGACATGTTTCACCAAAAGGTTTGTGTTAAGGCCGTGGATCATAGTCTAAGGACGTAGTCCATGTCCTGAAGGAACTCCCTGTGCCCCAGGAGCCCAGGTACTTTAGGTTTGCTGTAAGGTCATGACACAGGCTGGAAACAGAGATGTGTTTCTACAAAGGTTCATCTTGTTTTGAACATTTTTATACTTAATTTCTTATTTTATAACACAAGAGGTCCACAGTACATTTTGCTGCTGAATATGTTTGCTTTGGTGTTTTCATGTACTTCCAAAAGAAATACCACAAAATTTTCTTTCTTCTTGTTATTCTGAGTGACTATGGCGTTTATGCTGCATTTAAACTGCTGAGTTTGCTTCGGAATCTCTCAAATCTTCATGGTTCAGGAAGACTCAAGTTTGTAGTCTCTATGCTGGATTTTAATTCATGTAAAGCAATGTGCATAGAAAGTATTTTTGACAGAATTAATTTGCTTTCTGTTCTTAAATACCTATTCCTGCAGACTAGTTGTTCCTGTATAAAATCGTATGTTTTCCAGTAATAAGAATTTAACGTATGGCAGTAATTAAGGGCTAAATTAGCAAATCTAGTAAACCAGTATTTATTGTAAAACCAGAGAAACATTAATTACCAATTACTGATTTAGGTTTTCTTTTCAAAAGCAAGGAGAAATGAAAATTAAAAAGACAGCTAATATTATGAGAAGTCTGGTATTCTTCCGGTAGGTTAAGTGTAGAATAGCCTAAGTTTCTGATGTATACCTGTACAAGGCAGTCTTTGTCTATTTTAAAGTCGTCTATTTTCTTGACAAATCAATATACAGCTCTTAATTGAGTTAAAACTGGGCTGTAATAGCTTCATTTGATTTCTTTAACTCTGGGGCTCTTGTATTTGTTTGTATTGTGTGTCACTTGGTTGCAGTGTTCATGTAGCTGGCAGGCTTCTGTTTCCTGGTTTCTGCAGGAAAGTGGCATCGAGAGAGTCTGAGTCAGGGCACAAGGACTTAGGAGCCCTCAACTAGGTCTTCTTTATTGCATCTTTAAAAATAGTGGCTTATATGAAATGAATCATATACTTGTGATAAGTGGTAAGGCTCTTGTAATTTCTTGTACCCTGTTTGAGCTTTGTCTTCCCACCGTACTTCAGGTTTCGGAGCAGGAGATGGATGAAGCAATTGCGCGTACTACCCACCGAGAGAGCAAGGATGCCAGCTCCTCTCACGTCACAGGTAGCAACTCTCTAGTTCTCTTCTCTAGTGTGTGCTCTTTCCCAGATGCAGGAACATTTAAGGGCATGCTCTGAAGTTCCCCAGCGTTATTATTTTGAGAGCCCTTAAGACAGCAGAACAGTGTGCGGAGTATCATCACTCTGTCCACTGCAGAAATTTTAGCACAAACATCTAGTTCAGATGGATCAGCTCTGCTGCTTGTGTAACTTGCTTTTTTTCACTAGGCTGCCATGACCTGAACGTAGGGTTGTCAAGAGGTGGTTGCTCTGAACTTTTTTGAAGATGAGGGGAAGCACAGTGTTCCAGTAGGGAAAGAACAGGAGGGACCTACTCCGTCTGTGTATGCTTGCCCTTAATGGCAAAAAAGTCCCACAAAGTATTGTGACCATTTGAAAAAGTCCAGGTGTTGCATACTGGACTATATGTTTTAATGCCATTTTGACCTTTAAAGTCATGTCAAAATATGTGCTCTGGCATCTCTGTGATGTGTTCAAACTCCATACTTAGCACTTCCTGAAGTCTGGCAGATGAAAGCGAACTCTTGGCAGTGGCAGAGTGACCAGTAAGGTGATGTTCAGGCAGAAATGTTACATTTGTTACAATCTCCTTTGTAAGTGTGTCAGCTAAGACCTGCTTTGAAACTGACCTTGCCAGTGGCTGCTAATTTGTCTTCTGAGGTTGCCCTAGTCAGCAGCATGCTCCAACAGATGGGGAAGACCATCTCCTGTTCGTCTCTTGTTCATAGCACTGCCCTGGACCTGGCTGGTGTAACACGTCTCAGTAGTAACATTCCGTCTGATTTGAGGGAGAGCTTGTGAAATGTTACATAAATCTTGCTTTAGGAAAGCAATTCAGATAATGAATAAGTGGGGTTAAAATGTAGCCACCAGCTTAGAAGATGAGTGAGAAACTTGTTTGGTTATATGGACCACAACTTTGAGTTTTGGTATCTAACTAATTGTGTTTAACAGGAGCTGTACAAAAAAGTCCGTCTCCTAGTGTGAAGGCCAAACAAGGAGAGACCTCATCTCCCCTCAGCTGGACTATGAAACGCTTTTTGGAGCCAGCAAGCCGGGTAAAAGGATTAGATGCAATAAAAATCAAGTCTGCTTCAAATTCAGCTTTTACTGAAGTTCTTACTTGGTCAAGGGGCTCAAAACCAAGCCTGTATGCTTCTTCCCTGTCACCTGTGCTCTGTATAAGGCTTTATTTTTTGTGTCACACATTTAAATTGTGACAGCAGCAAGCTCCTGTTTGTCTGTGTGACTGTAGCCTTTGGGAGTGATGTGCAGAGATGGCAGAGAAGGCTCTGGGGTCCCACCTCCTGCCACCTCGGGGGCATTCCTGCTCTGTGGGACACAGAGACAAAATTTGCAAGAGAGACCTGAGCCTGTGGGCAGAAGGCTAAGTCCCTCTGTATAGCCATTGCAGTGGAAAAATCTGTTTTTCCTAGGAAAGTCAAGGAAGCCACTGTGTCTGAAGGTACAAAGCCTTCCCTCCTCTCAGTGTAGAACATGTATAAAGGGAACTGCAAAAGTGAATAATTTCATCCCTTGTTTCTGTACTGAACCACACCTGCAAAGCAGTGGGATTTGGAATCCTTTTTTATTTATCGTATTGGGTAAAAATGTGTTGGTGTGCAGTGTTTCAGCCATCCAGTTTCAACAGTTTAGCTCTCAATATACTGACAAGTCCTCTATTTTAAAAATTGGCTTTAAACCGCCTTTATGGACACAGCAGTGTGAGTGGAGTGTGTGGTACTCACATGCAGGCAGGGGCTTCAAGCATCGATGACAGCTGGTCACCAGGCTCACTTCTCTTCAGCAGGGATCCGTCAGCTCTGAGGCAGAGCTTTCCCAGTACTTCTCCCACGATGGTACGAGCCATCTCCCCTTCTCCGATGCCGTACCTGGCTCATGTGATGAAGAGCAGCTCCGTCAGAAGAACAGAAACAGTTTGTTGGATGATGGCTCTCTTCTCCCTGGCAACCTGAGTAAGTGATGCAAATGTGTCTGGTCATTGGGCTAGTGGGGGGAGAGTCACTGAGTGCTGAGTTCCTATACAGGAAAGCTGTGGTGGTAAGAAATGCCAGGCAGTGTGGTGCAAACCAGTGCTGATCGCATGAAATTCTGAATTTACAACAATCCACAGAAATGCCTGTTTCCATGGTATTTTGTTTGAAACGCTGTTCTGATAATGTGAAAATGACTTTGGTTGGTTTGCACCAATCAAAGATGAAATGAGATTGACACCACTGCAGGGGATTTTTTTTTCAAATGACTGATCATCTTACGATCATTTATGGAAAAGTGTTCACAGCTATCTCAAAAACTTTGAAACATCACATATAGCAAAGGGTCAATATATGTGTAAAAACAAACAAATGTGCAATTTTACATCAGATACTTTGCATGTGTGTCTTTCTTACCGTAGTAATTAACTGAAAGAACCTTATGTGTCCTTACTGACATGCACCTGATCTCCAATTCAAAGGATATATTTGTCCTCCCTTTCCTGTGGTTCTCAAGTAATTTCTTTGTCTACAGCTTATTTTCTTTGTAAATTATTTAATGTTTAAAAGCATTTTTACATTTCTAACTAGCCACCAAACAAAGCAAAACAAAATAACTTTCTATGAGGTAAGATGCAGTTCTTTCTAAGGAGAACATGGAAAGAGTTCTTGGGTTTGTTAGTTGGTAGTTTGAAATTGATTGTTGTGTGCTTCAGTCTTTGTTCAAGAAAGCAATTTTTACTCTCTGTAAGTTAATGCAGGAGTCCTGAGCTTAGATTTAAGCAAAATATGAAAGAAAATCTGTTGTTTAAACTAAAACACACATTTGAATTTGCATCCCTTTCTTCTTTGAGTCATAGTCATAATTTAGAAATAAACTGAAAATAGAACTAGACGTGCCAATGAACTGACTTTGGGAATTACCCATAAATTGCAGTGCTATCTGCAGTCCCTCTTGATGTTTACTGTAGTTAGAGGGAGGACATGGAAAGCCTTTTTGCTTTGTGAAGAGGAGTTAAGCTTCCTCTGCAAACAGAGCCACATGTATTCTGCTGTAGTGAGATGCATGGTGTTAAAAATCATCCGTAAGTACAGTTAAAGTATAACTCTTTTTTTTTTTCTCCCAGCTGCTAGAGATGCGGGAGTGACAAAAGCAAATGGTTTGGCTTCTCCAGCTAGTGGTAGGTCGTCTGGCCATCACAACAAGCATGTGGAGTCTGTCCGACCCGGCATCCTCAGTGACAGCCCCAAATCTGCCCGCAGCCCCTTTCACCGACAGAGGAGGGTTGTTTTCTATGACGGTGACGCCAGTGATGATGATGAAAGTTCCCACTTGCACAGAAGCCAGAGGGCCAAGAGCCAGGAGGATGCTGGCATTGTCATTACAACCTCATCTGTAGAAATCGATGATGAGAGCCAGGACAGTGAGTCATCGAGATACAGGGGCATGGAGACATCTTCCCCTGTCTTCAGCAACTCTGTGGAGTCTGCAGACAGCACTCTGGAGCAAATTGAATCTCCTTTTTTCCCCATCATAGCATTCGATTACTCAAGTGTGCCTGAAGTTCGTCTTGGCAGCCTGAGTTTGAGGGAGCTCCGGGAAGCACAACTTGAATCCAAGAGATCGCCAAAACTTGAGCACAGAGCAGTCACCAGAGTGAAAAGCATGATGAGCACTGAGTGCCGAAGCCTTCAGAGACACAGGACGGAGGAGCATGGCTCTTACAACAAGCCTGTTGCCAGGATGCTCCCTCACAGCAGGAAGTGTGAAGCACCTGACCTGGCCGGGCAGGGCCAGGCTGAAGTCGTCACTCTGGTTCGCAATGAGCATGAGTCATTCGGCCTGGATTTGGAAATCCAAGCCATGCCCTTAAAGGTTGTTGTCACAGGGATGCGGCCAGGTGGACCAGCAGAAATGGTAATTTGCGTTGCCTTGTTGTGATGTGCCTTCCCATTGCAGGGATGATTATTATTATTTTTATTGGTATTATTAAACAAGTGGCCTGTTGAGAGTAAGTGCAACTGAGGTGTTTGTCCTTGCTGGGCAAAATGTCTCACCCCATGTTGTTCTGGAGCTGCTGCTAGATAAACTGTCTGATTCAGAAGTGCACCCAGGCTAATTCAAAACTAAGAGAGGCAAGACACAGATCCACTGAGATGATCTCATCCCCCCTTGCAATTGCAGTTTTGAGGGCATGCAATTTTTATGTTTAACTATGGGCAAAGGCAAACTAAGTAAATCCTGGTGGCAGAGGATCGTGGTGATAAATGTTAATTATGCTTTACTATTTTACTTGCACATGTCCCTGTATTACAGGGATCTGGAACCACAAAGCTTTAGGTGCTGGCCAGGTTTGCCAAGAGCTACGGTAGTACCAGTACCAGTAACACGTTGCTCTTCTGCACCTCATACATGCCCATACTAGTACAGATACCTGCTTCATGGTGGTTGTGGAATTGCTACATGCAGAAGTGCAGAAAGAATAACGCTCTGATGTACAAACCTGGCTGTAGCATTTTTAATCTCATTAGTGGCCACTAGAGTAAGAGGGGATATGGCGTAGCAGTTTGAATGGGGCTGTGAGATCTGGGGATTTGGGGTGTGTTCCTGCCTTTTTCTCAGACTCATTTTGCAGTATTTAGAAACAAACTTTTACCTTAAGAGCTCGGTTCATGTCTGTTTACTGGTTTAAGAGAGTTCCACCTGAGAAATAGTTCATGCATGGAATTAAAAGATGACACGCCGTGTTCCAGTCCTGAAGAAGCTAGGGCTGATCCATCCCATTTCATTTAACTAAGAGGGCTATGTCCTCCGTCCTGATACTCATCTCTCAGAGAAACCAACGGCTCTTTTGACCTTCCTGTTTTAGATTGATCTTTAATTCTCCTCTTGGCAGAAGCACAGTCTGCTCTTTATTTATGTGCTGGCAAACTGACAGCAGTGATACCTGTGCTCTGCAGTGACGTGAAGTAGGGGATGTTGCTCATAAGATATTAATTGCTTCCCTGCAATCTTCACCCCTGTGGCAGGGCTTCTGGTGTGTATTTATAATTCCCTCAAATCTCTCATTGCATCAGGGATCAATGGGCAAGATGGCTGTAGGAGATGAGATTACCACCATCAACAGCATCCCCGTCAGCAAGATGACGTACGAGGAAATCTGCTTGCTTATGCAGTGTCTTCCCACATCCGTAACCCTGGAGATCCAGAAGGCAGCATCAGGTGAGAAAGTAGTTTTGCTTTTGTACCATTTGTACCATTTTTTCTGGGTACCAGTGAACAAAACATCCTTGGATCAGCTGGGTCTGACCTTCTGCTGTCGTAGCTTTCCGCATGGATTCAGAGAAGAGGACAGGGGGACATTGTGTCTGCATTGGTGAGCCAAGCAAAGCACTTCATCACCAAACCAGGCTTCAGGGTCCTCTCTAGCACCATGATAAAGGGAGAAAACATATTCCTGTGTGAGGCATTCAGAGGTCCCACATAGAGCAGGTCCCTCCTGCCAGTGTTTGCAGAGGTCTGAATCATTTCATGCAGTCCTGGAGCTAAAATGGTAGTGGCTCTTGTCCTGACAACTCATTTTATTGCTGTGCTTGTTCATTAAATATATTGGCCCTTTATAATCAAATCTCTCTCTCTCTCTTAAATCTGAAGTTCTAGTAATATTTTTATGAATGGACAATAAGACACTAAAAGCCCCTTTTCTTTCTTTCCTTCCCTTTTATGTGTCAGAATTGTCTAAGGTGCAGGAAGATGAAACAGTAAACCCAAGAAAACTGAAATCTTATAAAAATGTTTATTTGCATGTTTCATTACAAAAAGTTTTCTAGTGTGAGTTGAAATACTTGATACTTCCTTGCTTTCTGCTCAGGGCTGATTTATGCTGCTACAGCAATATATGAATCCCCACAGACTGTACAAATTATGTGGTGTGGAAATGAGTGTTTGAAAAAGAAAAGCATACTTTTCAAATTCAGGAAGAACATAATATTTTGCTTTGTTCTAGCTTACGATCTTCTTTGTGTACCTATTAATACCTGGGAACCTAAAGTGCTTCCAGATGCTTGACTTCCAGTTGTTCTTTAAGGAATTCCAGGCTTGGCAGAATCTTGTTCTTGTTTCCTTAGGTTGCTGTGGCTTTTCAAACCAGTAGCATTGGGGTAAAGACACATTGGAACTCCTTTGTCAGACACTTCTTCTGCTTCACCCTTCCCCTTGCCTTGTCCCACTGGCAGAAAAGGTGGTCTCTTCAGCATGTGATCCACCATGCTGAAGCAGGGCGGTACTTCAGATTCTAACTTGGCTGCTTCAGATTGCTCTCCTAAGGTGTTTTTCCCTTGTTGACTCAGGAGTAATCAGCACTTCTTAACATGGATACCTAAGTTAAGTGATGTGGATAATCCTGCCAGGTTTGTGTGAGAAGTACAGAGATGTGCAGGCATATTTGAATGAGCAGGAAAGGATGCTGACACTGTGAATAACCTCTCCTTCTCCATACGTTTTCCAGCCCCATGTCATAGTAACTGGCCTCTGGAATGCAGCTTGAATGGGAATGCATATCTCAGAAGCAGTGTAGAGAGGTGGAATCTGGTGCTTGGGGTGAAGTGCTGAAAACTAAGGATGTGAGAGATGGGTGAGCAGGAATGTGTCAGAGTGCAGCAGTGACAAGGAGCTCAGTGCGTTGCCAGGAGTGGGTTAAACATGTACTGGAAGCAGGGAGAGGTCTGTGCCAGAAATGCAGTAAAGCCCATGTGCTTAATGTGTGCATAACGTCACCCATGCGTGTCACATTGAACACCTGCAGAAGTGCCGAGGGGTCAGAGCCAAGTTATTTATGCACAGACTGTCACTGTGTTATCTGGTCACCTTTGCTATGTCAGGGCTTTCTGTGCTCTCTGGAGTCTCTATTGGAGGCTTCAGTGATCAAACAAGTGATGAGAAGCAGTGCTGCTCAGCGTGACTTACTGCATGCTGACACTTTGGTAGTTGGCTGCTTGACTGCTGCAGTTTCAAAGATGAGAGTTAAACAGATCATGACTACTCACCTTGGATAAGTGGAGTGCTCCCTTCTGTGCACTACTCAAAAACACGGGGTTATGATTAATTTGAGTTGTTGTAAACATCATTACAGAAGAGGAGGAGTGCAGAACAAAATGAAAACATGTAGTCTATGTGGGTGTCTATTTTTGTAAGAAAACCTGGTGTTTTCTGTATCACTTCCTATATTTGACAGGATTTTGCCTTTTTTTTTTTTTTAAATCATGATGCAGCTGTCAGCAGATTTACAAGCCTCATCCTGTCTCCAGGGGTAGACGCTCAAAATCAGGCCAATGTCAACAGCGTCCTCACAACGGAGGAAGAACAGAGTTCTGGGAAGCGAGAAGGAGCAGGTCTGCAAGCTGCTGTGGGCGGCTGCGCGGCGGAGAGAGCAACACTGCCGCCCGATGCCCCCAGCAGGGACGTGCACAGGGGCACCCTGAAGGGCAGCCGTGACGAGGACTGCACAGCCATCCCTGTCACCGACATCGATGACCTGCTCAGCCAGATGGGTGCCCCCGAGAGCAGGGCCCCACGCACCCCGTCGCGCGCGGAGAGTCCCCTCCGAGACGAGTACACCACGATGTGCTGCTGTGGCACTGACGAAGGCTGCCCTGGATCTGAGCCACGAGCAGCCAAGGAGCAGCTGCTGGAAAAAACTGTGAATTGTGGAGCTAATGCACAAGGGGTTTTGGGGCTGTCTGTGTTGGACTCCATTAACACAGGCAAACTTTTTACTGTGAATAAAAACTCTTTAAATAACTATTCTAGGAATTTTAGCAGTTTAAATGAGGATGAGTTGCCTGCAGCAAGCTCTCTGGAAGGTAAGAGGAGTGACCTGTTTCCAAAGTCGATGTATGGGGCTGCAGAGGATTCTCACTCGGACACAGAGTCTGTCACAGAAGCCTTTGACAGTGTTGGTGAGGTGTTGCTTGGGCAATGTGCTGCTGCTACTGCCCCTGCAGGCTGTACTGCAACAGAGTCAGATGAGGAGCAAATTGAGATTTGTTGCATGAATGACGAGCCGCAAAAGCCCGCACAGGAGCATCATCTCACCTCTGGAACAAGCTCATCCTCACTGTCCCCGCTGCACCCTTACAGTGGCAAAGTTTTGCAGAATGAGGGCTGTGCAATGTGTGGGTCACTGGAGACAAGCATCAACAAACTAGGTTTGGAAGATCCTGGTGGTCCCACTCCATGTCCCTCACAGTGTCCAGATGTGTCCTCTGCATCCTTGGGTTCTCCTTCCTCAGTTTTCCTGCCAGAAAAAGACATCCTAAAGAATTCAGTCAATATCCCTGAAGTTTACACTTTCTGTAACAATGGTGCCTTACGTGCAGAAGAACAGATGGATTTGGGGAGCAGTAATGAACATAAGAAATGCTGTGAATCCATTGGAGAAGAAGGGTCTCTGCACTGCAAAAAGACAAGCTTTTGCTCTGCTAGAAATGTCAATGTCTTGGAGAACAACTTGATTGAGAAAGAAGGATGTCGTGATAAGCAGAGATCCAAATGTGAAAGTGAAATGGCAGTTGATGACTGTAATCATGCTGTTAATTATTGCTTGGTGAAGAAAGAAACCAACAGTTTGTCCACCTTGTCTAAAACAGACAGCGATCATGTGAATGCTTCGTCAACAAGAGGAATATCACTCAGGTCACCCTTTCCCACTAGATCTAAAGATCCAAAGGCTAATGCAACTCATGACTTGCCAGGAAAAAATGAGAAAATTAACTCTGCGACTTCAGGAAGGACTTCAAATGGAAAAGTCCAAAGCTCAGGCACAAATCACTGCAAAGGAGCTGCAGTACCGCACAGTCCATCCTCACAGAAAAAATCCTGTCAGGAGTCTAAGGCAATGGCACAAAAAAGTATAATGGACACCCTTTTAAATAATCAGAAATCTAAAGCAGGACCAAAGCTAAAAGGGTTCACCATCAAAAGCAAAGCAAAGACAAACTCAGATTCTTCTGGCATTACTCCTACCAAAGTCAATGGAGCTGATCAGAAAAGGGCTTCTGTTTCTCCACAACTGTCCCCCAAACTCCTGGGAAAGAAAACACCACTGTCCCGTAATTCACCTACAAACTCAGATCCTGGGAAGAGCATTTCAGCAGCCTCCAAGACTCTGAAATCAGAGCTAGAAAATAAACCATCTCTGGTAATTTCTGAAGATTCACTTCTGCCTCTCCTGAATGGCAGTAGCAGCCCAACCACGAGTGGTGAAATGAAATGTGGCTGTGGAGAGCTATCATGGGGAAAGCCAAAAGAGAAGCAAGTTTCCATGCAGGCTGTGGTGTGTCAGGGTAAGGGTGCTAAGGTGGATGATTTCAGAGCCAGAGACAGTCAGTCCATAGTCACTTCACCTCCTCAGGGGATACCAAAAGTTGAGTATGTGAAAGGGAGGACTGATAACCCTGGAACAGGCCTGAACACAATCAAGAGCATCTACAGTGCAGATGACCTTAGGCAATTAGATCTGCAAAATGTAGGAACATCTGCTGGAGCCTGCTCTTCTTCACTGAGGTCCCCCTCAGTTCAGCAGGAGCAGCTGGAAGGGCAGGAGATCCAGCGCACTTTCATTGAGGTGAAGCTTTCCTCCTCATCGTCCCCCTCCTCCTCCTCCTCTGCCTCTTCCTCACCAGCATCGTTTTTGCGGCTGCCATTGCTGGAGAAAACAGAAGAGGTGAACGCGGAAGTGCCTCGGCTGACTGAGGAGATGGGGACCGTGCAGTGTTTCTCGAAAGCAGATACTGCTGGAGACAGACATCTCTGTGGCTTGTCGAAACCTGTGACGAGGACCTACTCAATGCCATCCCAGTTGTCGGGTCACTTGAGGGAGGACTGCCATGCTGCAGAGGTTCACCCTGTGCAAGGCCCCCAGGGCCAAAATGCAGAGGAGAAATACCCACAGGCAGCAACGGGGATGTTAAAGATGGTTCACCTGAATCTGCCTAACAGCCAGAGTGGAAAGGAACAGGCGTGTGCCTCCAAAAGTGCCCAGAAGGTCCATGACACCTCCCCCTCAGCCAGTGACATCAGCTACCCCACTGCTGATAAACTGAGAAGCTTCAGGAGGAATTACTATTACTATGAGCTGAACTGGCCACATGAGCCGATTTCATCCTTCTCTGTCAAACAGAGGATCAAATCCTTCGAAAACCTGGCAAATTTTGACCGGCCCATTGTGAAGGCCATCGATATATGCTCGGCTGCAAGGTTGCCCCTTGCCAGGAGGTCGTGTGGTGGGTTGGCCACCACGTCCAGCTCTGCTGAGGCGCCATGGGCGCTGCGGCGCAGCTTGAGCTCCTATGGTGGCAGCCCCAGCCCAGCCAACGCTGTGGCCAAGTCTGCCCCCGGCACAGAGCCCGTGTGTGTGACCGAGGGTGGCAAAAGGGATGGAAAGCCCCAGAGGAGCGAGGAGGATGGCGCTGGGGCAGACGTGGCTGCCTTGGCCTCACAGGTGCGCCGCAGCCGGGGCCTGGGGCGGCCGCCGCTGTCCCGCTCCAGGCTGCGGGAGCTGAGAGCCCTCAGCATGCCCGACCTGGACAAGCTGTGCGGAGAGGGCTTCTCGGAGCCGCCACAGCCCGCCTGCTTCAAGACAGAGCTGGAAATCACACCCCGCAGAGCCTTTGGCACGCCTGCCCAGAGCGGGGCAGCTCCACCAGCCCGCTGCAGCCCTGCGGAGATGGGTGCGATGCGAGTGGGAGCCTGCAGCCCCCGGGACAGCGGCTCAGGGACGCCGGGTTCCGCCTCGGATGACGATGTGCCCCATGGCAGCTCTCTGGATGGGGGAAACAGCTGGTCCATCAGGTTGGTGTCAGCTTTGCTCTTACTGTTTCATCCCTACCCAAGGCAAAGCTTCCACTCTGCTACAGGTCTGCCCCAAAGCACGTTTCAGCTGTGGCCCCAGCCTGCTGTCCCCTCACAGTCTGGGGGTCCCATTCACGCTCTTGGTGCCTTGGAGCTGCCATGCTGCTGTGTCTTGGCTCCAGTACAGGATGAAGCATTTTATCCTGGCATGGCTGGGCTCCTTTTCTGTGGCCCCTCTAACTGGTTTTGGTCAGTTTTTGGCCATGTTACAGCACAGCAGTAGCGGTGGAAGGGAGGCTGCACAGCACTGGCTGCCAGCACAGCCTGTGGTGACAAATGAGCTTGTTGTCCTGCCAGAAGCAGTCTTCAGATGTAGCTGTCTCCTGTTAATGTCTGTTGCTAAAACCATTGGGGAAGGATGAGGAGAACACAACAGGGACTGACTTTCAGAGTTATTCTTAAATATATCTTCTCTACCCCTTCCTATTCTCCCAGCACACACCATTTCTTAACAATTTTCAAGATTCTCTCTCTGTCATTTATACCAATACAGGCTACACTGTATACATGAAATGTATCTCTACAAAGTTGGGAAATACAGAGCTCTTCTGTCTTTTTATGTTTATCCTAGCTTGGATCAGTTGCTCATCTCAAGTCTGGACCAGCAAAAACTGCAATCTGTTTTGTCAGTGGTAGTACCAAAATGTGATGTTGCTGCTATGCTCCAAGAAGTCAAAGCACAAGTCAAGGTAAAAAACACAAGATAAAACTGGGTTATTGGTGGATTTTTGAGGGTTTTCTTAAGGGTAGATAAAATCTTTTCCAAACTGTTTCAGGGCTCCTCCAGTAGTCCCATGACAGGCTATTACTATCAACTGCAGTGGATGTTAATTTTACTAATGCCTGCTATAAACCTGTAATAATTTTGAATGGCTTTTTGTATAAGAAAGTTCAAAAGCAGTTTTGAGTCACAATAAATAGACCTATTTTAAGTGGAAAAGTGTTCTTCCATCTGGGCTCCCCAGTAACTGCTCATCAGAAGTTAGCTTTCCACTAGCCATCTGGGTCAGACTCAGTTTCCCCACCATGCAAGGGATGCTCTGCTCCTCTTTGTGCTTGATGCCTTTTGCTAGAAGCTGAAATCACAGAAATTGAATTTATTTTGTTTAATGCTGAACTTGAACACCAGAATGCGGCTGCTGAACGGTTTATAAGAGACTCCTGTGACCTTTTTGTTGTCTTCTGTGGAAACTGTTTTTTGCATTAAGATATCCTGCTTCATTATCTAGGTGTTTGAAGAAGATTTCCAAAGTGAAATGCCTGCCAGAGCATTACTTCCCTGCTTTCGGTGTTTCTGTTTGTGGGATACATCCACATCCTTTTTAAATCAGAACAGAAGTTGATAAAATAATGACAGTGCTGGAAGGGAAACTGCCATCTGGTCTGCATAACTGCTGGCTGAGCTGCATCTAGAGTGTTCTTGAGTTTTGTTCACAAAGATGCAATTTCAAACATAGAATGGGCTGGGGGGGAAAGGACCTCCCGAAAATATCCAGCTTTATCTCCTTCCAGGGGACAGCATAGCTAAAGCATGCAAGTCTCAAAAGATTGGTGAGCCAAGAGGGTTACCTAGGTTTACTGATAAAATTAGGACTGGGTTGCACAACTGGACGAGGTAATTAAGTGTTCTCTAAAATAGTTTGCATGAGGTCTTGGAGAGATTATTTATTCATGCCACTTTTCAAAGCCTGAGAGCTCAAGTATTTATAAAGCTGAATGCTTTTTGGAATGCACTCCTTGTCTGCATAGTTTCTTATCCATATTTAAGCCCAGTGTGGCACATACTCTGGAAAACTTTACGCTATTCAAATGGTGGATTTTGAATGTACAATAGAACAGTTCTTCATAGTTATCCAGTTGCTGAAAAATGAGACGGACTGCCTGATTTGGAGCAAGAGCTTCCCTGGGAAGAGTTTGTCACCATCCTTTGCCCTAAACAGTGCTGAATTTACTGCTAGCATTTAATAAATGCTACTACTACTAATAAAAAAGAGTCACTTTATTTAGGTCTCTATGACTGATATATTTGTCTAACAGTCTGAACAGAGGTGATTACTGGAGGCCTGGTGTGTCCTTTGTGTGTCCAAGTAAAGCAGTAAGCATCCATAACCGGGTCTCTTCCCAGTATTATGTGTGCTGGCAAGGAGCAGCTTTGAGGGCTGGGGAGGGAGGGAATGCACCTTGGGAATGGGAGGCCGGTATCCAGACTGTGTTGTTGGCTGGCTCAACACATATGATCCTTGGATAACTCTTTTACATCTGAACTTCCTGACTTTTTTTCTTTCCTTCACCAGTGTAAGCAAATTAAGTTGAGATAATCAAGGGTTGGAAAGGGCCTGACCTCTTGAACAAAAAGGGTTGCTATAGTACTAACAGTCAAAGACAGATACATGTTTCCATTGCCCTCACTGCACTTGGAAAGAGGCTAGCCTAGTTACTTAACTGATTTTATTATTTCTAGCCAAACATAAAGCTGTTGTCACTTGAGTACAGGTGAGCAGGGCCTTAGCATCTACAAAACACTCTGGGCAAAGATGTTCTGCCCTCACTGCTCCTCTCTCCTTGAGTCCTGGTGGATCAGTGATGTGGAGCAGGGTGACATCAGTTTCTGACATTGCCTCTGTATAATGCAGGGATGCCTCTAGTGTAGGAAATCTTCCACAGACACTATTTGGCAAAAAAGATGCAGCAAAACCAAGAATTTGACTGTTGTTTCACCAAAAACACTAATGATCTGTGCCTTTCAAAACAAAAGGCAAATGCTGAGTTAATATGTTTAGTGAACTAAATAAAGCATTTAATGCTGAATAGATTAAGAGGTTGGTTTCTAATGATTTACTATTAATTTTAGTATTGGCAGTTTCTGGAAATAACCGATGTTAGATGGGATCCTGGGGAAAAGCTGAGAAACCTGCTTTCTACTCCCCACATCTAATGCTCTGCCCCAGAGCTAGCTACTATGTGCCTGCTCCACCAAATTCCTTCCTACAGTTCCCCTTATAGCACAAAATGTGATCTCTGTGACAGCATCAGACCTGTTGGATGCAAACCTGCACCAGTCCTTTTCCTGTGCTGGATGCTCCCATTTCTGCAACAGCACAGCTTAGTCTCGTTAAGGCCACTAAGAGGCTCCTTACTTTCATCTCCCAAGTGAAAGAGTTTTTTCTGCTGTCCCATCTGACCTTCCCAGGCTTCAGTAATGTAGCCACTGCGCCTTGCAAGATTGTCCAGCAGTGCTGAGAACAGATCAGTGCAACTGCCCTGCATTACATCTACGTTATCCTTTCAAGAGAAAGCAGAAATTGGATAACAAAAGTGTTAGTAATTCCCTAAATAGTACAGTGCTTGGTCCAGAAAGGTGTATGGAAATGCTGCATTTTGACTGCAAAATGGTGAACAATGCAAAACTCACTACAGGCTGTGAAAATTAAGCTGCCCAAGGTTTAATGCCATTTCACTACCCTAATTTTGACTTTGCTTGCTAGCCTCGAACTGACTGAAGAAACCTTCCTTGTCACCTGAGTTCTCCTAGATGGCTGCTTCGTTCTGTGGCATGAAGTGAAATGCATTTAACATCTCAGTTTTAATTCCTTGAGTTGCCTTTTTTCACCTGCCGTAATCTGTGGGTACTGGGAATTTGTCATTTATGTGGGTACTTGGTCTTGATTTTTGGTTTTGTGTTTCTTCTTCCCTTTCCTGTGCACCTCCATTTTTCTGCTAGAGCAAAGAAGACACGTACTTTGTAGTCTTGCACAAAGAAGAAGGAGCTGGCCTGGGATTTAGTGTTGCTGGAGGAATAGACTTGGAACAGAAATCAGTCACAGTAAGTGATGGCTGCAAGTCATTTTTCTACAAAGCTCACTTTAAAGCAGGCTGGTGATTAGATCAAGTGCTCGTTTATCAAGACTCACTGCAAGTCATTCACAGTGTCTCTCAGAAGCAACAGCTTACCATCTGCTACTGAAATCAGAATGTCTGGGAAGCGTAATTTTTATTATTGGAGATGGATAACAATTACGCTTTCAGGATTTAAAAATCTGTTACTGGATGGGATGGGCTAGATCTAAATCCTATGCATTTAAATAAAATTCTGCATGCAGCTGCAGTGCACACAGCCTTTTAGGGGAGACTTTCATTCCCAGCCCTTGAAAGGAAACTCTGTGCAGCAAAGTTTTTGAAGGATTTTTCAGATCCTGAAACTGATTGTTGCAGACCTCAGCTCACATTATGGATTTCACATCACAAGTTTGAGTTAGTAAGACCTGTGGGTGGTCAGTTAATGAGGGTTGTTGTCTGGTTAGGGGTTTTTTAAGTCTTAAGCAGCATTCTGAACAAAAGATAGTGTCCTATTAAGATACTGGTGTGTAAAAAGTGACTGTTCAAAAACAGATCAGTGAGACAGAAAAATCCAAGAAAACTGGTGTCCTGTGTGACGGTTTCTTTAACACAAAATATGCATTTAAATTCTGCCCTGAAAGAGAGAGACCCATTAAATGCTGAGGTTAGAAGAAGGGTATGTCCTCAGTTTTGGGGCCTGCAGAAGCCCTTGCAGGAATCTTCTGGGTTTTTCTTTTAGACAAGACCAGTATAAATAAATGTATTTTATATTAAACTGTCATTAAGTTAGAATATGGTCAAAATCTAGAGAGCAGGCCTTTACTTCTCTCACTGGAGAAGTTGTTCCCTGTCTTTGGCCCAAACAGTGGCAGCTCTGAGCAAGAGGAAGGCTCAACAGTATCCCACCCAGAGAGTTCCTTACAGAGTTCCTTACCTAGAGACTGAGACTCTACCTGGAAAATAAGATCTTAAGCTCTCTCAGACTGAGGAACTGATGAAGTCCTTTTCCTGAATTCTGTTAGCCATGAGACCAGAAGAGTGTCTGTTCCTGCTCTTTCCTGATGCTTTTTGTTCAGTGGGTGTAAAGGGATCTTATTAATGTTCTTGACCTACTGGGATTCTGGGTCCCAGGTAGATTTAGGGTTGCCACTGGATGCTGAGCTCCTTAGAGGGGCTGTTGTATCCACACTTGGGTGCAGAAATAGGAATGCCTAGTGAGCTTCAAGGTACTGAGGAGCTGAGCAACTGAGGGAAGGCAGCAGATTTTTTGGACATGACCTCTGTATTCCACTTGCATTTGCATGCCTACATCTGTTATTGAGGCTGTTATTCCAGCTTTGAATGCCTGCTTAGACTGGCTGGAAATTTATCTCCTTGAATCTGTGGGGTTGTAGCAGGTGCCCATCTCAGCGTGGCCCTACAATGAGATGGAACAGGAGCCAAAAGGCTTCTGATGCCTTGCTGTTGGTCTGGGTATTAGGATAAATTCCCAAAGATAATGCCATGCAGAATTGTGTCCACAGATTTGCTGCCTTGAACATTTGCTTGGCAGACCCAGTACTGTCTCCATGGGAAACCATATTCTGGCTGCTAAAATTAGAGTGCCTAATAGGCAAGTCCTTAAATACTGGGTCTTGAGTCTTTTAGTTCCTTTTTGTAAATGACACACATCTAAACTTGCTGGAAGTTTTCTCAAAGTTTAATCCACCCTGAATAGAGTATTTTTTTTCTCTAGAAAAATGCATTTCAAGCCGCTAAATCATCCCTTTCCATCTATTTGCATGGTATTTGATCAGCCAGATTGAGGCGAACAATTAAATACTTGTACAGCTGCAGTAAGTCAGAGCCTTTCTGTGCACAGATGTTTAGAAATGTGCATTTGAAAACAGCACTGGATGCATGTCCCAGTCAGTGGGACCTGGGGGAGTGGGTGTCACACACCACAGCATTCTTGGTGGTTGCTGTGGCACGGACATGGACTTGACCTCTCTGTCACTTGAAGTATGTTAATTGAAGGCCTTTGAGGACTTTAGTGAAGGCATAAGTGATTTGTGATATTACATTCCTTAGCTGTTTTTCTTATCTTTGGCTTAGAAACGACCATGCAATAATAGCATCTTTTCCTCTGAATTCCTCCATCCCCAAATGCAGCTCTGTCTAGTCACTGTGAGGGTGTTCACTGGAGCAGATGGCTGTGTGCTCAATATCCAGGCAGTGGGCACTGGCTGCGAATTTTGGTAGAGTGTCTGTGTTCACCTTGGCCTGTAGAACACTGTGTGTGGTCATGAGATTAAAACACCCTTGTTAAAACCTTTCTTGTAGGTTCACAGAGTGTTTTCAAAGGGAGTGGCATCTCAAGAAGGGACTATCCATCGAGGAGATCTTGTTCTGTCAATCAATGGCAAATCTCTGGCAAGCTCGGTCCATGGGGATGTCCTGAATACTCTTCATCACGCAAGGCTGTACAAATATGCAGTTGTTGTCATCCACAAGGAAAAAGACAAAACAAACAATTCCTCCAGACTTGAGATATCAGCTACTGGCAGAAAATGTGTGGGGTCTGGAAAGGATGTTTCCATGGAAATAGGAACAGGTATGATCTTTGTCCAAGAACAGTTGGAAGGATTCCTTTGCAGAGCAGACTGAAGGGAAAAATATCCATGTGTTTTAGATTAAAAGTGTCTGTGCCTTATGTGATTGAAGGGAGAAAATGAAATTACTTTTAAATTTTATTTGTTCTCTTTGGAACCTAAATACAGTTTGGGGTTTGGTTGTTTGGTTGTTTTTTTTTTTTAATTATTGTAACTAGGCACAAACTTATAAGACTTAATTTAGGGCCGAATCCAATTTCTACTTAGCTAAGTGGTTCTGCATATTCTTCCAATCCAGGACAAACTCCTTTTAAGTAATAACAGTAGTCAATGCAAGAAAGAAAACAACCAGAAATTATTTTAAAAATAAAAAAAATATCAAAGAAAACCCCATGCCCTGCAATTTGTTATGCATAGGAACTGAGCTTGTTCTTTGTAAAAGCAGATTTCATACTGTTTCTACTAGAAGCATAGAAAAAATTATTTTTATGTTGCAGTAAATGGAAGTAAGCCGTATTGAAGTCAGCCATCCCGTAGGAAAGTAGGGATAAATGGTTTAAGTGGAAATGTGTCAGTGGAATATTAAGTTCTTGTCCGAGAGCAAGACATCATTTTGGTGTAAAGGCTGCGCCTGGGGTCTTAGGAGGAGATCTCTGAAATTTTTTTGTAGATTTAAGACCCAAACTTCAGCACCTGTCTGGATAGTGCTGCTTGGGAGCAGGGCGATGACCTGCTCCAGTGCTGCACTGCTGCAGGGTCCTGGGGAGGGAGTGGGCCATGGTTACAGGCTGTCTGCTCAGAGAGCTGGCAAGATGCCCTCCAGGGCAACACCAGGCACTCAGCTCTGTCCACCCCAAAGCCAGGACACAGAGCTGCCACTCAGTTATTTTTAATCTGTTGGCTGAAATCATTACTGTTCTCACAGGGTTTTATTTTCTGTAGCAGTTCCTATTGTTTTATGCTCGCAGTGAGTTTTATGATACAACTTTGTAACGCAGCTTAAAAAAAAAAAGAAGAAAGCACTCTGTTAATTAATGGATCAGCCTTTCTGGAATTGCTCCCATGGATATGATCTGTGTAATTACCTCAGAGTCCCTCTCTGCCCTAAACTCCCTACATCCTGCTCCTTGACAAATGCAGAATATCTGCTGGGTCCAGGCACTAGGGGGCAACATGTTCTCGTAAGCAAAATAGCGTTGGGTTATTCAGGACCTCTTTCCACCCTTCCAGGCAAAGGACATCTCCAGATGTTTTAGATAACGTTTAAAGTTGTCTGAGATAAGAGTAGCAGTAATTTGTGATAATGCAGACTGCATAGTTATTACATCCACACAAAGCAAAGAGGATCCTGTTTTCCAAAACTGCAGATTTATTCCGTCTTAAGCAAAATCGTATCTTATTTCAGCTACAGCAATATTGCATTTCAGAAATATCTGCTATGTAGGAGGCATGGTGCAACTACAGTTAATTATAATTAAATACATAAATAGGAAACTAGAAACAATTTTTCACCCTAGTAAGTGATTACAGATTTTTGCTTAAGAGAATGGAACATGTTTGCTTAATGAAATATTTCATTCATTCTTGTTCCTTAAAAAGATGTGGCTCATTGAATAAGCAAAGGGAACAAATGAAAGAAAAAGAAATGCTCTCCACTCCCTATTTTTGTAATTTTTCAGTTATTTTGTTGATGTTTAGAGCATTTGCTAAATGTGCTCGCTGTAATTTTGCCCAAAAAAAGATGCCTTGGCAGGTTTTGTTGAACATGTAAACTGAAAATGTCTCTGTGTGTAAATGCATTTTGTGCTGTCTCCCATTCACAGCTACAATAGAGCACATTCACTTCTGAGAAACTTGGTGGCCTGTCCTAGTCTGAGTAACTGAACTCTGAATTGTCTTGTCACTGCAGCAAAAGCAAAAACCGACCAAACACAACTTGGAATTTACTGTTATCTGCATAACAAGATGCTGTGTATGTTCAATTGCAGATCCAAACCTGGATATGAATGATGTCATCTGCGTTGAATTATTGAAAACCTCTGCTGGCTTGGGGTTCAGTCTCGATGGTGGAAAAGCTTCCATTGCTGGAGATAAGCCCTTGCTTGTAAAAAGGATATTTAAAGGTACTACATGCATGCAGTGGATGTTATCCCAGTTTTCCTTTTGTCTGTGCATTGTACAGACATTTCAATTATTGTACTCAGCGGTTTTTTTGAAGCAAGGGTGGGTTTTGTGGTTCTCATTTATTACCACTTACTAGGCCAAAGTGGTCATTAAAAGAAAAAACGCTCCTGGGAATGGCTAGGGATTGCATCTGCTAGTAAATGTTTGTGGAGCAATCTGCTTTACTAAGTATGGGTCTGTCCACTATTCTAGACATTAGACTACAGCAGCAATCACCTATATAGTGGTCTGAGATATTCATGCCTTGTCCAATTCTCTTTTCTAAGAAATGCATAGTGCATATAATCAGTGTGGTACTCAAGCACCACCCTGCTTTATGTCCAATTATGAATTTTACCACATTTTTGTCTTTTTTTTTTTTTAATATTAATATTAGTTTTTGCTAAGAATATGGGATATTTGTATTCAAAAGCTGCCAGTCTTGGGCGCTTTGTTGTCATCAGGTAGTTAAACTCACATGAACCGTACATAGAAAGAAAACAAATCCCAGAACTGTACTGTGACTTTCATACATCACATGTCAGTTTAGTGAAATATAAGGCCCTTTCTGAAGGCAGCTGAAAGTCTCGATGAAACTGCATGTGCACAGCATTTTTACAGAATTACTTTTCAGTAATGTGTGGTTTATTCCCTCATCAAGATAAAAAATCAGACAGGTATTTATTGAATTGCTTATCAGTTCTTGTGTGTGTGTGTTTGTTTTTCCCCTCTTTAGAAAGTGCTTCTTAGGGTAAAGGGCATGTTTAATTTTTGAGCTCATTCATTTACATCCTTACATACAGCCCTTTACCCCTCCCTCTGATGGCTCGTGTTAGCTTGATTATGATTACAGAAAACACACTTTCATCAGCAGTGAAGGGTGTGCCTCTCTCTAGGAGCTTTCTGTGAATGGTGTTTGTCCAAAGTTTGCTACCAGTGTTTGGCTTGTTCATCCCAGGTTTTACAATCTACTGCGTTATCTGCTTATCACCCTGCTAAAACTGAGAGAGTACATCCATGCCACATACAGCCTTCACGGTTATTTTATCAACCAGATTTTCTTACAGCTACAGAGGTAACATTCAGCATATTTCATATATTTCTGTTGTTTCCTTCAAAACCAGACATCTTCTCGGAGAACAAGGCTTTATCTTGGTTAAAATAACCTTTTCTGTGAGATGCAGCATGGGGTAGGTTGCTAGAGCTGAGCTGAACATCCGTGATTTGTATTGAAATTGTTGCAGTTGGAAAAAAAATGGTTTAGTTAATCCCAGTGAAAAGCAGATTTTTGTGGGTTCACTTCTCTTCTTTTAACACTGACTTTTACCCCTTTTTGCTTCTAGGTGGTGCTGCGGAGCAATCTGGAAACATAGAAACTGGAGATGAAATTCTTGCTGTTAGTGGGAAGTCTTTACTTGGGCTCATGCATTACGATGCCTGGAACATCATTAAATCTGTGCCAGAGGGGCCTGTTCAATTGCTGATCAGAAAACACAGAACTGCAGTATGATGGGAGCACTACATCTAATCACACTTGCTAAGACAAACCCTTTAGAACTGTCTAAAAGCTGTCTTTGTTTATAAAGCCACACGGAAGTGTCTTAATGCTTTACAGAGAGGTGCTAAGAGCCTTGGAGAACCACTGAGCAAGCGTGTGATGAGCTTCACAAATCTCACCTAATGATTGGGGATGAAGGAAGCCAAAAGTTAGAGACGATTTTGTATTATGTGGCAATTTTATTGGAACTTCAAGACCTCTCCTGGGTTTGATTTAAAGTATTTTGACTGAGATAAATAACACTGTGCCTGTCCCTGATATTTTTAGTATCTGCAGAGTGTTGGTAGTAGAACTTGTTGGTTGCCATCCTGTTGACAAGGGTGGGTTTTAGACTGTACTATATCACTTAGCTGTAATAAGACTTAAGGACACTTCCTTAGGGTCTGGTCCTCTTTTTTTGTTGTAATAAGAGAATGTCTGGAACAATCTCACTTTATTCTTCTAAGTGCAGTTTTGCTAAAAGTGCATGACAAAAGAGTATAATTTTGCACAACTTCTATGCCTAAAATACGAGCATTTTATTGCAAAGCTGAAAAATCCTCTTAAAACTAATGAACTAACTCAGCATCTACCACACCTGAATCTACTTCTAGGTGCAACTTGTATCAGAAAGCACCTGGCGTTAATGTGGTAGAAATCCTTAAGAAAATCATGTCCAAATAATAGGTGATTGTCCACCAAGGTGTATACTGAGTTGTTGTGATTAAAATGGGGGCGATAAAAAATTGGGGTCTGAATTTTCAAATTTAGGCTTCTAATGTTAGGCACCTTCAAAATAGATATATTTTTAAAAGGGGGATAATTTCAAGTGCTGAGCACTTACAGATCCCACAGACTTCAGCGACCGCTAAGAACGTCTGCAAGTTGGGCTGCTTTTGTTTGTCTTCAAGAGGTTTAAGGCTGCCCAGCTTGAAAGACTCAAGCTGAAAAGTGGTGATCTAAAAATGGGGATTATAACAGATTAAATCTGAGCTGGCCATATTTGTGGTGGCTTTTAATTGGTCTTCTTTGTTTTCTCCTGTCCAGTATTTATTTTTGCTTGTGTGAGAGTGGGTTGAGGATGTGTGTGGATGATGCAAGTACACCCAACTGCGTCAGGATTGGGCTGATACTGAGGGTTCTGGGTGGTGAAACTGAAAACTGTTTGTGTAGATGGGAAAAACCGTGGTGTTGGGTACAGCAAAAGAAAAGGGTTGCAATGCCACAGGAGCTTAGTTTGGATTTTCTCACCTCTACTCACAGAAGAGGTATCAGTAGCGGGCCATGCCGCTTGGTCTGCTGTGCTGGGAGGAGAGTGTATGGGTGCAAGAGATTAGATTCTGTTATTTCTCTTCCTACATCTGGGATAGCTAAACAACATAAAATACATACAGGAGAAAATGGGCCAGTGTCCTTATCAGCTGAGAACAAGTTGTTTGTTCCACAGTGCTCAGGTCGTTCATCACATTAGGCTGGAGACTGCTTGCAGCCAACATGCCCAGGGTGAAGAGCTCTCAGCCTGGAACCAGTCCAAGTCTGAAGTGCTGCCTCTGTTTTTAGTGAGCCAAGACACTGCGTAGCTGTTACAAAAAGGTCTGGGCTTGTCAGTTGGCCCTACCCCAAGATCATACTGTAGTTCTGTTTATTTACATTTATTCAGCAGTGCTTGAAGCAATTGCTTCCAGGTTAGTGGAGCACTTGCTTCAGTTCATTTCTGTGACAGCTTCATTAGACTGCAGCTCATGATGAGCAGAAGAAAATTCAGTTCTGTGAGGCAACCTGAGACGAGATGAACAGAAAAGCTGTGCAATGTTTGCCTAAAAATGAATAAATAGGTTTAATTCTTTTTCAGTGACATATTAGCATGTGAATCCAGGGAGAGATGCAACTTTTGGTTACAGGAAAGGCAATACTGTACGTAGTCCAACAGCTCCTTTGCCTGCAGGATTTCTGCTGAAACTAATTCAGGTTCAGTGCTGTGAGGTGACTGTGGAGTTGGGTCCCCTGTGAACCCAAAGCTCAGCCACTCTTACCAGGACTGGTCCGTGCCTCTGGTCACCTGCATGGTGGGAGAGGCTTCAGGAGGATGCAGCTCTTAGGGCTGGAGGACCACACTGAGATCCAGGCCTGTGATGGGATAGAAGAGGTTACCCCTGCATATTTGCTGAAAAACAGGGAGAAAATAATTTGGCGATGACAACTGAATGGTGAGGCCTTGTTCAGGAATGACCAAAATCCGACTGTAATAGAGTGTATAATAGATACATAAAATGCATGTGGAATTTAATGCAGCGTAGTGAATGCATACCTGTATACGTATAATACGTGCAAGTGCAGTACTGACTTTTTGCTACTTCAATGTGTTAAATCACAGTTGTGTTTTAGGAAATGGCATTTTTTTCAGTCCACAGTCTAAAATTCCGGAGGTTCCATCGCAGGGAGGGATATGTCTCCCTCACTCCTAAACCAGTGTAAGCTCAAAGATAAAGTCTTCATTTTGTAAATTAAAGTTAATTTGAGGTGTCTTAAGATGATACGTGGTGGATATTTTCAGATGCTTATTTGCAGGTACTGTTCATTGTGAGTGATTTAGAAGGCTTTTTTTTTCAGTAACCAGATACTGTTCAGTATTTTATTTTACATGCACGTAGATAAGTGTTGGCTGAGTAACAGCAAACAGAAATGGGGATTTTTGTGTGTGATTCAGTAGTGGCTATAATTTAAAAGATAGATTTAATGTTTAAAATCTGATAATAGTTACTATGAGTAGAATGATAACACTTCTCTACTAACATTAGAGCAAGCAAAAGAATTGTATTTAACCCTGATTGTTTCTGTTCCTGAAAATACCTTTTGTTTTCCTTGTGAAAGAACAACATCTTCACTGATGTTGGTATGATTACAGTAGCATTTCCTGACATCTCTCTTGGGGTGACATTCCCTGAAAAAGCTCCAGAATTTATGCAGTATGGGTGTCTGCTTTATTACAGACAAGATGGGTAGACCAAGCAGATGTAGTAAGCTTTTGGTTACACACCTGGCAAAGAAAATGTTGTTTTTCTGAGAGCCTGGTCGCACTAAAATGACGGAAGGCGTTGCATTAGTTCATCAGTATTCCGTAGGATCACGACCATTTTTGGCCTTGCTGTTTGTGTATCAGTCCCCGTGGTGATTCTTCACTCTGCTGGAGTGTTGGCCAAACTCTGGGAGAGCAGTGGCTCCCCAGAGACTTGGCAGCCGCATCTTAGAAGACCAAATAAGCATGATGAAATTATGCACTTCTTCACCAGGGAGCTGAAGGCATTCCAGACAAGGGGAGTTTGCTCCTAGATGTAGAAGGTTTAGTAGAGGGCTTTGGTGCATCCAGGCCTGGGGCAGCTGAAGGTGCACGTCATGGATATGAGAGCAGTGAGATGCTGCCGTTGCATATTCTGCAGCCTTTTGTACCTGGAAGCTCTTTCCAGCTTCTGTAGGGACTGCATCTGTATTGAAAACTCTTGAGATTAGGGAGGGAAAAACATTTGATCATTTTCTCACTTAAAAAAATAGTAGAAGGACAGATAAGTATTAAGAAACTGTTAAGTGATTGATATTTCCTAATGACCCTCACTTAAAATTAACCCTGGTTAATGTTCTGCAGTGGTTCTTGTCAAATTCTGAAGGAGGTGTTCCCAGATGGGAATGTTTACCTGTTTCTATGTTTAGGTTATGTAAATGTACAAGTGAAAATATTGATGAAGAGTAGACTAGCTCATGAGAAAAATGGGGATCCCACTGTAGGTAGATTTTGTGTGTTAGTCTGATACACTTATTGTATGATATTGTATATTTACACTTTTATTTATATAAATAAAACTTCTTTTAATGAAAACTGTTTAATATGCCTTGTATATTATAAAAAAGTCAGTGCAATAACGTGAAATAGGTTGTACATTTTTTGATTTCTGTCTCTTCTATGTGAATCTGTATCACCATAAACTGTTTTGCTTGGGTTTTTTAGTGATTTTGAAAATAAGTGGTATCCTTAGTACTCCTCTAGATATTTAATTCTGTTATGCCAGAGTCTGTCTGGTCCACAGTTGGAACTGGCATCACAGGGACAAGGATGTCAGGGAGAGCAGTCAAAGACTTTGTGTAAATGATGTCCAGGTGTGCATCTAAGCTAGAACTAAAATGGTCCCCTCTTAAGAACTGCCATTCACTGTGAAGAGGACTAAGGCGTTTAAGAGGTGGTACGAGGTAATTTATAGAACCTGCTTCAGTATTTTGTTTTTTCCTGTCCCTGTTCTAGGAAAATGTGGAGTTTTCATCAAAGCGGCAGCCCCTGAAGCACATTGCTTATAAACTGTACCTCCTGCCCGGACGATGTAAGGGAATGGATTATGTGTGGAGAGAATGATTTTATACAACTAGGCCTAACCTGGTATTTGTTCTAGTTTCCCACCTATTCTGTGGATAAAATTCCCTTCAAAGCCACAGTGAGCTGGTGGAACAGGCTGGGCTGAAGACTTCCTGTGGATGGAGTGGAGCTGAAGTGCAGCTCATAGTGGGAGGTGGAGACCACAGCCTCCAAACTGGGGAGGCTTGCATCAAGTGGGCCACTCTCTTAGACACGAGTCACTTCACAGTCACTGCACAGCAGGTCAAAGCAAGCCTTCCTCACGGGAAGGTGAGCCAGCCGAAAAGCTCTCCTCCCAGCTGCCCTGATGTGGGGGATGCCGGAGGTGCCCAAAATTGCGTGCTGCCTGGCAGCACACAGACACCTCAGCTGGTCACCGCGGGGAAGGCTGAGCTGCAGGAGGCTGGCGGCTTGGAGTGTTTATATCTACACTGCAGGCTCATGTGCATTGCTCTGTGTTCGCCTGCTGGGCTGGGCACTTGTAGCAGCGCTCCCACACGGCACAGGGCAGTCCTGACCTTTCCTTGGTGTACCCGTGGCACTCGCCTGGGTCTTGTGCCAGGCCTGGAAAACCTCCCTCTTTCCTCCTGTGCACAGTGCTGCCCAAAAAGGCCGGGTGAGGTTTTGTGCGAGGGGAAGGAAGGCATTTGCTCTCTTATGCCAGTGGTGCAGGGGGCATTGCCCTCATCCCCAGGATTGTGCCCCAGAAGCCGCTGTGTTTGCTTTCAGTTTCCTTCTCTGGGTGCCACGCTGCAAGGGTGCAAGCGAGCAAGTGCCTCGTGAGGAGGGATAAGCCCGCAGCTTCTGCTGACTCATCCTGTGGGAAAGGCCAGTGTGGCTGGCTCCCGGCTTGCCCTCTGGGCACGTGGACTCTTTCCCGGGCTGCAGGGGAAGAGGAGGAGTTTTGTGGCATCCCAGTCTTGCATCTGCCTTGGGAGTGTTTTTTCCCCGTCCCTCTCCCTTACACGCAGCCATGATGATGAGGGGTGCTGCAGTCTATGCTGTTGTGCCATGAGACTGCAAGGCAGAAAACCAGCAGAATGGGAAGGGGATGGACGAGAAGGTGTGGGATGATGTGTGCAGTCCCCTTGATCTTGGTTCAGCACATCTGTGCCCAGCTGGAGCCTGGCTTCTCCCCCAGGGCTGCACAGGGAAAAGGAAGAAGATGTTTTTAGTCATGATTTCCTCTGCCTTTCCGCTCCCCCCTGCTGTCACCAGTGCTGGGCCAGCCCAGCTTCTCTCCTCTCTTTCACTGACTCCCCTGTATCCATCTTCCTGTCTCTTGTTCTGATTTCTCCAACATGTGGCCTGAGCTGGGGTCAGCAGGGCTCAAACCTCCGAGCAGCCTGGCTCTTGTAAGATTAGTCTTGAATATCTTTAATTGAAATCTTAATTGCCACAGTCAGTAGCTAAGTAAAGAGGAATACAAAAGCAAAAAGACACAATGAACTTAATCTGTAAATGGATTAGTACATGTGACTTCATTTATCCACCAAGACATGTGAAGTACTAGAAAATTTTTATTTCTCTCAGTTGTGAAAGCCTTAGGGCATGGGCAAATGAGGAATTTTAAATGTGATTCTTCCTAAAAAGTTCCATTTCATTTCCCATTTTTTTACAGCTTTGCTGCTCTCCTGTTCCCTGTTGGCATCACTGAATGCTATCTGAATAGGGTCTGTGATTCTGGTGTGTCCATTCCTTCATCTCTATTTCCAGGAATGTATCAAAAATGCCACTTTGCCACATTTGACCATAGGCTAATGGCCACTGTCCCCACGCAGGGATGCTATGAAGGGGAGCCCTTGGGGAGAGAGAAGGTTCCCACAGGCCGCCCTGGAGTCGGTGGAGCTGGGCAGGAGCAGGGCCGGTGCTGGCTGGGTATGATGCCCATGAACACAGAGAAGGGATGCCACAGGGCAGCACGTCACTGCAACGACAAGAGGAAGTAGAATCTTCCCAGACCACAGCCCTGGGCTGCACTTCCTGGTGCCCATGGCCATGCAGGGTCAGCCACAGAGCCAGCCATGGCTGCAGGGGTGACATGTCCACCCTGCTGCCTCTGTGCTGCCAGTCCCTGGCCCTTGCCTTGCCTGGTGCTGGGACATTTTTGGTCCAGCATTTGGGTGCTTGATTTTTTCCTTTCTGTGCAATACTGGGTTGTGTAACGGCTTCTGCAGCACCTCCTTCCTGTGTCCAGCAGCCTCATAGCAATAGATACCTGGGGACCAAGTGATCTGCATTATCTAGGACTGGTCCCCACCACTTCTGATAAAATGATGTGTTTCTTCTTGTGAGGAGCATGGCTTTTACCAGACTGTCTGAATCAGCCTTCAGTAGAAGCCTGTTTTGGACTCTGTTTACAGGGAAAGCCAGATGGGACTTCCTGTTTCATGTAGCTGTGTTTATTAAAGCACTTGACCCAGCTAAAAACTTCGCAAATTAATAATGTCTGCAATAATTAAATTGTTTTCCTTTTAAAAAAACCCTTCACTTTTAATGATCATATGAAAGAACATTTGATGCAAATACACATCATTCCCTAAAACAAGGAGTTGCCCTTCCATCCCATAGTGTGTAAAGCTGTGACCAGAAGGATATTTTCTGCCAGTCAGGGTATTTTCTAAAGTTAGTCAATACTAAACCCAGAACTTCCTGCCTTTCCACTGATAGTTCCATATGTGCAGGCCTCACCCCTCTGTGCGGCTGAATCAGTCTGATACCGTTGCACTGAGCAAACAAGTTACCTGGTGCTAAAATTCCGTGGATTTTTCCCTACATACCAAAGCCGTTTCCTTGATGTGCTGTGGTGGTACTGGGGAATGTCCAATGTCCAGCTGCTCTTGTCAAAAAACTGCCTCCTTAATTCCTGATCCTGAGCAGGGCAGACAGGACTATGGCCTCCTGCCTTTGTTGCGGCTTTGTCACATCCCTGTCAGGAGCGCTAAGGGGAAGGTGGAAACAGGATGCTGCCCTTAGTTTCTGCCATGCAGTAGGGGACTGTGATCCCAGCTAGGCCCCAGGAGCTGGGGGAGGAAGTGCCAGCATCCTATTATTGGCCTTATTTGATGCTGCTGAAAGTAATTGTTTTTTCCGAGATTTGCAGGCTGGCCTGCCCGCTACAAAAAGGTGCCTTGCCCCTTCAAGTGATGACCATGGCATGGAGGAGCCGAGCCTCTGAGCCTAGTGGCACTCCTGCCATCGTTTCATGGGCAGGAGGGAATGACATCAAAGCCACCAAAGATGAAATGGCTGAAGATGAAATAGCTGAAACTGTTTTATTTCCGGTCACTGCCATTTCATGGGATATCTCCTGTTGCTAAAGGAGTGACACCAGCCTCCACGCTTTCAGAGGGCTGGTGAGAATTGCATTGCAAAGAGCCCATGCGTGAGAAGGCAGGGCAGCCTTGGTGTGGCCCGTTTGTTATGCGGGCCAGACAATGTCCTGACGCACTTGGGTGAGGACCCTTGTTTACAGCTGTAACAGCTTTTGGGACTATTGCTCACTGACGGTCCCACCATCAGACAGTCACCTGCTTCAGGGGAAACCCTGCCAGACTGAAAGGCAACGCATCATATCCCCAGTCCTTCCTGTCCACCCTCCTTACGCCTCCATGGATGCACATCATGCCCTCGCACCCTCTTGTGTTAACGGGAGAAAAGTGATAAAACTTAGTCCCATCCAGCAGCGTGTGCTAAAAATAATGACCAGCATATGAGACATTGTTTTTCAGTTGATTTATAAAAACATCCCACGAGGGGAAGAGGAAGTATCTCCTTGTCTGGCACTTTGTTTGAGAAATTCCACTTGTGCATCCAGTTTCAGGTATGAAGGCATGAGCTGGCTAAGGGGGCCAGGCTGGTTTTCACCTAGGGGACCACAGTGCAAACATGACCCAGGGCTGCACTTGTCCAGCCAGGTGCTGTGGTAAATGGAGAGCATCTGTCAGTTGAAAACTCTGTCAGTTTTCTTCAACAGGTGGGTTTGTTGTGGGTTTTTGGTATCAGGTGCTTGTGGGTGAGTCAAGTGCATTCAGATAGCAATGCTATGCCCCAGTGATAGGATTTTGTTTTCCCCCTGCCCTTTAGGGAGGAGCAGGTCACAAGCATCATGCTATGTAGGTGACTGGACACCGCTCTGGAGGGCTGGAGAGAGGCCAGACTCCGGTGGGAAGCAGGTGAGAGTGTCTGGATGTTTTCACAAGTCTGATGAGTCACACTGGTATGATTTGCTGGTGAAGCTTTACAAAACCAGATCTCTGTGCAGTACCTATGGTAGCACTTTTCACCAGGCTTTTCACTCAGGACCACTTCACTGATGCCCTCCAAAGTAAAAATCTTCCAGGCTTCTGCTGGTGACTAAGTGGGAAAGAACAGAGAGTTGCATCTCTTCGGGTTTTTTTCTGGTTGTTAGAAACAAGAGCCTTTGGCCCAGAAGATCTTAGTCCTCCTTGCACTGGGGAATATGAGCCACAGGCATGGTGCTCCCTGCCTGTGAAGCTGGGGAAAAGCAGCGCAGTGATCAGCAGGGAGCCTGCTGATGTGCTTGGCATAGCAGGTGAGGACCTCAGGCTCTCCTCTGCACAGACACATCTTTGGGTCCCAGCTTTAGGGAAGAAGAATGTGCTCTGCACTATCCCTCTGCTATTCCCCTTGTGCTAAGCAGCATCATTTCCCACTCTTCCAGAATTCCAGCTTCAAACTTCGGAGGAAGTAAAAATTTGCCTGACAAAACGCTGTATCCCTTTCTGCCTGCATCTTAGACAAAATCCTTAACTTGGATGACACTCCTTTTCAAAGCTGCAGCTACTCTGGTAGAAGTAACATACCCCCAATATCACCCAAATATTCTGCAGCCAATAGTTAACAAAAAATACCAGAATAGGTGTCTCATTTTGAAGTTCAAGGTCATGGTTATGTCTCGTTCCTCTTAAAGGCAGAAGACAAAGTCTAATCTCCCAAAGCAAACCTGCTGGCACTTTGCTCTTGCCCTGGTGCTTTTGTCCTGATGACATGGAAGCATGGGAGTAATTTGCATATTACAACCATGCATTTACAATCCACAAAAGAAAACCCGAGTTACAGCAACCTTTGTGACTCATTTTTCTTGTAAACACTTCGTATTTATTATCTTAGCAAGAATTCAAGACATATGTGCGTGAGGCACACAGCAACACATCTGGCACACGTCCAGAACAGGCCTTAAGGAAAACAAACTCACATTGATAAAGTCATAAAGCAGATCCTTCCCAGAAGTAACAAATCTAGGGTGGACATCAGCAAGTCCTTGGTCATATACTGGCACTGACCTCTTGCATCTGTGTCTTTTTCCTGAGTTCCTGTTGAACACTACCATTCTTAACAATGCACCAAAACACCTAAAACATTGCAGAAAAAGCAAATAGTCTTTGCATTTCTAGGCAGACAAATAGTGTGCTAACACTGAATTTGGATATCCCCATGACAATGCATTTATGAGTATACTTTTTTTTTTGTAATATTCATATGTGCTACAGCCTGAAGAACTGGGTGGGGTCTACAAATCCACACCTCATTTCCTGTTGAATTTCCAAGCAGCATACATTGAACAGAACAGTTTTATTCACATACTTTTCAGCTACTAATATGAATGCTAATGCTGAATTTTCCTGAGAGTTCCAGACAGGCATGGTCATTTTTCAGTGTCCTTGATGAAGATTCCGCCAACTGCAGGACATACAACAGCAACCCTTCTTATGAAGCTGGAGCTGCCTTTGACGAAGTTTTGCCCAGCTGGATGCAGTGCTAGACTGGGAGCTGGTGTTCTGCTGATCTGAAACTCTTTGCATTTACTTTTTAGTACCTGAAAAACTGACCTAGGTACATGTCAGCCAAACACATTGCTTTGCAGTACTAAGATAAATAACAACTATTCTTGAAATATTATGTTCTCCCTGAAAAGGTACTAGTTAGCTTAGAGGGGAAGGGAACCATGCATGTGGCTCAAGCCAACAGGAAAGGTCCCTGTAAAACCACTGGGATGGATGGGGTTAAGTCTTCCATGTGGAAAGAAGGGAAAGTCAGTCAGCTTCTGCTCAGTGACAGAAGTCAGTGTCAATATGTAAATCCCCTACACAGTTGGTTGTGAGAGTGACCAGAGTTACGTAATGACAATTTTGCAAAGGCAGATTAAGAAGAGATAACAGAAAAATAAATTATAAATACAAACAGGAATCCACCACAAGACAGGAGAAGACAAAATTTGAATAGACACAAATAACAGAAAGTGTAACTATACGGCCTTATAAAACGCAAATGTATTTATATACAAGGTTAGTTAAGAGAAAGGAATTATGACCAGTGACCTTAGAGGTAGCTATGAAACAGGATCAGTTTCAGCCCTTTTCTTGCTATCTTGGACCCATGAAAAATACTGTTTAGGATGGAGCCTGACATGAATTGACTAGCAGAGTTACTGTTTGCATTGACAGCAACCAACATGTTTAATTCAGGTCTGAAGCCAGCCAAGGTAATATCCCCTCAGTGAGATGGGTTATTCCCATGTAACTCCTCAGTGGTGATGGTGCATCACCGTCCGCTGGATGTGCTGCAGCAGCTTCACCATTCTGGAACTGAAATGAGGAGGCTATGAAATGAAATGGAAATAAAGTACAAGGGAAGAACCTTTGCCTGTAAGTATAATTAAACAATCATAAGGCTACTTTCTTGTACCACTGTAACACTCAATTCTATTGATATTATTTCTTCAAAGAGAGGTAGTAGCTTTCTTTGAATAAATAACATTCTCAACAAAATTTGAGATTCGACTTTAGGTTCTACTTCTATTGAAGTTATTTTGTTACTCATAAAGACACAGCAGAATTGTACCGTTATCAAGAAATTCTTTGTAATATTGAAAGAATCCTTCCACCACAATTACCTCCATATCTGTGTTTGTGTAATATATATTCAGATATATATCTTATATAATGCTAAAACATGCTTCCCTCTCTGAAGCATGATTTATTTCCTTTATCATCAGAAAATATTATGGTTATTTTTCATTAATATACCTTTTTATATTGAGTTTTGTCATGTTTTGAACATTTTTTCATACTGTGTTTTGAGACTAAACAAACAGCTTTCAATTAATAGTTCTGTTAAATACTCATGACATACACTAGTGGTGCACACATTTATATTTTACATATACATACTATATATATATAAACTTATACTATATATTTATAATATAGACTAGAACTATGCAACACTGT
The DNA here is from genome assembly GCA_014706295.1 of Lycocorax pyrrhopterus obiensis. Taxonomy (NCBI): domain Eukaryota; kingdom Metazoa; phylum Chordata; class Aves; order Passeriformes; family Paradisaeidae; genus Lycocorax; species Lycocorax pyrrhopterus. The sequence goes on along the minus strand of JACSVZ010000014.1, from coordinate 9,043,300 downwards.
GTTAATTCATAGAATTACAACTTTTAGTCTGCAAAGCAACATTTAGTCTAGTCTGCAACAAAGAACCTTTCAATAAAGATAGTGGTTTTCTTTAATAAATTTTAAGTCCCACCACCAGATCCCTGTCCAGCAGGATCCATGCTTTAGAAAAGAGGAGGAGTCAAAAATCCAGCAACTGGCTTTTCCTGTGTGGTATGTGATCCCAAGTTCCAACACACTGACACTTTTTTTGGCTTCATCCAGGAGGTGGCCCTAACTCCTCGGTGAAACAGGGTTATGAGACATGAGGACCAGAGGGTGACTGGGGAAACCGTCACCTGAAACTTCCTGAAAGTCTTCTCAGACCGTGGTGAAGGGCAAGTTCAGTCTTGCCCCAAATCTCCCCATGTCATCGGCTTGCCCAAAGTCACCACTGCACGGTTTAGAGGCTCTGCCCATCGTTATCTTTATTTCCCACCTGGCCTTCATACGCCAATATTGCTGTAACATTCTTCAGACAAATCGTGTGATAGCCATCCTCCAGCGGCTACGAGCAGCTCGACGCAACGCGGCCAGATTTGAGGTTTCTTCATCTCCCACTGTCTGTGGAGCCTCTCCTTCCAAACCCACAAAGCCAAGATCCTCCTCCGTTCCCCTCGCCGTGTCCGCGGGCAGCCCACGTTCCGGGGCAGAACAACTTGGCGAGCAGGTTCAGGATCCTCTGCCGCAGGTCCCACCTGTCGCCGATGCGGGCCAGCTCCAGGGCGCACTCCTCCGCCGCCGCCTCGCGCCCTGCGGAAACGCGCGTGGTTATCGCTTTAATGAGATCCCCACTGAACGGTACTTTTAGTTCAATATTTTACTTTTTCCTCAACGTGAAGCACACCCCACCCCCCCGCACCTTTTCTCCCCGCCACTCGCTGGGGGCAGCAGCTGCATCGCTCTCGCCTCCACACGGGCGTCCGCAGCCGCGCCGGGCGCTGCCCCCTCGCCCCGTGCTGGAGCCGGCCAGCAGCGCCCGGGCGCAGGAGGGTGTGTCCCCGTCCCTGTGCCTGTCCCTGTCCCGTCCCGTCCCCCCCATTCCTTCACCCTCCGGTACCTGCAGGAGCGGCGGGCGGCGCGGCTTTGCGCGGGGTCCGGCCAGGCATCCTCGCGGCGGCGGGGCGAGGCTCGGCGGGGCACGGAGCTGCGGGGCACGGAGAGTCCAGGCTCGGTTCGGCGGGGCACGGAGAGCCCAGGCTCGGTTCGGCGGGGCACGGAGCTGCGGGGCACGGAGAGTCTAGGCTCGGTTCGGCGGGGCACGGAGAGTCTAGGCTCGGCTGGGCTAGGCACGGAGCGCCCAGGCTGCTCTCGGGTCGGTGGCAGCAGCGCTCTGCCGGCACGGAGGCGGAGCGCGGCGCTAAAAGCGCGGCTGCCGGTCCGGCGGGGGTTTCCCCGGTCCTGACGTAGCGAAAAGGCGCGGGGATCCCGCCCCCCGCGGCCGGCGGGCAGGCGGTGGCGTGCCCGGGCGGCGCGGAGCCGCGGCCGGGGCAGCGCCTACGCTGCCGGCCCGGAAAGGGCTGGAGGGATGCGGTGTGCGGGGCAGGAGGAGATGGGAGGATGGGCTGTGCTTGTGGTGGTAGTGGTCCAGGAGAGGTGGACAGGGTTTCGATCATGCTGAGGAAGAAGAGGTGGAGGGGTGGAGAGTGCTTGGGCAAGCAGAAGAAAGGGATAGGGTGTGTTATTATCACAGAAGCATAGAATAGTTTGATTTGGAAGAGACCTCTTGAAGGTCATATAGACCAGCCACCTTTTTTTGCTGCTTGTAGCCAAAAAGACAGAAAGATCTTCAACTAGATCAGGTTGCTCTAAGTCCCATCCAACCTGACCTTGATGTTTCCCAGGATAGAACATCCACCACTTCTCTGGGAAACCTGTGCCAGTATTTCACCATACAAATAAAAAGCTTCTTCCTTATAGCTAATCTAATCAATGCACCTTTAGTTTAAATCATTACCCTTTGTCCTATTGCAAAAGGCCCTTCTAAAAAGTCTGTCCCAATCCTTCTTATAGGCCCACTTCAGGTACTGGAAGGCTGCAATAAAGAATCCCCAGAGCCTCCTTTTCACCAGGCCAATCAACTCCAATCTTCGGAACCTTCTTTCTATTCAAGGTGATGGTGACTTTGCCCTCAAACCAGCCCTGGGCAACCTGGGGCCACCATCCCACTGCTGGATCTTCCCTGTGGCAGTGTAGTGCCTGCTTGGCATGGCTCTGGCTGACACATGCCAGGGCACACTTACCTGCTTGCTGTAATTTTAGATGGTGCTTTTTGCAAGAAACAAGAGCTGGAACAAAGTCACCCTCATGTTTTTATGATTGTTGCACAATGCTGGGAGATCTGCCAGTGATACATGGGTCACTCATCTGCCTCCTGTCTCAGAGAGAGTTGATATTTCATGTTGTGACACATGGCATGGACTTCTGCTTTTAGGGGAAAATGAAAACTGCTTGATGTAAAGAAAGCACAGATGGGTCAGACATAACAACGAACTGACTGTTGGCTGAAAGTCACTAAATTACTACCTCTCCCATCAAAACACAACTTAAGATGTCATAGTATAATACAGACCCACAACAGCATGTTGAGAAGCTCCATTCTGTGGGGTAGGAGCCTCTGCATTTGAGTGTCTAAAAATGCTGGTGACTTTGAAGTTCCATTGAAAGGGGAGTCACTCACCAGCTCAGTGCAGATACCCTTTTCCCTGCTATTTCCCGGAATGGTGGCACCCTTGAAACACGGCTGATTTCTCTCACCGTGTAGGAAACCTCAGCCCCCTTGGTGCCCGACAGGAGGCAGCCGGCGCAGTGGTGCTGCAGGGCTGGCATGTGGGAGGGGCAGTGGTGCCAGCTCACGGACAGGGCATTTCTCAGAGTGAGACGTCTAAATGAAAGTTATAGCTGGATGAGGCTTTTGCAAGGCCATTCCCAGAACAGTGAACCGGCTCCGTCAGCAGCGCACAGCGCACCCTGCCAGATTGTGACATCGTGTCAGAGCAGCTTAGGTTGGCCACAGAGAAGTTTCTCACGTTTTTGAGAATGTATTGCCTTTGTCTCTCGGCTGGTATATAACCTATATGGCATGTAGGCTTTTTTCCTTGACTCGATGTGTTTAGGGTCTCTTCAGCTGTATGAACGTGCCTGTCAGTAACTCAGCCCTGTTCAGGCAGGGCTGGCCTTTGACAGTCATTCCTGTTACATAAGAAAGTGTTTCTTCAAAACAAGTTTGTTGGGTTGTAGGTGGTGGGAAAGCAGGTAAACAGGTCAGGAGGATGTCTGCATGACGTGTCATCCCTTGGGGTGGAGGTGTGGTGGTCTGCAGCATGTGGTGCCCGGGGCTGCCTCTCACACCACAGTCGGACAGCTGCTCCACATATCATGGCAGCCTCTCCAGAATGTCAGCACAGGGGGCTGGGGCCCTTACTGAGACCCCCATGTGACCCTCCTGCCCCACTCAGTGCTCAGCAGTGCCCAGGGCAGGGAAAGTGCCCACGAACTCAAGCTATGAGGTCACACTGGTCTCTTGTGCTGCTGGCACATGTGTGTGACTTTGCTCATTTGTTTTACATGTTTAGATAGAGCCAGGTATGGCCTGTGGCTTGTTCTGCTTTGTGAATCTGCAGACAGATCAAATACTTGGGCAAGTTATTTAAATCACTCTTCCTCCAGCGAGGCCAAAACCAAATTAACCTCAATCCTGTCCTGCTCAGGAGCACTTCCTCACCCTGAAGGCAGATAAGCTTTAAAGGCAGCTTTTCGCTATACCCCTGCAGCCACACAAAGAGATGGGCCCTTCCTTTGGGCATGTGTGGGAGAGATTCTTTCCTATCAGGGCAGCTGGGCACAAACCAGTGGGATAGTCAAGTTGAGGGCATTAATTTATTTTCTTTGTCTTACTTTAACATAGTGATAAAGGTAATAAAAATAGGGTAATAGGTAATAAAGGATACAAGGTAATAAAAAAGGATAAAAGGTAATAAAAAAGGGGACACTTTAGTGTGCAAAATGGGTTAATAGACCAGCCTGTGAGCCTGAGTACCTGAAGTGCTCGTCTCCCCCTTGCTGCAGTCAGAGCCATGTGTCTGAGTGAGATGCTGTAACGCAGAGAGACCCACTGCTGTTTAGAGGGGAATTGACTCAGGTTCCAGATCTGGCCCACATCCTCATAGGGTGTTACTGGTGTGTGAGGGAGTTACTGATGTGTAAATCACAGCCCAGTTTGGCGGGAATAGCACACGGTGGGGCTGCTGCTAATTATAGGATTGTGCAACAGGGGCTGAGCGAAAAAAAAGTTGATTGTGGTTTCAAAAGCCACCAGCGAGCTCTGACGTTTTCTTCTTTCAATTCCCTTAAATAAAGAAGTTTATCTGTGGGAAGCACAGGCCCCTGGGAAGCTGCTCTACCAGAGCAGCCACAAAAGCTGTTTCTTGCTGTGGCCACACTGAGCAGGACCACGGGTCCCCAGGTGGGCACAGCCACAGCAGGGAGCAAAGCAGCAGCCCAAGGAGCACCGCCCATCTGGAACAGCCTTCCAGTTTATTTCTGTTTAATATTTGTTTATTTCTGTTTAATTCATTTAAAGTTATTGCAATTGCACAGCTCAGAAGAGAAAATCATCTTCAGATAACGAGCCCCAAGCTTCACCGGTGTCTGGGTGATGTGGTTTTATCAGGAACGTGTCACTGAAAGACAGCACGTGATATATTCTCACCACACATAACAACAGTGGGCAGGCTTGCTGAAAGGAAATCGAATGTTGCAGAAACGAAATCAAGAGTGGGAGAGAAAGGAAACTAGATGTTTTTTCTCTGAACTCAGTTATTTGTGCTGAATCACTTTCAAGCCGTTTCTGCGCCTCCCTCTAAGATCTTAAAAGAATCTCTGGTACTGTTTCATCATTAGAGTTATCTTCTCATCTTCCCAAGGCTGGTGTTGACAGCTCTTCTGTTAACTGAGAAGCTGTTTGTTTTTCTGTCTCCCTTTTCCCGTTTCTGCAGACTGCAGAGTCGACAGTTCCTGTTGATCCTTGTGTGTCTCTGCACCCGTGCAGGAAACTCGGCTCTATTGTCAGGAGCACAAACCAAGGTCATTTCAGGAAAGTGCCGTGGCATGTGGCCATAGGCCATGTCAAGAGAGGGTGATGAGAGCCGAGGATAAGTTTTTTTGTTTGATTTTTGTGGTGGGGTTTTTTTGGTTTTGGTTTGGTTTGGTTTTGGGTTTTTTTTTTTTTTGTTGTTGTTGTTTTGTTTTGTTTGTTTGGCTGGGGTTTTTAAAATTCTTCTTAAATCACTCTAATTCCCTGGTTTGCTCTTCTCCAGCACCTTCCTTCCAGGAATCTCTCTCACTGTTACAAGTAAAGCTTCCTAAATCCTCCAGCCTTAAGCATTGATCTCAACCTCACTTTTCATGGAAATGGCCTTGTTCTGTGTTAACAATATTCTGGTTGGCAACTGCAGTAAAGCTTTGGCCTTCAGCAGCTACTGCTATGCTGCCGACACCTCCACTGTGGTGAGGGAAAAGGTTAATGCAGCTTTCAGTAGTTAAGTGAAATACTGCAGCTAATTTGACTTTGATTTGACAATATGATCCCACACCACCCAGGAAAAGAAACTAAGGAGAACTGCCTGTACACTGCTGGGGTATAATCACACTTGCACAGATCTCATCTGCTGTTCAAATGTTACCTAATGCCCCACAATTAATTCTTAGGCTTTCCCTCCTATGCTGTTCTCTCTTGCCTGCTTCCCTTGAAAGCTTAAATGCATAATTTCCTTAGCAAAAGGTGAACTGCATGGTTGCTCATATATTACAGTGCTCTGACACTGGTAGAGGGATAAACACACACCTTTTCCTCTGTGACCACCTCTGTGCGAAGCAGGCAGCACTAGTTCATTACTTGCAAGATGGTACTGAAAGATGACTCACATGTGTCTGCTCTGGGCCCATCCGAGCCAGAATGGGCTGGGCAGCTTTCCTGCTGAGAGCAGTAGCATTTGGTTGAGGATGGGGTTGAATAGCAGACACACTCCTTGACGTAGCTGAAGTGTTAGAGAGAATGATTAACGATGATTAAAGAGCATGCTCTTTGATTTGGAGTATTTGTGAGGAACCTTGGTTGACATAATTTCCCTGGTTTTAGGCTAAGATCAGTTCTAAATGAGGTGGGGCAGATTATCTGGTGAGCTGAATTTTCTGTGAAAGTAGAAAGCAGAGCCCCTGCAGGTGGCTCCTGGTAAGGTCATTCCCAATTCAGCCCCTTGGTAGTCACCAAAAAGCTTTCTAGCTTTCTAAAAATGTTGTTAGAGATGGAAAGATTCACTAGGTACTTCGTTTAAGTGGGTTTTAGCACCTGTGAAGTTGCCAACACCCTCATAAAAGCCAGTCTTTGCAACTGCTCTCCAGAAGTAGGGGTTATAAAGTAAATATTGGCGTTGATCACTGTTTATCAGGCTAGTATTTGCTGAAGAGCTCTCCTCCGTGTGTGTAGGTGTCTGTGCAAACGCCAGGCATAGTGTTAGCACAGCTGCACCATTACTTCTGGGTTTTTGCAGAGGTCCTCCCTTGGACAGTGACTACGGCTGTTTTCTGCCTTGCTATCTTTGCTGAGAATGTGAATGTGCTCCATTTCTGAAATTCTTCATTGCTTGCTGCTCTGCCAGATCTCTTTCGGGTTCTGGCTCCCTTTTTTTCCTGGTTCCCTTGTTTCCTGCACCTCCCCCACACTTTGTCATAAATTTTGTGTATAGTCAATGCAGCAGGCGTGGGGTTGAAAAAAAAAAGGGAAATCCCGTTTGTGAGACAGTTGCTGCTTTGCTGGCATGCCACTGCCTTGCAGCTGAGGCAGCAACCTGGTAACCCCCACAGGCCTCGTTATTGGTGACTTGCTCTGAATCAGTGAAGTCTAACAGGAGAATTAGAGAATCCAAGCAAGGCTTCTGAACACCAGCATGGTGATGTGGGATTCCCAGTCTAGCACAGACCCAGTGCCTCCGTACTGCATGGTCTCTTCTGTATCTTTCCAAAGCTCTCCAGGTGGGACAGGTGTTATTTTGCATGGGCAGGGGATTTTCAGACTATTGTGAATAATGATTTCTTTGAGCTGGGTTTTGGAAGTGCCTTGTTTGAACAATCTCTGTTTGGATAAAGTATCACTTAGTGCCCCTAAATCCCACAAAACAGACTTAAAGTGGAAAAGGTTTTAAATGGAGCACCTCTCCTATGGGGAGAGGCTGAGAGGTGGAACTGTTCAGTGTGGAGCAGAGAAGTCTTAGGGGTGACCTAACTGTGGCCTTCCAGTAGCTGAAGGGAGCTGACAAGAACAACAGAGAGGGACTTCTTACAGGGGCATGAAGTGACAGGACAAAGGGGAATGGCTTCAAACTGAAAGAGAGCGGGTTTAGATGAGATAACAGAAAGAAATTCTTTACTGTGAGGGTGGTGAGGCACTGGCACAGGTTGCCCAGAGAAGCTGTGGCTGCCCCATGCCTGGGAGTGTTCAAGACCAGGCTGAATGGGGTTCTGAGCAACCTGGTCTGGTGGGAGGTGTCCCTTCCCATGGCAGAGGTGTTGGAACAAGGTCTTTAAGGTCCCTTCCAACCCAAATATTTCTATGATTCTGTGATTGTCTAAATTTAGAGCAAAAGGTGAAAAGATTTTATAAGAGAATGCAGGGACTGAACCAAAGTAGAATATGGTATCTTTTGTGAAACATTCTCCCTTTAATTTCTTAGGGCTTTAAAAAGTATTCTGGTATTTTATTCACTCTAAAGATTAGAACTATACATTTGGAAAAGGCAGGTGGTATGTTCAATACTGTATGTGTAGGATCTCCTCTACAATTTGAATTGCTAGTGATTAAGCCATTTGGTATGTTTGGTTTGGGATCCTGAAGCCATGGCTTTGCTGTAGCAAAGAAAAAAATGAGAATATGATTTAGGTTCCACTTCAAAATGTCTGTTTAGGAAAAAAAAAAGCACAAAAGCATGAGACTTTATTGTGAGTAGATCATCAGACTCCAGACCTCAGGAGCTGGCAGGGCTATAGGAGCAGGTTGTTCCCCTACACATACACACACACACACACACACACACACACATCCTGTATGTATCCATTTTAGGGTGTTGTGGTGAATTCCAGCAGCCTTCATCCACCAGAACATTGCTGGGGGAGGCTGGACCGTTTCCATTTCAGGATCTGCATGCTGCATTGTGGCAGTGTGAAATCTCTACACGAGAGGTCCCTTTGTGGGCTGTGCTGGCTGAGAAGTGGCACATGCTGAAACTGTGTCTTGGTGAAAGCTGTCAGGGTGGCAACAAACTGTGAAGGCAGAGGGACCACTTGACTCATCACTAGTCTGACAACAGATTTGGTATGAGTGCTGACAACATCCCATGTCGTGAGGTAGTTTCACTTTAAAACTTTGCGACTGATAGCGCTGAAGTGAGCTCATTTCCTTTTTTATTTTTCGTTTGTAGAAAACACACAGAGAAGGAGAAGGGTCTGACTTTTGCTGCCTTTTCTGAACAGGAGACAAAAGCCTCCCAGGAGATGGGAAGTCCCCCACAGCTGCTCTGCAGATAAGCCCCAGGAGCCTTAGGCACGAAGGGCTGCAAGAAAAAATGTGTTGGTGGCAATGACCTTGCACAGAAATGTGAGGAAGCTTGTCCCTTCCTGTCGAAAAGGACTCCCTTTGGGCTTCCAGTGCTTCCTCTGTGAGTGTGAGCAGGTCCCAGAGAAGAGGGGGAGATGCTGGAAGTGGTTGAACACGGTGGTCAGATGCAGACAGGAGTGCTGTCCTCCCTGAGCTCCTGTCGCCATGCTGACCTAACCATTGGATCTATCCGCATCTTGGCTTTAGGAGAGCCCTGTTATGGGGAGCAGCTCCATGTAGCACCATCAGCTGCAGCTCACAATCCCTCCCTTTGCTAAGTGAACCCCACATTTGAGATCCTCCTTCATTTTTTTCCAGGTGACATCAGGGAATGCAAAACCAGCACAGAGCTGATTTTTGATGTCCACACTGGCTCTGAACGTGGGGACAAACTCCTCCCATGCATCCATAACCCCGTGTTGGGGGAGGTGTGTCTCCCACAGCATACACGCTTCTGGCTGTGGTTGTGCTGCTGAGGGATGTTGGTTACTGGTGTGAGAGGGAAAGCTGTGAGGCTGACCTTTGGCATTAAGGGTGCAAACAAAAAAGTGAGAAATAACAAGTCTCCCTTCAAGGGTAAGGACACCGTGTTCTTCCTCAACAGAGATCTCTCTGCAGATGCACCGGCTGACTCCAAAGAGTATAAAGGAGAAGTAAATAGGGGAAACAGAAAAAAAGGGGGTTGCTCTTAACAACAAAGTATTTTTTGTACTTTACAACCTGTTTCTATTCTCTGGACCCTATGTGCTATGGGAAAGCCCTGTGTCAGCTGCTCCATGCCTCCTTCATGGGTCTGGGTGCTGTGTGTGTACCCTGTGCCCCTCAGCAGGGCTATCACCATCCCCACCTCCTCCACGTGCGCAGGAGAGGAGTGAAGGAGTGTGGATGCTCAGAGGGAGGAAACAGAAGGGGGTCATTCTGACCAAGTGTGGGGGTTGTGTCCCACAGGCACAGGTGTAGGAGCTGACTTCACGTGACAGCCTCTTGGGGGGGTTGCATCATGTTTTGTGGTCATGATGCCATCCTCCCTGCCTATTTCATCATCTTGTGGTGGGCAATGGTGTGCAACCGGGGAAAAGTGCACGCAGGCTGCGAATCTGGAAGGAGCTCTCAATCTGCAAAGACACAGGAAGTCAGGGTTCGTTTTGTTGTTTCTTTTTAGTTTGTTTTAACGTTTTTGCTTCGTTTTTTGTTTGTTTCTTTGTTCTCTGTGTTGTTTTGGTTTTAACATAGGGCAATTTAGTTGTCGGGTGTTTTCAGGTGTCCAGCAGGGGAGAGGCTGCTGTGATCAGGCTGCACCTCTGGTTGTGGCAGAGCATGGTGGTGGAAAGGGAGAGGTGAGGGGAATCCTGTGCTGAGGAGGAGACAGAAGACCTTGGGGAAGGGATGAGAGGTGGAGAAGCCTACCTGGACAGGCACTGGCTCCTGGCCACTTCCTTGCAGCTCTTGGGGAGGCTGGGGATGGCTTTGCAACATAGAGGCAACAGAACCCTGACAAATTAGTAAGAAGCCTGTGCAGTGATAACCTCACAAGGTGTTTCTTGTCTGGACCACAGTGCTGCTGGCAGGGGTGTCAGTGGGAGATGCTCTGAAGGGATCACCAGAATACCAGCATGCCCCAAGGAACAACTGACCCAGCAGGTGCACCAGGGTAGCATGTCCTATGCCAAGAGGACTATAGGGTCCCACTGAGCACAGCAGAGAGGAAGAGAAAGTTAACAGCCCCCCCAGGGGCACTTGGAGCAGGCTGCCCAAAAAAACCCCACACCCCATGCAAGGGCACCTCAGGTACCTGTGGTTTGCACCCCACAGGTGTGGTTCACCTCCTGCTGGAGGGACAGTGGTTGTCTGGCTCTGCTACCCCAGGACATCCTGGTTTACCCCATGGTTGCTGGGGTGCCCATGGTGACCCCATAGTGTGTGTTCCTCTTGGGGTGACTCTGTGCTCTCCATGGCACTGTGAAGTCATGCAGAGGCACAGGGTGTGGGACCAGTTGGCCTCAGGACTGTCAGTGTAATCATTACACCCTGAGCTGCAGGTTCCTGCTGCCCAGCAGAAGCCACGTCAGGCAGAAATCACAGGATGTCTAGCAGTGGTGACGTCTGGGTTTCCAGCCCAGGAGTTCACAGGCTCACAGAATTGCACATCTGGCCAATAAAATTGGCAGTGATAGTGTCAAGCCTCAAAACCCAAAAGGCTCAGAAGAGAAAAGCCCACAGAAGTTTGGATGCTTAGTCAAATTAAATAATGTGAACTTTCAGTTTTGGCTCAGGGCTGAATCACTGCAAAAACCACCTTTTTTGTGGTATCTCAGCAATTGTCAAAAATCGGAAAATGACATCATCCATCAAAGCAACAAGTAAAATACCTTGTCAGGCTTTTTAAAGCTTCAGTTAAAAATGTCTTCATACTGTACATGTGAAAACAGTCTCACAAGAGCCATTGCAGTTCTGGGTAGCATAGAGAATATCTAAGATCCCTCTTTGTGAATTTATCCCCCAAATGATGAAGCATGTACAATAAGCAATGCACTGAATCTAGTATTGGCATCTCTGATAATCATTGCATCTATCCATGGTATTCTTCACAGTGCCTGTTTCTGATTTTCTTCCTGTCCCCTGTTTTTCCTTCGTTCACTTTTTTCTTTTCTTTTTCTAACTATTTTTTTGAATTGTAATGAGTTTTGAACAGCAGTTTGTGTCTCCCTTCTGAATGATGTCCTAACAACCAACCATATGCAAACATTAAAGAAAAAAAATTGAATTTAAGTACTTGTGGTAAACAGTAACTGTACTGATCTTCAATTTTGTTGTTGTTATTTTTGGTCTAGTTATCCTAGGTTGTAAGATGTTTGAAGTGAGGGTTAGTGGTTCATGGCACTGAATTGACATTATTGTTATTGGCTTCATTAATGCGTGAAAACTTGCACTATTAATTTACAGATCATTTATAACATAATGGTTGGAAATGTGAGGCATGCATGTAGTTGGAGCAATCACCAAAATTATACATTTCATCTGATACTGACCAGAGTTTAAAGGAAGATCCCATTTTTTCACAGATGCATAGGCAAAGTGACCCGTAAGCTGAAAACCTCTAGGGCACAGCTTCCCCTCTAAAACCAGAGCAACAGTATTACTTCTCTTTCATTAGTGCACAGTTCATTACTAGAGAAAGATTGCAAACATCCTGAACTGTGATTTCCTATATTCATTCTAATGTGACCCCACCTGGAGTACTGCATCCAGCTTTGGGACCCCCACCATAATAAGGACATGGACCTGTTGGAACAAATCCAGAGTAGGTCAGGAAGATGTCAGGACCCTGTGAAAACGGGTTGAGAGAGGTGGGATTCTTCAGCCTGGATAAAAGAAGTCTCTCTGGGGAGATCTTCTAGCACCTTCCGGTACCTAAAGGGGCTACAAGAGAGCTGGAGAAGGACTTTTACAAGGGCATGTAGTGATAAGACAAGGGATAATGACTTTAAACTGAAAGAAAAGAGATTAGAGTAGACATTAGGAAGAAATTCTTTACTGTGAGGGTGGTGAGGCACTGGCACAGGTTGTCCAGAGAAGCTGTGGGTGCCTCACCCCTGGCAGTGTTCAAGGCCAGGTTGGATGGGGCTCTGAGCAGCCTGATGGAAGGTGCCCCTGCCCATGACAGGGGGTTTGGAGTAAGACAATGTTTAAAGTCCCTTCCAACCCAAACCATGCTATGATTCTATGATTTCATGTTTCACTTATTTTTTATATCCTCCCAACGGAAGAGGATCCTATAAATTCAACAAGTCATAAACCAAGTTTCTGTGTGCATGGGAAAAAATGCCAACTGAGAAATGGAGCCATTGGCAGTCAGGAAATGGAGCCTGTTCAGTGACATCCCATGATACCAAGACCTTGGTGGTTACAGACCTCTCCCAGGAGCAGAACAAGGTGTGCTGTCTCTAGAGCAAGAAAAACGGCAGGTTTCACAAAAGCAGAAGATCTAGGCATAGCAGTTGTGGTACAAAAAGGTATTTTCTATCTGCTATTTTCTTTTTGTCTACTTAGCTCTCCTCCACAGTCCCAGGGGTTTGCTGCTAAGGCATGTTTCAGGGCAGAGCTTTTTGGAGGGAGTGCTCAAGGCAGCCTGCTGCTAAAGTGCTGTGCACTCAGCCATGAAGAGAGAGACTTTCTCGTGCCCCTCTCTTAACAGCTAAGGTCATTCCAGCTGGATGCATCTGGCTGCTCTTCCATCCCCACCAACAACCAGTGTATGGTCACACCCAGTGGCAAGGCTGTCAGCAGTGTTTCTCACAACATCCTCGTAGGCAAACTCAGGAAGTGTGGACTGGATGAGTGGGCAGTGATGCAGATTGAGAACTGGCTGAGTGGCAGATCCCAGAGGGTCACACTCAGTGGCACAGGGTCTAGTTGGAGGCCAGTCACTAGTAGTGTCCCCCAAGGTTCAGTACTGGGCCCAGTGTTGTTTAGCTTACTCCTCAGTGACTTGAAGGAAGAGGCAGATGCCTCCTCAGCAATTTCACTGATGACACAAAGCTGGGAGGAGTGGCCGATACCCCAGAGGGCTCTGCAGCCCTTCAGAGGGCCTCGACAGGCTGGAGAGATGGGCAGAGAAGAATTGTCTGAAGTTCAGCAAAGGCAAGTGCAGAGTCCTGCACCTGGGGAGGAATAACCCCCTGTACAGGCTGGGGGCCAACCTGCTGGAGAGCAGAAGGACAAGGACCTGGGGGTCCTGGTGGACAACAAACTGTCCATGAGCCAGCAATGCCCCCGTGGCCAAGAAGGCCAACAGAATCCTAGGATGCGTTAGGAAGAGCACGGCCAGCAGGTCAAGGAAGGTGATCCTGCCCCTCTGCTCAGCCCTGGTGAGGCGTATCTGGAATTCTGCATCCAGTTCTGGTCTCCTCAGCACAAGAGAGACATGGAGCCCCTGGAGCAGATCCAGTGGAGGATGACAAAGGTGACGAAGGGACTGGAGCATCTCTCTTACGAGGAAAGCCTGAGTGAGCTGGGCGTGTTCAGCCTCTAGAAGAGATGACCGAGAGGAGACCTCATAAATATCTGTCAGTGTCTGCAGTGAGAGGTCAGAGGATGGAACAGGCTCTGCTCAGTGGTGCCCAGCAATAGGACAAAAGGCAGTGGGCAGAAACTGATGCACGGGAAATTCCACCTGAACATGAGGAAGAACCACTGTGGGGGTGACTGCACATTGGAACAGATGCCCAGAGAGGCTGTGGAGTCTCCCTCACTGGAGATATTCAAGAACCCTCTGGATGCAATTCTGTGCAGTGTGCTCTAGGATGGCCCTGCTTGCGCAGGGAAGTTGGACCACATGGCCCGAAGTGATCCTTTCCAACCTGACCCATTCTGTGGTTCTGTGAAATGTGATGGAAGAAAATTCTCAGTGTGAGTCAAGGAGGATTTGGCAATAATATTACTGGAATGGAGGGTCAAAGTCACTGTGTTCTCTGGGATAGTTGGGTGAGTACATTTTTCTGTGGCTGAAAAGTATTAACCCCGTGCTGTGACCTTGAGGGAGAATCAGCACAGCACATTAAGCACTGCCAGGGAGGGGCAGCTCAAACATATGCCTGTGATGGTGGCTATGGGACACCTGAGAAACAAGACACTTGGACTACTGAAAACAGAATGGGCATGAAGTAATATTCCTGTTCTTTCATTCTACCAGTCTATGGCAATCTATAAAAATAAGGACGCCTTTATTCAGACAATAGATTTAAGACCTACCTATTAAATAAATAGAACAATTTTGAATCCTACAAGAGTAAGTTTTCTTCTGAACCCATTTGCACTTTTGACTTGGACACAACTGTTTGGCATCGTGGCTAAATTCTGCACAGGAGTTACCAACCTGCAACCTGGTTATCATAGCTCTGATTTATAACTTAATTGTTTTTCTCTAGCTCTGCCAGTATGACTCATTCCTAATTTGCATCATTTTCAAGACACGTGAGCTGGACAACCACAGTAAACTTCAGAAATCCAGGAATGATGAGATATGTTCACAAAAATAAACCTAGGCCAAGCCTGCTCTGTCTCTGAGGATGTTTGTTTAGTCTGTTTAATTTATATCCATTGGTGTGGAAAATCAGCTGATGGGAGAGTCTCTTTAAGAACAGAACTGAGAAAAACTTCTTTGCAAAGGAACAAAGCCGTCATCAAAACTTGTCGGTGTAATTATGGGCTATACAGATCTTATATTTACTGAAACAGAGGAAATGGAACAACTTTAAACAACATGTTTAAAATATGCTTCAGCCAATACCCAGCACAATTAAAATCTATCTTCCTGTCTTTTTTGCTTCGGCTTTAATTAATGTTTCCACAGTTCAGTAATCTCTGGTAAAGAGAAAAGGGTAACAGGCCTCTCCAAAATTCCTTTTTATAATGTTTCTCTGATTGTTTAGCACTGAATTTTCAGGAATTCTTACTTCTCTGTATAGACTAGCCTAGGATAATGTTAGTGATTGGGAAAAGGGACCCTTATAAAAGAATAAAATTTAGAAGTTTTAGAGTGGTGACAATCTTTAGATATTTACAGTTGATGAAGCATACATATGAACAGGACGATTGGGAAAGCTGCATTCAATTAAGACCATTAAACTCTGTTCTCAGAGAGTCTTAAAATGCAAAACCGGGGGGGGGGAGGAGAAGAAGGAAAAGAAGAGACGGCCTCCAAGGACTCCTTATGGGAAACATTGTATTTGCCTCTCTCCCTCGTACAGAGACCAGAGAAGTAGACACTTTTTGTTAAATGGGGTCAGAAGCTCTGCTCATTATTGAATCGGTAGAAAGCGTGCTGGAAGATTAGTGTTTGTTTAATGTTGATACTTTCTACTCTCCATTGTGTCATGGAGCTGTAGCCTTACCACAGCCTCTCAGTGGAAATCCCCAACAGGTAATATTTTCTCTTTCCTTTATTCCTTTGGCATTTATTGTACAAAACATGTATGGGAGTAGCTTTTTTTCAAGCCATTGATGCAGAGGACAAAAATTGTAGGAGAGGCCACCCCAGGGAAGGACACAATCATCAGACAAATAATTGCACCCCTTCCCTAAGTTCTTATCTCTGGCCCACAGAGCTGGGAACTGAGCCAGGCTCATGGCATTGTGCATGAGCAGGGGATGGGCTGTACCATCTTCTCCTTTGTAACCTTGGTATAACAAACCAGTTATCTAGTTTAACACTTGCATCCATTGATTGCTATTCTTTCTCCCAATACTGGCCCCTGGACTTAAAATTCTGCTGTGTATCCTCAAAGAGCTGCTCCAGTGGGTCACCTGCATGACCACAGAAATGTGGCCTTCTTGCTACATCTCCTCCTCTGCTGTTGGCTTGCAGATCCCTCAAATCCCCATTCCTATTTCTGGGATAACAGGAATTGGAATGAAGACGCACTGAGAGGTCCCACCTCTCTGTCTGTGTGTGTGTGTGCCTGGAGGGGTGGGGTGATAACCACTGTTGCTTGTTCAGAGAAGTGGATTCCCCTCTGCGGTGGCTTCTGCCATCTGCCACCCGAAAGTGAAACAATCACGGGAGCTCTCAGTGGTGTCTGACTCTCTGTGTTGCAGTTTCATGAGCTCTCAATCAATAGATTTCACTACACAGCCAGTTTGATTTCTTCTGTTCTTCCTTTTTTTCCTCCTCCTCTCTCCGTTCCGTACTTTTTTCTTTCTTTTATTTTTTTTCCTTTCTCTTTGTTTTCTTCTTTTGGGAGATGACATATTTGTATACTACCTTTTTAAACCTCAGCACTTTGCATTGTAGGACTGCTCAGATACCTGCAAAAAAGTATTTGTGCTGTGCCCCAGGATGGGGGAACTGCAGATGACAGCTTTTGGCAAAATTTCATTTATTTGCTCACTGAGGTGGCCTGAAAAGCCTGAAATTCAGGTTTACTAAAAGAGGACCTGAAATGACTCATGGTCCATGTTTGACCCCATGTTTGAGGAAGATGCCCTCATGACTGTGAACAACCTGTTCAACAGGGCAGCAAAGGTGCTGCCAGAGTAAGGAGGACTTTGAAAAGGCCTTTAAAATTCTGTGTTTTGGCCTCTGCATGGTAAAACTCATTTAATCAGTTTCCTTCCTTGTTCTAACCAGACCATAATAACGATCAGTCATGCTTACATAGAAGAATTTATTTTGAAAAAGGGAAATGAACAAGAGGCAGAAAACAGCTTGATTTTCAGAGGAACATGACCAGACTTTGCATAGGCAGATGCTGATGCAGTGATGTTGGTGCAACAAGTTTCCAAACACAGCCTTTGTTTGGACACCTTTATATAGTCCCCAGATGGAGGAAGGGAGACAAGTGGTCTCTATTTAACTTGAGCTTAGTCCTCCAAAACACCTTTCCAGCTCTCAAAAGAGATGGAGAATGGATGTACTGAGGATGTTTTTCAGTTCAATCCCGAGAAACCCATGAATATGCCATGGAGCACCTCCAGTGTTATGCTGCCTGCATAGGTTTCCTGCGGACTTAGGTGTGAAAGATGCTGTGAAGAAGGGTGCAGTTAGGGTAGGGTAATGGTTGTGGAAGGTTTGAAGTTTCCAGAGCCTTTTAAGCTGCTTCAGGATGAAGGAGGAAAAGACAATGAGTGAAAGGAAAAGCACAAGAGATGGTAAAGGATAAAAGTGTGATGTTTACATGTATTGGGGTCAATGTCCATGCAAGCAGCAACAGAAACATGAAAACCTGAATGGTCTCCTACTCTCTTACAGCTGACAAAGCAAAACCTGTAAGAGATGCACAGAGCTCAGTGCAACAGCAGGAAGCCATTACCAAAGATTTTCCCAGGCTAGTTCCTAGGAAAGAGCTGTTCTGTGTTCTTGGAGTGGAAACACAGACCTGTTCTGCAGAGAGGAAAACTAATGGAAACAAAAGCCCAAGCATTCCAAAAGTCCTGCGAAAATGAAGGCTTTGCAGGAGATAATTCAGAGGAAGAGTGTAAAACCTAGAAAACAGGTATTGCATAATTTCGTCAGGGGGTTAATTTATTGCTCCGCATGAGTGGGCACATCACTGCCAGCCAGAAGCCACCCAGCAGAACTGTGAGTCATCCCCTGAGGTAGCCCTCAGCCTGGTAAAACTCACCTCCATTTTCCAGCTTTGCTTGTGTTGTGTATCCAGTTGCCCCCATTTTACAAACCAAACCCTAAGTTACTGACTCAAAACCAACAAAAAAAGCACGCACTCTTTCAAGTATTGGAGAAAATAAATATTGAAATTCTTGGACTCCATGACAAGCCTTTCATACATTACTTGCTTGGTTGAAAGGCTTATTCCTGAAAAAGTCCCTGCTTTAAAGCACAGCGAAGTGGGTCACCCTGGTTATGTCACGCTTCTGTAAATACAAATATTGAAAGGTCCCCAAAGCCCAGTACATTAATCTTTTCTATTTATAACTTTGTGAAAAACCTCAGCCCTCACCTTGAAGCCTTCCCGTACTAGGTATCTTTTTGATTTAAACGTGGTTGCTGATGTCTGAGGTTTTCTTCACCTTGTAGTTCAGCCCTGTCTGAGTGATGATAAAGCTGTTTTCTCTGACCAGCTACAGTAACAGATCCCTTTGGGTACAGTGGGCTGAGCAGTTCCTTTCCATGGTTGTTGTGTGCTGTAATCAAAGATCACCGTAGTCTGATTAAGAAGACCTTGTCTGTCAGGAGTTTATCTGACTGAATGAGCTGCTGAAAAGAAGCACTGTCCTTTGCCTGGACGTCTCCAAGTGTCTCTTATCTTGCTTTATCATTGCTGGCGGGTTGAAAAAGCAATGATCAAATGTAGGTGAGTCTTGCCTGCCTCAGGGCACTGGCTTTTACTTAATGGCAGTTATTGAGAAAAAAAGTTCTCTGAAAGAAGGGGCTCCAAGCCAGTTATGAGAAAGCAGCAGGTTCCTTCAGAAACTTAGCATGTTTCTTGGAGCCTGGGCAGCATGACTTGAGGGGCTGGATCCCACCTTGGAAAACTGAGTTCCAGTGTGATTGTGTGAGGTCTTCAGACTCAGCTCGCCCCTTCACAGAAGTATTTCCTGATTGATAATTTGATATTATATTTTCGAAACCCACACTGTAGCACAAATTCCATCAGTTTGGAGGCAGGCAGAACACTGTGCTATTAGACAGGCAAACAAAACTTCTAGTCAGCAGTTTGCAAACAGCTGCATGTTATCTCTGCAAGAGAAGAAAGGAGCAACAGCAGCCTTTAATTGTTTGAATTTGAAAAACTGAATTTAGAGTGGAATGTTGTAGTTAGAGATATTTCTTGACCAGAGAAATTGGTTAAGTCTATCAAAATTTTATTTTCTGAGTGCTTCCCAGTTGTCAACCCTGCACTGATGGCTCAGGGCTAGTGTGGTTCATGGCAGAATTTTAGTTAGATATTCTTTAGTAAGAGAAATAATTTCAATTATTGGGGAATAACAAAAGAAATTTTTGCTTTTGATGCCATATCTTTGTAGAGAAGCTGGGGACAGCTGTGGGGAGCCGGAGACAGCTGGTTTCGTTGTGCATGAAAGCAACACTGCTGCAAGTTCTGCTTCAACATCATGAAGGTGCCTGAGTGGAAACTTTAGATGTATGGCTGCAGTTTGCAGCTCACTCAGTTAGGGATGAATTTTCTGACTTCACCAGAAAGGACAGTAGATGCAAAATGGCCTTTTTTCCAGTCATTTGCCCTCACTTGAGTCATTTGCAACATCAGGGTGAAGTTTTCATAGCTGTGGTGTTCCAAGCAGGCCAGGGACTGAGAGAAGGAACATCCTGGCACCTGTGCGTTGGCACAGTCCCCGTGGCAGCCAAGCCCCAGCTCTGGCCCCAGCCGCCCACGAGAAGCAGATGGGTTCAGCTCTCCTCTCCTGGCCTCACACAGCTGCAGCTCTGCGGCTGCTGCTGGTTTAATTTTGTGTCTGGGCTTCGCGCCACCTGCGAGCCTCGTGGGAGGCAGCAAGGAGTTCTCCTGCACGTGAGTGTCCATTCCCACAGGTCTGTGTGTTTTCTCCCTTGGGATCAGGCAGCAGCAAGGGCTGCCGTGTCCCTGTGGCAGAGGTTACCATCAGGTCAGCCAAAAGGGCAAAGGTAGACTTGTGTGGCTGGAGCTCCAGCATCTCCAACCAGTGCTGAGTCTAGATTGTGTCAATGGCAGCCGGTGCCAGACTTGGCTCTAAACCGTCCCTGGGGAAGCATGTGTTTCCTTCAACTCGCTCCCCTGTGGGATGGAAGTTCTGTGTGTGGGGACAAAGTGGACAGTTAATAAAAGCTACCAAAAAATTATGAAATTAATAAAATGTCTTACACTTGCCTTCAGTGACCCATGCCAGATTTTGCTTGTCAGGGCTGTTGACCTGATGGTGGATGATGGTAGAGATTGGTGCTTGAAGCCCTGCTCCAGATGCTTGTGCAGAAATGGCACATTTGACTGACAGGAAACCATCTTGGGCTGGTTTCACTCCAATCCCAGTAGCCATGGCCTAACTTCCCTACACAGAAGTTTATCTTCCAGTGCTTCATGGTTTTCTTTGTAGCAAGGGAAGGAGCTAAGACATTTTTCACCAGAAGTGCCTGTGGATGGTCTGTGCGTCTCATAGCAGTACAGGGAAAGGTACCAAGAGGGTTTGCTGTGACTTACCATGGCTGAGGATATGTAGAAATGGAAAGGACAGGGTCATAGAGGAGAGTCCTTATTTCAGAATGCCAAACCCTGCAGGACTGGACTTTAAGCAAAATCTGGGCCTGCCTGTCCAAGTCTTTAGTTCAATCCAGAAATAATCAGGCATCAAACCATTTCTGAACATTCCTGTTCAGCCTGGAGGTCAAACACATCATTTCTGCACACGCTGTAGTTTCCTCTCCAAAGCAGGAAAGCGATCATACCTCTGACTTCCATTAACCTTTAGTAAAGAAAGCAAGGGTGGACAGAAATGACACCTACTGGACACATCTGGGTACCATCTACAGCAGATGTACCAATATAAAAACACACGTTTTAAAGCAAACGACTGCAATGACTGGGCTATTTTGGGGACTTGAGAGCCTAAGTACTTCTGTTCTCTAATAGGATTGTGGGGCATTGTTGTTATATTTATAGCAAAGTGAGTTCAAACTCAGGACATCTAAGGGCAAGACTAACGTGTCTCAGGAAAATATTGCACTGTTTCTGTGATTCAGTTCCTTTGCCCATAAATTGTGGAAGTCCTGTGGTTTCTTCCCTGCTGCATCAAGACCACACTGTTGAGTCCTTGAATTGTGTTTTAAAGCTGAAGAATTATTAAAACTCCTTACGGTTTAAAACTCCTTATGCACCCTAGTGGCAAGCATTTTAAAGAGGGTAGAAAGGAGCAGCTTGGTGACTACCAGCCTGTCGGCCTCACCCCTGTGCCTGGGAATATCATGGGACAGATCCTTCTAGAAGCTCTGCTAAGGCCCATGAAGGACAAAGAGGTGATTTGAGACAACCAGCACAGCTTCTCCAAGGCAACTCTGGTCTGACTATTTTAGTGGCCTTCTGTGATGGAGTGACCACATCAGTGGACAAGGAAAGGGCTACAGATTTCATTTGTCTGGACTTCTGTAAAGCCCTTGGTATGGTTCCTGACAACATCCTTCTCCTTAAATTGGAGAAAGATGTATTTGAAGGCTGGACTATTTGGTAGATACAAAATTGTCTGGATGACTACATCCAGAGTGTGTTGGTCACTGGGTAAATGTCCAGGTAGAGGTCAGTGACAAGTGGTCACTCGTCACCCTCAGGGGTCTGTACTAGGGCCAGGACTATTCATCAGTGACACAGTCAGTGAGATCCAGTGCACCCTCAGCAAGTTTGCAGATGACACCGAGCTGAGAGGTGTATTTGACACCCATGAAGGATGGGATGCCATCCAGAGGGACCTGGACA
The DNA here is from genome assembly GCA_014706295.1 of Lycocorax pyrrhopterus obiensis. Taxonomy (NCBI): domain Eukaryota; kingdom Metazoa; phylum Chordata; class Aves; order Passeriformes; family Paradisaeidae; genus Lycocorax; species Lycocorax pyrrhopterus. The sequence continues at coordinate 9,021,715 of JACSVZ010000014.1, read as the reverse complement.
AGCTCAAGGAGAGGTCCATGGGAAAAATCATGAGGTTCAAGACCAAGTGCTGGTGCTGCACCTGGGTCAGAGCAACCCCCGGTATCAGCACAGGCTGGGCATGAACAGACCGAGAGCAGCCCTGCCCAGAAGGACTTGGGGGTGCTGTGGGTGAGAGGCTGGACATGCCCCGGCCATGGCACTCACAGCCCAGAGAGCCAAACGTGTCCTGGGCTGCATCCAGAGCCCCGTGGGCAGCACGGGAGGGAGGGGATTCTGCCCCTCTGCTCTGCTCTGCTGAGACCCACCTGGAGCCCTGCATCCAGCTCTGGGGTCCCAGCACAGCAGGGACAGGGACCTGCTGGAGCCAGTCCAGAGGAGGCCACCAAGATGATTAGGGGATGGAGCACCTCTCCTATGAGAAAAGACTGAGAGAGTTGGGATTTTTCAGCCTGGAAAAGAGAAGGCTTTGGGGAGAACTTATTGTGGCCTTTCAAGTCTTAATATTTAATAAAAAAGACAGGAACAGATTTTTTATTCGGACCTGTTGCAACAGGACAAGTGGTAATGGTTTTAAACTAAAAGAGGGTAGATTCAGGCTGTTAAAAAGAAGAAAAGTTCTACAATGAGGGTAGTGAAACAACAGCTGGAGCAGGTTGCTCAGAGAGTTGGTAGATGCCCTATCCCTGGGAACACTCAGGGTCAGGCTGGATGGGGCTCTGTCCCACCTCATGGAGTTGAAGCTGGCCCTGCTCATAACCTTTAAAAGTTCCTTTCAATCCAAACTTTTCTAAGATTCTGGAATTCTGTGGTCCTTAGTGGATTAAAGCTTGAGAGGTGGATGTGGAAAAGGCAGGATGCCTGCTCTCACAGTAGCAAAGAAAAGTTTATCATCCCAAACTATTCTGGTACGAAAGCAACTTGAGCTGACACAGGGTACATAAATGTTAATTTTTTATTCTGGCAGATGTTGGTTCTGGGGCCCAAACTAACAAGCCACAAAGGTGCTGTCCTGCTGTAGGTGTCCTTTGGGTTGGAGGTCCCTACACGGGTGAGTATGTCAAGGCCAGCACCACTGGGGCAATGCAAGGTGTGCAAGACGTACTTCCATAAATCTTTAATAAAGCACATGGCTCTTCAGGTTGGGTTTAAGGCCTCTTTTTGGTCGTCATAGACGACACAGATGATAAGGACCTTCAGCCAGGCTCAGATAGCAATGACTCTGCTCACCTACTGAAGAGCAGTGGATTTGGTGGTGTTAGAGAGGGTGGTGACAGGAGAGGGTTATACCTTCTGTGTTTTCATAGTTTTCATGGGGCTCTTAGACTGAAACCGAAGCCATATTCACTATTTAAGGGAACTTGGCTTTTCTAGAAAGTACTGTGCAGGGTCAAAGAGAGGATAATTGTCTGGGGAATTGCTTTGGCCATTTGAGACAGATGCTGAATATTTTCTGAGAGGATTTTTTTCCCCCATGTCTACTCATTCGTAGTTGCCTGTCTTTTAATTAAATCTGCCATGCCATTGCTTTTCAGTGCTGCAAGATCATCCAGCACTTTCTTGCAACACAGTGTAGCGGTAATAGAGTTGTTCCACAAATCATCCTCCACCATGAGTTCCAGTGATTGTGGTTTCATGATGTGAAATTCCCTTCTCTGAGAGGTGTGGCCAAGGCTAAGATAGGGTCAAGGTCAGCACCACATGAGGACGGGTTCACAGGTGAGTTCCATGGCTTGCTGCCAGATAATGGGAATCTGGAGTTGGATTAGAGTGACCACAGAAAGGAAAAGTTTTGAATGCTGTTGCAGTGCCCTAAAGTACTGGGATTTATATATAACACATAGAACAAAACATGCTGCTGAAAGAAAAGAAGTCCTTAAAAAGAAAATCTAAAAAAGAAGAAATTAAAAAAAAAAATCTCTGAAAAATGGAAGGATCAGAGAGATGCAGTCAGAAGCACGGCATATGTGCTGCTGATTATCAGGAGGTGTTTGGGTTGGAAGAGAGGACCTCACCACAGTGGAAGACAGTGAATAATTGGAGATTTAGGACTGTGAACTGACTGTGTTATGCACCATTTCTCAGCCAGGAGGTATTTTCTAGTGGCTTGGCTCCCCCTGCTGTGTGTGTGAGCTGGTCTGAGACAGGAGGATTTGGATGGGCTTTCGAGGAAAATTAAGGGGGGCTCTCAGAAAAAAACCCACATCACAGGAAATCTTGTGTCAGAATGTGCCAGGCTGTCACTTAATCTCTGTATTTCTGCTGGTGGTGGCCAACCCCCCCAGCAGCCTCACCAGCCCTGGTGCTGCAAGGCAGTGTTCAGAGAGACCACTGCCAACATTGAAAATGTTGGTTTGCTTATTAGGAGATTGATACTTCCAGTTCGTGTGAGAAGATCTTAATTTTCTTTCCCCTGCTAAAACAACAGCTTGATATAAAATTAAAGAACAATGTAAATTTGCACTTCTTATTGCTAGGGGAGTTGCTTCCTCCTAATGGGTAGTTAGTCTATGTATTAACATTTTCCTGCTGATTTCCTTATCAGCCTTGCTGGTTTTCTGTTTTCACTCAGGGATCGCTTTCCCTTCTCATGATCATTTCGTACTTCCCACTGCAGGGTGAAAACAAACTACTGATGACTGTGTGCAGGTAGGTATCTTACCAAAGGTATCTCCAGGGCATTTGAAGTGAGTTGTTCCATTAGCCTCACTTCTGCTGTGGATGAGTCAGAACAATCAGTATTTCAGAGATGGTCCAAGTGAACTCTGTTCACTAAATTAAGAGGACAAAACACATTAAACTGCTTTTGAGCTGGATGGTCTCTGCCTGGAACAACCAAGAGGTCAGTCAGCACAAGAGGTTGCCAGGCTGCTAGTTGCTGGCAAAAATGAGCTATCAGCAGAAAAGTCTTCAAATCCTGTTGGGTTTGTGTGCATAATACACCCTCAGATACTTCCAGTTGGTACTGTAATAATATTAAAACTTACTAAGAACTTCGTCTGCCCCAGAAAAAGTCCAGCTGGCTGGAAGTCCAACACAGATTATGTTTGTCAAAGAAGTTGTGGATGCCCCAACCCTGGGGCCAAGTCGGATGGGGCTCTGAGCAACCTGGTCTGGTCAAAGTTGTTCCTGTCCATAGCAGTGGGGTTGGAACCAGATGATCTTTGAGGTCACTTTCAACCATTCTATGATTCTATGATCAGGACTCAAACTCTTCATTAGGTGCCTAAACAAAGGACAAATTGATTTTCTCCTCTTTTTTTTTTTTTTTTAATAGCAGACCCATTAGAAAACCAGGCCTTGCATCCATATGAAAGCCTGAAGTAGTTAATGGGACTCCTTCTATCAGCTCAAGGGGTTTGGGATCAGGCTGTAAGTGAAGCAAATGGAAAACTTTTGACAAGAGTTAGCAATGGCCTTTGCAAAAGCTCTGTTTGTTTCGTCGGGAGCTGCTGTTTAGCGGTGCAGGATATTTAGAAATTTCCTGTCCAGGTACAGCTATGTAGGTGGAAGAGACCATAAAAAAAGCTGCCTCAGCTTTATCGTGTGTACCTGAACTCTTTGCTGTTTCCTTCCTATGTTGCGGTCATCTAGATTGTTTTAACAGACAAACATTGTTCTCGCCTTTGAATATTTGTTTTTCATTTGGATTCAGATTAGATACAGGAAGGCTAACATGCTCATTTCAGCCAAGTTTTCATTCCAGAGATGGCTGTTGATTAGCCAAATTATGACCCTGAAAAACCGCTGAGAGATGCTTTGGAACAGGCTCCTTGAAGGACTGAACTGGGAAAGACAAAAGTGTACAAGACATTTTATCTACTTTTATACCAGTTTTATTGAGCCCGACAGCATTTGAGCCCAGGCAACGGAGACATCATTTTTATGATGGTGTCTGCATTTCCTGGTGTTTTATCTTTAGTGTTACTCTTGTGGAATCAGGGTCCTGAGCTTTATAAGAGAAAAGTAACACAAAATAATGCATATTAGAGTAATTTATAGGTGAATGAGAAGTAGTTAAGGAAAGCTACTGCATAGTTATGCTTTGATTTTGAAAGATGTTGCAAATTATTATTAGTTTGATTTAAAATACTAAATGTAATTCAAAGATACTGGAACACATTATAAATCAGAATGTAGATAGTTGTGAGTGTATCTTTAAATATGCCTCACTACTTCCCTTTCTACCGCTGCAGAGATCAAGACACACAGTCATAGTTCAAGGAAACATGAGTCAGCCTATAATTGTTTTTAATCTCAGAGTTCAGGGACAGTAGTAACCTGCTCTGCATCTTTAGACATCTGCAGGTGCATTTATTTATTGATCTGTAAGAAGTGGTTTAGTTCTGGTGTCATAGGCATTCCCAAAGGGGATTTACAAGAGAGTGTAAAGGAAAGGTTAATCCCTGAAATAAAGCAGATTCTGTTGAATTCTGAGCAAAACACTTTCCTTTCTGGAACTGGATTGGATTTGCACCATTAAAGAAGTGCATCTGTTCTGCTTTATCCCTGATTAGGAGAACCTCACCTCCGCTGCTGTTGCTAGCCCTAAAGGCAGGCAGGAGGATCAGAGCCCAGCTGGTGGGAATCAATAAAGTCAGATTGATTTATCAGAGCTGGAAGGGAAAGGGGAATTTGGTGGGTGATTGAAGTCTGTGTGAGAGCAGTTGCTTCAAACCATGGTCGTTTTTGTGTTGTAGCTGCAGACTGATGTTACCAATAAAGGAGGTGAACACCCAAGGTTTCAGGCCCTTCTTCAAGCATGACTGAACATTGAATTTGAGCCTTTACTTTAAATATGTATGTGTTGTCATCTCCTTTCTAGTGTGTCAGATCCTTACTGCCTTGCCCCCTGAAACTGCCCAGTGTTTCTTTTTCTCTGAGATGCACCACCAGCCCCAGACAGATGACTATGTCTTGATTGTTTCTAAGAGCTGGGTTTAAAAGCACTGTTCCTTTGCATTTGATTACTTCATGTTTGGAGGCCATTTAGGGAAGGGTCAAAGGATTGGTATGTTTATCCACGTTCAGAGCTGAAAATGTGTGCTGTGAGCCGTGCTGCTACCTGCTTTGTTGAGCTCAGAGCTGGGTGAAGGTGGAATTCCATGTAACCAGTTATCTTATCTGAAAAGCCATTGAGTTAGGAGAAGTCCTCAGGTGATGTGTGGTTGGATGTGAGGATGACTCCTCACTCCAGCGGCTTGTGGGATCCTCTCTTCCCCAGGCAACAGTACTGCAGATGAAATAAGGGCACTGTTAAGGCACACAAGGTCTTTTTGGAGGGATACGTCAGCGTTCTGCAGAGGCATGGCTGAGCTGGTGACGTGAAATCACAGCATCGCGCCGGGAACCAAAAGGTGGTGCTGTTACTGCAAGAAAGAGGAGAAAAAAGTGCGTTCAGATCTCTTCAGAGTTCTTGTTGATCAGCTAGGGGGCAGGGGGAGAGCTAAGGGCTCTCCTGTTTTTTGCAGGTAATGCAATACTTCTGGGCTTTCTTAATGTGTAGGACAACTGGTGCTGGTGGGTAGAGCCCGGCAAAGAAATAAAACACGACACAAAGATATGCGCTTGGAGGGAGGAGAAGGAAGAAAAAACCAGAAGGAAGTCACAGGATTTCACCTTGTGAGGCACCAGACAGAAAGTGAGACTGAAGAAGGGTGGCAGCTGATGCTGGGCTGGGCTCTGCAGGGCACACAGCCCATCACGTGCTCTGCCAGGAGTCAGCCACAGAGCTGCTGCTCGAGTTAGACACATATCAGGAAATGGAAGCATGAAAGGTCCTCAGAAGTAAAGGGAAAAGCAATGGGAGAGTGTGGAGAGCCTTAGTGTGGCCGTGGGTAACAACAAGATGTAACAGAAACCCTCCTAAGACGGTGTCTGCCTCTGTCTTGGTGTCTGCAAAGGCGTGTGTCAAATGGGACGCTGAGCTAGTCAGACCCATAAAAATCACATTTAGACTAACACAGGAATAATATCTAGGTGGGGTGCAGGTGGATTAGGGAACTGGTGGTCCTGCAGGAAGAAGTGTTGTTACATGTCATCGCCTTGTGAGACTCCTTCTTCCTGTGACAATCATCACATCGTGTCAATGAAGAGGTCTGTGTCCAGCTTCTGCTTCTCAAAATGTCTTGATATTATGGTGCAGCCTAGCAGACACTTGATATGTGGTGGATTCTGTCGTTTGGGGCAGAAATTGTCCCCAGTCACTGTGGGGAGATTGAGATTTACATAAACAAGAGATTTCCAGTTCAGCCCTGGAGGGGTCCCTCAGGGTTCGCTATGGACACCAGGATGAAATTCAGTGCACAGCCTTGGCTGTTGGGAAGTTGCTGTATCAAGTCATTTGAGGAAGCATCAAAACAGCCAAACTCTACCACCACTGTCCTCTGGCCATAGCATGTAGCAGTGACCACCTGAGGTATAGGGCATGGCATTCTGCACCCTCTTCCCCCTTGCTCTTCTAGGTCACAGGTACAGCCCCACTGCGAAAACCCACAAAGGAGAGTCTGAATTGATTTTTTTCCTCTCTCCCTGTGACTATCAGCCTTACTGAATGACTTCAATTTGTTAAATGATTTGGAAACATTGCTTAGGAATGGGCTGAGCTGTGCAAGACACCACCCACACCTAATTTTTGTGGTTGCAGATTAATGGCAGCAGGTGTAAGTGCCTGCTGTGTTGTTCAACTGGTGTATGCTTTGGAGCAGAAAGATCCCTTCTTGCAGCTTTGCCTGGCTCATCTTTCAGGGCCTCGTTCCTTTCCAGAGATAAAATAAAGTAAGTCCAGAAGGAGCAGCAGATGACAAAGGGAAAACAGAAGAGGGTTAAAAATGTAGAACCAGAAGCCTTAATGGGGACCCCCAGCACCCAGCTCTCCCTGGAAATGCTCTGTCTTAGCTCTGCCACTCATCTTTGGTGTTCCTGTATCCTGGTGCCTCTCTGGGGCTGTGTCCATTCAGAGCCTTGAACTCCAGACACTGCTGTATAATCTCAACTGTTAGACCTATTAGAAAGCAGCTGCTGTAAAAACTTTTATTTGCCCCAGGAGATAAAAATTGGAAATGCACTATATTTGGTCTCTACTTAAGGATGTTCAGCACTGATTAATACCAACAGACGTTAATGAGAGTGCAGCAGCATAGATCTGTAATAAAAATCTTTATATAATCAGAAACATGCCAAACACTAAATGTATGTATCAGACTGTCCCTATGACATACGTGTTTTATACCTGCATACGTGATAAGTGGGATTAAACAGCAAATATTTGGAAGAACAGTCACTGTGTTTCTGTGTGCTGGGGAGCTGTGTACATGTAGCTCAGGGGTTTTGCTGTGCAGTGATACTCATGTTTGTACTGGATGTTTTTTCACTTCTTATCACCAATGTCTTAAAGCTTGTTTATTGAACTCTGGGTCAGTTTATTCAGGTTTAATGACTCTTCCACCGCATGTTTTCCTTTCAAGCACATTTTTCTGGGGGGAACATTTTGTATGCTGTTGTGTGGCTATTTCAGAAGGTTGATCTTGGGTCATTCATTGAACTAGTAGATGGATGATAGGAGTGACTGTTATGGTCTCTTTTTCTTTATTTCTTTGGGGTTTTTTTAGATACATGTTCTTCATTTGCATCTAATAGTCTTTTTTCTGCTTCTGTAGAGGGTTGTTGGTGAGGACAAAAAAGAATGTGGTTTCTAGAGGATAGTCTTAGCCTCCATCAGAGCTTGCCTCCCAAAAAGAGAGAGAGATGTTCCTGTGGTTTGTGCATAAATGTGTGGGATTTAATGACCCATCCTTTTTTCTTGGTGTTGATATAACCTTTCTGAGGAAATCACGACAGGGAATTCAGTTATAGGATATATTTGTGGTAACACAAAAAGGTTGTGGCTTCATTAGAAAGCAGACTGGGATGCCCTGCCTTAGTTTCTGCTTCTGTAGGAGGCCTTGGTGAACGCAAGAGAGGAACATGTGTGTTTTCTAGAGGATACTCTTTGACTGGGAGATATCAAATTGTAATAAATCTGAGATTCTGAGTAGTTCCCACACTGTCTTCTCATGCTTTCACAAGCCCAGTGAACAGCTTCCAAGAGCCTCTGTATCAGACACTTGCAGAGCCTGGGCTGCCAGGTCGGGCTGTGTTTCTAAACGCACATCTGGAATGCAGAAGCACTGACCTCTTACTTAACCAGCAGCCTACAGATGTGTCTGTTCATGAGTGAAAGAGAGAGCTGTGGAAGCTGTCATGTGAGCTGCTTCCTGTGTGTCAGGACGTGGTGACAAATCATCCAGGCCGTGCCGTGCCTCGGAAAGACAGGGAGTGTTTCACTGCAAAAAGTTTAAACTTTCTCACTAAGGGACAGACATTGGTAGTTTTCTCATCCACCTGACGGATATTCTGAATATTCATCTGAATAACTCTGATGGATGTTATCTTAGTGGGATGTGTCACAGACACACGTCTCCAGACACTGATGCCCATGGCTTATTTTGCATAACATGCAAAGGGATTTTTGCTCTTTGGCAGAGAGGAGTGACTGAAAGTGAACCTTTGCCTTGAAGATACCGTGGGTGCTCCTTGACCATGCCCTGTCCTGTACTCTTGCTCACAGTGGGGAATCTGAACTTAAGATATGAGTCCCTTGAGTGGGAGAACTGGAGCTGCCAGAAACATGAAGTTCCCGTTTTGTCTTTCACAAGGCCTTTCACCACTTTGTAATTAAAAAAGCACGACTGCATCATTCTGGTAATTTTGTTTTCCATTTAAGAAGTAAACAAAAAGGCTGGTGGCTGATGTAAGCCTGAATTACCATGAAAAGCATACAGGAAAAAAGAAGAAACCACAAAACCACTGATGGGGGGAGTGAGGAGTCTTTTTGTTATGTGATGTAACATTTTCAGCCCTGTGCAATGTGGCTTCTCCATGAAAAGGTGTAACTTTTTTCTGTTCTCTGCCTATGGACAACTCCCTTTGTGTTAAACATCTCTGCTCTTCAACACCTGTTCTACAAGAAGTATCTTAGATCTTAGGAGTATCAAATGCAAACCAAGTCTCCTACATAGAATAATCAAGATTTTTAAGGATTTTTCCGATACTTTGAAATCTGAAAAGGTTCCCAAAAACTCAGTGAGATGTTTTGGGTCTTTACCATGTTGTTTCTTCTTCAGAAGTAGTTTTATGGTCCTGCGTAAGGGCTGGAAATATATTCAATACCTGGATCTGCCTAAGAGTCTTTCTATGGCACTGGTTGGGTCATTTCGTAATTTTTTCTAATTTACACCTCTGAAGAAGAACACCGATAATTCATTGCCTCATCAAGTTATTGTGGTGATTAAGTATATACATGTAGCTGTAGGAGAGAAGTGATTAAATTCTACACTGCCAAAAGCCAGACTTTGCTATTATCCCCTCCAATAATGGTTGGGCTTTTTTCATATGCTTGTTATTAATTTGTGTCGGGAGATAAGAGTCAAAGATTGACGTGCAGTCACCGATGAGCACTTTAATGTTGACTTGATGGTCATTACAAGCACAACCAATTGCAGATGGAGATGTTCTTGGAGTGATTTGATCCAGCTATATCAAGGTTAGGGTGGTAGTTCGTACTGTAACTTCTTAAATGATCTCTGCACCCTTCTTAAATTCAGGGGGAGAGAGTTAGTTTTGATACCATCATTTGGGACTGCTCCATAGCTTGGGCATGGATCAAGCTTAGTGCTTCAAATAAGAACAAAGCCAAGGCAGTGAGAAGGGGAAATTGTACTGGATTTGTATTGAGAAATCTTTCCCATATGCAATAGCAGTTCTAGCCTAGGAGTTATTTTTGTTCTGATGTTAAAGATCTGTTAAAGATCTACATAATCTGCAATAACAAATTTTTCCCAGTTTTTGTGCATGGGCAAACCACATTGACTGGGAAATGTTGCCAAACTTGTCTGCAGCATACAAAGAAATAATGAAGTTCTGTGAAAGGAAGTGTGTGTAATGAGTGACATCTGTCTCCTTCACAATATCTGCCAGTAATTGCCACATTTATGTGAGCAAAATGTTTGATTCTAATGTCTGATTTATCAGTGACAAGCTGCATAGCGTATGTTACAGATTAACATAGCTAATGTTGAAAGATTTCATAATAACTTGAAAAAGCACAGTAGCCATTCTGCTATATGAGTACAGAGTAAATTTGTTTGAAACAAGAAATCAATATGAAACTGTTCAGACTTCTCTGTGTGTTTGTGCAAAAGCTATTTTCATGTAAAAATCAAATTCATGAGAATGAGATGAGATCACTCTTGCTTGCAAGGCAAGAGCACTCCCATGGCAGCTGTGTGCCTTTGACTGCGTCTCAGGGGTGTAATGGCTTATTTTTAAGTAGTCTGGTTTATACTACGTGCTGTGGATTTAAAGGACTGGTACGACTGTGGGGTTGCAGCTCTATATGTGTTGTGTGCTTGAAGCCTGTTCAGTGAATAAAGATCTTCTGGAGATCTGTATGCCCAGAAAACATTCATTTTTTTGGGCAGCGGGAGAGGAGCATTTTCTGCACTAATTTCATAAAACTGTGAGTGCATGTCTATTTTACTTTTGGCCCCTTTCTTTCCACTTCCACAAAGATTCCTAAGGCTTTCTATAGCCAAGTACTCCTTGCTGCATCTGGCCAATTCCTTTGTACCATCTCTTTCTGTTCTCTGAGGCTTCCTCATGGTTGTTCAGCACAAATATGGCATTATTTATTCCAGTTGGCCAAAAAGGCATAGCGCCGCACTAAGAGATGATGAACTCAGCCACTTTTTTTGTCATGATCCTTTCAGCACACACACAAAGAAAAAGGTAATCCTTATTTTCTTAATGCCGCTTTGACTACCTGCCAAAATTCAAAATTTCAGTCTATGTCCTGGTCATGACATCATGCTTTTTACATAGGTTTTCTAAGCAATACTTGACATGAGAATAATGCTGGTGCCATTTAAATTGACACACACCGCCTGTGTCCTGTAAGTGGTCTGGACACCAGTGTTATAAAAGCGCTGACTGCTGCTGACAATATCAGTGTGGGAGTGTGTGTGCTCCCACTGGTGTTCATATGTAGTGTTGGTTTTGATTGAGAACTTCTTTGGCACTTTGGGACTTGAAAGGGAATTTTTTTTCACCAAAATGACTACTTCCACCTCTGAGATACCACCACACAAAAAATAATTACAGTCTGTTCAAGAATGGGATGCTCAACACTACGTTCTACTACAGAAACATGTCTCTTCCCAGTATCCGAAAAAATATAAAACTTCTAAGAATAATTTTTCATCACATTCCTGCAAGACTATTGCTTGGAGTGATTCTGCTAAACAGCAGATAGTACACTACTGAATCATAATGGTGCTAGAAAATATAGCCCCAAAAGGGGAAGGAACATCCTTTTTCTGTCTTCTGACCTGTACTCTAATTTTTGGTCATTTTCTGGCTTGGCAAGGCTATGTGTGTTAAACGTTGGAAGGTGACTAATTTCTGTGCTTTTTTTTCTTTTTCTTTTTTAATTTATCCCACTCTTTTCCAGTGACCTTTTTTTCTGACAAAGAAAGCCAGGATATGCATTTTCATGGGGGCGAAAATCAGCTAAAGAAAGAGGCCTAGATCAAGTGGGAATGATCTATATTGAAACAACAAGAGGAATTCAAAATGGAACACAATTGGTATGTCAACAAGTTTGCCTGGAAAATGCTTCGACACTTGCCAGAAATAAGAAATTTGGGCAGTGGGTGAACTTTAGAGGAAGTCAGGGAGGGAAATGAGAGAAGTCCGATTTTTTAAAGTGAAACTAGTTATGTAAAAATGCCCATGATCACTTTATTGTTCTCCTTTTGAGTTCCAGTCACGGCCCCAGCGTGTAAGGTTCTGCTCAAAAATAAACATTATCTGCTAGCTTCAAACTTCCCCAAAGCCTGACATGGAAAAATAGCCCCAACCCAGAAAGATGAACAGGCTAGAGTTCTTTCTTTGCCTTTTTTGATGAACTCAAGTAAGTGACATGTCCTGGTGGATCTTGGTCCTATTGGTTGTGTAAATACATACCCACAGATGCGTGCCGCAAAGCAATTTTTCCAAATTACTTGCTTTTGGAATCCCTTTTATCTGATGACCAATGATTATAATCTGGATCTGAGGACTTTTGTCAAAACTATTAGAGTTTGTGATGGGTTTAAATTTTAACAAGTCAGCATTTCCTAACAGGAAAAAAGTGCTTTTTTGAGAGAGTTCCCATCTGGTAGTGCTCAGATCACAATATCTTGTGTCTCTCTGAAATGAAAACAGATGGAACCTCTTAGAGCATTTCATCCTGCTCTTCTCATTTCAAATCATTTGCCTTCAGGAGGTGGGACTTCGAGAAACACTAAATCTGGTAAGCTGAGTAAGAAACCGTGAAAGTTGGAAGCATTGAGGGAGATAGTCCTGAGAGGTTCCTTAGGTTTCATCTCTTAGATCTATAGCTGATTAATCTGCAGCCTTCAGTTTAACAGCTTGACTGCAATGATTCCTCATATGATCAACTCAAAAAGAGTTAAGATGTCAATTTTGTTGTTCTTGCTTGTTTCTTTCTTAGTTGTTTTTGTTGTTGTTGTTGTTATTTTGTTTTGTTCGGGGTTTTGTTTGTTTTGGTTTTGTTTGGCATTCGTTTAGTTGGTTGTTTTTTGTTTTTTGTGGTTTTGTTTTGTTGTTTTGTTGGTTTTTGTTGTTTTTTTCTTCTGGTTTGGCAAAGTTCTCCCTTTTCACTTGCATCTGTAAGGAGTTACAGTAGCTGGTGAGTGTCTCTGTTGTCCATGTATTGAAGAACAAGGTGGAAGTACCCTACTCCTTCATGTCTCCGTTCTCCACTGAAAGGGAATGGACAGTAGATACTGTGCTGGTCAGATTGCAGAGACCCTCTCAGAAGAGGCCACTATTAGTGTATCTGTATCACATCAAGTAAAGACTCTTAACTTATCCAGGACTTCTGGCTCTATGTGTTACTAATTTTGGACAAGGCAAGGCTCCCTGGTGCAATGGGAGTTGGGGAAAGAGTGGGAGAATTTTGTTTTCCACTTTGGTCTCTGATTTAAGTTTTTTCCTAGAATAGGGTTGTTTCCTGAGAACCTTGTGTTGATATTGGGCTGAGATCTCTAGGCAGTGGCTTCCCATTTCTTAGTCAATTCTGTTCCAGGATTCGCACATATGTGTAAAGAAAATGTTACATTTACAACATGAAGCTGTGTCAAAGAATGTTTAGGTTGTTTATTTTGGGGCTGTCCTGGCCCTGCACAGGACATCCCAAGAGTCTCACCATGGGCCTGAGAGCATTGTCCAAACACTTCTTGAACTCTGTCAGGCTGGTGCTGTGACCACTTCTCTGGGGAGCCTGTTCCAGTGCCCAACCACCCTCTGGGTGAAGAACCTTTTCCTGCTGTCCAGCCTAAATCTCACCTGACACAACTTCAGGCCATTTCCTCCGGTCCTGTCACCGTCACTACAGAGAAGAGATCAGTGCCTGCCCCTCTTCTTCCCCTTGTTAGGATGTTGAAGGCCACAGTGAGGTCTCCCCTCAGTCTCCTCTTCTCCTGGCTGAACAGACCGAGTGACCTCAGCCACTCCTCACACAGCTTCCCCTCCAGACCCTTCATCAGCCTCCTGGCTGTCATTTGGATGGTCCCTAATAGCTTCATGTCTTCCTTATATTGTGGCACCCAAAACTGCCCCCAGCACTTGAGGTGAGGCTGCCCCAGCTCAGAGCAGAGCGGGACAATCCCCTCCCTTGCCCAGCTGGGCCTGGGCCTGATGCTGGGCCTGATGGCCCCCAGGGCGCTGCCGACTCAGTACTGCTGGGCATGCATTCAACATGTAACCAGAACTGACAGTAAAAACAGCACACTGGTGGACTACAACACAGGCCCGATGTTAATTCAGATGCTTAAGTGACCCTCCTTTTTATTCCTCTTTCTCTTCCCACTCCAAACTACCCAACCAGTACGTTTAGAGCAAGAGGAACATCAAATGTTTCCCAAAGGAAAGCAACTGCTCAGAAATCAACACGTCAATCTGCTTCAGAGAGGGCTAGTCCCAAGCTGTGTGAACATAAGTGCCTCCAGACCACTTGGCAGAGCCTGTGAGTCCTCACTTGCTTTCAAAGCTGTGCAAAGACAGAGTTGTCAAACAGTGCTGAGCACAGGAGCGTAGGTGGGCTGCTCTCTTGGAGTTGCTCTCTTTGCAGCTGTTCTGCAAAACTGAACATATCCTCTGTTCTTCAGCCTCAGACCGGGTAGAGATGGAGGGTCCTGCAAGAGATGATACTGTCAGGAGGTCAGGTCTGTAGGCAGGCACAAAACATGTTTTCTTTGAATTATCTCAGACTCAGGATAATGTAGAAATCGCTTTCTGGAAAAGACCTAAAAATGAAATCCCAACCAATTTTTATGAACTTGGGTTTTCCACAGCAGTGGCTGAACCAGCCCTTGCCTTCTGTTGCCTCCTCAGTTCTGGCCTCTGACGCCCTTTGATATGCTGGTACTGTGTTTTACCACACCAGGTGCTGCATGTGGTGATGTATGTGAGAGGGTGTTCGTGCAAGGAGCTCTTAAACAATGAAAAAAAAGCAGGGGGAGGGAGGGAAGAAGGAAAAAGGGGTTTTTTTCTTACAATGTTGTTGTTGCCAAAAGAAATATGTGTCAAACTGTCAAACTACGTATCTGGTAGCTCTATTTCTTGGCATATTTGTCTTTAACCCTATGTCCTCATAAATGTAATGGCACAAATCTAAACTGCAGGTCATTGTACCCTTATTTTAAGTCCATTCCATCAATGTGTTAATAAAACAAAAAATCTGTCTGCTTACAGCCCAGTATATTTTCACAACATCAATAACTGAATTAAGGAATAAATCCGTGCTCCAAAGTCTCTGCTCCTTTAAACCCCCCTTCTCCCATTCTCGTAAGTCCCTTCTCCCTGGAAATTGGGCAAGGGTTTCTTTGTGCTGGCAGTTGCAAGGAGGCAGATCTCCAGGTCAATGCCAGCACATGAGTGAGGAGAAAGCAGGGCCAAGATTCACTCCTTCAAGTCCAGAGGTCTTGACTTCATTTCCCTTTGGTTTTGAGCTGTGCACAGCACTGGAAGGTTTTTTATACACGAATGTAAAGCAAAATAAGGCACTGTATCTGGGAATCTGTTTTTACATAGAAATCTGGCATACAGAAGTTCTTTCCTTTGACAGAACTTTACTTCTGTGAGGCTTCCACATGCAGTATTTAAGAGATTAGGCAGTAGAAAATGCCAAGTCGTCAGCATTTTCCTTCTGGACTCATGGTCGCTACAGCCTTGATACAGTTTGATGTTTTCCAAGTAGAAGCAGTGTTGTCTTTGTGGATATTTACCCACGCTACTTGCTGGGCAAATGCTGAGAGCAGTTTGCCAAAAGGTTTTGCTTAGAAAAGAGATTCTGATGAAGGAGTTTCATAGAGCACAGTTTGCATCAGTACACTATCAAAACAGCATCTCTGATATTTGCATGTCACTTAATGTTAGAAGATATGTTTATTGTGTAAGCTGAAAATAATAAACCCAAGATATGAAGATCTGTTTAGAAAGAGCAAATAAAGGATCACTGAAATGGGGGTTAATTTCTCAAACAGAAAAAACTAAATCCATGAGAACTTGCCATTTCCACCAGCCCCACAGAAGATTGTATTGCTGAGAACAAGACTCACTTTGGAATTTCTGCTCAGTGTTTCAGCTGAAACCTGTTTGTTAAAAAAATTAAATCAACGCACAATGTGGAGCAACTCATCAGCTAAGGACAGCTCTGACAACAGTGCTTGAAACTGTACATTTAAGGCATCAGTAACATCTTCCAGTCTTGCTGGCGCGAGAAAGAAGAGAGCACTAATTCTTATTTGTTTATGCTAGTTTTGGCTGTTTTGAATTATTGATATATCTCTTGAAACTGTCTCTGATCATTTCCCATTGAGCACAGAGGCATGTGGTGGTAAGCAGAGACCTGGCCTAGCTGCTGGACTTTCTCCTGCTGAACTCAGCATCCAAGCTGCTCATAACAGCAACAGATGTTTCTGCTTTTTAAGGTCTGTGGGAACCTCACTTAACATTTTTTTTCCCCCTTCTTCCTTGCAGGAACAAATGCCAATATAGCCGAGATCCAAAAATCTTGACCTCAGCTTTATGTTATTATTGGAAGGTATTGCGACTGGATATCCTATTGTCCATTCTCAAGTAATAAGCTGATAGCTTTTAATGCTGTATTTGCTTTTTCACGCATACTTTCTACGTGTTTGTTATTCAGATACTTCCTGGCAATAAATGAGGGAACACATAATCACTGTTGCCTTCAATGCAAGTGGGTCTGCAAGATTCATCTCATTTCAAAAGAATTAGGCAAGCTCAGGAGCAAGCTCACTAGCAACTAAAACAAATCATTCCCTTTGTCTTCTTAGTGCTCTAAGCAGTCACCTGGTACCTTACATTGCAGGGATCCATGTCAACACTGTTCGCAAGGCCTGACTGTCCTTAATGCCCATAGATATCTCAGAGTGATGGGTAGTGTGTGTTAAACTTAAAACTTTCCTAATGAAGGCATATATTTGAAATATTATTATTATTACTAATAAAAAAAAGAAGGGGGAAAAAAACCCCACTTAAATCCAAGCCTGGCTTCACTTCCTATGTGTCAACAGTATCTGCTTTTGCCAAGGAGACCCTTGCTAGACAGGAGATTTGCTTTCAGGGAAAGATGGGCTTTATGCCATATTTCCACAGGTAGTACCCGTGTGTGAATTAACAGCTTTAATTGCCAGCAGGAAGACCTTAGAAGCATTCTTGGCAGTACTTGACCAGGGCATGTGCCAAATTCAAACATCTCTTGGCCTCCCTGCCTGTATAAACGTTCTCGAGATGTCAGGGCTCTGCGGCAGGTCTCAGTACTGCCTTTTCTCTGGAAAAGAGCTGGACCTTGGTGAGGGGGTGGACATGAGCCATGGGGCAAAGCTGTGGCTGGGCAGGGTATGAAACATGTCCTTGCTTTTGCAGCATAGCCTCTGCCTTCCCTCCTCTCTGCAGCTGCTGTCAAGAGCTCAGAAAACAAGCCAGCTGGCTACATCTCGTGCACAGGGTTGTGAAGTGGGAACGACATCCTGGGATTGTACTGGGCACGTGCAGTTCCTGGAGGGCAGGAGTGACAGGGAGGCAGTTTCTAGAATCACAGAATCATTTACAACAGACCTCTGAAATCGTGGAGTCCAACCTTTGACTGAACACCACCTTGACAAGTAGACCAAGGCACTGAGTACCACATATGTTGGTTTCTTGAACACCCCCAGGAATGGTGACTCCACCACCTCCCTGGGCAGTCCATTCCAACATTTAACAACCCTTTCTGTGAAAAAATTCTTCCTGATGTCCAACTTAAACCTCCCCTGGCACAGGTCAAAGCTTTGTCCTCTTGTCCTGTCACTTGTTCCCAGGGAGAAGAGACTGACCCCTATCCAGCTACATCCTCCTGTCAGGTCATTGTAAAGAGTGATAAGGCCCCCCTTGAGCATCCTTTTCTCCAGGCTAAACACCCCCAGCTTCCCTCAGCTGCTCCTCATCAGACTTGTGCTCCAGACTCTCCCTGCCCAGCCAGGACTGGTAATAAATAATGAAGAGTGGCTTAGTGAGCTCTTCCACCCACTCCCTCGGTACCCTTGGATGGGGCCCACCTACCCCCACAGACTTGTGAGTGTCTAAGTGGCTCAGCAGGGGATCTATTCTGCTCCTTGTCCCTGTCTACCAGCTCAGGGGGGTTGGTTGCCCTGAGGATCACTGGTCTTTCTGATAAAAACTGAGGCAAATAAGGCACCAAGTATCTTAGCCTTTTCCTCATCCTTGATCACAATGTTCGCCCTCCACATCCAATGAAGAATGGAGATTTTCCTTGGCCCTCCTTTTGTTGTTAATGCATTTATAAAAACACTTTTATTATCTTTCACAGGAGAGGCCAGATTGAGTTCTAGTTGAACATTTTGGCTTTCTAATTTTCTTGGACCTATCAACATCCTTTCACTCTTCCTGAGTTGCCTGCCCCTTTTTCCAAAGGTCATAAACCCTCTTGTTTGCCTGAGTTCCTGCAAAAGCTCACTGTTTAGCCAGGCCAGTGTTCTTGCCCAGCAGCTCTTCTTTCGGCACATGGAGATAGCCTGCTCCTGTGCCTTTAGGATTTCTTTCTTTAAGCATGTCCATCCTTCCTGAACTCTTTTCTCATTAATGGCTGTTTCCCAAGGAACTCTCCAAACCAGTGTCCTAAATAGGCCCAGCTCTGCACTCTGTGAGTCCAAGGCTGAAGTTTTGTTGATCCCATTCCTTATTTCACCGAGAATAGAAAATGGTAATTTCATTGTCACTGTGCCCAAGGTGGCCTCCGACCACCACATCTCCCACCAGCCCTTCTCTGTTTGCAAACAGCAGGTCTAGTGGGTCACCGCCCCAGGTAGGCTCACTTACCACCTGTGTCAGGAAGTTCTCTTCCACACTCTCCAGGAATCTCCTAGACCCCCTCCTCTCCTCTATGAGTTTCTAGCAGATATCTGGCAAATCCAAGTCTCCCACAAGAAGGAGGGCTGTCAATGGTGGAACATCAGCCAGGCACTTACAGAATAATTCGTCTTCCTCTTCACCCTGGTTGGACGGCCCGTAACAAACTCCCACCGGGGTATCTTGATTCTTACCCATCATCATTGTCCTTGAGAGCTCTACAGCCAACACACTCCCTGAAACACAGAGCCACCTCTCCTTGCTCCTCTGTCCCTTCCGAAGAGCTTGTAGCCACCCATTGCAGCTCTCCAGTCATGTGAGTCATCCCACCACGTTTCCATGACTATGTCAAAGCTTTCCTGCTTCTCAGTGGTCCCCAGCTCCTGTTAGTTACACATGCTGTGTGCACTGGTGTCGGGTAACACGCAAGAGGAGGGCAAGCAGGATTTATCTGCTATGGTGCCCAGCAAAGGAAAACCAGTTATTTCCCCCAAAAGCAGTTTTGCCACTTGTCCTGATTGATCAGCTGTTGTCACAAGCCCAAACATGAATATGGCTTGTGGTGGTGGTCTTAGAAGGAGACTGCGTTGGCAGGGTGAGTTCGTCATTCATACAATACTGGTTTAAGGTTGTATGGGCTGCAGGCAGGGGAGTGACAAACTGCACAGTCAGATTATCTTCCATCTCAAAATTAAATGTTTTCCTGTTTGGGTGAAAAAGAAAAGGTGGTTCTTTGTTTCTGTGCACTGGGCTCCCAGCTTTGTGGCCAGTGACATTTCAGCTGATTTGGATGTTCAATGACTCTGCTGTGGAAATGCGTGCTCCTGTGGCTGTTCTGCCCAGGGCTGGCACAGGGGTTAAGGTCTGTCATCCCCACATATAAAATGCTATGCTGGAAGGAGAGGAGGGAACCTAGCATGGGAAATGCAAATCTCCCCAGCTTCCTGCTATTGCTGTTTGTTTGGAGATGGCTTAAGACGTAAAAATAAGTCTGATCTGTCAGTGTTTGCTTTACTGAATTTTTTACATGCTGGCCTGGTACTGTGCAGTTCCTGTGTATCCTGCCTGGCATGCAGCACCCGTGGGGCAGCAGATGAGACTGGGTTTCACCCCTGTGACTCAGCAGCAGCAGGGCATACAACATAAAACCCTCCTCTGTCCCAGTCGGGGTGGGTGTAACATAAGGTCAAGTGCTGGGATGATTCCCCTCGACTTTCTTTGGAGCTAATCTTTCTGCAGGGTGGAGCTCAGCATGGAGCTGCTGGGTGGGATGCTGTCAGCATCTCTTGGGGACCTCTTGCTGTGAGTTCTGTTCCCCTCCTTGTCTGGCACTAGTCACTGCAGCTCTCCTTGCTCAAGCTCAAAGGAGAGCTCTCAGCTCTCTGCAGCCCAGAAACAATGTCACAAAAATTGCATTGAATTTCAAAGGTTTCAGAGGATTGAGAAACCCCTTTTCATCAGCTGTTCCTTCCAAACATCACCCTTTTAATTTTTTTAAAATCTATTTGTCTTTTTATAAATTCTGTTTCATGCCTAGATCTTGTCCAGCATCTCTGGCACAGTCTCTGCTCAAATCTCTGCTTTCTTTCTTAGCCCCTGAGAGTTTTCACCCCTTCCAAGGTTAATTAATGAGGTTAAGTTTAAAATGAGGCACAGTTCCAAGTATGAAAAGATCAAAGTGTAAGCAGATGCTTTGCTTTGTCTCTATGAAATCTGACTTTCAGTGCATCCACCCCTAGAAGGCAGCTCAAGATGGAGACTTTCCTGGCCTTTGCACTGCATCTCAAATGCTTGTCACGTAGCTTTTGTTCAGAGATTTGTGATTTTGAAATGGCAAGGAAATGTTGAATAAAAGGACATGGCAATAAAGTCCCAACTTACATGGATGAATGTAGCTCTGGATGTCAGAGTTTCGGAATGACATCAAGTACGTGGGCTTTCCAAAGTCTTACTAAAGTAATAGCAAGGGAGTACATTATTAAATGCCTGCTGTATTTTATAGGGTTGATACCTCTACAATAATAGACATCCTAATATCTATGACGTATTGTTTGCTAATGTGTTTTTAGATGTAGTCTCAAATGCAAAGACTGCCCACATTCTTACAGTAACTAATGCAATAATAAAATATTCAGACCTTGTGATTTAGCATATCAATGAAATATTCACACTGATTTATTTTTAATACCTGTGAAAGCATGGCCTGTCTGCTGTGCACCTGGGGAAGAACCAAAAGGGACAGGTTGTACTGAAAATTTTGCCATCATGCAGTGGCAGTAAAGACCTTGGGTCAAGTCCTTCTGCTGGTGGCTGGTTGTGCTGATAAGACACCAGTTGTCAGTTGCCATAAGGAGGTCTTTCAGCCTCTCTTCAGATTAATATAAGTAGAGATATCATAAACAATTGGTACTCTATAAGAAGATTTTAAAAGTGAATAGCTGCTCAGTCTGAATCTGGGATATGGGACAAGGAAGGCATTTTTAATAAAAGCAGGGATGTGGTTTTCAAGAACTAGGACTCCAGTCTCCCACTGAGAAGTATTCTTCCTCTATCTCAGTGAATTTTAATAACTTGTGTTTTCAATACTGATACCTAAAGTATTACTTTTTTTTCTTTCTTTCTTTATGAATATGAAGTGTTTGGCTCTACAGTGAGGTGTAAAATTCATCTTAAACTTAGGAATCATTTCAGATGAATTAAAACCACAGTTTTCAGTGGCAAAACAGCTCATCAAGGAAATGTCTGTGTGTATCCTGTTGGAAAGTTGCAGAAAGACCCGTCCTCTCTCCCATGTCCCTTCCCTCTCAGACATTAATAGTTTTGCAATTGACCCCAGAGTCAGTGGCACCGGGAACAGACCAAGGGTCTCTTTCTTCTAGATTCTGGGCATCCTAAACTAAATCTACACTTAGCAGTGACTTTTCATAGCCTGGCAGGATGAGAACATTTTTATCATGATTAGTAACTCCTTAGGGGATTTTTATGGACATAAAATGTGATGAACGCCACTGTACATTTTGCAAGGATAGGTTAAGAAGGCAGGCTGCCTAACTTGTGGTGACCTCCCATGGAATCATGGTAGCACTGTGGTATAAATCTGCTGGTCAAATGTTCCCTCCCTGCGATGCAATAAACATCCTTGTAATTTACATTGAAGTAGCTGATGATGAAATGTGCCTGAAGCACAGATGTGTGCGAGGCAGCAATCCTGGGGGTTCCTGTGGGAGCGGTGCTGGGATGCTGTCTGCGCAGAGACTGGCTCTGGCTGTGGGGCAGGACCTGCTACTGCTGGCTGGCCCCTTCATCCTGTGCTAGAAAATCCCTCCATGCAATAGGTGTCCTGATATGTGACTGGCTCTCAAAGACTCTGTGGCAACACTAATAAATATCTCTGACAACTAGGCAATTCCGTATTGGTTTGGCTTGACTGTGGGTTTTTTGTTTGTTGGGGTTTTTATAAGCTTGGATGTTTTCTACATTCCATTTGCAGACTGAAGGGAACAGTTCCTATCATAAGCCTGCTTCTCTGATCACATTCTTCTTTCTGCTCTTTCCTTTGTGTGTTTTGTTGGTAGGTTTTGTTTGTTGGCTTTTTAACATTTCCATTCTATTTGGAGTTATCTGGACAAATGGACATTATGTGTCATGGTAAATGTTTTTGATGCTCACGACACTGTCAACACGTGGTAAATGTATTGTAGCACCACCAAAATACTGTAGCATTGCTAAGAATAATTTGGGATGTACTGCCATCTAATGGCTTTGCTGACAGTAAAGGAAATATAAGAGTAAGCTTGGCTCCTATTTGATTCAGAGAGAAGTTAAAAGGTTTGCAGTTGCCACGTGGAAAAGTGTATTTCAATTACATTGCTGAAGGGAATGTGTGCAGACCTGGCTATTTTTTGACTGTTTGAGGTGCTGCAGTGTTTCATATCCCTGCTCTGGTCTGCTACTGGTAAGTAGTAAGTAAGTAAAGGGACACATTTGTATTTTACTGGCGTATAACTTGAAACATTCTTGAGTCTGTGTCATTAAACTTAATGGTGTTTCTTAAAACAGAAGTTCAACAATTTTGCATTCCAGTTTCAGAGAGGTCTTCCTTTGGCTGTAGCTTGACCTCTCTTAGTGGTAAAAGTGGCACTCTGAAAAAAAAAAAGGAGTTTGTCAGGATGATCTCTACCTCCTCTGCCGAGAACCCCCTCCTAAACACCCTTTCTGATGCATTTTGCCATGCTTTCTTCTAAGTGTGGAAACAATAACTGCTTCCACCAAGTCTTCAAATACTTCTACTGAGCAAAGAGATTTCTTTTTGCTGCCAATAATTTAGCCATGTTGAAGTCTGAGCCTCAAGAGCTACAAGCTGCTGGCCAGAGTCAGCAAAACAGCTGGTGTTCAAGGTAGCCCTCTGGGATCCTGCCTGAGAAATCCCACAGAGAGCGAACCACAGTTCTGCCTGAGCTTTGTACAAGAAAGTGATTGTTGCTTCTGTAGCTGATCAGGAAAAAGGGTAAATGATGAACAGTGAGAAGTGTCTCCCCTTGCCTGTGCAGCCCCAGCTCTGGCTCTGTTCCTGCACCATCCAGCACTTCGTGGAGCTGCCCTGAACACACCTGCATGCCCTGTTTCTCTCATTGGACCTGTATTCAGTTTCCCTAACCTCTTTCTGCTCAATGCCTGTCCGTGTGTCCCTGACCCAAGCCATGCTCGGGATGCATCTTGTTGGTGCGCCAGCATCCCAGGAGCATCCAAGGGGCACAGGGACTGTTGTGTGTGTGGGAGTAGAAGAAGCTCTGCAGCTTCAATGGGTTTTTTCA
The DNA here is from genome assembly GCA_014706295.1 of Lycocorax pyrrhopterus obiensis. NCBI lineage: Eukaryota > Metazoa > Chordata > Aves > Passeriformes > Paradisaeidae > Lycocorax > Lycocorax pyrrhopterus. Next base: position 8,998,385 of record JACSVZ010000014.1, on the reverse strand, counting down.
TCAACTCTGCCCCACCCAGAGAATGGCCCCATTTTTTAAATTGTTCCTTGATCAACTTAAACTGATGATTATTTGCTAACCCCTCTCCTGGGAGCATCGTCCAGCAGCCCTGTGGAGTATGAAGTGCATGGCACAGTCCAACTGTCCAGTCAGTTTGCAGCTTCTTAATCCTCTCGTCTTCCCCTTGATGATCCCCGGAGGAGTGCAGAATAGTAACTTCTCTTTCCTGCTACATCTGCTCTGTGGTAGTCCTGTGTGCATGTCTGATATCCAGAAAGCATAAATTGAAGATGCTCTTTAAAAACTGTGTGTATCTCATCTATTATGGTTCACATCTCAGGCTTAAACGAAGGGGTCTGGGAAGAGTATGACTGCATAAAAATGCAACAGTTACAGAAATAGGCATGTTTGAAATGGCCCAATGGGATAAATGGTCTAGCTATGAGATTAACTTGCTTAATTCCCTCAAGATTTGAAAAGTTAAATTCATGTTCAAACTCTCTCACATAAGCAGTTTATACATTTATTCAAATCCTTTTCTTTAAAGAAAACAGACAACATTGTGCTAAAGTTAACTATGCACAGGACAACCTCTGTGAGTGGAAATGATCCTAATTAAATGAGGGAAACTCTCACAAGTACTTGAAAATCATTCTGTCAGTATTCAATAGACTGCATCCCTGGTTAATGCTATAGACCCGGGACAGATCAGTGCTATGGACTTTTTTCCTCTGGGGAAACAAAACCCTGCACAGCCTTCAAAGAAATAACTGCTGGCAGTAAAAAAGTCACTCTGGAAATATGCACAGGGAAGTTATATATAGTAAAGAAAACTGTTCCCTGCCCTGGGGAAGGCATGTACAAAAGGGTTATGGGTCAAAAGGGAGGATGTTCTTCTCTGCAGTAAGAGGACCAGTGAACAAGAAGAACAGACTGGAGTTTGTCAGTGCGTGCAAGGTTTCCAGTAAAGAGTGAGCTGAGACAACTACTCAGGCATGACCTCTTCCTACCGGCCTACTTGCCTGAACCCTAGGCTGAACCCTAGGACAAGAGGCTTCTGGCAATATTGCACACACAAGTTTCTTTCCAGCTTCCTCAAGCTTGCAGTTGGGTAATCCTGGCCGAGGATCACCCCTGGTCCTAATTGATTTGCACCCAAGGTCACTTTGGCTTAGGCCCTGCATACCCAATGGTCACAGTGTTGTTTTAGGAGTGATTTATCCTCCTAAACCCGAATGAGCTCTCTGTCCCTGTGTTGTATGGTGCGCGCACAACTGAGAAATTCAATTTTTCACTTGGGCACCAAAATTCCATTAGGGACTAAGTTCTGTTAAATCTCACGTAACTTTGATCGTTTTGAATGAAGTGTCAGTCGCCAACAGGAGGTCAGAGGAAGTAATTTAAACTGATGGTTTGTAAAGGAAGCTATCAGTTAGGGTCTAATGCATTTGGCCCAAGATGAACTCTAAAACAGGATCTTAAATTGCTTTTAGGTTGGTCTTCCTCTGAACTGATTCCAGTAAGAACAGTGTTGCTGCTCAAATGCAGTAGCTGTTTTAGTAATTAGGTTTTTTAAGTCTGTCCTAAAGGACTTGTACAGCACAACGGCAGTCAGTTGAGGAGGAGGAGCAAGGGGATTTTTCCAGTATGAAAGGAACAACAAAAGATGGGAGAAATAACTTTTCTGTATCCATTGCAGAGATAAGGCAGCAGGAATTACTTTGGAAGCCTTCATCTCAACTAAATAAAATGCTATGTTACCTATCTGCCTGCCTCTTTTCACAGTTTAGCAGCTCATTTTTAGCTGGCTTTGGACTGATGGATTTGAATCCAATCCTAATTCAATGCAATGGAGTTGGAAACTCTACATTTTCCTACCTGTGAATGCTGCTACTCCCCTGGTGTATTTTTCTTGCTCTTCCTACCCAACTGTGCCTTTCCTGAGGCAATACAAAATCCTCTCCCACAATCAGGCTTAGTGCTCCCATCTGCATAAATCCACTTTCTCACTCAACAGATGTGTGGTGTGTAAGAGTCGCTGCAGACAGCAGCAAAATCTCCATTCAGCAAAAGTCATCAAAACTTCTGCTTACAACCCAAAATGCTCAATTCTCAACAGCCTCTTCTGGATTCATACACAGCTGCTGGCTCTTACCACATCCTGTGTGCTTGGTTCTCGCCCACACATTGCAGAAGTGTCAGCAGTGCTATGGGCACTTGCTAAATCTTACAGCACTGATGTTCTGAGTTGATGAATGAATTATTAGTAACAGTTTTATTAGGTTGGTGTCCCAAGCGTAGCCCTTGGCTGTTCTTGGCATGGAGAGTGTCCTTCCTCAGGCAGCTGGGCTAAAGCTAAGCTCACATCAGTTTAACCTCTGTGTCCCTTTTGGAGAGAAATTTTTTCATACAGTCCATCTACTTGTTCATTTTATCTTGGTCATGTTTTTCACATCGTCTGAGCTAGTCTTGGCTTTGGGGCTGGAGTGCCTGTAATGGGGTCTTCATCTCTCCTTTCCGTGCTCTCTGTTCCCATTGCATTTAGAGGCCGGAATGCTGTGAAAATCCATGTGTGATGAAGTTAAGTCATTGTCTTTTTCTCAGCTGTTTGTTTCTGGCAGCTGGTCCTTCACAGCAATGCACCAACAGGGCGGGTCAGTAAAAAACTTTGAGTGTGAGGAAAGGATGAGGAGAACTTCTGCAAAACCTGGGATGCCTCTGGGTGTAAGAAAGGCACTGTGGGAAAGACCTTGTGGTTTTTGTCATTGGAGCCTTTCTGAAGCAGAGCCAGCCACATCTCACAGCCAGAAAGCAAGTTGGGTCAGAAAGTTGGCTGAGCTTTTGGTTCCGTTTTGGTCTTTGTCTGAAGCTGACGGGCTGTGAACGCTGCTGAAAGCAGAGCTCTCCTTCCCACTGCTGCACTTGGAGGGCTGAAGTGTTTATGGTGATGGGTGGGGGAGTGAAAAGGGGTTTGGGCAGAAAGCTGAGCTACTGGGATACACTGGGATGAGATGAGCTGTGGAGGGCTGGAGGCCTTTTCTACCTCTGCTTCCCAGTCACAAGCAACTGCTTTGGAGCAGGGAAGGAGATCCTTTAGAGGAAATGGTTTTCCATGTAGTGGTTTCTTTGCCATAGGGCTGCAGATGTTCACTTCTCTTTGGGGGTCCACCTCCACATGAGGCCAGATGCCACCAGCAGCTCATTGGCAACCCCCAGTGGCTGAAGGGGCAAAAGATGGGATAGTATTGCCATAGAGATTTTCATACTTAGAGTTCTACAGAAGTGGGCAGGATGCTGGGAGAACGCAGCTTAACAATTCACAGTTGTTAAATTGATATTTTTATAGAGCTGTGGAGGGAAAAAATTCATCCATGTTGCATTCAGTCCTAATTTATTGCTTTTGTCTCTTATTCCTATTTTTATTTGCTGGGGTGACAGAAGAGACTTTGAAGACATGTTTCCCTTAATTTACATGGCTTGTTGTCCTCAGAAATACTGGAATACAATGAGCAGTTTTCCACTGCCATTGTGCCCAGTTAAGTCTGTGTGTTTCATCCTCATGCTGAAATTTTGTAATGCACAGGTTTCTGGTATTTCCCTTTCTCTCCTCTGCTCTGGCTGTGCTCTCTGCATCTCAGACAGATATGTACATCCCAGGCATCTGCATGGATCCAAAATATCTTGAATAAGGAAGCTTTGGGTTACATGTTCTTGTAATTTGCTCATACATTAACACTTACAAAACTCTGCTGCAAGGTCAGTCTGGTTGTTCCTGCAAAGCAGCCCTCACACAAGGGCAGGTTTTTATACTTTACGTTATTATACAGTTGAACCTGTATATTGGAAGTCCTCCTTTTGTCTTACCTCTCCCTTCAGCCTTCTTGGCTTGTCTGTGACCAGCCAGTGGTTTAGGCTCTCGTTGTCCTGTGGCCCCGACCCACATCCACGGGAGCAGCCGGATTCCCAGAGCCCCCAGCAGGCAGCTGATACTACTGAAAATTGTCATCTTGTGCTTTTCCCTTCCCCTACTCACTTACAGCTTAGATCTGATTTCTCAAAGCAACAAAATCCTTAAAATTCAGCTGGACATTTCCTGTTCATGGCTCTTTTCGCCATATTTTGGCCTTATTCAGCCTTAACTCTTTTCTTTGAACACAGAAATATAGAGGGAGAAAAGTGGTATTGAATCAAGCCTAGTTTATTGATCCTTGGGAATATTTGCTGCCTTGCTGCACTAATAATGGCTGTTTTGCACGAGATATGATGTATTTCTGTGGCATCCACACAACCTTTTGGTCCACAGGCTAGCCCAATCTTCCACTGAATGCCAACTTGCAGGTAACTGTCTGTAGAGCAAAAAGAGACCTAATTCTCATGAAAATTCCAGAATGGGACAATGTGGAATGTTCAGAGCAGTGATTCCGACTGGGCCAGGAGATTATATATATATACACACACGCATATATATATATATATATATATGCGTGTGTGTATATATATATATATATATATATGTATAAAATTCATCACCAGTGTAATGTTTCTTTCAGGAAAGGCATGCTTGCTGCTCTGTGTTGAAGTTTTGAAGGGCTCACCAGAGCTTTGACAGCATCTGGATGTTAAATATTCCAGGGGCTTTCTCAGCACAAGCTAGGATTGCCCGACATATGCTGAATGCCAAATTATTTTACTGAAATTGGTAAAGGCTGCAGTAAATCGGGAGTGCCTGAAGAACAACAACACACGAGCTGGTTTGCCAGTGTGTTGTGCTATTAATGATTACCCACCCTTCGTCAGAGAACAGCACAAGTAGCGCAGCTGGTGCATCTAACCATTAGCCAACGAATGTTTTCCCTTCTGTTCTGACTGAGCTGCTGAGGGGGGAAGGTGCTGTTAGGGTTGCACATTAATTGTGTCTGCTGTGGAGTGGCTGATGCCATCGGTCCCTGGAGTGGGAGCCTGACACCTCAGGGCTGTGCTGGGCGATTGTCACCCCAGCTCCAAACCAGTGCTGCTGGGGGCAAGGAGTCACCCATGCCAACTCAGGAAGGGAGTGGCAATTCTGGGATGCATGGGGTTGTGGAAAGACAGAGAGGGAAAATGCTTGGAGGAGAAGGCAGCAATGGATGGCATAGAGGGTTGTCTTATATAGGCCACACATGGGACACTTCAGACAGACGCTCCTAAAACATTTCTTCTCCTCTGCAGACGCACTTGGCTGGTGGTGGGGCTGCCCTCAGCTGATGGACACACTGTCTAAAATCAGGGCAGGTACTGAATAAACAGGAGCCCTCCTGAGCTGCTCCTTGGCTGCTCCTTAGTGCTGGCCTGGAATCTGGGACAGGATCTGGAGGGTTGCCTCAGAAAGAGAGGCAGAAAGCAGCAGTGGGGTGAGGCCATGCTGATGCATCCCTCGACCAGTTTCTGTGCTGTGCCTCCTCTGACACCACGTCTGACAGCCTGATTGCTTGTAAGGGCTGCTCAGCTTGGAAAGGCGTTATCCCAAGGGTAATATTTCATACACATTCTTGTAATTCATTGAACCCCCCCTTTGCTCTTGTGGCAACCAGCCACCTACATGTATTTAATCCAAAAATAATCGTTGTAGATTATAAATAGCTCCTGCACACACTAGGAACGAATTTCAAGGACATATTTTGACGTGACGCCTGGAAGAAGAGTCAGTTAGGAAAAGCAGCTTGGTTCAGCTGAGTGCCAAGGTATGCATTGCTAATTTCCCCTGTTGATCAGTGGAAATGAGTTACTATCGTGATTGTTCCTTTGCTTGCTCTTTTTTTCTGGAAAAATAGAAAAATAGCTGACCTAACTTCGATAAGTAATGGCTGCAGTGGTATACTATAGAAACCTCATTTTCTGGAGTATTGAGATCCCCCTCACCTGTTTAAGAAATCAAACTAAATATAAACAAAATATCATTCCACAGATACTTTTTTTCTCTGTATGGCTGTCTTTTTGGGTTTCGGGTTGGTTTTTTTTTGGACTGAAACACAGACCTGGAAAAGCTATTACTTGACACATAAGAAAAAAATAGAAACACAATTTTGAAATACGGTATTCTGGCTGCAAAAGACCATGTGGAATTACAAGAACAGTGTAACTTAATTCTCCAGTGTTTTGGTCCTTCCAGACCTCTGCTGAGAGATGCTGAACATTGTTAAGCACTTTAATAGAGCAGATTGATTTATTTTGTCTTTCGCAAGAACTTGGATCCCTGTTATCACAGCGTCCTGAGGCCTTAGAGACCTTGCTGTGTATTTCCTTGAGGACACCTGGAACATGCACACCATGAATCACTGGGCACTGCCAGATGTTTTGAGTGACCTTCTTGCAAGATGCAGGAGATCAAGCCCTGCCTGCTTGTAGTATTAAAGGACCTGCAAAGGGGTAAATGTGGAAAGAATGTATCTCAGATTCGTTAGTGTAAAGCATACACAATTTCTCTTTGAGGCAAATCAGCCTTCTAGTGACAGTCAAGGATTAGGACTCTTTTAGCCTGAAGTCAAGCCAGACTTAAATTGCTTGTTTTGGAGAGAAAGGTCCTTCTCAAGGCAAAATTCTGTATTTATCCTAACAATTAACACCTCAGTAAATGGACATCTGAATGTGGATTTTCCCCTTTTCTGGCAGGAAAATTATCTTTCCCAACATGCTCAGTTTGCTTCCTGCCTGTTCTTGACAGGCTCTGAAATCTCCCACATCCCTCACTGAAAACAGAAATTCAGCACTTTGTGAGCTCAAAATAATAGATTTTTACAATTCTTTTTCGTCATTGATTTTCTTCCCTCCAAGTGACCCATACCACTGCCTTAAAATTCTTCATCTTTGGCCATCCACTGCAGGGATCAGGCCAGAAGCAGTACCATCAATCACGAAATAAACACTGAAAGATTTAGATAATTTCGTATACATTTCACACAGCCATCCACAGAATTAGGAAGCGTTCGCTGTTAATCATGGAGGGTGCCTGGAGATTCATTTTCCTGCAATGAATGTGCCAGAGCCTATTTCTGAGTAATTTAGTGTTGATTTGTCAGAGTGGTCAGTCCTCATAGAAAACAGTCTTTTATCTCTGACACAACCAGCACAGCTTTAATGGGAAGGGACTCTTTAACCGAGACAGTTTAAAAACACTTGCCTTTTGACCCCTTTCTTTGAGATGTGATTGAATGTGTGGAGTGTTTTTGCAAGGAGTGCAGAATAAATAAGCAGTGAGTGAGCTGTCACAAGCTGTGGAGTGAAGGTCGTATTCTTCTTTTTTTTTTTTTGCTTGTGTTTTGCCAGATTAACTTCAATGAGATGGGTGACTGGTCTGAATCGAGCCCATTTCTGTGATGAGTTACACGTGCTGCTCCATAGGGCAGAGTAAAACTCCCCAGTAGAAGCTGCCTCATTTAGAAAGAAATCAGAGGGGAAAAAACTTATCAGAACTAATAAGGCGAAAAAAAAAGCATGCAGGAGATGAAAAGCATGAAACATACAACCATTTCCATGTCAGGGAAAACTGCACTGTCGGTGCAAAGCTGCTGCTTCCACTGTCATGCCAGGTTGCTTTTCAGTTTAAACAACCTGCCTGAGTCTTTGAGTGTGGGGGGTTATACTTGTGTAAACTTCATTTGCCCACTTATAAATTATGTGCAAGTTAAAACATTCCTTCCCTGGTAGATTTAGAGGTAAGGGTCGAGGGGTTGTGCTTGCATGAGTGTGTGACAGCTTTTCCAAGGAGGGCAGGTGCAGTCAGCACCCCAGGAAAGGCAGATTTCAATCTGTGGCATACCAATCATCTCTCAAGCCTCCCTGCACCTGGCTTTGCCCATAGCTACAAGAACTATGATTCCATAGCCATACAAGGAATCTGTGCTCCCCAAGAAGGCTCAAAAACGTTGGGATCTTTATCCTGTTGCATCTGTGTTAATGCATCTACCATCGGAGAGTGCCCACGGCTCCACAGGAGCTCGAGCCAAAGAAAACACATCTGGGGGGAGATGCCACAGCAGGGACACGTGTATGGAGTCTCCAGGCTGCATTTGCTTTGGCACAGGCTCCAAGGATTGCCATGAGCAGAGCAGCATGAGGGCTGCTTTGCTTTCCCTGTGTCACAGGGCTTCCTCAGCTCCCCTGCACAGCTCCAAGTGTAGGAGTACTTTGAAGGAATGCTGCGGTGAGCTGTGGAGAAGCAGCTTTCTCACAGGTGTAGCTACAGCTACCTGAGCTGCCTTGACCTGTGTCAGGCCATAGCTGCAAACCACTTGCACAGCCCACGAGATAATGTTTCCTGCTCTGCAGGTGAGACGGCAAATCTGTGGGAGGCTCCATCTACAGGGACCAGGCCATGGCAGACACCTGAGCTGTCTGCAGCTTGCTGTGGATGGGTCCATAATGGAAAAATTTTGGTTTAGCAGCCAGGAAGGACGGTGTGCAACACTCCTTGAGGAAATTTGTGTTGGGAACAAGTAGGAAACTGTAGTTACATATTCTAATAGTCTATAGAGTGAAACATAATTTCTATAACTATCCAGTATATTTTTCACTTTTAAAGGTGTCTATTTTATTAACTTGACACTGTCATCAGAACAAATAAATACTTGAGACCTTACACAAGGCGTGGCTTGATGCCTTAGTCACCGGAACATTTTTCCTAGCATTTGCAAACCGTTGAAAGAAGCTATTTTCTTCTATGAGCAGTATTCTATACTCCAAAATAAAGGCTGGTCAGTTAACCACATGTAATTAAAAACAAACAAACAAAATAGCACACCCTTTATTTGTAAATTTTCAGTTAACATGGATTTTTCACTAAGGTCTCCTTTTGCTCAAGCCTCTATGTCTAGTCTCGGCACTCTTCGGCATACAGTTTGCAAAATAAACCCCAGAACCTTGCTGGGGATCCATCATAATCCTAAATGGGCTGAGGGTGTCAGGGTCTGGCTATTTACAGGCTGTTTGGTGACATGCACATGCCATGTCTTGAGTATTGCACTTCCTTTGCCAACAGCTTCCCTGTTAGAACAGGGCTCCCACAGCTTTTTTTAGTCAAAGGACCCCTAACTGGTTTGTGGAAAAGAATGAATACTTCCTGGGACCGTCTTCCTCTGTGCTGCCACCATGATGTGCCTCTGCAAACAAAAGAACAAGTGCTCAAATTTTACTTCAATTTGTATCATCAGATCTCATTTCCCACCTATTCAGTTTATTCTACATACATGTGGGAACTGCCTGCTGTTAAAAAGTGATTTCTGGGTCAGTGACCTTCCTCCTCAACATCCAGGGCTTCTAGAACATGACACTGCTATGGGATGCTCATCAAAGGAGCAATTTAGGTGGATAACCTTGTAAACTTCAGAAGCACAGTGCCTTCATTCTGACTCTTACAAAGACTGGATAGAAGGGGTCTGTTTATCTTGCTGTCTGTGCACTTAGAGCAGTGTCCCAGGCCTTTCAAAGGAGCCCAGACTGAAAAGGAGCACATACGAGCTGCAGAGGTCGATGGTGCTTGATAGCTGGGATGCCATGGAAGATTTCACATTCTTCAGCTCTAATCTCTTATAACAAAATGGAATTCAAACCTAACCCCCGAAAAAATAAGTCAGGTCTGGTTAGTGTGATGCTATGTCCCATGTATCCATCAGGATTTGTTTTTGGTGGATTAGTGCTCTCATTTACGTGTTTTCTTCTTGGTCAACAGCGTTATTGTTTTAGCTGATACTTTCAAAAGGTGTTTATTTTTGCTGCTAATCTAAGATGAACCCTGTAATTATCTGTGAAATAGAAGCAATTCCTTTCTGTAGCTGTGATGCTCTCTGGAGGCAGTGCTGATGGTCACCATTTCATGTTTTCTGACGTGCCTTTTTCCATGGCTATTTTCAAAACAGTTGCATCACATTTCGACTGCCTTGGTCCTTCATTGACATGTTTTACCAAAAATGCCTCCGACAAAAAGCAAAGACTTTTTGTCTCCTAGATGGATTATGTGCCATTCTAGTGTTTGTGATGAGAAATATCTTTCTCTGCCTCAGTATTTTTATTTAATGCAATTTTTGTTGGGTATTTTACAAGCTGGGCTCTGGAAGTAAGACATCCCCTTGTACTTACTAGGCAAAATAAATAAAATATTTTAACTCACACAGTTTTCCACCTTTTCAAGTGGCAAAAGGATGTCTGGAACAAAGCGGTAAGAAACATAACAGCCTTCCCCCAGTTTTTAGCCATTCTTTACCTCATCCTCTGCTCTTTGCTACCCAAACATATCTTGGTGCTGCTGTGACTATGCCACTGTTTTCTTAGCACCCCTTTCTATCTTTTCCCTGCTCTGACAGATGCTTTGCTAGGTGCTCTACCATCCTCTTTAAGCATGTAATACCTATTTACCCATGGCAGACCTTGTGGTTCCCTGACATTTCTCTCAGATGTCTTTTTCCCTGGTTTTCCTCTTCTTCCTCATCTCTCTTTTTTTCTGTTCTTTCTCTCTCTTCCTTCCTGTCCCAGACCTGCTCCTGGACAATCATTTCTGAGAGCTTTTGCATTCACTCCTAGCCTTTGCTCTGCCTGTTTGTTCCTTGCTTCATGCAGCCTTTTACAGACTGGGTAACTCTGTTGATCATGCAGAGGTTAGGAAGAAATTCCACCTCTATCTAGAGAGACAGAGATGTAATTATTCAGGATTTTTTTTCTCTCTCTCTCTCTATTATCTGATTCTGTATTTTTATCTGAGATAGAACACTGCTCTAGGTGCCTCCTGGAGTTCCAGTGGTGTGGGAAATCTTTAGGCTGCCCAAGCCTGGGTGAGTGTGTAGCAGCTGAGCTTGGACTGTGCGGTGTTCCTTGAAAGTAGAAGTCTGGATCTGGACTTCCAGGCTCAGTTTGGGCACTCACCTGGAAGGGAGCCTAATCCATGAATGACCAACATGAGGCCTTTCAAAATATGTCCCCAAGATGTTCTTGAAAATCTCTGTTTTCTGTCTGTTTACACCTTCAGCCTTGCTCTGATGTCCCCGAACATGTCAATGCTGACAGCTGGAGACCTGGCACTTGATGCAAACACAATGCTGCAGCGGGATTAAGACTATTTACAATGAGTGGTTACTTGCTTTATGTTTGAAGCAGATGGAAAATACACCAATGAAAACGTCGTTTGTAAATGGATTAAGAATAACGACAGTGCATACTTCTGAAGACTGCAGTGAAACATCTAAAAAAACCAACCAAACAACCAAAAAATCCCAGCACCCCCCTACCCCCACCCTTCCTATCCAAACATCATGGTCATAGCTCTTTTAAAGGTGGGAATAGGAAGGAGGGAAAAATAATCTTCTACGTTTAGGATTGCTATCAAACTTTCAAATCTCTTGTATGCATTTGTACTGCGCCGAATACAACTGCCCTGGCTGAGGTCAGTGAGTAGTAGATAATTAATAACTGCTCAAGATCTACATGCATGCAAGCAACCTCAATGTATTTCTAAAGAGTCAGGGGCACTCTGAGCACCTTTCTCCTCATGTTCAGAGGCTGTGCCTTTCCACTACAGAGCAAGCCTCTTCAAGAGGCAGTGATCACAGTTTGCTTCTAGGCTATTCCAGTTACCAGCAATATTCAGAAAAGAAACTTGAATTTGTATTATTAATTCAACAACACCATTATGAATGAACTGCAGGAAACAATGCATCCTCTTCCTATGTAAACACTATAAATAAAACTTCTGATAAGCACTTTACTACATTGAATTCCTCATTCTTTTCTTTGAGAGCGTTCCAAAGTTTAGTGTGCAGCTTAATCAACTTCATACGTGCTTGAGTTGGGCAAGTCAAAACTAACATGACCCCGCACAAGAGAAAGCATCCCTCGCACGAGAAATCCCATTCTGCTTATTTACTATATATGAAAACAGCCCCAACCATTCCTTGCCTGAGGCAACAGGAACTTTTCCATGTTTCCTTAACCACCGTCACCCTTCAACACTTTTCAGGACGAAAGCCTTGTTCTCAGGATGACCCTGGCTGCATGGTCATTAGAATTGAGATGGAGCTGATGAAGCAAAATGACTAAACCTCCAACTTTAAGGTATTCAGCTGCAATATAGTTACCAACTGCAAACTGTGGTGCTGTTTAACCTCTCTTTTCTGTCAACTATTGATCACACTGAAATTCTTCTGCATATAAAACTTTGGGACCTGCTTTGGCAAAGAGTTGAGTACAGGATTATCTTCACCTGCAGGTTGCCATTTTTAAATTAGCAAGGCTGTTAACACGGGTTAAATAAATACGTATGTAAGTTAATATAATATTTTTTAATTAAAAAGATAGCAGTGTGTTGATACAGTGCTGTGTGGGTGGCAAGCATTAAAGAAAAGGCAGGGAGACGAGCAAAGTAATTCAGGTAGTGAATCAGATGTGCACTGAGTGGCACAAGTTGTGGAAAAAATCCACCTTTTTAGAAGCGTACTTATGCCAGGCCAATGTACAGGCCTTTTAAATCAAAGCCCTCCTGAATTCATGACACTTGGGTCTGGGCTGGAAATCACCCAAAGGATTTCGTCTCTGTTCTCTGATATGATTCAATCTCTTTAAAAAAAGGAGCTTTTTGGGAGGGACTGTGACCACTTCTGGAATGTGTTAAATTAAATCCTTCGTTATCTATAGACAGACATCACAGGGGTTACAGCAGTGCAAGCCTCTCTTCATTTCAGGCCTTGTCACTGGATACTTTCTGCTTAGAGCGGGAGGGTAAGGAACACGATGTGGAGACAGGTGTCTCCTGAGCTCTTGGGTCCAAGAACCCAGGTCCTGCTTTTGTCCCTGTTATCTCCAAATCAGGAGAGGCTGTCTGGGAGAGGTGAGAGCTTAGCCCTGTGAGAAAGACCCACAGCTTTCTCAGGCTTCGAGACAGCAAGTCCTGTCTTTGCTTACTCATTATTTGTATAAAGGAAAAAGAAGTAATTATGACAGAATAAACATCTAAAACATCCTCTTGAGAGCAAAAGCCAAAGCAAGTGGGGGAAAAAAATCTGCCGTGCAGCGCTCCTTTGCTTAGCTGAGCACAGGAGTAGCGACAACATGCAGGGCTGCCTAGAGGAGAGAAATACCTTGAAGCTGGCAGTTCACAGCACAGGCAGCAGACCATGGTGACAGTGGATGCTGTGCAAGTCAGGAAAAACTTCTGAAAAATCCCAGAGTTTCCCAGTTCCTCTGTTGTTAGCCTTTTCCCGGGTACTGGACAACATACCAAAGGGATTAACAGCTTAATCATAGCTGATTCATATATGGGGATCTGCATTGTTTATTTATTTATTTTGTTATCAGGAACTTCCTCTTAGAGACATGGGAAACTGAGGCACAGAATGGTGAAATTACTTGTTTAAATGTTGCCTGCCGCAGGGGAAGAAATAGAAGTGTGTTGCTCAAATCTTACACCCCTTTATTACTCCTGTGCTGGTTTAACAGAGGTCTTATGGTTTGTTCCTTGAGTATCCCTGACTTTTCTGGCTGTAGTCATATATGGGTACAATCTGTTGCTCACATTACCCCGATTTTTCTGACTGCAAAATGAGGTCGTTTATACTGCAGGTGAAAGTGCTAGAAGGGCTGATTTGCACCCCCTCGTGTCCCGGGAGCTTTTCTCACTTGTAGGAAGCTACGTGGTGATCAAAGCCAATGTGTCTGCTGAACACTTTGCAAAGGCACGGTGGTTTTGCAGGTTTGCTCCCCTGGTCCCAAGCAGTCTAACCGTGAAAACAGGACACGGTACAACGGGCCAGACCTGATGCGCTGCTTTATCAGTCTGCTGTCATTAATCTCCGTCTTTATGAATGGTGGGGAAGTGGCAGCTGTACACAAGGATAAACAGCCGTCGCAGCAGAGATGCTTTGAACTGCTCTGTTCCTTTGGAGAAGAGATTTGAGATAAAGCCGAATCTGGAAAGCATCAGTGATGGTGCACCGAGAGCCGCTGATCACCCCCGGCTCTTCGGACCCTTCCACCACTTTCCGTCCTCCCTCACCCTGGGGAGGGCACCCTCCTCCCCGCCTTCCCCGTGCTGTCCGCAGCCGGGGGGTCGGGAGTGGAGCGTGGCGGGGGTGGGGAGGGCTGTGTGTTGATGTCCCCTCACTCCCACCGCACATCTGCCGCGACCCTGCCACATCTGGCCGCCGCCCCGCCGCGGGGCAGCATCTGCCGGCACATCTGGGCGCGCGCGGCCCCTCCCCGCGGGCACATCTGTCGGCGGCGGGGGGCGGCCCCGCGGCGGGGCGGGAGGAGCGCGGGTCGGCGCAGCCCCGCCGCCGGCCGGGGCGGGCAGAGCCGGCGCGGCGCGGAGGGGAGCGGCGGCCCGATGGGGCGGCCGGCCGGCAGCCTGGCCCCGCTCCGGCTGCTGCTGCTCCTGGCGCTGGGACACGCCTGGACCTACCGGGAGGAGCCGCAGGACGGCGACAGGTGGGTGTTGCGATAGCTCGGCTGCTTCCGTGCGTTTCCTCCCCATCTACCGCCTTCTTTTTCTTTTTCCTACCTTTTGGGGCTTTTTTTTTTTTTTTAATACTCTGACTCCACGCCCTGCAGGGAGGTTTGCTCCGAGAACAAAATCGCGACGACCCGCTACCCCTGCCTGAAACCTACGGGCGAGCTCACCACGTGCTTCAGGTGAGCGCCGCGGCCGCGGAGGACGGGGGGAAAAGGGGGCGCGGGGCACACGCGTGTCCGCGGCTGGGGACTCGCTGCCCGCGGGGAAGGCAGCGGGGGGACACATGCGTGTGGGTGTCAGGCGCAGGGACGGCTGCTGTGGCAGCTGTTTGTCTCCCCCCTGCTCTGTGCTAGCCCACCCCGGCGTTCCCACCGCCCCGCGCACCGCGGGGCAGGTAACTTGGTCACATCCCTCCCGCGTTCCGCATCTCCCCTGGCAAGTCCCGCAGCTGTCCCAGGGAAGGGTTTCAGTAACTCGCTGCAAACGTCACCTCCGAGACATCGCTGGAGAGCGCGCCTGTGGTTCTGATTGCCCTATCCAAGCCACCCACAGTCTTTGACACGGTGAGAGAGGCTTCCTCTGACCTGGGCGTCCAGGAGCACATTGGAGCTACAGCTGCAGCAGTTGCAGGATAATCAGTGAGATGTCTGGATTTGTGCCACGCATAAGATATCTTAAGTTAGGTAGATGAATCATACCCTCAGAATGAGTAACTTCTTCAGCAATCAGCTCTGGGGGAGAAATTCGGCAGAGGCCTCTCAAATTAAGTAAGATGAATCTGATAATGAGGTTTCATTTTTCAGCTGTGTGTTTGAGGAACATCATCTGTTTTAATGATGACAGCTGTCCAGAACAGTTGACAGTGGATGTGCTTTTTGAAGAGCTGTACACAAAGTACGAGCACACACGTATCCCTCCACTGATGCCCTCGGGTTAGCCCTGTCCCCACAGACGAGATGTTTCACTATGAAAGCTGCTTCTTGTAAGAGGTTGCTTTGTGCAGGCGACTGTGCTCTGCCTGTGTGTATATGCCTGCATGTGGCTGGAAGCCACTTATATATACCAAAATCATGATAATGCATGTAGAAAGTGCTACAGAGATTGTCCCTTTCTTCCGTTCGGCGTTAGTTCCAAAGAGCTGCAGACACATAGTGCAGGCAGTGTTGTCCGTCTCCCATGCTCTCAGGCTTGTTCATGCCCTCTGGCAGCCACAGACACCTGGGACAGTGTCCTGCAGCTGCCCAGTTCTTAGCAGCATTAGCTTCCTCGCAGTCCCTGGGAAGGGCTCTGCAGGGAATGGAGACCACCTTTCCCTGCTTCCCTTATCTTCTCTCTCTCCTCTCCCTGTGAAGGTGAGGCAGAGCCCTTACAAGCAGCTCTGTAGCACCCAATGGCAACACCTTTTGGAGAGAGACAGTGTGTAGCTTTTGCAGGGAAGGTTTTGCAGTTACTTGGTTGATCCTGTAGCATGTCTCTGGCTTGGGGGCAGAGCACTGGGGTGGACAAAGTTGTGCTGAGTGGGGAGTTACTGAATGAAGAAGCCAGAGTGGGAGCTGCATAAAGCAGCACACACATGACCATCCTGTTCCTTAGTGCATGTCCCAAAATCCTTCTGAGGAAAGTGGTTCTGCTTTGTGTGTGATGGAGGAGGACTACACAGGCTCCACTGGCTGCTATGGACCACTGTGCAAAGAAAGAAGGTCTCTGTCCAGCTGCCAAGTCCCACTTGTGCTTTTCTTCACCCTTCCTGAGGTATTTCTGACCATTGGGCTCTGGATGTGATGAGCCTCCATCCCTCCCCAGCTCTCCCTCTGCACAGTCCCAAGCGATATTCACTGTCCCAAATCAGCACAGTCTGTGTGAATGAGCATTTCCAAACTGCTGCATTGAACTCTTGGTTGTTCTAGTTCAAACCTTTTTGTATCTATGAGTTCTACGTCTGCCTTGCTTTAGAAAAGAAAGAATTCCATTTCTTTGTAATCAGGTATTTTCAAGGTTTAACCTTTAGGGTTGGTGAGGGCTCCATTCCCCACCCTGTGAGATCACTTTCATGATGTCCCTGCACAATAGCAGGGCAGCATCTCTGAGAGGGAGGCGTGTGGCTCAGCAGGGCAGCTCTGCACCGAGTCCATACCTGAGCTGCTGGCCATGTGCTGGCAGTCCTGCCCCTCGGAGCTGCGCCGCGCTCTGACACGGACCAGCAGCATCCCCCTCCTGAGGTGCTGAACGCCAGGGGCAGAGCAGCACCCCCACTGCTCCGGGTAGCAAGGTGTGCTTCCAGCAGGCACGTGGGATTACCCTTGGCAGAACACATTTTAATGCAAGATTCATTAATATTTTGAGGTTGAGGTTCTTAACAAGACGACAGGAAACTTGCAAGTGTTGACTAATCCTGTGGTGCCTCAAGGCAGATTTTGTTTCATAGGACATTCAGGAGCTTAAGGATTCAGTTTTCATCTCTGGAATGACAACCAACACTTACGTTCAGCTTGATGGAAACTCAGCTGTGGCTTTGAGGAGCTTTCACTACAGTTTTCAGATAAACTTGATTTTGATGTTCTAGAATTTATTCTTACAACACCTCATTCTTTATCTTCCTAGTTAGCTTTTTCACAGTATTTCATAATGAAAATAGTTATGTAATTTATATACATTGTTAGAGGTAGATAAAGAGATAGTTAATGTCAGCTTCTATTTACTACTAACAGACACACCTGACTTCTTTTCTAGGTCAAAGTACCTTTTGTGTAGAAATTACACAAACTGACACGAAATTTATCTCGTCATAACACATCAGGCATAAGGCAACATGCACCACTACTGATGATCTGTTGTGCAATTAGTTAAATAAAAAAAAGGAATATATATGAAGTTAGACATCAAAATTCCTGACCAAAATTCTTGACGGAAAACAATTTCATCCTTATATTCCTCCTGCTGGAATTTGTCAGGAAAATCAGCATGTTTTCAGAGCACTTCAATAAAAATAGCATCTTTTCATCACAAAAAATATTTCTTGATTTTATTTTTTTAACCAGATTTACTCACGATTAAAGATGATCCAAGTGGAGGGCCAAGCTAGAAGTGGGGCCAAGCACTGAGAATATATTGGCTTTTTTCCCTGTGGTCATAGCAACCACATATACAATCAGATGTATTTTTCTCTTTTGAGTATGTGCAGTCTGGCCCTTGGTTTAGTTTGATTTGTATTTTTTTTTTACATGTCCCCTGTATTTGTTTTCATAAGAGTACAGAGGAACAGATGCAAATAGCAGAGGGAGCTTATACAAAACCTCTTCTGTGGAAATCTCATTTAAACTCTTGTATGTAACTGCACAAAGTACCCAGTACTAATGTCCCCATCAGTTAGGTACAGTGAAGAATTTCTGCAGATTTGTTGATACTGGTATGGTCCAGTAAGACTTTGAATTCCTACTGTATGCAAAAATTCATCAAATTTTAGGAAATTTGGG
This sequence comes from Lycocorax pyrrhopterus obiensis, assembly GCA_014706295.1. Classification (NCBI taxonomy): domain Eukaryota; kingdom Metazoa; phylum Chordata; class Aves; order Passeriformes; family Paradisaeidae; genus Lycocorax; species Lycocorax pyrrhopterus. The sequence goes on along the minus strand of JACSVZ010000014.1, from coordinate 8,980,445 downwards.
CAGCATGGGAATATGAAGCCGCAGTCTCACTACCGTCTTCTCCAGTATTTGGATGGGATGTTAACCTGTTTCACTCTCAGACAGACTTCTGAACAATTTGTTGGCATGAAAAATTACACAAATGTTGCTGTTTTCTCCAGTGCCTGTGACAATTCAGTTTGTGCATCCTTGCAGCAATCCTTTTCGTTACAGTCCCTCCTTCATTTTCATTTTAAACAGTGCTACTGTACGTTGTTGCCCGGGTCCAGAGGGAAAAGCAGCATCTGGAGCAGGCACCCCCTTGCTCCATCCTGATTGTGTATCTGTGTTCCCATAAGGGAGTGGTAGTTGTTATGTCACTTCCAAGTTCAGAAGGATCAAGGTCTAATCTGGTACAATTTATTAATGGGAGTTGCTCCCTTTTTTAAAACCAGCAAACTTGATCACCTCAGTAACTGTCATGTGTTAGGAGAGCTAAATATTTTATTCAGTTAGCAATCAGAGAGTGTAGTGAATTATTCAGAAAGGCAATATACAGACTGAACAGAAACATTTGCTAGTGGGAAGCTGTTACAAGTTGTAGGAAGATTCAAGCACGAAACATGGGAAAATGAGAATATTTTTATTGCCTGACTCTGCCCATCTCTTTGCCTACTAGATTGTAAGCTGGCATGAAAGAAATAGTTTTGCTCCTCCTCAGAAAATGCTTATAAAGTGTTAAATTGAGAAAACCAGCATGCGTAGATCAGGCAGATGAAAATTTGAACCTGGATCTGCACAGCCTGGAAGAACACTTTAGCCATTGCCTTCTTGGGCTAAGGGAAGATTTGGTTTTCTTTCTTTCATTTAGATGAAACTCTTAGTCTAAATTAGTTGACAAAACTGATTTTTTAAAAAACAAATAGACTACTGATATGGGAAGAGAAAATATCCATCTTTCTCTGACGTCGCCATAAGTAGTCTCCTGCATTTTTTGCTGAAAATGAAGCATGCAAGGTCATGTTACACTCTAATTTTGTGTGTACAGTGATGGAGACTGCTCCTGGTCCTCCCTTCTGCAGAACCAGCAAAGAGTAAGAAGTTTAGAATTAGGGTGCTGGGGAGAACAATCCTAGCTAATGATGGTCGAATCTTTGTAAAGATGAGCCAAATCTTTACATATATCTACAAATACGCCCCATGTTGTGGGACTTAAGTCTTGGCTTAGAACTTAATCTGTAACTTTTTTTGGTAGTATTTTGCAAGAAGAAGGTCTTTTAAATAGGATAAACACATTTCAGTGTAGGTTGTCAGCTCCTTCATCTGATAATTAGCCGCTACAAGTATTTTGCATAGGCCCTCCCAGCACTTCAGGTTTCAAATTCTGCTGTAAAAAATTGTTCTACACGTCATAACAAAAACACAATTCAAATGTATTGTGAAAGAGAATGCATATATACTTATACCCCACTTATTTCTGATGCTAAACAGAGATCACATGCCTCAGAAAGCATTTCTTTTTACCCTCTTAAATGCTGACACTGCTGGTGAAGCCTACTATTTTTATAGACTATCATTTTGCACATTCTTAAAAGATAAAAGTAATTGCGAATAAGTTGGATTGTAGCTGTTTCACAAAGAGCAGCACTTTCACTAATATGCCCTTGGGGACCATATGCAATTCCTGGTTCCCAGATATTCAGCGAGCATGTGGCAGAGCTTTCCAACATGAGAATAAAATTGCTGTATATAGTTTTGGAGCTTTGAGCCGGAGTAAGCAGGGATAACATTTGGTCATCTTATCTTCTGACTTTACTTTTCGTAAATTTCTTTTTTATAGTTGCTATTGCATTTCCTCTCTGAAGTTTTGCTGACTACTCCACATCACGGAAAGAGCCCCAATTGACTTATTATAATATAACAGTTAAACAAGAAACTAACCTGATTAGAGCAAAGTACTGCCTAATCTCCAGTTATCTTAAAGGGAAATGCACTCCGTAGTGGAATTTTGCTGGAAATTTAAGAGAGAATATGATTTCAAATTTTGTATTGGTTTCAGAAAACTGAACGTACAGAATATACATACATATACACATTTTTAATAAAATCTTCCAGGGAATTGCCATCACAGGTAGAGCTTTGTACATATCCATGAATAAAATTTTGCTTCAATACAGTACTTTTTTACAAAACAGTGTATGCTACAGCGGTGCCAAGACATTCTTCCTAGCTTTCTTAGATTTTTTTTTTCTCACTATTGCTTTGGAAGTAGCACCTTCAAATTTTATGATTCTGACTGCATTCAGTCCTGAGTTTCATTCATTTTTCTTTGCTGTGATTGCCAAAGGAACAGATTGCTCACAGCTACTGGGACACATTGTGAATATCTGCTGGTTAAGGCTAACACCAACGCCACACAGTTGTCTGTAGGCTTCCATACCACATTTGGGTGGCTGTGACTTTCTGTGTCACTTTTCTATCTCAGGTGCTAAGGATAAAAGACTTAATTATTTCTGGATTTTGGTGACGTTAGAGACACCTGACCTGCAGCAAAACGTGGTGCTCCTGTGGGTTTCCTGTGCAGTGTCTCCTCTGTACAGCCAGTTCACTCCAAAATAAAACAATTTAATTAATGGTCTTTAAGAATGTAGCATAATTACTGTGAGCGGTGCTCTCAGGTAGGACGTGCTAATTAAAGGATGAGGTCAGGCAAGTGGTCGTTCACGTAGTCCAGGAGTTTTTGATGTTCACATCAAAGCAGTTTGGAGAATTTTAGAACTGGCCAGCCGAGAGCTTTATGATAAGTGCCCTGCTTGGTGGTTTGATTGATAATGAAACCCAGGTGCTTTGCATTATGGTTTTCATCTACAGAATATAGGGTTAAATATGAACTGACTTTCCTGGCCATGTCGTCTAGCTCAGAGACTCCAGACAAACAAAATAGTAGCCCCAGGGCCTCCCATGGCTGATACGATATAGGTAATAAAAATAGGCCGCCAAAGGGAACATGACGTTTGTAATTATCCTACGTATTGTATATGCTCCCTAAGGTCAGGCTGTTTTGTCCTTAAAAAAGTGATTGTAGTCTCTCCTGCTAACAGCAGGATGTTATTAATACTTGTATTACTGCTCCCATTGTGGTAGACACCCATTGAGCTGAGTTGTGCTGTACTGATTGCAGACAAAACAGGCAAGACAGAAAAGGCAGGAATGGAAGGATAGAGATATGGAGGAGCAGTGAAGAGAAAGGACAAAACCCTGAGGGGCATGGAGCAAGCAGAAAAAAGAATTGACATAGCCATAAAAAGACAAAAATTCCATCTTGGTGGTGGTTTGTGTGACAGATACGTGTGTGACAGAAGGGAGGTAGTCACTCCCCAAAGAAGTATAATTTAAATGCTTCCAGGCTTCTATTTAAGTTGAACCCATAAAAACAAAACATCAGCCAAAATCAGACAAAAACCCACACGCACGCACCCCTGGGAGGATTCCTGTTCTCCCAGCTACACTTGGAGCTAAGCTCCAGGCACTGATGCATCTTCCCTTGACAGCCTCTCCCCTTCCTTCCTTCCTCAGTCTGGAAAATCTCTCTCCCTCTCTGTCCCTCTCTGTAAAGTGTGTCTGAGCAGGGGCAGGAGGGACAAGTTACAGGCAGACATTTAAATTTCCCTTTCAGTCCTTGCTCAGTTCAGATTGCCTGGGCTCCTCGTCATAGCGAAGAGTTATTGGGAAGTAGTCGAGCATGAAATATTTAAACTACTCGTGGAAAAGTAGATCAGGCCTGCTAAAGATCCCAAGTAAGACAGGATTGGCCAGTACAAAGAACATGTGAGCAGCAGGTTTTTTGAAGTCTCTGCTGTGCTGGCCTGTTTTTCTGTCATTGCATGTTTGGAAGGGAAATTACTGTATGCGGGGAGCAAGGTCACACCAAGCAGGTACGCGGGAGAAGCCTGATGTTGATTTACAGATAAGCAGTTACACTGTACGTGGGAGATACCTCATTTCAGATTGCACTCACTCTTGTGCAGTGCTGGTCATTTGGGGCACGTGTGATTTTGGGTTTCATTGAGATTGTGCTGAATTCTCACAATCTTGAGTTTAATCTTTTGGTTTTGCCTCCATCACAGGGCCCTGAGTCCTGAGACGGCTTTTGTCTCGAAGTGTGAGTCACTGCTGAGTGTTCAGTACCCATGTCACTCCAACTGGAGCTGTTGGGGATGGCACAGGGCTTTGTCATGAGTCAGTGACAGGGAGAACTCTGGAGAGCTCGTGTTGCTTACATCTCACACAGACCACATCGGTCACTCCAGGGTTCCTCTTTTTAATTGTGCCAACCACCCCAAACAAGCAAAGCCAACTTTGATTCATAGTTAAAAAAAAAGCTTTCCCCAAAGTCTGCTCAGTTTTTTTTTCCTCTGTGTTGTCCATTTTCTGTTTGCTCGGTTTCAGTTTTCAAACTAATAGTGGCTTCTTTTGTAAACTAACAGTAGCAAATGTCACTCTGCTGCTCAACTTTGCCATTTCTTCTGTGTGGTTCCAATTGTAAGCAGAAACAATGGAAAGCAGAATCCATACAGAGCTGACTTGATTTCTTCTTGGCCTAGTAAAAGAAAGCAATTTGTTTGCATCTCCTCGAGAGTAGCTCTGTTTAACAGTTGAGGAGAAAAACAATTTCAGTTTTAGACAGTAATCTCCGAACTTAGTGTCTGGAAAATCCTTCTCCCTTAAAGAGTGTTTTCCATTGTGTTGTGTTTATTTCATTGCTGATCCTGGTTCAAAAACTGAAGTACAAGACCAGCAAGCATTTAGCATACGTCCAGCTATTACAAATAAATTCTTCTGAGTTTCTTTGTTAGTTTCAAGTTCTAACCACATTCGTTTTAATTGACAATCTGTGCTGTAATTGAAATGAGATGAAGTACACAGTGTTTGTATTAACTGCATTAATTTTAGCAGCCACTCAGTAGTAAACACAAATTAAACAGAATTTTTCTCCATCCTTTTCAAATGGAGTGGGACATAAACTGATGCATACACAGTGTTTTATGTGGGAAAGAGAGGCAAAATCTAAGCTACAACCCAAGTTTTTAAATGGATCGGTTTTGGAAAATGAATAAGCTTATTATAGGCCAAAGGCAAGTTATTGTAGAGCATGAGTTTGGAGAAATATAAGACGGTATTCATCTGGGCTAGCAAGCATATTATTTCTCTTTCTATGGAAAAATTACTGGTCCATAACTTCCAGTGTAAAACAGCAGTGTTCATTTTAGCTTCGTCATCTCACTGTCAACTGTTGAGGAGGAAGGTTGACCACCTAATTCTCTGTAACAAGGTGTGCAAGTCCGAGAAGTTATATTGTACAGTCTTTGAAAGGGATGAAGAAATACATTAAGTATTATCATAATATTTCAGGAGAAATGGATGAATACTCAAAATACAGAAATTTGTGAAAGTACACCCAGAAAAAAAAGTATGCTCAGAACTCTTCTTATAAGAGAGAGCAAATAACTTTATTGGATGCATTTTTTCTTTGTAAATAACTTACTGCCCAGAGCTCCAGTGTCTCTGTGGAATGTTAATATTTCTGTGATCACATTCAACACGTTAAGTGTGTGTTGTAAATTGGACGTCTTGCCTACTCAATAAGATGTTATTATCATACTCAATTTTCACTAAGGAGTTTATTATCATAGCTGCACCAAAATAGCAGTGTCGTTTCCTAAACACTGCTTTCTGGAATTCTGACAAAACCCCTTAGTTTAGAGATTATTGCCTTGGAGAGTTGAAACAAAAATAGCCAAAGGAAAAATTATTTAATCTTTAAAACACCATCTGTGGGGAGAGGAAAAACGGGTGAAAACAGGGTTGAGGGCCTTTGGTAGTTCTAAGTGGTTGAGGAGTGGAGAGTGAGAAGGAGACTTGAGGGACCAGGACTGGAGCTACTGTTTGGTAAATGCTTAATCCTCCTGGGAATATGTGCTTTTAACTGCAGCTTCTTAAGAAAGGAGGAAGGAGCAGCGTCAGACAGACAGTGCTGGTAGTCTGGGCTGATCTTTGGAATCCTGTAGCATGATGAACCCAACTGTTGGTCTGCACGATGGCCTGGACAGTCTAAGGGAAAGTGGTGCCTCGGACCGTGACCCTTGGGGTGTCTCACACGTTGGCTTCTTCATATGTTACTTAACGTGCTGATCATATGCAAAATTGTATGTTTCCTTAGGCAGTTGTATAAAGGTTGCTTTGATGTATATTTGGATTTTGAAAGCTTATTAGGGTTTTTTTTTTTGTTTGTTTTCCCTAAGGAAAGTGTATGTCTACTCCCCTGGGCTTCTCTGGAGGCCTGGAGAGATAAGGAGCCTATAGCAAACAGGTCGTTGCGGTTTTTTTGTGTTTTCTTTTTTTTGTTTGTTTGGTTTGGGAATTTTTTTTGTTTCTTTGTTTTGTTTTTTGTTAGTTTGGGGGTTTTTTTGTTTTTTGTTTAGTTTGTGGGGTTTTGTTTGTTTTTTGTATGAGGTTTTTTTGTTTTAGGGTTTTCATGGGAAATTTTTCGTTTCAAGCTCTTCTGATTTTAAAATTAAGAAACACAAAATGAAATGGGGAATGTAATTAGAAATAGAGAACATGTGATTAATTTTTATTCTACCTCATCCTGCTTGCCTTCTAGCTTGTCTAATAGCAAACCAGAAGATACTGAACATGCTGCTTCTAAGAGTGTTGCCCTGCTCAGTGTCACACTTCAGTTCCCTACATTTCTAACTTCCATCAAAGCACAGTAAATTAGGGATGACAGAGGGAAATGGGACAATCTGACACTTCCCAGTTTTCAGACATTTCTGTTCAGAATCTGCTTTAGGAGTCCAGGCTCAGATTCTTTTCTCTGTATATGGTCAATGAGGAGAAGGAGAAAGAGTTACCCTTCACAGCAAGCTAACACGATATTTCCTCTTAGTTTTAAAACTTGTTAAAGAGAAATGGAAATTTTGCTGTCATATAACCTCAGCAAAGAGCTTTACCCACAAAGCTTTATAAAGACAGACCTACATTCCTGGATCTCCTCTGGATTTGAAGTGAATTCAAAGTGCAGTCAAACCTTCTTCTGTGTTTGATCTTAAATTAGGCCCTTTTCCTGCAGAAATTTCTCTGTGTGGCAGAGGAGCTTAAGAACATTTTAAGAATGTGTCTGCAGGACTGGTCACTTTTTGATTTTTCTTAGAAGCTCACCTCTGTTAAAGGATATCTCTCTTGGTCCCTGCATGGGCGCTAAAGAGGCCGTATGAAAAGATTTCCAGAGGTTTGCATTTCCATAGCTCTACTGACTTCCCTGGACCTACACCAAAGTGCGTCAGTTGGGGAATTCTTCATAATTATTCTTAGCATTCCACGAAAAAAAAAAGAGTGCAGAAAGATGTTAAAGCAGATTGAACGCATCTTACCAACAAAGCGAGTTCTCTGCCTGGTTTTCCAAGCTGAGATTCTTGGCCAGAGTCTTGTTTGTGCTATTTGTTGTCCTCGCACTGACCCATACTTGAATTTGTGGTTTTATTGACCATGCCTGGAAGAGAACTTGACAGTGCCCCTCCAGATTTACATCGGTGGGAGCATTGTGATCCAGGGAGGCAATGGGGCTTAACCTTAGGAGGGACTTGCCAGGAGTCCAATTGTAGGTCCTAGGCTTAATTTGTCTGCTCCTCAAGGAGCTGTATCATGCCAAATTCTTCTTTCAGTTACCTGCCAAGGTCTTCTATAGGATGTCAATATTAGCTGCTTCTCCAGATATAAAATGGAGGACAAAGCCTAATTTATGTGTCACAGGGAAGAAAGAGAACCTGAAGGCTTACGCTGAAGATGTAGCTTTCCCGTTACAGCAAAGTAGATTGCTGTAAATCAAATGTTCAAATAACTCGCTAGACTTTGTTTACTTTGGTGATTTGCTGTCATTCAGTTCAACAAAATACTACTGTTTGAGATAAGAAGAAAAAAATGCTCATTTTTAAAAGTATATTTTTTCACATCCACCAAGAGACAAATTAGATTTTTGAGATGTTTTCTTATGTTTCAAAAGTATCCAGAGTATTTCCACAGTGGGAGTAAGCTAATGGTACATCACTGGAATGTCTCCAGTGAAAACAACTGTGGCAGAGTGAAAAGAGCAGTAGAAAACAAGTAGTCGGGGACAACAATGGCAAAAATACACATATAATTCTTTATACATCCTTGTTTGCAATATAAACCTCTGGATATTTTTAAGTACCAGTAAAAGTAGGCTTCAAACATTTTCATTGACCTTGCAGCCATTACAGTAATAAGTAGTTCCAATGAAAAGAAAACTCTTCCAAGAAATTTTCCTCAAGGACTTGACAAAGATTTAATACAGGACAAATATATCTTCAGGATGGAATTAATGGGGAAACTGTCCTGTGTTCAGATTCCTTTTAATTGTGTGTTAGGTCTGAAGACCCTGGCTGTATTCCATATTGTTCCATTTGTTGCTTGCATCTGTAAGGCTTCTCTTTTGGAAGAAAGAACCAAACAAATCTAGCAACCCTTTTATTAAATGCCATCGTGACCTTGCTTCTTGGAAATATAATGGCCCAAAGGATGAAAAATTACAGCAAGTGTTTATTACTGAAATCCAGTCTCAGTTGTGAGAAGATTAAGTGTTTCAAAAGATTTAATATCCTGCCTGCTTCAATAGGATGCATGTGAAAAAGAGCTACAAAGCAGCAGAGAGCTGGAAATGGCTGTGTGATGTCCTGCTCAGTAGGCATGTGGTTGATATTTGTGGGAAATGCTTGAGAACACGAGTTTTAGAAGTGATCCTAACCAAAACCCTGATTTCCCTATAAGGCTGCTGTGAGGAAGACTTGGACCATGTACCCTTACATCATCCCAAACTGCCAGATGATAATAGCACAGGGAAGCAGAGACTCCCAAAATATGGGTTTGGAAGTCAAGTGTCAACTTGGTGTTCTTCAGCTGGATATCAATATCTGAATGAAAAGCTACTTTAACCCTGATTTTTTGTAGGAAAACTGTAGTTCCTAGACCCATTTGGATACATGAAAAAGTCTGTTTATGAGGAAGGTTTATTTGGAGAAGCAGGTTCCTGATAAATACAGAAGCATATGCTAACTTCTATTAGAAATAAGTTTTATTTTTAAAATGGCTAAACTGCAGACTTTAAATAATTGCAAGTTTTTCCTTGTTCCTGTAGACAAAATGAGGTTGGTTGTCTTTAGAGATGCTTTTCCATCTTTCACTGCATAGCAGGAAAACATTCTCCATTTGAAAGGCTCCCTGAAACATTTAATGATATCTTTATGACTGTAACTTAGTTTATTGGGCTGAACATTGTTTTTGCAGTCCTTCTTACTGAAATATTAGTTTTACAAGTAGATGCAAGATGTTTTTCGTTATTTGGTATCAGACACATAGAGCATGGCAGATTATCTACTCAGACTAAAGGCATATCTTTGAAAGACTTTGAGAGGCACAGACACCTGCTGCTTTTTGTTTGCATTTTTTCATGCTGATTTTCATACAACTTTTTTTAATAAGTTTCCTTCTTAAAGAGTAAGTTTTCCACAATGTGTATTTTTCTGTTAACTGCTCTGAGGTAATTCATAGGCTACATTTGTATGGTCTGTCATTCCCTTTGTAAAGTCAATGTTTAGATGGAGGATTAGTCATCCTGAGGTTTTCCTTTTACAGTATATAGATGAAAATCATAACAAAAGGAAATTATTTATAAACTTACCATCTCAGCTGTTGAAGTTAGAAATGTTCTGACAATCTCTTAGCTGTCTGTAATGGCAAGGCATAGATTCTCTTGGAAGAAATTTAGGCTATGACAACATATACACATAAAAATGGTACATAAATTAATTTCTCATCCAAGAGAGCAAGAATACCTTGTGTTTGGTTTTAGTGCCTGTCAACAAAAAAATTAGCTTGAGTCAAAACCTGTTTTGCACCACTAGTGCAAATTGGATATAGTTCCACTGGCTTTGATTGAACTTCTCTAGATTTATGCTGCTTTAAGTGATAGTGAAAATAAGATTTAGTCCCTGAAATTCAGCTTTTGTGAGGTCTCCCATTTCCCATCAGGATGAAGTAATTTGATTGTATTTTACAATGAATCATCTAACTCAGCAATTGTTGTGTATGAGCAATTAAGTTCTGTTTTTTAGAACTCTTCTGTCTCACCATAGATTTTTAAAGTTATTTTTGATTGTTGGTTATGCAAGATTAAAGGAAAAAAAAAACCAGCAAGAAAAAGGCCCTAGCAAAAACCCAGCAAAACCCATCTTTCTTGCGTAATTTGTTTGGCTAGTCAGCACTTCTGGGCTGCTTCTAAATAAATAAATAAACTATGTGCAATTTTTTTAAAAAAGTTGGAAAATATTCAATGAGCTGATGTGTCTTCACTAAAGGCTACGACACTTCGTATTTTTAGCCCAGCAGAAGTTTATTCTCAGCCCTGTGTTGCCCTAAGAGACGGATGATCAAACCATTTGGATGCTTCAACCCATGGAGTTTGGTAGGAGTCCAAAGCATATGAGGACCTGTGCTCAGGTAGAGGGTATATGGAATAAAAGGATTAGGAAGGATCGGTTAATTCTAGTATGTGGTAGAACTTTGCAGCTTGCTGATGTGAAAAACACAACAAAACAGGTCACAAATACAATTTTTGAATATGATCAAGTCTGTGTTCAGTATCTTAGTCAAGTCAAATAGGAGGATGCTCTGTATTCCCTCACCTTCCCATCACTCAGTTCTCTTAATTCTCCTGCATTTATCAGCATCCCTGAACTGCAGAGAGCAGAAAAGATGCTTAATTTTGAGGTTGTGTCTGCTCCTTCCGGGTGTCAAGGCAGAACATACTCTCTCTTTTCCCTGTTAATTATCCAGGAGTCTCAGCAGTGGTTTTTATTACAGGTCTGCTTTTTTCCCTTCCTAGTCTGTCACTTTAACTCAGGAAGTTCTGCGCAGATTCCTGCAAAGTTGCCTCAATTTTTTCTCTTTTTATTTGCTTGCAAACACCTTAACTTTGCTAGAACAGTGCTGCGAGTAAGCAGAGACATGGAAAACACTTCAGCCTTATCAGGAGTCTGGGGAGAGTGTCTAAGTCTGCCAAAGCAGGAATTGGATATGCCCAGGAGGGAAGCGCCGCCAGCGTAGAGACATGGCAGGCTTACGCTGTCCTTGTTCCATGCTGTGTGACATGGTACCATGTGGTGAGTCTGAGAGGAAATTAAAGACATGGGTCTGATCACAAATGTGCAAATGCACTTGTGATTTTGATTTTGAACAGAAAACTAATCTTGGATCATTTTTCTGGGACATGTAGTTGGAAATGTAGAGATGCAGGGCAAGAATCCCTGAAACTGCTGGTCCGTCATGGTAGCAACAAGGGAAAAGCCCATTAACTTGAATAAATAAGGGGAGAATTATGTCTTTGAAAACTCTGGGCTTCTTGTTAGAATTCAGAGAAAAACAGAGGCAGTGTTTCCCCTGGGGTACCCAGAACTGTGAGGAGGTGCTCTGAAGTGCTCCTTGTTCTGTCATCTGAGAAGAGCCAAAGGATATGCGTCTCAGGGGAGAAAACTGCATGCTCTGTCTGCTTTAGAGTTGTCGCTCCAGTCAGACTTTCTCCAGTGTTTTCCTAGAGGAATATAGGCAATCCCTGGAATGTTTGTGCTTTTCTAACACTTTTGCTTGGTGGATCATCGCCTCTAGTACTTAAATGTCTGGAAATGAGGGAAAATAAATAGTGGTCTAAACCTGGCAGGAATTGATCCCCAACAGGGATTACCTAAACCATTTACTGTTCCATGTATCCCTTAAAGAGGCAGCTTGTTGTAGGTAAAATAAATTTGTCTAGTCTAGCAGAAGTTTCGGGGCAATTGTCTCTTTCAGGAGATGACACTGTGAGTGAGAAACTTATCAGGTGGGCAGGGCACAGGATTGGGTACTGGACAACCAGAAACTGGAAATGAGAAAGTCAAGTGTGGTGCCACAGTCTACATGGTGAAGTCTTTTCAGTAGTGGTGAGAATTTTTTTAATACTACTGTGCAAATCCTTGACAAGACCTCAGCTGGAAGAGCCTGAGTAATCCTGGTCATTAACTTGCAAGGATGAGGAGGCATACCTGGCCCAAGGCTTTCAGAAACAGGGACAGCCCATGTGATGGCAAGAGGGAAGTGGTCTAGAGATGGAAAGAAGCAATATCCCTCTTGGATACAAGGCAGTCGTAGTTAAAAAATTATGTAGTTATTTGGGTGACGATGAGTACTAAGCTTTAAGACATGGGTCCTGTTAGATATAGTGCCATATTCATGTGAAAATCATCTTCTGGTTTTGGAACTGGTTTGCACTGGGACTTCTGGACATGGTGATGGCACCTTGCAGGCATCTTGATACAAGCATCCAACGTGGGAGTTGCCTTCCTTCTGCTGCACAGCTCAGATGCTTTCGCCAGCCAGCAAAACTGTGTCCTTGCATGTGTCATGTAGCCAACTGTCTAGTGGCCAAGCTGAGCCAGCCTATTCCCAGCTCTCATGGAGAGTGCCAGTGCCACGTTCACGTGTCACAAACCAGCAGCCCCCAGGCTGTGGTCCTGCTTACTCCAGCCTGGAGGTGTTTTGTGTCAGCACAAGCAGGGTGTTCGGGTCTCCAGCTCAACCTCTCACACTTGCACCAGTGCCTGTGGTTCTACCACTGATTACTTCAGCAGGGTGGAAGTCCTCAGGCTCACACAGTCATGTTCTGGTGCCTTAAAATCGTGAGCTCCTTCCTTTTTGGCATTTTTGCTGGGGTTTTTTTGTTATTGAATGTGGTGAATGTGGGAAATCTTATCTCTTGTCTGAATGACTTCCATGGCTGTGCTCAACATCCTGTGATGGTGCTGCCTCTTTATGAACATCTCCCTTGTCATAGTTAGCAGGGAACACATATCCCTGGAAATAAACAGAACAAGGAAGTATAGAAAATGCTTGCTATAAACCAGAGTTGTGTTTAAATTGAAGGTTTTCCCAAGGAGTTTACTAATACACATTTAGAGTAGGCCATTCTTTGTCTAGTCCTGAATGTTGATTTTTCCTTTTGAATCCCAGCAGGAAAACATGGGGAGTTTGAAATGTCAGAGTCTCTTTCATGGATCTTAATCATGACAAGTCTTTTGTACAGAATGATTTAAAACCTGAAATGGAGTTAGAGCCTTAATGTCATGACTGTGCACAAATTCTTGAAAAATTAAAATTTTAATTAGTTTACAGTACAGTATTGTACTAATGTTTGAGGGTGGGGGGAAATATTTGAGTCTGCTTTTCTCGGTAACTGATTGACAGATTTTAACATCAATTAGACAGTATCTCCAGGGACACAGTTTTGGGTAATAGCCATGATGTTGTTCAAAGAACAGAACTTTTGCTCTTTATGTAGTTGTTCCAAGTGGCAGTTTTGCGATTAAATGTCTCAAGATACATGTAAAAAGAGAACTTTTTGTATGTGTGCTGCCTGCTCAAATCCAGCCTGGAGGCTGCTGGTACACAAGCTGGAATAGTTTGGCTTTGCTCTCTTCCATTAGGAGAGTGAAGAAGTGGGTTGTCTTGTTTAGGTGATTTTCAGAGATTCTCATTACCAGATAGTAAGAGAGAAAAGCCTTGATCTGAAGGTTGACTCTCCAGTGACCCTTAAAGTTGGAATAACTGAGAAAGCAGCAGTTGCACCAGCAAAAGCTGAAAATTAGCTGAGGGCTAAGAAAAGGGATATTGTTGCTGTAAGAAGAACTGAACCAATGCCAGCAGAAAGCTGATACAGCAGCGACATGAGCGATATTATCTCCCCAACAGTCATGACTGTGTTCCAGAGGCTGCAGGGTCAGAGCGTGGGTTTGCTTAAGGCCACATGAAGACAAAATACATCCTTTCTATACTACTGTAAACAGGGATCTGAAACAGGATAATTAACATTATTAGAATGAGCTGTCTGCTTTGTCGAGCTTCTCAGTGTGTTTCTCATCCAAGAAGGAGAGAAGAGTCTTTGAAAAAATAATTTCCACCAAGTTTAATTCACTCAATGGCCAGAAGAAGAGAGGCAAAGGATCTATTTTCTGTCATTTGTAGAAGCTGCTCCATCTAGATTATTTTTTCCATCAGTAGGATTTTACTACGGAATGAGGATTTACAGGATGAAGTCAACGCAAACCTGTCCCAGCCATCCATTCAACTTCCAACCCAACACTTACAGCTGTTTTCTCCCAGCCTTCTCTATTTAAGGGTCGTTACCACAAACACCAGAGTTCTTGGGGCAGATTCTGCTGTTTTTATTATTTTTTAGGTCCTTGGGACATGAATGACGGACAGCTCAGTAGTGAATCATGGCAGCAGACCACCACCAAAAGCATTATGATCACTTAACAGAAAGAACCTCAAGCTGGCCAAGTATTTGCAAGTTATGGCACATTTAGTCCTAGGCACGGAGGTGGCTAATTCTTTAGAAATAGCCACCACATGAGCTGGTAACTAATTGCCAGGAGGGCTCAGGGTACTGGAAGATACTGGAAGAGTAACGCAGCCTCACAGGTGCTTGGTTTTGGCACGTGCCACATGGGGACTGTCCTGTAACTTCATATATAAAACAAAGAGAATGGAAAAAATACAAGTAAATAAACAATACTAAGGGTTGGGGTTTTTTTTTCAGATTCTGATGAAATTGTTAAGAGAAATTTAATATTCTCTGTCAATTTAACAACCTGACAAGTCAGACCAGGAGGTACAATGAGCTAAACGAAAAATTTTACAGAAAAGTAAAACAGTGGATTTCAATTGGTGGAGTTTTTTTGTCTTGTTTTCACGTTTACTTTTCAAAAAAATTAGGATGCTATCATGATGTAATCACGTGCTGTGGGTCAATGTGTTCCCAAATGCAATGCTGAAATAAAACAAATCCCACGCCTAAACTCCCTGAGTTTGGACAGAGACTGCCCCTTGAACTTGTGAGAACACCAGCAAGCAGCAGCAGACACTTCAGTGCCTCTGAGGAGCCAAGCCATCTTTTCAGATGGATCAGGTGGCTGGAAATGCTTATCATGGTTGTATCCTGTCTCATTCTCCAATTTTACTTTTGCTGTTTTTTCTTGTTTCCCAGTACAGAGATTTTTTTTTGTGTGTGTGTGTAGCACCTAGAAAAAGAAGGCAGAAATAAGCCAAATATTTTTCTGCAATTGCTTGTTACAAGCTAAGAGCAGTTACTGTGTCTAGTCCAGGATCTGAAAATATAGTTCCAGTTCTAAAGCCAATAGCTGTATCTCATGCTGTTATTTGGCAGGGATTTCCAGAGGGGGTACAGTTTAGCAAAAATGGGTGGAGATCTCAAGAAGCATTAACTTTCTTGGAAAAGTCTAAAATGACCAAATATTATGGGAGAAATTGGAAGAACATCAGTTATCTCTACTCTCTGGAGTGGTATCAGTAATACGGTTTTCTCAGACAATATACGATCTCTTGTATTTATCAATTGAAATGAAAATCCAAAGGTAAAATCAAGGCTGGAAAGCACTTTGTCAGCTCTGACACCCCCCAATATCTGTAATTTATACCTGGGTTACAGGGAAATGTGAAACAGTATCTTAAGCCCTGACAGCTGTAAGCTTGCTGTAATTTTTAAGAAAAGGCAAAACTAGCTAAGAGCCATAATTTTAGTATGTTTTAGGATCTCTCTTCCGCTTGTCTTGAAAATGATCTAAATTCACACGTCAGCGTGAAATCAGCACAAGAAACTCTGTTTTTTAAGTAGAAACTAGGTACATTTTTTTATATCCTCCAACCATGCAGGATTTTGGGGGGAAAAGATGTGACTGTTGCTAACTGGTATAAAAATTGCTTTTTCCTCCAATATAGATCACTGTTTACCATCTTCCATGTAGAAGACTTTTAGACACTCATACGGCATTTGTTCATTTGTTAGGTTGGTTTGTGGTTTGGGCTTTTTCTCCCAAACGATGCTGGTGTTTTTAATTTCTGTTACATAGCACTGATGAGATAAATGAAGCACCACAGAGGCCCTGAGGATACAACTGGTGTTTCATACTCAGGGGAAGCCGGGGGAGCTGTAAATCCTCTAAGAAGGATGCTGTGAACACTGTAACTTGTGAGGAAAATAATTCTGAGCCTTCCTCTCCCCAGTGTCCCAGCATCCCTCTGGCTGCTTCCCAAGGGAAGGAGCTGTGGGCTGTTCATGTGGGTGCACAGTGGGGATGGGACACATCCTGCTGAGGACACTTTCAAGAAACAAGTCCAAACCATATCTGCGCCGAATAAAAGGAGCCAGCTCCTGCCAATATCAGCATCTCCCATCAGCTGGCATCAAAACTAACTGGGTGGGGAAGGAGTAGGAGGTTCCATGAAGTGCCCACAAAGCTCCAACTGTGATCTGTTTTCAGGAACAATATAATGATACTGACTGTGGGATAGAAACCTAAATTGCTTGCGTTTTTGCTGATATTTTGCCAGTAGTGTTTTAGAGCTCAAGACCACACAAGGAAAATGGTGTTCCAGGATATATTGCCTCCTTAAAGAGAGGCTGTGAGACTATGACCTAATGTTTATAATTGTAAGAGTTATTGAGAGTCAATTGAACACGCAAAATTCCCAAGTGACTGCATTTATCACTTGCACGATTAGCGTGCTTGTGGAGTATAAACAGCTGAACAGATCCAAATGGTTGATGAAGTTGATCAAGAGAAAGAAAAATTAAAATATGTCAGATATTGTTGAAAATGTAGGTAAGGCATGATTTTAACCCCTGCTGAGAAAGAGGATGATCAAAGGGTTTTTTAATGGGCTTTTCATTATTGCTGGTCTCCATAAATGTCTGGGCAAATAGAGTTTACTTGGAAACTGATAGGAATATTGATAGCATCAGTGTACTTTGTAGAATTTTACACATTCAGATACGAAAGTTTGCATTATGAATTGCTCCCAAGATGGTTTGGTTTTCACAAAAGACGAGCTTTACTTTTAGCATAAATACATCAAAATATGCTAAAATATATAGCATCATCTTTATTTTGTTCATAATAAACTTTATATAATACATATATCATCTCAAATATTTATGGGTTTGTACATGTATTATTTATATATATATATATATATAAAAATAATTAAAATCTCTTCATCATTCCCTAAGGCATCATTTCATGCATTGTATTTGTATAAGTGTAGCAAAGGTTTCTTTAGGTGAGATTACAGTTGGAAGTCTGCAGCTTTTTAAAAATTATTTTTTAATTAGGATTTCAGTATAGGTAGTTGAAGCCATCATCTTAGATGATGGAAGGTCAGATATTTAGTACTAGTCTGTAAAACCCTGAAGACCTGTTTTGTTCTAGATGAAACACAATGATTTTTGAATTCTAATTGTATTTTATTTTTACATTTTTGTTGGCTCAAGATAGAATATGAAATTATTTTTATTTTTGTTGAGCTTCCTTTCAAGAAGATTTATTATTTTGCTTTGGCTTAGGTTGAAGTTAGGGATTTTTCTCAGCTTACTCCATTTCAATATGCCTGCATCCTGGAGAGGGAATCTGGGAAAAGAGGGGAGAAACTAAAAGTACAATTACTGAAAGTACGGAAGTGCAGTTACTGAAAGTACAAAAACTGAAAATTGCAGATGAGTTTCGTTGACTTCAAAACAAGTTTTGCTTTGTGCTCTTTTACCCCTTCTTGTTTATAGGGGTTTTTTTAAGGCATGCCAAAACAAAAACCTCTTTTTTTTTTGTTTAAAAACAAAAACCTCTTTTTCTCTCTTTTTTATTTTAATCACAAGGTAAATGGAGACATTCTTTTTTTAAAGCAT
Organism: Lycocorax pyrrhopterus obiensis; assembly: GCA_014706295.1. Taxonomy (NCBI): domain Eukaryota; kingdom Metazoa; phylum Chordata; class Aves; order Passeriformes; family Paradisaeidae; genus Lycocorax; species Lycocorax pyrrhopterus. The sequence goes on along the minus strand of JACSVZ010000014.1, from coordinate 8,962,624 downwards.
TCATGTGAAAAAGAATACTTTGAAAATTATATTATTGGTGGTAACTACTGCCAAAGTTATTATCCATGCTGCTATGACAATATTTCACAAGCAAAACCTCCTGTATCTTTGTTCATTTGTGAACGTAAATTCTGCAGTTCCAGAAACTGCAGAGATTTCTACAAGAAAACCCAGGCTGGAAGGTGTTTGTTGAGGGGACAGCTTCAGAGCAGATTTATGTAGCTTTCAGTTTGCGTGCAGATGGAGTTTGCTGAGAGGTTGGAAACACTGTTTTTATTGGTTTTGTTCTGCTTTTTCTTTTGGCCGACTTTGCCCGTCTTTTCTCAGGGAGCCTTGGGAGTGTGCTATGGCTGGGACCTTGCACTTAATTCACATTGGCAGTTTCAGTAAACACTTCGTTAAAAAAAAAGAAAAAAAATGTTTTGGGATGCATTTTTTTAACAGCTTTTACACCTGTATTATTGACACTTTTAACAAACACTATATGCCCCCGACCATAATCCAAGAATAGACATGCGTTGATTTTGGAGAAATAAACACTCGCAGACCAAAGGGACCTTTTCTATGTGCTCCCTTCTACTGAGCATCAGGTCTGCCCATTGGCATTGCTTGTGTTTTGGATGCCTTTGTCATAAAAACCGGGGTGACGGGAAGTCAAATGCCTCATCTGTGCATGGAATGTCAAATTTCCATAGTTGTGGTGGCTTGAGGTGTGGGGGCTGCCTTAAAACCACTCTTTTCTACCAGCCAGGTGTCTCAGCTGGGTTCTACAAATGTGGTGGTTTTCTCAGTAAAGCCCATGACTCACATTTTCTCTGCTTAGTTTATGATTTATTTGTCAAAATGGCCGTAACACGCATTTCTTGTAAATGGCCCGTAGCCTCATGAGAGAGGCTTGGCTCATCTGCTGTGGCTTTTGAAATCCTAATGACCATTTAATTGAGTAAATGTGAGATAAGCTGTGAGCTAGGGCTGGTTTCATGGCTCTGCTTGCATTTAACAGTGTCATGGTCTTCAAACAATACATATCCTAAAGCATGAAACCATGCCGGGCGTTGATGGCATTAAGCTATTTTCCATACCCACAGTCTAGCTGTGCATCTGCGACTCCGTGTGAATTGCCCCACAGTCGGGGAAGTCACAAATACCCATGTACACTGTCTTTCATTACACAGCTTAATGAGATTTCCACATCCCCTGGGAAGCCAGCATGTCCCGCAGATGGGTGGTATCCACATTAGCTTTTTCTACGGCCAACACATCCTCGTACTCCTGAGATCCTCTCCAAAGGAAAGGCATGATTATGCGTAACAGATTGTTAAAAAAAAGGAGTTAAAACAAATGCCAACATTTCAATTTCTTATTGTTAGAATGTGTTTTAAACAATGGAAGGAAGGAATATATTACAATTTTGGTTTTTTTAGTTTGTTTCTGTATGAATCTCCAGGTAATGTTGGGAGGCTGGTTTGTAGCTTTTGTGCTGCTGGCAGATGCCCAGCAGGAGATAATTATCTTTCAAGAGTCCCTGGCTTCTTTTTTAGTAATTTAAAATAACTGGCCAGCAGAGAATTAATTGTTCCAAAGTTTCATGCTTGGAAAGAGATTTCCCCAACTACAAAGTTTTATCAAGAACAAATGAGATCGTAAACGAACATGCAGGCAACCGCTTAAGACCTGACTAAAGGAAAATTCTGCTCCAAACAACACAAAACTACAGGAATGTATCTTGTCAAAGTCACAATTCATTGAATTAAAATTTCTCAGAGCTTACTGCTCTCCCCATCTCTTAGAGCACAAACACAGAACATGTTTTTCCACTTTCAAACACTCTGGGCCTGGAGTTGACATAGCCATCAGAGAGAGAGGCGCTTGGTCAAGTAGCTGTGCTGGGGAGTATAAAAGTTCTGTTAAAAGTTCGTGTTAATTTACACGTGCATTGTGAAAAACATTGGAATATCAACTTAGATAGAATTGAGCATCAACCAGGTCATAGAAATCACAAGGTGCTTTTATCTTCACATTTACAAGGAGGTTTGAATAGGTCCTTCTACAGTCACCAGACTGCAGTCAGTATTTTATCAATCTTAACAGAGCTCTTTCTACTTGATTGCTTATAATGCTGATATAGTATTTTATACTTTGTATTTTATATAATATATTTTCAGTAGTGTACTAAAAAGTTACTAAAAAACGACAGGTAAACCGCAGAAAGGTAAATATAATTGAACTCACTAAAGATGAAAAAAAGGTCCTCTTAAATACACTTTTTCATGTTTGATTGATAAGAAAACACAGCCTACTTAGTGCTAAAATCATCATTTGAAGTTACGTAATTTCCAAGTATTTTAAAATGAAGAAATGTTTAGAGTAATTTCCTGTTTCCATAAGATACCATGCCCAGAAACAAGGGAGGAATTCTGTTTTTCTGCTTGCATCATGCACATCCAAAGGACATCCCCAGCTAGCCAAGCACTGTCTTGGGCTGTAATTAAAATGAAACTGAGATCCAGTACCGGTCTAATATATTGAGTGTGTTTCAAGTGTCAATAATGAAACCAGATTTTCTGCAGATTTTGAATATGCCTTGCTATATTTGAGATTTTCTATGTAATTGGTGTTTTTTTTTAAGGTGAGAGCCAAATATTTTACAGTCTGCATGATATTTTGAATATAGATGTGTAAAGGGTACGTGATTTGATTATTCATTTCTGGCCTAAGCACAGCTGGTGTTTTGTAACACCTGATTTTGGTTTTGTAGTGATAAATGAATGCCTGATGGCCACATGCAATTGGAAATGTGGTCATGTCCCAGACAAGACAGGACATCCTCTCCTTGGGCATAACCAAGAGTCTGATCTTTTCTGGTAATGCTGAATTAATACAGAGAAAGTTCTTAACTAGGAAATTTTTGTATGTGCAAGAACTTTGTGGTTTTAAGTATAGCCACAGGAAATGGAGTAATCGTTAATGAATCTGGAGTAGATGAGCTGGCAAACTGAAAATGAAAAGGACTCCCTGCAATGAAATGTTAGCCAATGCTGAGTAGAAAAACCTATTTTGTGATATCTTCAGTCACAGTGGGTGCTGAAACATCAATTTTTGGTGGCTTTTTTGTTACTAAAGGACTTGCTAATAACACACAATCGAGGCTGCAAATAGATCCATAATCCTCCTGACAGAAGTGCTGCTTTTTAAAAGTTTGACTCCTGTGAATAATGTTAGCCTTTCCAGTTTTGGACAAGAGTATGTCCATTACACATTCTGTTAATATTTTTCCTATGGCAGGCGAATCCTCACACACCAGTGATCTCTTGGGTGTTATTTCTCGTGCAAATTCAGATTCCAAACTTAAAGACATTTTTAGTCTTTATTTCTGATGGTGCTTGGTAAAATGACACTGCAGCAAGGAATACAGCCCATGCAGTGCCTCCCCTAAGACTGCAGAGATGCCTACAAGTTATTTTCTTACATACTTTCCTTGCCTATGGCCTCTCTTTGGTCTATGAGTTAATTGATCCAGGATTTTCTGATATAATTGTCTTAAGCTTTTGACAGTTCAGTTAAGAAAGCAGCTGAGCTTGTAAATAAAAAATAAACTCCTTATGCTTTCATCACTCTTGCAATTAGGCAGCACTACTGATGGTTGGCTTATCAGGAACAACAGTGGGATTTTTTCCTTCTGTAATTGAGGATGAGGTTGTGCCTTGATGACTGACCACCTGGGACTTCAAAGCTCTAGGAGAGAGACCTCAACTATTATCCATGCTGTGATCATTTCGTGTTTCTCAGTGATGGCAAAAGAAAACAATAGCACCCCCAAATTTAACCAGTTCCTCAAGGCTTTATGTGATGTTGAGAGAAAGGCTCATTATGAAGTTCAAATCAGAACTTTAACTTGCTTGGTGGGACAGAACAGAGTCTTTGACCTCAGCAAAGTTTTAGTGTCTTTTTCGTGTTGATTTACCATAGGGCTGCATATTTGGCATTGTCAAAGTGGAGGTTGCAACCTGCCTTCAAAAGGGAACTGCAAGTGCAGCGTCCTCACAGCTGTGGGCTTTTTTACCATTTCACATTCAATGTAGAGAAAATACATCAAAAGAACAGTAAATTAATAATTGCTATAAAGTAGAAACCTCACTTTGGTTATGTTTTAGTACTGGTATTTGCACCACAGGCTTTTATCTGCCTTTAGTGGCAGTGAGGATAGCCATCAGAGTATAATTAAACTCCATTTAGAGGGTTTAATTTGTCCTTTGGTGCTGAGGGAGTAATTCCAAAGCTTAGAGTTATAAAGGGGATTTAATCACAAAAGATTAAATAAATCCCTGTTACATTTGACAAGCATTTCACTCTTCAGTAAGTCATATGATCCATAATTATTCTCCTAAAGCCTAATTAGCTCTGTTCCTTATTTAAATCATATCTCTTCCACAAGACACTCCTGGCGTGGCTCGATCTTGCCTTTTTGATGCATGTTTTACTAATCAGGCTTTTCATCCATCCAGTTAATCAGCCCTTCCCTGCCGTGAAGCCCGGCTGCTGTACTCCCTCCCTGCTCACCAAGATGCTTTAGATGTCTCATAACCCAGCCTCAGAAAGCTTGTGTGGCCAAGTGCCCCAGGGCAGATGATAGCAGGAGTCAAAGGCCAGCATGATAGAGAGCAGTGTGACTTAAACCTGTCTGAAGAAACCTCTGAAGAGATTTTTGCTGGAGGCTTTTGTTCCACCTATGACCTCCTCCACTAGGACAGACACCCGCTTTACCCTCTTCATGGAAATTTTTATTTTCTTCATTTAGAACAATACCATTTCTCTTCAGCTTTCATGTCCTTTTTCCAAGTGGGGTTTCTTAGCAGGAATTCTTGCAGCATTTTGCCCCAAGGTGAATACAGTTTCGGTTTCGTACTGGGCATGTGTCATTTTGCCAGTGTACGTACTTGGCTCAGAAAAAAAAAAATCAAATCTTTTACCTAATCAAAAATTCCTCAGACAGAGTGCATGAACTTTTCCAAATACTTGAAATTATTAATAGAGATGCCTTCTGAAGTGTAATAGCAAACCTGAATGTTCCTGCTAGCAGACATGTAATCTATTCCCATCTGTATAGTGCCGGGGAACATTTGTCAAGGTTCATTTGGCTACAGTTATCCCTTGTTTTTCCCCTTTAAAACTCAGTTGCAGAATTTCCAAAGTGTTCTCTGTTGAACAATAACGAAGGAATGAGGGAGCTCTCATGCACACTAATGGCTTGCATGTTTTGCCTGAGATCTTTAGTGGGTAGCTGTGCTGTGCAGATGCTGTTTCCTCTGCACCAAGACATGGCTTGGAGCTGGAGGCCTGATCTCTGGAGAGTGGTGTCGCACTTCCATCTTATGTATGGCTAAATTCCTTAAAAGGAGGCTCAAACCTGCCCATCTGTGTGTGCTTATCACTGAGCTAAGTGACCAGACTGCCTGGGAGCTCAGGTGTGTAAACCCTGACACAGGTCTCAGAGTAATGCCTTGCAAATACACTTGATTCCACAGATTTATCATGCTGTGCTGATTTTTATTATTATTTAGTTTAATTTTATTTTGTGGTGCTTCAGGTAGACAGCAAAAAATGTAAACCAACACAAACCCTGCTGCGGGGAGGAAGAGAACTAAATGAGGAAGGAATTGATTTGTTGGACTGATACTGGACAACTTCTTTTCCGTTTTGTTTGATAAGATTGCTTATTGAGGCCAAGCAAAAGGCCAGGCAAGATGTGCAGTTCTGTCCATGCTCACACACTGGTGCAGCCTGCCCCCCTCTGCTGATGTGTGGGCTCAGAAGGGAATTAATGAGCCATGCTTAAGGGAGGCAGCAGGTTTTTGGTTCAGATTGCACCATCTCCACACTAGAGATTGAGAGATATCTGTCGCCAGCACCCCCTTTGGGGTTTGTTACACTGCTAGAGCTGGTGCTGATGCAGACATGGAGTCTCTGGCCTAACTGGAGCTCTGTACAAATCTCCAGGGTAAAAGCAGCCCATGAGATGGCAATCACCATGGTCAGGACCAAGGAAGGTAAAGCTTATTAGCAAAGCCTGGGGCAGAAGGACCCCCTGGCAGCAGTGGTTTGGCAATTCAGAGCTGCCATGTGCGTGGCCAGCACTCTGCTTTGATCAGCGTATCAACTCCTGATGTTTCTGTCCCAGTTTCTTCCAAGTGACATAAACTCTGCCAGCAAAAATATCATTCAGTAAGCACCAAATCATTCAACACTTGAAAGATTCCTTAAAATCAGTCTGTGCTCTCAGACCTTTGCACAGAGAGATTTCCCAAGTGGTCAGAGCAGATGTCAGATGTTCTGCTTCAAGCATCTTCCCAGTTTCCCCCTTCCTTAAAACAGAGGGATACACTGAGATATTTCTTAAGTTGCAATCCATAGGAGAGGGGAATTACTTTGCTACATTTCTGCAGCCAGAATGTTTTTCTGTGAAGCTATGGTATGAAATCAGTTTTAAATTTAAAGAAAGGTAATCCTTTAGAAATTAGAAAGTATGAGTTCTGAACCTGAAACAGTCAATGGTGCATGGACTTTTTAATTCTCTTTACACAGGCTCTCCTTGTTATCTTGTGGATATCCTGTCAAGCTGGGTCTGAAAACAAGTTGTGTGGCCAGAGCTGAAGATGAGATGTATCACGAAGGGAAAAAGAATATTGGCTAATTTATATAAGCATAACTTTTTATAAGCTTTTCTAACATAGGCTTTAAACCGCTGAATTAAAATTTAGAACAAAATTTGATTTTTCAAAGGGATTAAAAAAAAAAAAAGGGAAAGAAAAAATTGCCCAAGGAAACATCCTGTGTTTATAAAAAGCCACATTACTTCAGAATGCACGTCTTGTTGTGCCAGGTCCACTTCCTTTGGCACAGGTGAGGAGCAATGCCATTGGCATGGACACTCCTCATGTGTCCTGGAGGCTGGGACACTCTGTATTGCTCCTACTGGGCCCTCTCCCTCTGGCTCTGTGAACCATTTCCTTCCTTCCCCTGCACCCTGAGCTGTCAGTAGCACTCAGCAATGAGAAATCTCTTATCCGGCCTGAATTAATGCACTCTGAGTCAAGTGTGTCCCTCTCAGCCCCGCTGTGCTGCCACTATTATGTGTCCCAGGATCATGCAATTCAGTTACAACCTTGCAAAGAAGGATGGAGAGGGATAGGGACATAGTGGAAGGAATGAGGACAGCAAAGAGCTTAAGAGACAGAGAACTGGTAGCAAAACATACAAATTCCCAGCTCTGGAGAGTCGTCCCCCTGAGAGGCACTTTGCTCCCTCACACAGTGTACCTTTGCAGCTGCAGTTTAGTCCCAAAGTGTGGATGAAACTGGTAAGAAACTTGAGGCCATTCCAAGATTTCAGAGCAGATTTGTAAATGCACCAAAGCCTTTGTTTGACCTTTCCCTGTAATCCCCTGAGTGCAGCATTGTTTAATCAAAAATGATCATATCATTATTTTTTGAATAGTTATAATAATAATAATAATTGCTATGTGATTTCTTTTTCACAATTTTTATACCAGCAGTCATTTACCAAAAATAGCTGAGGTGTTTACATAATTGAGAGCTTTTAAAAAGATATTGTCTACATTATCCTGGTCCATTCAAATTTTGAACAAATCCTGGGCCAGAGAAAGCTACGGGATGTTTGAAGTTGTTTATGGGGGTAAAAGGATATGAATCTCACTGGCTTTAAAGAAGCCAAGATTTTCAAAGGCAAATTAAGTCTGTTTACTTAATTTTTTGGGTTAGGAGTCTGGCTCTTCTAAGATAGACTGGGGAATATTTTGAAACCCAAACCAATGGAGCCAGGACACAAAGATGTCTCAGTTCCTCAGCCAAACTCTTTGCCCAAGAGGTGAAGAGCTGGCCAGGTTCTGGACACTCTGAGGGTCAGTCTTCCTGCTCCATCACGCACAGACTATGGGTTTATTGGTGGCTGTGGGGGTTGCTGTCTTTCCACTGACCATTAGGGCAGTTTAGGGTGCTTTAGGCAGACAGGGATGCAGCTCCCTGAGCACAGCATGCAGGGGCTGCAGCTCCGTCTGGAGCAGAGTCCGCTGCAACTCTATGAGTTTTGCCACCTTAAAACACCCACATGGTAAAAACCCAGCTCTGTTGGTTCTAGCTGTTAGACTCCATGTTGTGTGTGCCACCTCCTTGGGGTGCCACCTCCTTATTGCTGGGACAGGGATGCAGGAGGAAAACCATGCCGTGCTTGGCCATTTTTAATACTCTTAAGCTATTGCTTAAGGCAGGGCTGGGATAGATGGACTTTTGTTCTGACCTACCTATGGCAGTTTTGTGGTCTTATCATCACTGGTTATTTATGCTGCTCTTTTGTATAATAATTTCCGAAATAATCTTGTTTTGCGGTGTTTCATCTTTCTGGGTATTTGGAGAACACATGCATGTACTTAGTGAGGTGACGGGCTGATTTAGTTTCTCAGTAACTTGAAAATAAAATGTGTCTTAAAAAGCCATGAAAGATTTGAAGAGCCAAAATGCTACATTCAAAAATGACAAAACACTCTGAAATTTGTTTTAACAGTTTGGATGCACTGATACATTCCTTTTATCTCTCCTAAACTTCTTGGCTCACTAAAAAGATTCCTATCCAGATTGTCTCTAACAAATTCATCCTACACATGGGTTGCACAACTAAAACCAATCTTAATTGTTCATTCTTCGGCTTTCAGTGGTATTATCAAATTCTGGATTGATTGTTGTTTTCTAATCTTAATTATAGTGTCATTTTAAGTGCACAGAGGGGCTTTAAAAATAATTTGAGCTGGGATCATGCCAAAAGCTGCATCTGGATTCCTGGAGGATGAGGGAAGCTTTGAATCAAACATCTGGCAAGTTTGCTGGATAGAGAAAGGCCAGCACAGTACTCTCAACCTGTGCAGTTATCAATGGGAACTCTTGGCTGCTGTGGCAGAGTTGCTCAGCCTTTCAGTTTCATTGGGAATCTTGTGTCCAAGGTCTTGCTTAACACCTGAGCTGATGATTTCTGGCTGTGCTGAGAAAAAATTATGCTTGGGGGATGAAGAGACAAGTTTCTTCATGGTGGTGGTGGTTATTTTTAAGCTGTTTTCTGTAGAGGGACTCAAGAAGATAAACCAAAAAAAAAAAAAAAAAAAGCCAAAAACATCAAGTGAAGGACCCCGAAGCTGTGCAGTATCCCTGTGCCTGCTGCAAGCTGCCTTCCTTGGCACTTTACACTGGTGGGATCCCACTCTTGTGGTACCACATCCCTATGAGCGCAGGTCAGTCCTTGCAGTTTTAGAGTCTGAAGAACAGCTTTGAAGACCACTTCACTCTCTATCGCCCTTATTGGACCTTCTTGATGTGACATACACAGTGGCCTGACTTTGTTGCTAGAAAAAGTAGTGATGGCAACATCCTGAGTGTCCCACTGGAAATGCCATGTTTGTTGTTCTGCTTGTACGAACTGGTGTTTTTCAAGCAGAGCTCCATCCGCAGTTTCATGGTGCAGAGTCCTTGCTGGCATTACAAGTTCCTCGTGTCTCCCCACCTGCTGGTGCTTGTCCCTGCATTGCTCTTCCTGCACAGCAGCTTCAGGCTGACACCAAGAGAGTTCACAAGCAAAGCTGTACTTCCAACCTCACCCACAAGTGCTGCGTTTGTTTGTGAGCAACCAGAGTGTTTGCATGGAGCAATAGCAAAAAGTCACTGGTTACAACAGAGTCTCGAAGCTTTGTGAATTTTCCCCTAAATGATTAGTGTTCAATTCTATCCTTCATGTCTCAGTCCTGAAGTGAGCACCATGAGACAAATGAGTTAATTTCAATTATTAGCAAAAAGGTGAATATTATCATGCAGGGGCAACCAAAGTTATGTGTGTTTTGTGTGTGTACATTTAGAACATTGTATGCTGATGCCAAAAGGTATCCTGGATGCTGGGTAAACTTGGTGCTCTTCATGTCACTAAACTTAATATGAAGAAGTATTCTCTCTTAACTCCAAATAGCAGACGTGTCTGTTTAATTCATTTGTTTTTATCATCAGAAGCAAATTTAACTTCAAATTTCTGATTTCTGAAGTTGGATCTGAAATACTTTCCAGGCTTAAGAAATCATTTTGATGTCTACAAATAGGAAGAAAAATAGCTTGTGTCCAACGATGCTTATTTGTAAAGACTTTTAAAGGGGGGAAAAAGAAGAAACAATGTAGTTTTTGTGACCTGAGCCTTTGGCAGCCACCCAAACCCGTTTGCATGCTGAGTCTGTCCATTATACACTTTGTCAAATCTTTCATATAATCCCACTGTCTCTGCTCTTAATCTTAAAAAAAAATAGCCCTTTGTTTTGTATATGACTCTGGAGGATAAAGAATAGAGACTGTCTGCAGTGTTGTCAAACCTGGGTGGGCATTTGAATGTGTCTTATGCATTTTTCTATTGTGTAAGGGCATTTTGCTCCGTGTGCGCGAGTCCGCTGGGTGTCCATTGTTTATATCCTCTGCTGGTGTTATCTCCAAATTCCTCCCCTTCTCCAAGGGAGTAGATTTCTCCACAACAACTTCTCTTCCAGGCTCAGAAAAGATGTCTTTGTGGGGCCGCTGGCAAGGCACACAGCTCTGCTCATGGGCTGCTGGAGGGGTGAATGCTCCTGCAGGGAGAAAGCCTATATTAAGATTTTTTTCTTGAGAAATAACAGGAAAATTGCAATACCTCAGGAGGCAGGGGGATGCCTGGCTGCTCTGCCAAGGGCAGACCATGCACGCCGCAATGTGCAATTGGGAGCTGAGTCTCTGAACAGACTGAAATCTGCAGCCTTCATTTCTACTATGATTTTAACCTACACTTTGTGAGTTTCCCTGTTTTCTGTAAAGGAGCACTTTGGTTGCAGGCACTGTGTGCAGCTGTTTATTGCTTTGTGTTGATGCAATTGGTGATGTCAAGTCCCAGTCCATATCTTTGCATCTCTCAGGAGAGCCAGACACATTCAGCTGTCAAAATACCACGTTCTGGTGAGAAGGCAAAGGAAGGCAGCTTTAAATCTTGGATTTGCTGAAGCTGTCACCTATCCCCTCCATTTTAGCTCATGGTCTGAACAGCCTCCCTATGCTCCCTGAGTTGCTGAAAAAGAATGCAAGACCTTAGACACTCTGTTATTTTAAGATTAAAACAACATTAAACTCACCCACATTATGCAAGTAAGAGTTGCATTTCGTAGCTTAGTGAGTTTGTATACCATTAACCTTTTCTCAGCTAACTGCATTCTTCTTGGTTTTGCCTTATGTCCATGGCTCCAGGGTTATGACTGCTGATACCCCATAACATGTGTCAGGGAAAAAATTTGGAATTGTGGTTGGGTTGGTATGGAAGGGATAGAAGGATGGGTTACTCTGTGGCAGCATCTGTCCAGAAAAGCAGAAAGTATCAGCTGGTTGCCTGCAAAGTCTCTTGTCAACTCATTATACATTTATTTTTACATATTTTCTGGTTTTTTCCTCAACAATGCTATTGTCATTGTGCCAGCTGAAAATCTTTTACACCTGCAGGTGCAGCTGGTCCCTGGGATCATTGTAGGGCCTTTGTTTAACAACCTCCCTATAACGTGGTCATGCAGTGCCAGCCTTTTTGTCCCACATCCATGTTTTTTTCCAGGGATGCCTGTTAGAGGATGGTTTGCTTTTTACAAGCCACCTGACGAAACAAAACAGAACTGCAGTGCAAGCCATTGCCAGAAAGTATGTGAATATTGAGACTTAAGGCACAAGAAAGCCAATCCTTTGCAAGCTGCAGCTGTGGAGGCTCTCTGTGTTTCAGCCCATGAGGGCAGCTGAGGTGACACCAACGAGAGTGGATGAAACCACCTGGCGTGGACATGGCCTTCAGCTGTGGGATCTGTAGGAACATGGCGCTGGGTAAAGGTGTTTTCACTTATTTAACTGGAGCAGGTTCTTTGGTTCCTGTGCACAGAAATGGCCTGTGTCTGTTTTTTGGTGGATCCTCCCCACTTCTGTGTGACGTGCTTACTCAGGGGACTGGGGTGAGCAGGCTGCAGATGCTCTGCACAGGCCTGTGCAATGGCAATACTTAAAAACTCAGCACTTCTGGCACCTCCTGTCCACCAAGCCGCAATGCCACAGCCTAAAGCACTGCCTAAAACCACCAGTATCACTGAGCTAGGTGATGCTGATGGTCAACTAGTCCCAATATGTCACCTTCATAAGTACCCAGAGCCATTATCCTCAGTACTCTGTTGTAGCTTCCCCCCATTTTCCAACCATTTTCAATTCAAAGACTCACAGAGCAGGAGACATTTTCTATAAATTCAGTTAAATTTAGTCAAAATAATGGATTACTCTTGCGTGACTTAATTCAATTTCCCCTCTGACTGAAGAAATTTTTATCATCTCTTGGCAAGGAGCTCCACAGTTCAAATAGCCACTGTGTGGGTAAAACTTATGTTTATTTCATTTGTACCTGATTCTTACTAGTTTCATCTGATGCCCCCTGTTTCCTGCGATGTGCCAGTGACTTAGCATCAGATGGTACAGTGCAATCACGCATTTTGAGACTTTTCAGCCTGGCAGGCTCCCAAATATTTTACAGACATTTATTTGGTAAAATTTACTCCAGCACAAAAGTTTCTCCTATAAAGTCTCTGTTTCTAATCCCCCATATTTCTTAAATCTGATTTCTGGGACAAACATCTCTTAAAATATATTTTCCGTTAAGTAAAAAGTTTCTCATTTGTAGTCAATTAGGAAAGAAATTATTGAGGGATGCACTTTCATTGCGATTTTCTGCAGAAGCAGGGAGGAATTGTGGCCAGACTTAGCACAGGCAGGTCTGTACCTACAAAGCCTGGGGCTGTTTCTGCTGGCACGCAACACATTTGGCTCCCCAAAACCTCCTCACCTGACTGCTATGGCACTCTTATGGGCTTGTGGCAGATTTCTAGGCTTACCCTGGCCACCTTGAACCACTGACATGATGCATTTCTTCCCCACAGCTGGTCCTCCAGCACTGTTGCTGGTTTCTGTGCAAGGGCTGTAATCTGACCTTGATCTCCAAAGTGCCTCACCTGCTTTGGGTTGATGTGTGAAAGGCTGCACAGTGCCAACAGCCCAGCTTCAGGGACTGATCCCCCGCCCTAGGGCAGCACTGCTTTGTGGTTGTGACTGGGGCCAGTTCTCTGCATGGGTTTAACCCTGAATGTCCTGACCAGACATTTTGCAGAGACCCTAGGACACTGTTTCGCCACTTGGCTCATGCAACAAATTCATCCTCACCTCCCTTTTTTGCCCAAAACATGTCCAACAGGTAACCTGCAGGTTGTTTGGTTCTCATCCCCACTGGTGGGCCTGACATGGCTGAGGCCAAGGAGCAGCTCTTCATCCTTAGGCTGGTGTACCACCATGCTGGGGCCAGCAGGGATTGTGGGGATTTCTTCCCTTTGTCAGCTTCCCAGAGAGGTGGGAACCCACCAAAGCAGCTGCTGGTCCAGCATCCATCTGGGTGTGCAATGACCATCCCTGGGACAGATGCATATGGGGTCTAGGAAAGAGGAGGTGAGCCTACTGATAACTCTCCAGAGATGTGTGCTCTGCCACAGGCATTTTCCATAGGTGACTTATTTACACAGAGCAGAGATCATGGGATTTACTGATAAACAGTAGGAAAAGGGGGAGCTGGTGAAATGAAGGCTTCTTATCTCTGCATGATGTGGCATGCAACCCAGGATATAAATTACAGTTTTCACCAAGTGCTACTGGAAAGGCCATTCCTGAAAAGCAGAGGTAAAGCCCATGAAGCGTGCTAAGCAGCTGTGAGCTTTTTAACTAAACTCAGGATAAGTGGCTCCTCAGATAACTGCTTCTCTTGAGTATCTGTCAGCTGTGGGTGTCATTTGAGTGGGAGACATTGGAGTATGAGAAAAGGGCTTATTTCTGTACTTTCTGGGATGTCCTCAGGGTGGCTGTGAGAGGCCGGATGCTAATGAGTTCAGCAGCTGCTGGAAGTGATATTTTCCCACTGTCAGCACGGATGCTGTGTCACCAGGCTGGATGTCTTTAAAATGAAGGATGCCTATGATGGGTACCAAAACTCCTCTGGTTTTTGTGGGCTTTTTTTCTTTGTTCCTTCTAAGATTTAAACCAGCTATGCCCTTACCGTCTCCTTTAATTTTGTATGAGTATTTGACATCACAGGCATAAATGCATATTTTTTAGGCTCTTGGAAGCATTTCTTAAGTTCTGCTAATGCCCAGTATTGACCTTGCCAGTGGGTTGTTCTCCCAAGTGCCACAGACACAGGCTGGTGTGCCAACAGGAATCAGCAGAGCAATTCTCACTGAGTGCCCAGGTATGAAAAGTCTCTCTCTCATGTGGCCATCCCCTCTTGTCATTACAAAGGATAAATAACCCTCTGTAGACCAGGTTTTCTGAGAGGGTCAGAGTTGGGTTGAATTATGTATTCCCCCAAACAAGAGTTAGCTTTTATTATTTCTAGAGATTCAAGCTTATTGCTAGAATATTAATGCTACTAGTTAATCTTTCTTGAGGCAATGTAATATTTTCTTGGCTATGTAACTTATCTTCCTTTGCAGCGAACAGATGTTCTCACTGGATTCCTCACATCTCTGAGGTCTCTTTCCTGGATGTTTTACATTCAGTTAGAATTTATGAATGTGTAGAAGCTCCTTCTGGGATGTGCTGTGTTTCTTCCCAGCAAGTTTCCCAGGGTGCTGGGATGTCTGTTGGCTTTCTGGTGTTTTGTGGATTTGTGTGGATGCAGCGTTCCAGGTTGCTTTGTCTGCCAAGGATCTCTTCCCACCTCATGCAGCTGATAATTAACTTGCATTAATTATTGTTAATAGCAAGGGCAGGTCATTATCCTACTATTTCACTTAATGTTGGAAACTGTCAGCATTTTCATTCTGAATGTCTCTATTTTTTAACTTCTCAGCCCATAACATAGTATCAGTAATGACAATGAATCATTAATTTTTACATCATAGTGCATGTGACATAATGAGAGGTGGTGGTTTGCTCGTCCTTAGTCTTTCAACTTTGATATGCCAAGGTTTTTTGCAAGCATAAATACATGGCTGTCCCTCTGGGTC
The DNA here is from genome assembly GCA_014706295.1 of Lycocorax pyrrhopterus obiensis. NCBI lineage: Eukaryota > Metazoa > Chordata > Aves > Passeriformes > Paradisaeidae > Lycocorax > Lycocorax pyrrhopterus. The sequence continues at coordinate 8,947,497 of JACSVZ010000014.1, read as the reverse complement.
AGTTTTGGGTTTCTACACTTTTCTTGAAGGTGCAGCTTTCTGAAGTTGAGCATCTGCCATCTGTACTATGACATGTAGTCTGACATGCCTGCACTGCTCCATGAGCAACAGCCAGTACAGCTAATCCATGCCATTCCTCTCACACTTTTCCAGTTGAACATACGCAAACAATTTGAGCAGAAAGTTCAGCTTGGCAGTATTTGGGTAACAGCTCTGTGCATGGGACAAAACATTCTTCTGCTATGGGATTACCTCATGGGAGAAGTCCTTTGTTTCATTCCAGTTTGGCCTTAGAAATACATTTTGGTTTAGTTGGTGGATTTCTAAAAATGAAGTTCAGACAAGTAGGGCAATGGCTTAGACAAACAGGTTATAACAGTTACAGTTGTTCTGTGCAGCTTCTTCATTATTGTAGCTGTGGAATTAAAAAAACCCCAACTGTTTATATTTGTTTTGGGTTTTTTTACAGCTCATGCCCAAAACTAATTCTTAAACTTACTGATTTAAAATAAATGCTAAGCTCATGTGCTTACAATCAAATTTATCTTCTTAAAGTGTGCGGGGTGGGGGGGTGCCTATCCTCCCAGTCTGTTTTCTTTTCACCTCCCCTCACATTATCTGGAGAAGAGTGTGATATGTGTTATGGAGATCATTTATCTAGTCTAACATATTAAGGAAACTTGGCAAAGGAAGACATGGGTTGCCTGCATTGGCTGCACACAGAGGATGCACACTGGGCTGTTCCCCATCTTCCATCTTTTATCTCTCCTAGGTATGCTGTGCTGGCTCCCATCTATCAGATCATGAGCTTTAAAGCCATCAGCTTGGTCCTTTTTCAGGCTCAGACTTTGCATTTCAGTTTTCAAAACTCCTCAGCACTCCTAAAATCCCAGTTTGGAGTCAGAAAGAGATGTGTGTGCTCAAGTGCTGAGAAAATAGGATGCATCTGTGTCTTGTTCTGGAAAATGCCGCATACATCTTTAGAAAGCAGAGTGTTTAGTTCAAGAGTGGGTCTTTCAATCTCATTTGAGCGTCTTGAATCCTTCTGGAGTTAACTACAGCTGCTGGGTGTCATTAGGCATGTTGCTTTGGGCTAATCCCGAAGGGATTTTGGTATTGCAGTGGCTGACTTCTAGGCACCCAGCTACCTAATGAATTCCAGGTCCCAAAGTCAGACCTTCAGACACATCCGGGGGAAGCAAAGGACCTGAATGACGGAGCACCATGGAAGCCCATGAGATGGGGATGCTGCCTGAGCAATCCAGTGGGGAATTTTATGTTAAGATGTTGCTCAGTTCTGCACTGTCTGCCTGGAACCCTTTCCAGGAAGACAGCTTCAGGATTCTTCAGGATTGCAGGCACCTTTTTTTAATGGGGAAAGTGGAAAGGTCCTTGTGACAAGCCCTGTTTGACAGTGGGAGCTTTGGCTCAGATATTGGGTGCTTGGGGGCTTGGTGATGGCAGGAACAAGGTGCAGGTGCCCTTCTGTTTCATGTCTCTGTGGGCAAACAGCAGGGCTGCCAACACCAGAATTGGTGTGGAACTTGCACCTTTAATCCTTAAATGTATCTCAGCTTCAGTGGGAAGATGTGTCCAACTGCTTTTCAAAGGACTGGGCTAGATGGAGGAAAAAAAGCCTCATGGAAGCTGGATATCAGCAAGACAACATGTAGTCACTTGGCCTGTGAAGCTGTTTTAGCGTGGCCATCCCCAGTGCATAATACAGTCCGTCAGTTCACGAGGCTGAAATACCTCTGCAAATAAAAAGCAGCCATGCTGGCAAACAGTCTTCAAAGGTAGCGAAATAATCCCTAAGGGGAGATCTGCTTTTGTGTGGAATTCCCCAGCAGACGGCTGGGAGATCTTAACAAACAAGTCCTTTTAGACTGCCATGTACTTTGAAGCCTGAGTGAGCATTCATTCATTCGGCACAAAAAGCAACAGTAAAGAGGAGGGGAGCAAGGGGTGGAAGGGCTTAGTCAAGGTGAAAATGAAGTTGGGTCTTTCCCCAAAGCCACTGTGGGTACAAATGAATTGCTTCACTGGAGGCAATAAAAGATATGTTATCCCACATTTAATAAAAAGCAACAGTGAAAATACAAAGAGCTCATTTCAGGCTTCAGTTATCTGATGTTTACTGCACACAGGCCTTTCTCCAGGACAGAGACCCAAGAAGTGTATTGCCCTTTGAAGTGTGCGCTGTGTGGCCACTTGCCCATTCGATGGTTTATGGCTAAATCTCCTTGATATGGTCCACTTTCATCTTTCCAGTGGTGGCAGGGGCCTCTGCAGAGGAGAGAGGGTAAGCAGGGTTCTGGATGTGCACTGGGGACAGGGCAAATCGAGGAGTGCTTCACCCTTGGAGTGTAGGTAGAGAGGATGCAACATGAAACAGAGGCTGAGCTCGGGGAGGTGCAGAGCACACACAGCTTTGAGCAGAAGTGATCTGCTTGGCAGGACTCTGGGGACCACAGGCTTTGCAGTGAAAAGTGCTGAGCAGAACTATTGTGTTGTGAGTGTTCCCTTTGACTAGGAATAACACAAACTGGTCCTAATTTTTGCTTACCCTGCTTATTTTCAACTCTTGTTAGAAACCATTGAGTTATCTCTAGTGGTTAGATCATGGTATTTGGAAAAACAAGTTTCTTGACAGTGTATTTCCTGCTAACTAAGATACTAAACTCTGTGTAAGAATCCCCACTAACATCAACAAGCTTTGGACTCGGGCCATAGTCCACTTCCAGGCAGTAATAACCTCTGCACGTTTTTTATATCAAAAGCAATTATTTTACAGATGAGCTGCAATAAACTGTCTGAGAAGTTTACCTTTGTAATGCCATATGGGCAAAAAACATCAGTGGACTTGAATCACTGTCATTTTTAAATTTTCTTGTATGAAACAGTAATGTAGTTTTAAACCTTATCTTACTTTTCCTTATGCTAAAGCTTTTTGCACCAGCCTCGTGTTTGCAAGCAAGCCCAAAAATTTCCAGCAAATGGACTGGATTAAGATAGTCTTTTTTCAAGGAATTGTGTTGTGAACATTCTTAAAATAACATCTTTCTTTCCTCAAAAAGTAGATTGGTGTGCTGTGATATCATTGTGCAGTCATGACTTTGAGAAACAAACTTATTTATATTAATGAAAAATATTTCAGTTGAAAGTGCTGTCAAAACAATCTCCAGGAAAGTCATTGTTGTGGACTGGAAAGAATGCTACTTCACATGTGTTTAATTATTGGGGGGAAAAAAATGAATCTTGCCTTGCATCACAAAAATCAATCTGCAATAACAGGAAATCCTGAGCCATTTATGTAGAGGTTCCTCTTTCATTGTAACTGGCAATTGGTTCCAGCTTCTAAAACCTGTCTAATTCTCAACTGCTACAAGAATACTGCCTCAACTGGATTATACACAGTAAAGCTTTGATTGTGAGTCTGTTTTAATGCTGTAAATCAAACCCCCAGCCAACAATGGAAATAACTTGTCGGTATGCAGGGATGCTCTGCTGCTTTTTGCTTATGGACGCGTAGTTCAATTGAAATAGTAAAGTGTCCAAATCCATGAGCAAGAGGATGATTATTATCCTCCCTTCCTCAACCTGTGCATGCCCCTGTTTACACAAGCTAAGGAAGTAAAAGTGAGGTCTGGATTGCTGTTATTTGTGCCATCCCAGAGCCTTGCATTCCCAGCTCTGGTGGAGGGTATTTGTACAACAAAGAGCAGGAGCAACAGCCCCATTGCCAAAATGTTGTGCCTTTTGGGGTAGAAAGACAGCAAGATGAGGATAAAGGACATTGGGACAGCGCAGGGGAGCTACACAAGAGTGTTGGTGCTATGTCACCAGTGAGCCCTTTCAAAGTTTTTGGTGCACACATCTGCAAACGGCTCAGCCAAGGGGCTGCACAGCAGCTGCTGCTTCCCAAAAGTAAGACACAGGGATTGAAACCAAGACTGTGCGGGGTCTCCCTGCCAGTGAATAGCATCAGCCCTCTCATCTGTGAGAGCCATGGGTGTCTATATGACACCTTATTTGTTACTAGTTTATGCAGTGTCTGCATGACACCTTTTTGTAATCTCTGTAGGTCACTTAAGTAGGAAGTACTTTCACCAGCTCTCATGTGGTGTTCAGTGGTTCTGCACACCATGGAAGTCTAACACTGATGCATGTGTCTTGGCATCAATGCTTTCAATCCTGTCAGTGGATTTACTGACACTCTTTTTTATGTTCCTTGGTTTTCTCTTTCTGATCAGTTCTGTATAACGTGTGGGGGTTTCTCGTCCTCTAATTTATTTTTCCACCTGTCACACACACATACATGGAATTCTTGCTTTAAAAAGTTCACAAAACTAAATTACTGGGATCTTGGCATAACATAAATCTTGCTCAGGTAATCAAACCTCTCAAGCAGAACACTTGATTCCTGCCCAAAAGTTGGCAAGAGGCACCATTGCAGGGGTCCCTGCAGAAGGATGAGGCGAGACTCCCCAGTCTGCTGCACTGCTCATTTCATGCGGTTCTTCCTGCCCTGCCCCAGTGCATGATCCATTGCCACCGATTACCTTAAAACTACTTCTTGCTGCCCTAAAAATATACAAAAGGCTCTCCTTCAAGACCATTTCCACATCTTCATTTGACTTTATTTGTCAGTATCTTTCCTGAATTCAGGCTGCCTAGAGGAGCCTCTGGGACAACCAGATTCTCCACCATGATGTCAATCAGCACATTGAAGAATAAAAGTAGGGGCTATCAGCTGGCCCGTGCATCCTGGGGGAATGTCTAGCTGTCCAAAATCCCCTCCTGGAGCCCCTTTGCAGCAGTCAAATACTGTGCTGTGAAGGCAGGTAGCAGGTGGGTCAGGCCCCAGGCCTCTTTCTGGGCTTTTGCCCCACAATGCAGAGGCGTGCTGGGGAGAACCTCGGCCACCCTGGAAATTAATGGCTAAGCACATTGGGTGTGCACACAGGCACAGCCCCATGCTCAGCTGTACCACAGCTGCAGCTACAAGACAAGCTTGACTTGTATCCTTATATCACAATTATAACCTAAATTCCATAGATCTTAACCACCTGCTTTGTGCAGCCTCTGGATTGAAAGGCAAGCACTGGCTGCTGTCTTCCAGAGCTAAGGCACATGTCTACTTTATCACTGTTTGCTTGCCACCTGAAAATTAGAAGAGAAACTAAAGTCACCCCCATAGGTACTCGAAATGGCTCCAGGAGAGGATGATCTCTGACTATTTTCAGATTCCTTATGAAAGGCTTGCACACTTCATAAAATTCATGTTCTGCATCAGCTGCCATTCTCATCTTGAAGGATCATTTTCCAGGCTGTTACATGACTCATGTACAGTTTCTCCTTCCTTTCCCTGACCCAATTCCTCAACCTCAGTGTTTGCTATTCATTTCCTCTGATGACATTCGTCCTGTATATTTAGAGAAGAATATGACTGTCTCTTCTCTGTCTACATGTGAAGGCATGCTCCTCATGCAAGGATTTCGTGAGGAGCAATCTTCTGCTTATGGGGGACTTCTTCTCTTCCTACCCTTTTGTTAATAGTTGGGTGACTGGTCCTGTCTGCAGCTCCAGCACCAGAAACCACCCCATCTCCAGGCAGATCAAACCACTGACTGGCATGACTTGGAGAATTAAACTGCAGCTTTAACAGGATCACAGCAGGGCTTGCCTGATATCTTTATTCATCGTTAAACTACAGAGCCCCCTTTCTAATATTGGATTCTGAGCCTGTTTACCCAGGGATTTATTCATTTGTCTGCACTGTGAGCCACTGCCCTCTGTTTGGAAACCAGATGTGTGATGCTGCCCTGTAGCGTGCTCAGAGCTGGACGATGGGGTGGCTCCACACTGAGCTGCACCAGCAGCTGGTGGCACTCAGCTACTTAATGCTTTTTTAATGCAAATGCTCACGAAACTGCTTCACCTCAGGTCTCAAATTGCACACGTGGCATCTGTCTATATTTACATATTATGTCCAAAGGCATGGGGTGGCCTGGACTGTTGCCATATGAAATTACAAGATGAAATTGTCCTTTCATAAGCTAGATCGAAAGCTGGAGACATGTTTTCAGGGTCACCAGTTACCTAGTTGATGTCCCTAATGGGTGGCGTTTTGGGGGGTTTAGTGTCACCGTTCTGCCACATTTGAAAACCAAACCAATAGTATGAGCATGGAGAAAAATGACTGACTGCAGTGTGTAAATGAAGCATTGCTAGGTCAAAAATAACCCATGGAAACAGGACACTGTTATTTGCAGCACATGTGAAAGCAAATCACAGCAAACAAACTGGCCAAATCAGTGCTGGAGAATGCATGGATGGTTTCTCTGCTGAAATCAGTGGGCGAGCTCATGGATAAATTGCAGGCACTGAGAGTAGCAGGAAAACAGGCTTAAGTGGTTTGTTTGTAGGCAAAAAAAAGTCTTGCCTTATTCAGATTCTTCTGGATAAGATATCCATTTGTAAAAGTAAAGATTTGACTTTCAAGCATAAATTAATCTCCTAGCCATTGCCACCAAATCTACCTGAGTTATTTGGCAGCACCATGAGCCTGGCTGTGGTTGGCAGAACTTGTATGTACTCAGTCCTGTGAAGATCAAGGCTTGTCATTCATCCTGCTGGGAGCAAACCCAAGGGATCTGGGATTGGTTGAGCACCACACGTCGGGAGCAGAGGCTAATTGTATTAAAGAGTTCATAAACTAATGTGTCAGAAAACAGGAAATAACACTTGGGGCACGCTATCTCCTGATTTAAGGGCAAAAATAAGAATTTTAAAATATTTTGTTGCCTGAAACATTTCTGCGTAAGAAAATTTGAAATGCTCTTCAAATTATCTGGGATTTTTTTTTTATTGAAAATGTCATCAAAATTGACACAGTCATGGAAAACACTTTAATTGTGATTAATCAGCATTCTTCTGTACTGGATGGGTCTGCCTGGAGTTTTTGACCCGGCCTGTTCAAGTAAGAGACAAGCCACTTAGGAGGGAGCTCCTGAGAAATAGTTTAAAAAGTGGAATTTCATTTTCAATGGAGGTACACGTATATAGATTTATTTATGTGACACTGGGATAAGATTACTTTGAAAATTCATAGAGCTGAATTGATTTGCTTTACATTATAGCACAGAGTAAAATCTCACTACTTTGTGGAGCACAATTACAGCAAATACTTCAAGCAACCCCATCCTCTCAGTTATTATCTGTGACATGATTGTGTAGGTACCACTCATTTTGTGAGTAATAACCATGCTGGGATCAAGTAAGAGATAACACAAAGGTGAGGGGAGGCTCTGGAAGATGGCAGGAAAGAATAGTTTGGAACTAAACAAGTTGCACAGCACCACTGCAAAGCTGTTGTGGCAGGAGCCTGTGAATGCACCCTGCCTGCCCTACAGAGCATAATCCATGATCTCAGTGTCAACAAAGTGCTATTAATAATTTTCCTGGGAGCCTGGAATACACCATTGTTATACACAAAGAAAGGAAAAGTAAATAAAATAACTCCTATTGTAGCTATTTTAAAATGCTCAATCTGGAATGCTGCTTTTCAAAAATACTCTGTTTTGGATTTTTGCCTGCATGTGAACTGATTCCAGCACTTTTCTAGTCGGTGCTATTCAATCAAAAATGTGGTAAGGTAATAGGGGGTAATCCCTTTCCTCCTGTAATTCCACTGGGAATAATTGAATTATGTCAAGGATAGCTGTTTTAATTATTGCACAGTAAATGAGACATTATTAAGTCCCTGGACATCCTGCTGGATTGTGAACTTCCACAGTGCATGTAAAGGTTTTTTTTTTAATCTTTTTTAGTGGTAGTACGTGTTTGGAAGCAGTGGTGGTTCTGACACCTGTGTCAAGAATTCTTCAGATGAGATAAGGAGGTATATTAAAAATGCACCCTACAGTCTTTGAAAACAAAGATTGTCTGTGGCATTACTGGCCTGTATCACACTTCTTTGAGGTGTATCTGAAACTCTGGATGGGTGGCAGCTACAGAGGCACAATAAAGTAGCATTTTTGGCAACCTCCGATGTGATTGAAACAGTCTGTGTGTTCATGAGAAGCCCAATCCTTTTTTATTTACTATTTTTCCTCTGTTATTTATAAAACATCGCGGCAACATAAATATCCTACATGAAAAGCTTATTGCATCGTATTTAAAGTAGTTATTTTGTTGTGTACAAACCGTGTTTCCTGGATACTTAAAACTGAATTTGCAGGCCAGATTTGCCCCAGTGCTTACAGGAAGATTTACACTGACAAATGCAGATAAATGCATGTCTCTTGGGTGCCAGTAGTGCTTGACCCTGGGCTGTAAAGCACCTTTTCTGGGGGTTCCCGCAGGGATGCTGCTAGGTGGGACTTCTGATTGATGCTGCTGAATTTTACAGAACTGAAGCGTCTCCATCACGAGTGGTGCAGTAAAGCTGCCACGGAACACACGATATTAAATGGATTAGCAAAGAGCCTTCCCCCTGGCTGCGGTGCTCGCCTGCCTACCTCCTGGAAACAAGCACAAGAACATTTTTTTGCGAAGGGAAAAGAACAGAGTGTTTCCAGTGAAGTATCATAATTTGTCCCCTAAGGGTTCATTGAAAAATATTCTTTAGAGTAATTATTTTTCATTGGGATAAGAAAGGCTGTAGAATTTTAGATGTTGTGTGGGTTCTGGAAAAACCCCAGCTAGTGAACAAACTTTCTTTTCTCTTTGTGGTAAAAGCTTATTATTCACAGCAAAGAATTCAGCCTGACAAGAAGCTCAGATCTGACTTCCATTTTAATAGCCCTCCTCCTCCTCCTGCCCTCTGCTCTAATCTGGCAGACTTTTGCGTTTCTTGCATAGGTTTTCATTTTACCACAAGCGTAATTTCAAGATGCAATAACATTGTTCTCTTTATTGGGTTGTTTTTGGTTGTTGCTTAGCTAGTAACCCAGGCTGGCACTCCAGGTCCGTGATGTGACTCACCCCGGAGGAATGCCCCGACTGAAGATTTGCCCCAGGCCACCAGTGGCTTTCCAGCCCTGCCGGGTCAATGCAAGGTGTTTTCGTGTCCCGTGCATCCCCTCTGCTGCTGGCCTGGCACATCAGTAGTTTGGCTTTCGTTGATAAAGGACAACCGGAGAAAAACACCTCCAGTGCTAGAGGAACACCTAGCCCTTTGAATCAGAAAGTAAGGTAGAAATGAAGGTGGAAAGAGATCCTTTCTTCTTGCGTTTCCATGGGCGTGGTCTAAGCCGAGGTGAAGCGGGCAACCTGGCAGCGCCGGAATGCTGAGCATCCGAAGGGCAAGGGCGGGCGAGTGCCCCTGCCTTCCCGGCTGCCCACGGCTCCCGTCACTCCTCTCCCACCGGAGCAGCTTTGGGCTGCCTCCATGCTTGCACAAACACAAGGCTTTGCTGGCGTGTCACCCTCAGTTACGGCCATGCAGCCGACGGTCTGCGCTCATTAATCATCGCGGGGAGGAATGCTGGGGAGGGAGCTGTGGAGTTCTCTCTCTCTCGTGTCCTTGCTGATACAAGGTCTTCTCACATTCTGGTATTAAAAACATGACTCCCTCTTTATCACTGTCTGCAGACAGGGCACAGCTGCGGCCGGCAGCACCAGTCGTCCTGAGGCTCAAACAGGCACAGCCTTTCACTGCCCCTGTTCCACGCTTGTGGGTGCAGAGGACAGCCAAGGTAGAGAGGTGTTTCCTACACCGTAGCAGTCATGTGCATCCCAGCCAGTGGGACAGGCACAGAGACAGCCGAGGTGAAAGCTTCAAAGAAGATGCAGGTTTCTGCGACTTCATGAAAACAAGAAGTGAGCTCTGTGCAGGTCACCAAAGATGCGTGAGCACCAGTGTGTCCCCTCCACCCCACCAAGACTTGAGACACTCAGCTCCCTGAGAGATTAGGCCCTGCAGTTAGTAAACACAGACAATAAGTCTTGGGTTTCCTCCCCTTTCTCTAGTGTTTTCACTGCCAAGCCTAAACTTTATGTGTAACAGATGGAGCCAGTCTGCAAACTCATAGTGCCTGCTCATCTCCCAGGCTTGACCTTTGCATGTAGAAAATGGCAGGGAATTCATACGAGCTATTTTAGCAATCTCTGGCAGCTTGATTGACTTTTAAGTGCTGAAAAACATGTTTTGCATTTAAAACAGAGTTCATTAGAATAGCTGGGGTTGCTTAGCATTGCAGTGATGTGTTTAAAAAGAAAACTAAAGAGAAACCTAGTAGTATAGCTGGCTTTCTGGCTTTGCCAGAGATTTGAGAAATATGAAATTAAATAGTATTTCAGCACAGAGTCAACTACAGGAACTTATTTAAATTCACTTTGGAGTAGTGGCTGTGTTATTAAGCTTTTAAAGTAAAAAGCAAAACACGAGTAGCTGTTACCTTGCAATATTATCAACATAAGAAATTCCTGTCCTGTGGTTTATGTTTCCCTATTGTCCAAGAGCATAAAGGGAAAGGAGATGAGGGGCAATGCCTCACAATATTCTCTGTGCAAGTGTGTGAAGAAGAGAGGGAGGAAAAGGCACCCCCAAATCTTCTGCAATGTACCAGGAGGTATCCAGTGCTGCAGACCCCACACATGCTGGTTGCACGGGAAAGGAAAGTGGAGGTGGTGGATGGATGAGGCCATTCCAGAACTTCTCTGCACAAGGCCAGCATCCCTAGAAGTGATGTCTGCCCAGCGGAGAAGGTGGGGTGGAAGGTGAAATTCTCTTTTATCTCCCTTCCCTCCTCACAAAGAGAAGATCAAGAGGTTTTTTTATGTATGACCTTTTGCTTCTTGAAATGCTGGAGGACAACATGTAAAAACAAAGCAAGGGCTGCAGAAGGCAGAGTTTGGGGAGAGCTGAAGCTCACCTTCCAGTCTTTTCTGGTGCAAAAACTGTTTTAAGCTGTTTTCTCAGGTGACACCTGGATTGGGACTTTGGCTTGCATTTACAGTAGTAGAGAGCCCTCACATCTAGACCCAGAGCCAGTGGGTACCAGGCTTCAAACACAGAACAGTGCAAAAACTGAAAAAGCAGCCTCTTGTGAGCTCAAACTCCTCCACAGTTAGTGGAGAATTTTTTTATGTGTGTCTTAATCTCCCTGTGTTTCAGCTCACTACCTGGCAAAGAAAGGAGGAAAATCTCCCCAAACTTCACAGAATCTGCTTATTTTTGTGTGTATACAGAAGAGTGTATGCATAGTTCAATACATAAAATTTGCTATATAAAATGAAATGTTAGAAAACAGCTCTTGGGCAACACATTCATCTTTTCAAACTGATAGAACCCTGATTCTGACTAAGCAGTTATGTTTTGACTTTTGTTCTCAATACAAGGTTTTTAATCCTGTAATCTTTCCTCTTGGCTGCAGTTGCTGATCTCCAATCTGAATCCTATAAAATGGTTTTTTGGAAATATATGCATGCTAGTAAATTTTCTTTATCTCTCATAGCAATAATACTTTCAAAAAATGCCATAGCACAGATAAGCACGTGCTGCACATGAATCTGTCCTTAGCTGACATGTGGGTTTGAAGTGTTTTCTTAGCCCCTTGGTAAGATCACTTCCAGTGTTTCCTTTGCATCTCTTTGTGCTTGCATCAGTCAAGAATTTATTGCAAAAGGTGAAATGTCTCTTCCAAAAATACAAAACCACAGATGTCCGGTCAAATGCTACAGAGAAATCTGCGAGTCCCATGCAGATCCTATAACTGAAAAAGTGAATGAATCATTTGAGCTCAGTGAGTGCATTTTCTGGTCACTCCTGGGGTCCTTCTCATCCGGACAGGGTTATTTCTTGTGAGTTCTTCCTACCTCCTTTCTGATGCTGTTGTCATGAATGTCCAGCAGTGAGGCAGCTGCCTGCCTGAGCACCCAGCAGCGACTGGCAGCACTCTTACCTCCCTCCTTCCTCCTGCAGATCAATACTGTCTTGTTTGTCCTGATCCTGTCCGAGCTTTACTTTCATCTTGCAGGGCAGGTAGAACAATCTTGCAAGATACTTTCAACATTGACAAAAAGCCAGCAGTGCTCCTGTGCCTGTCCTGTGCAGCACTTTCAGCATGCATTGCATTGTGGATGCCACCCTGTCTCCTGCAAGCTGCTAGGATCTCTAAAGATGCTCTAACCCCTTGGAAGAAGAGAAATAATAAACACCACCTGGAACTAGAAACATGCTAGTTGTGGCACGGCTGCTACCTGTGGGGTTAACATTTTTTGTCTGTTTTTTCATCTGCACGAAGGACAGCCCCAGGGCAGCCCTGTTTTCTTTGGCTGCCGTGCTATCGCGGAGCTGTGCTTCACCAGCCTTCCCCCAGCCCTGCTCCTCTTTCGGGTCTGATGCTTTTGTCAAATGGTTCTTCACTACTGATATTTATGTGGGGCAGAATGTGCTTAGGAGAGGCCAACCAAGATTTATATCTTATCATCTAAAGCATGTTTTTGGAAATAACAGCATAATTAACGAAGAAAACAACTCCTTTCTGCAACGAGCCAGCTTGTCATGATGGTTAGCACAGGGACCAGCAGCCACTGGTGAAATTTCAGCTCCTGAAAAATGACTGCTGTATTTTTGATGTAGGGAAAGCTTGACATGTGCCTCCACTCAATCAGCAGAAATATGCTGGGGCATAACCGGTGCTTAGCTAGAAAAGGGTGTCAGTACAGCCATTAGTTCCTTGAGTTTTTTGCTTTTGGATGATGCTTTAAGGATTATTTCTTGGTTTTGATTTCTGAGTGTGATGCTGTTAAAAATATCAGCAGTTTTCTTGGAATTTGCAGCGTGTTGAGTTCTCAAGTGAAAGCTGAAAGTTGCAAATTCCTTGGGAAAAACAGCAGTAGCTTGGGGATCTGAGCTGACTGGGGTCTGGTGTTGGGCGAGCACTGATTGCAGTGGTTTTTCAGGCACTTTAGTGTGAGCATTTGCCACACCAAGCGCTGGTCAGAGAGAATGCTGTGAATTGCAGGCACCACTGCCTCCGCCTGCACCGCAGGGCTCAGCAGTGTGTGGTTACTGACTTGCTGGGCTGTTTTGTTTCCCCACGTACCGAGACCAGCGACCGTGGCTGTCAGGAGGGGATGGCTGTGTTTGAGGGCAAAGACTTCATGCAAGCGCCTGCTTTTTCTGCGCGCAGTGATCTGGAGTAGGGGAGGTCCCTGCTGATGTGAGGGCTCTGCAGTGAGCCCTTTCATCGTGCCCACCATGTGAAAACCCATGAGAATCGTGCTGCAGGGCTGTGCACTAGGCATTTAGCTATGTGGGTACAAGGGTGTCTGTCTCCGGGGTTTTCCCAAGGAGAACAAGGACTTGCCTGTTTTCTTACACATTTAACTATGCCTCTGACTGAATGCCCTGTGCCAGTGCACACTGCTGCCTCCTTTCCAGAGCAGATGATAAAGGTCTTCTAACCCAGACCTTGGCTCTGGTCTTCAGAGGCTGTCTCTTGTTCCCTGTTGGCATTATTCAGTGTAGCAAAGCCAGTACCCCATAATATTTTTTCAGCTGCATTGCCACTCCTGGCTGGCTTTTAGACTTTCTGCCAGCCCTACACTTCCACAGGTGCCATGTCAGAGGCAGATAGAGGTTTGGAGGAGCTTATCCCTGGAGTTGTTCGACATTCCAACGGCCAGAGTGGAGGTTCAGAGGCCCCTGGGTGTAATCTCTTCTCTGTAGCTCTAAGGCATTAATAACTGTGGTATTAAGGCTTGTTGCTTGTAGAAGTGCTGGTTTATCCATCTGTATCTGTCCAAGTGCTCATGTGCAGCATATGCTGGCCCCTGTGAACCCCACCTTGTACAGTCCTTGAGAGCAACTCCAAACCTAACCCGTCTTTCAGCTGGGATGAAGTACGAACTGAAGTCTGGGCTTTGCATGGAACATCTGCTGGTAGAATAAATACTGCAACAGCCCCCTCAATCCACTCTTACTTAGCACCTATAGGCTGAATTGTGAAACGCAGTGAATCTCATCACATACTTCACACGTTTCCTGTTGTTGATGAAGCGGTGGAAGCAGGCTGGTATCCATCCCCGCTGGAAACGTTCGTGTCAGGGTTTCATTCCAGGAAAATCATTTGGGTTCTTCTGTAAACTTCACTGAGATGATCTGTAACCTTTTGTCCAGCTGTGCCAGGGGCATGTAATGCAGCTGGGGGGAGGCCTGATCCCCTCCCTGTACTTCAGAGCACTCTCCAGGTCAGGTATGATCCGGGAATGCAGTTATAATCCTCGTTTGGTTAGAGAAGACCATTTAGCTTGCTGTGTGACATTGTAATTACTGCTCCTTTCACAAGAGAGAGATTATGGCCATGTGGTTTTCCTTTCAGATTTGGGTCTTGGTTTCCATTTACAAGTGGTTCTTGTAAACAGAGTCTCCCTGTTTCATTTTTGCTGGAAAGCTTCTTGTCATAACACTCAGAGGGCTGCTTTATCTTGCTTTCAAACTAGCCCAGGTAGCTGGGTAGGCTGAGAGTGAGCTGCTCTTCCTCAGCATTCCCGCTTGCAACAAGAGCTTCAAAGCTTAGGACCAAAGGAAATGGCCTCAAGCTGCACCCAGGGGAGGATTAGTTTGCATACTAGGAGAAATTTCTTCAACGAAAAGGTTGTCAAGCACTGGAACGGGCTGCCCAGGGAAGTCATGGAGTCATCGTCCCTGGAGACATTTAAAAGACACATGGATGCGGCACTCAGGGACACGGTTTGGTGGTGGGTTTGGCACTGCTGGGTTAATAGTTGGACTCGATGATCTGAGAGGGTGATTTTGTACCAGCTTAGGTAAAATGCTGGCAGGTGACAGCACAAAAGCAGCACAAAAGCAGCACAAGGCAGGACTGGTGCTGTGCCTACCCATCATCTGCAGCTGGCAGCATCTCTGCCTGCCTGTGGCAGTGGGGACCGGCAGGCTTGTACTGGTGGTGCTTACCTGGAGCCCTTCCTCATGGGTTTGTCAGAGTCCTCTGTGAACCTCCTTAATCCTCTAGCCTCCAGCTCACCCCAAATATTGCAGCTTAGTGTTGCATGAAAAAGTACTCGTTATCTGGTTTATTTAATTCTGCTGCCTCATCATTTCCTTGGGTTATCTTTGGGCTTTATGAAGTGAGACATGGCACAGCAGTGCTCCTTATCTGCCTGCTCCCCACCATTCTGGAGTTTCAGCCCATTGTTCCACCTCCCTTTCACTGTCTTTTTTTTACACTGAAAACTTCTTGCGTTATTTACAAGTTTTCTTTGCAGGACTGTTCCATGCTTTTGAACATTCCTGTCGTTTTTCTCCAGACATTTGAAGATCTGTCCCCCACTCCAGGATCAGCCTGTATGGGTGTCCCCTGGCGAGCTCTTTGGGAGCTGGGGATGCAATTCACTTTATGTTTACAGTTGCCTTCAGGTGTTTTGTCCTCGACCTGTACATCCTGGGAGCACTTTTCACCTGCCTGCAAGCACCTTTCACCTGCCTGCGAGCTGGTGGGTTACAGACCATGAGCCCCATGGTCTGTTTAAGGTCTGCAGTGCAGGGAGGGCTGCTGGAGCCTCAGTTTCCTGGGTGATGCTGTGTACAGGACATGGAGCAGCCAAGAGGTGAGGAAGGGAACGCCCATCTCTTCGCGTATCCCCATGCAGTGGCCCTCTGTGTTGGCTGGGAGAAAACTGCTGGCTGCAAACGTGTTGGTGGCAGGGGAAGCAGGTCCCTGCAAGGAGGGAGCAGCTCTGTGGTGTCACCCCAGCCACAGGCCTGCCTCATTGCTGTCCTGCTTTCCTAAGGCAGTGCCGTGCCTTTCTAGGTACTTTGGAAATGCTGAAACAAAGAAAGTAGGTTATTGTCTTTTTGGGCCCCTGTGCAGTCTTGCAGCAGGGAGATGCTGAATTTCCCTACAAATCAAAACCCGCCTTTTCAGCTCATTCTGCATGTGTTGTCTGGCTTTCAGTGAAACAGTAAACTTAAATGTTGCCTATTTTTAGTATTATTTCCCCCGTGCCAGACCCTATTTCCTCACTTTCCTTTCTGCCTGCTGGCCTGCAGGGACAAATAAGGTAGGCTGAGGTGAGGAAGGCAGACAGGACCACGCAGCACGTGCTCATCTTGGTGCAGTAGCAAAGCTCTGCCTGCATGTCCAGAGCACGTTGGCTAACCCAGGCTGTGCGGATGCGGTGGAATTCTGGCCATGATTCCTCATCTATGTAAATAGCCCAGATTTTTGTACGCCCTGCTGCATCCAAGACAGGCGGGTCTCCAGGGCACCATGTATACAGTGCAGTCCAGCACCACAGTGATGGTTTTGTTTTTAACCACACTGACGATCCCATTGTGTTACATAAGGGTTTTGGCCATCTCTATGTGCTTCCACGTGAAATGGTGCCATTCTCTTGGCTTCCTTCTCTGAACTGGACATGCCTACGTCAGAATCTGTTTGCTGAGTGAGAAGTCATTAGCGTTTCCAGAGATGATCCTCAGTGCATTGCTGGCTGATGCAGTTGTTCTCTCCTCCTGTGTTTCTAAGTAGCAAAGAATGTATAAGTAAATAATGATTTGGGGGGAGAAATTGGTAATGGAAAAAATAACTTGAACAAGATTTGATAAAAAAGCACTGTTCTGATTCAAACTCATTGGTTACAAGCATTTCCTGCAGGCCAGTGGGAGTTGGAAGACTGTCTTTGTGGGTCTTTGAAATCTTAGACATTTCAAAAGTGAGACAGTCTCTGTGCCTGTTACAAAAACATCAGACAGCAATTAAGTTGTAGTTTATCAAACAGCTCTTTTAGGTAGTACAACCAGCAGAACAAAATCCAGCCCCCAGCTTACAGATAGGCCGCAACACGGGTGTCATTTCTTTTAACCTGCCGTGGTGTTGAGTAGGTTAATACATTTTTAACTTGTTGATTATGAACCCATACAGGGATTACTGTGATCTCTTAATAAGCCATGTTGACTAGGGGAGATTAACCCCTACTATTAGAAGTTGAGCTAAATCTCTGGTGAAGGCAATAAGCTGAAGCAGAAGTCTGTGCCACTGGCAAAGTCTGTGGCTAACTCCCTAACTGGCAAAATGCTTCATCCTGCTGGATTTAAAACAGACCTGCTCTGAGAAGGGGTGCTTATCAGTCCTGTTTTCCCCTCGCTGGCTGAATGATGGACTACAGCTGCTGAGTCCAGGACCCCCGGTGTGCTGGGATGAGGGGGATGAGCTGGGCAGCGCTGGGTGTGACCCCCCCAGCCCCAGCAGATGAACAAGTTGCTGTCTTGCTCCAGAGCCCTTGCTCCATGCAGGTGAGGAGGCCGTGAGCATCACTAGGTGCTCCTGCCTGAGCTCCAAGCTCACTGAGCTCGGCTGGGCCTGCCATCATCACAGGGGTGAGACTGAACCAGGCACAAACAGGTTCAAAGGCTGAACTGAAATGCAAAAATACCCCAAACAATGCAATTTGGGCTTCCCCCACAACACTTGTGCTTGGGGGCTTGGAGTTTCCTTTTTGCATTTGTGAAGCAGTCAATCAAGTCTGATCTTTAAACACCACTTCTTGGTGAGGAACTGGAACACTTTGGCCCCCAGGTCCATCTTATATTTTTCTTAGGTCATTTCCTGAAACAGCGCTGTAGTTAGGTTTCTTCCCTGCCCTCCTCCAGTGAACTGTTTGTCATCTCAATAAATAGGAAGAAATTCCCCAGCTCAAAGCTCAATGTCCTTGAGGCCAGAGGAAGAGTCATGAGGCTTGCTGTAGCTCTTCATCCTGGAGGATGCACTCACAGATCTGGGTCCAGCCTGGCAATTCCAGTCATGCTTAGTTGCTAATTAGCTCCTCCAGCCCTTTCTCTGGGAATCAGGATAATGAACATAAAGAACTGTTTATTCTAAAAGAGACTTCCCAAGGGTAACAGCCTCCTCAGTGGCTGTAGAAATGGAAGGCAAGCCTGAGGAAACACCAGGGTGCTGTAGTTTTTGGCAGCAGTTGATAAACATTTCTTTGTGGATGGAGCAGAGCATGTAATTTACTGCCCAGCTCTAATAAGAGCAGATTTTACCATTTTGCTGTTCTTTTCCATTGCTGTCAAAATGCAACAGCTAAATCCCAGTGAGAAACTGTGCAGTTGACATATTTGTAGGTAGCAGCGTAAAACTTACTGGACTCTCTGTGAAAAGTGAATTCATCATTTTTATAAGATCTCATATGTTCTCTTAACTGCTTTATCACTCATGGAGGGGCAGACCAGTCCTGCCCATCCTTCCATAGAGGACACTTGTGGTGGGATCAGGCAGCACCTAAACAGTTGTGCAACTTTCAAGGGCAGGAGGCTTCTGCTGGACTTTGTGCTGGTTTTGCATTGCGCAGGTGAAAAAAGGGGAAGATCTAAAGCCATAAGCTTGCTCCTCAAGCAAAACCATCAGCCATTTTTTTTCAATCCTCAGCAGCATTTACTCCAAAGATCATCTCCTGGCAGGAACTGATCAGAGTGGCTACTTCACTGTGATTGTGATATCAATAAAAGTGCAGTAAAAGTCCTGTTGCCCCTGTTTTATACCCAAAGCCATAGAACAAGGGAATATATCAACACAGAGCAATGCCTGGGCAGAGCAATGGATTCAGGCAGCTGTCACACTTCCAGGCCCACACTAGCATGTTCAAAACTGGCTTGGGGACCTTCAGCGCTATTGCACTACACTGTGTGTGAACAGTGAATTGAATTAATGAAAATTCAGAGGTTCAAGCTGTGTGCCAATGAGGCCAGTTCCCACGTCGTCAGGCAGTGAATATGGGCTTCCTGGCACAAGCTGTTGGAGAAGAATCAGGTTAGTCAGGATCTGTGCTCAGTGGTGGGGCAACCTCAGCTGGTTTCTCAGGGGGGTTAATTCATGGAACCTGACATAGGTATATGCACTCCACATGGTGCTAGAAAAAATCCAGACATAAAGACTGGAATGCCAGTTCCTGTGATTTTTCACCCCAGCCTGTGTTTTACAGTTGTCCCCCCTTAGACATCCACCAGCACTCCTGGATGGTGCAGAGTCCCGGGGCTGGCACTGAGCTGCTGTGGCAGCCCACGGTGTCTCACTGTGGTGCTCTAACCCATCTTCTGCAGGACTGCATCATTAAAACATTCTGGCAGATAAAGTTGGACATTGGCTGAAAAAGTACAGGGAGACAAGCGTAATTTCTGATGGCTTCAAGCAGCACTGAAAGGGAGTTTGGTGTGCTGGGAACGCTGATCAGATAAAGTCACCGTTGCACATGAGAGTGACCTTGTGAACATGCAAAGGGTTTTGGCACTCACAAATTTAGAAAAGCCAGCGTTAACCACATGCCAGCACAATTTTCACTGGACTTCTGTGGTTCTCTGTTGTGATTCAGCATTTAATTACATGATTGTAGTCTGGAGTTTTTTTCAAGTTCCATTTCTGGAAGGGTTTCCTGAGCAGTCCAAGTACAATGATGTTCTAGTATTGCACTTTGCCTGGCTTATGAAACAGCTGAATCCACAGGGAGAGTCAGAGGAGCTGCAACTGAGGGGGTGGCTGCCCTTGTCTCCAGCTCTGCAAACAGAGTTCCCCTAAGAGCTCCCTCAAGGCTGACCCCTCTCTGGAGGAGCTCTGGGTTCACAGTGTTTGGCTGTCAAACCACAGGCACACACCCAGCCTCCCACAGGGGTGATGCATCTGTGCATGGGGGTGCTCGGGTTTGAGGAGGTCACCCCCCCCCCAGAAGGGCTGTGGCTGGAGACTGTCAGTAGAGTGAGCAAGGAGGCCACCTCCTCCTCTTGGTTTTGGTGCAAATTTCATCGTTTCATGGCCTTTGACCACCTCTCATAGGAGTGAAGCTCTGAAAGAGTTTAAAAAAATTGGATATCTCTGCTGAAAATTGGGGATTAAAGCCCAGGTTTTCTCTGGCAAGGCACTGGGGTTAGTTTTTCTGTGCCATTGCCAGGCTGAGATGCTCTCCAGAAGCATCTGTTCCTCCCTGAGAAAGACAGAGGCACCTGTACTTAGGCACATTTGTCCCTGTGCACGCTGACATGGTGATTTTGATATGAAATTCAGCTACTTCACAGAAATTTGTGTACAGTTATAAAAAGGAATGTGTACAGCTACAATAAGGAGTGTGATGGCTTTGATTTTCCTGCAGTCACAATGAGAGTGAGCTCTGTCCTGGTCCTTGCACCCTGTCATAGCTGAAAATATATTCAGTCAGGGATTATGGTTCTGGTCAGGGTTTGCATAAGGATTTGGGATTCTGGTCCATGACAGGCACACTTTGATGTCAACCTAGTGTAAGCACCAGTTCTTTTCTTCTGTGAAAGTTAAAGAGTGGTGTTTATTTAGTAGCAAATCTAAGGAATTAGAATCGTGGAATTATCAAAGTGGGAAGAAAAAGAAATCTAAGTAAGGAACTATCAATTTTCTTTATGTTGAACTTAGTTTCTATTTGCAGCATTCATACCCTAGTGGTTAACATCCTGGAAGCAAAAACATATTATTACTACTACCAGTACTAATTAGGAGTGTGGAAAAGTCCAGAAATCCAAGTCAGAGCAAAATATGTAACACGACACATTTCTAAATGAATGTGTACATTTTATTTCAAGTGGGGGGTTTTGTGCCAGCAAACACCACTCAGGTTCTCAGTAGAAGCTTCAAGCTCTGCGTACAAACAGGAGAGTGTGATGCTCTTTTCAGGTTATGAACCCCCCTGCACACGGTGACAGTGATTACTGGTGAGCACCAGTGCACTGGGTTTTGCTGGATCCTTAAAGGAATTAACAGAACTATGGACTTGGGGTTGCCTAATGTCCTGGCATTGAGTTGTTTCTCAGTGTCGTGGATTGCTTCAGCATCTCTGTGTTACTAAAGGTTGCACATTTTTCTTCTGCTTGCAATAGAATCTGAAACTTCATCTATAATGAACTACTCTTCTTAGCATTCTGCCTTAACTTTCATTTGATTTTTATTATTGCACTTTAGGAGATTCATCCACAGAAGTGTCTATGTGGGCAACAATAAAAAGCTCAAGTTAAATTTATTCTGAGTTATTATCTGCAATTGTGACAGATAATAGATACTGGATTTCTGTTAGTATTGTGGTTCATTTAAATAAAAACCATATGTCTGAAGTCAGTGCCTTGGAGATAAGTCAGACATCTGGCTGAGGCTCCACATTTGGGAATGTAAATGATGCAGATGGTGAGATTGTAATACGCACTGTGCCCATCGTGTTGTAACATTGATGAACAAGCACTTCATTAGTAGGAAAGGTGGGAAAACCGAACTGAGATGAAATTTCTCAAGGAACGCACACAATATTGATTTCAGTTTGCTGCTTGCACTCATGGGTTTGGGGGAGTCTGCTTTACGCCACGTGCCAAACCTTTATTCCAAATATATTAGAGAGTGCCAGTTATATTATAGTGCTTTCAAACAACTTTACAGAATCAGATTGATATCTCAGCCTGTAAAAATGTTGGGTTTTCTTCCTTGGAGTGTCTCAGAAATAAAAAGTAACTTGTAAGTAGAGTAGCAAAGAAAACAACTACTTTGTTTTATTCTGCATAAAATATTACCTCTACAAAAGTATTCTCGTGTGAACTGCACACTCAAAGACAATGCACAAGTATTAAATGTAGATACATTGGTGGTAATGTAGAAGCAGCACAAAATGACACAAAATGTACGTTCCAAGAGGAACAGAAACACAAAATGGATGTTGTGAGGTATGAATCTAGTAACTGTACTCTTGTTTTTACTGATACTGATTTAGCCTCAAGTCTAAATTTAGCATTGTCTCTACAGGCTAACTCAGGTAGATGCCTTGGGTGTACAATGTGTTTACCTGCAAGACCACTTTTTGGATACAACATGCACTTTCCAGGAAGAACTGAAATTAACTCTTGGAGAGCCAAAGTGACTGTCACCCACGGTCACACTAGTCACAATAAGCCAGTCAGAAAAAATACACTGCTCCCTTATCTTCTGCACTTCCTTAGCAGTCACTCTGTATTTACTTATTTAAGTGCAACATCAGATTGAAAATTTCTGGAAGTTTAGTCACAACATAGCATGAAACATGTTAGAGGAGGATAAGTTAATAGGAAGAAATCACCCAGACTTTCCCTGGTGGCTTGCTTTAGATGAAAGTGATGACTCTTGCCTATGGCCATGGTCGTGGTTTGTCTTGGGCCTGCTGTAACATGAAAAAGATGTTTAAATACTGTATGGAGAATAAAGCATTAGCAGAGATGAAGGCACATATTGTAGCAGAGTTGTTTAACTCTTGTGTTAACAACACCAAATTTTTAGGTTTATGGTACCATTCCAGTGAGGGCTGTGCAGGTAGGTTCAGGTCCTTCCACAAGGACCATCCTTCCACATATTTCCTGGATATGAACAGGCTCTACAGTAGCAAGATATTTATGCTGTAATACCTTAAATGTACTAATGGTAAAGGAAGAACCAGAAACGTGGCCCTGAGCATTGTCAAAAAACAGCAGCCTGACCAAGACCACCAAAATTAGCCAACAAAAAAGTGACATTGTGAGAGAAATACCAAAAGCCCATGGCAGAGTGATGGGGAGAGACAGGTTCCCACAGGCAAACAAGAACACGACCAGCAGCAAACACATCTTAAAACTGACACCCAGCAGGATGTTTGCCCTCATTGTGGGTCACAGAAATAAGGCAGACAAAGCAGAGTCCCATCACTAGAAGAAAACAAATGTTTGCGAGTGAGTTGAAAAGACTTTGCAGTCACAGACAAAACCACTGAATGTCACAACTGGGCTGGTGCACAGGGCAGTTGTCCAGGATGATCTGCAGAGGGGAAACCTGATGAAATGAGGCAAACTGAGGGGCCTACTCAATCTTCCTGGGTAAATTGGTCAATAACCCTGACTGTTCTCACTCTGATCTCAGGTTTTTTTGCCTCTGACCCCAAATGTTGAGTCCATTTTGATACTTCAAACACCAGAGTCACTCCAGCACTTGCAGCTCTGAATTGCTGCCTGGAACTGGAACTGCTGCACCAGTTCCGGCAGAGTCATCCCCAGTGTGCATTGGTTTTAGGAGAGGGTGTAGTAATACGAATTTCGTGTATGCCCGCAGGCACCAGTATCTGAAAACACAACCCCATTTTAATGAGAGGTGTAATTATTACAAGGGTAATTGCACAATGCTGCAAGGCATCAGCCTTCCTCTCAGAATTCATCATGCTCGAGGCTCTCCATGCATCCATCACAAGTCACCCTCACCAGCTCAGGACCACATCTTCCCTGCCCACCTGAGGATGAGAGGGTCCAGGTTTGGCTTTGTGACCTTTCCTCTCAGCTCCCTTGTGCATCCCAAAAGTTTTTGCCTTCAGGTCTCTGTCCCAGCAGCGAGGGTTTGCCCCAGAGCAGGTCCACTTTGCCTTTGGCTCGTTTCTACCTCTTTGCTCTCAGTGTTTCATACCTGTCCAGAGCAAAGTGCTTCTTTGTCTTGCCTCAGGCTGCCCAGGTGTCATGCCTGGTAGCAGACCTCATCCCTATTTTTGAGGCAGTGAGTTAGAGGGGACTAGGGAGGAGGAGAGTCTTTCTTTCAACTAGAACAACTAGGCTGCAAATACCAAATATACAGGGTGAAATGGGGGTGAGTTGTCTCAATAGCATTTCAGCATCTCATAAAACTCATAAGTGTTCAACCTCAGTAGGTTATTCAGAGCTAAAACCATAGTGCAGCAGCAGGATGAGAAAGAAGAGCAGCAGCCAATGCCAGTCCCACTAAATTAGGCAATAAAAACTGGGAGTGGTGCTGTGGTTTGATCAGTTAGGGCATGGTATGGTCGCTCCTGCAATTAGTACTTGGCTAGCAGGCAATTGACTGGCTCTGGCTGGATTGAAAGCTGAGCCCTGTGTAGAACACAGCATGCTGGGGAAATGGGGGGAAGTTTCTGAAAACAGCTTTGCTTTTTATTTTTAGAACTGTCGTCGTGCCACTCATTTGCTTATAAATTAAAGAGCGGGATGCACTGGCTTTGAGAGGGCACCGCACTCCGTGCCCAAATCACTGCAGCCCATGTTTGGCTGGATGGCATTCCTGCTCCTGCCACTTTGAACAGAGGAGCTGAGTGCCACATCAAAAAGCTACTTTGTGAACTTCCCACTGTCTGCTGACTGCAGTACAAGTGGAATAGTCTCAGCTACCCAGGCAGCTCCAACACCACTGCCGCATCCCAGATACCAGGCCTTCCAGTGACACCATATAAACAACTGCTCGTTCCAGTAATGCTTCCCTACTTAGGAAATTGTTTAAGGATTCACTCCATCCACCCCATCCTGCAACAAATAACCTGCAGATGTGTGGCTCTAAAAATAAACCTTGGCACTGGGGCCATGGTACAGCATCACTACATAATTCAACAAACTTTCATGCTGCGTTGTCTTAGAAATTAATCTTTTCTGTATGCTGGAAGTGGTTCATGGAGACAGATTCTGTCCTAACAGAGACTACTCTGTGCACAGAGAGTATTTTGCTATCATCTCTGTTGGCAATAAACATGGGTCTGACTTGTGAACATGTTATGTTAAGAATTATTTCTTTCCTTGTCCAATTCATTAAGTCTGTATACTTAATAAGCAGTTTCAGCATTTATAAAGTCTTCTCTGGGAACAATAAAACAGAGGGGGAAAAGAGAGAAACATCTGGATCAGTGAAACACTCTTGAAATATTATCTTTTTAGTGTCTTTACAGATATTTCCAAGGGCTTACACTAAAGAACTTAATTCCATTACTGCTATTGATGTTGAAATTATATTAAAAAAACAATTTTAAGTTCTTGTTGCTTAGATAGTGATCATAACTGGCCAACTCTTCTGTTTGAAAATACTTTAATGAAAAAACAGCATTGTTTGTATTTCATTCAAGTTTTGCTACTTTTTTTTTTTCAGTTTTTCCTCTTTTTAAACTTCTATTGTGGAAATGAAGTGGGAAGAGAAAATAGTGATAGAGGACCAAAGCTTCCATTCCATTACAATTAATCAGATCACCTCTTTTTTTTCCTCCTTTTTGTTTTAGTTTGTTATTTGTTTGTATCCAATTTTTTTTATATTTTTAAAGAATATCTGTTAGTGTTACTTTTTGATTTGGTTATGTACAGATTTATACACTCACCAATAAGCTGGAGCAAAGGTGCTCAGGGGCTAGAGAACATTGTATTCGAGGGATCTGTGTTTGCTCGGTTTGGAGAAGAGGGAGCTGAGGGGCAAATTTAATTGGTGTCTCCCGCTAACAAATGAGGAGTTACAAGGAAGATATGGTGGGGTGTAGAGAAGATGAAGCCAGATCGTCGTCTGAGGTGCACTTCAAACAACATGAGACAAGGGCCACGAGTTGCAGCAGGGACATTTTAAGCAGATATAAAGGGGAAAATGGGCAGTGAAGAGGTTAAGCACTTGGAATAGAGTCCCAGAGAAGTGAGGCAATCTCCATCCCTGAAGACATTCAACACTCGTCTGGGCAAGTCTCTGAGCAGTTCTCTGTCAGGTGCTCTTGGGTCACAAGCTTTCCAAAGGTCCCTTGCAACTCAAATTATGCTGCGAATCTATTTTTCTAAAATTACAGGAGGTTTGTTTCTGTTGCTTGGCTGAAACCTTGCCTTGAAAAATCCTCTGGGCTGTGCTGAAGCAGGGTCATGCCGCGGTAACTCTAAGCCAGTTCTGGAAGGATAAAAATCCTTAGGCATAAGGAGCTGTTAAGCACCCTTATGCAATTCATAATGTATAAAATTGGATTGCTGTGCCTTTTGCACGGTGTGTGCTCTGAAGAGAGGAGCCATCACACACTCCTTGTCTGTAGATGACGTGGAGAGTGACCACTGCGATTTTCACGTTGTCCCAGTAATCAGGGACAATCCATATAAACCTCCGTGCCCTGCATACCTCTTGTCCTTTCACTGTGAGCTTTCCACAGAGAAGCAGAGTATCCAAACCCAGACATCGTCCTCATGTTGTCAGTTTCCAGCCAAGTGCTGGAAACCACAATGTCGTCCGGGCGTCAGGGGCAGCTAGTGTGGAGAGTAAGGTGCTCAAAGATGTATCTTTCTTCAAGTGTTTTTCCATGCTATTTGACATCCTTAAAAGCTGAAGGCTTTGTGTTTGGCTCTCCCCACTTCTAGACTATTTAAGTTGGAAGTGTTAGCCTGGCTGGACTTATTTACTTACCTTTTTCCTGAAGTAGAATTTCAAAAACCATTCAAAAAACAAATTGAAAGATCTATTAAATATCTGGATTAAGTATTTGGGTCTGTGTCTAGGGTGTAGATGGATGGTTTAAGGTACAGATGGATGTTGTGCCCAAGGGGGGAGTACAGGAGCAGTGATACATGTCAAATCCCAAATCCATCAAAAGCAGGATGAGTCTTGCAACTGTTTCTAATGACAGATGTCAGCAAAACTTGATCCAGTTTATGTCAGAGTGATTTTTTGGAACTATTCTTCCAAGAAGTCCAATTGTAGCACATCCTCAGAACTGAGCGTGTCCTCACCCACCATCCTGAGTCTTGGTCCGAGCCCATTCCCAATCTGACACATGTTCCCGGCAAAACTGCCAGGGATTGCAGCAGAACTGGGATCAGGCCCTTTAATATCAGCACACCAGTAAGTAAACGTAGACGGGGTGACTAGCTTGTCTCTGAAGGTTAATTGGGATTTATGTCCTGTTTGGAGATCCAGCTTTAGAGATCTGACTTCCTGGCACAGTTTGTGTGATGTGTTTTTCCGTGCATGCGTGTGTAAAAGGCGCTTGCCTTTTGTTGTTTATCGAAAGGAGTTTATTAGACATTGCTTATGCAGCATTTTTGTGATCTTGTTGATGAAAGATGCTATATAAACAGGGCTGCATTGGACTGGATTCAGTAAGTCTAGAGCTTGCCAGCGATTTATTGCTGTTTGACTCCAGTGACCGAGCACCAGCACAGCAGCCAGCCCATGAGTGCAGCTCCTCACAGCACTGCTCTGGCTCTGTCTTCCCTCCTGAAATGGAATTTATTACTCTCTATCTCACATGGATACTTGGTAGGAAATTGGAGCTACGAAATGAAGAGTCATGGAAGTTTAAAAAAATCCAAGAGACAGGACAGATGTGCTGTGATTAGTCCTGTACTCTGGCTCACCTTGGGTTAGATAAATAATTGAATATGTGCCATCAGCAGAACATACTACTTACAGGCTTGGAAGGAAATTTGGCTAGCAGTCCTTTAATTGGAAGTCAGACGTGCTGGAAAAAAAGACTTTTCCTTAATTTTCATACTTTAAGTCTCAAAGCAGTGAGTTATTTTAAAACACAGGCTTAATCTTGGATCATTTAAATTCAGATTTAGAAAGCTGCTTGTTCGTAGAAATGACAATATAGTTATGAGGATGCATTATACTTTGTCAGTTCATTAGACCTTTTATTAAATGCAAACAGTGCTATCATTGTATAAAATTCCTTTTTTTCTTCCCCTCAGATTTCATACCTGTCAAACATTGACTGGATTCTGCAGAATCCATACCAATTTCACCTGCAAAACTAAACAAAATCATTTTCTTGGTACAATGCCAGAAAATAAAAGAAATTTGTAAGAAAAGAGAGCAAGACAAAGCTGACAGCATGTATATAAAGCTGAGTCTAAGCAGATGAAAACAGTCAAAAGCCTTTTATTTAATCATTCTGCTATTTTTGACATGTTGTCTAGTGATAAACCACATGAGCATTCCCTTGTGCTAAGAAAAAAAACCAACGATGAAATAAAAATCCAAGAAAGAGGGGAAGAAAGTACAGTCTAGCACTGAAGGAATCTCATATGTGATTTCAAGGATGATGTTTACATGCATGTAAAATATCCAACAAATGGCTTTTCCAGCGGCAGCCGAGTTCATTACCTTTTTGAAGTTGCATAACGTTTCCCTGCTGAGAGTTTCCTTCTTTGCTTAGGGGACATTCGCGGGCAGACCTTTATTTAGCAATTTTTGGACGCTGGTATGCTTGGTGAGAGACAGGCCCTGGTGGTTACCAGTGCCGCCAGTTGGTCTGTGCCGCGCAGATCAGCCTGCGCTTGGTCGGTGCGTTCGCAGCCCCGAGGCTCTGCGCGGGCCAGGGACTGAGGAGGGACAGCGTTGGCTCTGGCCCTGCTGCACAGTGTCATTCCGCTTCCCCGAAAATGTGGAGCCCTGGTCCGTGTGGCTCATGCGGAAATGCCAACAGGGTCTTTTTGTTTCACTCCACGTTGAAAGGCAGGATCACAGGAAATGTTTCCAAAGGTCTTTTTTTCTGCCCAAAAGGGAGACAGAAAGCTGAGGTTTAGTTGCCACTTCTCTCTGCAGTGAGCAGAGAGCTCATGAGAAATTTTTTCTGGTGTGGCTGCTGTTTTCACACCAACCCCTTTCTCTGCGTCCCAAAGCCCTAAAAAAGTCCAAAAATGATGGTTTTCTGGGAATGCCGATCTGCTGACACAAGGAGATGTGCTGGGGGAGCAGTCTGCCTGCCCTGATGTTGTTTGAAACCTCTACTGAACAACTCAGCACATCTAATTTACTTAAGCAAAACCACAAACTCCATCAAGGAGAGGTGTCCTGCACTGTGTTCGTGAAGAGCAGAGGCCCAGGGTGCTCTACAATAAGAACAGACTTTTTTTTTTTTTGGTGGATAAATTTGCCAGACCTGTGAGGTTTTTCTTTTTGTGCATCTTCCAGTTTCATGCAGGTCAGCACCTCGAAGCCCCACTGATACCTGTGTGGGATAGAGGGCTTCTTCCTCCCCTCAAAGTATTTTTATTCTCTTTTATAGAGGAATGAGCTTCTAGCGTTCACAAATATTGTGCTCTGCAGGGGCTGTAAACCATCATATTGGTTTGGAAAGTCTCTTCTGAGAAGAAGGAACCACAGTTTATGCTTCACCACCATAAAAATCCCTTTGACCATAAAAAGATGACATGAAACAGCACTTTGAGGAGGGGAGGAGTCAGTTAACAGTAAGGAGCAGCCAAGGAACGTGTCTGAAAGCTTTCAAGAGCATCAGTCAGGGTCTCCCAGGGTAAGCACTGGCACAGTTCCTTAGAGTCAAGAGAGGTATGTGGCTTTTGCCAGGGGAGGATCTGGTCCCTGGCTTGTGTTCACACAAGAAGAGTCCAGGAACTGTGAATCTTATCAAAACCTTCCCATTAGCAATGACTGGAATGTGATTTCATTTCTGGTATCTGTCTTAATTGCCAGAGTTGAGCAAAAGAGGAGATAGCAAGGCTTTATTTATTTTTTTTCTCCTAAGAGAAAGAAAACCGTTATATGTGGTCAAAATTATTTGACTTACGTAGCTAATGAAAAACAAGGCTTAGATTCAAACAACGCTTTAACCGCTGAAAATTTGAATTCCACAAAAATCAGCTGGTAGGTTGCAGTGATTTGCTCTCAGAGGTCTGAGTTCCCTAGGGTTGTTCAGGCAAATCCTGCTCTGATCAGTCAGTTAAGAGAAATAAGGAAGCAAATAGGTACACATAGCAGTCACAGGTGCTGCAGCACTGGAAGACTTCACTGCGTTTGGGTTACTCACTCTCAGCTGGGACGATGACAGGAAGGGCTCGAGCTGGCCTTGGACCTTGCATTACACCCAGTGTGAACATAAATTATCTCTTTACAAAACTGTGAAACAGGACTAAGTCTAGAAATCATGGCAAAGTGTATGCTGAGCAAGTGTCTGCAGGGAGGCCATCCCCTCTTACTCAAGATTTCGGTATGTGTCCCACGGAAAGGCAAACAAAAATAAAGTGCATTGCTTCAGTTTTACACCATGTTGACATAAATCTTCTCTCCATGTGCATTACAGAGAAACTGTGCACAGCTACTGAGCTGCTGCACTTGTGCTGCAGATGGGCTTTGTCTGTTCGTGCTTTGGCAAACAAACCTGTCCCTCATTTGGACTTTATATAGGAGAAAAGTAAGTTTGGGGGTTGTTTTCGTTAGGTTTCTTTTTTAGTGTACCATGTTGGATTGCATTTATAGCTGTCTAATTATTTTTTGTACATTCATTTCTGTATTTTATATTTGCATTTTTGCTACACTGTATATTTCTCAAATCCAGGGTGATCAAAAAGAAACACTGTGTAGGCACAATAAGGAAAGGGATCTAACAAAGACCCTTTTGTGCAATTAAAAACACCGTGCCATGGCCTTTGCTAACTCAGGTCTTCAGACCACAGCACAAGTTCTTCTGAGTTCAAGTTATGATTTAGGCTGAAGTAGTCTGCTATTAAAAAAAAAGTTCTCTCCTTTCCCAATAGGAAATTGCTTCTTTATTAAAGACATTTCCTAAGTGTATTATTGCTTTCTACCAGCACCACCTTGGAAGAACAGTGCTGATATATTCAAATCTGTGTAAGACCTTAAGCATCTCTTTTGCCCCTTAAACTGCAGCTGATCCGACATTCATAGGTCAGAAAAAGCATTTCAGAGAGGAAGGATTTGACCTGCATGACCACCTATGGAGTTGCTGCATCTTCCAGTGACACGGCCTCAGGCCTCAGCTGAGCTCTAGAAACCGTCCATGTGTGCTCTCCGAGCCCCAGTGAATGGGAGGTAAAGTTCCTCTGCTTGAACTACCTCTGTTTGGGAGGAGTCAGTCTGGAGCTGATTGCCTGTCAGCATTTTAGGGATAAAGTGAGGGCAATATTTTATCCTAAGAACTCACTTCTGGGTGCAGCATAGAGATTTCTGTGTCTGCTTTGCTCCTAGGAGGCAAATATTTCTTAGAGCAGACTGTTCTCTTTCTACTTTTGACATCTTTAGCAAGAGCTTCCTTAACATATTACATTTAGTCTGAAACCGGTATAAAACTTGTCTTTTTCTTCTCCCCCTTGCATTTCCCCTTTGCCTTCCCTTTTTTCAATCACTGAACGATCATCATGTATCTTTTTCAACATGACTGGCAGAGTTTTAGAGCTGCCTCTCCAAAACTTCAATAAATGCACGGAGCGGCTGTTGTTGTAACCCAAGTCACCGCCACGTTAGTGCAGACAGATGCAGGTTAATTGTAATTTTAAATGTTTATCCTGTTATTGTTTGCATTTCAGAAGATTTTCAGCAGCTGTAGGACCCTGAGTGGCTCCCTCCCCTCTCACAGAGTGTATTTATTTTCTGGGTTCAGCATGCCCTGGTCGGTGTCTCCGGCATCGCTGCGGTGTCCCGTGCAGAGCAGGAGGTGGGCTGGGGTGACGGCAGCTCTGCGCCAGGTGGAAGCAATTATGGGAAAAAAACATGGTCCTTGCTGGATGAGTTACTGCTGATAGCTGCCAGATAAGCTAACTTAATAAAGCAGTGGCATAATTAAGCTGCATTCCTCCCATCTTGCCTCTCGTCCAGCCTGTCTGAGGCGATGCTATCAAGCAGCTACTGATTTGCAGGATGGGGCAGGGGTGCTGTGCTGGTGCACCCCTGTGTGTTGGGCACTCTGGGGGGCCTGCAGGTGAAGGGACACAGGGGAGCTCCTGGAAAGCTCAGCTTCTCCATTTGCAAGGTAATGGGCCACAAATTCTGAAAAAAGAGGCAGATCTGCCAATTGCCTAGTGTGGATGTATTTATTGGTATCAAAAGTTTGACCCTAAATCCCATCTTCTGGCATGTAGTTATCCAGAAGCATCTCGACCTCCAGAGCAGAGGGGAGGAGCTCAGTATCTCCCTGCTTCTCCGGCAGCTACCTGCCAGAAAAAAAAAGAGGTGACTTGGTTTTGGGGGTGTCCCTATCACTATGGATTTTCTTACAGGTAACACAAAAGCTGGATGTTGCAGTGGTTGAATGGTGCCCCAAACCCACTGCCAGTTTGGGCTTGTGCCTATTGCTGAGTAAAGATTGCATGAGAATCAAAACTTGCTATGTTTTTCATTGCTGAAGTACTCCATTAAAATCTGTAACAGGTAACAGTCTGCCAGAAGCTTCTTCTTTTGTAAACCAGATTTAAAGTTAACGAATCAGCTTGATTTCCCCGGAGATCCAGGTTTTAGTGGTGGAGCTTCTTACACAGCCATGTGTTTATGTTTCATGCATGGTCACATGTACAGCTGCATAGCAACCACCTTGCTGAAAGTTACCCAGTAGCTAAAATTATCAGTAGGAACCCCCTCTCACCTCTCATTATGTACAACGAGATTGCTGCTGTGCAACGTTGATTAGACATGTCAGCCTGGACCTGGACGTCTGAAAATGAGTGTTGCTATTAAAATGCCTTTGCTAATGCTCATGTGTCCATCATTTTGACAGATTTCTCTTTAAGAATGTAGAAAGCTAAAGCATGCAGGAATCCCAGGGTTGCAATGTAATGTTCAGAGAAAGAGGTATTGTATTGTATTTCCTTTGCATTAACCCTGAAGTAGCAGTTTCCCTGGCAAAATCATGCTGATGGCTCAAGACTGCTGTTGAGTACAAGCTGCACTAATGCAGAGATCCGTAACTTTTGAATGGGAAGAGATTATCATGAGGAATTGGTTTCTGGAACGTGGTCTGAAGGCAGGGCATCCCTCTTCTAAAACACTTCTTTAGGTATGATTTAAAACTTCTACAATGCAGAAAAATCTTCACATATTTAGAGAAAATATTTCAAAATCTCCTTACCAGTAAGGCTTGGGAAAATTCAAACAAAGATTTGACAGGGAGACTGAAAACAAGGAAATGGTTTCTCAAAACCATATCATCCCACTGAGGAACTCATTGCTGCAAGAAGCCACTGAAGAGAGAGATTTCAGCAAACACTTGGATATCAGCCAGGGGAACATGGTTTTCTGGCTGTTTTAAGTGAAAGCTATGCAAGGCTGTCTTGCTTTGGGGCAATATCAGGGTGCCAGGGCAGCGTTTAATAGCGGTAACTTGGCATGTGGTGTGTTCTCAGTGTATGGCTGTGGGAGAAGGGTTTGAACGGTTTGGCTTTTGGGAGAATCCAGTCAGGCAGATAAAACCTCACTTTAGCCACAAGAAAGCCAACGAGTCCAGCCAAAAGCCATCACCAGACAAGCTGAGAGGAGAGAGGCAGCTCCTGCAAGGCTCTCAGCAGGTGATCCCTTACCCAGGAGCAGGCCGTCTCATCATCTGCTGACACAGGTCTTATTGGTCCTAAACCTGAGAATAAGGTGGGAATTCCACAGAGAAGGGTACAAATTATGGAAGCTGCTGCTTCCTATTTATGGCTAGTTCTGGCTGGCACAACCCCACAGGTCAGCATCTCATGGCAAGGATGTCCTCCTCTCCTTGCTCATCTCCCAGCCCTCTCAAGCTGGGCTGTATCTTCCTCTGAAGAGCAGCTACAAGCAAGCCTCTCTTCTTCTGCAGACAGGAAGAGATGAATGTGCACTTGGAAAGCCATCAGCATGGCTTGCAGCAGATGAACAGCCTCCCCAATGCACCTTTGAACTCATTCCTCCTGCATTTGTTTGTCTTGTAGATAAAACTTCACAGCAGTGTTTGGAGAGAAGTCTAATGAGGCACCACTGTTTGCATAACAAAGCAAGGCTTCCTCTTCAGATGTTCAACACTCATTAAGCATAATTTATATTCCAACTAATCCTTGGAAGAGGGTAAAATATGGAGCCAAAATTTGCTTTTACATTGTTTGGAGTAATGCATTGTTTGTTTTAAGCCATCAGTTGCAACTGATAGTTGATTTAAATTCAACATAATAATGATTTGTGATGGCTACATGTTGTCCAGGGGAGTGTCGTGTCATCGACTGATGTGGCTTTAGCACTCTTCTGCATCAGTTATTGAATCAAAGGAAAAGACAGAATGGATGGTTTCCCAGTTTTGGAGATATTTCAGCATATCCACAAGGCATGAAAAAATGTGAATTTGTAAAATACTGAGGGTTTTTTCACATCAGATTCATGTGTATTTGATGTAATAGTGCACTGAACAGCAGTTTTTTTCTTTTGCAGCAATCCTGGTAGTCACCATCTTGGGATCCTTTGAAGGTCACCAGGTCCCTGCAGTGAGTCACTCTCAGGGTGATGAGGGACACAGACATTTGTAAAGGCTCCTGAGTGCTGCTGGGAGTCCTGGTGACTTAATGTGGTTTGCTGCCTAGAGGGAAAACCAGCAGGTTTAGCTGAATGCCTAAATGTCATTACAGGCCAGTGTGTCAGAAACAATAATTTCTCAGCATTCAGACTTTGTTCATATCATAGGCACATAAAAAGTGTCTGATCCTATTGACCCTACACTGCAGTTTTGTCCCTCAGACTGTATAAGATACTCTCCCTTGCTCCAGTTGAAATACCCAATATATTTAATTTACCTCCTCCAGGTTTATTAGAAGATGAGAAATGACTGCTAACATTTATCCTCTGTGCACTCCTCAGTGAGACTTACCCCTTCCTGCAGGTTTACATTGTCATGACGGGTATTTGAAAGCACCCTTCACTGTACCATGAAAATGAGCTGAGTTGTGTATTTGGACAGCGCTGAGCTGTGCTGCACCCAGTCACCACAGAAGAACAGGATTTTTGGAGATTACATGGGATGTTGGGTGGGTCAGTGTTGGGGTACTCAGCCCCAGGCTCCTGAGGTGGGTGGACATGCTGCCATGTAAAATCCCTCCTGGGCCAAGTGGTTCATTTCCCTGATGTGCTCTGTAGTGCTGAGAGACCTCTGACTACAGTGCTCAGGACCCTCATCTTGTTTGGTTCATCACATCCACAGTCCACCTATGTCTATTTTTACAGGCAGCGCCAATCTACAGAGAATACATTTATTTATTCATTTATTTATTTTATTGTTTTTCAGGAAAAAATGCTGTAAGGGTTATAAGTTTGTTCTTGGACAGTGCATCCCTGAAGGTATGTGATTTCACTGTTCTTACCCATCATGTCCCCATGCATTTGTCTTTTCCCATCTGCCCTGTTCTCCACATTGTCTGTTTGGAAGAGCAACCTGATATAAGCACAGGCTTGGCCACATCTCATGTATCAGTGCGGAGAGGAACCATTTCCCAGAAATTGTTGGGAAAACAAAAAGACCAACAACTTCCAAAAGTTCTGCTTAGCATGCCAAGCCTTGATCCTCCCCTAAGTACACGTGGCTGCACAGATCTTGTGCCATGACCTGCTGCACTGCAAACAGAGGAATGTGTTCTGCCCTTGGCTGGGTAGCTGGGAGCACTCTCTGCACCCAGAAGCACACCTTTCCTGGATGATGGCTTTCCCCTTTTATCCCTCGGATCCGGTACAGCTGACTTGACTTGTCAGTGCACAGGGAGATGGTGAGTAGGTGAGTTAGTCCTGCCTTTAGTTTCCCCTGGGCAGGTCTTCTTTGTCACCAGGGGCCAAGGAAGATGCAGATTTAATCAGGGTAGTTCATGCAGTAGTAAAAATTTATCTAATTTGGATGAAACTGGCTACAAAGTTGTAGGACCACCGGAAGTGCCAGGCAGGAGAAAATGCCCAGAGACGACATGCCAATAAACTTTGTCTGCTCCAAAAGCATGTTAAGAAGTTGGTCTATGGCAACACATTCTTCTATTTGATGACATATGGAAAGCAGTGATTTGGTCTGAGAATTTTCCTAATTTGTGGTGGTGATGTTTTGAAAAAAAAGTGACAAATTAACATATTGGAGAGTCAGACGGTTTTGAATTACAGTCTCCAGCCAACAGGGATTATAACCCAAACTCTAATCCTGATGGTTTGTTATGAGTTTGTTGTTGCTGTTGTTTTTATTTGTGTCTTCTTTGCTGCTGGCTAGAAATATAAAACAATTGTTGGGGGGGGAAGGCAAAAAAAAGAGGGAAACAGATCATGATGACCCTGCACCCGGAGGAGCTGGGTAGGGTTTGGGTGAAATTGGTGCTCACAGAGAGTTCCTTGTCCCATGGTTTTGCAGTGAGTTTTGTCTCAGCGTGTGTGATACAGGGTGACAGCTCCAGTGTGAGACTGACACTTGGAGGAGGCAGCTGTGTGTGTTGGAGGCAGAAGTCCTGAACTCTTTTAGGGTGGAAAGAAGCCAGGACTCTACAGCCTGGCCTCCAGCTTTCCTATGGATTTAAGAATTTTATATACTGACTATTCACTGAATATAATGGATACAGCAGGAGAATTAATAGGAGCAAAAATAAAATGAGAGCCATGGTAATACATTATTTTGGCTTCTAATTTTCATCTCTTGAGATGTTAGGTGATTATGAAAGCAGCTTTTATTATGTGCCCACTGACTTTGTCTAATCCTGTCTTTTAACTGCGTTTCAGTAACCTGAGAGTTTCTGCCCCTAATTCAATTCTCTGCTGGCTGCAGCTTCTCTCCCTTTGTTTCTCCATTCCCCTGTTTCAGCTTTATCTGTATTTTGCCTGGAATTTCAGAGGCCACAGCAACTGCTATAACATCGGAGACAATCTCAGGCCCTTGGTATAGAGACGAGAAACATGATTCACAGAAGTATTCGTTTCACTTACTCTGTTACAAGACATCACTTGGCTCTTCACACATTGTTTTGGCATAATCTTGACAGAGTAGCTGGATGAAATCCATATCTCAACACAGCCACATAAATGCATTACAGATGTGAGTTTATTAGAGCACATCTGCACCTTTTAATCCAGTAGTGGCATGTTGAAACTGTGAGAAGTAGTTCCAGCCCTGTCTTCTCTGTGATTTAGCAGTGGCTGCAGGGAGGAGGGTTGACAGAGGTATAGATCCTCCCTTGTCCACCCTTTTATAGCTGCCTTGGGACACCAATCTCCTTCTGGGACAGCTGTTCCTTAAACAGACTCTTTCCCAAAGGCTTGTGTCTTTGTCCACATCCGTTATTGGTTTTTGTCCTGTTATTTTTCATCTGCCCTTGAAAAGGAACAGAAGTCAGTACAGTAGTACTGTATGAGTCTACGCCTCCAGGTTCCGCATTTCATTTGTTTTCTACTCACCTTCTCGCTGTGGCTTTCAGCTGCAGGACCAGGGAGCAATGATGCTCAGGAAACATTGAGTGGGGTTACTTCGATGTGTCTGATTCTCTCTGTAGCATCTCTTCCTGCTCCACCTGTTCAGCAAACTGGGTCAAAAAACAGCTCCTCACTTTTTTCTCCTGTGTGATCTCCTTTTTCTTTGCTTTGGAGACTCACAGCTCCAGCCAAGTCCAGTCTCAGGTCCTGTCTCATGGCATCATTGAGTGAAGAAGGAACAGATGCAGTACATCTGCAGTTTATTTTGGAGACCACCCTTTCTACCACTGGTTTGTTACCTGAGCTGGCTGTGGATGATTTCAGAGTAAAATACTCTTGCAGAGGAGCCGTAGTCAGATCTGCTCTTTCCTTACTAATGTAGATTCAAAAGTTTCCTTGGTACAACTTTCCATACTGCATTGTCATTTCTGAGTTCATTGAAACATACATAGAGACATTTGTTATTCTGCTTTGGCTTTTGCATTTTCCTAAAGTCTGGAACAGCGTGATCCTCATTTTATGGTTTTGATTCATCCTCAAACCACAATTATTGGGCTGAGCTGGCAAACCAGAGATTGAACACAGGAGGGAATGTGCATCCCCAGTTCTGCAGAGCACACACAGGTGGTGCAGCAGCTTTTGCCTGATTTCACCCCAGCTGTGAGAACTCTTCCTAGAGTAGTCACGTTACCTGGGACCAAAGCCCTGGGGACACAGCTCTGGGACCTGGGAAGTGCCTACAACCGTTGTGTGTTCTGGGTTGACTGTGTGGGGTCACCAGCAGGGATATTTGTGCTTCCTGGACCCTTCCCCAGCTTTGTGTGAAAGTAAATGAAGCAATGGACATGATGGAGCTGTTCTGAGGTGGACATGAAAACCATGTTCAAAGACTGGTTACATTAAATATGGCAACAGACAGATAAAAAGACCTGGCATTGTTTAGTCTAGAGAAAAGGAGGCTGAGGGGAGACGTGATAACAGTTTTTAGGTATGTGAAAACTTGCTGCAAGGGGGAAAGTAAGCTGTTCTTTATGGTTGAGGAGAAGAGGACAAAAAAAAAAAATGAGCCTAAGTGGCTGTAAGGGGAGCTTGGATTAGATATGAGTAAAAAGCTTTCTGTCTGCAAGGATATTTCATCTTGGGACTAGACTACATGGCGGGCCATATCCATCCCTTAGGGAAAAGCAAAACTAGGAAAAGTTTATGCATAGCTGCTCCTCCTTGTGATGGGAGATGGTCCCTTCCAGCATTGTTTTTCTTTTTATTTTGTTAGGGCACATCTACTCACGGAAGCACAGGGAGCCCAGAGCTTGTTTTACCTCCGCTCTGAATAGCGGAACACAGCACAGGCCAAGCCCAGCACCTGAATGGGTACACTGGCTAAGGAGCAGGCATGTGGGCCTTCCATCCTGTTCTCACTCTGATTTTGTTTCAGTGGAAAACAAAAATTGCAACCGTGCCCAGGAGAAACACCAGCAATGCTTTATAGTTGGGACATTTAGTAGTGACAAATGTAACAGGAATTTACAGCCCAGCATCACCTAAAGAGTCCAAACTACCCCCAGACTGAACAGTTTGAAGGTGAGAGCTCTGTTTTCCTTTCATGGCTCTGCACTGTTTGACCCTGGGTACTGTGGGGGTCCTAGCATTGCCATTCACCACCACAGCACTGCAGGCAGACTTCCAAGTTGTGAAGCAAGAAGGAAAGAAAGGATGCCTGTTATTCGGGAGGTGACAAGCAGAATGCTTGGCACTGTTGCAGTAGTATGTCTATTACAATAGTACATTTTTGTCTAAGGGGCTCTGGTGTGACACACAGCATCTCGTTAAGTCTCATTTTGTGCTTTTCTCTACTTTGGCACACTGTCGCTTTTAAACCCAGTGCTACTCATGTGCTCTATATCCTTAGCACGGAAAATGTGTTTTCATTTGCTTTACCATCTCTTGGCTCACTTTAATTGTTTGGAACAATCATCATATCCAGAGGTATCTGCTAG
Source organism: Lycocorax pyrrhopterus obiensis (assembly GCA_014706295.1). Lineage (NCBI taxonomy): Eukaryota > Metazoa > Chordata > Aves > Passeriformes > Paradisaeidae > Lycocorax > Lycocorax pyrrhopterus. The sequence continues at coordinate 8,908,601 of JACSVZ010000014.1, read as the reverse complement.
TCATTAGGGTGAGTCAATAATGAGTTTTAATGATGTATATGGAAACAGTGCTTTTGCTGGGAACTTGCTTGAACCGCTTAGATTTTGTTTGGATGTGTTCGGTCTGGAGCATGGATGAGGTATTTCTGCTGTGGCCCTCAGTACCCAGTCACTGGATTGTCACAGCCACCTGGATGCTCTCTGCAGGGTGGTGTTCTCTGAAATGGTCACAGAAACTGCCGCTTGCTTTGGTGTAAAACCTGACCTTGGGCAGGGTGTGCCCAAGCTGGTTTTGAGACCAGATGCCACTTCATCTCCTGGTGTCTCCTGGAAGATGCTCCCCATGGTGCTGCAAAACCCTCACACCCATGGCTGGGAGCTGTCCTTCTCTCCCCAGCCCTGTGAAGAGGACAGCACCACACCAGGGGCCAAATCCAGCCCCTGGCAGGACAGAGATGCGGGTCAGACCCCGTTGTGCTCTGGTGTCCATTCCCGAGACTTCAGCTCTGCTGCTACATAGCAGTGAAATTAGAAACAGATTTTCCCTCCTTTGGGTTTTAAACAGGGACTTCAGCATTCTGGGATTTCCCTGACATACCCTAATCTGCATACTGCTGTTATTAAGAGAGATGATGGGTTTGTAACAATGCATTCTTTGCTAGAAGGGTTATATCTGGCTTTGAACAATTAACATGGGATGTAGTTAACTTTTCCTTGTGATGTATTTTCTGCCTGGCTTTGGCTGTTAGCCTCATGGTTTTTCACAGTATTCTGCGTAGGAAATGTTGCTATCAGACTTAAAAATCTATTGAAGAAAATTTTATAAAGTTTTAGGTAATTTAATATTTCTGTGAAAAGAATTCTAAAATCTGGCAAATGCAAGAGTGACCCTTGCTTAAAATACAACTTTAAGAAATAGTATAACTAGTGTAAAGCTGTGAATAGCAATTACAATTTCAATATATTCCTTTGCTTATGTCTCATGGATGTTTTATATCTAGGTTCCTTCAGTCCTTAAAAACAATGTAACTCAACTTTATATTAATTAGCAGAGAGGTGAAATGTTTGCTGTCAAAGTATCATCCATCTACTTCCTAACTGTATTTTTCTCTCCCTTAGACTACGATGTCTGTGCTGAAGCTCCCTGTGAACAGCAGTGCACTGACAATTTTGGGCGAGTCCTATGCACTTGCTATCCTGGATACCGCTATGATCGGGAGAGGCACAGGAACAGAGAGAAGCCTTACTGCCTGGGTGGGTAGATGAGCCTGTTGAGCTCATGCCTGGTTAATGATTTATCCTGCTCCCTTGGGTCTTTTAGGAGTCAGTTTGGATCTGAAACCTTTCTTGTCCTCAATATTATTAAAGAAGAAATGTGGGGATTAACTATGTCAAGAATTCAGAGATCTAGATTTCCCTCAAATTATTAGGAGGTATTACCTACAACAAGACATACACACCCAAACACTTTGAAGTGTTGGGCTGATGTAATTTTTCCTTTAATTCCTCCTGCAGGTTGTGATATTTGCTATGCGTATTTGCTGAATATTGAAGCATTATCACCAGGCTTAATTATGAAAACTAATCCTTGTGGTTTGATTCAGATGGCCAGTATGTAATTCAGGACTGATCATTTAGATATGGTCCTGCTCTGGCTAGTCCTGCCCTGCTCTGCGTGGTTTGCCGTGCCAGGAAGCCAAGGTTTGCAGAATTGAGCTTTGCAATGCAAGGAGACTGTCAAGCAATGTTCAGTGATAAAATGCCAGGTGTATTAATAACAATAATAGTGCAGCTTGCCCAGAGCTCCAGACCAAAGGCTCCAGCGGTGCTGCAATCACTCATTTGTTTAACCACAAAATCTCTTTTTACCTCTAAAGGAAGTCTTTTATTGTATTTGAGGTCTGAAACCTCCAGCTACAGGACATTTTTGACTTTTGCTTCTCTCCAGATATCGACGAGTGTGCCACGAGCAACGGGACGCTGTGCTCTCAGATCTGTGTCAACACCGTGGGCAGCTACAGGTGCGAGTGTCACGAAGGCTACGTCCGGGAGGAGGATGGCAGGACGTGCACCAAAGGAGATAAAGGCAGGTGCTAGTGCAAGTTAAATGTCCTGCGCCAAATGGATGTCTAAAGAGCTGGTCTGTCATGAAAAGGAACTGCTCCCAGCGCTACACTTGGAGCTAGGGGTCCGAAGCTGGGATGTAGCTGATGCTCCTGGAGCAGCCGGGCTGTTCACTGGGTACCTGAGCACCTGTGGAGCAGCCCTGCCACACACTGTCCTCTAATGCACAACCTCACTGGAAGATGTGGAAGGCATCTTCCCCTACAGAGGCAGAACGGCTGAACAGTGAACTTTACCATTACAGCTTCAGTTAGATCATTTCTGCTGGATCCAGTTGCTAAAAGCCATATTTTGCTTTGATACCAACCTGGATTATACCTTTTTTGTGGTCCAGAGATAAGGAGACATAGGAAAAAATATTAGCAGATGATGAGCCCTAAAAAGTTTCATTAATTTCACCTGTTAATTAAATAATTTGTTAACTTTAATTTGTATTTACATGCCCACATCTGAGGTTAGCAAATGGCCTGAGTTGGATGGCTAGAGCCCCTTGGCTCTTAGAGGCTCAGAAAGTGTGTGCCTGGGAGTCCAACACACTTTTCAAGCATTGCTTAAATCAATTTCTAAATTACATTCACTGAGACCAAATGCTGCTGACCTTCAATTAGTTTGTGTGTCCTGTGGCTGGGGTCAGATTTTTTTTCTTTCTTTTTTTTTTCTTTTTTGTAAATGAAATGTGATGGGAAAGAGGTAAAAGTAAGGGCTTGTTCTTGCATTTCACTGGTGGTCCAAAGTGTATACATGTGCTGCGTATAAATGATTTTAAAGGTTTTGACCTCATCCCAGCTATTAAATTACAGCATTTAGAATATTACAGATTAAATACTGATATGAAAATTTTAAAAGGAAGAAGGAAGAGAATGGTGCTCTGGAAAAAAACCCCAACAACTTTTGATGAATGGTGACTTACCACAGGTTCATCAATTAATGCCTGAATGTGGTATCACAGAGTGATGCAAATCCCACTGGATGGCCAGAGCAATTTATAATTTTGATTTTCATCTGAAAATGTGTAACTGGAGCCACTCCATTAACTTTAATTGTTCCTTGTAGTTTTAAAATACATTTTTTTCCTTATGTGTGTGTGTGTGTGTCATAAAGGAAAGAGATACAACCTAGATAATCCCCTTACAAATAGGGGGGTTTTTTTAACTTTTCCTCTGGGTAGTTCAAATTTCTTGATACAGTAATATCCAAAGCATTCAAGATAACCAACCATTCAAAATATTCAGGGCTGTGGAAATAATTCTACTGTTTGAAAACCACCATTTTTGCACTGGATGTACACAGCACATAAAAATGTCAGTTCTAGCAGATAATCTGGAATGAAATACCGAACATCTCTCCAGATATCTCCCAAATCAGCTGTTCGAAGTAAAGGAGGATGCTTTCTGCTCAGGTACCCCGCTGTACTCCACATAAATGCTGCGAATTTTCAGACCTCGGGTGAAAATGAGAGGAGTTGTGTCCGTAACTCATTCCAAGGAAAAGCGTTGTGTTAGGAACCGGCTGTAGCGACGCTCCACCCCGCGGCCAGCCCCAGCCCTGCACCGCATCCGTGCCGGAGCGGCTTCCTAATAAACAGATCGTTTGCTTTTCATGGTAGCCGGAACACTCACATTTTATTTTAAAATCTAGTGTGAGAGGCTAAAAGACATGTACGCCTCTCCATCTCTAACGAGGTTGCATGTTTTCCGGGAGATACAGCCGTGTTTTCATTGTTCCATGCCCAAAGGATGCAATTCGGACACTTTTCTGGCTCTGTAAGTGGCTGCAATGTGGTCACTTTTTTGGCTCTGTAAGTGGCTTGACAGAGAGCTCTGGGTTGGTTAGTGGACACAAGAATAGGGAGCATTTTTTCTTGCATCCACAGTCCCATTTGATGGAGGCAATACAGCTACCCATGCAGAAGCAGGCAGATGAAACCATCTCAGCAGGCTGAGCCCAGATAATACAACACAGATGATCGGCTCAACAGCCTCCATGCGAAGACCGCCCGCAGCAGAGCTCCCGCAGAGCTCTCCCCTGCCAGCACCTCCTCCTCTTCTAGCACCAGCACGGCACAGCCTCCGAGCCTGTACACAAAGAAAACACATCACTCCCCCAAGCAGATCTCTTAGCAATAGGTGCCACAGGGCTCACCAGTGTCTCACCGAGATTAAAGGACCCCCATCAGGACAGCAACATCATGCGTGAGCTAGACTTTGTGTTCTGGAAAGCCTTTGTAAAAGTGGGACTGGTTTAAGCCTTCTACAAAATAATTTCAGTTTCCTTGTGTAGGTCTGTGCAATGGAAAGAGGTTATGTAAGTACCTCGCTCAGCGCTGGCCCCGCTGACCCTGCTAGGTGACCTCGGTTTCTGCCCCATGCGTGGGTGGGTCCATCCAAGGGCCTTTTGCCCCCACTGGCCTGTCCTTGGTGACTTCTGGCTTTATCCACACTTTATTCTGGCTTTACTCATAGTTTGGTCCTGATACAGGGTTGGATGGGGGTAGAGTGAATGTTTGACGGATGACTCCTTCCCTGGGCAAATCATCACCTCTATCTGGTATGAGTTAGGGGGATTCCACCTCTCTCCTGGGATGCTTGCTCATACGAGGATGTTGGACTTCTTCCTCTGACAAGTCAATCCAACCAGATTTGCAGAAATCTCACCGGTATGACATTTCCCAAACATTAGCTGATCCCCCAGCATTCATCTCCGTGGACTGTTACAGCCCTGTTTTATCTGTACTTGTCAGCCCCATGTGTCACATCCTTCTGGAAGATAAACTGGGTTTTATAATGAAACACGAGGCCAAATTCACTGCTTCTTAATCTGCATATAATTCCACTGATTCTGGTGGGATTGCATTAGGTTTCCAATAGCAGAGATGCTGGCAGTTTCTCCTTATGACTGTGTGTTGCTTTCAGCAACATTTCTTAACACAATGATAGAACTCATTTGGTGAGACAGCTATTAAAAAAAATTTTTGTTGAGACTAGTACAAAATCCAGACTTTATTGGTCTTTGAAAAAGAAAAAAAATGAAAAAAAGAAAAAGAAGGAAAAAAGGCTTTGTTTTTTCCTAATGGCTCCATATACATGCATCTGTAACTCCTACACAGGTCCAAAAATGGGCATGTCAAGACATTGTGTTTTTCCGAGTGGAAATTGGAGAGGGAAGAAGAACTCCGCAAAACTGACCTTGTGGTCAAGAGCAAGTTTGTTTTACAGAGATGTCAAGAGATGTCTTCATTACAGCACCTCAATTCCCTCTTAAGGAAAAAAAGCCCTGCATGGTGCAGATTATTTCCTCTACAAGAGAAAGCTTTATGGGCAGAGAGGCTTTGGAGTGAATCAAAGGCAGAATGATTAGCATTAGGAATACAAGAGAGAAGAAGGAAAGCAGCAAATGCTGTGTATTCTGGTACCTTCACAGAAATGCTGGAGTTCCTCTGGGAGGTCTTGTGGCTAAATAGTCTTGGATCCAGCATAGCTGAAATTTGGTGAAATTCTATTCTATGCTGTGCAGAGTCCATTGGAAAACACCAAGTAGTACCAAGTGGCCTTAAATCTTCGAACCATCTGAACACTGCACAGAAAGCTGATCAAGCACTAAACCTGTGCTGGGGAAAGGGCTGCGCAGCTCAAACAGCAGTGTGTGCTTGCTGCCATAAAAATGGTAAACAGTATGTGTAATATTGTGTGTATATATGTATATTATGTGCAGTATAAATGGTAAATAATATGTGTAAGGCTGTTGGAGTGCAGCCGTGGAAACAGGCAGTTCTTCACTTGGGGAGAAAAACCCAAGACTTTGTGTCCCAATTTTCCAGTCAGTTCAGTACTAATACTAGTCTTAATGCTCCTTAATGCTGGTTATTCCAGCATCTTGCCCTTACAGCTCTCTCCTAACTGATTAGCAGATAAGTGAGGCAAATTTTTGTCTTCTAAAATCAATCATACCTGATATGTCATTATACTCAACAGACTAAACATACTGAAAATCAGTTTTTCGTAAATATGTGCATAGGTGGTCCATAGATGACCATCAGATGGATGCAGTCTTCCTTACTGGACCCTGCAAATATTTAAAGTCAAGTAGCACATAATATTTTTAATATTAGAAACTTCGAGGTTCATTTAAAAAGATGCAGATGTTTCAAAATCAATACACATTTCCGAAAAGATGAAGGTCATTTAACGGTGTGTCCAAGTGAGAAGTGTAACACAGTAACTCAGCGCGTGGCAGTTGGACCTTTTGGAAGATTTTGAAGATTCCCTGGCTTTAACCAGGAGCACCTGCAGAGTTTTTCCATTGCAGGACATGCTCTGAAAGGTCAGTGCTCACACATGCCCAGCGACCCTCCCAGGTAACATCATACAAGGCCACACATCATATGCAGAGCCTCAATACACTTCATATTTCTCAGCAACGCTGAAGTGAAAAAAAACTCACCTAGAGTTTGCCAGTATGTGTCACCCTGTGGTTTGGAAACCAGATTTGTCTTTAAGCAGACGTCTGTTACAACAATGCTTGTTTGCTTGCAATGCAGAACTGCTTGACTGTGTATGGTACTGGGAAAAGGACAAAAATAACATTTGCAATATCTCTCACAGTTTGAATAATTTAATGGATTCTTGAAAAGATCCCATTCATGCATAGTATCAACAGATGTGACCCTTCCTCTTGTGTGGATTTAAATCCCTGTCATTAATCTCAATCCTCACCTCTGCCCAGGCTGATTGTATCACATGGAGAATAACCCGTGATGATAAAGAGCAGTTTGTGCAAAATGAGTGAAATAAGCATATTGTGAGGGATTTTACTGTAATTTATAGCATATGAAAATTTGCCCTTCAGGGGACTGTAAATCAGTTCAGATCTATGGGGTTAGTCTACCCTAAACAAAAAGATAAAAGAAAGGGTGTGAACTTTTCCAGGTATTAAAAAAATGAATTCTTTGGGGACTGTTAACTGGAAACAGCTGTTTTAAAAATGTGCTCAGAACTGTCCCTGCAAAGTTTCTCAGCCTTACGTAGACAGTCACAGTCAAAGATTTAATAATGGCAAGTTTCTCTTCACTTTTCACAGTTTGGAGAAATGTAACAAACTTCAAGCTGTTTTTGCCATCACTTTACGAATATCTTTTTTTTTTTGAATCTTTATCTTTATAGTGGAAACTTCTTTCTTTCAGCTGGGCTTCCTGAGAAATCTGAAAATGTGGCAAAAACAGGGACATGCTGTGCCTCCTGCAAGGAATTCCATCAAATAAAGCAGACGGTTTTACAGCTGAAGCAAAAGGTATGAACACTGATCAGTCATGTCTTTACCAGACCTGCATGTTTTACAACAACTGATGTTAATTTCAGTGTTTGGAGCTGTCACTGACATGTGGTCCTTGTACATACCAAGAGGATGGCAATGTATTTTAAAATCATGTAGGAATGGCATCACTCCCTTACGCTTCTGTACGACTTATAACCAGATTGCTCCCCAAGTTCATGGAGCTGTGTTACCAAGCTCAGGGTAACAGAGTCTGGCAAACACCCATCCCAGGCTGAGCCCAGGTTTCTTGGCAATCTGTGCTGGCCTGAGCTTTTCATTCACTCTGAACACACAGGATTTTGCACATGATCCACATTCAGAGTAAGCAAGTGCAAGACATTTCATAGATGTGGGAACATGATTTTGCATTAATAAGGGTGCTGATAAAGGATTCTTGACAAATAGGTGTGGGAGTAAACAAAAACATCACTAGCTTTAAACATGACTTCCCTTTCAAAAAAGAAAAACCCTCAGTCACAAACCTTTTATTTGTCTTCACGTGTTTCCTTGCAAGTAGAGAACAATGCATTTAGGAATTTTCCCTGGACTTTAATTGCTCCTATATGTAGCTTCCTTTTGCACTTTATTAGGATTGAAATAATGGAAAGACCCAGACTCAGATTTGGAAAGCCAAATGCAGGGATGCAGGTGTAATGCCTTTTCTAGTGACATCTCCTTTGAGGTTCTCTCAAACTGAAGTTCTCTGTAGGAATATTCTCAGCAATTCATGCTGACAGGCTGTAATTATTTCACCCAGGGTACTCAATTAATTTCATTCCATTGTGTCAAAACACAATTTGGTGTATTCACTCACTGCATTTGATGTTACTTTATTTAATATCAGGAAGAAAGAAATCTGCTTCATTAAAGTGAAATTCACTGAGGCTGGAGATACTCTTTATCTCCAAAATCTCAAAACATCATATGTTCCTTCTGAATCAGTATGAACACAAATGTGGACGTGACAGAATTTCACATGTGAGGGAAATTTTGTTTTTCAAGAAAATGGTAGCGGAGAGGTTTAAAAAGGATCCATGCTTCTGAGTGGCTGTTTTTCCAGCTGTTGTCCGTGATGCTGAGCAGGCTTACACTGACCTCCAGGGAAGGACCTGGGGGTCACATTGTTGACCACATTGTTTGCTGCAAGAACAGATTGATGGAATTAATGGAAGCTTTCTGTGTCTAACTTCTGCTGTTAGATGCTTGTGCTCAAAACTCATTCCAGGAAAACTCAGACCACTGACACCTGTCACTGTGGGCATTTGTACAGTAGCTGTGGACAAATTAAGCAGCTCACTCTTCCTTCATAGCTAAGTCCTGTCATAGTCCATAACTTAATTTTTCCCCCAGTATCTTCCTAGTGAGACTTGATCTATTTGGCATCCTCGGGGGGAACCCACTGGGTTGTGCTCCACACAGAAAGAGCTGGAAGAGAAGGTTCCCAACACCCTCAGCAACTTTTACCCCACAGAGAGAAGAGCTTTTGTCTATGCTGAGTGGAGATCTGGCCCCATGGTGCTTCTCTGCCCAGGGAGACATCAACCCTCATGTTTCACCAGCCACTCCCCGTGGCCAAGTTCTTCTCGGGAGGATGCCTGTCAATAGCTGCAGTTAAAGCTGTTCTGTTTTGCATAGAAAAGTTCATTTCTGTCTGCCAGGGAGACAGTTTATGAAATGAGTCTTCAGTCTTGTGGTTAAGGCTTTCAGATTTTATGAACTTTATTCAAAATTGTGGTTAGCAGAAAAGCCTGTCATCCAATGAGATGCATTGTCCTGATAGACTAGAGGTCTGTGGGCAGTCCTAGATTGATCTAAGACCTTGATGAAATATAGAAGAGTGGAAAGCTGAAAAACTGAGGGGAAAATATCTGGCATGCTGACACATGGCCAACAATTAAAAAAAAAACAACAAGTAGGTTTGATCCTATTGCACAGATGTGTTTAAACATCTTAATTAGAAGGCCATGTTCCAAGTCAGTCCTGACAAGCACTGTCCAATTTTCTAAACCACAGACCTCCTAGAAACTATGCAAAACTCCAAATGCAGCATGCAAGACAGCACATGGAAGTCTTGTTTCTAGAACAATCTTTCTTTAGAATTTACCCTTGCTAATGTGTGCATGCACATGGAAAAAAACCCATTGTTTTCCAAGGGCCATTAAGATTTGGAGCTGTGGATGGAGAAAGCCAAGGTCACCCTGTACTAGGATCCTGGTTCAGCTAAAAGGTGAAACAGAAATTAGGCCAGTGGATATAGCCAATACCTAAGAGGATGTGAGTCAACAACAAAAACACATGGTTTGGCCCAGTGCATATAACAACCATTTTCTGGCCAGAAGATATCAAAGAGCAGTGAGCTAGACCAGAGCCTGGGTATTTTGGCACTCCTAGTGTATGCTTCAAGTCCAGCTGACTCAGTGGGGAAGCATGCATAGATGCTTTCACAGCAGCTATATGATTTCTTTTCTAACTTGCTCGGTTGTTACAACAGCCTTGCTGGCAGGAACGAGTAAATATTTAAGCATCAGAAAAGAATACACTTCCAAATCCTCTTCATGATGAGTCTTTGCCACTAAATGCACCTTTTTACTCCAGTCTGACCAGTTGCAGTATAACCTGAAGAGTATTCATGGCTGGGTCTATGTACTAAGTGACATTTATTCATCAATTGATATAGCAATAGATCCCCAGAATTAGATATGTTGAGAAACTTACACACAAGCTAAAAAGACTATTTCAATTAATCTGTCACTCAATTGTGGCCACCACTCAGGAGAAGCACTCACTGATGACACTGAAAATATTCTCACAAAAACTACCTTAAAAACATAATACTCTCGAGCAGCCACAGGATTTGACTTTGTGTCTCGGTTTTAGCACGGCAGCATTGGCACTGCAGAGTCCTTGGTTGATTTGTGTCTTGTAGTGGAAGTTGTGCAGCATGAAGGTCCTTGCAAGCCTTTCCTTTGTATCCAGCCAGGAACCTGCTCTGAACAGGGTGGACACACCTCCAGGAAACAAAACTTTGCTGACCAGAGCCAGTCAGTAGACCTTCCCATGCCAATAGCAGACCTGGCCAATGAGGCTGTGAGAGCCCCCAACTACTGAATTTTCCCCTTCAGCCTCAGGGGGAAGGTGCTGTAGACCCACAGAATATCCTTTTATCTTCAGCAGCCCCGCAGTTTTATCCAAGCTGCATTGGCTGGGAAGTTGGCTGAGAAAGCTGCAGGGTCACTGGTAAACAAAGCAAATGTTTTCCTTTGAAAAAGCAGAGATGACAGCTCATCCCAGAGCCATAGATGTGCTGGATCCCCATTTTCTCTGTGAAAAGCAGATTCATAGAAGTGAGCATATAAGAAACATCCTTTGGGACTTCTGTGAAAATATGACCTCATCCAGCCACTGATTTCTGCAGGGGTGGGGTGAATCTATCAAATTCTTGTAAGACTTACATCATGATGCTTAATTTGCCTATAGTGCAGTCATCTTGTCTTTGGAACTGCAATGCTCTCCAAAACCTAACTCTGAAATGGCTGATAAATCCTTGTGTTCCTGTCATCACATTTTGAGTTCCAGTCTCAAAAATCAAACTGGTGTTTTGGAAATGCCACCAGGAACTATCTCAGCATTTCCAACTTCTTTTTTTCCTGACTTTTTTTTTTCAGAACTGTTCTGTGCATTCAACCCCAATTCACAAGCAGCACTGGCTGCCTTTAAATTGTATTCCTTAAGCAATAACTTGTTTGCCAAAGGAAATTTGCCCAGTTCAAATAGGTACTGCAGGTGCATAACGCTGGGGTTTTTCCCTGTGCATTACAAACATTAGGTTTGCAGTAATGGCAGAAGAATGTATGTCAAATAATTACAGAAACATGTAGGAGCCTTGAGAACAGCCCAGCTCAGAGAACTCCAAATAGCTGACGAAAAGCTTTGTCAGATAGCAGGAGTCATCATCTATTTTACTTAATGCAGCTCTCCCAGGCAAATGCTGCAGAATTCAGCATCAAATTATGCAGAGAGCCAAGTCCATTCAAGAAGCAACAAAGCTCACCCAGGGGTAGGTCTGCACTGGTATTGCTGAAATAGTTCCTCAGCTCCATTTGGCAGAGCAAAATCCCTAAGTCTACATGCAGCCACTCACCACTAATAAACTTCTTTCCTCACTGCAGACCAGCCTCCTGGCTTGTCGTCTCCCTTCCGCTGTCTCTGGAGAGACTAAACATTTGAAGAATATTCCTAAACATGTTTAATTATTAAATATATTCAACTGGATAGATGAATGTTTCATGGATAATTAAACATGTAATGGATAATGACACTTTAAACTATAGTGTGCAATTCTCCCTACATTCTCACTTACTTTTTCTTTGTGTCTCTGTGCAGAGCAGATCCAGACCTCTGTTTGGTTAAATAGTGTGGTTACTTTCTAGGGCCAGATTCACAAAGGATTTGGGGTTCTCATTAAAACCTATGGAATGTTAGTGGCTTGTGCAGCAATTCAGAACTTAAATATCCGAGCAAATGTTGCCCTGAGAAAAGGCAATGAATGAATAGAGGAAACTTCAAACCAGGAAAAATAAGTTTCCTGAGAAGCAGTAATGAGACTCAAGTTTTTCAGAACTTGTTGCTGTATCTCTCCTGAATTTCCCCTGTCCTCTGTTGGATTGGCTTGCAGTATTTCCACAGTGACTTGAAAAGTGAACAGACTCACAGAATAAGAATGTTTTTCTGATTATATCAATGAAGGATATGAATTAACATTTTATATTTTCCTGAAATATTTAAATAGGTGTTTGTTCACTTGAAATCTTAAATAAGAATGTGATTTATCAGGCTGAACAATAAAGGTCTCACATAGATTTTTTTGTTGTTTTGGCAGGTTGCTTTGCTGCCAAATAATGCTGCTGATCTTAGCAAGCAAATCACTGGTGAAAAAGTGCTTGCCTCTAATGCATATATCCCTGGCCCCCCAGGCCAGCCTGGCCAACCAGGCCCTCCAGGTAAGACCAGAGAGGTGTGTATGTGCTAGGACTAAAAACGTAAACTTCAGTCTTCCAGTGTGATCTGATTTCATATGTTTCACATTTTGATTGATATATCATTTTTGCATTTGTGCTAAATTTTAAAAAAAAAGAACTTTATGGTTGTTATGGTCAGCCTCTGCCAATTGTCTGACATCATCCATTGTGAATCCATGTGTTTCTTGGCATGCAAGCTGTGTTTGTCCTGTACATGTTAAATTTCTCCCTCTCCCTGGGATATCTCACCTGCTTCACTTGTCATTTCCTGTATTTTAACCCTGTCTTAAAACACTCTCTGTTTCATTTCAGGAGTATCTATTGCTTTAGTTCACTATCAGTTGTAGAGGTGAAAATGTGCTTTCAGTTTGCAGGGGTTTGTGCCAACTCTTTTATTTTTCCTTGCCTGATTTGCAAGGATTCATCTGTTGGTTTTATGTTGTATTCCAGATTCAAAGGAATATGAAAAGAAAATTATAACTCCACTCACACCTTCTTTGCTAGGTTATAGATTGAAATAATGCAAAAAACAGGGAGCTCCTAAAGCTCAAACTTAATCCAGACACCTTGCAGCTGGCAGCCAGCAATACTCAAAATTTTGTGAATTCTGTTGAATGCAGATCTAATTTTGGGTTAGCAATAAATCCAAGGAATTTTAGCATTGTGCTGGATTTCAGAAGGATTCTTACAAAGGACTGGCGACTATTCCTTACAAAGCTTGATTTACTCCCTTCTGAACTGCACCCCATCCTCCCATTTTTACCCCTTTTGCAGTATTGCTTTGTTTTCTGTGTCTTTATCTCATTTTCCTGGAGGATGAGTATCTTCGGTCTTCAGTTTATTATAAGTGCAAGGGCAGTATGTTTAGAGGTTCTGCAACAGACTCTGAAGGGTACAGCGGGTTGCTTTGCAATCCCTCCAAGGTAGGCCTGACCCCGCAGGTCTCCCACCCCCTGGGTTTCCCCATGACTGAACTGTCCGAGGTACTGTAGAACTCTGCTCCCCCTGAAACCATCCCTGCTCACCTCCCCTGCTGCCCCCGCTCAAAGAGTCACAGGGAGTCATCACTAAACTTGAGTTGACTCCCTTTGAAAATCCTAACTGTACATATCCAATCCTGCTGAATCCTTTTTACTCTGTGCCTTTTATCCTCCATGTCTTCCATGTGCCCTCAGTATGAAGAGAAGTGTTTCCCCCTCTAATCATGAAGTGTTTCACTAGTGACATTTTAGTGGTCTTTGTTGTCTGCAAATGTTGTTTCAGGTACCTGATTTTCTGGTTTACGTTTTCTACTGTTTCTCTTGAGCTAAACATATGTTTTGTTGCATAAGTGCTTCCAAAAAATTAGCATGTTCTGCCGAACCAGCAGAAGCTGAAAACGATATAAAGCAAAATGGAAGAACAGACCCTTTTTTGCCCCTAATACATTGGCTATTGCACTGGGCAAAAGAGAGGCGCAGCCCCCCACTGGAAAGGGCTTGCTTGTGTCTGTCATGTAGATGCCAATGACCCAAAATTCCCGTGACTTTTCTGAGGCTTTCTTTTTATGAGATGTTCCTCAAGTGTAATTTGTTCTTCTTTGTGTGAAAATGAGGCATTTCTGCTTTTCTTTTCATTCCCAGTCTATGTCCCTAAGCACCTGGCAGACTCAAATTCTCGTTATACACAAGATTTAATTGTTTGGTGGTCATCTCTTGTAGCTACTGTGACAAGGGTTGATGCTGTCTCAGATGGCTGCTGATGTGCAGATGCAGATGTATTGGTTGTGTTGTCATGGGTTTGGGTGTGTTAAAGCAACCAGGCCTTTGGGTCTTTAAAAAAATGGTTGTTCCCCACTTCTTGATGAAGTATCCTGAAGGCTTTCCCCAGCAGGTAACTTTTGCCTTTGATTTCAGGGGCTCCAGGACCTAAAGGGAGTCAAGGAGCTCCTGGATTACCTGGACCTCCTGGACAGCCAGGCCCTCGCGGATCAATGGGACCCATGGGCCCATCTCCAGACATTTCACACATTAAGCAGGGCAGACGGGGCCCCGTGGTCAGTATTCTTGTCTCCTGTCATGCACTGCACAATTGCCCTTAACTCCACAACTTGTGAACACTTTCTTTTCCCTTGCAGGGTCCACCTGGCGCCCCAGGGAGAGATGGTAGCAAGGTGAGGAGAGGTACTAATTTCCATAAGATGGGCTCATGCACACGTGAAGTGCAGGCTTGCTGGAGAGACCCTACACACTTGTAGTCACACCCTTTTACCACCTAATTTCCTTTGCTAAGATGAAACCATCCTGTTGTCCCACTTCATCATGTCACCCTTCTGCTATTTTGTGTTTGCAATTCATAAAATCTTGCAAATAGTCCTGCCAGGTTGCATGTCACACAGCATTCTTTTCTTTCTCTGCAGCTCTTTTGGCTTTTCCATGAAAAAAACTTTGATGCTTTAGCCCTTCTCATTCACTGTGAATTCTTCCTGTTCATCAATTCACTTGTTACTGTCCAGGAGAAAGATCAGAAATGCCCCACTCTGCTACCACTAGAATAAGCAACAATTTCCTTGCATTCCTCCTTCACTTCCTTTTCTTTTTCCAAAGAAGCATGAGCTGATGATTCTGGATCTGGGGACAGTAAGGGAGGCTGCAGAGGCAAACGGTGACTTTTCAATTTCCTTTAGTCACAGCAAACTAACTGAGGTGTAATTGATTACAGGGGGAGAGAGGAGCACCAGGACCAAAGGGGATACCTGTAAGTATTCCACACAGGAGGAATTTCCACAACAGAGTGGTGTTGACTACTAACTACAGGTCAGCCAAAAGTTAAAGAAAATACTCCTGTGCCAAGAGAACAGATAATTTGCATACACAGAAAATGTTGTTGGAAACAAAGGAATTGCCTGTTTTCATCCAAATGTTTTTGCCTACAAACCTCTTCCCTTACTGGGTGTGCGACCAAAGGCCAGTGAGTACATCTCAGCCATACAGTGGCACTGAGACACCCTTAGAAGGCAGGACCATGCATGGTGCTACTTAGTACAGTTCTACCCCTGCTCTCAACGGGAATTTGATCCCTGGAACCTTTTAAAATCCTGCCCCTCATCTCTCTCAGATTTGGGAAACTATAGGTTTTGAGTTCAGAAGAAAGAACAAGTATTGACAATCTGTTTTCAGGTGAACTTGTTTAAAAAAACTCTAGGGGTCCCCAGCACAGGAGGGACATGGACCTGTTGAAGCAAGTCCAGAGGAGGCCACCAAGATGATTAGAGGGCTGGAGCACCTCTCCTATGAGGAAAGGCTGAGAGAGCTGGGATTGTTCAGCCTGGAAAAAAGAAGGCTTCAGGGTGACCTAATTGCGGCCTTCCAGCACCTGAAGGGAGCCAACGAGGAAGATGGAGAGGGACTATTTACAAGGGCATGTAGTGACAGGACAAAGAGGAATGGCTTCGAAATGAAAGAGGGCAGGTTTAAATTAGATATTTGGAACAAATTCCTTACTGTGAGGGGGGTGAGGCACTGGAACAGGTTGCCCAGAGAAGTTGTGGATGCCCCATCCCTGGGAGTGCTCAAGGCCAGACTGGACGGGGCTTTGAGAAACCTGGTCTAGTGAAAAGAGTCCATGCCCGTGGCACAGGTGCTGGCAGTACATGGTCTTTAAGGTCCCTTCCAATCCAAACCATTCTATGATTCTATGAATATACTTACGGTATTTTCTCATTGGTGGAGTAGATTTTTAAGAGTGTGCCCAGCAGAGTGCGCTCAGTATTAAACAGCTAATTCTACTGTGTGAAGTCAGCTAAAAAGAAATAATGATTTTCTAAAATCAGGTACTCTGCATTGTAATTGCCAATATACTTAGTAAGTGATGGACAGCAGCAAGGTTATTCTACTGAAAAGACACTTGCCAAATAACAGCTGTCTTAAAAGAATTTGTTGATTAATCATTCTAAGAATGTTATTTCTGTCAGTTTAATAAGCAAGAAGACAAGGAACCAAGATTAATCTCCTCTATTCCCATGAGGTGTCAAGATACTCTTATGAAGCAAAGGAATTGTAAAGTGACAAAAGGGCTGAGCATCTTGTAAATGTAGGCTCTGTCTGCAAAAACATTTGATTCTTTTGAAAATTGTTTCCTGAGCAAAGTTGGTTGAAAACCAGACCATTGGCTTTTGGCAACTGGTATAAAGCAGTATTTTACTGAACAACCCTTGCAGGAGTAATTCTATCAGACAGCTTGAAAACTGTAAGAGCAAGGTGGATTGTTATTAATGGCAGTGCCTTGTGACTGCAGGGCCCACCGGGTTCATTTGATTTCCTATTGCTGATGATGGCAGACATCAGAAACGACATCGCTGAGCTGCAAGAGAGAGTGTTTGGACACAGGACTCATTCATCAACAGAGGAGTTTCCATTACCTCAGGAATTCACAAACTATCATGACACAGTGGATTTTGGATCCGGAGAAGACTACAAACCACGGGCAACATCCAGAAATGCCAGGATACAGAAGGCAGACCATCCTTAGCTATGCCTACTGAAAAACAAAGCCTCTTCAGAATTCTTCAATATAAAAAAATGCACTGACAATGTAATACGTGTGTGTATATATATATATATGTATATATATATATGTATGTATGTATGTATGTGTATATATATATATATATATATATATAATTTCCCAGTTTTCTTTCTGCTTTTCCTGAACCATGCTGCCTGTACTGTAGCTTTCCTGGTTCATGGTAGCCTCCTTGCAGAAATTCCATACCGCCAAGCCTGCACTGTGCATTGTACCTAGACTTTCAAAAAAACCTTCTTAGCATATAATATGATTAAGGCATGCTCTAGCTAATAACACAGACCACAGCATTCCATCTGCCTACTTTGCATTCTATGTCCAAATGACCCAGTACCCAAATTTTGCCAGGGACAGAGGGTTAGCTGAACATCATCCCTGAATGATGTCAATAACAAACACCTTGGTCCACAGTTACTTTACGAATGCAAATAAATTATACCACTGAACTCGAGTCTCCAGCTACTGTCCCCAGGCTTAGGAGAGTGTGAGAAGTGGATCCCTGTTTCACAGTGGAGGCCATCTGTGAGACATGTCCTCTATTATGCCTCATCATGGCAGAAAAAGGCAAAAAAAAATATGTTGAAGGGTTAAACAAGGGTGCTGCTGCTTGATCTGGAAATTATTTGGCTTTGTGTTGCTAGAGTATCATTCAAAGACAGTCAAAAGATGTGTTTGTCTTAAACAAACACTACTTTTTCTTCACCATTGTTCCACTGCTCAGTGTGAAGGCCAGTTTTCCTTCTCAACAGATTCATGTTGGATACATTACACAAAGATGAACAAGATAAGGGGGATGTTTAAAGCAGGAAACCAAATCAAAAGTGAATCAAGCAGGCTTATTGGCAAGCACAAAATATATCCCAGCCTTGCAGAAAGAGTCCGATTCTGACATCCTGCAGGTGCAGGTCTTCCTTGGTGAAATTCTGAAGTCTGAGTGAAATCAACACCAGAGAGAAGGCCTCATGTTTGCAAAGAGCTTCCATCTGCTTTGCTCCTCTGCTGCATGAGACCAAACTAAATGGCTTTCACCAAACTGGAACACGGAGTGGCAGCATGTTTGGCTGGGTGTGTGAGGAGTGTGAGTAGGTGCAGGAGTGCACATGACAAAATATTTCAACCGGTACGAGGATGGCTAAGGTGAGGTACTGCACATGGGATCCTATATTGTGAATGGGGATAAAAGGGAGTGCCCTTTATTTACACTGGAAAATTGGATGCACAAGTTATACCATACCTCATGGATGATGTATGTTGCCATTTCTTTTGGATTACCACGGCTGCTGAGGACTTTGCCATGCTTAGAATATAAAGGAGTATATTAAGCACAAAATTTCCATGTTGAGTCTGTGTAGCTGCTACTTCTACAGTATGTTTAGTGTTCAGTAGTGTCCATGTTACAAATGCAAAGAAAAAGTTGTTATTTTGCCATGTTTTCCAGGGCTTGCATGTTCTAGTAGAATAAATACAGGTGAAAATATAAGAAGGGCCTTTTCAGATAATACATAAAGGCTTGGATTCCCTTCCATATTCTCTGGGCCAAAAGATAGTTGGTGTAATCCTGAGAGCATCAGTACAGGTCAGGCTGTATAAACAGCTGGCTGTCTAGCCTTTTCTATAACTTCTGTGCATAGTCTTAAGAGGATGTGCTCATTCTTGTAGCCATTTCCCAATTTCTCACTGCCACTAAGCCACAAGCAAGGGCATTAGCTTTTAAGAACATGAGTGTTCTGTATTTCTTTTCATGTTATATCTGTATCAGTATCTACAAAGTAATGCCTAAGTTGTGGGGATAGCTGAAAAAAAATTTTAGTGATCTCACCCTGTGGTCCTTGGGCTTCTCCTCTGTCTGGGAGGAGCTCTGCCAGCAGCTGCAGATCCAAGTAATCTTGTGAATCACATGGTAAGGGAGACTTGAGGAAGGAACCTGTGGCCAACAGAGGGACGGTCTTATATGCAGCAGGCTCAATAAAACCTCAAAGACAGTATGAACTGAGGCATTTATGTCTTATTTTCTTAATTTCAAGCAGGCAACGGAGTATAAATTACATCATTTATGAATATGCAATTTTAATCAAATTTGTTAAATGTCAAATGTTGTACTTTTAAATCTAGCAAATTATCGAACTCTTGCATATGTTTACCACTGCACCCTGTTGAATCAGGCTGGTTCCCACTAGAGAATTAGTAGCTGCAGGTTTTTGACCATGAGATACTGAATGATCTAACTTATGTTAGATGAGTCACTTCCTACATTTCAACTAAATTCTATTGCCCTCTGCCCACAAGGTGATGTATTCTAAAACAGGCACTTATTTTAATTTTAAGTTCTGCTTTTCCAAATAGAGACACATACCAAATGAGGAGTTCCTACAGTTTGACCATCAAATTCAGGAAGAGGTAACAACTGCCCTGCTGTGTGTAAGTATCCAGGGAAAGGCTATTCCGAGACTGGACCAGAAAAGCAGATAAAATACATATTTCACTGTAAGTACAGAAAGTTGTCCTAGAGATTCTTGAATATAAACATAGCACATGTTTACATGCCTTTCTGAGTGGAAACCTCAATGACTTCCCTTCCTGGAGCTGGCATCATTGGTTTTCATAGTGCTTGCTTCATTAAAAAAAGGTCACAGAACATGTTCCTTGTGTTTGCCCTTGTCCTTACCCTCCTCTGTCCAGATTTTCTGCCTCAAAACTGTTTGAGTGTCAACAGCAAGGAGAGGCAAAGACAAGTCCACCCGACATGATATAGGAATTCCAGCAACAAGGAGAGTCCCTCTGAGCCCAGCTGGCTGGGAAGGGTCAGCCTTCCGTCTGCATCCAGCAGAGATCTTTGCATAGAACTTTCTCATTTCTGATTAACTGTACGGTAATTCATAACACATTGTATCAGAAACATTTCATTCAGATTTTGCGGTAAACACATAGTCTCAGAAAAGTGTCATTTTCTTCAGCATACCCAATGTTTCATACAGCCAGAGCAGAGGAATCATTTCCAGTCTTAAGTTTTGTTACTGGTAGCCAGAGAGGTCATTACCTTGCAAATTATTTATTACTCTGTGGCTCCAAAAATAACAAACTCTCCCAAGAATCCAAAACAAGAAAGTACAAACTTCTACACTCATGGCTAGTCTCATTACTAGGCTCATGCACATGACAACTTTGTTTCATATAAATGCTATGTATAATTTTATTAGAAATAAATATTATTTTGATGTTAAGACATCAAGTTATAAGCAGAAGGATAATAAAGAATTTGTTATTTTATTAATATTAGAAATATATTTAATGGAAACATTTGCAAGAGTGTGTAGTGATGGGAAAATTCTGGTTGTTAATGGGTTTAACAAAATCGTGAATCTTGAAAAACGTTTTCTTTCAACACTATGCCAGGTACATAAAGGTTTAGTCTTTCTTGCACAGCTGTAGTTCTGACACACAAGAATTCCTATATAGTCAGGCTAAATTAGGAAAAGGAGAGGAAAATTGATTGTAAATAGAATTAGGGTAATGCCTGGAGTAACTGTTGCATCACAGCTTGCGTAGCCTTCTGCCTAGAAGTATTTCAGGGTTAATGTACCAAGTCCCAGAGCAGCAACAAAAGATGGGGATGGGGTCCAATTCTCTGTTAATTTCACATTAAAAAAACCCCATATGTTTGTTCCTTTTACACATTCCAATAACTATACTGTTCACTTTATTTATATATGAAATACTAAAATGTGTATAAGATGACTGTGATTTTATGATGTATTCGTAATAACAAAGATATTTTTTCTTACACTGTTGGTAGCTGCTTCTTTGTTACACATCGCCCTTTCTCTGAAACGCAGTGATGTTGGCTTGAAGAAACAGATGGCAGGAAACCTCCTTACGCTGCCTTCTAGCGTTTTCCTTGGAGCTGAACAATACGGTCATAGTTCTTTGACTCTGGGGCACGTGCTCTTGCAATCTAGGGTGGGTTTCAGTCTTTGCGGGAATAAAGCAAACAACCACCTCTGCTCTGTGGACGGATGGTGGCTCCAGTGCCACATCAGGGCTGCATGAGGCCGGATACAGCAGCCCCACCCCACGCTGCCAGTGTGTGCAGCTTCTGCACAGCCTGGGGATGCGGTACGGGGGTGCGGAGCTCTCTGGCATCCCGCCACCAGTGATGGGGAAAAGAGGGAATAGCACACAGGCTCCATCAGGCCTTGCCTGCCCCTCGCACGCACCCGGTCGAGCCCCTCCCCGCAGCCCCAGGAGCATCCTGCAGGCTGTGTCCGACAGCTGAGGGGCAGCGAGGAGCCCAGCTCGCCCCTTCCACCCTGCCTGCCCAATGCCTCAAGGGCAGCCGCAGGGCTGGCACCTCGCCAGGCTGACTGTCATCCCCGGCAGGATCCGACTCCACCACCAGGATCCAGGATCGCCGATATGCGGGTAAACGTGTAAACAAAGTAAATGGTGGAAGCAAAATGTTAAAGACAAAAATCTATTGTTAGCAGAGCTAAGAATGAAAAGGTAGACAAAGGAGTTCCCAGTTTTACCGGGAATCCTGCTAGGAGTATTGTTCCGTGACTGTATGATGATGATAAAGAACAGAACTGTCAAGAATTCAGGAAAAGCAGAATCTCAGTTACTTGATGTCTCTATTTGGGGAAAGCCAGACGGTAGTCATATGACATGATGATGCCGTCCTTTTAATTTTAACCAGTTACACAGCAGTGTATTAAAGTTAGACATTTTAAAATCTGCCCGTTTAATTAGCGCACACCCGATAGTTTTAGAAAGAACTAACAGAGGACCGCCGGGACACGGGATCGCCGCGGCGCGGCTCCTTTGCGGCCGCAGCAGCTCCCAGCTCCGCCGGCTCTGTCCCGGCTCCCTGTCCCGGCTCCCTGTCCCGGCTCCCTGTCCCGGTGCGCGGCTGCGGGCTGCACTGCATGAGGAAAAGCAATGCCAGCAGCGTGCGGGAGGTGATCCTGTCCCTCTCCTCAGCATGGAGCGCTGTATCCCGTTCCGGGCTCCTCAGCCCAAGAGAGACATGGAGCTTCTGCAGCGGGTCCAGAGGAGGGTCACAAAAATAATTAAGGGACAGGAGCATCCCTTACGAAAAAAGGCTGAGCCAGCTGGGCATGTTCAGCCTCAAGAAGAGACGACTGAGCGAGTACCTCATCAAAGCCTGTCAGTATCTGCAGGGAAATGTCAGAGGATGGAGCCAGGCTCTGCTCGGTGGGTTCGCGCAATAGGACACGAGGCAACGGGCAGAAGCCGATGCACAGGAAGTTCCACCTGAACCTGAGGAAGAACTTCTTTACTGTTCGGGTGACCGAGCACTGGAACAGATTTCCTGGAGGGGCTGCGGAGTCTCCCTCATCGGAGACACTCAAGAACCGCATGAGCGCGCTCCTATCCCGTGTGCTCCAGGACGACCCTGTTCGAGCAGGGAGGCCGGACCAGGTGTCCCGCCGTGTCCCTCTCCAACCCGACCCGTTCCGGGATGGCGGGATTGTGTGGCTGTGACTACAGTTCCCGGCGCGCTGCGCGGCGCCCGGGCGCTGCCGGGAGGAGGCGGCGGCCGGGGCGGGCGGGCGGTCGATCGGCGGGATGCGGCTGTCGGTGGCGGCCGCCATCTCGCATGGCCGCGTGTACCGGCGGCTCGGGCTCAGCCCGCGGTCGCGCCTGGACCTGCTGCGGAACCTGGTGACGGCGCTGGTGCGGCATGAGCGCATCGAGACGCCCTGGGCGCGGGCCGACGAGATGCGCGGCTACGCCGAGCGGGTGAGCGGCGGCACCGCGCTGGGCAGGGCCGGGCCGGGGGGCGGCGGGCGGCCGAGGCACCCTCACCCGCCGCCTCCTTCCTGACCCGCCGCCTCCTTCCTCCCCGCAGCTCATCGACTACGCCAAGCGGGGGGACAAGGACGAACGCGCCATGCGCATGGCGGATTTCTGGCTGACCGTAAGTACCGCCCAGCCCCGCACCCCCGGGTCCCGGCCCGGCGCGGTGCCGGGGCTGAGCGTGCCGCCCCGCAGGAGAAGGACCTCATCCACAAGCTGTTCAAGGTGCTGGCGCCCCGCTTCCAGCCGCACCCCGGCGGCTACACGCGGCTGCTGCAGATCCCCAACCGGGACGGGCTGGACCGCGCTAAGATGGCGGTGATCGAGCTGAAGGGGAACCCGCTGCCGCCGCTCGTCCGCCCGCGCCGCGACTCCGACAAGACGCTGCTGAACCAGCTGCTCAAGGGATACCGGCAGGACGCGCAGCGGGCGGCCGCCGCCCGGGGAACGCCTGTCTAGGGTCCCCCTGTGCCCCGAGCGGGCTCCAGGGGAGCTGCCCGCCCACCAGGGTGCTGTCCTGGGGCATGGGAAGGGAAGGTGTGTCAGGAGGGCTGGAGGGTGATGGAAGTTGCCGTGGCGAGGGCTGAGTTTACTGGCTGCTTCCAGTGGTTTGGATAGAGACTCAGCAGGAGAAGGAAATCGAGCTAGGAGCCCTGATGGTTTATATTCTCTGTGTAAATAAACTTTGTTCAGAAAGGCAGTTTGCTTGTATTTGAATTGCATTCGGAGAATCATCTAAGTCGGAAAAGACCTCTGAAGTTATCAAATCCAACCTATGACCAAACACCACCAGGACAACCAGACCATGGCATTAAGTACCATGGCAGTAAGACATCCAGTCTTTCTTTTAACACCTCCAGGGACGGTGACTCCACCACCTCCTGGGCAGACCATTCGTGTCTGTTCACCCTTTCTGTGAAGGAGTTCCTCCTAATGTGCGACATAAACCTCCTCTGGAACAGTTTAATTCCTGTGCTTGCAAGTTAGTAACTTATTCTAGAAAAAAATGGGCATGTTAGAGTTTGTGGTCCCACGTGTCTGCTCTGGAGCATCAGCACTTCACTGTGTCAGAGCTACAAGTGTGTTCTAGGAGCCAGTGTTCAGCATTTCAGGGCAGAAAGTTTGGTGAAAAGTAAGATACTTCTGCTGTTTAAAAAGCGCTGAATGCAAATAAGGTGGTAACATTGAGCTAAGTCCTATAAAGAGACAACCAAAGGAACTCGTCTTATTATAAGGTGATAACATAGGCAGGAGTCATAGTAATCTCTAGCAAGAGCTTGACAGACACGCCAGCTTCAAGTGCAGGATTGCAAGAAATCTCTGTATTGCTCTATTAGAACAAAAACGGGGAGTAGCAGAACTTTTTCAGAGTGATATAACTACTGAGCAATAAGAATCTTAAATTGTTAGCTTTGTCTCTGATTTCAAGCATGGCTAGTACTTGAAAGTCCTAGCTATAACTTTGAAGTGAAAAAGCCCAAAACAAAACCAACCCAAATGTAAAATCACAGGAAAGAATACCGGGTTGGAACGGACCTCAAGAACACCTGGCCCATCCTTTCCTGGCAAAAAACAATGGAACCAGTGTGGCTTCCAAAACCTTGTTGCATTTCTTCCTCCCAAGTTTCACAAACTTAAGACATTTAAAAGGGTGATCCTGTGTAGCAAGTTAATTGTATGGAAAGACAAAAAAACCCCATTACGTATTCTCTCTTTGGGGCATTTATCTCACACAGTATCAGTTCTGTTTTAATAAACCCCAGTGAGAAATTAAAGATGGGTGGTACTGCTTAAGGAAGAAGAAAAAACAGTTGAACTGTTAAAAGGTCAGTGTTCAGACAGACCTTAGTCTTTATGTTTCTAATAAGCTTGAAATTGTCCTCTTTCAAGTTGACCATATTCAAATAGATGTTTTCTGAACAAAACTGATGTGAAACACCCACATTATTAAAAGTCCATGCTGAGGCTTTAACAAAATACAAAAATGCCTTTAAAAATGCATTTAATGAGGAAAACAAGTCACACTCCCATCTGCTTGACCTTAAGTTAATAATCTGAGTATACTAAAGTGCAGAAAAGCTAGAAGCTTCTAAGCTAAATCGGGGGAAATCCTTGATACAGATTTTTTTTATGTACAAATGCTTTTTTTGCAGTATCTGTATGAACATTAGGGCAGCTAACGAAGCATTCATCATCTCATGAACACGCTGTGTAGTCCCTCTCAATGCAGTGCTGCTCTATGTCCCTGAACATTTTCTAAGATTGTGGAAGCTTCTACCACAAAGGTGGTTGTCCTGCCAGTCTGTCTTGTACTCAGGTGGGTCAGGCTTTCAGCTGCCTGTAGAGGAAAAAAAAAAGGGGAATTTCACAATTAATATGGGAAATCTGTCCTTACTATTCCCGTATATCCTGGCTGCCAGCATCAGGCTGCCTCCATCACCCTTATAACCACACACAGCTCCATATGGTCACTTCTATGTCCTGTCCCCTTCCACCTCTGGAAAATAGATGCCTACCTGACTGCAGCTGTGAGACTCCGGTACCAGTCATGGATCTCTTGTTGGTTGCTGGACATCAACAGCAGTGTCTTGTGTGGAAAGGAAAGCTGAAAGGCAAACAGAATCTGTGGCATTCCTTGCCAAGGCAGCAACTCCAGTAAAAGGAAGGTCATCACCACTGAATTCAGTCCCTGTATGCTGATTTTCACCCTTCTGCTTCCCAGATAGAAAAATTTAGCCTTAATACTGGGTGAAGCCAGAGGCTGTACAGCATAGGACAAATGCCAGTCTTCTCCATTGTTTCCAGTTGCAGTTGATAGCTCACTTTGACCTGTTTGGAGGTGAGCAATTCTCAGCAGCTCATCATCGAGTTTTCTACCATATTCCAAGCTGTCCCTAGGGGTCCTTCCACTACCATCATCCACAGGTCATAGCTTGCTCAAAGAGTTCTTTGTCATAGCTCACAAAAAAAGCTAACACAGCCCCAGGTGCAACCTTGGAAGAACTGACCTTGAAACCCCTGCAGAAGACTCTGGCCCCTGTCATGGAATCTGCAGCCCTCAGGGAGTTAGGTAAACAACATCTGTTGTAATAACACCCACATCTTCTTCACTCTCTGTTTTTCTACGTGTTCAGTCTGTAGTCAGTGTAATGCTACGTATTCATTGTCATGGGACTGTGGGGCTGCCCCCCAAACCTGTGGCTCTGATTAGGGCATGTCAGAGTCCTAGTGGAGCTCCTCACCTGACCCAAGTGAAGCAACCAGCAGCCTGTAACCCCAGAAGGTGCAGGAGGCTCTATGCCATGAAAGGAAAAGTACTTGCATCACTCAAAAAGGGAAGGGTTGCCCTAACTCAGACTCATTCACTGCATTTTGTCACCCCTGTCATCATCTCGGTCCTGCTTCTGCTGAGACAGCTGCAGACCTGCTTCCAGGTCTGACTCCACTGGCGCTTCTGCCTGGCACAGGTGGGAAGACTTACACTGAGGAGCCCTCCCTGGCTCTGCGTGTGGCCGAACACTTTATCCACTGAGCACTGGTGCAGTGGGTAGACAGCCTGGCAGGCCAGTTTGTTCGAGTTCAGCGGGTGCAGTGGGTGGCAGGGCTTCGCTGCAATGAGGATATCAGAGAACAGGAAGAACATCCTGCGCTTCAGTTCTTCTCCCTTTGAAGGCACCACCAAAAGCCAGCCTTCCCGGATGTACCAGCGCCCTGGGCATGCAGGGGAAACAGAGACAGCTGTGAGATCTGGGGAAGGGTGGGAGGGAATAAAAAGGAAAGGATATAATGAGACAAACAGGAACAGAGTGTGAGCCACCCTTGTAGGTTGTCGTGTTCTGCATCAATTCCAGCCACTAGAAGGCACTGGATGTCAGCTGGGTCCAGTCCACCACTGTGGATAACACCGGTGCAGAAGCAGTAACCAGCCCAAAATGCTTAGTATATGAGGAACAGCTGAAGATATTATGAATCTGCTATGTTAATTAAGAGTATATTATCATATGCAAGTCTGTTTAAAATGATCAGAATAAAAACACGGTTTGAAAACAGTATGCATACCTTTAATTAACATAAGCCTTCAGAAAACGCAGCATGAACTCTCTTAAATTGTGTTGCCCAGTTGTTTGTCATTAGTGGTGAAACAGAAGCTAGTTTCAGCTTTGAACATTTATTATTTTTTCCTTGTTTTGTTTGTGTGTGCTAATTAAATAGATAAACTCAAACCTTCCTCCCCAAAACCAAAACAAAACCATGTTTCACAGGTCATCTAACTATGTACAGACCTGCAGTAGCCAAGAGATTACAGATTGCAGATTACTGTTCTAAAGAGAAGGCATCAAAGGAGATACAAAATGAGAAAGATCTGAGTAGGCAACCTTATCAACCTCTCTTGCAGAACAGAGTCCAGTAATCATCCACTTGTGAAATGAATTGTGGTAACACAAGAAGAAAAGAAAGCAGCAGGAAAATAATAAAAACAATTCAATAAGCCTAGCTGTAAGCAGCAATTTAAAAAATTGAATAGTGAAATAAATGAAATAATTAAAGCAGGACTTCTTACTAGGATTATTTTGGAAGATAGCCACCAACTCATGGGAATTATGAAGACCCCTGCCAGTAAGATTACTTATAAAAATGTAAAGCCATAACAAGGTATTGCCACCTGGTCTTGTCTAGGAAACATCTGCAGGGAATTTCAGTCACTCTTTCATGCCTTAGCTTCTGCATGAGCTATTAAGAACCTTTTAGAAAAAAACCCTCGGTTTCGTTTTTATTATGGATTGTGTCTTATTAGCATGCTACAGTCACGAAACAAAGAGGCAAGTGGATTCATGCTTAGCTTACTCCACAGGAACCACTCCTCTTATCAGAATAAGAAACTGAGGAAGAGAAGGGTGAGGTGCAGGAACCAACCCCAGTTTCAAAAAACAAATGGGAGGAAGGTGTCAGCAGCATGGGGCTGGACTGGGAGCTGTTTCCCTCAGGCTATTCTGTGATCAGACTCACAGGCATACAATCTGACCCAAACTGTACTGGAAGTCTTGGAATATAGATCCATGTCCAGGATCCCCACGTGTACAAGTTCTAAGAACTTGTTGTGAAAGAAGGGCAAGAAAATATCCCTAGGGAAGCTCTGGATGACAGAACAATGTGCTCAGTTAAGGAGGCAGTTCTGGCTGATACAGTATTTGTCCTAAATATGAAAGGCAGCAGGAAAAGCAGGGTCTCCTCACTGGGAGCAGGACCTCTCAGAGATACTGGAAAATGTGAGACACCCATCTCCAGCACTCCCCCTTTGCTCTGAATCTACAGCATTTTGTTTTCTCTCCTGCTCCCTCTTGGTAGCAGAACACAATCTTGTCCTGCAAAAGCTATCTTGTTTGTGGAAAGCTGGACCAAAACTAGCAAGCCCCAGCTGCTTCTTACATTTCTGCTTCTCATGTCCAATAGTAACTATGTTGCCCCAGCCAATGGAAAAAAAATACAAGAATTCTCTGTCCTAGATAATGGAAATGCCTTTACTGACCCTCAACACTCATCCTACTACATCTCAGAATTTTCAGAGACCAAAAAATCAGTGGACCAAACACTTTCAAACAATGGCCATCTCTGGTCTAGTTATACTGTTTTGGGGTGTTTGGAGGTTTTTTGTCATGGTGTTACTTTATTAGTTCTGATATTCAGGATAACTGATTCACATTTTTACACCTTTTACACACTACACCAAGTGTGCCCAGGCACCACAGCACGTGCTTCAGTATAAGCAGAGCATACCTGTGGTAGCTCCCTTTCATGTGGCATCACCAAAAGGATTCTAAGAACAGGAAAGAGAATTGTAAATTAATCTGCCCATTGACTGAGTGTCTTTGAGAATAACCTCTGATAAGTAACCGTGGTTCTACCTGTGCTGCTTTGGCTAGGATAGAGATAATTTTTCCCACAGTAGCTGGTATGTGGTTGTTTTGGATTTGCACTGAAAACACCATTGACAACACAGGGATCTTTTGTTTATTGCTGTGTAAGCACTGCTCAGTATCAAGGTCTTTCCTGCTCCTCATCCCACAAGTGAGGAGGCTGGGAATGCACATGAATTTGGGAAGGATCCCAGCTGGGACACCTGATCTGATCTCCCCAAAGGGATATTCTTTATCATATGGCATCATGTTCAGCCTGTTATGAGGGGAAAGAAGGACAAAAGGAGGGAGTTTTAAAGTGGCAGTTCTTGTCTTGCCAGGTAAGCACTATGTGTGGTACAGCCCTGCTTTCCTGGGAATAGCTGAACACATGCCTGCCCACCCATGAGAAGTGGTGGATGAATTCCTTGTGTTGCATTGTTTGCATGAACAGCTTTTGCTTTACTTGTTAAACTGTCTTTATCTCAGCCCACGAGCTTTCTCAGTTTTACCCTTCCAAGTCTTTTGCCGTTGCACTGGGGAAGGTTTTTTTCAGCCAAAGAGCCACAGGTATGAATTTCAACCACATTCACAAGTACCTGGAGGTACTTGTCTTAGAGACCTTCACACATAGTGACGTTAACACTCCTCTCCAGCTGCAGCACTGTGCCTGGATAACCTCTGAAATAGCAGAGCTGAGTGAGGCTACAGGTGAAGCCCCAGATGACCATTTCTTAATTGCCCAGACTGGGCACATTTCTCACAATATTTCATACATAGCTTGGAGTGTGGTCTGAGCGTGGAGAGCACCCAGTCACATAAGAGACCTGTTATCCATTTAAATATTCTTACATGCCAGTGACTGTGGCTTTATCTATCTCAGCTGTCAACACTAATACACTGATTTCTGGCAGAGTTTAACCATGCAGATAAAAGAAAATTCTCCATATGAAGGGTCTGAGAAGAATTCCATGAATCTTGTGGCTTAAGGTAAACAACAGCACGGTCCTTGGGCCCTTGACACTCAGAAATCTATGGTCCTTGCAATGGAGTAGGGACAATACCACTACTTACACTCTGCTAAAAGAATTTAGTGTCTCTCTTTCATTTCTACCCGGGACTTACACTCCTGACCTTCTTGGGTTCCTAACTTTCTAACCACATGTCATCAGCTTCTCCTATCTGAATGTCAGACAGTTAAGCTGTTGCTTATCCTTACTCAAAAATTCTTAACTTTAAAAAAAAAAAAAAAAGTGCTTGGATTGGTAGTCATATTCCTTTACCACCTGTCTGTGGAATTTGGACAGTAGGGGAAAACTGGTTAACGTGAGTTGAGTCAGAGATGAAGGAGAACGTATCTCCATGTATCTCAGCACGGCAGAAGAAAAAGAGAGCTGTCAGTAGACCTACCTGGAGTCAAAATCTGAGTCTTTTGTCCTTTGAGCAGTTTCTGAACCCGAAGTAGCTGCAAGGAGTTCTCTCTCTTATCAAGGATGTCTTGGACCCACTGAGATACCTCAGAAACAGATTTCACAGCCTCTGAAATTATAGCAGCATACCCTGAAGTTATCACAAATGCATGCTTATTTCACTTTATACATCTTGCTAAGAAAAAGTAGTATGAAATTAAGAAACAAAGTTTTAAACTAAATATCAACAACAGCTTTATTCAGGAATTTGTGCAAGAGATTGGACCAGATGACCTCCAGAAGCCTCTTTCCAACCAACAATTCTGCAGTCCTAGAAAACATTTGAGAATGAAACATTAGAGAGAGGAATAATTTCCTGGACTTGGAAGCAAAAACAGGAAAAATGCCCTACAACTGGTGTTAAATGCTTGTGAAAATCACAGAATCATTTAGGTTGGAAAAGACTGCTGAGATCACCAAGTTCAACCTTTGACTGAATACTACCTTGTCATGTAGACCATGGCACTGAATGTCATTTCTTGAACATTTTCAGGGATGGTGACTCTACCACTTGCCTGGACAGTCCATTCCAATGTTTAACAACCTTTTCCATGAAGAAATGCCTCCCAATGTCCATCCTGAACTTCCCCTGGCACAGCTTGAGGCTGTTTCCTCTCGTCCTGTTGCTTGTTACCTGGCAGAGGAGGCCAATCCACGACTGGCCACAACCTCCTTTCAGGTGCTTGTAGAGAGTGATCAGGTCACCCCTTTTCTCCAGGCTGAACACCCCCAGCTCCCTCAGCCACATCTCACAGGACTTGTGCTCCAGGCCCTTCCCCAGCTCTGTTCTCCTTGTCTGGACTTGCTCCAGCCCCTCAGTGTCTCTCCTGCAGTGAAGGGCTCAAAACTGGACACGGGATTTGAGGTGTGGCCTCACCAGTACTGAGCACAGAAGAACAATCACTTTCTTGGTCCTGCTGGCCACACCATTGCTGATACATCCAGGATGTCCTTGGCCTTCTTGGCCACCTGGGCACACAGTGGCTCATGTTCAGCTGCTGTGGATCAGCACCCTTAGGGCCTTTTCCTCCCAGCAGCTTTCCAGCCACTCTGTCCCAGCCTGTGGCACTGCCTGGGGTTGTTGTGACCCAAGGGCAGGACCCAGCACTGGGCCTGGTTGAACCTTACACAATTGGCCTCAGCCCATGGATCCAGCCTGTGCAGATCCCTCTGCAGAGCCTTCCTGCCCTCCAGCAGATCAGCACTCCCACCCAGCTTGGTGCCATCTGCGAACTGACTGAGGGTGCCCTTGATTCCCTCATCCAGACCATCAATAAAGATACTAAACAGGACTGACCCTGATACTGAGCCCTGGGGGGCACCTCTAGTGACTGGATATAGCATGGAGGACATGAATTATCCTAGAAAATTGAGGCATGTGACCAAGAGAGTCAGAGAATGATTTGGGTTGGAAGGGACCTCAAAGATCGTCTCGTTCTAACCTGCTGGCCATGGGCAGGGACACCTTCAAATACGTGACATTGCTCAGGTCCACATCCAGCCTCGCCTTGAGCACTTTCAGGAATAAGACATCAACAAATTCCTTGAGCTACCTGTTCAAGTGCCTCACAAGCAGCAGAGTTTTAAAAAAAAAAAGAGCTGCTATTTCTCTAACCTAGCTATTAGGCCATTTTCACAGGCAGTAACTCTATATATTTCTATTCCTAATGTGTTCTCAAGGATATCTTGATCAAGATGGAGAAGGAAAATAGTAACCCACTAGAACCCCAGAGAGAGAGAAGAAGATTTTTCTTCCTGTGGAACAAGGCAGGAGGTGGTAGTCAAGGAGTCTATCACTGATCAAAGTGCCAGCATTTACAGGTGGAATCATACTTGCAAGTTTCTGGTACTCAGCAGTGTCTGGGCTGGTGTTCTCCAGCAGGTCTCTGAAGAAATGCTTGTACCTGAGTTGGAGAGAGCAAGTTTAATTCACAACAAGATACCAAGAACAGCAGGAGCACCTCCCGTTAGTGACAGCACGGTGAAAAACACTCGACCAGGAGACAGAGTAAACTTAACCAAGCAGTTTTGGTCATACTTCAATCACATTAATTTTGTCGTCCGATGTCTCAACTAAAATAACCCAAGTATTTTGTACATCTGCAAACCTTAGGCTTTTCCTGGGGATACAAGAAAAGCAGCCTCACAAATCACTTAAGTTCATGAGGCTCTCTCAGAATTCACATAAACATGCCTTCAATAAGCGACAAATTTCTCTTTGAACTATCTATTTTAAATGGTATCTGAATGGTGGCATTCATACCATGTTTCCTGCCCACACAAGAAAATAAAGGCATTTCTACAAGAACTAGGACCTGCCTTTTTCTTTTTTCCTTTCCAGTCTTTACTGGAGAGGATAAGATCTCTGCAAATGCTTTCTCCCAGTAAAGTCAAACAGAAGGAATGTAACAGGTTCACAGACTGGCAGAACTCATATGACCTAGTGCATATGTTAAGAGAGTTTTAAAGAAACTTGAACATGATAGAGCTGATTAATGAAAAAATTAGACTTTCTGTTAAAAAGCTCACATTTTTCCAAATAGTTGGACAGCAACAAATATACTGCTGTTTTGCAAATTTAAAGGAAGTACCCAAAGAATTATAGTAAAATCCCACCAATCAGCTTAATGTTTACTTCTGCCAAGCTGATTAAAAAGACTACATAAAGCTACATGAAAGACTGTGGTATGATCTCTCCGAGTTATTTTCAAAGAAATGAGGTGCTCAATCTCTCAAATGTGCTTTAGTGTAGAAAAGATCATGGTTGAAAAGCAGCTACTGGATCTATAGCAGCAGAATCTGGGTTCCCAGAAAACCACCTTTATTACCCACACACTGTCCCCAAGAAAGGGGTGCCCATGAGTGCATGCAGCACTCTCCTCATGCAGTCAGTTTGCCTCTTCAAAGGGGAGATTTTCATAGAATATCCTGAGCTGGAAGGGATCCACAAGGATCATCGAGTCCAGTTCATGCCTCTGCACAGGATAACCCTAAAAATCACACCATGTGTCCAAGGGTGTTGTCTAAACACTTCCTGAAGTCTGGAAGGCTTGTTGCCTTGAGAGGGAAAACCAGCAATCCACAGTGGACCTATCCAGGCTCATACAAATGTGATAGGCATCAAATCTGAGGAAAGCATAAGACCCTGATAACCAGAGGAAAGAGAAGCTCTCCCCTGTCCATTAATCTCATTTCTCTCCAAAAGCAACCATCTATAAGATCCACAATGCTGCTCCAGGTCAGCAATCTGCATAAAAATGAAGCAAAAGCATCTCTGGCAGAGAGCACCACTTCTGCAGCATTTCAGTCAGCTTGCTTTCATTCAGGGCCTGACTTCAGTAGCTTACTGAGATGGCAGAAAGCCTCCAATTCTACCCAAGGCTAGAGGAAGGGCAGAGGAGCCAGGGCTAAACACACCAACCTTCCTGCATCATCTCCCATCCACATACATGCATTCCACTTTGCAGGCACATCCTCAAGTCTGTTTCATCACTGTCTCAATGCTCTGATTTTCAGACAAATTAGGCAACTTTCCCTCTCACAAAAACAAAGTTACATTCCTTTATCCCTTCCCATGCTAATCCCTTGAAGACTCACAATCGCTTACTTACTGGTGCAGCCTCTGCAGGGGCAAAGCAAGCAGATCCTCTAGCTCCCTCCCTTGAAACTGAGGTCGAGTCTCCTGGAGTTTCTTAAACCGACGGAATGACTTATTTTTCCTCAGTTGCTCCTGTGTGCAGCAGAAAAGGGATATAGCTTTGAGACTACAAAAATAACTATGTGCTCTAGTTTGCACCAGAGCTTCAAACTCTTCACCTTAGAGTTTATGACTCCAGTCCCACAAGCATCAATTTCTTTTGTGGCTATGGGCAAGCCATTGCCTTTCTCCTGACCATCCATTCCAGTGGGTAATGGAAGCGATATCCCCCTTTCGTACACGCACAGCAGATGGAAATAAAGAAAAAGAGAAGGCTGAACCAGTTAGGAAAACAAGGAGTGTTCTTGTGGCTTTGTGCCACACCTTTCAAGAAAAAGCAATGCAGATCTGCACTCCCATCACCTCAAGACAAGTATCCAAAATGGCTTTTTCTCTTGGAAAATCAAAAGCATGGATATATGCATGCAAAGACAAGAGTAGGAAAACATCCCAGTACATTCTGCATCTGGGGACAAGCATGGACAAAAACTGGAAGATGGGCGGTTTAAATTCCAGATACAGCTGTCAGGACTTTAGAATAAATATGTATCCTGCCAAGATTTCTTGAAAACAGGTTGTATTTGGAGACATAAGTGGGAAGAAAAAATTTTCTTCAGCCATACAAAAAAACCTGTGAAGGAAAAGGAAATACCACTGCTAGGATACAGTTGGTGGTAGTGGGAAAGACTAGGAGACATGACAATTCCTAGAAAGAGATCTCTGTATCATAGTGAAAGCCTGGAAACTCTCTAGGCTTGCCAGCTAGGAAGGAGTGGGAGTAAACACAGAACTCTGTTTGAGAACGCTGTGCTCACCATATGCACATACATACACAAACACCTGAAAAAAACATCAGAAATTTGAAGCTCTAAATAAGTAGAGAAATTTTCACCATTTTATTGTGGAAGAAAGCCTGAATTTCATCAGCCCAGAAGAAGTAAGTACACTGATGACTCCAGAAACAGAAGAAAAATGAAAGGTTGTGGCAGTTTCACAGAATGGAAAAAGAGAAATAATATGAAGACTAAAGTAGATATTTACCTTTAAGGTTTTATTTGACTGCTCCAAATTCTCTGCATAGTGGCCATAAAGATCCAGACTCTGACAAAAATTTTCCAGTCCTGGTCCCAAATTCCCTTTCTCCAGGTGAAGTGACAGAACACTGTGCACAAGGAGCAAAAAGCTTGTGAAGGATGCATTACTGACAGCATTTTCACAGCTCCTTCTGATTCATTCCTTTGCTGACCTTCCTTTACCATTCTCCACCTCACATCGTGTTTCTACGCCAAATTTGCCTGGAGGTCAGAGAGTAAAGCCACAGAACACATTGTGGAGCACACTTACTGAGCTTAAACCACTGTCTAGTAACTGGGTACCCAGATATGTGATACAGATCAGGAATTCCCTGGGGACACCTCCAAGTGCCACCAAGGCTAGCAGTGCTGGGAGTGAATGCCTGTTTAACAAGGTGTTAGCCTTGTTTCCCCAAATCTTACTTTCTCATCAACACAGAGTCCTCCCAATATAATTACAGGAATTGCATCCTGTGTCCACTTACTGGCTGGCTGAATATAAGGATTCCAGGGGTCCAAATATAGTTTCCAACACAGCCGGTTTCAGCGTCCCTTTGGCTTTTAAAATTGTCACAAAGTACTAAGAAGGAAAGAAAAAGAATTTCAAACAGGTAGAATTCACAAATCATCAAACTGAATGGTTTGTGTTGGAAAGGATCTTAAAGATCATCTAGTTCCAACCTGTTCAGGGACACCTTCCAAGCCCCATCCATCCATTTCCTGGGCCATCGCTTCCAGGGATAGGGCATCCACAGCTTCTCTGGGTGACCTGGGCCAGTGCCTCACCACCCTCACAGTAAAGAATTTCTTCCTAACATCCCATCTAAACCTACTGTCTTTCAGTTTAAAACCATTCCTCCTTGTCCTATCGCTATATGCCTGTGTAAAAAGTCACTCTTCCTCTTTTTTATAACCCCCCTTCAAGTACCAGAAGGTTGCAAAGGTTATTAACCTCTGAGGTCACTCAAAGGTTATTTGTGGCACACAGCAGAAGTCAGAAGCTGCAGCCTGAACACTCTTTGGCTCAGAACGGTATCAAACATTGTGAATGTCTACCTAAGATATCCACCATCAGATGTAAGCCTTACTTGTAGCTTTGACCATAACTGTAAACACATAGAACAGTACTACAGCTGAAAAGATTGTACAGTGAACACTACTGCACTACTACTGAGACTGAACAGTACCACACTGAAAAGATTCTATTTCAGTGTCCTCAGATGCATCTGTTTTTCACTCTCTTGTCCACAATTTTTGTCTTGTCTGTGTCCCTACAGTTCATACATCTCAGGCATCTTAAGGTGAGCCCCTATTCAAGCAAAACTTGAAAGATTTACATCTGTGTACAGAACGAAGCCAAAAGGCCAAACCCATGAGCTACTGAATATTACAGAGGAGGTAAAAGAAAAACAACAAAAAACTCTTTCAGCCACAGCAGGTGTCCCAGGCATTAGGGACGTATCAAAGTCTTGCTCTTGACCCTCCTCTGTTGCCCTGAGTTTGCAGCTCTTCGATGTTTTCATTTTCTGTAACAGTTTCTCACGCACTTTCTGTAAACATAGCCATGTTTTGTTAACCGTACTTTATTGTTTTTCATTCCATTCTCCTAGGCG
The DNA here is from genome assembly GCA_014706295.1 of Lycocorax pyrrhopterus obiensis. Taxonomy (NCBI): domain Eukaryota; kingdom Metazoa; phylum Chordata; class Aves; order Passeriformes; family Paradisaeidae; genus Lycocorax; species Lycocorax pyrrhopterus. Next base: position 8,872,044 of record JACSVZ010000014.1, on the reverse strand, counting down.
GAGACATTTGATGGACTTTTCCTTTGACCAGTGTGATTGAGGGGTGGTAATTTCTCCCTCCAATCCACGGTGGTCTTTAAGAACATATATAATAAAGCTCGGGGTCTCTGACCCCCTCCTTTTTCTGCTTCTCTCCTGACAAGGTGTCTGCGTGGTTCTTTCGTGTCCAAGAGCGACACTCGTCCATGACATCACGGATAAGTATGTGCTGTCTGAAGACACCCACATATCAGAAGGGGCAGAAATACTCACTGTGAGCACCAGATCCAGCTGCTCAAGGTATTTGTGTTCCGTTTCCAGCAGCTCCTTGGCTGTCCGGCTGCGCTTTCTCTCCCAGCGAGCCCTCTGGTCTTCCACAGTGTTTGCTCCAGCCGCAAATGGCAGAGATAAGGCACTCATGGCAGAGTCAGGGCTGATATACAGGGATGTAAAGGATCCTGAAGAGCCAAGCAAGATGGACACATTACAAAAGAATAACCCATGTAGCAGGGTAAGATTCTGAACTAAAAACTCTACACTTTCCTATGAAATAAGGGAAGTCAGTTGCCACAACTGTTATTAAGAGTTTCCTTCTGCATTCCCTCGCGTGGGCACAGGGGCCCTGCATCAGCCAGAGGCACAGCATTAGAGAGACCAGGGTGTGAAAGCAAGAGCAGTACATGATGATACATCCGTAAGCAAATCTCAGCGCACAATTTTGCGTGCAAACCACTGCTTCCTGTGCTTTGCCCTTCCCATGCTTTGTGTGAAATTCTCATCAAACTCAAGCAAGTTAGTGGGTGGAAGAGGTACTGCGGATAGGAGTAGAAAACAACCATAAGATTTGTCTTGTGAGGGGAAAGAGAAGAGAAAGAGACCACTCTTGCTTGTTTTCCCATAGAGGTTACTAAGAAGCGAGCGGTTTGCTTTGTCATTTACTAAGAGTAATTTGTGCTTCTAGAGGTGAGAGAGGACAAACAACTGCTGTGAATCACACCAGCTTTGCTCCTGCTCTGCTCTTCTGCTACAATATCATGATTTTGCTACACAGAAGAACATTCCCCTTCCCAGCACACCCTCTCAGAAAAAGAGGCGTTTTAGCAGAACACTAGTTAGATATTGTTCTTTTGATGAAAAGGTAGTGCAGGCAGTTGCACACTTGCCCTGGCATTAAGTCTGCAGTTTCACTGGAAGCTGAGTAACCTCCGAAAAGTTCTGGTTCCCACATGGACAAGATATACTAATACAAAAAGATGTGTCATCATAGAGAAGGAGATTTGTCAAACACCATCTTCCAGAGACAGTTCAGATGTGTAATTCAATGTCTGAAACAAAAGCTTCACATAAAATGAGTACCAGGACTCATTTAATGAGCTGGCAAAAGTCCAGAGAGCTGAGGGACAAGTGCAGTGTTTTACAGTAGCAGCGGCTTCTCCAGAGATTTACCCTCATATTCACTTACAGCACAACCACAAGCCTAGCCAAGACCTTCCATCTTGGTCAAACAGGGCAGACCTGGCGTGGATGGAGAGGCAGCACTGCAGGTAACACCGCCCAAAACTTAGCATTAGTCCTCCCCTTGAAGTGTTCAAGGCCAGGCTGGATGGGGCCCTGAACAACCCTGCCTGTGGAAGGTGTCCCTGGGCTTTGGAGAGGTGTTGGAAGGAGGTGGTCCTTAAGGTCCCTTCCAACCGAAACCATTCCATGATTCTATTCATGTGCGGTTGCAAAGTACTCACCAGCAATGGACTAAATCGCTACCATTCGCATAGCACCTCTAGCCAGGGTAGACTGCAGTCAAGATTTTCATTTTGCAGACCAATTTCTTTTAACACACAATAATTAAAACAAACAAACAAGTTATACCAGGTTTGACCATCTACTGCTCACATAAAGAAGTTCAAACACTCCCATTATTGCACAATATATTCTAACTGTGTTGATGCCTGAAGAGGCCTCCTAGACACAGAGACTAGACAGAATAAGGGAATAAAGGTAGGTATTTATTTGAAAGGCCTTCAAAGGTACACCCTGGGGAGCCAGAGGCTACTGCCAAGATGGACCCCAGGATGGACGACAGGTCACGAGTTCTTCACACTTTTATAGGTTTGGTTCATTTGCATATCAGGGTTAATTCTCCAATTAAAGCTTCAGTTTAATGATGTAATTTCCCCAAGCTTGCCCCCCCCCTTCAGAGTCTTTGGTTTACACATTTTGGGCCTAGGACAGTCTGAGTGTCCTTGGAAAGCAGGCCTGGAGAGGCTTTGTCATGTCTACCCAGCATGAGAGAGCAGAAATTAACAGGCTACAAGAAACCTCAGAGTTACACACTAAGCAGTACAGGATTTGAAAAATATAAAAGTTAAAACCTAAGGCATCAGTGTCAGGTCTGTAGGGTGAGAGCTGTCTGCAGCCTGTGGGTACACTAGAAAACACTTCACCTACAGGTGACAGAACTGCTCCAGCTTGCTTCTTCCATCTCACATTCACAAACCACTGAACACACTCTGTTACTGTTAACTACCTTATAATGCACCATTAGCAGCATGCCCTTCAACATTCCTAAATTTTTTGAGTACCCTCAAAAAAATCTCCTGTTATTGTTGCAGCACAGCCTCTCTTGATGTCTCAGGAGTGTAACCACATGGTGGGTCAGCTCGGAGGGCCACATGGCCCCACATCCCACACTGTGAGGTAAGGGGAAAGGAAAGGGAGAAACCCTGGAGCCCACAGCCAGCCCTCAGACACACTGAGGCGTAAAGGAATAAATATGGAAGGAGTTAATACTGTAGGTAAACTATGCACCTAGCCTTCCTTCAATTCGCCTGTGGTGCTGGGTATTTAAAAGTGTTTTTTGGATCAGTCAAAATCAAGGGTATTAGATTTTTTCAGCAGATGAGAAAAAATCCACCAAAAGTCTTACAAGATTGAACAGAATGCTTTTTTTGACCAAAAATGAAGCATTTCACTCATTATCCGGATTTTGTGGATTTCTTAAGAAACAAATTAAATATGTTTCAAAGAAACAAATGTTTCCAGTGAAAAAGAACGTGGGTACGCTGAAAAATATTAACTAAACGCTAACCAGATGTTTTTCTCTGACTGTGACACGGGTTCAGGAAATACTTGGTGGAATCAGGGACTAATTTAGCCAAAATGATCTTTAGGGGTCATCCAGCCCAGACCTGTGCCCGGAGCGGGGCGACCACTAAAGTCAGGCTGGGCTGCTCAGGGCTTCATCCTGCCCAGGACCTTTCCACGGGTTGAGATCGGGACAGGACGTGACACGACGCCAACACCGACCCCGGTCCCGGTCCTGGTCCCGGTCCCGGTCGCGGTCCCGGTCGCGGTCCCGGTCGTGGTCCCGGCTGCGGTCCCGGTGCCCCCGCTGCCCCCGGTCCCCCTCCGCCCCCGCCGCCCGTTACCTGCCGGTCCCGCCGCCCCCGCCGCCCGTTACCTGCCGGTCCCGCCGCCGCCGCCGCTGCCCCCGGTCCCCCGCCGCCCCCGCCGCCCGTTACCTGCCGGTCGCGCCACCGCCCCGCGTTCAAACGACGGCCCCGCCCCGGCGGGCGGTCCCGGGGCGGAGCGGGGCCGGAGCGCGGCGGGGCCGAGCCGGGCCGGGCAGGGCGGTGGCGAGCGGCGATGGTGTCGCTGGGGGAGCGTCGCCCCCCGCCCGGCGCGGCCGGGGACCTGGCGGCGCTGGCCGAGCTGGACGAGGCGGCGCTGCTGGCCGGGCTGCGGGAGCGCTTCCTGCAGCAGCACATCTACGTGAGTGCCGGGGCCGGGGCGGGGGGCGGCGGCGGCGGGCGCTCGACTGACCGGCTGTCCCCCTCCCACAGACCGACATCGCGGACATCCTCGTCGCCATGAACCCCTTCCAGCCGCTGCCGCTCTACGGGAGAGAGGTGAGCGCCGCGCCCCCCGCCGCGCCCCGCTGCCGCCCGGCCGCTCACGCCTCTCCGCTGCCGCTTCCCCGCAGGTCTCCGAGCGGTACCGGCGCCTCCAGACCGACGCGCTGCCGCCCCATATCTTCGCCGTGGCCAGCCGCGCCTACCACGCCATGCTGGGCCGCGGGGGCGGCGGGCCCCGCAACCAGTGCATCCTCATCAGGTGAGCGGCTGCCGGGGGTCTCGGGGCTGGCGGGGGGCCGGGGGCGGCCCCCGAGCTCTCGCTGGGATCTCCCCGATTAAGGTTCAAGTGAAGCTCATCGCCGGTGCTGTTGGTGAGTCAACATCTGTCTACGCTGGCAAGACACCCCTCATCCCGACCGCTTATCAGACAGGAGAGCAGGCAGGTTGTAAGAAGGTGTGAGCAAACAAAACTGGCTTTCGTAGAGCAGCTCGGCCAGCAATCTTTACAACGGTAACGATGTCAGTTTCACTTCTGGGGATCCCTGCCTTTGGAAGGATTTAGCCAGCTCTAGGAAAAGCTGCTGGGTGCTCTTCTCTGGCAGCACAACTGGCAGGGTAAAAGCTGCAGTAAAAGCTGGAAGGGTGATAATGGAAGAAAACAGTTTTCATGAAGTGGAGTTTCCCATGTGTTACCAAAGAGCAGGAAGAATTAAAACATGTTTTTCTGATCTAACATGTTTTTCTGATCTAAGACCTTTGGGAACTTGGTCAGGGAGGATCTTATCGTCATGGGCAGTTCTGTGCACCAGAAGTTGAGGGCAAGTGTTTCTTTTAACCAAAGAGCCTACCAGTGTCACGTACATTTCACTCCATCGTGTCACTCTTGTTCTGCTGGAACTCTGCAGTGCAGCAGGTAGCATCATTTAACAGAGAAAGTCTCAAACAAAATCAACTAGCAGAAAAAGTATCAAACAGCAAGGAGAAAGCCTTGAAGCATTAACTGCCTCTTCTCTACAACTGGGTGTTGTAGAGACCAGTTTAAATGTCGTCTCAGTTAAAATGCTGATTGCCAGCTTCTTTGATTTAGTGCTCCTTTATATTTGCTTTCTGATCATTTTATCTGTGTTTTCGGTCTACGTGGTGTGGAAGTGAATTGCTGAATCACTGCTGAGCGTTGTGGTGGGACTGGGAGCTGACTTTGAGGGGCACTTGAGTCCCACTCATTTCTGTAGCCTCCAGGCCACCGGTGCCTGTGCTTTACATGAAGTGCTCTCGTGAAGCGGAGGCCATGGAGTCAGCAGGTGCCAGAGGCACTGCTGGTAGGGCTCTGGGGGATAGAGAACAGTCATTGTATTTGTCTTGGGAGGTGGAAGACAAGAAAGAGTAACCTGTTAAGAATTTGCCAAGTGGTCAGTGGTCTGGTTGTTTTCTGGCAGCAGGTTCAGAGATGAGACTGATGTACTCCTGTACATCTTGCAACCTTTTACCTGGTCTGTGTGTTGCTATCACAGGAAGTTCATGGTTTTCCTTGCTATGAGTGGTGAGACACTAATTGACAAGTTTTCCTGATACGAGCATAGTTGAGGTGAATGGGGAAGATGAGGTCACTCCTGTTAGACCACAGTTCACCGCAACAGCACAGGGACACACCAGGATCTGCTGTCCATTGTGGTCTCTTCAGTGTCTCCAGCTGAGTGTGGAAGGTCTGGTTAGCTTTCTTCAGAGGCTGATGTTAGATGAAGCTGCTTCCAGGTCATAAGTGTTCATTGCTACCAAACTGTCCTGAACTACAAATTCCACTGGCTCCTCTTGCCTTCCCAGTCCCAAAGGACATTAGTCATGCCTGGGTGTGCTGCAGTACAGCACTTGGGTCACCTGAAGATGACTTTGCATTTCTTCACAGCTGGGGGCAGTTACACACGTGCTGTGCTTGCAGGACCTTATGAAGGTGTTGTGCTTGTTGGAGGGTCTAAGGACAAGCTTGAACCGTGGAAGTTGATAGTTTTTTTGTGAAGGAGGGAAGTTACTGAAAAATAAAAATAAACCTGTCATACTGAGCAGGGACACTGGATGACATGTTCTCAACTGGCAAGGTGATCTTACTTTGTTTGTATGTATTTGGATGGTGCTGGTCTGACCTGTGCTTGCGGTGAGGGACCTGCAGTGGTAGTTGAGGTTTTTAGCTAGCTGTGACACATACTTGATACCAAGCACCGAGCAACTGGGAGCTACAAAGCAGTAGAGCCACACCACATGCTCAAAGGTCGGCTGTGGAAACAGAGACGTGCCCTCAAGTATACCTCCAGCATTTCCTGCAATTTTTTTTCCCCATGCGTATGCTGAAGTTCTCAGCTGCTGTGATGTTGTCAGTAAAGGACATGTTGTCTCACTGACTGTACATTCCCCCTCTCAGGGCAGGGGAAACTGCACTTTCCGAGTGCTGGTTGTTTGACTTGGAGGCGGAGGTGCTGTGGATGTGTGACAGCACAGTGACGTGCACTGCTGGCACTGTGGGACTGTGGGCAGCTCTGTGCCCTCGTTCCCAGCCGGCTGAGGCACGTGAGTGTGTGAAACACCCAAGATCTGAGACTGCCACAGCATCTAATGATCAGTATCCGGTTGTGGATGTGATGTGCATAGGGCAAATCTCTCTGGAGAAAGAGGAAGCTGTTGGCTCCAGCATATATGAGCAAGTTGATGTACCAGATGACTTTTGAAGCAGAGCAAGTGGTCTGTCTGATACATCCCATCCAGAACTGACAGCATGGGGTATATCTGTACTCCCCTGCAGAAGGAGAAAAGTTCCCTGATGAAAGACGAGAATGTCATGTGACACCCTGTGTAAAGCTGTGGTGTGTGAACTTTTACTCACACATGTGATTTTGCTGAAAAAGTTGTGAAACTCTCGTAGAGCACTCTCAAGTGATGGAGCACTTGAACCGTAAGGGGCAGAACAACTTTAAGGCTGATGGAATTTATTTTGCTTTTTCTTGGCAGTGGAGAGAGTGGTGCTGGGAAAACAGAGAGTACAAAGTTGTTGTTGCAGCACATAATGAACCTCTGCAAAGGCAACTCGCAGCTGGAGCAGCGGATCCTTCAGGTAGGTCATTGCAGGATGGTGCTTGAAGGTGCAGAAGCAACGCTTCTGCAAGACAACTTGCATTAGGCTTAGGATGCCTGCTGGTGAATCACCACTGGAAATCAGGGAGCCACACATAAGACGCATAAGAAAACTGTGGATAAGAATGGTGAGATAGCTGACCACAGGTTAGAAGGGCTAGTAGTTCAGTAATTTTGTTTGCTTGAGATGATTCTTAAAATTATAGAAAACTATTGCAATCATTTATTATGTTCTCTGTTACAAGAGATTGGTGGCATTTTTCCAAATGATTACCTGTTTGAGGTAGAACAATATTGCTGTTGTGCAGAGGATGGAGAGAAAGCAACATAGACATGATCCAGGAAGGAATGGTACCATTTATTAATTTACAAACTCGTTTGTATATCTTAGTGGTATAAAGTTATTGATTCCTTGTTCATCCACCTCTCAGAGGGATTGGCTGAACCCTACAACACCAACTTCAAAATATTTCTTCAGTCAGTATCATAACAATACTGCATAACAGTCTAGCACCTGCAAGATAAGGGGACTGATTTACAAAAACTTCCAACTGTTTTTGGCCAGCATCCGTGTGAAAGCAAGACTTTCACACGTACGCTGGCAGAAAGCTGGAAAATCTCTCTGTAGCCAAGCTTTCAGAATCCGCAGAACAAGGACTTCCATTAGAAAAATGAAAACTTGAATTAGTGGTACACAGGGATGAAGATTTCACGCAGCCTTTAGTAACCTATCCTTGGCTGCTTATACTGCTAGGTACACACCTGTTAGCTGGCTAACTGCCGTCCTTGCTCTGTCTGCATATCTTTGCTAGCTCATTTTGAAACATATTTGTCTCTTTGGTCTGAAATATTTCCACCTGAATTTCTCCCCAGGGAGTTGTGAGGTTTTTTGAACAAATCGTACTTTAAGCCTTCCATGTGATGTATTAAGGAGAGTGATTTCTTGGACTACTTCACTTTAAAGTCTGTCTTCTCATATTTCCTGTAGAAACATAGAGGTCTTTCTCTGTGTGGTGAGTTAGCTTCAACCAGTGCTCACCAAGCCACTCTATCACTCCCCCTCCTCACCTGGACAGGGGTGGAAAAACATGACAAAAGGCTCGTGAGTTGAGATAAGGACTGTGAGATTGCTCAGCAACTACCATCACTGCCAAAAGAGGCTCAGCTTAGGGAAAATTAATTTAATTTCTTGCCAGTTAATATCAGAGTAGGATAATGAGAAATGAGAACAAATCTTGAAACACCTTCCCCAACTCCTCCCTTCTTCCTAGGCTCAACTTGACTCCCAATTTCTCTACCTTCTTCCCTCCAGCAGCACAGGCGGACAGGGAATGGGTGTTGAGGTCAGTTCATCGCAGATTATCTGTGCTACTGTCTTCCTCCTCATGTTCTTCCCCTCCTCCAGCATGGGATCCCTCCCACAGAAGACAGTCCTTCAGGAACAGACTGTTCCAGCATGGGTGCCTTGATGTGATGCAGTCCTTCAGGAACAGGCTGCTCCAGTGTCAATACCCTCCATGGGGTACTGTCCTTCAGGAAAAGACTGCTCCACTCTGGGTCCCCTCCACAGGGTGCAGTCTTTCAGGAACAGGCTGCTCCAGTGTTAATACCCTCCACAGGGTGCAGTCCTTGAGGAACAGGCTGCTCCAGCGTGGGCCTCCCACAGGGTCACAGTTGCTATCAGCAGATCTGCTCCAGTGTGGGCTCCTCTCCACAGGCCACAGGTCCTGCCAGCTGGGCTTCCCATGGGGTCACAGCATCCTTTGATGGCATCCCCCTGCTCTGGTGTGGGGTCCTCCAGGGGCTGCAGGTGGATCTCTGCTCCCCCATGGACCTCCAAGGGCTGCAGGGGCACAGCTGCCTCACCATGGGCTGCACCAGGGGCTGCAGGGCAATCTCTGCTCTGGTACCTGGAGCAGCTCCTGCCCCTCCTCCTTCATTGATCTTGTGTCTGCAGAGCTGCTCCTCTCACACATTCTCACCCCTCTCTCCCTTCCGTGGGTGTGCAGCAGTTTTTATCCCAGAGGTGCTGCCACTGCCGCTGGTGGGCCCAGCCATGGCCAGTGGCAGGTCTGTCTTGGAGCTGGCTGGCATTGGCTCTGTTGGACATGGGGGAAGTGCATAGCATCTCCCTCTTTTAGCTCCTGCTGCAACCAAAATATTGACATGTAAACCCAATGCCCAATGCTGTGCTTTGTGCTCTGGAATGGTGCACTAATTCAGTGTGGTATCCTCTGTGGTGGATCCAAGGTGAATGCCTGTGCTGGGCTGTGGGAACGTGACATTGATACACCTGCTGTCTCTGCTTAGAGCTGGCTTGGGTCACACTGCCAGGCTGCTTCTGACCTGAGCAGGTTCCACAAGCAGGAGAGCTGTGTTTGCTCAGCAGAGTGCCTAGAGCCAGCCTGCAGTTCCTTCACTGGAGATAACACTCACTTCAGCCCACATGAGCTGTCCTTGGAAGGCCTGGAGGTGACAACAAAGAAATAATATGTGTCTTATTTGGTTCCTGTCGATATATCCAAGGACTAAGTTAGTCCTTTGGCTGATTACAGTGTCATGCCTTAAAGCTGTGTTCAATAGGCTGCCCAGCATCTACTCTGAGGCATTGTTCTTCCAATTGATGGGCATTCCTTGCTCAAATACAGAAAAATTGTCATTTTGCCACCTTTGCATCCAGTTTAACTAGCTGGTCTGATTGTTCTGTTAATTTCTATATAATTCACTGTCCCTGTGTCTACAAATTTCAGTAGCTAAGCTGACATACTTGTATTAACTGAGTGCCACATTGACTTTGTTTATTGCTGTAGTATAGCACTCAAATTACCTAGTGACAACAGATACTGTGTGGAAATCAGTTATACCAACCTTATCTTTTAGCAAATGACTCAATGATCTTACTGAGATCCCATCAGTTTGATTGTACTGTCGTTAATCTCATGCTGCTTAGTCTTTGTGATATTTGCCTCTTTGAATTTCTTTATCCAGGCAGAGATAAAATAGGTGCTCATCCATATTCATGGAGTGGTTCCTTTTCCATCTGAACTCTGAATAGCAAATGCTAAAGATAAATTTTTCCAAGTTAGATTGGATCACTTAATCTGAAGAATGGTTGTTCTGCTTCCTCACTTTTTTCAGGTGAATCCATTGCTTGAAGCTTTTGGCAATGCCCAGACTGTGATGAATGACAACAGCAGCCGCTTTGGAAAATACATACAGCTGTGTTTCCAGAAAAATACAGGTAAAGTCAAGGGCAATTACAAGCCTGGGGAGTGGTTAGGAACTGGAGGGAGTGGACTTAGTAGCCAAAACTTGTGGAGGGTATAATTTTGGCACGTGGCTCCCTGTGGGAAGGGTGTGCAACTAAGTAAAATCTCACAGCAGCCACTGTTGGATAGGACCTGGATAGGATAAGGCCTGAGTTTGGACAGAGTGGGAGTACGGCAAGGATATGGGGGTGAGAGTGCAGAGTAAGTATCAATAATACTCTGTGATGCCAGAAGCCTTTGTTTCTGCTAAAAGAGGTGAACAGAAATCTCTAAGACCACAGAAAGCGTGGAGAAGCCCATTTCCAGTGTGCTGGGCAGCTTAGGGGGTCTTGCACTCAAGAAAGCTATTGTAGACGATTCTGTGCTCCTGTCACTAAAGAAGAGATGTGGGACAGCCCAGGCAGTTTTATGTCCCCCAGAGTGAAGTTTCCCACCCTGTCACCTTTTTGTGTGCAGTGCAAGGTGCAAAGCTGAGTGAGTACCTGTTAGAGAAGTCACGGGTGGTGCAACAGGATACTGGGGAGAGGAATTTCCACATCTTCTACTACATGTTTGCTGGACTGTCTTCAGAGCAGAAGGAGATGTATGGGTTATTGGATCCTTCACTCTACAGGTATGTCAAAGGCAGACCCTAGTTTAGTCTTTGTGATATTTGTGGTGAAGGGGAAAACAGCATAATGGAGTTTTTGCCTCTGCCCTGGGGTTTTGTCTGTGGGTGAGTGGAAGCTGGAGTGGGATGGAGCTACATGAACAGGCGTTACGGGTCATCCTGGAAGCTGGGAGGTCTGGGATCTCTGCTGCATTACCTTGGAAAAGTTTCTTTCCCCTGCTTGTCTCCACTGCTGGCGATTTGCTTTGTTCCTGTGGGGTAGGACAGAGTTACAGTGCTGATTGTGTGACAGTTTTGTATGGGATATGCACTTTCCCAGGTACATAAGTGGACGATTTGGTACACAGGAAGTAGCTGAACACTGGAAGCACAAATACCGAGAGGTTTGCAATGCCCTTGACATGGTGGGCTTCCAAGAACAGGTTAGTCCTGGGGCTGTTTAATTTCCTTCTGTGCTTCATGCAGGCACAGGGTTTCTTTCTAGCTGCTCTTTTGAAGCTCAGTCCTATTTTTTTTTCTCTAGATTTTCCATGTTACTTTCAGACGACCTGAGTCTGCCAGACTTTGTGGAGAGCTTTTTCCCACAGGTTGCCTGTGCCTCTTCCTTTAACCTCTCCAGCTTCTGGGTCCTCTGTGTAGTACATGCTACATGCTAATAGGTTTTTCAGTCACCTTTCTTATGTGCTTTAGGAACAAGTGGACATGCAGGCTATCTTGGCTGGTGTGTTGTCTCTGGGCAATGTGACCTTTGAGCCTGAGGAGAGCAATGGGTCTGTAAAAGTCAGTGAAGCCTCCCGGGGATGGCTGAAGGCTGCAGCGGTGAGTCACAAGAAATGTTGACAGAAACCTTGTGGGTATAATGCTCTTCCCCAGTGGCTGTGTGACTGCAGGAGCTGTTCCTGCCAAAGATGGCAGAGGATCTTTCTGTCTCAGGGTGTGAAGGTTTCTAAAGAACATGGTTTTTTTGGAAATGCACAGTTTGACCCCATGATTGCATTTGTGTTCACTGCTGTTCATACCCAAGGAGATGTGTCTCAGCTTCTACTTCTTGTGTGTTTAGAACCAGTGTCTTACGTAGTCAACATGTCTTGCTAACTTCATACAACGCAAGCTTTTTAAAACTAAATGTTTTATGTTAGTGAGTGTGACGATGCCTTGGAGAAATTCAGGTGTGCACTATCTGTACGCTGGTTCTGTGTTTTCATCGTATTTTGTCCAAAGATACCACCCTAAGTACTGCTTTTTTTTGGTTGTTTATCTTGAATTAAGCTTTCTACTGTTTTGCATGAAATTATCACAGATTAAGAAATATGTATTTCCCAGGACCATTTTTGTTACATGGGATGGATACATTATCCCACTTTGTTAACGACACAGAACAGAAAAAAGTGACATACTTCTCCCCTTTCTATTTCTTTTCATTTTGAAATCCCAGCACCCTTGCTCTTTGGTTTCACTCTCATCTCTTTACCTGTTTCCCTCCTACACCATACCTGAAACAACCACCTACGTCTGTTCAGCAGCCAGCTTCTTTTTATCTTACTTCTGAAAGCCTGCTCCTCGTTTTTAGCCCACAGGAGGGGAATTCCTGTTAAACCACTGAGGAGTTTAGTGTGTCTGAGTTCGCTTTGTTTCCTGCCTCTCGTGTGGGTTCGTGTGACTCTGCAGCCGAGATGCTTCGGCACCTGCACAGTCACCTCCGTGTGGTGCTGTTCAATAGGTCATTAAACCGCCCAGCGGGGACTGGCGTGGCTCCCAGAGAAGGTGAAAGGTGGCAGCACTGGGAGAGCAAAACAAAAAGTGTTTTGAGAGCGAGCGTGTGATGTTGGTCGCCGCGGGGGTGGAGCAGATCAGAGCCCGCAGCTGACTCCGGTGCCGGCAGTAGCACTTGCCTTACAGTGGGGCTCGAAGGCCTGAGCCTGAATCGTGACCCCGTTACACGCAGATACGATCCCCACCAGCAGAATAAGGGTTTACAGCTGACTGTCCTCATCCATTTCCTGTTTCCCAGGGTCAGTTTGGAGTCCAGGAAGATGAGCTGTTAAAATGCCTGATTTGTACGACGTCAGTGACCCGAGGCGAGCAGATCCAGCGTTTTCACACCCAGCAGCAGGCAGAAGGTAGGAAACATAATGAATTGCAGATGTGCTGGCTAGAAACACTGGGTTCTGATGGAAGGGTATCCCCACACATGTGCAGCTTGTTGGGAACAAAGATGTCCTTCTGTGCCCCTTCATTCCCCTCGCACAGAGGCAAGTATGTCAGTGTTTATCTGTTCAGTCTCTTACTGACATGTAGGGCCATGAATGCTGCTTTTGTTTGGTCTCCAGGAGACTGCAGAGATTAAATGAGAAATGAAGGAATTAGCTTTGCTTTTTCCCTCACTCCAGCCCAGAAGAAAACTCTAGGTATTTGTACAAAAGAGGGGAAGGCTCCTGTTGCAGAGTGCTGGCAGTGTGCAGAGCTCTAGAAACAGCCACGAGAACAATGAGATATCACAGTATCAGGAATGGAGTGAAAAGAGTAAAATAGCAAGTACAAGGTGTTATTTCCCCCTTCAATAAAACAAGAAAAAAATCTAAGATAATCTGTACCAAAAGGTTCAGTTAAAATATAGTATCTTAAAAAGTAATTTAAAGGAGAGATTACTGCTTAAAATAAATGAAATAAGAAAATGAAAATGAAATGGTATTAGCTAGTTCTGTTTTACGAATTTCTCTAGACAATAAAATATACATCTCTTATCATAGGTCATGTTAATTTGTCTCCTTTTTGGAATGTCAGCAAGCTTTCCTTCAAGTTGTGTCCTCTTCTTGCCTACAGCATTTAAACACTGAGCAACTGTGGGCCAGGAGGAAGAGAACCATCCAATTTTCCAAGTAAAATTTGGTGCTTCTCCCTTGGTTTAGCAGTGAGAGGATCCATACTCAGTAGATCTTCAGAGGGGAAAGCAAGTCTCTGGATAGTTGACAAAGTGGCATGGCTCAAAAATGCCCTGGGATGCCACATGTGATCTTGTAGAAAGACTGTGAAGATTTTGGAATTAAAGAGCTGGTTTTACACTTACAAAGGGCGGGGACAATCAGACAGATAGTGAATGTTTATCTGATCTTTAAAGTAGCTTTACATAAACATTGTGTGCTAGAGGTGGATGTACTGAGCCAGCTCGTGTGTTGTGTCCCTTGCTCTCCTGTGAGCCCTTCAGTGAGCTGCTGTTGTTCCCTCTGTGCAGATGCCCGGGACTCCATTGCAAAGGTGGCCTACAGCCGAGTGTTTGGCTGGATTGTTTGCAAGATCAATGAGCTACTGGCTGAGAACATGGATCCTGAGGTGGAACTGAGGGAGATAGGTGAGTTCTGCCTGCCTTACTCCTGTTCTATTCTCAAATGTGCATCCCTCAGCCACAAGGAAGGACACAGTGTGAGGTTTCACAGAGCCAGCATGCTGGGATGCATTATCAAAACCGTGATCCTGCTAGAGATAAGAGTCAGCAGCATGAAGTCTGTAGGGCCTTGTTCAACTCTGAGCAGTCAGTTGGTCTGAAGCAACTGTGGGGCTGTAGTTCTGGAGCACTCTGGCTTAGCAGAGAAGCCAAGCTGGTGTGGTTCTTCTCTTATCTAACTCTCCAAGCTGTGTAAGAGCTGCCACTGGTGTCTCTCTTGGCTGCATTTTCCCTGTGCCACAAGAGCTGTGTGATAGGAGATTTAGTTGTGTGTTGGTGTACAAAGCAATCTGCAGGGATAGTCTGCAGGCTCCATTATATGCTCTTCTTCCCTTTTTTTTTTTAGGCATCTTGGATATTTTTGGGTTTGAAAACTTTGCAGTGAATCGTTTTGAACAGCTTTGCATAAACTTGGCCAATGAGCAGCTGCAGCATTTCTTCAACCATGTAAGTCTGCTGAGGGTGACCTCACCTTGTGTTGCAGAGAGAGCAGAACACTGCTTTATCTGGCACGTGAAGGAGAGCTTGGGGAAAAACAGATCTATTGCCTGGAAGGACCGAAATAGTGATTAGTGAAGCAGGATGGAGAGCAGCAACCTTCCCCGCTGGGGCAGGGGAGCCACTGGGACAGGAAAGGAAGAGGTAGTAGGATCAAGCAGTAACCAAAGTCATAGGAGCAGGGACACTTATGCTCTGAGAAGTGTTCCTGCATTATGCACCAGCACCAGTGAGTGCCAGGGTTACAGAGAACCACGGAGAACAGCAGCTACACCTTGGACCTCTCATGCTGTGGCTGAGAGTGCCATACCTCCATCCTCTTGTTCAGGGCAGGAGGGAAAATGTTCAGGGTTGTCTAGCCAAGTCTGCTGGGTGGTTCAACCTTCTTTTTCTTTATTTCAGCACATTTTCCAGCTGGAGCAGGCTGCCTATAAGGAAGAAGGGCTGCCTTGGGAGACCATCACATTCAACAATAATGAACCTATTCTGGTGAGTGAGAGGACTGACAGAATATAATTGCTCCGTCCAGCCAAGAAAAAATTCTTGCTCTTTCTGCCATGGGGAGGAGATGCACCTGGGAAGAATCTCTGCAAAGGGTGGTGAGGGTGAGAGGGGGTGTCCTGCGCTGCTTCAGACATGTGCCCTGTGTCTCCTTTCCTGCAGAATCTGCTCCTGGCCAAGCCCCTTGGGCTGCTGTCTCTTCTGGATGAGCAGAGTGCATTCCCTCAGGTATGCATGAGAGAGCAGACAGAGAAAATACTCTAGGAGCTAATATATCAATGAATATCTGGGCTACAGAGAGCTCTTGGGTTGGAGTGTGGGATGAACAGAGATGTCCCTATGTGTGACTTAAGGGATGAGACATCCAATTCAGGGACAGTCTGGTGGCATTAGCATCCCCGGGAAGAGTCAGAGAGGAGGTACAGCAGAAGACTATTGCACAGTCAAGGATATTTCCAACACTTTGTATTCATTCCATGTGTCCTCATCCGGCCTCTGTTGCAGCTTTTGAAATATGCTCTCTTGCAGGCAACTGATAAGACGTTTGTGGATAAACTAAACAGCAGCTTTAAGGGGAATTTACACTTCCAGC
Source organism: Lycocorax pyrrhopterus obiensis (assembly GCA_014706295.1). NCBI lineage: Eukaryota > Metazoa > Chordata > Aves > Passeriformes > Paradisaeidae > Lycocorax > Lycocorax pyrrhopterus. Next base: position 8,856,182 of record JACSVZ010000014.1, on the reverse strand, counting down.
CAGCCCGAGGCTGTGTTTTGGGCTTCAGCATCGTTCACTATGCTGGGAAAGTATGTACTGTTTGCAGGAAGAATGCTGTTGTAGTGCGTGTTGGAGGGGGTGGAAGTGTTGCCTGACAAATAAGGCTTTGATGTTACGGAATGTGTGGTCTGAGGATGACACTAAGAGAAGTGATGTGTTCCAGTGGATTGCCTCCTGGAATTCCCTGGGATTGATGTAAAAAGTACAGGAAGACAAGACCCCTGAGGAAAGTGGGGCTACCTCTGGGAAGTGTAAAGCATTAGAAAAATCTGCTATTCTTTTAATCATTGTTCTATTAGAACTCTAGTTCTAAGATAGTACTTCATAAATACAAGTACTGTGTCCAGCGTGCAGCACCAAAGGACAGACTACAGGCTTTTTCTTTACCTATCGGGTTCCAGAGCATAGCAGTGACTATTTTTTTTGCAAACACCTGGGAACACTGTGTAAACAGCCGGATAATTAATGTTTTGAAAGTGAAGGCAGTTATTTACCCACTCAATGATATCTAAGCAGCTTGAGATTTAGACCTATTGCACGTAACTTTACTGCCACTAGTATTGAAAGCGTTGGTCCACATAAATTGAATTGATTGAAGATCATTTTTGGAACAGAAGCAGATATGACAGTTCAAGTCACTGTAACTTGCACCTTCATAATCTAATCTCAGCATTGTTGACTAAGTTATTCTTTGTGGCATTCATGATTACAAAAATTAACATTTAACACGTAAAAGGTGGATGTCTCGGTGTTACGCTGCGCTCCTGGGGTTCTGATGCCTCTGCCACGTGCATGGTTTTGCTCCTCAGGGTTGGCATCTGAATGGGGTGCGTGCGCATTTAAAGAATTCCTGTGCAAGCCAGAGTACGTTCAGTTTAACACACCATCAGCTCCCGGCAGGCTGTGGAGGTGCCTCCCACAGCCAGCCTGCGAGCACTGCTGTCCTTAGTGACTTGCTGCCCTTTCCCCAGGTACAATATGCTGCCAGGGGCTTTCTAGAGAAGAACAGAGACACCTTGCCAGCCAACATCCGTGGGCTCTTCATCAGCAGCGTCACCCCTCTGCTCAGTGTGCTGTTCACAGGCAAGGCCCTCTGCACATCCATCATGGGTCAAGGCCCACCTTGGCAAGAGTTAAGCGTGGGCTTGAGGCTTCGTGTGTTTCACAGAGTGTGTTTCACAACTGGCAGCAGCAGGGAGACTCTGGGAATGCTGCAGCCTGGAGTGGGGCTGCTGGCGTGTACTGAGCTGTCAGAGCTGTTTATTCCCTGCCATGGAAAGCCAGGCAGGTTGTATCCCCTTCCAGAGAATTAACCACCGCTCAGATGCCTTCCCATCTTCTCCAAGGCCAGTGCAGGACTGTCTCCACTGATCCTTTCTATACACTCTGTTCGTGTCTAGAAATTAAGCTTGTCAAGGTCATAGACTCTAAAAATGGAGCTTCACAACTTGTTAAAACTCTGAGGTCATGCGTTATTTTCTCCTACCACTACACTCCCTTTTTCCAGTTGTCAATAAACCTTCAGATTCTCCAAGGCTTCTAATTAAACTAAAAATTTAGAGAAAGGTCAGGTGGATGTTTCCTCAGAAATTGGCTGGCTGAACACAGTGCTTCTGGTACAGAAATTTCGTAAATTTTTTTGGTCCCATTCAATCCATGCCGCTTTCTGAGATTTACAAGAAACTGATAAATTTCATTTCTATTCTCCGCTGTGTTTTTCAGCTGCTGCTCAGGACTATCTTTCTTCTTTAACATTTCTGCACTGTTACTGAAGCTACTTAGCCTAGTCCTAACTCTTTCAAAGTTCACAAACATCAGACATAGCCTGTTTTCAGGTTAGTTGTCCAGTCCTGGGCAATGGCTTTAAGTACTGAACAAAGGGTTTTGCCCAGATGACCTCCAGAGGACACTCCCAACCTCATTCTGTAATTTTGTGATTCACATGAAGCCATTGCATCAAAGGTGCACAAGATTGTTACTAGATCCTTTAGTAAATTAAACTTCACTGATTTTCTCATCCTGTCACTGAATCAGTTATAAGCTGACTTTAAATAACCTCCTGAGTGCTGTAGGTGAGCTCCCCATTTGCTGCCCGTACCATTTTTTCTGTTCTGTTAGATGCCCACTGATGATAATTCTATTGAAAGTCATTTAGGTTTATTTAATAACCCAATTGCCATGTCTTCTCAGTGGCAGAAAATAATATTGCCTGCCCTGTGTGCTTCATATATTTGTGTTTTCTTCTTCCTTTTTTTAGCTCTTTCCTTGTAGTTCCACATGGCGAAACCTAACACCCTGTCTGTGATTCAGTATTTGTAAGGAGGCGCGTGTGTGAAGTTAGGTTTGAATGTTTAGCCCTGGTTGATTGCAAGCAGAGGTACAAAATCAACTAATTGTCTCTGTTCTTCCAGCCACTGTCTCCAGGACAGGAACCCTGATGCCTCACGTGAAAGCCAAGGTATTGTACTTCAGGTCCACATGACAATTGATAAATGTTACCTGATAATTATTATTTGAGAAACTGGCTGGAAAAGGGCGGTAGTTGGTTTAAAATAAGACCAGACAGCAATCAGCTTATAACAGTTTCTCCTTTGTTTTTTTACCGTGTTTTGTGCTTGCTTCTGTCATTTTTATGTTTAACTTGCCTTCCAACCCCTTAAATCCATTCTACCTCATTTTTTGCCATCTGCCTTCCGACAATGCTCTTTGGCTGTCAATCAAGCACTTCTTCCAGGGCTGATCCTTTGCTTTGGTCTGGTTTCAGGTCATACCAGGAGCAGATGACAAGTTCAACAGCACACGGAAGCAGTCTGCTGGAGCTCAGTTCCGGGTACGGTATTGCTGCCCTGAGGTGCCCCGTGAGATGAAAGCAGTGATAACTTTATCACTGCAAATCTCACTGCACTGCTTCCCGAGTGCTAAGCATGGCTAAAGCAGACATTACGTAGGCAGGGCTTTTCCTGGTTGCCAAGCAGGGCTGATCATGGTGGGACTGACCCAGTTGTTGCCAGAACCCAGGGAGTTGCCGCGTGGTGAGAAAACAGTCCTTGCTGCAGGATGTCGCACATCTGGCAGTGCTTTGGCTTGATGGACTGTTGATCTTCCTCTGCCCTTGCCAGCATTCCCTGATGGTGCTCATGGAGAGGATGTATTCTGCCAACCCGCACTTTGTGCGCTGCATAAAGCCCAACAGCCAGAAGGAGCCAGGTGTGCTGGACAACCAGGTGGTGCTGCTGCAGGTGAGTGTCCTTTACAGGGACTTCTGCCACGTCTCAGTGGGAGGGCAGGTCCCACCAAAAGGCTGTGTGTGGAAGGTGACTCGCTTCAGGCTCCCCTTGCAAGAGGAAGGGTGCCCACACTTTGTATATGTGTAAAGATTCTGAGTACTGGGTTGTTTTTATGACACAGACTGCTAGGTCCAGATTTTGCAATCTTAGTTCTCTCTCATTTCTTTTTCATGAATGCAATGAGATCTGCTTGTTGGGCACTAGGATTCATCTTTGCATCTCCCCCTGGGTGGGAGCTGGTACAGACAGTACTCTGGAAAAAATGCTTCCCAGAGGAGGCTGTTCTCACCCATCAGCCAGGGCAGCTCTGAATATAAGCCAAGATGGGATTGCTTTGACAGGATCTGAAGTGCATTGGTATGACTGTATTTGGATATTCTGTCAGGTCTGAGGTCTAGATGCTATAAAGAATACTGAAAATGATTAGAAGAGTTCAGAAAGCTCAGCGGCCTCTTCAATGTATATAAGAAAGAATAGGATTAAGAGGAAGTTCATCCATGCCTCAGAGTACTTCTGTGTCCGGATTTGGAAATACAAAGTTATCCTCTGAGGGACAGAGGCAAAGCAGTACCCATGGCTGGAAGGTGAAGTTATTTCAGTCATTGGTTTTTATGGTTTCCAACTTCTAACTCAGAGTGGTTAATCATCAGAGTTACAGGATGTGGTAAATTCAGTCCTTAACCAAGGAAGCATTTTCAGAAATTTTTTTTCATTTTGAACTGGAGAAGTTTAGGGCTGAATGAAGTAACTTCTGCCTGCAAAGGAGCAAACTGATGTCTTAATGACCTGTTTCTCTTTGTTCTCTGATCCTCTTTGTGGTGCTGTTTCAGCTCCGGTACAATGGGCTGCTGGAGACAATCCGTATCCGAAGAGATGGTTTCTCCTGGAGACCCTCCTTTGAGGAATTTGCTGAAAGGTCTGTTAAAACCTCTGAATATTCCTTGTTAGATATTATTAGGGAAATGACCCTGATAACCAGATGTGGCCAAGGAGTAAAACGGCCTCTTCAAAGTTCATGTGGTCTGAGGTCATGGGGTTATTTGCTGTGGGAGGCTGAGTGGGAAAGATAGTGATTTTTTTTTTTGTTTGTTGTCAGGGTGATGGGGATTAGCTCAGCCCATTAAGGATGTGGCTTTTATGTGTTTGTATTGGCTTGTTTTCCACAGATACGGAATTCTTCTAGTTAAACCTGGTGTTCCCCTCACAAAAGAAAGGTAGGAACACTTACTTTGTTGTGTGCAGTCTGGTTTGTTCTTCAGAGGCTTTTACTCTGAGCAGCACAGCAAACCGAGCAAAAGGGACAGACAGGAAAAGAATGGGATCTTGTGGCCATGGGGAACACGGATCCCAGGCAAGGACATTTAATGTATAAAAAGCGTTTGGTACCACGCTGAATGAAATATTTCTTGAGTTGTTATGTAGCAATTAAATTCAATTACTATAAGGCCTTGTTGTGCTGTGAAGTGAAAACTGACCAATGTACTCAATTTAGGGAGTGAGAATAGCGGTCAAGAGCGTCCACTGAACTCGGCATGGCAGGGTCTCAAGTACAGTTGTCAGGTGCCTCTCCAGGCTTTTTCCTGATGGCCACATGTGAGAAAAAGATAAAGACAATGCTGAACAAGCAGCCAGCACTCAATGTCTCCCAGGCTAGAGAAGATGTTTCTAATCCAAGAATTTTGTCTCTGTACAGGCAAAATATGCCATCAGCACTTTCAGAATCTGACTGTTACACACATAAATGTCCTTTCAGCTCTGCAGAGAGGCAGAGTTTTACCCTGCCAGCTTTTTTCTTCCTACATCTAGGGCAGCAGTTCCCCACCTCCTCTTCTCTACTTTCCCAGCCTCTCCTTTCTGCCAGTGTCAACTGTGATTGATAGTGAGAATGAATCATGTGAAGAAGCCAGCTGAGGGGTTTTTTTTAGTCATTTAAGAAAAGGATTTGAATGATCTCCTGGAACAATTCTCTCCTGGCAGTAGCTCCTCCTGCCTTCACAGTGCTTCCTTGAATTTCCTGACACTTCTGAATAGTAAGAATTGCAAACTCAAGTGAGGTCACAAGAGAATCTCATAGATGGGGGAGAGATGATTGTAAACAGGCATCGTGGTCTGTTTGGAGACACAAAAATCATGGGATGCATTTCAGAAAAAAAATCCTGTGGACATAGATTGTGGCACTGTGGAAGTTGGCTGAGATAGAAAGAAAAACACTTCTGCTTTCCTGTGTGAGATATTAGCAAAAAGTGCCACTATGATTTCACAGCCTGGATTAGCAGGAGAGGGAGGAAGCTGTCTGTGTGTTGCAGCTAGAGCTGCTTTCAGTTCCAAGTGTCAGGGAATCTTTCCGAGTGACCCAAATTTTATCACTGGAGTCTGCAAAATGAAACTGGAGTGGGAAAACAGACTTTCTCCTGGAAGTCTTGCTGTGCTGACCTTGCAACTTGTGTCCTCCAAAGGGCTTGGAAACAAAATGAGGAAAAACACTTCTGAGAATAAAATAGGCTCTACAGAATTGCCTCCCAGGGAGTTGAAGTAAATCTGCCTCCGGGAACCCCTTTGCTGATGTTCTTCCCGAATGTGATCCTAGCTGTACCTCAAGGAGCATTACAGACTGACAGCCAGTTACTAACTATTGGGAATCGCTGAGACACTTTATGCCCCTTTATGCAACTAAAAACATTGGTGTTCCCTTTGGGTGGAAAATTATTTATTTCACTTTTTTCATGTCTTTCAGCTGCTTGGAGATACTGCAAAGTACAGATCTGAAAGGCTGGATTTGTGGGTAGGTGTGCATCACTGTTGCTGGGAATGGGAAGCCTAAACTGCAGAGATTTTATACATGTAATCTGTTACCTGGTTCTCTTCAGAGAACTCTGTGGTTGTAGGAATGGCCTCTTCAAAGGATGGTGGATAAAAGTCTAGACAGTGTTTCTCACTGCATCTTTCTGTTCCCAACTTCACAGAAAGTCACGACTTTTTTTTAAATATTGGCATCAGGAACAGCTGGCAAAGTGTGTGGAGCGACTGGAAAGAGCAGCAGTTGTCATACAGAAAGGTGAGCACTGGGACAGGAGCTTCCCTCAATGCTGATCTCACACCAGGGGAATGAAAACCTTTCCTGCCGTCCCTGTTCCACCTCTGCACCTTTGCAGAGGACTGAAGGGTAGGGGAGGTGCCATCTCTCTGTCAAGGCCCTGTGAAGTCAAAGTGCTTATTGCAAATGCCCACGTCCCCAGTGCTCATCCTGAATCAGGGAGAGCCCTCAGACAGCGTGAGCCTTGGAAAGGGAAAACATATGTGCAGGAGATCTGGGCTGAGCAGGGCAGGCACATGATTTGGCTGTGTCCTGAGATCTGGCTCACTGTCCTCTGGAGTAAGGATTGTTTGTGAGTTGTGTTGAACTGGGAACAGGGAAATGAGTGAAGCAGATCTCATTGCTGCTTTCAGAGACAGGCAAAAGGGGATGAAGTTCTGGTCTGGTTTGTTTTTTTTCTTTCCTTTCCATGTAGCATCTGCTCTAGCAGCCTGTTTCTTCAGAGTGGCTGTGGGCAGACTGGTACTTCCCTTTGCACAGGCTACATGAAGACTGTGCATCCAGGAGGAGGCTGTCACCCTGCCTAGTCCCTCTCTGTTGCACTTCTCTTCTGTATGGGTCGTTGCACTGCTGGAGCATCTGAGCAGCATCCAGCTGTGCACAATGCAGTGTGACAAACGTCTGACTGTCACAAGCTGTGCACTCTTGTCATCCATGGGGAAGATGTGTGGGTAGTGGGAAATGAGAGGGTACAGCTTTCACTTCATGAGCTTTAATAACTGGTAAAGTTGGTGGGATCACACAGTGTCTGTAATGCTCTGGTGAACCCTGTGATGGCACCTTATGGGAAAGGTTTTCCTGTGGGTTGGCTTTAAGAAAATCCTGTCCCCTTCATGGTGTCTGAAGGGTACCAGAGAGATAGGTGGTTAACAGGCCCTTTTGTAAGGCTTTGTTTTTTAAATATTCTGTTCCCTAGCATTAGAGATGAGAGCTTAGATCTGTAATTTGATTTCTACAGATCCGTGATCTGGCAGCTTAGAGAGTAGAAGACGGTTCTCACAAGGTTTTGGCTGCCTGCTCACAGTAGAGTTTCCATTGCTCTTTATTAACATGATTCAAGTGTTGAGGGCTTCGCACTGGATGAAGGACTGTCACCCAGTGTTCTTCCCTGAGAGAATTACAAAGGCATGAACAGCATTTTTTTCCTAACCATAGCTTTTCTCTGAACAGTTTTTAGGGGATTCAGATGCAAGAAGAGTTTCCTAAAACTGTTGGCTGAGGTGAGAGCTCAAGCACAGCAGCTACAGGAGGAGGCAGAGAGAGAAAAAATCCAGCAGCTGGCGCTGGCAGCAGCAGCCCAGGGTGAGTTGCTCCCACTCGCACTGAGCCAGTGCGTGTCCACTGGTGTGACGATCACCTTGAAGTGCTGTAAGCTCCAGGTGATGATGGCCTGCCCTGGGATGGGAGGTCCATCAGTGTGGTGGACAGGGAGCTGGTGAAGTTTCTGTACTTTGGAAGTGTGGCTTTGTCTGAGGGCAGCAGAAGCAGCATGGTAAGGGTCATTTGCTTGGCTGTGCTGGACGGAGGGCCAGGCAGTGGTTTTACCACGTAATCCAGGCAGCAGAGCCTGTCCCAGTCCTAGGCATGTGGAGGATGGATCTCATGGATCTTGGATGTTAGATTTCATCTACTTATTTCTTCTTGTTGCAGAAACAAACTCCCTTCCAGTCCCCATGCCACGAAAGAGGCGCCCTCAGTCTAGTCTTCATCCTTCTGACCGGTCACAACAGCCACCAGTGCCATGGCCACGCAGCAAACTAACAGAGGTAGCAATACTGGCTCTGCTGGGGGGGGGGGATCCTTAGCCAGATGTGCTGGTTCCCTGCTCCATCCACCTTCTGCATGCACATGGCGGGGGACCCTTAGCCAGATGTGCTGGTTCCCTGCTCCATCCACCTTCTGCATGCACGTGTTCTCCTGCATGTGGCCCCAAGAGAATGTTGTCATTCTTGTTATGAGAAGTGTGAGTCCTGTCCTACTGTGGTTGGTTAAAAAGCACGGTCAGGACTTTTGAGGAACTGAAAGCAGCATTTGGTAGTTGGTGACTGATCTTGTCTTAAGGGGCTCAGGAATAGGATCACCTGCCGAAGTGATCTCTTCAAATGTCCTCTGCCTTTGGCTATGCTTTTGTGCTGACTTTCCCTCTCTCCTTGTTTTCAGTCCACTCCTTTTGATAACTTCTTGAAGCCTTCTTTGCCTTGTCCTGTTCTGGGAACTGAGGAACAAACCGAGGAAGAAGCACAAATGAGGAAACTCAAGAGAGGAGCAACTCTCCGCTGGTTCAAAGAGACACAGGCCCAGAAGGTCATGCAGGATGATGGGGCCTTTCCAAGCTGGCTGCATGGGATGATCAGTCGGAGGTGAGTACTCTGGACTCAGTGGCCACAGGTAGAAGCCACTGTGTCCTTAGGAGGACTATGTAGGTTGGATTGGCCAGGCTTTGCTTCCTCAAGGAATGGGAGTGACCTGCATAAGTTTTCCCTTTTAATCTGTGAGCGTTAAACCCTTAGGGGGAAGCTTAGAAGCCCTCATCATAGGCTGAAAATACTGAAATTTTGTGTACGTTCGTGGAAAGACTGTGGAAACTCATAGTAAGTAAGTCCACTGTAGGTTCCTAAATAGAGATCCTGTGTAGGGATGGGAGGCTTGTAAAGTAATCAGAGAGGAAATACACATATGCACTTTCCCTGTTGTGGACCAGTTGCAGAGACATGAAGATGAATTTTTGAGTTAATTCATTATGACTGTTTTTCGTATCCCAGTTTAGGTCAGGAGGAGACCCCAGTTTACAGCAGGAGAATACAGAATTCAGCTTACTTTAATTTTAAAAAGTATTAAGAGGGGCTTTAGTGAGTATTCAGTGGCAAAACTCCACTAAAGTCACCTGATACAGGAAAAGGAAGGGTTTTTGTTGATAGCTCTGCCTGTCTAAGGATAGTGCAGCATAGGTGGCATTTACTTCTACTTATGCTGGAAGAGACATCCACTAAGACCTTCTTTATTATGGAGTTGTTTACAAGACTTTCTTTAAATGCTTGAAGTTTTTCTACCAGGTCCACCTCACACTTCACTCTCTTGGCTGAGTCAAGCACTGCTTTGGCATATGCAGTGGCCTAATCAGAGAAGTGCTGATTATGCCAGTGAGCAGACAGGAGCAGGATGGCGGTATGGTCTCACCTGTGTGCAAATTGATCTGTGGTGCTCCATGCTCGTTAACCACGAATATCCTGCAATTGGTGAGATTTCTGTGTCGATGTTGCTGCCATTTGAACACCCTCGTCATCTTGCTCCAGTTTCTAACTTTTTTTTCTGTTCCAACTGCAATTGTCCTTTGGTCTTATTAGATCTATGTTCTTGGATTTTGTCAGGCTATCAGTGTGAACATTTACTCAGAGGCATTACACAGCACATTAGCTTAGTAAAGAATACTGCAATAGCTCACAACTCCCTGGTAGCTGCATTTCTTTTCAATTTTTTTTAAATAATTATTGAGGCCCTAACCTGTATTAATGCTTTTGTCCACAGATGAAAGAATGCAGGAGAGGAGTTAGTGCCTGGAAGACAAAAGTCTCTAAATTCAAGTATAGACTAGCCATGAGCACTGCACAATGAAGAGCATGGCATAACCTTCCCAAACACACTGGTGCTTAAGCAGAGACTTAAGTCTCCACACAGCCATGTGAGCTCAGCTTCATGAAATGGAGCAGCCAGAGCAATCCCAAATTGCACTGGTGGTTTGCAGTCGCCTTTAGCCTGGAGCAAAGCACATGACAAGCACAAAGCAGAGCTTTGTCTCTTGGGCAGAGAAGGAGAAGTCCTCCTTCCAGCAGGAAGTTTAGAAAGCCGGAGTGGTGTAATCCGAGTTGGTGTTTTTCCAAGGCACTGGGCTTACCCAGTACCCCACAGCATCCTGTCTTCTTCATCCCTGGACCATAGGAAGTGCACACATGCACAGATTCCTCGTCTCAGTGATGCTTTGTGACGTGCTTGGTGCTGGAAGGCAGCTGTTGCTATTGCACTAATCAGACTGCTGGAGCAGCTTTGGAGGAGCCCTGCTTGGAGGGTCTTTGGCTGAGTATTGTCCTTCCTCAGCCTGTTAATGCCTCCTGCACCACCAAGCCTGAGTCAGGAGATGTGTAGCTAGGAACACATGGGGCAGACGCTGGGCTCCCTGTGACACTACTGGGGTAGCACATGAGATAGGATGTGAATCCCTGCTGTGTGGCAAGGCAGCTGCTGGTTCTCTGCTGAAAAACTGTTTCCTGATTCCAGGGAAGCTGAAAACTTACTGATTGACAAGCCTGTGGGTTGCTTCCTCGTTCGGATCAGCCAGAGCCGACCAGGGTACATCCTGACGTACCGGTAGGTGATGAGCAGAGGAGGCTCGGGGAAGACATTGTTGCTGTCTACAACTCCTGACAGGAGGTTGTAGCTAGGTGGGGGTCAGCCTTTTCTTCCAGGCAACTGGCAACAGGACAAGAAGACACAGCCTCAAGCTGTGCCAGGGTAGGCTCAGACTGAATGTCAGGAGGAATTTCTTCACAGAAAGGGGTGTCAAGCACAGGAACAGGCTGCACAGGAACAGGCTGCCCAGGGCAGTGGTGGAGTCACAATCCCTGGAGGTATTTAAAACATGTGTAGATGTGGCACTTGGGGACACGGTTTAATGGTGGACTAGGCAGTGCTGGGTTAAGGGTTGAACTTGAGAATCTTAAAGGCTTTTCCAGCCTAAGTGATTCTATGAAACTGAGCACTGCTTGAAATTCTGTGATCCTGGAATTCTACAATCATAGAATTCTTGAATTCAGTGATTCTATAAAACTGCTTGACTGGAGGAGATTACCTGGTCCGCAGAGGAGTCCAGTGAGGATCATGTTCAGCCTCTCCTGTTGTGGGTGCCCCAGAAAGTTTGTAGGAGCAGATGGGACACTGCAGAATTTGTCTCTTACTGAAAAAATAGACCTGTTTGTGGGTGGGGTGCTGTGGCTCCGAGGGTGGAGGTCCTGCTTAGGCAGTACTCTGTGGCTGAGAGGGCAAACCAGGCTGGAAGGAGCACTGAGATTGCAGCATCTGTGAGTGCATGTCAGTTCACAGCACATCTCCTGCCTCTGCTTGATACTTGTTACTGAGGATCCTGATCGCAGCTGGCCTCTGGAGACCACGGGTGCAGGAAGCAGGAACCAGGTTGTGACATGCTGAGGCCGCATGTCGTGACTGTTTCTGTCTGTCCCTCTCCCCAGGGGCGAAGGCCGCTGCAGACACTACATGATCCAGATGCAGCTCAATGCACGCTACGTCATCCTGGGGGAGGACCGGGCTCACGCCTCGCTCACCGAGCTGGTGCGGTATCACCAGGCCGTGGGCATCCAGCCCTTCATGGAGATACTGACTGTTCCCTGTGGGCAGGTGAATGTCGGGGGTCTGCAGTGGGAAAAGAGGATGGGGCATGGACTGTGCCCTGAGTGAGTGGTTAAAGTCTCTGCAGCAGCATCTTTTCTGTGCTCCTCTTGAGGGGTGTCCCGTTCTGGCCAAGCAGCTTGGCTGCTTCTGCATGCACTGGAAAATGCAGGTGGGGAGTCCTGGGGTGGGGGAGAGGCACTGGCAGGTGGATGACACCCCACTGCCCCCTGAATGTCAGCAGTGGACACAGATGGGTATTTCTCTTCATTGTGCTGTTCAGTGTGTGTGAAGGGTCTGCAAACTACTGCTGAATCCCCTCCTTCTTTCTCCAGAAAAGTAGTGAGAGCCTGAATTACAAAAATCCGGAGGGTCTCACTCTGAGTGCACCAGCAGACAAGGGGGAGACCCCTCCAGAGAAGCAGTCCTGCCCCTCCATGCCTTCCACCGGCAAACCTGCTCTGCGGTGGTTCAGGAGGACCAAGAATTTCCAAAACCAACAGACCGCAGACAAGAGTAGAACAAAGTCTGGCCCTGGAGAGAGCAGCCAACAAGCCTTCCCTCGCCTCCGTTCTTCCATACGCCTGGCAATGCAGGAAATCCAGCAGGTGAGCTGGGACATATCCTCTGCCAAGCCACAGCCCCTCTGGGACACATGGAGTTTCCCAGCCCAGAGGCAGGGGAGACAAGGCTTCCACAACTAGCACTTGGTTTCTTAGCTCCTGGGTTGTAGGTTTTATTTGGTGGTCTTTGGGATCAAGAATGTGTTCCTTGGAATATTCCTTGCAAGCCTGTGCTCCCTGCCTAATGCTGTTTCTCTGCTTCTCACCACAGTTCACTTCCATTTCCATGAACATGTCTAAACAGAGGAGCCCACTGCACTGAGGATGTACAGCCTGAGCAGCACGGTAAGAGGAGGCAGCGCACAGGAGGGAAAACAGGAATTGCAGCCTCCTGGGAAATGGAGGAGCAAAGCAACTCTTCCCTTCGTGTCCCACCTGTAGCATCTCTTGGCCACAAGCTACGTAGAAATAGAGCAGGAAAAACAGAGAGCAGCAGCCAGCTTCCATCCCAGGAAGGGAGGAAGGAAACCAGGAAAACTGGGCAAAATCAGCCTAAATTTGGGTTCCCAGCAGCTGTGGTGCCCAGAGTGCTTGCAGTACAATGGCCAGGCTGCTGGAGGGAGCTCACAGTTTGTTGGAGGCTTGGGGCTGGAAGGACGAGGACTATCAGAATGCATGCCACGCTAGTCAGCTGCAGTGGCTTCGTGGGGTAGAGAGAGGTGCTGGGAAGGGAGCCCTGCGGTGTGGCAGAGGCAGCGAGCTGAAGGCCAGGCTCAAAACACAGGAAAAGGCAGCAACTTTGTTGTTGTAAAGAGGACCTTCAACAAAGTCTCAGCAGTGAAAACACAGCTAGTAACTGAGACTGTGATACATTGGGTGGGTGACAGCAGTCTGGAGTGGGCCAGAAGAAGTCTTTTGACAGACTCTGCATTATCTGAAGTGTCAGGTGGATGTGCAGCTCCCCTGTCCCACTCAGCTGCTGAAGGCAGGTGGGAGCTGTAGTGGTGCTGTTGTACACCTCTGGAAGAATCTGGGTATGTGTCAGCTGAGAGTGGAGAGGGATCAGACCCACTGCTGGGCTTCCAGCCACACATCCAGATTGCCAAGTTTCTTGTGTGGTTCTGCTCCCATGTTGTAATTCATGCTGGAGCAAAGCTTTTTAGCTGGGGCCTGTCTTGTCTTTCTCTTCATAGCTGGGAAAAACAGGATCTCTTCAGTAGCTGAGAAAATCCTCTCCCTGAAGTTTTTGGCTTAATTGCTTCATTCCTGTATGTACCATTCATTGATGACAGCATGCTCCCTGTGTCTGAGGTTAGACAGAGGAAAGATAAAACACGGGGATCTGCATAGATAACTGCAAACTTGTTGTGCTGGGATAGCTAAATGAAACCCTTTTATGTCCTCCAATGAGTTGTGTTTCTTGACTGTCTTGCAGGTCCAAGTGGCTCAGACCTGTCGTCTTCCAGCGCTGTTGGGCCTTGCCTAATTGTCAACATATCCAGACATACCACAGCCTTTTTCCTTTTCTTTATTTTTTCCTTTTTTTTTTTTTTTTGCTGCACCCAGCTGGCCCTGTGCTTTTAGACAGGGCTGATGCAGAAGTTAACTTTCCTGAGCACTGAGGAACTGTGACTGCAGCATCTGGACCAGTCTGATCCTGGCAGAGGGGAGAGGATGGGAACAGTCACACTGCACAGACCCACAGTTCCTGACAGTCTGTACTTCAGTGTTCCTGGAGACTCCTTGCCTGGCACTGTGAACAGTCACAAACTGGGTATCTTCCGACAACCTGTTCTGTCACAAATGCCTGATTACCTACCTCTTTCTCTTTAAATACTCTCTGTTTTGGTCCTGTGTATCTGCTGCTCTGGGAGCCAAGGGAAGATGGGCTTGGGCAGTAAAAAATAAAACTGAGGTGTCCTTTTTGTTGAGTGCAGGAGCACTTGAACAGAAACTGACACAAAGGTCAAGAAGATCTTTTTGTAGAGGGGATTCACTGCCCTTGCATCAGTGTGCTGGCACACTGCTCCACAGCCTTAACCAGAGCTAAAGTCAGGGAATCATTGCTGAAACCCTCTCAATCATCCTGGCTGGAATCTCTACAAGTCCAGGCTGGACAACATGCTGCTTTACACTGAGGGTGGGTAGAGGGCTTGGAATGTAAAGGACCATGCTACTTGTACTGTTTTTCCTACCTTTTAAAATAAATCTCTTTTTTTTTCCTCTAAGGAGAAGCTCACCATTTCCTTTGTTGCTTTTACTGCAATCAGTTCAGCCACAGATTGCAAATGAAAGAGAGCAGCTAACACCTCTGAGGGTAGACATGGGATCATGTGAAGTGTCTCAGTGGAGAAGCTGAAGGCTCGTGCTGCACTGAGCCTGGCATACAGCTGCTACCTGTAACAGCCACTCCTCCTGTACTTACTTAGGCCTGAAGTACTTCTGGAGTACTCCTTGCCCCACCTGTAACACTCTTCTCCCATGCCAGCCTCATCTCCCTGTGGCTCTGTTTCCCTGGCTCTGCTCTGAAGGACAGCCAAGCTGCCCACCCTTCCTGGTCCATCCCTGGGAGGCACAAGCACAGTGTCCACAGGAGTCCAGGCTGGTGCTGTTATCAGTGTGATTATAGGGTGTGAGTTGCAGTGTCTCAGCACTGCCTTTAGTCATGGGGCTATTTCTCCTCTCTCCCTCTGCTCTGATGCTGAGCTCTGCTGGATCACAAGGCAGCACTGCTGGCTGCAAGACAGGGAAGCAGTGGCTGTTCCTGGCTCTCCCCAACACTGCCTTGCAGCATTAACACACCTTTTCTCTTCCTCATGTTTGGTTTTGGCAGCTGGTTTGAAGCTGTTCAAGAGAGAACCAGTCCAGGCAGTCAAAGGCTGCTGTTGGCAGATTCTTCCTGGCTGATCCCAGGGGTGTTTTGCTGGGCAGCCTTGGCCTCTTTTCCAGTGTTCTCCTTAGTTTCCTTCACCACTGGGCTGCTGGGAAGCTTGCCTTCTGGGTAGCACATTGTACCACTTCATGGTCAAAACATTTCTAGGAACTCATGCTCAGAGCTGAGACATGTATGAGAAACGCATGTCAGTAATGAGGTCCCTCAGTAACTCTTTCCTAGTTCCTGTGCCAAAGAACGTGGTGCAAGCCCAGAGCTAAGATCCAGCCGCAGAACAGCTCCCGTAGCCTGGCAGGGATCATGCTGAACCAAGGAGGCTGGTGAAGAGCTCTTTCCCAGCAGTGCCTCCACTACCTACTGGGTGCTGCTGCAGGCACAGCTCACAAGTGACACACAGGAATGACATGAGGGAAGGGTCAGGACAATTCCCTGCATGGCACATCTGGCAAGCTGTCCCAAACTAGAGCAGATCAATCACATATTTCTTTTGCCTCTGTTGCAATGGGTGGGAAGTTGAATCACAGTGTGTGCAGCCAGGAGCCTGGCACAGAGCCAGGCAGCACACCTGTGCTGGCAGGACAAGTTTCTTTCACATCTGTTATTTCTGCTTTTTCTGTGACAAGGCAGGAAGGAACCAAGGGAAGAGAGAGTGAGAAGCTGCTAGTCAGAGGAGGTTATGCAACACAGGAGGCATTGGCATAATTTCTGCAGGGGTCTGGTTTGCAGAGTCATTAGCAAACAGTCAGTGCCCTGCCTACATGCAAAGTCTAGCCAAGCTTCTGGAGAGCAGTGTGGCTGGTGTTGGGCTGACATGGACACAAATGTGTGCCAGCAGTTGGGAAAAACTGAAGGAAGAGCTGGGAATACAGTAGGCTGCTGAAAACTAAAATGCAGATTTGATATCTCTAGTGTGGTCTTTGCCTGTGTGCCCCCAGCTCATTGCCAAAGTCAGCACTGTGTGGAAGCTAAGAATTTATTTCATCTTCTCGCTGAAGATGACGTGTCCTATGAAGACAAGCTATGAGAGTCAAGGGTGTTCTACCTGGAAAAGAGGAGGGTCTGGGGAGACTTTATAGCATCTTACAGTACCTAAAGGGGCTACAAGAGAGCTGGAGAGGGACATTTTATGAGGGGCTGTAGTGGTCAGATAAGTGACAATGCCTTCAAACTGAAAGAGGGCGGGTTTAGATCAGATATCAGGAAGAAATTATTTGTTGTGAGGGAGGCTGAGACCCTGGAACAGGTTTCCCAGAGAGGTGTCTGTGCCCCATCCCTTAAAGTGTTCGAGGCCAGACCAGATGAGTAACCTGCTCTAGTTGGAAGTGTCTCAGCCCATGGCAGGGAGTTGGAATGAAATGATCTTTAAGGTCCCTTCCAACCCAAGACTTTCTAAGATTCCATGATCCAATTATCCATTGAAGAGGGGCAGGTACATGGGCAGCCCTACCTCATTTCCTACAGCAGCATCTTACCTTGTGGCACTCAGAAAGTCATGTCTCAGAAAAAAGCAAAGAAGAAATACTGTAAGCCAAAGTGGGAAGACCTTTCACGGTACATCACGTTATAGTTCAGCTGGTGTATGATGAACTGTGTGGGATGAGGATGCCCTCACGGAGAGGGCAAATGCCAGCCTCTGTTGGGCTGAGTGAGCAGGGGCAGCACTCAGAAGAGGGTCAGGCAGCCTGCAGATCCCCTGAGCACTGCATTTCACCCCCATGGGACTTAAGCTGAGCTCTGAGAGGAAGGATAGGAATAGAAACACAGGCGTGGGGAGCTGGGCAGGGCCAGCACACAGAAAGGTGGGAAGAGCAGCTAGAAGGATTTGCAATCCACAGGAGTGAGAACTGGAAGTGGTCCTCTGGCCCTGAAGGCTTGGGAGGAATTTTATTTCATAATTTGGGCCTTAATAGTCATCTCCCTACACTCCATCTCTGCAACTGGTGCTTCACAGCATCCTTTAGAGAGCTTCCCTAACGTGCTTCCTTGTTTTTGCAGAAGGGTTTTGTGCCCCTTTGTTACCTCCCTCTGTCCTCTGCATTTGAATGATCTTGGCTGCAGACATTTTAGCCAATCACCTTAGGACTAAGATCTACTCCAGGTTAGTCTTGTTCTGTCCAAACTGAAACTCTGTCTTGCCTCTGGCCCTTGAGGTATCTGACCAGCAACTCCCCATCAGGCTGGCTGAAACAGAAATTTTCACTCTCTTTCCATTCTCAGCCTTTCTTGTTCTCCTTTTTCCTAGTTCTGTTTCTCCTCCTCCTCTCCTCAGTCTGGCCATCATCTCTGATGTACACTTGAGTTTTAGGAATGCAAACCTGTAACCCAAGCACCAGTATGGCACTTACACTCTTTTCACAAAACTGGCAGCTTTCACGTTGTTTGCTTTCTTCCTGGGCAACTTTATAGTGTATGATGACATGTTTCCTTCCCCAAATGTGCCTCAAAGACCAATTTGGCCCTCAGCCCAGACAAGGGCTATTCCACGCTACCTTTAGGCTCACTCCAGCCTGTGTCAAGTGACCATGGAGTGTTTGACTGTTTCTCTGAGACACAGTCTTTCCTATCTTCTAGATAACTTTGCTGTCCACACCGAGTGCTCGTGTGCTGTGACTTTGCTTTGCAACAACTTTTAGGACTGGCTACTTGACAAGGGCTTTGCTTATCAGCTTGCTCCTCCTGGTGCACCACAAGAGCATAGAAACCACTGTGAGATTTAGAAACCAGTGCTGAATTCTGGCTGTGAAGGTGGCCGGTGCAGTATGCTTGGAGCAGATGGAGGAGCAGTGTAGGCATAAAGCCATACTTTCTCTGACACATTTTCAGTAATGCTCTGCTTAATCTTATTCTGACCAAAGTATCATTTTGCCTAGCAGTTCTTGCTGCGTTGTTCTTCCATAAGAGAACCTGATTGCTTCAGATCCATTCTGCATTGTTTTGCGTCCTAGAAATCCTAGTTAACTAATTCCTCAGACTTACAGAATCACAGAGTGGGTAAGGTTGGAAAGGACCACTTTTGGTCCAACCTCCCTGCTCAAGCATGGTCATCTAAGAGTACATTTCAGAGGACTGAGTCCAGATGGCTCCTGAATATCTCTAGTGAGGGAGACTCCTCAATGCATCATGAAAAAGTACTTAAATTTGCTTTAATCTGCTATGTCATTACTTGATTAATACGCTCTTGTTCCTGTACTATAAAACATAAAAATTATCATTTCCAAATTACCTCAGTCACTGCAAATGGTTTTCGACACCGTTTTCAGTTTGTCTCCCTCGGCTGTCTTCTTTGTCCTATGCATTTGATTTTCCCTTTCCACTTTACCACTTCTTCTTAATTTTATGGTACCTTCTCTGAGAAGGAAGGGAGAAAACCTGTAAGTGATCCGCAGGCCACTTTCCCGGTTGGTGCTAACTAGCCTGAACTCCTTCTTTGTGTAAGTAGAGTTTCTCCTTGTAAATACGTCTACCCACACTTTGTCATTTTATCCCCCAGATCTTCATCCTGAGACCTCATTTTCACTGCACTGCATTCTTCAGCCTCAGCATCAAACTCTTCCCCCTCACTGCTCACACACAGACCATTTATGAGTACATTAAAAATCACAAGCCCTAGCATAGGTCCTGGTGGGACACGCTAGTGTGTTCCATTTTAAACACTGACTGTTTTCCGTTCATCATCTTCTGCCTTGCTATTAACCATGGGAATAAGGAGGTTGTGGAGGAGAGCAATTCAAGACATTTGGTGTGGGATCTTTCTGAAAATGTTTTGGGCATCCTGTAACATCCATCTGTACAGCCACACTCATTAAACTGGATTCCTCACTCCTTTAAAGAGTGAGACATCACTTTCTTTTTCTAGAGTGGGATTGTTCCTTCCCCTTTAATCCCATTTCTCTGTGTGTCCATGGATGCTATTCCATGGCACTCTGTTGGCATTCCTCCAGAGTTCTTGGATAAATGCCATTTGTATAATTTACTGTTTGTGTTATCAATTTGGGTTTAAACATACCCTGCTAACTGCTTTTGCTTGAATCATCTGACCCTCCAAAAGGAGATTGTAGGATGGGATTTTCCCTTCGTTCCTTGCTGGTGTGGATTACTCATTTTGCTTTTCTGCTGGGTCTCTACCTTCCCTGAATGGTCTTTCACACCTCTGTTACACTATTTATGGCAAACTCCCAGGGTGAAAATGTTTTTTTTTATTGGAATGGTTTGGTGGTTTGGGGTTTTGAGTTTTTTTTTAGTTTTCCAGTTTATCACTCTAACAGACTGTTATGGTTTTCCATTTCGTTTGTTGTGGTTACTCTTCTTCAGAGAATTGCTGGAGGTGTTGAAATATTCTCAAAGGGTGAGTTGTCTCTTCTGATAAGTCTCATTTTCCCTTTTGCATGCTAATTTCATTTTTCAGAATTCGGAGTTTTCTGGAAACTCCTTAGAAAACACGACCAGCCACCTTTTTGCTTCTTGCAGCCGACTTTAAGCACCACTGCAGATTTCAGTAGCTCCATCTTAAGCTCTTTTAGAGCCTCTTTGGAGGAGGTTGGAATGTGCAGGACTTTTCACAAGGGCACGGAGTGATAGGACAAGGGGAAATGGCCTTTGGAGGAAAGGGCATACATTTAGATTTGCTATTAGGAAGAAATTCTTTGCAGTGAATGATGTGAGACATTGGGACAGGTCACCCAGAGAAGCTGTGGATGTCCCATCCCTGGCAATGTTCCAGGCCAGGCTGGATGGGGCTCTGAGCAACCTGGGATTGTGGAAGGTGTCCCTGCCCACAGCAGGGGGTTGGAAAGAGATGATCTTAAGGTCCTTTCCAAACCAAACCATTCTGTGATTTTACAAAGCATCCAGAGAAGGTGTGGAATTAATGCCCCATGCAGCACCATGGACCTGAGTCCTGCAGCAAAGTTACAGTCAGCCTTTAGCCCCTCCTGTGCTGCATTCACACTTGCAGGAGGCTTTGGGCATTTTTTGCTCTCATCACATATTGGGAATGCTGCATGTTTCCAGCAGAATCTCTGGAGTAAGCACAGCGTGTCTGAGGCTCACAGCTGCTCTGGACAGGGCAGGCCAGGCTAAAAGATTTTCAGCTTGTGTTTTGGTCTGTGCATCGAGTCTGCTTACTGTGTCTGGTGTCAGCTCTTTGTATCACAGATCCTGGCAGCTGACAGCCAGGGGAACCCCTGGTGTACCACAGGTTTTGTTCCCAAAGCTGTGCTTGGCTTCCAGTCAAGCAAAAACATTTGGCAAATTAGGATGTTGGAAAATTAGTAAGAAATGCCACATTGTCAAGAGACCTGGGAGAGAGTTTCAGAGTTTCTCCTGCTGCTTTTGTGCTTTGGAGGTGTCTGCCAGCAACTGAGCCCTGCTGTGGCTGGTCTGGCAGGCATCAGCTCAGTTGCTCAGTCCCTGCCAGAGGCATCATCTCAACAAATATTGGCTGGAATGGCAGCAACAGCGCAGCTGAGGGCCTGCTGAGCTGAGACTGTGCCAGCCTCACCACACTGCATGTGCTAGGAGGAGAGCAGGGGCACAGTGGCAGGTACTCCAGGAGCTTTACACAGCCCAGGGACAATGTGTTGGCTCCTCTAGAGGAACTGAGGCCATGGCATCAGGTAGATCCCAGTCAGGAACAGGCAGTTGTCGCCCCATCTTAAGGCTGTAAGAGACAGCTTGTGTCTTTGTATGCCTACAAGTTTGCTGTTATCCTGGATGAAGATGGGGAATGGACTTCAGTCCTGATGAGTTAGGTAATAGAAAATATTTGCCAGTGCAAGACACAGAAATGCTTCTGTAGAAACCAGCCTGGGTCAAGCACGGTCACCCTGATCCACAGCTCAGTATTCCTAACACAAGCCACTTCCAGGTGGAAGAGCAGGTTTAAGATGCCCACTGTGGTCACTAATGTTGGAGCTGGGGCAGAGAGTTGTTATCGTGGGTGCTGTTCCAGCTCCAAGCCCGCTCTGCACCGCTCTACTCACATCAGCCAGGAGCTACCTCTGTGTCTTCACATCCACAGCAAGGTTAATTTACAAACTGTCCTCAAACAAGGGAGAGTTGGAGTTTCGGAGGGGACTTTGTATTTGAGATAGAGCTGAAAAAACATAACCCTGTGCTGTAGCCAACAACATCCAGCAACATTTTCCTTTAGCTTTCAATTGCAGTTCTCTTCTTATTTCATCCAAATTTAGGGGCATCTGTTCTAGTTCTCAAAATCTAAATGCAGGACTTCTATCCCTAGTTCCACTTCTCCTTAACTAAATTTTTCATTCCTCTCTAACCTTTCTTAGTGAAAGAAGAAAAGGACCTTCTCCGGAACCATCTGATTTCTTAGAGGAAGCATCACAGGACGCAGGGAGTGACATGTTTGTGCTGAGGCCTCCAAGAAGAGGCGCCATTTTTCCCCAAGACCAGTGCAATCAGCCTGTCTGATGCATGCATGCTCTAACTCTGTGTAGCTCCTTCGACCTGCTGCAAACACAGGCCATTCCTCTGGTTCTGGGGCGAAAGAAACCTGGCTGCTTTTCAGCCAGATGGCTAATGGCTGGGGCAGGGGACAGCGCTGCTAACACTGCATCAAAGGCTTAATGAATTCCAAAATCATGTGCTCCACGTGACAGCTCTAATGCTTCCCTTCAGCGGCTCATTTGGGATTTGGTTAAAAACACATTTGTCTGACAAGTTCCCAGAGCTCGTTACTGCTCTTTTGATCCTGTTATCCCCTCGTGGTCCTGCTGCAGCGGAGCGAGAGGCGGGGGCTGGGTCTCCGCAGGGCTGGGCACTCCGTGGGCCCCACAGCTGTCCCCGGCCATTAGCCTTGCCATGGGCACCAGAGCAAGGAGAGCAATACGATGAATCACAGGGGACATGGGACTCCGGGCTCTGTGGTGGGAGTTCCTCAGTTTTTTGCTGGGACAGATTTTTGTCATCAGTAGAAGGTATTGTTTGTGAAAGAGCCTGCTTTGCAGTTTAATAATAAATGGCCTAGGTTTCCCTGCAGCATGTGCAGATGACTTTGCAGTTGTCCAGGTTTTGCAATAAGAGCTGGTGTTTTCTGCCCACACTGGCCAAACTCAGTGTGATGTGAAGCTTTTCTGCTTCCTCTTCTCACATATGTACACATGTATGGATACGTTTAAAATAATCACATAGTTGTCTGTTCTTTCAAAGTTTTGGTGATTAACATCTTCGTTCAATGTTACCTTCCCACTGGTTCCCTTCACACTGATTTGGTGTACTGTGTGCATGGTCAATTTGTACTTGAACAAGTCCTTCCCTGCCTCTCCCAGCCCAAAACTGCCCAGTTGCTCTTCTTTTGCCTCCTTTATGTTAGCTCCATCCTTTTCTGTAGAGGCTGCTGCCAAAGGAGATGATTGATCTCGCTGGACTTGAGTAGGAGAGGAGAATCTACTGTTTGCAGAGAGTTTTTGTTCGGTAGCTGGGGACTGTCTTTAGTCGTGAATTTGTAGCAGGAATTTTGACTTGGCAGGGCCCTATCTATGTCATCCTCATAGGAGGTGAGACGTGAAGCTTTTTGGATGGAACAATGTCAGTTCAGATCAAATGCAAAGGGTCTTCATTGCTCTTGAGTCCTGATAATGTCCGTCAGCAACAGGAGTGGATATAACACTGAGAAGCTCTTCTGCAGGAAGAGGTAGATAAACTGGGGCATTAAGTCACAGCCCTGTGATTGCCTGAATTAATGACACTTAATTTGTTATTGCTAAGAGTTTTGCTGACTCTTTTTCCCCTCTAAGAAAATGGGATCCTATGTGTCAGGCAAATAATATGCTGCAAGACTGTGGGATAAGGAAATTACCTGCATCTGATAGAACTAAAACTGTACTCTCTGCATTCCTGCTGTAATTATACCTGTTAGAGAAGAGTCTCTGTGTAACATGAAAGTCTAATTAAACTGCAATCAGGAAAGAACTTGTCAGTTCATGGTGTATTAAGTCTGTAAGAGACCACAGGATCACCTGGCCAGAAGTCTGTGGTGGCCCAGGAGAAGGCTTTCATGCAGCCCTCACATCGTGCAAGGCCTCCATCTGAGCAGACTCTGGGGGTGTGCTGGTTTTGCTGCTAATACTTGACATATCCCACCTCGTTTTCTGTCTTCTCAGACTGTCCACTTGAGACTTGGTGGTGCATCAGCCTCTGCCAAGTGCCCTGGGCCACCTCCCCACCTGGGGACAGTCTCCTTTCCTGGTGGCTCTGGCCTGTCCTGGCATCACTTGAGCAGCACTGGAACTGGTTGCTGTTTCAGAACATCTGCCCTCCTTCTGCTCCCTGGGCAGCTGGGTTCCTACCATCAGAGGCTGCCTGCTGATACCACTCTCTCCTGGGAGCACACTGCTATGAAGGCCTGCACAGACTTGTGGTCTGGTTGGTTTGGGCTTCTCCGCTTTCCTGGCAGGTCAGGGCAGACGGACGCTGGTGTCATGCAGAGCTAGGGGTTTTCTCATGCTGCCCCTGAGGTCCCGCACTAGTGCCTGAGGCAGCAGTGATGGTTACACTACATACTGTGTTGCAGCGTGCTCTGGGCCCAACCCTCACCACGTCCAGAGGAGCTCATAAAATTACATAATAGTTTAAATTGAAAAGGGCATAATCAAGGTCATCTCTGCCATAGGCAGGGACACCTTCCACTAGACCAGGTTGCTCAAAGCCCCAGCCTGGCCTTGAACAGTGCCAGGGGTGGGGCAGCCACAGCTTCTCTGGGTGACCTGTGCCAGGGCCTCACCCCCTCATTATTAGAAACTTCTTCCTCGTATCTAATCTAAATCGACCCTTTTTCAGTTTTACACCATTGCCCCCTGTCCTATCGCAATGGGCCCTGCTAAAAGGTTTGTCCCTATCAGATCCAGCAGTCCCTCCTGCAGTGACAAATTATGCCAGGAGAGCCTGGTGCCTTCTGTTAGCTTCCGAACCAAGGGTTGCCTGGTCTGGAGCACGTCGGCAGCAAAACTGATGCTAAAAAAAGCCAAGAGAGGTTATGAAGAGTTTCAGGCGAGAAAGTACTGGGAGAATACTGTGCAGAAAGCGGCATGGGGTCAGGTCCCCAGCTGCTAGATGAACATCTTGGGAACACTCCTGCTGCATCCTGCTGCCTGCATCACCTTCTTCAGGCATGACACGTGTCAGGAGCAAATGTGACTGAAGAGGAGATTCAGGAACAACTGGGTCAGAGACCTGCAACAGCCAGCTTGCTTGGTAGCACTGTTTTGGTGAGCTGTTGAGGCTGTAGAAAGATTTGTTAGGGAATCCTCTATTTCTGCAGAGGGCAAAAATTACATCTGGTCTAAAAATTATACTGCAGTGTGTTATAGGTAGGTGTCCCCAAACTGAGCAGCTCAGCCCTGAGACACCCCAAAGCTCTCATGCTCTAGGAGTGCTTCCTTCAGCTCAGGGTCAGTGCTGCTGAATAACACCCCTCTGCCTTGTGCTGTTGCCAGCCAAAAGGCACGGATTAGGGTAGTGAAGGAACCAGGCACACGTGATACCAAGGTCCTGCCAAGAAAACCGAGGAACAAAATGGTTCTGCCAGTGCACCTTGTTCTGGCAATGCTCCCCTCGTGTGCCAGAGCTAAATGCAGAGCTTAAGCCCCGGAAAACCAGGAGAGGAGCACACAGGGAGAGAAAGAACCATCTTGGGAAAAACAGCAGTTAGCTAATAGATGCTGTGGTGAATTGGGACATCCTCTCCTCCTTTTCACAGTGTCCTCCCAGGAGTCATCAGCACCATCCCCCTTGCACAGCTGTGAGTAGGAGTGACACAAGGCTCACACATATCCCCACTGCCTCACACCCATGTTCTGCTCCAGCTGCTATCCAAATTCTGGGCTGTCCCTCTCCCCTCTTTGAGGAAGGAACTCTTCAGCAGTTGTGCAAGGGCCTCCCCAGGACCTGGCAGCAGCATATTTCCATAGGCTTTCCCCACGCTCTTCGCCATCTCAGCTCAGACTGTGCTGCCGATCACGTCCACCCCAACACCCTGCTGGCAGAGCTATCTGGGGGTTTTATCGGCCAACAATGCGTGCAATGTTATTGTGCTAAAAAGAAAACAAAGCCTAATCCATTTTAAATTAAAACAGTGCCCCAGTGTCATGCATCTGATGCAGACATGGTCTGGCAGCACAGTCCTGCCGGCTCCCCAAAGGCTTCACCCGAGAGGTGCTGGGCTGTTCACTCTGCTCCCAGCAGACATCAGTCACAGCCTTTAGGCTGGGGGGGTTGGTTTTCCCAGGCCCCTCTGGTCTGAAGCCTGGGCTCTCCTGTCTCCTAAAATGCTGTGTCACTTAGAGGTGGAGCACTGCCATGTGTCAGAAGTTAGCAGCAGACAGAAACCAGGGGAGACAGAACTGGGATCTTCCTGTGGAAAGAAAGGTTGATAGGACAAGAGCAAAGAGCTTCAAGTTGCACCAGGGAAAGTTTAGACTGGATATTGTGAAAAATTTCTTAATTGAAACGGTGGTCAAGCATTAGAACAGACTGCCCAGGCTAGTGATTAAATCACTGTCCCCAGAAGTGTGCAAAAAACACATGGATGTTGGCACTTGGGGACACAGTTTAGTGGTGGATCTGTCAGTGTTAGGTTAACAGCTGGACTCAATGATCTTAGAGGTCTTTTCCAGGCTAAATTATTTCGTGATTCTATAGTGGTATAAGG
The DNA here is from genome assembly GCA_014706295.1 of Lycocorax pyrrhopterus obiensis. Classification (NCBI taxonomy): domain Eukaryota; kingdom Metazoa; phylum Chordata; class Aves; order Passeriformes; family Paradisaeidae; genus Lycocorax; species Lycocorax pyrrhopterus. The sequence goes on along the minus strand of JACSVZ010000014.1, from coordinate 8,830,258 downwards.
CTAAAATAGATGTTTTGCCAGGTCTGGCTTGGGGTTTATAAAATCTCGAATGGACTGAAGAAGGGATGAGCATGGGTCTGGTGTTCACAAAGCAGGGCGCTGGTCCTTTCAGCCCAAGAGACCATTTTTTGGCTGTACTGTTTCTGTTCTAAGAAATTAGTTTCTGTGATGGTCTCTCACATCTGTATTTGTCACCCAGCAGCATTAGAGTCTGCTCAGGAGGCAAGGCTGGCCCTGGGGGTGCTGCCTAGCCAGGGCTCTTTCCCAGCCTTTCTCCATGGTGATTTTGTTTCCAGCTGATGTGTGCGAGGACATTGGCCACAAATGTGCACAGCAGACCCGTGGTGCCCACACTGGGTTGCATGTTAGAAAACAACGCTTTATGGTTCTGATAAGCAGGCTCACCTCCACCTTTTCTTCATCCCCAGGTCTGGCAAGATGAATACGGTTTCATCCCATTGTGATGAGGGACATGCTGTGCCCCGCTGTGCAGAGCTGTTTGGCTTGTTTGATATATAGGTCTTTTATGTTTGCACTATTGTGCAGCAGTCACGGGTGTGAGCTTCGCTCCACAGCCATCACGTGGCAGTGAGCCTTGCCAGCGGGAGCTCTGACTGCATGTCCCTTCTGAGATCCCTGCGTGTCTCCCCTGTGCTGCTTGTCACAGCATGCATGAGAGTCTGGTCCCCATGTACAGCTGGGGAGGATAAGGGCTGGCACTGCTGAGGAGGCTTAAGACTTATTAGCTTTTTATAAGCCAAGTGGCCATGAGCAAAACCCTCTTTCGTTTGTGTGCTGCATCTCTCCGCATCTGGCCAGTGCCCTTCTGTGAAAGATGCAGCCCCTGCCCTGTGGCCATGAGTGTGCAGCTGGCACTGAGGCACAGAGAGGGGCTGGCAGGCTGCGGCATCCCCGGGGGATGAGCTGTGCTGTGCTGGGCTGTAGTGCCTTGGGGGAGGCTCTTCAGCATGTGCTAGAGCCTCATGATTTCTGCATGTCTTTCTGGCTCCCCTCTCCAGCGTCACAATCCTGCAAATGTCATTTGTGAATCTGACTTCCTTTTTCTCAGCCTATTTTGCCAACTCATCTCTGACGAGGATGATTCCTAAGAACAGAGGTGTAAGAGTGTACCGATTTCCCTTGACCTGGGATACCCTGGCCTGCTAAGTGTTAAAGATACTTCCAGTTTTCTGTCTGTGGGCTTCCATATGCAGTGCCAGAGATGCTTAGGGCGTGGGAGCTCCACAGCTCAGCTTCTGAGGATGTTTGACAGCAGAGCAGTTCTCTCCTGCTGCTAAACAACCTGCTGGGATGGCTGTCAGGAGTTCTGCCGAAAGTGGCTCTATCTGGGGGTAATCTTTTGTTTGGAGTTTAATACAAGGACCCTCTGGCAAAATCCCAGCTGTGCTCAAAGACTGGTGAAGTGAGAATTTACTGTGAAGCCTGGGTGACATGGATCTCTTCAAAATCATGGCACATGGAAGCCAAGTGTGAGGGCAGGGAGCAGGGCAGGCTTAGGAAATACACGTTTTTTTCCTTGGAAATGCAGATGTTAGAAAATAGTATTTAATATGAAGCAGAATGGCATGAATTCCTCCCAGGATACTGTACCAGAAGGAGCTAATTCTTTTCCAGTTTTTAATTACAATGAATCACAGATTAGTTTCAGTTGGAAGGGACCTCAAAGATCATCTTGTTCCAGTCTTCCTGCCCTGGGCAAGGACACCTTCCAACTTGGATCTTGGAATAGTATATGGGAACAGGAAAGGAATTCCTCCTTCATGAGCAGTTTTGGTGAGGCTGTGGCTCATGTAAAGTGTCCTGTTCTTGTGCCCACATCTTTGAAATAACTGTGATGGAAAACTGGAGAACACACAGTAAAAAATTATGGGCTCCAAGGCTGGAAAAGTGTCCTCCAGAGACAAATTAAAACGGCTTTGTTCTATCAATTTATCAAGTGGTGGTATTTATTAATATTTATTAATTTATCGAGAGGTGCTTCAAGTGAGATATGGGAAAATACACAGGGACAGTTCAGAATCCTGCACTGATCGCACAGCAGAATGAGAAGCAGCAGCATGGTGTTACAGTCAGACTAATGAAAAACAAACACAAAGCATTTAATTTCAACCTTCACTGGAGGAGAGTTCTAAGAAAAATCCTAAGTCCCCTGAAGGTTTATGAGCTCCAGCTATGTGTTTCCCAGAAGGGTACACTGGATCATGTGCAAGCTGCCAGGCTGGGTGCCAGGGTGATTGGGTAAGGTGATGCCTGGTGGAATGGCCTAGCGAGTGTTTTTGCAGCTCCTAGTCTCTGAACTGCCACTGGGATCTTCCATCCCAGGTACCTTCTATTTTATTTTATCTGCTTTAGGTCACTAAGACACTGTGACAGTTCGGCGTGGTTATTTTTAACCTGCTCTTCCACAAATTCCCCTTTCTTAATGTATTTGTTTTGCAGTCTTATGGCTCCAACAGAGGCTTTGCTACTCTATTCCCTTTTCGGAGAAGCTCTTAAAGAAGAGAAAGTTCTCATGCAGTATACCGTACAGTCATCCACAATGCCAGTGGTCTGTCTGAGTAGTCCTAACCAGCATCTAGTATCTCCTAAGCAGTGAAAACATGTTTGGTTTCTAGGGTGTAAAGTTTACAGTGCTGGGGAAATTTCAACAGAAAGCATTTCACAATTTTCTGTAAATTACAGGCAAGATCCTCAGCTCTGCTAATTTCTTATTCATTGAGACATTGTTTCTCTTTACCTAATGCCAGCTCACAACAGGGGAGTAGCTTGGTATTTTCCTGTGACTATAACACAACTCAGAGTTTGCTCTGAAGCTACTTGCACCAGCCACGGCTTGCTCAATTTAAAGATCCGGGGAGCTTGCCCGAGTTGGTAGTCATTAACATTGTTTCTTAGGCGTGTGGAAATTATTGCAGTCAGGCTCGTTATGGAAAACAACCTTATACACACTGGTAACAGTTTAATTACACCAAGTGAAAGGTTACAAATGTTTACAATCATGATACCTAATTTCAAGGACAGACCCTGAAGCAATAAATTACAGGAACTAGGTAATGAAGCCACCTGGACCGAGCAGCACGAGGCCTCGGCGTGGAACTGTGAGTGGCATGGAATTTTTTAAGTTCTCTCAGTACAAAAAAACATTTGAAACTTGCGTCCTGAATAATGTCTAAATATTTTAGGAGGTGACTCCAGCTCTCTGTGGTTTTATATCTGTGGTGAATGATATTGAGGATGAATAAAGAATCTGAGCTGTAATAAAAATGATCAGTCAACAAAGAATGCTCTGACTTGGAGGTCAGGTTGTGCACGGAAAACCTGAGAATTGTTCCCATTTGAAAACCTGCAGAGGAAACTCTAAAGCTCCATGGAAGGGTCTTTAGTAGCATCTGACGAAGAACAGCAGAGAGGAGGGGAACCTGTGTGAAGATTAAAAATCAGGTGTTAGGGGTGACTCCTCCACTGGACAAGCATCCATGTCCATGTTGTGAGACAGTGGGACACAAAAAGAGGTCAAAACAAAAATCAAGTATAAGGACAGGCCACCCCGTCCAGAATAAAGTCTAGAGATTGAGGTGTTCAAAGAATTTGAAAACTGCAACCTGTGACCAGAAAAAAAGCAATAGTTGGCCTACAGATCTAGCATCCAGACAGAGATGGTGCCACAGGAGAGACTAAAAAAGGCACCTCATTTTCAGTGGAGAAAAGGGATCTGGATGTCTCTGGAAGGAGGAAAATTATGGAACAAGCAGGAAGGAGGATAAAAAAGGTATACAAATTTGCCACAATGATTTTTTTAGGGTACTAATCTAGATTCTCTCTGGACAAAGGAAAAGTTCTTCCTTTACCAAGATTTCAACACATTTTTAAAGTCATTTCAAATGCGAGTATTAATTAGAGTCAAGATGGTAAGGAATGCAAAGATACAATTTTAAAACGGAAAAATAATAGGTCATCCTAAGAAAAGAGTCCCTGCACAGTAAAGAAGATATTACTGAAATGCACTGAAGTGGTTTTGGGACCCACATTCATAAATACTGTCATTAGGGACCTTCCCAAGGGGGAAGAACGTGCCAATGAAATGAACTGGGAAACACTGCTATGCAGCTGAAAATCAAGCTATTGCAGCAGGGGTATGAAGACTGCCTGTCATGGAACCTAATGTTCCTGAGTGTTGATGAGCTGCTAATCAGAATTCCTGGTATAAAGTACTGTAGGAAAACAAAAAAAGAAGAGCATGCAAACCACCTAATAGTGTGCTTACTGTGAGTGGTTTCACATATGGCAGGAGAAGGATTTTCCATGTAAGTTAAATGTATAATTTAGTGTGTGTACATTCAGAAAAGATTAATTAAAACTTGAAGAGGTGCAGAGGGTAATGAGATCCAGAGTAGAAGGGGCATTTAGTCTCTGACAAGCTAAACTCTTTCAGACTTGTGTCTAAACTTTCAAAACACAAATTGAGAAGGGATAGAGTTGCTGCCTATAAATACATCAGAAATAAATGCTACCAAAAGGGCAGCCTTCATATAGGAACAAATAAATTCACTTTAAAGGAAAATGCAAAGAAGATTCATAAACTCTGAGGTTTTCTAGTAAGGCCGAGAAAACACAGGGCAGGAGGAGGACAACTGCTTTCCACATGTGGCTTCATCAGATCATGAGGGAGGCCATGAAATTGATTTTTTAAAAAGGGGGATCAAACTCAGTGCCCAGGCAAGCGTTGTCAGTCCTAATTTGGACATAGCTATAGGTAAACTCCTGTTCTCTGCAATTACAAAGATTGATGTATTCACTACTAAAGAGAGATCGTGGCGCACCTCAGTGCTCTTGGAAGCGCTTGCCAGGTTCAAATCTCCACATTTTTGTCCTGCTGGGACAACACTACAGCCGGTGCTTGCCAGCAGCTGCTGGGGAGGTTGCTTTTCTGCCTGGAACATACTGGCATAAGGATCCAGAGGCTCCTATGTAGATTTTGCCTGAAGTCAGACTTTTAAGTTTATGGAAGTTTCAATATTTTGAGACTCAGATCTGGAAGCAAGCCTATTAAAATACAATTCTATTTCTCATTATTCAAGTTGTTTTAGCAATAGGCAACAATGAGTGTGTAAATATTATACATTATAATTGCATATAGAAACACTGAAATGTGTATTTTAAACCCATCCTTACTACAGCTGCTAGAATTCATAGTTTTAAAGCAGCTCACATGCCTCAGGTTGGCCCAGGTCCAGGTGCTCCCAGGCCAGCTGATTCCCCTGGCTACCTGCTTCCTACAGTCTGGCTACAGAGAAGAGCAGACCAGGATCTAGACTGGGTCTAGAACCCCACAGTACAGGTGCTGGTGTTACTCTGGAATTGGAAACCATCACCCTAGACATCCAAGGGAAAGCAACCAGCTAACTAACACTCTTGCCTCAAAATATCCCTTGTCACCCTACCCTCAGGCACTGAAAGTTGGTTATTTGCTGGAGACAAGTGCTGTGTTGGTGTAGGGCTTGGGCAGCCGATGGCACCAGCGCAACAAATGCACAGATGGGGAGATGAAAGTAAAGATAACTGGGAGGAGATACTTTTTCCAACTTTCGCAATTGAAAGCAGACTAATATCACCTCAAAGGAAAGATTGTTGTTTAGATAATTCTACCCAAATCTCAGTAATGAAATACAAACTGCAGGTGTGGGTACCTGGGATTCACCACAGTGAGTGGCACAGATCAGCCTGATTTTGTTTGGAAATCTTCCAGGGCACTTAACTCTGAACCGTGAATAGGCACAACAGCAGCACTGATAAAATAGTGTCCACAGTTTTTACATTAAAAGTAACAGACAAAAAGCCCTCAATAAGCTCAGGAATTCGCTGGTATATCCTGTGGGAAACCATTACTAGCATGATTTTGAATCAGGCCCAGAATGACAAAATTCTTCTACTCATTGAAACCTTTCCTTAACACAAATTAATTTTCCTGGGAATTGCATCCTTTTCCTGAGAATAAACCCTTTTACAAGCATTTAGAGGTCGTCCCTCCCTACAGCACTGGAGCTAAAACAAGACCAGCCAGTGTTTCCAGAAGTACACCCACTCTATCTCAGCCTGGTGCATCTTGTGCTGCACGGGATTGGAGAAGCTGCCTGGTATGCCAGTGCTTTGTGCCTCGGGCTGGATCTGTGCTGAGCTGAGCACAAGTTTGGTGCTGCACATCTCCAGATAGCTCACAGCAAAGAAGGGCACAGAGCCAGGCTCTTTGCAGGGGCCTGGATCCTTCTGTTCAGATCTCCTCTGACATAATTCTACCAGAGAATCCCAGGGGACAGATTTTGGTGAGGATATAGCACTGGTGTGAGCCTTGCACAGGGCAACAAACCCCTTGTGCTCTTCCCTTTGAGGACTGAAAGGCTCATGGAATGTGGCTGTGATCTACAAACCCCAGCATTCCCAGGAGGCACCAAGTGTCCTGATGACGGAGTCACCTTTCATTCTAAGTGTCCACAGCAGCCAAGTATCATCTCTACAAAAGTGCTGACAAAGTGTAAGGGATCATAGGTGGAAAGCAGACACGCGCAGTTACAGCGGCTGATATAATATGCTCATCCTCGAAGAGCAATAGAGAGGGAGGACAACGAAACCTAAGAAATTCAGGGCAGCAAAGGGAATGCAGAGTAACCTATCTGGAGAAGCAAGCAGAATTGATAGACTCAGGTGTGAGGTGGGAAGTCCATAGGGCTTGTCCTGAAAAAAGGATAGGCTGTCTGTCATTCCTCTGCTGTATAAAACTGCCTTCTTCATCTCCCTCCAGGATAAAGACCGCTTAGATAAACCACAGGAACATGAGCAGGAGAGAGCACTGGAATTACGGTTTATGGTTTGTTTTCCCCCCACACCCCTGTTTCCTTGAGCCTTGACAAATGAGTATCTCCTTATCCAACGGTTCCATTTATCTCGTGTTGGAAGGAACAAGGTGGGTCAGGACAATTGCATTGATCCTATCTGCAGGTCACCCCTGGAGGCACAGTTCTCCGGCGAGGCCAGGAGTGAGGGACCATCTCTGGCACAGCCCACGGCAGAACCCCATGGTGTCAGGTAGCCAATGGCCAGCAGCCTCTATTTCCAGCTGCCACCTTTTTGGCACAGATTCCTTCTGCTCAGCAAAAAATCCAGCCCCAGTACATCTTCTGTACTGCTTGATGGATCTTGAGCCCTCTTGCAGTGACGGTAAGCCTGTGGATATGGATGTATTCACACGGTTACGCTGAGCACATTCATAAAGGAAGGTGTTGGGATGACCAGTGACTTGGGCTGGGAAAGAGCTGGGAAAACTGGTTTAGCAGAGGCGTGGAGCCTATGGGGCACGGCGCAGAGCTGGGACTCTGGCAGTGCCGCAGAGCAAAGCACAATATCCCATTAACTTGTCCAGTACATTTTTGTGTGTGCACAAATCACACATTGAGGGAAAGGATTTTCCCATTCCCTTCTGCACCACAATCAAAAATAATTTGCTGGTTGGACTCAAACTTCCTGCTGGATGATTTTCGTTGGTTGTGCCATAAATCCCTATCCCAAGAGAGTAAGTGCTGGTTCCCTGCTCTCTAATCCAATACAAGCCAGGATGCTATGAGCACAGAGTTCACTCCACCAGGCTGGGCAGCTATGCCTGCTTTGCTCCTTCTTTATGTGGAAACCACCCTCACCCCTGAACAGCCCTGGGGCCCCATGCATACTGTTTCTGTTCCGGACCCTTTTGTGATGGGAGAAACAAAACCATGGGCAAAAAATGAGAGGAGGATTCACCCAAGATTTATTCATCATCAGAATGGGGTGGGTTTTTTTGTTTTGGCTTGGTTTTTGTTTCTTTCTTGATAATCCCTGATGCTTACTTCACTTTTTTCTTTGGAAGTGGTGAGCTGACATCATCATGACTCTCTGGTCTCGTCTGTGAGTTTCATTAGCTAATTAAAGCCTACCCTCATGCCGTGCATCCTTGATTCATCAAATGTGCAGCACTTTGCATCTATCAACATGGACCACAGCCTCTTGTCAATGTGCCCAGTCACTTTTGGTGCAGGACCTTTGTTCAAAGTTTTTTGGTATCCAGGTACACTGTATATACACACTGAGCAGCACCCAGATGCTTCCTGCCACCTCTGAGGAGCAGGAGAAAGACTTCTGCCCAGAGTGGAGTTGTGGCATCCTCTAGCAACCATGGAAATGCTTTTCTTAATCGTACATCAGTAAGAAGAGGGGACATCCACCACTGAGGAGTCCCTCACCTACCACTGAGGAGAGGGGACAGCCATGGCTGAGGGGTCTGCACCCCAGCAGGGTCCTTCACCCGTTGCTGTGGAGAGTGGACACCCACCACTGAGAGGCTCTTTGCTCAGGGTCCCAACACCACTACTGAGGAGAGGAGACAGCCAGTATCAAAGGGTTCTTCACCCATCTCTGAGGAGAGAGGACACCCGTGATGGAGGGGTTCCTCACCCACCACTGAGGAGAGGGGACAGTCATGGCTGAGGGGTGCCAACCCCGTTGCTGGGGAGAGGGGACACCCACTACTGAGGAGAGTGGAAATCTTTTGGCTGACAGATCCCAAACTCATCACTGAGGAGAAGGGATACCCACTGCTGAGTGATCCCAACCACAACAGTGAGGAGAGGGAACACCCACTGCTGAGGGGTCTTTCATCCGCTGCTGGGGAGAGGGATGCCCACCTTTGAGGGCTCCTTGACCCGTCACTGAGGAGAGCGGACACCCATGGCTGAAGGGACTGAGGAGCCGACTGGGCTTCCCCGCCCCCGGCTCCACCGCATGTCCCGGCGGGGGACTGAGGTGGGGTAGGGACACCCCCGTGGGGAGTCCCGGATTCGAGTCCCGCGTCGGGCGGCTCACCTGGCCGGACCGTGCGGTGGCAGACTTTGGCTCCAGCCCCTATAAAAGGTAACGGAGGCGTGAGTCAGAGCCGCCGCCTCCTCCCCGCCCGCTCTCACTTACGTGCGGCCGGGCGGGCGGGCAGGCACGGAGCCGCCGTCCCGCACCCGCGCACTTGCCGGAGATGAACCGCGCCGCGCTGCGGGTCTCGCTCCTACTCCCGCTCCTGCTGCTGCCCGCCCTGGGCCGTGCCGGCTCCGACAGCGAGAGGGACCAGGAACACGGCGGCGAGGAGCCCCTGCATTCCCCCGGGAAAGGTGAGCAGGGGTCCCTCGGTGCGCGGGGCTCCACGAGGCGTGGGGCACCCCGCTGCTGCCTTTGGGGTCCCCGTGCACGAGGCGCCTAGGAGCTTAGTTTGGGATGGCCGGTGCCTGAGCACTCTGATGCGTGAAGCACCCCGATACTGAGTTTGGGGTTTCTAGTACATGGGGTACCTTGATGTACAGGGCTCCCTCTCTTGCTGGGTTGAGAATCCTTGATGAGTGGAGCGCCCCAGTGCAAGGAGTGCTGGATTTGGGATGTCTGATGCTTTGTGGAGAGGTGTCCCCAATGCCAGGGAGATCTCCCCTTGCTTGGTTTGGGGGCGGGGGGGCTGCTCTACCTCCTGCTGCACCCTTGTTAGGGCTCCAGGTGCGCCCCAGGGTGAAGTGCCCCTGTGGAGATGTGTTCCCCTAGCATCGCCCAGCGGCGGGCGCTGCACCCCCCAGCACGTCCCTGCCTTTGTCCCTGCTCCCGCCAACTCCCGTGCGGCTCGACTGGCCCGACCCCTGCCCAGGGGCTGGGCCCTCGCTTTGTCCGCAGCCCTTTTCCCTCGCTGAGTCCCGCTTGCATCAGACTGAGGGGCTCAGGACTTCCTGAGATGGGAGTACAAGGGTTGTGCACCAAGCAGTCCCTGCTTGCTCCCGCGGACCGCCCGGAGTTTCCAACGCTGCAGCCCGGCGTGGCGAATGATGGCCGGGCCCCTTTACCCCTCAGCGTGTCGGCTGGGCTGCCCTGCATCCATGTGGTCCCCCCGCGGTCCGCCAAGAACGGGGTCTGGCCCTGCTGCAGAGTTGGAGGGGGGCTACTGAACTGCTGACGATGGGGGACGGGGGACGTGACAGAACGCAGGACTGCAGGGTTGTGTGCCCCTCCTCCTCTCCGTGAGATGTCTTGCTGGTGGTATGGGGGCTTTCAGAGTTAGAGGCTCAGGGGAAAAGTCCTGGGTCTTTGGTCTTGGTCCTTTTTCTGAGTGGCGGCTACGGCACTGCCAGGGCTCTGCAGGGATTTTGGGGGAGTGCTATGGATTTGCTCGCCTCGGGATGAGTGCTGCACTGGGATGTTGCTGTCCCTAGCTATGCACCTTGTCCCCTCTTTGCCCACAGGTTTGTTTCCTGGGCTCAGCCTCATAGCGTGTCCTTGGTTTTGCCTCTGGTAAGGAATTGTCCTGACCTGTGCCAGGACAGCTGCCCGGTGGTAAGGACCGGGGATAGTTTGGTGCCAGGAGCTGCTTTTGTTATTGGAATGAATCACTTTTCTTACCACTCTTACCAGGCTGAGCACTGGACAGAGATGGGGATGCAGACAGTTCTTGCCACAGAGATTAAGTAACCCAGGCCACAGGGTGGGAGGGTGTTGGGTGTCCAGCATACCAGTGTGCTGCGCTGGCCAAGGGGCTGGACACCATGTGAGGTTTGGGAGGGGTGGGTGGGAGGACTGGGATGGAGAAGGGGAAAGGAGGTGGCCAGGAGGTGGGTAGGGAACAGTTAAGTTAGCCCGTGCTATACCAGTGTTAGAGGCTGAAGGTCTGGATGGAATCCCATGGGAAGCAGGTTGTGGCTGGAACCCTCCAAGGCTCCTGCCAGGTGCCAAGAGCTGCATGTCTCAGCACCTCTGCTGGGTGATGAGCTGGTTCCCTCTTCCTCGAGGCTTGTGCATGAGGTAGGGCTCGTGGCCTCCCAGCCCTGGGCACTCAGCACGTGCTCGGGAATTTGCCATGAGGTTACTCCCTGAGAAGACTCTGCTTGCCCAGTGACCTGAGTCCTGTGCTAAGTGTGTCCTTGGGAGACAGTAACTCCCTCTCCCTGTTTCCTCTCCCTGCTATTCAGATGTGTCTTGCTCTCAGCGTCCTCTTCTTGGTCATTCCCCTATGTCCTTTTCTTCCAGGAGAACCTATTTTTCTTGCTTAATACTCCTTATTCATCTCTCTCCTCAGCTCCAAGCACTGATCTGTCCTCTGGGATTTCCCCATTTTTATCCCTTTTGTTGGGATGGCCCTTTCTCTGCAGTGCTCTGGTTGTTTCCTGTTTCCCCCAGCACCTACTGGGGCAGCTGGGTTCAGAAGGAGCAGGAACATGCCTTGAAGTAAAGCCTGCCCTGTGTCTTCCTCCACCCAAACCCTTGCCCCTCTCGGGGGGAGCTGGTACAGTCTTGGGCTCCGCAGCCCAAAGAGTCCTCCCCCAGGAGAACAAAGAACAATACCTGCAGCGACCTGTGCTACCAGTGGCAGATTAAAAGCTGATCCCGAAGGCTTGCAGTGGGTCAGAGTTTATAAACACAAAGGGGCTTTAATGCAGCCAGGCTTGGGAGGGATCAGTGCCCCCATGGGCAGCACATGGGGCGGTGTCCTGGGCTGAAAGTACATGGGTTCAGCTGCACGGGGATGTGTCTGGAGGGAGAAACCAGGGAGGAGGCGGAGCTGGGAAGGCACAGCCGTCCCATAGCCCTTCCTGTGGGGCTTGGCAGAAGGATGCTCAGGTTATGCACCCCCTGCCCAGACCCTCTGCCTGTGCCATGTTTGCCACAGACTGGAGAGCTGGCTTTGGGCAGTGTGAGCACAGTCCAGGTACTGTGATCACGTTATTGCTTTCAAGGGACGTGGCATTTGGATGTGTTTTGTAGGTTGGGACCTGGCTGCTGTGGCTGGTCCCTACCCTGGGACCTGCACTCTGTGCATCTCCTGGCTTACTGACCCTCAAGAACAACACCTCACTTACCCTCTTCTCTGTGCCATGAGCTCCACTGATCCCTCCACAGCCTGGAACTGATCCATAGACAGGGCACAGAAAGGTGGTCCTGGTCTGGCATCTGCAAGCTGAACTCATCCCGTGGGGCTTTGACCCTGGTATAGCTCAGGATTGGGTCCCAGTGGGAAGAGGAGGCTCTGGCAGGATGCCAGCACTCCCCGTGGCTGAGCACAGGGCACCGTATGCCTGGCCAATAAGAGAGCAGGATGGAAGAGTTAGAAGTGAGCCCTCTGTCCTGCCTGCCACACACGAGCCATCCAACTTCTGGAGCTCAAGGCGAGCAGGCAGCACCAGTGGCTGTGTTGCTGTCAGGCAGAATGCACGCTGTGAACACCACACGTGTTTCAGGGTTGTCAGGTACCCTGCAGCAGCCTCAGACTGCACAGAGCCTAAAATATGAAAAACTCAGGATGGGAGGTGCAGACCTATACGGCAAACCCTCTGATCTCCTTCCTTATTGTCTGGCTCTGCTGAAGGTTGCCTCCTGGTCTGTGCTAATGATCCTGAGTCCTCTGGGTGCACAGTCCATCCTTGTGTGCCCTTGGTGAGGTCTCCTGGGAGCAGCTGGCTGCATCAGTGCCTTTCCTACGCGTGATTCACAGCATCCAGCGGTTGAGCTGGCTCCTCACGCTGCCAAAAGCTACTCCTACCCTTCCTCCCCGGCTGCAGGACATGCGGAGCAGCACGCTAGTAATGGCAGCGTCTGCCTAAACTCGGCAGGAAAGTGTTGTCGGATGGTGTTGGATGTCAAGGAGGGAAGGGAGCTGGCACTTGCAGCAAAGCCTGTATTCCAGAATGGGAGGGCTGAGTGGGAGCAAGAAACAGCGGGAGAAAGCACAAAGGGAGGGCGTAAAGGGGGGAAACTCGTGGGAAACTTGGCCGGATCGCGGGCTGCTGGAGAAAGGCGGGCGGCAGGCAGTACTCAGGTGAACGGGGGGCTCTGCGCGGCTGAGCACGGAGGCGTTCTCCTCTGCAAGGGCAGGCAGCTCCTACTGTGTTTTCCTGCTGGAATTCCTGCAAGGAACCCTCTTCTTGCGCTTTATCTCCAGGTGTGCGCATCGCATCACCAGGGCTGTTTCCCCCCACGTGTTTGGGAGCGCTTTGCAGTCCCTGCCGGGGCAGTGGGTGCTCTCAGAGGTAAGGAAGGGCATGCAAAGAGCTGCGGCACCCGCTGCCGAGGTGCAGCCGCGTCTTTTGTGGCGAGTGGCAGCAGCTCAGCAGAAGGGAGACCTGGCATCACACAGCTTTCCGATGGAGAAGACGTTCTCCGGCGGGAAGTGTGGGAGGCAGACTGAATTATGCAAATCAACTCTTGGGCAGGGCAGTGGGTTAATGTTCATGGCTGCGACACTGCAAAGGCCCCCAAGTGGAAGGGATCGGAGCAGTTAGTGCAGGGCTCCTCCGAGCCGTGCCGAGGCAGGGGCTGATGCTTAGAGCCTGACCCAGCGCCCGGGCTGGGCTCGCCTCGGCGCTTTCCTGCAGCGCTCGGTGCGTGTGCCACAGGGGCCCAACCCTGCACGGGTGCGCTCGAGAGATGCCTGCCCGAGGGGGCGGCCTGGCTGTGCCATCACTGCACCCAGACCCACGGGGTGGGAAAACACACCCAAGGGGGCTTCACTGGATGGATAAGAGCTCATGGATCCTTTTGGTTTTGACGCCAAGACATCCCTGGGGAAGTCTGTTGTGTTGGAGTGGATTGAACTGGTTCCTGGGTGCAGTTGCAGCCGTCGGAGTGTCCAAAGCTGCCGAGCTGAGCTGGCAGGAGGCTGCAAGGAGGGTCCAGAGCCCCCTCAGATGGGGGAATAGATGTATGCTGGGAGATGTGGGAACCTGAGGTAATTGGCACAGTGCTGACACAGTAGGGCAGGTGTCAGCACGGGGCTATTGCTCAATTGGTGATAGGATGTTTGAGCTGCTTTCTGTCAAGGCAGAGTCCCTGGAGGTGAGCAAAAAGTGGGGTGCTGGGGCGGGCTGTGCCAGTTGAGGCATGTGCAGTGAACCGAGGCACCACGTGCCAGCCCTGAGGTGCTGTGCCTTACCTGTGCCAGGATTGCCCCAAAGTGAGTGTTTCTTTGTGCAGATAGTGCCCAAAGGGGTTAGGAGAGTGGGAGCAGGGTGGGAAAAGATACATGGTGCTTCCAGAGGAGGGTCTGTCTTCTCTGGATTTTGATGCACAGTCAGTGTCTTGGTAGAAGGAATCCTTTGTGTGAGCAAGGTGGGCAGGATAAATGAACCTCAGCTTGCTGTAGCACAGCTGGGTGCATCCCTGAGCAGTACCATGCAGACATGGAGAGGGCACTGCAGTCTGTCCTGGGGCACATGTGTCCTGGTGCATGCAGCTGTGGCTTGCCCAGTCCTCTGCTTGCTGCTCCTTCTTCCTTTGCCTTTGGGAATACCCAAGAGATCCCTGAGCATTGCTCCTGAGCGTCAGTAACGTGACAGAGGTGAGTCACCAGCCATGCTGGAGGGAGCCCTGAGATCTGTTCCCATCTCTGCAACACACAGTGCCCCTAAACACCCTCCAGCCCTTCCCAGCCCAGTTTGGCTATGGTCATCCACCCTCCTGAGCAGCAGTTGCTCCAAGACCTCCAGCAGTGCCCATGCCTGGATCCTCGCTGAGTGGAGGGCAGGATCCTGCTGGGCTTAGGGCCTTGCATGGGACATCTGGGCCTGGGAAAGCTTGCCTCTTCCTTTCTCACCCCTGAGCTGGAATCCACTCCTATTAATAGTAAGTGGGTGTCGATAGCTCTTGTCAGCAGCCGGGATTGGGGCCGGAGCAGTTCCTGCTGAGACCCTCCAGCATCCTGGTGAGGCTGGCAGGCAGATGGCCCCACCAAGGGATAGAGATGATACTGGGGCTCAACTGTACCTCTTAAATGCTCCTCCATGTCATTGCTGCTGTATGAATACCCCTCTTTGCCCCAAACCTGTTCCAGTCTGGCACTCTCCGCTCCTGCAGTCGTGCTCTGGGAAGTGCTGACAGCCTGTCTGCAGTGACAAGCTTGCTGGTAAGGACAAGTCAGGAGGAGCCCATGAATTACATGTTGTGCCAGTCAGACCAGGCATGTAATCCTTTTGTGCCATGTTTCCCTGCTTGGGGCCATCTGAGTCCCGCATCCCTTTGTCTGGAGCTGGTTGTTTAGAAGGGCTGGTGATAGCCGAGGTGTTTGGTCGGGGGCATCTGAGAAGAGGTTCTGGCACACTTCTAAGGCTAGCTCCAGCCATGTGCCAGGAATCGGGGCATTGCTGACAGCTCCAGAGGAGAGTGACAGTGCTAGGGCCAGCCTGTTGAGTACTGGGTACTCTCAGGACCTTCCCAGGAGGGTTTTGTCCCCTCTAGATCTGCTCAGTGGGCACACCACCAGCTGTGGGAAACTCAGGTCACATCTTGCCCTGCTGTGATCACTGTGTGACCCATGGGTGACACAAGAAGTGCAGAGGTCCTGGCATAGGATCCCTCATCCTCCCTCCTGCTTTTCCTAAGGAAAGGGTTTTGCATGGTAGGACCTCATACAGCTCTGTGTGGGCATTTGGGTGGTCATATGAGTTACAGCTGGGGACAAGAGCTGAGCATTTGGCCTGGCACATTTTCCTGTGAAAGCCCATCCCTGTCACAGAGGCACTCGCTGATGTAAAGAGAAGGTTTTGATGCCCATTTTCTTCCTCTGCTGTCAGTCCCAGGGCAGCTTTCCCAGGTGGGAGGAGGATGTCTGCATGGTGCAGTGCATCTTGCTGCCCAAACTCCTCGTGGAGTGTGGGAGCTGCTCCTGTGAGGTGCCTTGTCTTGCGGCAGTGGGAAGTTTTGGCTGCTCTGGAGCAGCTGCTGGTACAGCTGCTCAGTGATGGAAGCCAGTATCTCTGATTTTTCCTTTTTAAGGGAAATGACAAAATGTCAGCCCTGGGGTTTTCCCTCTGACCGACAACTGCAGGGGACGCGGCCGTGCTCTGAGGAGGCAGTACCCTCTGGGAGCATGCCCTTTGCTGGGACAGAGGGAGAAGTGGGAAAGCAAAGGCAGGGAGGGGGATGGATGAAAGGCAGTGGGAGCACAGAAACCTGCTGCCTGGCAGAGGTGTGTTTGCTGACAACCTTTCCCTTCCATTCATGTGGTTTTTTCTTTTCTTTTTTTTCAAGGCCACAGCCACTGGAGCTATGAAGGTAAATACCCTGCAGTTACTTCTGCTTTTTTTCCTACTACCCAGCAGATCCTGGGCCTGAGCCAGCTGTGGTTAATGATTACAGGGCTTCTGTGTGCACTCCACGACTCACCCTTCCCTCCTGCCTGACCCTGACACAGTGCCCTCACTCAGGCATGGATGAGCTGAAGAGCCGGGTGTTGCTCTGATTTCACCAGGAAGCAGCAGCTCCAGTGAGGGCTTTGCTAGCCCCTTGGGTGTGGGGGGGATGCCCCTTAGGGAAGGGCTCCTCCCTGAATGAGAGCTCCCCTGACCCTGTGCCAAGTGGGAAAAAGGGCTGCACTCCTCAGTCTGGACTTGCAGTCTGTGCTGGGACTTTGATCAGCCCAGGGATTAGCTTGTCTTCTCTTCTGCCCTCTGTCACCCTCCCTCCCCATCCCGCCTGGCCCTGCCCTCCCATCAAGGCTTGGGGGGCTTCTCCACAGCACCCATGATGGGCATCACCACAGTGCTGTGACAGATGCACCCCTTAGTACTGCACCATCACCCTGGGGTTTGGCTCAGCTGCTAAAGCCCAGATCCATATTTAGAGGGTCCTGTGAGGGGCTGGCCTGGGGACAAGCCTGGGTTTGCACTGGACCATGACATGCCAGAAGCAGACCTCTGCAGTGCAAAGGGAGGTTTCTGGGGCATCAGCCGTGCTTATCCCAGCTGTGGCACTGGGGAGAGGTGTCCATTTCAGTGGCCGACTGAGCCGTGTGAGCTGGCCCTTTGCCACAGAGCCTAGGAGCACTGTGGTACCTTGCTCAAGCGGCAGCGGGGGTGATACCTGCCAGAGGCCAGGCTGTGCAAGGCAGCGAGTGTGCGACAAGCTGCAGGGCAGCAGCTCCTCAGCTTGCCAAGTCCACTTGTAAATGATCTTCTTGCACTCTTCCTAAACACCCCAAAAATAGACTTTCCTGGCAGCTCACCATGCTCCGAGACCTTTCCTGATACAGCTGCATTCAGTCACATGTTGGCATAAAGCTGCTCCCAAGCTAACTTAATAGAAGCTAACCTTATGGGCATGGCTAATTCCCTGGCCAGTGCCTGTCCCCTTCCCCAATACCCCCAAACTTTCTTTCTGGAGATGTCCTCACCATGGGGCTCTCACTGACCCTCCCTCCCTTCCTTCTTGCACCAGACCTGAAGCACTGGAATACGGACTACTTGGACTGTGGGGGCACCAAGCAGTCACCCATCAATGTTGACACAGCTCAGGCCACCTTCAGCCCTGACCTACGGCCAATCCAGCTCTCTGGCTACAGCCTGCCTGCCAACAAGCAGCTCAAGCTGAAGAACAATGGGCACACAGGTAGGGGCAAAGGCACCTGCAGGGGCTGGAGCACAAACAGAGGATGCTCAGACTCTCCCAGCAGGACCAGGCTTCTCTGGTGCCCTTCCCCTGGGCTCTGGGAAGGAAATTGTCCTGCAGGCTGCAGCCCTGTTGCCTTCTAGGGCAAAAAGGAAGCAACAGGCTGTAGAAATTTTACAGGTGCCTGTGTTTTCTTGGACAAGGTGAGAAGCCCTGAGATGTTCAGAGCCTTTGGGAGCTGGCTTCAAAAATTTGTTAACTCTACATTTTCTTTAAAAATGTGTCTCTGGTATTTCTGATGCAGGTTTTCAGCCACTGGTTCCTCCCCTGTGTTTCACTTTCAAAGGACTCATCAGTCTCTGGATGTGACTTAACCTTTAAGCTACCTGCATCTGTCTTTTAGGGCACAGCTTTGACCACCTTACTTTGTTTGTACTTAAGGAATCTATCTCAAGATCTTAAAAATTTTTATAGGTCTTTTGTTTCCCTTCTCCAATATCAGAATGATTTTTGTAAAGTTCTGAACACAACTTATTCATGTTATTTTAGTATCAGCCTCAGTATGCCAGATATGGACGAAAACCACATTTTTCCAGAGCTGAGGATGGTTGGACCTGGTTGCTACAAGCTTTTTCTTGGAGGAAGCAGAATGTTTTGTGCACACCGGTGTCTGCCAGTCCCCAAGCTAAGAAAAGGTTATGGAGAAAGGGACTTAAGAACTTGCTGACGGTGTGATAAGGCACCTCCTTGCCCTGGTAGCCAACGAGATGGAGCTGACCTGTGTATACAGCAAACTTGACAGGTCAGACTTGCCGTGTATGGTCAGATCAGCCGCGTGGTGCATGCACAGAGCTCTATATTGTGGCCTCCTGCCCTAATGTGCCTGCAGAGTTAAACTAGTTGAGCTCAGTAGTTGCTATTTTAGACACCCTGGCATCTGGTGTTGCTTGGTGTTTAGGAAAGCAGTGAGAGCATTTTCATTGGGGAGGGGGGAAGTACTTTCTTACATGCTTTTAAGATGCCTTTTTTTTTATTGTGGCAACCACTGGTCTGCTTTATGAAGATCCATAAATAAATAAAAATTTGCAAGTCCAGTAAGATCTTTGTACAGTTACTCATTTTGGCAACAAGGTATATATGCTATATAAGCATTTTTTGAGGGCCTGAAAATGACTCAGGTAGTCAGGTAGTTAGGTAGACAAAGAAAACAATGGTTTAGCTATACAAAAGAAGCGTAAAAGCAGATAAATTCATAGGGAGGGAACAGTTTCTCACTTCCTGTATTTGAGTTTTCTATCTCTGAACGCAGTGGCAAGGAAGTTGCGATGGCCAGTGACTCATCACAGCCCTGTTACGTGGTTAATCCCGAATCTGTGCCCTAGCTTGGTGATGTTACTAAGGGGCACCTCATCTAAAAAGGAAAAACAGAAAGAACTTACATTAAAAATTAGGAAAAGGTGCCTAAAAGGATAGGACAGCCTTTCTCAGGGTCGAGGGATGCTCCTGATATTTTTGCCATGTCTCCAGGTAACTCAGTTTTAGATTTGCCACATTGCTGCCTAAGTCCAAAACAGCTGGATAAACCACATTAAAGAAAAAACAATGTATGAATTCATGGTATCCAAAGAAGCAAAAATTTTAGCTCTAAGTGCTTTCAAAATATTTACTGCTTCTGTGCAACTAGCTCCAGTGCTGTCATACACTTAACAGGCTGTTTTATTTGAAAGGTCCCAGCTCGCCAAGAGTCGCAGCTCTCTGTCCAACTGCCCTGCTCTCATAGATATCCACCACTCTGCCAGTATCTTTCTCTATGAATTTTGTCCATGGTCTCTTTATATTATTCTCACTCACTGAATAAATTGTTGGATAACATTTGGCTTGGAGCTGGCCCCGGGAGCCTTTGTGGAGGGGCTCTTCGCTTTCCAGCATTTTCGCAGCAACTATTTTTGAAGCTGATGCATTTACCGCAGTATCCTACAACCTTAAGTCAGAAGTTGAACCCTGACACATTGGCAGGCTTGTCCACAGCCTCATGACAGACAGAAAGCAAGGTTTTCTGTTACGACCCGTTTCTAGAAACCCAGGGTGACTGTTTCCCTTGAGACGTCTCCTTTGCGTACCTGTGGAAGGGACTGGGCTTTATGTTGTATTGCTCTCCTCTTCCTTCTGCCTCCGCAGTTGTCCTTGAGCTGCCCGAGTCCCTGGCCCTCACTGGTGGCTATGCCCAGCAGTACCGAGCTGTGCAGCTGCACCTGCACTGGGGCTCCCCGTCGGGACCTGGCTCAGAGCACACCGTCAATGGGCGACGCTTTCCTGCCGAGGTAAGGAGCCCTCATGGTGAGGAATGCATCTTTTCCCTCGTGGTGCTGGGCAGGGAAGGAGCTGGAATGCTGTCATGCTTCTCACCCATGGCTCTGGTTGTCGCTGGACATAGGCTGCAACCCGTGGCCAGGATCCTGGGCAGCTCTGCAGCAGTGGTGTTCAGTGTAGGAGGCCACATCTTGGTGCTGAGCCAGACACATGCTGAAGCGTGGTCCTGGGCTGATGGAGCAGGAGCTGTGGCCGTCCCCAGGCTGTGGAAGCCAGCTTTCGTGGAGGCTGTGAGCCTGCTTTGGGAACTACAGGGTCTGTTTACTCTGTACACACTGTCCTCTTGCTCTGCCAGCTCCCATCTTGTTTTATCCCTCCTTCTCTAGCTGCTGTCATCAAACTGAGCCTGGCTCCGCGGTATGAGCCCCTGGTATGCAGGACAGAGTGCTGGTTTGCTGTTCCTGACCAGGGAAGTTCCTGCAGGCAGACCTTCATGCTGGCTGCTTTGCAGCAGCAGATTTTCTTGGTCCCACCAGCATTTTCCCTTCCCTGCAGGGGTACTCGTCACATCTGCATGTCTCTCACAACCCTTGCATCAGCAGGCTGTAGCCCTGTGGGAGTGAGCATCTCCCAGTGGTGCCCATCCAGCACTGGGATTGCATGTTTCCCTTCCAGATCCACGTGGTCCACTACAACACCAAGTATGGCAGCTTTACAGAGGCACAGGTTCAGCCAGATGGCCTGGCTGTACTGGGAGCCTTTCTGGAGGTGAGTTCCATGGATCAGCAGAGGGAGGATGGGACTAGGGTGGGCAGAACTGGACACAGTTTTGGGGACTGGCAGAGGTGCAAATGCACCTTGAAAGAAGGGGAGAGAAAGGGCAGAGCAGCCCTGATAAGAATGAAGGGGTCACTGGGATAGGGTGCCTCTCTCAAGGGGTGATACCTCCTTGCTGGCACTGCCGTCACCATCTTGTCTCCCTTTGGCCCCTGTCCTTGCCATTACTGTGGGGTCTCTCTGTTGCAGGTTGGGCATGGGGAGAACCAGTACTACCATGAAATACTAAAGCATCTGCTCAAAATCCAAGAAGTGGGTAAGGCCCTGTCCCACCTAGTCCTTTGTCTCAGGGGCCGCAGCCCAGCAGAGAAGCCTGCTGCTCAGCAGAGCAAGGCTGCAGCAGGCAGCCCACCTGCTTTCTCCTGCCTCCTGGGCAAACCAACTGCTCTTCCTTCAGTGGCTGCAGTGGCACATATAGTGCCAGACTGCCCGTGATCTTTGTGCTGTTGTCCTCCAAGGAATTTGTACCAGTCTCACTCCCATTATGTTTCCTCTCCCAGGACAGGAAACGTTGGTGCCTGGATTCAACATTGCAGGTCTGCTGCCTGCCAACCTGAAACTCTACTTCCACTACAATGGCTCTCTGACCACCCCTCCCTGCTACCAGACGGTCAAATGGACAATCTTCAACCAGACCATGCTTCTTTCTCATCACCAGGTCTGTGAGTGCAACGAGCTCTGCACCGGGTCTTTCCCAGCCTGTCCCCATAAGCTGGTGCAGGTGCCCTGTGCCAGTGCTCTGCAGCTCATCCGGCTCCCAAAGGCAGTGTGATGCTGTTCTGTTCACACTGTTCTCCTTCCAGATGTCAGTGCTGGTTTCAAGCCTGAGAACCGATGACGACAAGCTTTTGCAGAACAACTACCGGCCAGTGCAGAACCTGCATGGGCGACAGGTGCTGGCGAGTTTCCAGACCACCCCTTTGGTGAAGCACGCTCCTGGTAAGGAGTATATGAGTGTGCCCAGGCTGCTCCCAGCTGCAGGGATGAAGTGATGGGGCAAACAGCAGGAGTCAGTGCTTTGTGCCTCTTACAGAAACACAGCATCTGCATGGGTTATACGTGCCTGGCAAGCGACGTGTGGCAGCACTGGTCTTAGGGTCCTGCTCTCTCCCATTTCTGCACTTCTTTCACACTGCCTGGGGAAGATTGGTTTCTAGAAACTTATTTTATCCTTAGTCTTGCAGACATAACAGTAGCAGGACTCGGGGATGCATGGTCAAGAGCAAATAGGCTGGTCCTAGCACTCCAGCTAGCTACTTTGATTCCAAATGCAATAGACAAATTCAGTAGGAGCTGCCAGAGGTACAAGCCTGCAGTGAACACCCCTCCTCCAAATCCTGCAGAAGGGCAGTGCTGGGGACCCCTCCTGAAGGCTGCACTCTGCCAGTGGGGCCTCACAGCCATCCTGGCCAGGCACACAGTCCCCTGCCTGAGAGATCCCTGTCTGCCCACCCTTTATTTCTCCTTGAAGGCCTTTCTTGCATTGGTGATTTCCAGGCATGAGTAGGAATCACTATTAATCCTCAGGTGTGACTATCACTCTGCATCACTGAATTTTTGCCCATTGCTGCTCCCTGAGGTCATTGGGGTTTTTCTGTTCAACATCCTGTTCCTTTTCTGTTCTGATGGCATTTCCTACACCTTTTGTGAAGGTGACTAATAAGAACAGCACAGGGTTGGTCCCAGGCCTCTGGGCAATGCCTCGATAACCACACACTGCGGTGCAAGGCACTTCCCTCACCATCCCACCTGCACCCTGCTTGCTAATGGCTGTAGGCTTTTAATCACTGTGGTCTTCAGCCTGGCTAGCACTTTCCCATGTGGCACTGCATCAAATGCTTCACTGAAGCTGGGAGAGATAAAATCTACCGCATTTTCTTTGTCTAGAATATCACTTATCAAAGAAGGATATCGGGTTAGGCTGGCATGCTCTATTTTGGTTAGATACTTTATCATATTTTCCATTTACCTCCAAGCCTTTCTTTTACTACTTTCTTGTAGAAGCTGTTCCAAAGCCTCCCAGTGCTGGGGCAAGGGGGGACTTGCCCAGCTCTACTTTTTTTTTCTTTTCATTTTTTGCCTTTTCTATACAAAACTCCCCACTGTAACAAAGCCACAAATCTCTTGTTCCTGAAGTGCCAGGAGAATGCCCCAGTACTCCTGGATGAGGTCACTGGTCCACTGCCTTGTGTGCACAGGATTGTTAGGGGTTTCTCCCCACATCAGTGCTGACTGCCTGCTTTAGCCCTGGGGCTGCTGAGCACTGAGATGGGGTGCTGTGGCGTCACATCTTGTTTTGCTTGTAGCTGCACCTTCTGTGCCCACTCTTTTTGATCTTTTTCCCCAGTCACTCCCAGTTTGGGATAACTGCTCCTGCCCCCGGCTGCCGGGTGGAGGTGGCAGCTTTCCTGCTGCAGCCATGTAGCTGGATAGAGCCCGCAGATAGTGCCAGTCTGTGCACAACACCCCAGCCGTGTACAGACGATAATGCAGCTCTTTAAAAGCCATGTTTTCATGCTGGGTAAACATTTGTCCAGCACAGCTCCCTCCCAGCATGTAGGGCCACCAAGCCATCCCCATGCCAGGTGCCCTACCTGTAGTGTGACTGCCTCTTCCCTGGGAGCTGCTGACCATCTCACTCCAGGCAACTGTTCACACAGTTTCTGCTCACTGGGCTCATCCCATGTGCCTCTCTGGGGTCTCCTGTGGGGTCCAGTGCAGTCATGGGGTGCTGCAGTGCTCAGCACCCTGCCTGCTTCCTAGGCTGTGGCAGCAGCGGTGGGGGGAGCTTCTGGCTGGGCTCAGCAAGGCTCAGGTGTGGGCTGTGGTTCAGGGATCCCTTTTTCTCCCTTTTCCTCATGCTTCTGCCAGAGTGTCGGGGAGCAGCAAGACGCTGTGAGCTGCTGAGGATGTGGCAGGCAGCTCTCCCCTGCTCATGGGTGATGGGGAGCCTTGAGGGGAGCCCTACTTCGGAAGTGGGGCCTGAAGGCCTGCGGGCTTGAGACTTCCCTCTCCGAACACTTCAAAGGCATTTTCCTGACTGTGTTGTCTCTCATTACAGGTAGCGATGATTCAGCAACAGCAGGTAGGTGAGGGTCTGGCACGAAGCAGGGGAAGGAGGGCGGGGGGTGTACCTGCTTGGGAACTGGGGTCCTGTGGAAGCCATGTGCTGAGCTGGGAGCAGGCAGCCACAGTGGGTTTGTGGCGCTGCTCTGGCATCCATGCTGCTGGTTCTCATCCTCGGGTCTTTGTCTCCTTTGCAGAAGGACACTCCAGCTCATTTCACGCAGGTGAGTGTGCTCAGCCAAGGCGGCTCCTTTGTGTCCCCTCTGCCCCTGGGCTACCAGCCTGCTCCCTGCCTCCTCTCACTCAGCCAATAGTTGCAGGGAACCATCCCCAGAGTAACACACCTGTGCTTGCCTTGCAGGAGACGTGCTGGCCGTGCTCTTCGGGGTGCTCTTCGCTGTCACAGCACTGGCCTTCCTGCTGTACATCTACAAGCACCGCAGCCAGAACGCACGGTGAGCAAGGGAGAGATGCAGGAGGACAGGGCTTGGAGGCAGAAGGGTCCAGGGCATGAGAATGGGGTTTAATGGTGGTTTCAGGCAACAAGACCCCATGCCTGGTCTAACACTCCCAGCTTCTTTCTTCCCCCACCAGGCTGGACTCACCGACCAAATCCAAGGTCATCTACACGGCAGCCAGCACCGAGAACACTGCATAAACTCCACACCTCTGTGGCAGTCCCAGCCCCACAGGCTCAGCCTGCCACCCCACCTCCCCTCACTCCCATCCCAGGTCAAGGAAGACCAGTGCTCCAGCATCCCTTGGCTGCACAGGCTGCCCACATGCACTGTTTGTCTAGGGGCAGCATTTGGCCCCAATAGATATTTTTGTTATAAAAGTAAAAACTATTAAAAAAAAAGTAAAATCCTCCCATAGTACCAGCTGTCTCTGCTGTCTTTGTGAGAAGCTGTGGGGCAGGAAAGAGCACCCTGGTGCAGCTGGACCCACAGTGGAGAGGGGTGTGCAGGGACCCCTTCCCAAACAGCAAAGATAGCATCAGCCTCTGTGCACTGGGCAGAGCTCCAGAGTAAGCAGCAAAAGGCTTCTTGTACAGCCCAGCCCTGCCCTCCATCACTCTGGGACTTCTTCCTCCTCTTATTTGTGCAAAGCATTGGAAAAACATAGCTGCGGCTTGGTAGGACCGAAGAAAGGCAGAGCTGAAGGTGGTAGAGCCACCACTTGCTTGCTGGCCAGCCCCCACCCAGTTCACCCCTGGCTTTATCATAGCTAGATTAGCCAGAACAACCCTAGATCCGTGGCTACCTCCCACCTTTCATGGTGGCTCCCGTGGAGCTGGAGCCAAGTCCCAGCAAGCTTTATGGCCATGGCAAAAGCAGGAGAAACTGGCCCTGTCCGGGAGAGGAACCTGCAGGTCTCCAGCCCTCAGCAGCCTCCACCCCAAAGCTGTAAAACTAGAGCTCAGCCACTGTTAGAATGGACAGAGCAGGATCAAGGCCTGCAGGCAAATAGGGTCTGCAACTGCCAGACCATCCCCCTCCAATCATACCAGCACAGGCCACGGTCACCACTGCTTGCACCCTCCCCACAAGGGCAGCACTGATGGCCACACATACCCCCACTCGTCTGTGGTACTTAATTTTATTGGTATAAAAGCCCACTGTGGATAAAACTGCCTTTTCAGCCCGATGGCAGTTTCTCCCTCCCAGCCCTGTGGCACAGAACCAGGGCTGGTACCCGCCTGAAAATCCCCAAGAACAGGAGAGGGCAATGATCCATTGGAATGGTCCCTTGAACCCCCTCCCAAATCTGTGCCGGCAACAGCTGTGGCATTGCATCTCCTCCCAAGCCCTCTACCACCCTCCATGTCCACTGGGTCCTTTGCATACTGTCTTCTTCCCTCTCCTCCTCCCATCCTGCATGCTGTCAGTACCCGTGGGTCCCCCAGCACCATCCTGCTGCACCAGGATGCCGGCTCACTGTGCTTCTGCAGGGCAGTGCCAGGGCCGTGGCTCCTGGGGCAGCAGGACTGGGCAGAGAGGTGGAGAAAGGAGCACTACAGCAGTCAGCCACGACCCAGGGCACGGCAGCACTTTGCAAAGCCCCTTCCTCCACCCTGCAGCGAGGAGGCAACGCAGGCCCCCTGCCTTGGCATGGGGGGCAGCACATCTGTGGCAGCGGGGGGAGAAGCGATGGGTTTCTTTGGGCTCAAGCCTCCGGCAGTCAAAGGCAGGCTAACTGGGGCTGAGCTCACAGCAGGGCCAGCAAAGTCGGGTCCCCCAAAACTGAGGTGTTTTATGGGGACTCCCGAAGGGGCGTTGGAGTGAGCCAGTCTCAGCCACACCGGTCGGCTGGCTGCCACAGCCGGACCCCAGCGCCTGCCCCACCAGGGCTGGCCAGGGTCCCCCAGTCCAGGAGAAAAGATATTGCAAAGAAGGTGATGGCCGATCCTGTCGCCAGGATAGGAGGGGAGGGGAGGGGTGGCTGGGGACTGGAACATCCTGCAGGGCCTCAGGATCCTGGTTGGGGGCTGGCTCCACTCCGTAAACCTGCAGGAACCAAGACGAGAAGCGGTGAGTTTTCACCAAACTCTTTACCCCACTACTCCCAGGAGAGGCAACAACCTGACCATGGCCTCAAAAACTCCCTGCTCCTCTAATCTGGGAGACAAGGGGATGATGCCCTTGTTCACGCCACAGAGAAAACCTCTCGCCACCCCAGCACTGGTCCTGGTACCCCATGAGACCCAAAGTGTCCCCCACCCCCTTTTTGGAGCAGCACTTACAGAGCAGGAAGCGCCGCAGGTTCTGCGCAGATCCCCCCGAGAGTAGGTAAGCCCAGACAGCGGCAGCAGCCATCAGCAGGTAGGAGGGCACCAGGCTGCCCACGTACAGGGGGTTGCAAAACGACTGCGGAAAGAGGCACAAGAAGAGAAGGGTGAGCAGGCAGGAGAGGACAGGGGCAGGATGTGTGGCAGTGTCATCCCCTCACTGAATGGAGTGTGACAGGTGGCACCAGCCCCAGGACTTGGTTCGTGAAGGGCCAGCTGCTTTGCTAGTGCCAAAGGCTGTTTCGCCCCAGCACGGGACCAATAGTCCGAATATAGGTCCCAGTGCAGAGCCCTACAGCCAGTTACTCACAGACCCCGAAACAGTGAGATGCATGATAACGACTGCTGCGATCTCCCACCAGCGCCGGTGCTCGCAGCCATGAAAGAAGAGGATCCCCCAGAAGGTGTGAAGGAAAATCAGCACCATGGTCATAAAAGCTGCAGGGAGAAGCAGAGGTGTCACCAGGGAATCACCCACCTGACCTGGCCTGCAGGCTTGGGGAAGGGATGGAGATGAGTCAGTAAAAGGGGGACAGAGAAACAGTATGGCTGGACTGGAAGGTGCTGGGTCAGACTTTGAGTGTGGGAGACACGGAAAGAAGAGCAGGGAGAGTCACAGGGAACAGCAAGAAGGGTTTGTCACAGAGAGATGTGACAAGGGACTATAAGGAGTTCAGGTAGGTGAGGGTGCAGCATGGGCAAGACAATGTAAGAGGGAAACCTCCAGCGCCTCATCTGCTGCCTCTGTGGTAGGGCAGAGATGTGAGCAAAGGGTGCCAGTTACTCACCTGAGGTCAGGAAATACAGCTGTGAATCCCCATGGATGCCCACAGTGCCAGGCCCTAACGCGTCTGCCAGGAGATTGATCATGGAGAAGGCGCCGCTCATGAGACCAAAGCCCACGCCAGCCACTGCCAAGACAGGGACACTGTTAAGCTGTGAGCCTCCCAAGGGCCACCCCATGCACCTCCCAGCCAGCTTTGGCATGAGAAATCTCTCTTTGCTCCCAGCACCATGCACAGCCCTGCCCAGCCTCGCCCCCTGTCCTGTGCTCAGGCTGCTCTGCTCTGCTCTGCACCGCACTCACCATATGCCATTTGCTGAATGGAAATGGGGGAGCAGCCGTCCTCACTGAGGGCCACCAGCCCCTCGATGGCCTTCCTGTGGGGTGAGAGTACACTGGAGCCCAGCACAGCCAAGCCACCTCCCGAGGCATGGTGCAGTGTTCCCTCTGCACCATGCCACCTTCCCGGCAACCTCCCCCTCCCCGAGCAACACCCACCACGGAGATCGTCCATGTTACTGTACCACCAGACAAACCAGGCATGTGAAAATCACGTGAGGCCACACGGAAAGATTTTCCCCAGAGGAATGTGGGTGCCAGCCAGCCCGGCAGAGCAGGGCTGGTGTGAGCGGGACGCTGGGTGTAAGGCAAGCAGCACCCCCGCATGGAAAGCAGCCCCACTGCAGGCGTGGGAGGCTGTACCTGATCTCCGCACTTATACTGAGAAAATGTTGACAAACAACGGAGGTGGTGCAGGGAAGAGCTCGAAGAGCTAGAAAAATTCTTTGGGGGAAGAAACTGGGAGAGGAGAGGCTTCATAATTCGTGCCAACTAGAGGTGTGACAGGTGAGAAGGATACCAGGCAGCTCCTCGACCCGGGGAGGACGGCAGCGCTTGGGACCGGAGATCCGCAAGGCAAAGGAAACGCAGTGGTTTGTGTCAGAGGCTGCTCCGCGGAGCTCTGCTACCCTCTGCCTGCCCGCCTCCGGCAGTGCCCTGCCGCAGGGAGCAGCATGGCCTGCAGACATGCTCCCCCCCAGCATTCTCCCAGCTTCCAACCAGGAAGACTAGGGACTATGAAGGACACCTCCCCGTGCCTGCCTGCCCAGCCCCAGCGCAGTGTCCACCCGTACACAAGACAGGGTGCAGCACGTGCTCCCCCGGCAGTACAAATCCCCACGCTCCAAGACAATGGTATCAGGAAGGCTGGGAGCTGCCAAAGCTGCACTGAGACTGTTTCCCAGCTTGGTCAGGGCACCAGATCCTCCAGAGCTTAGGGCTGCTCTGCCCCACCACCTGACACCCACTAAGGTCAACACACTGAAACAGGTGCCACCCATGTGCTCCCAGTAAGCACTGAGGCAGCTTCGTGCCACACTTGACATTCCCCCCAGTCCAGCAGCTCACAGACAGAATCTGGCACCACCACGGCTGGGAAGACTGTCCAGCAGCGCTGGCACAGCGGGGGAGATGCCGTTACCTGAGGAGCTTGTAGTAAAGGAAGCGGAAGGCCTCCTGCAGCAGCACAGAGAACATCACCCCAAAAATCAGGAGCCCCTTCTGCAGCCGCTCATCCTGGGGGTCGCTGGCTTTCACTGCGATAAACCAGATGAGGGACGAGAGCAGCAGCGACACCAGCCAGAAGAATGCCCTGTAAGAGACAGAGCTTGCTGGCACTGGTGCTGCGCTGGAGCCCTTGCCGTGCTGGGACTGGCACTGGCAGCTGTGCCCTGGCCTTGCCCACTCTCCAACCAGCACCAGTGCCATTCTGGTACCAGTGCTGGGCAGGTGGTGCCTGTACTGGTCCCACCACCGTGTTGTGCCTGAACTCCTGTCCCACTGGTCACCAGAACTGGCACCAGTGCCCCTGTTGTGCCCACAGCAGTACCAGCACCTGCGCCAGGCTCATATCCACGCCAGTACCAGTTCCAGTACCACATCCTTCTGGTCCCACAGTGGTACTGGTACCAGATCCCCAGATGCACACACGCACCAGTACCACTACCAACACTTCACTGGTACGCTATGAGTGCTGGTGTCCACAATGTGCCAATGGCTGTAACAGTAAGAGGAACAACATTTGTGCTCTTATCATGCAAGCAACAGCACCAGTATGGGTACTGGTGACTCCAGCGAGCCCACAACACCAGCACGAGTCCTGGTGTGTCTGCTGCACCCACGATGGTGCCTCAGCCAGTAGTCACATGCCTATCACACCCCTGATGCTACCAGCACCCTGTCACACCCATACTGGTACCAGCACTCCTGTCACGCCCATACTGTACCAGCACCGCCACTGGTACCAGCACCCCGGTCACGACTGCAGTGCTCGCGTACAGGCACTGGGACCAGCACCCCGACACAGCCGTACTGGTACCAGCACCAGCGGCACAATCAGTGCCCCCAACCACGATCGTTCTGGTAGCAGCACCGGCGCTGGTCCTAGCACCCGGCCACGCCCACGCGGCTCCCGGAGCCGATCCTGGTCCCACACCACGGCAGCAGCAGAGCCCCCATCGCTGACTGACCCGGCGATGAGGATGATGATGCGGAGCGGGTCGCGGGCGATGGTGAAGATGAAGAGGCCGAACGCGGGCCCGAAGGCGATGAAGGTGCACCCGAAGAAGACGGCGAGCGTCATTTCGGCGGGAGCGGGGACACGGGACCGGGGTCGGACCCGGAGCTCGGACCGGACGGGCCCCGCGGCCCCTTCCCCCTCCGCCGCCCTTCCGGGGCCGATGACGCCACACGTGCGCGCGCCGCCGCCGCCGGAAGTAGCGTCCCGGGGCGGGTCCGGGGGCGGGGCCAGGCCCGTCAGTCACGGCGCGGGCGGGCGTTGGATGTGGGGAGCGGCCCGTCCCGAGGGCGTCGGGCACTGGGAGAGGCTGTCTGCGGAGCGGGTCACAGCGCCGGCCTGGCAGAGCTCAAGACGCGTTTGGACAACACTCTCAGGCACACGGTGTGACTCTGGGGTGTCCTGTGCAGGGCCAGGAGCTGGACTCGGTGGTCGCTGTGGGTCCCTCCCAGCTCGGCATGTCCTGTGGTCCTGTGGGGACGCAGCTCGGCCTTGTCCTCGCGGCCCCCCCGCGAGTGGGGCCCTGCGCAGGCCCCCAGGAGCAGGGGCTGGGTGAGGCGTGCAGGCTGTCCCACCCTCAGTGGTTCTGTGTTCCCCCCACCTGGCACCTCAACCCTGTCTCAACGAGATTGACACAGAAAGGCACTTCAGGGCACTTCCCACTTACTTACACCCACACCTCAACACACACCCTTTCTGCCTCCAGAAGACTTTGGACAGGAGCATTCGATGTACAGTTCTGCATGTGCTGAACTGGCAGAAACACCGCACCCATACCAGTCTTGGCACACATGCAACAAGGTCAGAGAAGGCTTTTGAGGGGGCCGGGTTTCATTAACTCATGGAAAACAGGCCCTGTTTCTAAGAGGCACAATTCCAGAGCACTCCAGCATGGAGTACAGAGGGCTCTCATGAACCAGGGAAATCCCAGGGGTGCAGCAAGGTGTGGGTCCCAGCATATCCCCTCCAGCTCATGGGTTTGCGCTTGCAGCCAGCAAGTTGGTAGCTGGAAACAGGAATCACAGGATCTTTTCCACTTGTTCTGGGGACATGATTGATGTTTGGTTTGATCACCAGGGTTTACAAGGCCACATCGTGCCCCAGAACAAGAGATCCCAGAGGAGGAAAGACGGGAGTAGTTTTGTCCCTGCCTGAGATTTCATAGCTTCTTTGCAAAACAGCTCCGAGTCAGACCACCCAGCCCAGAGAGAGTCACACCTCACTCTGTAAGCCAGGGACATCCACTCACAGGCCCTGTGTTACTTTCAATTACGGCTCTGGGGGATCTGCCCGCTTGGTCAAGAGAGCCTCTGTGAGCTTGCTCCTGGGTGAGGACGGCCAGGACCCACTGAGGGGTGCAGATGAAGGCTGGGGCTTGCCAGCTGGGAGATGTGGCTCTGGTAGCTGCAACATCAAGGAGGATGGGTCACAACAGGAGGTGTCACCAGGGACATCACCAGGCAGCCCCAGCCCCACCACAGCTAGATACTGGTGATGGGTGAGTGTGCATGCAGAGGAATGCTGGGCTGGATAGGGACAGGGACAATGCCCAGAGGGTTCCTAACGAGAAGAGACACAAGCGCCTCGGGGCAGGACAGGGCATAGAACTGCACTTGGGGCCGAAAGAAGAGGAGCTTAGGGCTCTCAGTGGTGGCAGGTGCCCAGAGAGGCTTTGGGGACACCCTGGGTGTCCCCAGCCCCCTGCTCCCTCCCACCCAGACCTGATGAGCTCCCTTTCCATCCACCAGGCCTTGGCTCCAACACTTGTGTTCTTCCTGGCTCTGCTGACCATCCAGCCCAGACTGCAGCACCATGACCATACCGAGACGGACACAGCCAAACGGATAGAAGAGTGTGAGAAATATCTGCATCATGTGATGACTTGGCTGCTGCAGGTGATTGAGGGGAAGAGGGGCACCATGGAAGCCCCACTTCTTTCTGCAGTGCAGCAGCAGTGGCTGTTTTGAGGTGCTGTAGCAGCGCTGATCCTGGTCACTGTGGGCTGCTGGCTGGACAGGTGAAGGAAGCATGCCTCTGCCAGCTGCAGGGAGCAGGAGAGCTCCAACAGCAAGGAGAAGGACAACGGCCAGGAGGAGTTCAAAGGTGCCCACAATGGTGTCACATCTTTGTGACCACCCCATCCATCACCAATGAGAACATTCAAGCTAAGGCTGGATGGGGCTGTGAGTAACTTGATCTAGTTGAGAGTGCCCCAACTCATTGTGGCAATGGTCTTTAGAGATCCCTTCTGACCCCAGCTATTCTGTGATTCTAAAGCAGGATCTGCCCAGCACATGAAGCATGGGCCAGCGTGATAGAATCAAGACCAGTGATTTTATCATCTCCTAAGGCAATACTGTGAAGTTCACCAAAATGGTGATCCTAGCCCAATCCACAAAGACAATAAACATCACCATAGGGAAGACATCCTGCAAGAAAGGCATCACATAACAGAACCCTGATAACAAGTGCTTTTAATTTATTGTCTTTTGCTCTGAAAGGCAATAAATCAGCGTTGTGACCAGCAACTGCTAAACCAATGCAATGAATGCCCCCCAAGGGTCCCTTGCTGCCTGTCACCCTGTTGTAGGCCTGTCTTGCAGCAGAGATGCTCCAGTGCTGCTCCCAGATCCCCTGAGCAAGTGGAGCAGGGGCCACAGGTCTTCCTGTACTGCACACTCCACCCTCACAGGCAGCACAGCCCCAAGCACTGCATATGGGGCATGTTCATACAAAAATGAGATGGCACCACGTGGTCATGGCTATCCACGCTTCCCTCCAGCTGCCTTGTCCTCTACTGGCATTGACAGGTCAGTAATATTGATTTGGGGGCTGGGAGATTTGTGTGGCACTTGGCTTTAGGGGGCCTGACCTGTTTTGAAATCTCCCAGAGCCTTGCAAAACCCTCACAACTCAACAACACAGTTTTTCTGGCCCTCACCCCAATGTCTCAAGCTGTAGATGCAGGGAGGGACTGAGGGATGGCAGTAGTCTGTGCCTGGCTCTGCACAGCTCGACACGTCTCATCCAAATATCTCAGATGCTCTTTGTGTGGTCCTCCCACTCCAGTATGTAGTTCAAGGGCACTGAACAGGAAGGATTCAGAGGTGAAACGAGGCACTGGAGAGATGAGAGAACTGGAGCAGAGAGCAGAGGTGAGAGGCTGCCGAAGGTTAATGTGCTGGTGTATCAATGGGGTGGCAGCCCACGGCAGGGCTGAAAGCTCTTTGGGGAGATCTTCAGTCTTCTAGGCCAAGATAAACAAATCCAAAGGCTGAAATTCCGTGGGAGAGGTGGAGAGAGAGGAAGGGAGGAGGGCACAGGCACTTCAGTCCCCAGCGTGGGTCTGTGACATCTGTGGGGAGACATACGCCCATGCCAACAGTTCCACAGTGCCCCAGGCTCCCAGAGCTTTCCCTGGTCTGCGTATTTCTCTGTGCGGCCGGAGGGGAAAGGAGATGGGTGGGACAATGGAGGAAATGCAAAGCTTTGCTGAACCGTGACATAACTCATGTCTTTCCCAGGCCGAGCATCACCTGGGAACAGCAGTCAGGATCTCACTGCCAAATCACAGACAATTCAAAGGAATAAAAAGTCCCTTGCAGCGAGGTGTAAACAGTTAAGTCAAGTGGACTGGTCCAAACCAGGAGGCAGCAGCAGCTAATGGGGAAAAAACAGTGGGTGTGAAAGGGCTCTTTGTCCCAGCAGGAAGACGAAGGGCGCCCAGAGGCTGGGCACTGGGACGCACCCTGACCGGGGCACAGGGCAGGCTTGTTTGCAGTACAGGGTGCAGGCTTCCAGAGAAGAGGTACTTTTACACTCTGGTTCTTTTCGAAACCAGACAGCCCCCTGCCTGGAAGGTGCTTTGACTAAGCAACAGAATGGCTCAGCTGATGCACTGCAGAAAAGGAAGGCGGGCCCAAGGAGGAGCTCCAGCCCTTGCGCAGGGACAGCTCAGCAGTCCAAGACACCATGTACTGTCCTCCCCTCCAGCTCCTCCAGGCCTGGGGTGGGAGGCTGCAGCTCACAGCAGACTTTGTAACCTTGGGAGGATGAACTGAAAATGAGCACCTGTCTTAGAGTGACTCTATCATGTGTATCCCCTATCATGCTCTATGCCCAAAAAGTAAATTTTGTGCCTTTTCTGTGCCTTTAAACTGAGCTTAAAAAAAAAAAAAACCAAACAAACTTTTCAAAACAGTTTCCCAAGGACACAGAGATTACACTCCTCTGCGTTCTCTGGCTGCAGGAGCAGGAGGGAGCACCCTGCTTGCTTTCTTCAGCCAGCGGTTTCGGGTTGTTTTTTTTTTTCCCCTTCTCTTCCCGGCGTGAGACGGAAAGTTGAACTTTTGTTTCCTGAGACTTTAGTTTTTTTTCCTTTCTTCTCTTCTAGACTGTTCAACAACATCAAAACACATCGGGAGAATTTTTCCCCGAGGCCCGGGGGTGGGCCCTCGCCGACCCAGCTCCGAGGAGGAGAGAGACCATACCTACAGAAAGACTCTAAAATCTTCCCAAGTTCCTCTCTATAGCGAGAGATTTCATTTCATTATTTAGCATTATTATCCTTTTCCTGTGTGTTTGTTAAATAAATAGTTCTTATCTCATTCACTTTCCTTCAAAGAAAATATTTTCTTTTCCCCGAATCCTGTAGGGAAAAGAGTAGTTGTAACCTGGTTTCCTCTCAAAGGATATATTGCTAGATTTTAGCCAAACCAGCACATTGGCGTAGTCGGCAGGATTCGAAAGAAAGTGAAAAAACCGGTACTAATTACATCTTGGTTTGAATTTAACTAATTTGTGTTGGGGTAAAGTAGTTACCATGTTGGTTAAGTTCATAATGTCTCTCTGGCTGGATATACTCACGTTTTTTTAGTCCCTAGGCTTGCTTGAGGTACTGGTGGTTTTTTAGTCCCTAGGCCTGTTTACCTATCCACAACTTAGTCTGATCCCATGGCTGATAAAAAACTTTTACAGAGCAGGGGCACAAATCCGGATTTCTATTTTGCTTTGCTCAGTGATAGTGATTTATAAAAAGTCAACAGAAGTACAGGCGGTTGTTCAAAGTGTGTATGATACATCGTTTCTCCATCCTAACCCCAGTCCTAGTTTCAGTGGCCTGTTTTGGGAGTTTATTAGAAATTGCACTCAGTTTGTTAGAAGAGGAGGAGACAGGGTTTCCCAGCCTTTCATCTCCCTCCCCTTTAAATTTAATACATTATCTTTTAAGAAGGTTCAGTTTCCCCTGGATGTTAAAAAAACCACCCTCCTGGTATTTAATCTAGTCGTCTTCCTCTATATGGTTTGCAGCTTGTCTAGAATGAGGGCTCAGATTTCCAGGGTGACTAAGGAGACACCTGTCCCAGAGGTAGAAAATCCTGAGTGGGGTAGAGAATGGGAGGATATGGGCCAAATCCTGAAGAAATTCTCTAACCCGATAATTTGCAATTACCCCCCTGAACAAATTCAAAACCCAGCTAAGGTAGGGAAATATCTAAAAAAGAAATACAATGACAATTCTAATGAAAAACAGCTCATCGCAATATGCTGGGCCTTGGCATATGCCTATCGCACACTGCTGGGTACTGTAGAGCAGCAGGTAAAGGCAGAGGGGCAGGAAGACAAACCAGCAGACACCCCAGTCACTCAGGCTGCAGCCAAACCAGAGGGAGACACTAAGCCATTGACAGTTGCTCCTGTCACGAAGAAAAAGCACACAACCAAAACCGATCGCCCAGTGAAAGATGATGATGATGCAGAGAAAGAAACCTCAAAATCACCAACTGACTCAGGCACAGAAACCATTACTGAGTCCCTGTCCATAAAGGACCTTCACAGCCTAAGAAAGGACTACACCCGACAGCCCAATGAATCCATAATAAGTTAGATAGTCCGTATTTGAGATGCTGCAAGTGATAACGTAATGCTAGACGGCGCTGAAGCAAAGCATTTGGGATCCCTGTCACGTGATCCAGCTATTGACCAAAAAATTATAAGAGAGGCTAACTCTGCTAGTGTCTAAAGACGGCTCTTGAGTGGTGTAAAAGATAGATATCTGTGTGCAAATGATCTCTATATGCAGCAAACCCAGTGGAAGACCATTGAACAAGGAATTCAATGCCTGAGAGAGCTAGGGGTGGTAGAGGTTGTCTTCACAAATAACCCAAAATGAAAAAGTCCAGACCGGGCCAGAGTTAGTCCCTTCATGTGGCGAAAGCTCATACAGCTTGGGCCATCAAAATATAAGTCTGCTTTAGCACTGATGAAACCAGATTACGGTGCAAATGAGACTGTGCAGGATATGGCAACAAAGCTCCGAGCATATGCAGACTCTGTGCATGGCCCAACACATGCGAGAATCGCAGCTGTGGAAACACGTGTGCAGAATTTAAAAGATAAGATAGAGAACCTCAAAAAGGAGATCAAAGAGGGCTTTCTCCAAATCTCGGCAGTACAGATCCGAGATTCTGATACCCAACGAGGACGTTCCCTAAAGAGAAAGTACATCCCACGAAGTGAGCTGTAGAAATTCCTGTGTGACAGTGGAAAAGACGTGAAAAAGTAGGGCAAACAGCCCACTTCTGCTCTGGCAGCACGAGTGCATGAATTAAAGGAGCGCAAGTCTCAAAAAAGAAATTTTACTTAAAAAAAAGTAGCTCCAGTTACCCGTAGCCAATCTGCCAAAAATAATAGACAAAAGGGTAACCAAAATTAGAGGAACCCTGCCTCTAACCAGGTAGAGGCCAGAGAAAACCGTATGTTTTAGACTGTGTAGATTCGTTAGCCTAGTACATCAAAACCACAAAAATATAATGCTTTGGTTAACACTGGTGCGCAGTGTACAATAATCCCATCGCAACATGTGAGAGTAAAATCTGTTTCTATTACTGGTGTAACAAGTGAGTCACAAAATTTGACCCTAGTAGAAGCTGAAGTGAGCCTAACTAGAAATGAGTAAAAAAAACATTTCATTGTAACTGGCCCAGAGGCCCCATGCATTTTAAGCATAGACTTCCTCCAAGGAAGGCATTTCAGAGACCCAAAGGGACTCAAGTAGGCTTTTAGAATAGCTGCTGTAAAGACAAAGAGCATCAGGCAATTAAATACCTTGCCTGGACTATCAGAAAACCCATCTGCAGTAGGCCTTCTGAAAAAAGAAGAACAAAGAGTACCAATTGCTACCTCGACAGTGCATCGCCGACAGTACCAAACAACTCAAGATGCTGTGATTCCCATCCACAAGATGATCCGCGAGCTAGAGAGCCAAGGGGTGGTCAGCAAGACCCACTCACCCTTCAACAGCCCCATCTGGCCTGTGCGCAAATCTAAAAGAGAATAGAAATTAACTGTGAACTATCGTGCCTTAAATAAAGTGACTCCACCGCTGAGCGCTGCCGTGCCAGACATGTTGGAGCTTCAGTACGAGCTAGAGTCCAAGGCAGCAAAGTGGTACGCCACTATTGACATTGCCAACGCCTTCTTCTCCATTCCTTTAGCAGCAGAGTGCAGGCCTCAGTTTGCCTTCACCTGAAGAGGTGTGCAGTACACCTGAAACCAACTGCCCCAGAAGTGGAAACACAGTCCCACAATCTGCCATAGACTAATCCAGACTGCACTAAAAAAGAGTGAAGCTCCAGAACATCTGCAGTACATTAATGACATCATTGTGTGAAAGAACACCGCAGAAGAAGTGTTCGAGAAAAGAAAAAAAATCATCCAAATTCTCCTAAAAGCTGGTTTTGCCATCAAAAAAAGCAAAGTCAAAAGACCTGCTCGAAAGATCCAGTTCCTGAGAGTGAAATAGCAAGATGGACGATGTCAGATTCCCACTGAGGTCGTCAATAAAATCACAGCAATGTCTCCACCAACTAACAAAAAGGAAACACAAGCTTTCCTAGGTGTCATAAGCTTTTAAAAAATGCATATTCCTAAATATAGCCAGATTGTAAGTCCTCTCTACGTAGTTACCCACAAAAAGAACAATTTCCACTGGGGCCCTAAACAGCAACAAGCCTTTGCCCAAATCAAGCAAAAGATTACTCATGCGGTAGCCCTTGGCCCAGTCCAGACAAGACCAAGAGTGAAAAACGTGCTCTACTCTGCAGCCGAGAGCCATAGTCTGTCCTAGAGCCTTTAGCAAAAGGTGTCTAGTGAGACTCGAGGTCGACCACTGGGATTCTGGAGCCGAAGCTACAAAAGATCTAAAGCCAATTACACCCCAACAAAAAAGAAAATCTTAGCCGCCTATGAAAGAATCCAAGCTGCCTCAAAAGTCATTAGCACTAAAGCACAGCTCCTCCTGGCAGCCCAACTACCAATGCTAGAGTGGATGTTCAAAGCAGAGGTTCCCTCTACCCACCATGCCACCAATGCCACATGGAGCAAATGGATTGCTCTCATCACCCAGCGCGCCCGTATCAGAAAACTGAATCGCCCTGAGATTTTAGAAATAATCACAAATTAGCCCGAAAGTGAAAACTTTAGTCTCAGTGACAAAAAAGAACAAGAGCAAGTGACACGTGCTAAAGAAGCTCCACCATACAACCAACTGCCAGCAGAAGACACATGCTACGCTCTTTTCACCGATGGTTCTTGTCGCATTGTAGGGATGAAACGAAAGTGGAAAGCAGCCGTATGGAGTCCCACACGACGGGTTGCAGAAGCTATTGAAGGAGAAGGTGGATCAAGCCAATTTGCCGAACTCAAAGCTGTTCAGCTAGCCCTAGACGTTGCTGAAAGAAAAAAGTGGCCAAAGCTCTACCTCTACACTGATTCGTAAATAGTAGCCAATACTCTGTAAGAATAGCTAAAAAAGTGAAAAAAAGCCAATTAGCAGCGTAAGAAAAAACCCATCTAGGCTGCTAAAAAGTAGAAAAACGTTGCTGCCCGAGTAAAAAAGCTACTTGTAAAAGTTCGCCATGTAAATGCTCATGTCCCCAAAAGTAAAGCTAATAAAAAACACCGAAACAACAAACAAGTAAATCAGGCTGCAAAAATAAAAGTGTCACAAATAAACTTAAATTAGAAACACAAGAGAGAGTTGTTCCTAGCTCAATGAGCCCATGATGCCTCAGGTCATCAAGGCAGAAATGCCACCTATAAGTAGACACAAGACCGAGGGGTAGATCTAACCATAAACAGTATCTCCCAAGTGATCCATAACTGTGAAACGTGCGCTGCAATCAAGCAAGCCAAGCGAGTGAAACCCCTATAGTACGGTGAGCAATAGTCCAAATACAAGTATAAGAAAGCCTAGCAAATTAATTACATCACACTGCCTCAAACTCGCCAAGGCAAGTGCTACGTGCTCACAATAGTAAAAGCCACCACTAAATGGCTAGAGACCTACCCTGTGCCTCATGCTACTGCCCAGAACACCATCCTGGGCCTTAAAAAGCAAGTCCTTTAAAGACATAGTACCCCCAAGAGAATTAAATCCAACAATAAAACTCATTTCAAGAACAACCTTATAAACACCTGAGCTAAAAAACATAGCATTAAATGAGTGTACCATATCCCTTACCATGCACCAGCCGCTAAAAAAGTAAAGCGATGCAATAAATTACTAAAAACCACCTTAAAGACCCTAAGTAAAAAAACTTTCAAAAATTAAGAACAACATCTAACAAAAGCCACCTAGTTAGTCAACACTCAGAGTTCCACCAACAGAGCTAGTCCAGCCCAATCTAAATCCCTACATACAGTAAATAAAAATAAAGTTCCAGTAGTGCATGCCAAAAAACTGTTAAGAAAAACTGTTTAAGTTAATTCTGCCTCGAGTACAGACAAACCCATCCGTAAAGTTGTCTTTGCTCAGAGACCTGGTTGCACATAGTAAATAATGCAGAAAAACAAAACAACACGTTGTGTACCGCAGAGAGATCTAATTGTTAAGTAAAAACCACATGTAATGTGAAATGCCTGTACCTCTGCTTACTAAGTGTCACTGTCACTATTTGTACATAACTGTATATATGTATTAATGTGTGTGTGTGTAAAGTTAAAATATATTAATTTAAGCATTCAGCCAATAATATGTGATAAGGGGTAAAATGTCTTAAAGTGACTCTATCATGTGTATCCCCTATCATACTCTATGCCCAGAAAGTAATTTTGTGCCTTTTCTGTGCCTTTAAACTGAGCTTAAAAAAAAAAAAAACCAAACAAACTTTTCAAAACAGTTTCCCAAGGACACAGAGATTACACTCCTCTGCGTTCTCTGGCTGCAGGAGCAAGAGGGAGCACCCTGCTTGCTTTCTTCAGCCAGCAGTTTCGGGTTTTTTTTTTTTTTCCCCTTCTCTTCCCAGCGTGAGACAAAAAGTTGAACTTTTGTTTCCTAAGACTTTAGTTTTTTTTTCCTTTCTTCTCTTCTAGACTGTTCAACAACATCAAAACACATCGAGAGAATTTTTCCCCGAGGCCCGGGGGGTGGGCCCTCGCCGACCCAGCTCCGAGGAGGAGAGAGACCATACCTACAGAAAGACTCTAAAATCTTCCCAAGTTCCTCTCTATAACGAGAGATTTCATTTCATTATTTAGCATTATTATCCTTTTCCTGTGTGTTTGTTAAATAAATAGTTCTTATCTCATTCACTTTCCTTCAAAGAAAATATTTTCTTTTCCCCGAACCCTGTAGAGAAAAGAGTAGTTATAACCTAGTTTCCTCTCAAAAGATATATTGCTAAATTTTAGCCAAACCAGCACAGCACCTCATGCACGGGGAGCTTTTTTCCCTCTTGTAGGAGGCCTTAGAACCACGAAACAGAATTACTGGGCTATGGAGAGGGCAGGAGGCCAGCAGCACCTGGACAGGAAAGAGATTGAATCTCAACACCCTCCTTTCCTGACCCGAGAGGCGCAGCAAATAAAGGAAAGCAGATAACAAAAGCTATCCCTGCCGGTCTCTTGCTGGGTCTGGCTTGACAAGGGGTCAGCATGAGTTGTGTTTCCTGGCAGTATGTGGATGTGCTTTTAGAGGGATATCCGCTGGGTAGCGTGGGACAACAGGGCTTAGTGCACATTATGGAGGGGCCCGAAGCAAAGGGCAGGACTAGATAATGGTTTTGGGCATCCCCAGGAAATCCAGCCCATTTTGGTGGCAGCAATGAGACACATCTGGCTGCTCTTCAAATTGTGTTGGAGAAAATACAGCAAGCCAGGAAGAAACTTCCTGAACACTTTGTCTGCTGTATTAATATTTGCTAGCTTATACAGCTGTCCCTCAGGCAGGCGTTCAGTCACTGGCAATAGAAATTGCAACTAGTACAAAGGGTGAGCAGCTAATCCCAGACCTGGAGAAGACCCTGACAGCTAATAATGTGTGCATGTGCTTGTGTGTTTCCTCATTGTCATAAACATGAACCCTCCATGGAGAAGCCAAAGACCTTTTGGCTTCCCCAGGTGCCAAGCCAGTAACATGCAGACTTTGGAAGGGGACACACCAGTGACATGGTTTATCACTGTGTACTTGAAGAGGATGATGAGTTTGGACTGAGCTTGAGACCTGGAGGTTTCCTCTGCATTCCAAGGAAGTGATGGAGATGAGGGAACACAGACCAAACCATATGGTTATCCTTCCAAGCCCACCACAGCCACAGAGGTCCTGCAGACCCTCCTTGCATGAACTGGGGAGGGAGACGCACACCTCTTATCCCCATGCCTGCACCCACCCAAAGGACCAAACATAGCCATCCATCTTGTCAAACTGCTTTAATATTTGGACATAAAGACAGGACAGAGCCATTCAGGCTGTGCACAAACAAGATCCCCTTGATCAGCCACAGTGCAAGGCTGCTGAGCTTCCCTTCTCAAAGGATGTGTGGATTTGGCCAAGATGCAGTTCAGCTGACGACATCCTGAGCATGCCAGTGGGGTGCATGTGTTGGGTGGGGAAAAGGGATAGGGGCTTGCCAGGGCAGCTCAGAGGTTGTTCAGCTCCAGTAAGGTCTGGTCCAGGACCTGGTGTATCCCCACGTTCTCCTCTTTGGCACTGGCCAGGCTCTCTGTGAATACAAGGGACACCCAGCCACGCACACAGACACAGCCCAAATGTACCCAGGTGCAGCAGGACCCACACACACCACACCAAGCACAGACACACACACACACAGATGGACAATTCAGTACAGCTATGGCCTCCAGTCAAACGGGGCATCCCCTGCGGAGCATAGTCCACACAAGTAGCCCCATTTCTGGCAGGGATGAGTCCAGCCAGTCTGGGATCTGCCAGGGAGGCCAGGCCAGTCAGGCTGGTCTCTGGGGCAGGCAGTTACCACTCTTCAGCATTTCCATCTTCCCAGGGTGCCCCACTGCCCATGGCTGAGCACTCTGCAGCATAGGTGCTGCTGGCGAGTACCATTATTTGGCCAGACACTGGGGCATCACCACTGGCCAGCTGTGGGCACGTGCACAAACCCTTGGCCAGCAGAAGCGGAGAACCAATGCCTGCTGCATGACCCAGCAGTGCTCCATGAAGAGAAGGAGTGAGAAAACAGCCCATTAACAGCCCAGGAGAGTGGCCAGAGGACAACAGAGAGATAAGGAGCAGAGCTAACAAGGCTACAAGGATAAGCTCTGCCAGGCAGCCTGCTGCCAAGGCAGCCTCCCTCTGGTGTTCACTTCCAAACGACATCCTGCTTCCCCGAGAGATGGGGATGGAACAAGACTGCTGTCCACTCAGCCCTATCTCCCAGTGTGCCCTGTTAGCCTCTTCCCTGTCCCAAGTTTGGGGCAGCAGGTGCTGCTGGATCCCCAGCTCCTATCCTAGCTTTCCCAGCACCCTGCAAGGAACCGTTTCTGAGGGGATCCTCCCTGCGCAGTTTGAGGTGACCAGAGTGAGGAGGAAGAGGCTGCCCAGTGACTCCTGGGACAAGGGGAG
Source organism: Lycocorax pyrrhopterus obiensis (assembly GCA_014706295.1). NCBI lineage: Eukaryota > Metazoa > Chordata > Aves > Passeriformes > Paradisaeidae > Lycocorax > Lycocorax pyrrhopterus. The sequence goes on along the minus strand of JACSVZ010000014.1, from coordinate 8,787,582 downwards.
GAAGGCAGCAATACAAACCACCGCATCCCTCCTCAGCAGAGCCAGGATGATGCCAGAGGACAGCCATCACTACATGGGCATCCCAGGACATCACAAAACCCCTCATATCTCTCCCACAAAAAACTGATCAACTCCAGAGGGGCTCCCTGTCCTGCCCAAGCAGGGTAGTTACCCCTATGAGGATAAGGCAAGGCTTCACACCCTGCCTCACCCCAGTGGGGAGAGGCTCCCAGCCCTGAGCCAGCCTGGCCAAAATGGGGCAGGGAGGCTGGGCCGGGGCCAGGAGCTCTGGGCAGCTCAGTTGTTAAGTTCAGTAAGGATGACTCGCAGCTCGTTAGTGAGAACACGGTTTTTCTCGGCCTCCTGCTGAGAGCGCTCTAGAGAAAATGGAGACATCAACGCAGCACAGGAAAGAGAGAGAAAAAAGTGAGTTAGTGAAAAGAGACAGCATTTCTCAAAGCCTTTGCTGGAAACACCACAAGCCACCCAGACAGTGGTGGGATACAGCTGGACTGGCAGGAGGAGGCAGCCAGTCTTGGTGCAGGGACAAGGCTGTACGTCCATCACTTTGGAAACTGGGTTCTGGGACACGGTAGGGTGGTGAGGAAGAAGGAGGGGCATCAGGACCAATTTAGGGATCACAAGAGATCACTGCTGAAGGGTAGCGCCAGACCCTTCACCAAGGGAAGGGGATGCAGGAGCCATGACAGGGCTGAGATTGCTGCTTTTAGGCAATGTCTGGGAGTGGAGAGAGGGAATGGACAGGACCAGGTCTAACCCTGCTATTTCATGCCAAAAGACTCATGGAGAAGATAGCATGAGATGAGGAAAGCTGTGTACGAGAGTCAGAAAGTGGCTGGGGTCAGCAGAATGGCCCTGTCCCGCTCAGCCTGGCAGCGCAGGAGCCTCTTGGGTCTCAGCCATGGTCAGCCCGGGGGGCCCGTGGCTGCAAGCTGCCTGCAACCACCTCCTACCACACTGCTGACAGTACCCACATGAGATAGGCAGGAGATGAGGGATAGAGTGGCATGAAGAAAACAAAGGAGAAACCAATGTTAAAATTTTATTGATATCAACTCATTAACCCAGAGGGACAGAACACAAAAGAAAAGTCATGAGATGCAAACTGAAGAGCAATGTGCAAAGGACAGAAGGGTGAGGGAAGAGTGGGGGTTGTCTGCCTGCCGGGGAACAAGGTGTCTGCACAGTTGGATCCAACTCTCTATCCCCCAGGCCTGAGCTTTGGCAGTGGAGGTGCCGCTTCCCCAGTGCAGGTCATCCCCATGCTGGGGCCAGCAAGCAGCACCGGGGGACTTCGCTGGAAGTATATGGGGGGGGAAATGGCCCCCCAGCCCCGGAGCTGCAGGGTCCCCAGTGCTTCTGCTGCTGGGGAGCCAAGGAGGGAGCTGCTGGAACAAAGGGCTTCTGGGCACAGTCCTGATCCCCAGGGCAATGCTGTGGCATGGGCCTACAACTACACTGTCCAGTCAGTATGTGGGGCTGCTCTCCTGCCCTGAACAACAGCTCTAAGCACCTACATCTTGTCTCCCCAAAGAGGGGTACAGCGGGAACACCCCTGGTCAGCTCCTGTCCCAAAGGAGCTGATGGACAGGCACAGGCTAGGTAGGACAGAGGAGGACAGAGAGGGTAGGGAGAGAGGTGGGATGGCCAGGCAGGCAAACAGCCGAGATGGCGGGGGGAGAGACAGGCAGGGAGCGGGTGCAGTGCTGGTGCCCAGCGTGGAGCTCAGAGGGAGGTGATGTCGTTAAGTGCATTGTCCAGCTCCTCGCTGATGGCTTTGTACTTCATCTTCTGCGCATACACTTCATCTGCAGGTGGGGGCAGGTGGGGAGCAGATGGTGGAATAGAGTGGAGGGCACAAGGTGGAGAGAGAGAGTGGCTGTGAGCGGCGGGCTGAGGGCAGCAGGAGCGTGCGGGCACAGGCAGCATGGATGTGACCCTATTCCCCACCCGAGGGCAGAGCCCAGACCCCAGGAGCTCTGCGCTCCTGCACCAGACACCGTGGCATCCGGCCTGCCCGCTCCCAGAACTTCTGCCCATCTCCTCCCTCTGGCCAAGCACTGTCCAGCCCCACCAGGGGCACGGTGTGCCCAGTGCCACCCCAGGAAAGAGGGACACAAGGCTGGTGGGAACATTTTACCTTCTAGGTCATCAATGGTTTTCTCCAGCTTTGCCACAGACCTCTCTGCAAACTCCGCTCGGGTCTCAGCCTGTGGGAAGCACAGTGGGGAAAGGGTGAGCTGCAGGACACAACAGGGGAGGTGCAGGCTGCACTGCACTCCAAATCTGCCCCGTTTGCATCGCTGGTACCCTTCTCTGGAAGCCCTCCCATGGGAAAGGCAAGGGACAGAAGTGACTAGGGCTTCATGGAGCCTCACACCCTAATGACTAATGAAGGTCATCCCAGATGCAGGTACCTGCTATGCTGCAGGGCTGCAATTTAGGAAACCATGAGAGGACATGGGCATAATGGGGTCAAAACCCATTCAGGATGGCAAGCTTATGCCTGCACTGATTCAGTGGTGGCCCTACACCCCTTACCTCCTTCAGTTTTTCCCCTAGAAGCTTGATTTCCTCCTCGTACTTATCCTCCTTGGTGGAATACTGCAGAGACAGAGACAAGAACCTGTGAGTCCCAAGGCAAGCCTCCAGCTGTCCTTCACCCCAGCAGGAGACCGCAGCACTCCCAGCCCCCATGCACTCCTCCCAGCCTCCATGAACTCTTCCCAGCCCCAGCAGCCTCACTAGGTCCTACCTTGTCAGCCTGGGCCTCCAGGGACTTCAAGTTGTTGGTGACAATTTTCAGCTCCTCCTCTAGGTCACCACATTTACTACATCCCAAGTAGGGCCGGCAGGAGGGGGGGAGTGGGGCCAAAGGGCAGGAGAGAGGCAGGAGCAGAAAGAACAGGCACGGGGAAGCAGGAAAGAAAGAGAGAAAACAAGTTGAGAGAGGAGAAAACTCAGTGCAGGTGGACCAGGAGCAGAGCCGCTGCGAGCGGGAACTGCCGGGACGCATCTGTTCATCCATTCCTTGTGCTTCCTTGCACGGATACCTCGTGCATCACCACCAGCCAAGCTCTCGCTGGCCCCGCCAAGGGAAGCAGGGATGGAGGGATGGAGGAGCGTGCCCGGCCTGCACCCGCTGGAGAGGGAGGCGAGGGGAGGCCGGTGGTGGAGGCAGTGGTGCAGAAAGGAGAGAGGTGGCTCGCATGGTTCAAGAGACAGCGACAGAGAGAGGGGGCTGCTGCACATCGCCCCGTGCCCCTGCCCCAGTACCTCTTCCTCTGAGGCAATGAGGGATTTGAGAGACTGGTCCATGGTCCGCAGCTCTTCTTCCAACTGTCTCACTCGGCTGGGGTGGAAGAGGGGCACCCCGGGAGGGGGACAGCAGAGAACAGGGTCAAGGATGTGATGCCGGTGGGTTGGCACCCCCCCACCCCCAGCCTGCAATCCCAAGGACCACCCCAATGACAGACCCTGCTGCTTCCAGGGAGGGACATCCCCATCCCCCTCCCCATGTCTGCCAGGGACTCGGGGCAAGGGCTGTGTGGGACCCCTGCACACTGTCCACCAGGAGCCCCGCTCACCTCTCCGCTACCTCTGCCCTCTCCTCTGAGCGCTCCAGCTCTCCCTCAAGGACGACCAGCTTGCGGGCAACCTGTTGATGGCAGTAAGAGGCCCATGTTGGCCCTGTGCTTGCCCCAGCTGGGGGCACAGGGCTGTGTGGAGATGGCTCTGGGTGCTGCCAGGGTGTCAGGATTGGGGAAGGGGGTACACACCTCCTCATATTTGCGGTCAGCCTCCTCTGCTATGTGCTTCGCCTCCTTCAGCTGCATTTCCTGGAGTTCCATCTTCTCCTCATCCTTCATGGCCCTGTTTTCGATGACCTTCATGCCTCTGAGGACAGACCATGCCAGAAGATGTTAGTGCTGTGGGTCAAGGTGCCATCTGCACGTCCTGCCTGCCCATCTGCACATCCTGTACCCTAACATCACCACCCTCCAGCTTCAGAGACAAGGGACATTGCTTGGGGAGGATGGCATGCAGTAGGGTCACACCAGCAGTACCCCAAAAATGCTCCTGTGCAGAATTACAGTGGAGCTGGCCCCAGGGCTATGTTCCAGAGTAAGGTATGCCTGTGGTGCCCCTCCAGCAGGCAGGTCCTGAGCCCACATTTGGGGGGGAAAAGGTGTGCAGCCCAGGCTGAGCCAGCCACAACCTCCACAAAAACAGCCCAACAGGCTGGCAGCCCGAAGGAAATACTGGAAAACATCCTGTGGCAAAGCTTTTCTCATTCCGGGTGATGCTCACAAACAAGGGATTACCAAAACCCTGCAAACCCCCACGGAAGAGACTCCTGCAGACTCTTCACCTCTCACTCAGATGCTGTTGCTCAAACTGGTCTTTGCCAATGGAGGGAAGAGCTGACATAGCTGTCAGGAGTGCTGTGACATGTCTGGGCACTCCCATACAACCTGACTGCCCTTGCCTGCACAGTTCCAGTCTGGGAAACCTGCTTGCCATGAGGATGGGGCAACACACACCCTGTAGAACTTTCTTTGAATGAGGCTGTCTTGTTCTCAAATCTGACCTTAGTTACCAGCACAGAGGTTCCCTCCTGGGCTGTTTTGTCTTCGAGCATAGAAAGCTGCTCTGGGGAATAAAACATGCTCATATCTTCCTCTGGCTTTGGTTAGTCTGGTGCTTTTATAAATACAAGATAAAAATTTTCAGGATTTAATGTGTGCTCTGGGTAAGAATGTCTGTATCTGGGGGACTTCTTTGCATTGTGGCTTTATTCTCTCCATTTGAAGTCTGCAGGAAAACCAATATAAACCCCAAAAAGGTCACTTCAGAGGGACCCCACTGCAAAACCAAGCGGGCTGTCTGCAATCAATGGTGACCTGATACCACTCCCACTGTCTCTTTCCATCCCACCTCTCGCTCTCATCAGCCGCCTTCTCAGCTTCCTCCAGCTTCTGCAGGGCAGTGGCCAGGCGCTCCTGGGCACGGTCCAGCTCCTCCTCTACCAGCTGGATGCGGCGGTTGAGGGAAGCCACTTCAGCCTCAGCCTGGGGGAAGAGAAACCCCTCAGTCATCCCATGTCACATACATATATTGAAAAATACATTTTCAATGGTTACTCCTACATTTACCATCTGGAATGCCCCTTGGCACTGTGCAACAAGTCCATGTTCACTGGAATGGCATGCCTGACCATACATCCCCTTGCCTCTCTATAGGCTTATCTCCATCCCTAGTGGCTGTTTGATGTTGGCGTCTCCCAGCCTTGCAGCCCCAGCCTGGCATGTGCAGCCCCACCACGTCCTTGCACCTCCAGCTCCTGCCCTGGAGGGGGACAGGGCACGTTCAGTGGGGTAGGGTGGCCATAGCAGCCATGCTGTCACGGGGATGGTATTTGGGGTTTGCAGAGCAGTGAGTAAAGGGGGAGGAATGCCCTGTGCGGCTTCGCTCCCGAAAAGGAGATTGGAGCTGCTTGTGGATTTCCTGTTTACAGAGGCTGCGGAGTGAGCCGGGAGCTTCTCCTGCGGGAACCCCCAGGGCCCTGTGCAACAGGGCAGCCTGAAGCCAAGCACGGAGCCCCCGCAGCTGATGCACAGCACAGTGCCGGGGGCAGTGGAGCGAGTCGCCCTCGGCAGGCTGGCGCCCGGCCAAGATGAGGCTGGCAGGACCAGAGCCCTCCCTTTCCCAGGCTCCCCACGCACTGGGCTGGGAGCTGGGGCTGGCCAGGAGCAGTGGCCCTGGCCCTCTGCCAGCCCGTTGACGCCTGGCCTTGCACTCTTTCCATTTGGTAAAGGCCTCCTGCTCCATCGCCACAGTCGGGAAACGCTGCCTCAGCAGCTCCCAGCCCCGCTTCCCACCAGGGGCGTGTGAGGAAGACAAACCCCTGAATATCAAGGGATGGGTGGCAATAAGACCTCACTGTGGGGAGCGGCCCCATGCACCAACCCAGGAGATAGTGTCTCCTGCTTATTCACAGGCTGCAGCAGGACTGGCTGGCTGCGGTGCCTGGACACATCCAGCCTCATGCTCCAGCATTGGGAATGCCCCAGGGAGTATTAGCCAAGCACAAGGCCTACGGGAGCAGCAAGGGGCTGCTTGGCCCTGCATGGCCCCACTGTGCACCCGCAATTCCCCGTGGGGAGCTGGCAGAGTGGGGACAGGCGCAGCCGGCACCTCTCTGAAAGGGCTGCCAGCCCCACAGCTGCCAGCCCCGCAGCCGCCTCTGCCCCATGAATACCCTTTCTACAGACTCCCCAAGAGCTTGTCCCTTGCCGGACTGCCCAATGGGGAGCTGGAGCTGGCCCCCACAGGGCAATGCTCTGCCCGCAGCATCAACCTCACTGCATCGGTAGATTTTTTTTCCCAGGGAATCACCCCCAAAGTGGGTCAGACCTGCCCGGATGGACACTCGGGAACATGAGCTCTCCCGGCAGCTCCCAGTGACCGGGGAACCGATCTGAGGCTGCAGGAAGGGGCCATTTCCTCCGCACACAGCCCGAGTGACAACAACCCGGGTACCGCACCCAGCTCTGCCGCTCCTGATATGGTGAGAATGTTGAATGAGTGGGCATAGGAAACAGAAAGAAAGGAAGAAAACAGAAAACTCCAACAACTGAAAAGACAAACCAGGAAAAAGCTGCAGCTTGGGAATGTCATCCTACTGCCAGAATGGAAATTTTGGCCTGAGGCAATGTGAAGGGGTGGCTTGTCCCCACGAAGGGACAGGCTGGAGAGCTAAAGCTCTGCGGCCCGGACCGCAGAGTCCGCTGGAAGCCAGACAAGAGCCTGGGCGTGGGATTCTGAGCTGTGCACGCCGGCCTTCGAGGGAGAGGATCCTTTCCCAGGAGGCGCCCGATCCCAAGGCAGGGCTGGCCGCTGCCCGCTCCCAGCGCCCGGCCAGCCGGGAAGCCCTGGGGAGCCCCGCTGAACGCAGCATCTTCTCTCGGAGGAGGGAGGCGGCTGGCGGAAGCTGCCCGCAGGCAGGGACTGCCCCGAGCTCCCTAACCCCGGGGCTCTCGCCAGCCGGGTGGCAGCTCCCCGCGGCTCCCCGGGGACCTCCCGGCGCTCCTCCGCCCCGCGGGCAGCCAGCCCGGCTACCGGGACTCCAGGGGCCGGGGCCGGCCCGCCGGAAGGGATGCCGGCAGCGGGGCCGGAGCCGGCGGGGCATCCCGGGGAGCTGCCGGGCTGCCCCCCGCCCTCCTCTTCCCATCCCAGCGGCCCTTACCCGCTCCCGGGCCTGCCGCTCGGCATCGGCCTCCCGCTGCAGGTGCTCGGCACGCTCCTCCGCCTCGTCGGCCACCTGCTGCAGGCTCTGGATCTTCTTCTTGACGGCATCGATGGAGCTGGCGCTGGCCATGGCGGGGGCTGCCGGCGGGGAGGCCACACCGCCAAGCCCTTTGTGGGATCCGCCCGGCTCGGGCAGGAAGCGCTCAGGCAGCGGCCGCTCCCGCCGCCCGCCCTGCCTCCATCCCTTCCTGCTCCTCCTCCTCCTCCTCCTCCTCCTCCTCCTGCTGCTGCTGCTGCTGCTGCTGCTACTGCTGCCTCCGACCGACCTGCTCCGCCGCTCCCCCGGGCAAGGCGTGCGGTGCTCACCCACGGCAGGAGAGAGTTCCCACGCCGGGAGGGATGCACAGTGCCCTCATCCCAAATAGGACAGAGGGTGCCCCCGGGCAGGGTGCGTGGTCCTCCCCAGGCTTTGGTCACTGTCTCTACATCCCCGCCAAGGCAAGATGCACAATGGCTTCTGGCCAGGGCACACTGGCCTCCCACCCCAGGTCAGCACCCATAGTCCCAGGCAGATGCATTGTCCCCACTGAAAGGGCACATGGGACCCCCAGAGAGGGCACACAGTGGCCCCAGGGCAGGGCACACGCTTCTCTCCGTGCCCCGGATGCATGTTGCCCCCCCAGGCAGGGGTGCGCAGTCACACTGAAATCCCCCAGAGCAGTGGAGAGGACCTCAGGGAAATGGACTCATTTCCATCAGTCCACAGAGTCTGTGAGTGCTGGAGCCTGTCCTGTGTGAGCCCCCATGGCCGCAGGAGCAATGTACCCATGGGTACTCCCCAAGCGCTGCCCTCCACAGCCCCTGCTGCAGAGCTAAGGAGGGTTGTGGACTTTTTCCTTATGGAAAGTCAGTAAGAGGCATGAGTAGAGCCCGCTCCTGGCTGTCCTCTGGGGTTACCTGGGCTGCAGCCAGGTCCCCAGCATCCATCATGTTCGGTCCCTTGGTATCTGCTCCCCAATGTGAGGACCTGTTCAGCAGCACCACAGAGACTCATGGGGCCCACGGACACCCTGGCACCTCCAGGCTGGGGGCTGTGCCCTGTGGGGGAGGTCAAACCTCCAGCTCCTGGCTCTCCATCCTGGCTGGGGCACATGTCTTGATCCATCAGAAGAAGGTGGAGCTGCTGGCACTCAATCCTCCCTTAAGAAGTACTGACAGGTCCCTGGCTGCACTTCACACCTGCCTCCAGGAATGCCAGTTCCCAGGCTGACCTCACCAGCTGGCATCAGCTCCAGGGCCAGGGGTCCTGGGGGTGACTCAGCCACACTGCTATCTGCACCTTGCAGATCTGTGTCCCCTTGCCAAGAGGCAGCGGAAGAGGCGATACTGTGGGTCCCCTGGGAGCACACAGCCTTGGGCTTGGCCTTGGGCCCAGCTGGTACTGCCTCCTCCCAGTCTGAGGCCTGGATGTCAGTAATGCTCCCAAGCCAGGACATGGGGGCCCAGAGCAGAAACAAGGGTTCCTGGCAGCAGTGGGGCAGGGATGGGCCAGCTGCAGGCAGGAGGGAAAAAGGTTGCGGCTCAGCCACCCTGGTCCCGCACTAGCCAGGCTAGGTGCCTCCTACTGTGGCCCCACCCCGAGATGCAGTCACTTCCCAGCATAGTCCTGTTCCCTCCCACCAGCTCAGGGAATCGCCAAATAAGAGCAAAGTCTTGGCTGGGGAAAGCAGCTGGGGCGGGAATATGGGTGAAGCTTTTGGCATCGGGGCCTGGGAATGACAGTTTCCCTAAGGCCCCTCCGGGGTGGCTGGGGACAGGCCACTGCTGGGGATGCGGGGCGATGGAGGGGGCTGTTCTGGCTAAACCTGCTGTCCCGGCTGCACCGTGTCCAGCAGTCCTTTCCCATCCTGACCTGAGCACCATGGACTGTCCCTCCTGGGAAGCTCTGTGGAGTCGCTGATCAGCACTCAGGCATTCCCTGCTCTGTGCCACTGACACCTCTCCAAGTGCCTGGGGCATTGTATTTGCACTCTTTAGTGCAGCCCCCATGGCCTTCGTGCCCCAGCACCCAGTGCCAGCAGCAGGGCAGGGCCATACTGAGGTGGCTGTTTATTCTTTTAAGGCGTTGACATTTTTGCCAAGAGCAGGAGGCTGCCTGGATTGCTGGTGTGAGCCTGAGCCGTCTGAGGAATGGGGACGCTCTGTGCTCACAGGCACCCACTGTCCTGACAGCCAGGGAGGGCACAGGGGTGCCTGGGGTGGGTGTGCTCTGGGGGTCTACCCAACGCTTCCTCTGCTGGAAGCAGGAGCTGTGCTGCACCTCGCACCAGGGAGGAGGTGACACCAGCCCTGGCACTTAGAGCTGTCAGCACATTCAGGTCCCTGGCGCCGAGGGGTGACTCCCAGAGCCCCACACATGGTGCAGTGTGTCCAGGCTTTGGCATGGATCTGGGGAGGGCTGTGCTGGTGATGGACACCTGCAACCTGACACTGCTCCTTCACCATGGCTCCTGCTTGAGCCGTTCCCTGGTGGTTCCCATCCACTGTATCTTCTGGTACAGAACTCTCCGTGCTGAAGCCCACAGATTTGCCAAACTGCTGTGGACCAAGAGCCGGGAAACACCCTCCCTGCCTAGGATGGCATCACATAGCCCACTGCCAGCAGCAAACCACACCCCCACAGCCGACATCTGCCCGGTACCACTGTTTGCCCCTTCCTCTGAGCCCTGCGCTGGGAACGTCACATCCCCTTTCAGCCACACTGAGTTTGCCCTGTCCCACACCAGCGTGGACCCAATTAGACCAGCGGGAACCCCACTGCACACAGCAGCCACCTTGCCCAGCTTGACATGGCTGCCCTAGCCGGGTTGAGTGTGCCCTTCCAGAGGATTCTCAATGTTTTAAAGAAGAGTCATCTGTAGGATCAGCAAAGAGGTCTGAGGAGACCCCTGGCTGCTGCCCAGGGGCTCTGGGCTGCCAGGGGACTGGTGCTGCCATTGCTTGTCCTTGTCCGCTCACCCCTGTCCTTGGCGGCGGCCTCAGAGATTTGACGCATCTCCCCCATTTAGCTCCATAAACCAGCTGGGATTGAATTTTTTGTTCTCAATCCTAAAAAGCCTGGCCATGCCCTGCTGGCTGTGCTCCAGACGGCTCTCCTTTAACTTCTCCTCCAGTTTCCAGGGTTGGTTTTCATCAAAGAGGGGCTGGCTATCAAAAGGAGGATTTATTTATAGGGTGTCAAATACCCTGTGTGGCACCACAGGTCGTTATACCTCATTCCCAAGCGGCTCTGTGGCCGCACACAGCTGTTCCACCCTTCATCCTGGCCAGGCACAAGCCAATTTCAACACCTTCCTAACATCTCCCCAGAGGGATCTATTTCCCAGGAGGAACATCAGTCATGGCACTAAATAAAACTTTTCCTAGCCTTGCCTTTCTCAGGGTATAAAGTAGCACACCGGACCCCAAGTACACCCAAATCCCCTTCCACACACCCCAAGCATTCTTCCTTGCAGCCAGCATTCAGCAGCCAACCACAGCAAGAGATTTTTCGTTTCTCTGCTCTGCCGCAGTTTAGCAAGCACCACAGTTTTTCCTACAAGCATTGAGGAGGTGCATGCCTGGGGACTTGTGACATTTGTCCCTGTTAGCTTTGGGAAGCCAGGCTGGAGGCTGCCCACAAAGCTCAAGATAGGACCAGCAACCCCATCACTGCCCCCCACAGCTGGCCTGGCCCCCCCACCCTGCACAGGACCCATCAGCCCAGTTCAGTGTCAACATCGAAGGAATGGGATCCTGACAGTCTTCCCCTCGGACGCTTTCCATATAAGGGCCCCCCTCTTCCTTTAACCCCCCCGAGGTCCAGAGCCTGTGCAGGGGAGGAGCTGCTGGCGTGCCTACTTACATCTGTAGCTTTCTTCTCTGCCTGCTCCAGCTTCTCCTGGGCCTCCTTGACGGACTCGGAGTACTTCTCCACCTCATCCTCGGTGCCCTTCAGCTTCTTCTGCAGGCCCTGCTGTTCCTCCTCCAGCTGGGAAAAGGACAAAGGGTGGGGGTCAGGAGAGATGGCAGTGTCTGCAAGGCTGGAAGGGGATCTGTTCCCCCATCCTCCTCCTGGGAACACCCAGGCTGTGGGGGGCACAGCAGGAGAACATGGACGTGTCCTCTCTGACAACTTTGGGTCTACACGTCCTTGGGGGGCTCTTGGTGTAGAACAGCCCCCGGGACCCCCTTCATCCCTGGGCCTGGCGGAGGTAAGGGGGTGGTGGTCTCCCTCCCTTTATAGGGGACTGGAGAGCTCTGACTTGGGGATACAGCTCTGGGGACACCAATCTGTGTTCCCATCTCTGTGTGGTTGCAGTGGGAGTACACAGTCCCCAGGGTTCGCCCTGGCACGGGGACAGGGAGGTGGCACTGGGGTGTCCCACTGAGATGAAAGATGTTTGGGGGGACCAGTGTGAGGGGTCAAGGAAAAGAGACTGAAGCGTTGGTTCCTGGGGACAGACCCACGTGGGGTGAGGTCCCTGGGGACACGGTCCCAGAGAGGTAAGGTCTCAAGAGCTGTCAACCCCTAGAGCTGGCATCCACAAGCAGGACACCCAGTGGGGCAAGGTCCTTGGGCCAGGACATGCTTAGGTCAGGGGACTCCAGGCTGGACAACCAATGTGGGGAAATCAATGTGGGGACGGGGTGAGCCTAGAGAGTGCAGTGTCTCCAGGCTGGACGATCAGTGGGATGGAATCCCCAGGGCTGGGCACCTAGTGGGACAGGGTTTCCAGGGCTGGACACCCCTAGAGTGGACGGTTCCCAGGTAATACCGGGGAAGTCCGTGGGACACCCACCTGCTTGCAGCGGTCCTCCGCCTGCTTCTTGTCAGCCTCTGCTTGCTCCGCGCGGTCGATGGCATTCTCCTTGTCCAATTTCAGCATCTGCATCTTCTTCTTGATGGCCTCCATGGTGGCGGGGTGTCGGCGGCGGGGCGCGGGACGGCAGAGGGACGCGGAGCACCGGGAGCGGCGGGAGCACCGGGAGCGGCGGGAGCACCGGCACTGCGCTCCCCGCCCCGCCGAGCTGCCTAAAAGCTGGGGAGGGGCCGCGCCGGGCGGGGGCTGCCCCGGTACCTCCCCCGCCGCCCGCCAGCACCTTTTAGGGACTGGCTCGCCACCGGCCCTCGCACCGAGCGGAACGGGGGGGCGGCCCCCCCAGCGGGCATCGCCGCAGCCCCGGCGCCCGGCACCTACCGGGGCACAGGGCGAGGGACACCTCGGGTCACTGCGCTAGGGACAATCCGATGATACTGGGCAAGGGACACCCCCGGACGCTGTGCTGTGGGTACCCTGGTGGCACTGGATGATGGACACCTCGAGGCAACGCTCTGGTGGTACCCCAGTGACACGGGGTGAGGGACACTCCGTAGCACTGAGCTAGGGGTACCCCAGTGGCACCAGGAGAGGGACATCCTGGGGCACTGACTAGGGGCAACCTGGTTGCACTGGCTCCAGAGCTGTCCTCATGCTAGTGCCCTAGGTACATCATGTGCCCCGTCACAGCACCCTGGGGCCTGAGGGACTCTGCTTGCTGGCACTAGCTTGGGGACACCTCAAGGGCTGGCATGGCACCTGGGAACACCAATGAATTGGCCGGCACTGAAGGGTAGGGGACACACTCAGGCTGTGATTACACTGAGGGACACGTTTGGCTGGCATTGCCCACATGGGGAAGATCCCCCAGGGGAGAAGTGAGCAGAGCCCCCGACATTCCCATCCAGCTGCTGGTGGGGCAGGAGGACCAGAGCTCTCTGCAGACTTCTTGGCACCCACCTACTCTCTGTTTTGCACCTTGGTGCCACTGTCCCTGGCACCCACAGGGACACCTGGCACATGCACAGCCCATAGAATGGCATTTCAGGGTGACACAGGGCCTACAGGCAGGTCACTGCCCCTCTTCATCTTTCTGCTCTAAATAAACTGTATTCCACAGGCAAAAAAATGCAAACCCTTCAAATCCCAGCTCCTCCAAAAATAACCTGTACTTTAATAACGATCGTAAATGCTTCTGGCACATTCCCAGCTGCAGGGTGGGCTGTGGGTCGGGGGGGGCTGGAAGGAGCTGGTGGAGGGGCCATGGGAGCCGTGTGGCACGTGTGGAAAGCAGGGATGGGATGGGGACAGGAGGGGTGCACAGGCTCCCCCAGCCCACTGCCCCTGGGCTGCAGCCAGCCCTTGCTTGACGCAACTTCTCGGCACCAGTGCTCCAAGCAGAGAGGAACAAAAAGTTTTTGACAGCTGGAGAAAGTGCCTTTCAGGAGCCCTCAGGCCCAGATGGTAGAGGGCATAGGAGGGGTGGGAGCAGCTGAGGACCAAGGGGCTGCTGGCTCCATGGGGAAAGGAGAAGAGCCGCTGCTGGACTCTGGAGAGCAGCTATTAGTACTGATGAATTAGGAACATATTTGGACAAGAAGAGTATGTAGCTGCCAGTGTGTGGCTCTTGAGGGGAGGGGAAAGATCCATCTCCCATCATTCCTGGGAGAGAATTGTTTTTTCTGCGAGATGTTTCAGCCTGGAGCAACTTCATGGGCTTGAGCAACTTTATATACTCAGTGCATGGGGCAAAGATAATGATGGGCGTGGTGTAAGCAGCAAGGAAGTTGCCCTGGAGCCAGGCCAGCCCTCAGATATGCCCCCAAAGGATGCTGCTTTCCCACTCTGCCCCCTCCCCTTTGCTCCAGGCATCGTAGCCATGTCTGATGGACACTGCTGGAATCACTGAGGTGCTGAGGTCCATGACTCTGCCCTTAAGTCCATCCTCTGGGGTAACCTGTGGGACAAGGGGGTGCAGAGAGGTGTGGGTGCGCATCCCTTCCACTGCTGCCCAATGCCCAGGCTTGTCCTGGGCTAAGGTCTCCAAAGATGGCAACCCCCTCCATGTTTCACTCTAGGGTCAGACCTTACTCCCAAGGAAGGGCTTGTCCTGACAACTAATGGAACCTTCCCAGCTGCAATCTGTGCTGCAGCCTATCGCCTCATCCCTGGGCTCCCCAAGAAGTTGGGACATGGTTTGCCCGCTAACCTCCAACTTAGCTGAATTTGGATCCCTGCAGAGGCCTGGCACCTCATGACTGTGTCATCCCAGCTCCAAACCTCTGTATGTGTTTTCCTGAACCTGCCTGCGAAAATAACCCTTTGATCAGTGTGTGAGATTGAGGGGCGGTGGTTAATCACACCCCCGTGTCCCTCCCCTGGTGTTTGTGCCACCACCTCTTGCTTGTACCCAAGCTGGAGCACACAGCAGTGGATATGCTTGCAGCGCTGTGCAGGAGGTACTGGAGCTCCCTTGTCCCCAGGATGCCAGGGTGAGGCCAGGGCTGCGGCCACGCTGTGCCCGCTCACTGTCCTTGCCGGACACTCTGAAGGACCCCATGTCCAAGTCTGTACCTGAGTGAGAGCCTGGTGCTGGGTCAGGCCAGCGCAGATTGTCAGGGGACAGCTGGGAGGACTGGGATGCCTGTGAGAGCCACAAATCCACCCTGGAGCCTGGCCAGGGGTGAGTGTCTTAGGAGAAACAGCCCCTCCACACCCCCAGGGACGTGACCACAAGGGGACAGGGGTTGCTCTCTGGGATACTGTGGAATGCCGCCCTTGCCACTGATGATGTTTACAGCTGACACTACCAGGAACAGCCCCAGGGGCAAGGGACACGTGCCAACCTGCCCGTGCCCCTGTTGCACCCCGCAATGTCCCTGTTGCACCCCACATCACCCCTGCCCGCCCTGCCACTGCTTAGGCCCCCCAAATCCCTGCTGAGTGACAGGGTGGGAACAGGTGGGGACACGTTGGGGCAGCTGCTGCCCGCACAGGTTGGCTCTGGGGGGCTATTTCGGGGCGTGAGATCAACGCCGGCAGCCGGGAGGGCTGCGGCCACATTCCCAGACCCACACCACACCAGACTGTTCCCCACTGATGGGCCACCAGTGACTACGGGGTGGGAGGTCCCCCACCTGCACCTTATGGCACCCTACCCAGGACTGTATTTGGCTGGTAGCAGGAATGGGGCCAGGAGCTCAGCTCCACGCACACATAACCCCCTGAAGCCCAAATCCCCCAGAAACAAAATCCCCAAAGCCCCCTCCTGCAGTGGTGGCCCCCCGGCAGCACCTGCGAGGCCAGCACATGGCTGGCAGCGGGGGTCCGGCCTGCCGGGTGCCTGGGGCTGGACGTGCCTCAAATACTTTCCATGCTGTATAAGCACCCGTGGTACACTCCCCCCTCCCTTTGCCGGCAGGGAAGGCGCCCAGGCCCCCCTGCCCTCCCCGTCTCCTGGAGAGGCCCGTTGATAACCAGTTGGCAAGAAAGCAAGAAAACCAGATTTTATTGATGAAAGCGTCTTTCTGAGGAGACATTTGCATCCCCCACCCCACCCCGGAGGCTTGGGGGGGAGCTGGTTTCCTTCAATCTTTAATATGGGATGCTTAAAGTATCAAAATGGTGAGAGAAGCCTCAGCGAGTGCAAAGGGGAAGGGACGGGGGTCCCAGAGCCGAGGAGGGGTGGGATGCTGGGCTACGGGACCCCGGCAAGAGCTGGGTGTTAGTGGGCAGGGCATGAGCTGGCAGGGAAATAAATGAACTTCGAAAGCTGCAGGCTCAATACTAGAGAAATGGAAAAGTTACAAAAATACTGTAGATCTTGGAAAACAATGCAGGCACTTGGGAAGAAGGAGGAAGGCAGAGCTGGCTGGGGCCGCAGTTGGGGGGAAGCCCTGCGGGAAGGCAAAAAACAGGTCTGGGGGTGAACTCATCACATCATCCCCCATCCTGAGTGGAGGCACTGTGGCTTCCAGCCCTGCTGGTCCTGAGAGGGGCCTGGGCTGAAAAAAATACTCACGGGGTGGACTCAGTGCCTTCCAGGGTAGCTGTAGAGGAAGATTCAGCCAGCAATAAGGCATTGGAGGTGAAAGGCAGCTCCGTGCGAGAGCTTAGTGAGGGGCGGCTGCTCCCTGCACACCATCGCACAGGAGAGGGCAAGCCCCCCGCCTGTCCCCATCCCGCACGGAGGAGGCAGAAAAAAGGGGCACGAGAGGGAACGAAGAAGGCACAAGTAAATATCCCCTTGCAGTGGAGAGCTCTGTGGGCCCGCACCCCGGGGCTGGCGGGTGAGCCCTGAGCCAGTGCAGCCCCGGCTCCCACCCCAACCGAGTCCCTCCGAGCGCTCTGATTGTGCCTTGGCTGTGCATGGGAAGGTGGGCTGGGCAGCGAAGCGGAGTTGCTGGTGCGGCACCGGCTTGGAGGGGCAGCTGAGTTAGTCCCGTTGCTCTGGGTGCGGGCAGAGCTCTGGTCTAGCCCAGACAGCCCTTCGCTTGTGGCGGGTCGTCTTAAATAGGAGCAGGCAGGTGGGCGGGCGGGCGGGCAGCAGTCTGGTGTGCGGCGGGAGGGCGTGCGGCTCAGTTCTGCTCCTCGTCCCGCAGCTCCGAGGGCAGGAACTTGTACTGCTGCTGCCGGATCATCGCCAGCTTCTTCCGCGCCTCCTCCAGCTCCCGCTCCTTGCGCAGCATCTCCTCCTGGGCGGCGATGATCTGCCAGGAGAGAGCCCCAGGTTCACAGCTGCCTCCCACAGGGATGGCCGGAGCCTCTGCCACCGGCAATGTCAACCCCAGAGCTGGGTTCTCTGGCTGCTGCTTCCCCCCGTCACAGCCACTGCCTCACTGGGCATGAGGGCTGTTTGTCCCTGGGGTGGGACCATGGTCCTCGAGATAAGCAGAACAGAGCAGCTCCCAGGGCTCAGCCCCATGTGCTGTGTAGAGGGTCTCAGCTGCAAGGAGCCAGCACTGGGACTGTGGCACCCCACACTAGGTAGATCTCGTCCTCTACCCACTGCTCTGCCTTTTCCATGTATCACAGACACTGGGATACTGTGGGCTCTGCACCAAGGAGAAGCCAGGGCTTTACACTCCTGGGAGCATGCACCATCACCCACTGCTACTTGTGGCAGGACAAGGTGAGGCCTCATTGTTTAACTGGTGCTCGGTGGGATGGGTGAACCCACAGCATCTTTGTGAGGCTCTCTCAAGACATGACCTGTGCTGGTGGGCGGTAGGACATGCTCCTGAGACCGGCACACACAGGTTGTGGTGGCACCTAGAGCTGCTCCTGCCCTGTTGGAGCAGCCTCACTCACCTGTGCAATTCCTCCGACCATCTTCTCCTTCACCACCACCGTTTCATCATGGTCCTGGAAGGCAGCTGCCTTCTGCGCTGCCTTCACCAGATTGTCTGATGCCCTCTTCACGGCATTTCCAGCGGCCTGCAGCAGGGAGGAGGAGAATGTCAGTGTGAGTCACAGCCCCACAGTATGATTGCTGCCCGGGGGTGTGAAGGAACTCCTGCCCCAGGCTGGGCCAGCAGGCAGGACAGGCAGCCAGGAGTGCTGGGAGCTGCAAGCAGGGATTCCTTTACATGGCTCGCTGCCTTGTCACCCGCTCATGACCATTTCAGGCGCTTCTGCTCCCAGCCAGGCTCTGGCTCCTCTCGGAGCAGCAGGGCAGGGACTGGGAGGCGGCCCGGCTGACTCTTCCCAGCCCTAGGCCCCAGTGCTGAGACCCCAGGTTAACCCCCCCAACACATGGGCATTAACCTCTTGTGTGCCATGGCCTCTGAGGATGAACAGTGCTACAGAACATGCCCCCTACACATTAACCTCTTGAATGCCAGTGAAGAAGTGCACCCATTTCAGGTATTCCTGTGCCGGTTCGTTGTTCCTGAATGCTGCCAGGCTGAGCAGCCCAGCATCACCCACATCCCTGGCACACAGTTAGCAGTGAAATCCAAACAACCTGGAGCCTGTGTTCCAGTGAAATTCCCACTGACAGCACACAGGCAGGAAGCATGAGCCCTGGAGAACATCCACATGCCCTCACCCCACTCCCAGCCACCCCTCAAGCAACAGGGGCTGAAGAGGCAGCCTAATACTCACCTGGAGCCGCTTCATGGCCTCTGAGTCATGGTCAGCCTTCACCTTGCAGGCCACCAGGAGCTGGGCTGTGGAAGCAGCCACCTGCTTGGCGGACGAGATGAGCTTCTCCTCGCTGGCATGGCCCTGCACCGCGGCGTTGGCGGCTTCGCACAGGTTGTTGGTGGCAGCAGCCACCAGGCGTGCCTGTGGCAAGAGAGGCTGTCAGGGCACGTACAGGAGCCCTGATCGGCTCCAAGGAGGTTGTGGGGCCTGGGATGGAAAAAACCAGCTTCCACAGCATGTGGGAGAGGGAGGAAGTAGCATGGCTGCTTCTTCCACTGAGGAGAAGCAAAAGGGCAGAGCATCCTCATGTTTGAAGCAGGAGTCAAGAGGAAGGTTTCCCCCTCAACCCCTCAGCATGACCTTGATACTCACGGCTGAAATGAGACCCTGGGACCACTGTCCATCATCCACTGCGTTGGCTGGGATGGCGCCCACCTATGAGGAAGGAGGGGAGGAGTAAAGGTCACCGCCCTGCACACCTCTTGTCACGGGGCATGAGGGTTACAAGCAGCCCCAGAAGAAGGGAGAACCCTTCTCTACATTTTCTTCTTCCCATCTTATGGCCTTACTTTTCCTTGGGCCACTAATTCCCGCTGGGCTGCTGAGGCTGCCTTCACCAGGGCACTCGTGGCTGCAGCAATGGATTTGGCAGCTTCCAGGATCTGCTCCTCAAAGTTCAGGCTCTCGTCTGCTTGCTGTGGGCAAAAGCAGAGTGTGAGTCCCAAGCAGGAGTGCTGGGACAGATGGAGCAGAACAGAAGGATGGCTCCAGGGGGCTGAGGGGGGCACATATAAAGCTGGATTAAGGGCTGTGGGGTGCAGCAGGGCATGGGCTACCTGAGGAAAGTCCAGCTGGGGATGTGGGAGGTAGCAGGAGTACAGGAAGAGGGACCAGCTGTCAGATGGGGCTTCAAACCTGGCTAAAGCACAGGCAGGAGAGCCCCAGCCCACCCCAAGCTAAGCACGAGGGTCAGACAAGGCTCAGCACTGCTACCTTGGGCTTGGCTCTTGGTTTCAGCTGCTCCAGCTTCTTGGCTGCAGCCTCAATGGCAGCTGCTGCCCCCAGCAGCTCATTCTCAGCAATGACAGTGGGGTCTTCTGGGTCAACCCACTCCGTCCCTACGAACACCGGGAAACCAGGCAGGTTACACCTGCATGCAGCCTCATTTCCGACTTTCCCTACCTCCTCCAGCAGCTGCTGAGCCCTCCACCCTAATCCCAGCCCTTGGTCCTGCCCCTCTGAGCAGGATCTTTCCTTACCTTTCATGGCCTCGGCTGCCTGGATGAGCTCGGTGACGGAGCTGGCCACGCGCTTGGAGTAGCCTGCCAGCTGCTGCTTCAGCTCGTGAGTCGGCTTCTGCAGGATCTGGGGGGAAGGAGCACCTGGAAGTAAGCACCTGGAAAAGGGGGGCTTCCTAGGTCTGTTTGGGGCACGCTCCCCAGGGAAGGAAGGTGGGATCCCCCAGCCCCCTCCCACACATGTACACATCAGGCACTGTCTGAGAAGCTTTCTCAAGTAACTCTGTCTATTCTCTTTGTGCCCCAGGATAGGATGAGCTTCCCCAGGGCCCTTCTGCATCCACAGCTTCTGGGACATCTTTCAGACACAAGACCCTCAGCACAAGCCTTTCTGCACTCAGCAGCTACTCTGGCCAACATTTCTCCCCTGCAAATAATTTCAAGCTCCAGAAGCATTTCCCCTTCGCTGTCCCCATTTTGGAGATTTGTTTGCTAATGCAAGCTGGGCAAAGGGGGGTACCCTGGAGCCACGTCCCAGCCGAGGAGGGCTGGCCCCAACGGGATGAGGTGGCAGGCAGTGCCCTAAGGGTCCTTCCCTGGGTTGGAGGGACACATGCACACACCACAGCACACATGTGCACGCACACGGGGTCTGTATGCACAAGCAGAGCTCACTGCTGGCCCGCCTTGCACCACACAGGCAGCAGCTGCCCATCAGCTAGAGCAGGGGTGAGTACACACACACAAACACATGGACCCCAGGGTCCCTGTGGACACACACAAGTGCCACCCCAGCACTGGGCTGGGCACACAGACACGCCATGAGCAAGGCTCATGCTGAGGTTAGAGACCAGCAGGCACCCCAGTGTTGCCTTACTCACCGGCTGACAGAGAGGAGGGAGAAGAGAGAAAAGAAAGCAGTGAACGCCCCAGCCAGGAGGAGGGGAGATAGGGGAGGGTAGGGGAAGGTGGGTGCTTTTTGGTGAGGGGTGAAGGGCAGCCAAGAGGAGAAGTGGGAACAAAGGATCAGAGATCCTGGGTGGGGAGCTGTGCTGCCATCATTAGCTCTTACTTCAGCCTTGCAGGGATGGGCAAGACAGGGCACCTGGATGAGGCTCCCACAGCCAGAGGAGCCACCTACACTCAGAGCAGCCACTCTCCTCCTCACACCCTTTACACCTTATTTCTCCCCACCCTGAATTGCTTCACTGCAATTTTGAGCCACGGAATCTCTCTGCTTTTGGAGGGAGAGACCTATTGTTACCAAATACCAAGTCCCCATGGAGGTTCAAATTCCTACCCCTCCCCAGTGAAATATGCAGGCTTTCCCACTCCTCTGCCGGGAGCCATGTTTTCCAGCCTGAGACAAATAACCCTTATTCTTGAACCCTAACCATACTTGTTCATGCTCTGTGGAAGGCACTGGTTCCCCTGAGGACACAGTGTACAGCAATGACCTTGCTGCTGCTGGGGAATGAGGCTGCACCCCATCCGCCATCTGCCCTCCCATTCCCCTAGATCCTTCCTGCTTGTGGTTTTCCAGGAACCTGCTATGCTCTGATAAACTGGACCCATGAGCTTCACTCCTGCCTTTGCAGACCAGAGTGCTGTGGAGACTGGGGGAAGTCATGGCTTTTTCCTGGCCTTGTGTTGGGCCGTCCCAGCAGTCACCAGAGCTGCGTGAGGCTCAGAGTACTCAAGCTGATGGCACACAATGATGGCTGGTTTGCCCTCATGAGCACATCTAGTCTAAATGCCTTATTATTAAGCCTGCTGTCTGCTCTGACAACATGTTTGAAACTGCTAAATGATCTCTGTCTGGAACTGAAGGCACCCCGGAGGCTACGAGCTTACTAAGAGGCACCTCCAGTGAACATTTCAAGGGATGTTCCAACATATGATAGTCAAAACATTGCACGGCAGCGGGACGGTAACACCCAAAATACAGGGGAATGGCGTGTTCCTGCAAGTAGGCTGACCTCGGGCACTGCCACACTAAGTCATTAGCCTAATCATCTGTTAACAACAGGTCAGCCAGAGAATTTCTACTCAGCACTCCAGCCTCGGCTGCCATGATTCATGTGTGCCTGAAGCATCTTCCAGGCAGACATTTGATCTAGATGCAGGGGATGGAAAACTCACTGCTCCCCTTGGAACTGTACCCCAGTGGTTACCTCCCTTTAAAAAAACCACCCCTTGACTTCTCCTCTACTCATCTTCAATTTCTAGCCATCAATTCCTGCCCACCTCCTCCTGCTGCTGCCAGTGCTGGTTACCCCTGCCTAAGGGGACCTTCCCTGCAGGAAACCACACCCTGGGCTCCATCACTCTGTATCTGGTGATCCCAGACAGCAAACACTCACTAACCAGCTTAGTGCAACCTTGACACAGAGCTGAATCACTGTCAGTCTTTGTCCTGACCCCAGTTTGAGGGACCTCACAGCACCATGGGTTGAGTGTGCACATCCCCACAGTGCCTCTGACTCCACTTCCGTGGTCTTGCCAAGAATTCAAACTGTTGGAAGGACTTCACTGGATCTTTCTACCATGCTAGAAGCTTAATTTACTTCTTGTAAACTAATGTTGCAGCTGAAGTCCTTGGGAAGACTCAGTCAGAGGGAGACTGGATCAAAAGGGTGCAGCGGGCGCTAGCAGTCATTATCTTTGCTCTGGAAGGCACTGTCGATCTCCCACACATTGTGCTGTGGGCATTACATGCTTTGTTTTCCCACTGCCTGAGGTCTATTATTCCTATCACTTTTACTGGAAGCTGTATTTTTACAAGATTATCTACCGTGTTGCTGATTTCCAGCCTCCATCTGTTTATGGCCAGTTAATCTCCATCTGTTGTTAGCAAAATACCTTTCTTAGAGCCTGTTGAGCTCTCTGACATCTGCTTCCATGGCAGGGCCACGGACACACGCTGTGCCAGCACAGGCAGTGAAGGGGGCTGTGCAAAGGCCCTAGTGGGAAGAGGTGAAGAGCCCAGAGGACCTTGGGGATTTGGGGAACACCCAGGCAATCCACGATCAGCTTCTGCCCACCCTGGGAACTGGGGTGGGGACACTCACCACCAGCACATGCTCCAGCAGCTCCAGGTAGCCATCAGCACACTCCTTGCCGAAGCGCAGCGCCCGCTGCCGCACGTCCCCGCTCACCTCCGGGTGGTAGGCTGCTTCCTGCAACCCGGAGACAGGGGACACCCCGATTCACATCCAGCACCATCCCTGCCTCCACCCACAAACCCACGCTAGAGATCCACACCCGCCACCCGCCCCACCTTGCAGGAGCGCAGCATGTCCGCAATGGCCCGGCGGCTCAGGTTGGCCGTGGCGATGACATCCTCCTGCCGGCACGAGTTGCCAGCGGCCACCGCTTTGGCTGTGGCCATCGTGATGCCTTTCGTCATACGGATGAAGTCCTCTGGGGTGGAGACCTTGGCAGGAGGCACAGGGGAGGAGAAGACCTGCGAGGCGACAGGCAGCGGTGAGGCACGGGGCTGCGGGCAAGCGGTGTGGCAGGGGCAGCACCGTGGCCATACTCACCGCCAGCTCCTGGCGAATGTGCTCGATCGTGGCCTCCAGCGCCCGTGTCCCCTTCGTGGCCTCGTCCTCGACGGCCTTCACCGTCTTCAGCAAGGAAGTGACATTTGTCACCATCACCTGTGGAAAGACAGCCAGGTGAATCCCCACACAAGCTCTGGCCTGCTGCCCGCACCTGTCCTTCCCTTGTGGATTGGTCCAAAACTGTCCCATCCCCATACTCCACTCACACTGCCTCAATTGCTTCTCTGCGTGCTGTGTTCCACCTTTTACGTGCCCCTTCCTACCCTTTTGTCCTGACTGCCCCCCAGTTGTGCTTCTGTGCCCAGGTAGGCAGAAAAAAACCCTTCTCTTTCTCCAGGCCCACTGCCTCATCTGCTCCTTCCCATCACAACCAGCACAGACCTTGGCAGAGTTCTTCAGCTGGTAGACAGCAGGGTCATCCCCAGCTTTGCCAGCAGCTGCTTTGGTGGCACCGATCAGGTCTCCAAGTGCCTTGGCCACATCCTTCACAGCATTGATCAGGACCACCTGGGGAGAGCAAGACCAGGGGAATGGCTGAGCTACAGTCACACTCAGGCTGGGGATGGCGTGGCCCAGCAGTGAGAGATTTGGGCACCACGGGGAGTCCAGCTCAGCCAGCACTGGCCAAAGCCCAGCCCCCTCTCTCCCCAACTCTCGGGATCCAGCCCAGAGCACCACATGACATCTGCATCCCTCAGCCCCTCCAAGCAAGCTAGCAGCAGCCTCCGCTTAGCCCACACACCCAATCACACCTGGGTTTCTGGGTCTTCAGATCCCAGGCTGGCAGCACCCAGCTTCACCACCTCTGCCAGGCGGGTGATGGTGGTCACAGAGGACTGGGCAGCCTGGGCTAGTTTCTCCTGGCTGGCCGTGGCGTTCTGCACCAACACCTTGGTGTCCTCCACCAGTGCCTTGGCTGTCTTCAAGATGCCCTCCCTGGGGAGAAAAAGCGAGTCAGGGAGGACACAGCCCTCTACTGCACACATGGTCCTTGGCGTACAGAGGGACTGTGGACCTTGGGTTTTTTATGTACAAGCTAGAGTTTCGGGAAACTGAGCCAGCATGACCTGAGCTTGAAGCTCTCTTTGGGGCTGGTCAAGAGCTCAGAAGGACCACTCTGACACCCCTGTCTCTGGTTGAGCAGAGGCTGGACATGGCGCCTGGGTACCTGTGGTCAGCAAAGGTCTCAGAGTTCTCCCGGTTGAGGGTTCCTGCTGTAGCAAACATGATGGTGGTGTCAAGGTCAGCAATGATGCCGGAGACAGCACTGGCTGCTGTGATGCAGGCTTGTGTCCCACGGTTCCCAGCCTGAAGAGCTGCCAGCACGTGAGACACCTGTGGGGTACGAGTACAGTGACTGGGGGAGCAAAGCAGGCCCAGGAACCCTCACTGCATACACCTCCAACACCTCCAAGGGTGGAGCTGCTCCGTATCAAGGAGAGGAACTGGGAATACTTTGGTCTGCACACTCCTTCTTAGCTTCCAGTTATTTATTTTTACCTTACACCTATCATGTTTGGTAGTCTAATTAGCTGGATTCTGCTAGTTTTCAAATTAGTAATATCTCTTATTAATAATGGGCATCATAACTGTACAACATCACAACTTGTTCCTTCTTTTAGCTCTTAAACTTAATTTTTGTACTTGGGCAAGCACTCACAGGAGAGCAAGCTTCCTAATGGAAAGCAATTGTGGAAAGGAAGGACCTGCAGGAGGTCTTGCAGATGCAGGTGCCAGGCACAATTGACAAGTGTTTACTTTTGTGTCTGTGCTTACAAGCACTGCTGCTCTACCCTTATCAATCAGCCTTTTTAAGCCACACTTTCATCTGTTCTTCAGAAGCGTGCTCTGCTCTTTAGATTGGCTTGAGGGACAGGATGCCAGCAAAAGGTGAAGTGGAGACTGATCACTGAGCACGAACTGCAAGCATTGCTGCAGATGCTTTGCCCAACTCTGCAAGAACTGATCTGGAGAGCCGTGGCCTGTCACCAGTGTGTAGGTCAGTTTTCTCAGGCAGGCTGCAGCACCTGGACATCACACTCACCCACCACAAGCACCAGCTGCTGTTACAGTGTCTGCAGAAGTGGATCCATTCTCCACCCCATCAGCTGGGCAGGGGGAGCATGGCCAAGAGAGCCAACAGAACCCAACAGGACCAGGAGAGGACCCAATGTGGTAGCTCCAAGGGCACATGGCTGAATCCAGCATCCCTCCCACCTCACCATGCTGTCAAACCCCTCTCTTGACCACCTACCTTTTCAGAAACCTTGCGTGCACTCTCTATCAGCTCCTTCTTGGTGTAGGCATCGCTGGGGCTGCACTGCAGGGCTCCAGCCTTGGTGACCAGGGCAGCACAGCCATGACCCAGCTCCTGCACCCGGCGCTTGATGTGGGAGCCAATCTGCAGAGGAATGTGTGCGTGACAGAGTCAGCAGGGAACTAAGCCCTGCATCTGTGATACCCGCTGGGAAACACCCGTCACCCAGCTCCTCTTTCCCAATCCTCCCACTCAGGAGAAGGAAAAAGGAAACACAGCTTTGCTCCTTGTTTCTATGCCATGTTTCAGGGGAGGTGTGAAAGCTGCCTGCCCCCAGCTCCAAGGGGAGGTTCAAGTGTCCCTGTCCTCTGTTCTCACGCCCCAACAGCCCCTGGGCTGCCTCACAGCACGCTCCAGCACTACCCCCAGTTTCGCACCTCCTCATTCTCGGCGGTGAGCGCAGCCGGCTTGGCCTCTTGTGCCAGCTGCCCATAGTCATGGGTGAGTTGGTTGGCCAGTATGCCCAGCTCATCCGGGTTGGTGGTGGATTTGGTGACCTGTCAATGGAAGAAGAGCAGGAGTTGGACAGGGCAAGGAGGGCAGTAGCCTGACTGAGTATCAGGCAGTGCATTCTACAGTGACAGGCTCACTTGCACCCACCATTTCCTGCACAGTCACTGCGATAGCCTTGGCTGTCTTCACCATCGTGGTCTGGTAATCCACAAAGGTACCTTCTGGCTCGCCCATGGGCCCCTCGTCCAGCTGCAAGAGACCATCAGGAGATTCCGGCTCCAGCTCTGGCCCACAAGGTCTTTAGCTTGTAGGGTATGACCCTGACTGTTCCTCTCTCCCACACCCAGCCCTGTCCAGGTCCTCTCTGTGCTCCCCTCACCTGGTTGATAGCTTGGGTGATGGAGTCCACCATGCCCCCCACAACACCTGCAGCACTGGCTGCCTCATTCAGAGTGGTGGTCAGGTCCTCCACTGCTTCCTTCATCATCTGCACAGCCTCTTCCAGAGCCTCCTGAGTGTGGGCAGCTTGCTGCAAGGAGAAGCCAGAGTGAGGGAAGGCAGGTGGCAGCTTCCCTCCTGACAGGGATGCCACACACTGACCCTGGGGTCTCCATGTCAGGCACACATGGGTGCACCATGCAGCACCCACATGCAAAGGAGGGCACGCCACTGACACATGCCCCTCCTGCTCACCTTGGGGTTCCCACCAGCCTCCTTGGCTGTGTACAGCATCTGCAAGGCGGATTCAGCCAGTGTTTTGGTTTGGTCCAGGAGGTTCATCTGCTGCTGGTGGTTGGGTGTTTTGGAGGCAGCGCCGACAGCCGCCATAATGAGTGGCTCGAAATACTGAGCCATCTGGGACACCTAGGGAAGAGCAGTGTGAGCACCAGCAGCTTCCAGCCCCAGCTGCCTTGCACCTCTCCTCCCCAGGCACCAAGTGCCTCGTCACCAGCTCCACATCCCCATTACCTTGTGCCCCAGCTGCGAGGCCTCAGCCCTTGCCGCGGCAGCCACAGGCTCGATTAGGTTGCTGATCTCCTGGACAGCTGTGATCATCTGGTTGTGCAGAGCCTGTGCAAATAGAGGGTGTTGCATGAGGCTGTAGCAGGGCTGGGGTGCCTGCATGCTGCTGAGAATCAGGGGAAGAATGCCACTCCCTTAGGCTTGCCCACAGCGTGTCCCTGACCCACCTCCTGGGAGATATCCTGTCGGGGGGCCAGCTGCTGGCTGATGGCAGCGAGGGATGCCTGGTCCACCTCCCGCAGGCATCTGTTCAGGACCTCAATGGCCTCATCACACTCCCGCTGTCCTGGAGCTTTGTCCCTGTGTGACAGATGAATCAGCCAAGCGCTGGCACCTGCTACACCACCCCTTCACCCCCACCTCGGCTGGTGCTGGTGAGGGGCAAGACCCCTCTCCCGGTGTGATAGAGCCTGGGCACATCAGTGTGTGTTCCCATCAATCCACATGAGAATTGGAGGAGCAGCTTCCAGGAAGGACAAGAGGGATAGCATCTTCCATCCCATCCCTTACCTGCCTGCACCAGCTGTGTCCAAGGTGATGATGAGCCAAAACATCCCCAGGAATGCTCACTCAGAGCAGGGGTACGTGCCAGAAGGGACAGAGCCCCAGCCACAGAAACAGGACTCTGCTCACCTCATGTTGGTGATCAGCTTCTTGATGGAGTCTGAGACTGTGCGCGAGTGGCCAGCAAGCACTGACCACTGCGGCGGGTCCTTGGGGTTGACAGCCAGAGAGCGGGCAGTCTGGATGAGGCCAGCAGAGCTCTCCAGCATGGTCTTGGCTGAAATGACAATAGGCTCCATGGCTCTACGCCCCTGCACAGGGAGACAACAGGCTGGTGAGGTAAGGGACTGCACATGGGAAGTTGCTCCCTCTCCCATGAACCTTACCCTGGAGCAGCCCCTTGAAGCCCAAGGCTTGCTACCACCTCCCCATCAGACCCCCCCAGTGCATGCCCCCCAGGCTTGGGAAAGGCGCAGCTCCTCTCCACCCCACAGCAGACCCTGTTACAGCCAGGTTCCATCCTCCCTGACCCAGCAGCATCCCACCTCTGGGCTGATCTGGGCAGGAACGGTGGCGAACTCCGGGTTGGAGGCAAAGGCTGTCAGGTTATCCACAGCCTCTATGAGAGGGGCGGTGGCAGCACGGCACCGCTCCCGGTTCTCCTCGTTGAAG
The DNA here is from genome assembly GCA_014706295.1 of Lycocorax pyrrhopterus obiensis. NCBI lineage: Eukaryota > Metazoa > Chordata > Aves > Passeriformes > Paradisaeidae > Lycocorax > Lycocorax pyrrhopterus. The sequence goes on along the minus strand of JACSVZ010000014.1, from coordinate 8,759,531 downwards.
TCGCCATCCAGGGCCTGGTGTGGAGAGACCAGAGCAGTTACCCAGCCCCCACCATGCCCCAAATCCCAACACTACCACACTGCCTCAGAAAGGACACCACACCTTGATGGTCTTCACCAGGTTGGCTGTGCTGTTGGCCACCTCCTTGGCCGACTGGACAAACTGGCGCTTGGCCACAGGGTTGGCGGTGCGGGAGGATGCCAGACGGCATGTGTTGCACAGGGCTGAGGTGTGTTTTGCTACGATGGTGGCTGCTGACAGCACCTGCAGGGGCAAGCAGAGTAAGGCAGGATCCACCATGACCCCCTATCCCTACAGATCTCCCTTCCCACCCACCCTCTCTAGGGCACCAGTGACCACAGGCATCTCTCTTGGGACCCAAGAATGATCATCAAGATCCTGCACGCCCACAGAACCCCCCATCTAGACTGTGACCACTGCACCAAAGCTGCCAGCTGGGTCCCAGTGCAACTGATGGGGCCTGATGAGACACTAGCCATCATCTTGGCCAGCTCTTGGGATGCAGCATTTCCAACCAGCCTCACACTCCTTTTGACGCGAGCAAATGACTGTAATGGAGCCCCACACCACACTCACCTGGGACTGAGTACAGGCAGGGTCCACCAGGTTCTGGCAGGCCATCTGGATGGCTTGGTTAGCCCTGGCAAATTGAGTGGGGTCCACCAAGCCCTGCTGTCCGGCCTGGCTGTTGGGGTCTGAGACGCCCACAAGGTAGGCAGCCTAGGAGCATGGGAGAGGTGGTGAGAGAGAGCCTGCACACCACAGGGAGGCTCAGAGAGGGCATGGGCTGCCGAGGAGTCTGGCAGCACTGTCCCACTGATTTGGAAGGGCAGGGATGGGATGCATATGACAACTGTGCCCCTGGGGTAAGGCTCAGGGCTGGGACTGAGTGTGTCTCACCTGGGCAGCTGCCTCTGTCAGCCCACAGAGAGCTTTGGAGGCGGCACTGATGGAGTCTCCAAATTCAGGCAGTTTGCTGTTCTTGGCGTTCTGGGAGATGCCAGCCATGGACTCTCCCAGCACCTGCAGGATACACCACGCACTGATTATGGAGACTGCCTCTGGTTCCTGCAGTGCTCCCAGGATCAGAGCTCACTGTGCTTCATCAGTAGGGGAGGAACCACCTTTCCCTTTGTTCCCATATCCTTCCCAAGCCCTCCCTGTCCTTCCCTAAACCTCCATTCAGGGCTTACCTTGGAGTTCTCCATGACGCTGTCAAGGCAGTTGAAGTAGGACATGTCATTGACAGTCTGGGTGGGGTTCTCCAGCAGTTCCTTCACTGTCTGCAGGGACACAGGTGTCACATCCAGAGAAAAGTTCTGCATCCTCCACTTTCACCCCCTCCTTCATTCCCCCTTGTTCCTTGCCGTGGGGTGCTGCTCTCCCCATACCCAACATCTCAATCTCTCCACTGCCTTGTCAATATGTGGCTTCTTACCTCCAGCTCCCGCAGGGCATTGTCACATTCCTTCTGGCCCGGGGCCTGCTGGGTGCACATGGTGATCAGCTGGTTAATGCTGTCAGTCACAGCCCTGCCAGGGACATGAGAGAAAGATCCACGGATCAATGCCTGCCCCACCACCCAGCGCCACTGCTATAGCCAGCAGCTCTCAGGGAGCAGTTCGTCTTACCGTGCTGCAGCTGCCAGCTGATTCTTGAGGTTGGGGGCGGCAGGGTCAGCAGAGAGAGCCTTTGCAGCCAGCAGCAGCTTGCTGGAGGACATGGAAATGCTCTTCAAGTTCGACACCACCTGTGCTTGGTCTTCCTTATTCTGCAAGAAGCCAATAAGAGTTATCTGCAGCACCTTTTTAAAGCCCACACCCACCCTGGGTCTTCTCTGGTGATTTTCAAGCTCAGCTGGTTCCCTTCATCCAACTTGTCCACCAACAGCAAGGATATAACAGCAATTTTTGCTGAACTAACCCAAGCCACCTTCTCTCTGCTGCTGCAGTTTTGCACAGCACCACTCCCCATTTCCCTGGCTGCATTTTCCACAGCCACCCTAACCACCACTGCCTGCCCACCCTGCCTTTGGTCAGCCACCTTCTCAGATAACCCAAACCTCGCACTACACTCAGGATGCCCCAAGAGGTATTTGCTCTCACCGGGGACTGGCTGGCCATCTCCACTCCTGCCTGCAGGAACTCATTGAAGTCGTGCCCGAATTTGCCAGAGGACTTGGCCAGGTCTTGAGGGGTGCCACGCGACGCCTGCACCAGCTCATTGGCGGACTGGTTGAGCCCTGCTGCTGCCTGGTTCAGCTGGCTCTGTGCCTCCTGGAAGCTCTTGGTGCTGGGAGGGAACTGGAAGGAAGGAGAGGGGTTTAGGAGAGGCAGAGAAGTGAGAGGAGATGGAGGATGAAAGTCAGGCACATGCTTGGGGATATGCTAGTGGAACCCGATGCAGCTGGACCAGCTTGCATCGCCAGAAGACTTCCCCCTTCCCCTCCTGCCCCAGCTCAGCTCACCGAATCCGAGAGCAGCCTCTTGCTGGCCTCTCCCACCATGCGGATGGCAGCGTCCACGTCCCGCTGCCCTGGCAGGCAGTTAACGCAGCGGTTCAGGGCCTGTGACACTGCCTTGGCCACCTACAGAGAAGCAAAGAGCAGTCACCACCTCCCAGCCAGCCTCACGCCCTTCCCACAGCCTGACAGGGCACACTGGCGTACCCACTGTCCCCACCTGGGCCAGGCGCTGCTGGCTCTCTGGGTCACCGGGCTTGGCCACTGCTTTCCGTGCCTCCTCGATGAGGTTGTTGGCTTTGTCCATGACGTCGCTGGCACACTCCAGCATGGCACTCTGTGCCTGCGGGTCGGAGGTGTTGGCTGCCACACCGCGGGCAGCTTGGCTGAGCGAGCGCAGGGCCTGGGCCACTTCCCGGGCAGCAATTCCTAGGGGGATGGAGAGGTCAGTGCCTGTCAGCTCAGTGCCCCTTCCCCCAGCCCTGTTGTGGAGGCCAGTACCTGTGTAGTTCTCGTTGCCTTGGGCCACCTCTCCCAAGAGGTGAGCGATGGCAGAGCTGACAGCTTTGGTGCTGTTCCCCAGGTCCTGCGCACACTTCTCCATCTGCAGGTGGATGAGTTGGGACATGTTGGGGAGCTGCACCTTTTAGCAACTCCACTGCCCCAGACTCCACCCTGAGCCACCCTTCCCTGCACCCTCACCGTCTCTCCTGGCAGAGGCTTGAGCTTGCCATCACGGGCAGCTGCCTTGGCTTCCTGCAAGTCTCTCTCCAGGCTCTGCACCAGACCCAGCGCAGAGTCTATCTCCAGAGGTCCGCATGCCTCCTGAGCCTGTGGTGGGGCAGAAGGGAAGGTGAGCGGGTGACTGCAGAGCCCACCTGTCTCTGGCTGTGGCAGAGACCACAGCCTGCCACCAGGATGTCCCCACCGTTCCCTGCTGCTCTGCACAGGTGGTGTCTCACTGCAGGATGGGACCCAGCCTCTCACCTTCTGGGCAGCTGTGCGGAGCTCAGCCAGAGCTGCGGCCAAGTTCTTGGCACATTGGCTGAGCTGCATGGCAGAGGCTTGGTCCGTTATGGTGGGGACGGTGGCCTTGGCTGCAGCTACCATCTTCCCACCGGGCTGTAGGGCCAGAACAAAGAGCAGTGAGAAGAGGACAAACATGCAGCGTCTCAGCTGCCTGCGTGCAGAAGAACTCCCAGTGTCTTAAAAGGGACAGGCATAGTAGGAAAGCTGTAATGCCAGAGCTGGAATGGGAGGCTATGGGCAGCATGGGTACCTGTAGGAAGTTCTGGCTGGCAGCAATGAGAGCCAGCTGGGCACTGGGGCTGTCCGGCTGGGACTGGCTTCCTCGCACACCTTGCACCAGCATCGGGATCTGCTCTGCCACCACCTGCCAGAGAAAAGGGTCACTGGAGAAGACTGATTAGAAGGACATGGATTCAACCCAGGACCAGTGATCAAAAGATCAGCTCTTAAGAGACCTAGGTGAGGACCCCAAGATCCAGTCTGACCACTGTGGCTGAGCAGGAAGCACCAGCACGGCTGATGGGAGATGAGACAGGGAGAGGGAGCACCAGAGATGCCAAGATCAGGCCCAGGCCCTTACCTTGCAGCTCTGCACCAGCTGCTGCTGCGCGGCGGGGTTCTTGTTGGAGGAGGAGGCGTGCTGCGCGGCAGCGATGGTCTGAGTGGCCGAGGCAGCGGCCTGCTTGGCTGCGTGCTGGCACAGGGAAGCACAGGTTAACACTGGCAGTCTGTATCAAGCCCCCCTGCCATGACAAGGGCCCAGATCCCCAAAACAACTCCTCCTGTGCCTACTCCTGTGGCACCTGAGCATCCTCAGTGCCCTCAATGCCCAGCACCCCAAAGCAACATGGTGCATACAAGGGAAGGGAGATCTCTCAGTGATGCACAATGGACACTACTTGAAAAGGACTTTATCCCTCTGCAAGGTGGAGGTATATGGGGGCTCCTGGTCAGGTCTTGCTCACTGACTGTGCTTGCTTGCCCTCTGCAGATCCTTGCCCAGCATCTCACCTCCAGCTTGTGCACGAGCTTCTTCTTGATGGCATTCTGGGCTGCAGCATTGGTTGCCATGCGGAGCCCTTCTGCTGCCTCACGCAGCCGCTGCTGCTGCTCCTCGCTGTCTGGGTGGGCTGCAGCTCCCTGGAGAAAGCAGAAAACCCATCACAGCTTTCAGGGACCATGGAGTCCCTTTTCCTCCTGAAGCAGCGCCTCCGCTCTGGCCTGATGCCAGGGAGTCCCCCACAAGGCAGTCTGGTTTATGGTGCTCAGGAGATGCTCAAAGTCTCTCCAGAAGAGTCCAGCAGCAGGAGAGGTAACAGCTCCTCCGCTACCACCCACAGCTTCCTGAAGCTCCTCCTGTGGAGGAGCCCATGCTACTGCACAGGTCCCTGGCCCAGTGCAAGACCTTGCTCTGGGAACTGCTGCTCAACCAGGGGCTGCTCATCCCCTCCCCAGCACTGAGCCAATAGCACTGGACAGGGCTGGGGCCAAAGTCAGCATCCATCCTTCCCCACACACTAACCTTTGCAGCCTCCACCATCTTGGCAGTGGCATCAGCCAGGATCTTGGCTGCACTCAGAAGCTTGCGTGAATTCTCCAGGTCTGTCTCTCCCTCAGCATCGGCTTTGATGGCATTGACAAGGTCGGAGGTGGCCTGTGCCAGAATACGAGCCTGACGCACCATTTCCCCTGGAACAGAATGGAAGTGTGGCCTGTTAGCAAGTCCCAAGGACTCTCTGATACCTTGCTATCCACTGTGCTCTGCCCTGGGTGCCTCAGTCTCACCTGCATCACCCATGGAGCTGAATATATTCTCAGTGACATTGAGGATGGTGTCAGTGGCCTGGTCGTAGCGCCCGATGGGCTGCCCACCCAAGGCATGCTGCTTGATGTGCTGCAGCAGGTCATTCAGGGCTTGGGTGACAGCCGTGGCTGCCACCCCCACCTGCTTCAGGAGCTGGTCATCACTGGTGGCTGCCTTGGAGGCCTCCACACAGCCCTCAGCCGATTTGGCCACCAACTTGCCAGCCTCGATCAGCTGCTCCTGGCAAACTGGTGAGCTGATTGTGGGAGCGACAACCTGGAAGGGAGGAGAAAGGCTGGGCAGTGAGCATAGTTATGCTTCTTGGAGGAGCTATCCCAAACTTCTGCTCCTCCAAAGAGGATCCTCATTGTTTGGGCACAGTGGCAGGGACTCCAACCTGAGGCAGCCCACACTTCCTGTGCCAGATTCCCAATGTCTTGCCTTAGGACATGTGGTCCTGGCACACCTCGGACCCCGCTGCAAAGCTGCCTCCCAGCCAGGTGAAACTCACAGCCACACTGAGGCAAGGGTTAACCTTGCTGCTTACCTTGGTGCAGGCCACCAGCTGGGAGGTGGAGAGGGCGCACTGGGTGGCCGCTGCGATCACCTGTGTCTGCAGCGTGGCATCCTCTGTTTTCTGAGCCACATTCTTGGCTTTGAGCACCAGCGCAGCAGCAGCGTTGGCCACCGCCTTCGCCAGCTGCATAAGCATGTCCTGGGAGGGGACAGAAAGGGTCAACAAGGCAGCCATGGCAGTGGGAGCAGCCGCAGCCATCTGCAGGGCTCTCGTGAAATATTCAGATGGGAAATGTGAGCCCTCGGGGGCCTTTCATCCACTCTGTCCCAGCACCAGCAGCACTGAAGACCTGGAAAGGCTGGCAACACCTTGACCTCATCTCCACTGTCTGCTACCGCTGGTGGTGAGGCTGTAGCCCAGCCCTGAGCTGCAGCCTGCACTGCCACAAACACCACCCACAGCAGCCCAGGCAATGCTCAGCATCACCCCACTACCCCACTCCCCAGGCAACCACCCATCCCCAATTGTTCCACAGCGAGAACCTGCTGCAAGGCACTGCTGGTACTGCATGGATTTGATCAGGTTTGCAAACATTTGAACAGGGAGAAGAAACGACAAACCCTTCCAGCCAAACAGCAGGGACAAGCCAGCCATGGCACACCCACACCACGAGCAGCTGCCAGCAAGAGGCAAGTGGGAGATGCTCCCATGCTGGTCACCTGTACTGCAGGCATGACAGCTATTTTTACTTTCAATCTAACTTGTTGGCTGACAAGCTAGAATACATCTCCGCTGTTATTCCCAAGGCTAAAAGAGAGGTATGATGGGGCAACCAGCCTCCTCTCTCCTGGGTGGCAGGTACACAACAGGTGCCAGCAGGCAACAGGCAGGGACCAGCACATGGCAAACTGCTTTCCTGCAGGGCACCAGACATGACAGCACGCTGCAGCCTTCAGGATTAGCCCCTGTGGCATACTGCTGGTGCAAACTGGCAGCACCAGCACTAAACAGCAAAAACCCTGGTAGGCAGGGCAGGGCTCTCTGTCTGCTGTGGCTGCCAACCTCCTGCTGTGTGTGTGCTCACAGTGAGCAGCCCTGCACCCCATGACAGGTAAGCCTCCAGCCACCAAACCAGAAGAGTCACAGCATCCCCTTGCCTCCTGCAAGCCAAGACTACTCCCACTGCAATCCACCATCTTTTGTGACAGGAGGAAAGACCAGAGAGTGCATGCATCCAATTCCAGAGTCCCCAGACCACGGCATCCAAGCCCATGGAAGGAAGTACATACACTTGGGTCTGACAGCTGTGAGGCAGAACATTCTGCTGCCCGACTGCAAATTGTCTTCCAGGTCCTAAATCTGACCTTTGAGGATATTCTGTCCTGGTACTGCTGCATGGCCAAACATGGCCTCCTGCCGTGGTCCTAGCTTTTCTGCTCCCCTTGGATATCTGTCAAGGCCTCTCTACTCAGTTGAAGCTGTGGCTGCCATGAACAGAAACTCCTTCTTTCTGGAGTATTTTGGTCTATACTATATCTGGATTGCCCTCCCCAGCACAGTGTGCTACCTCCTTTGTGCTGGAAGGAACAGTCATGGGGAAAGCGAGCCAGTTGGCAGTTAGCTCATCTAAAAAAAACACCACACAAGGCTCCACCCATACTGGGTCTCTGATGGGGACAGGCAGGCAGCTCCCACAGGCAGGGAGCAGCAGGCAGGAGCTGAGGTGGCTGCAAGAGATGACCCCCAGAGCAGCACTTGCCCCAGTAGTAACCCGAGTGCATGGACTTCTGAGAGCCAACCACCAGAAAAGTAGAATTTTGCAAGAGCCCTTCTCCAAAGATTTCAGATGATAGTTCCCAGAGGAGCCCCCTTCACGCTGGAGACGGCAAGGACCAACAAGCCATGCCTACAGCCCTGTTTTACCGTCTTTCGTTCAGAGGCAGGCTGGATCCAAGCACACCGGTTTTCTGGGATCTACATGGAATCCACAAGATAAGAGGTGTGTTATATCACTCTAGAGACAAAGACGGGTAATGGCCTGTCTCCTCCCTCACAAAGTCACCACTGGGCACCGGCCAATGTTCAGCCCGAAGCCGTCCTGTGAGGTCCTGTGCAAAGGCTGATGGTTTTAGGGAGTGGGTGTCCCTGGTTGCTGCTGGGTACGCTCACCTGGAACCGGGGGTCTGTGTCACTCTCCCCGATCTGCTGCAGCAGCTCCCCACTGGTCTGCCCTACCAGGCCAGCAGCCTGCAGGAGATTCTGGCGAGGCTGCAAGGAACAAGGCAAAATCAACACTGGGCTCATGAGCAAGCCTTAAAACCTCACTCTGGTTCCCCTTTGGCTTCCCCCTTCCTCTCAGTTCCACAGCCCATCCAGCACCCCACCTCAGCGCTGGCAGGCTGTGCTGTCTTCAGCAGGTCAGAGACGGCGCTCGCCAGGTTCTTGGCTGCCTGCAGAAGCTGCCGCCCGTTCCCTCCCTCGTCCTCCATCAGCGCAGCCAGCAGTTTCACACCCTTAGACATCTCCGTCAGGTTGGAAGAGATGGTGGTGACGGCACAGCCCACGGCAGTGTAGTCCGTGTCTGCTGGATCCCCTGCACAGGGAAGAGAGGAATCAGCATGGGATGTGCTCCAAGTGATGCTCCAAGAGCATCCCCACACCTGTCACTGATGTGGTTTTCCTTTCTGGGAGCAAAAGGAGTCTTTCAGCCAGAAAACAGAGACCAAGCCTTCTCCTGAACTGGGGCATCCCTCTACTCCAACCCTCCACATACCTGCAGTGAGGTTGACAACTGAGGCCGTGCCAGCAGTTATGGCATCCACTTGGGAGTGGATCTCATGCTTTGACTCATCCATCTTGTTTTTGCGCCAAGCTTTTGATGCCTGAATGGGGAGAACAGGATCAGGAGATGGTGGTAGAGGTGATGGGTAGCTGCACACATGCTCACACAGAGAAGTGCAAGGAAGAGGATATAAGGAAAAGAGAGGGAAGATCTGTGACCACCTAAATTCTCTAGTACACCCTGACCAAACAACATGATCAAGTGTCCCCTCCATGTCTGCCCACAGAGTGGGATACAACCCCATCTCTTTTCAGGCAGCAGATCTTCCCAGGAGCTGCTAACACTTCTCCTGGGAATGTGGCCAGCTTCACCCAGCCCAGCCTCCAGCAAGGTCCACCCCCAGCACCCCACCTTCACGCAGCACTCACAGCATCCTGCCCGAGAGGTGGCAAGGTCTCAAAGTCATCCAGCGTGGCCTGGGCTGCATGCACAGCCTGCATGCTGGAGTTGATAGTGCCAGTCAAGGCTTGCTGGGCTGAGGTCTGCAACACAGAGACAGATAAGATGAAGGCTTGTAATCTAGGACTACAGATTTGGCTCATATGCTTCCCTGCAACGTGCTGTTGATGACACCACTCTAGGTAGGTCTCCACAAAGTGGGGTGCACTTAGCAAAAAGGGAGTCTCCCCTCTGCACCTCCCACTAGGAAATGCCTCATTCCACTGTGGTTACAATCAAGTCTCACAGTTAACCAGCTCTCAGGGAGTGGAGAGCAGATGCTGTAGGATCCCACAAGGCTTTCACAGCAAGCTCCCACAGGAGGCTGCATGGGGCGAAAGAAATCAGTCTCCTCGTGGCCTTTTCCAAGTGCTCCTCCAGCTGAACAGGAGATGGGGGCACCAAAACACGGCAGTGGGTTCTGCTGCAAACCACAGTCCTAGTGAGGCTGTCCAGTCACAGCCTGAATGAGAGGCTGCAGTCATTAGCCAGGCGAAAATGCTGGGGTGTAGCTCAAGTTTGCAGAGAGGGTGCAGGAGGACACCGGCTCAGCCAGGCCAGCAAGCACATGGGGCCAGTGGCACAGACCCCCTGCTCTTCACAGCAAGGCAATGCTTGGTCATGGACCCAAACAGATTGGTCTACACAAGCCTGACAGTCATCCCTCAGAGTTTGTGCCCTATGGTCAGCATAAGGAGAGCTTACCAGGGGAGGCATGTGCCCTCGGTGCATCTGGCCACTGGTGATTTGCAGCTGAGGCTGTGGCATCGTGCCCACTTGGAAGTTTTCTGGCCCTCCAGCCCCTGTCCGCATGATGGCTGGCAGGGCCACTGAGCCCAGCTCTGCCTTGCCTGCACGGTTAAACTGCTGCTGCAAGACTGTCGACCTGAAATGGGGAGAAATACCAGGTAAAGGGATGCCCACAGCACTGGCACCAGGCTCTGGGAATGGCAGCTCTTCCTCCTTGCTGTGCTGCAAGCTTGGCTGGAGCACACCCTCCATTCAACTTCTCTTTGGCAGCTGCCTTGCTCCTGGAAGACTTACTTCTTTGGAGACACGGAGTCTTCCAGCATGGTGGACTCCTCATCCCCCTCCAGTCCAAAGTGGTCTTTGCTCTTTTTCTGCAAAGTGAAAGAGAAAATGATACTCCCAAGCCCTCCCCTCCTCCTACAGCCCAGACACCATATCAGGGTCACAGGGTCCCCCTGCCCTGTCTCCAGCTTTCCCAGCAGTACCGTGCGCCAATGGCTGTTCGGAGGCAGCTGGAAGGCACACCCTGTACCCCTCTCTGGAGAGGGGCTATCAGTGCCCTTCTCAGCACAGCCTCACCTTTTTGAGGATGATATCGATGTAGCCAGCAATCAGCTGGGCGATCTGTTCCCCCTCCGTCGTCTGCACCGAGTAGTAACCATCCTGGTAATCTCCAAAATCCTGCAACGGCAGGGCACAGGGTAGCACCGGAGCAGGGCACTGGCGGCCATCCTGAGCCCCTCTGGTATGCACTAAGCACCCGAGCGCCAGCCTCCAAAGCAAGCGCTGGGAGAGGCACCAGAGGAGGGCAAGCCTGTTGCCGCCATGGGGCAACAGCAGAGACAGGAGCTGGAGTGAGAACAGCCCCCAACAGGGGTACCAGAGGGGAGGGGGCATGGGGGACCAGTTCTGGTCCCTTACCAGGGTGAAGCTCTTGGGTGAGGCTGCCCAACGCTTGATATTGGTCAAGCTCCACTCCTGAATCACTTCCTTGGTCTTCTCATCCACGCGCATCACGCACTCCTTGGTGATCCCCAGCAGACGTGGCACCAGCTTATTCTTCCCCTTCATCTTCTCCTGTGGGCCACAACAGAAGGGCTGTGGGCTATCCCTGGGATGGATCCACCGAGGCAGAGATATCTGAGGTCTGCCATAGCTACCAAACACCCGCAAGGCTACACTTTCTAGTGATGACAACTATCACATGCAGCTTGACAACGAGAAAAAGCATGAACCAAGGAGTAGGAAGGCAGTGCACAGGGAAATGCGAGAAGGAGAGGTGGACAGGGGACATGCAGAGAAAACTGGAGCAACATAGGTTGAGGGGTAGCAGCTGGGGACACAACAGATGGAGGGATGCTGAAGAAGCAGAATTCTGGTCAGTTTGAAGGGGGACCAGGGGGGCTGCTGCTCTACCTTGACCAAGAAGAAGGAGACCCCGTAGGTCTTGAGGGAACGGGCAAGTTTCACGTAGCGAACTTTGGCTTCGATCTCACTCATGTTCCCACAGTTCTTGTGGGCCTGCAACAGCAAAGACAGAACATTGCACCAGCTCCACAGTCCTGCCTCAACACCATTGCACAGCCTTTCCGGGCTCTCCCCACCCCACCAGCATTCCCTGCCCCAGCTCGGATCCCTGGGACCTCAGGAGCTGCCTTGTCTGCCCAGCTCCTGCTCCTCTTTCTCACCCACCAGACTGCTGTGTGCTGCCTCCTCAGACAGGAGCGCCTCAACCTTTAGCGAGGAGGAACAAAAAGCCCAGATCTCAGCCTCCCCACTGCACATACCATGAAGATCTTGCGTTCTCCTTTCTGCTTGATGTACTCCTTGGGCAGGAAATCCTTGAGCCTGCCAAGAGACAGCCAAGTGAGTTGTTAGCAGCAGAGCCCAAAGCCAGTGTCTGTCCTTGACTATGAACAGGCCCAACCCAAAGCCTCAGACAAACCCCTGCCAGGGCACAAACGGAGAGTTTTTGGAAGCAGAAAGAATGTGGGAGAGATTGCTGCAGCTATGAAAGCTGTCCTTGGGAGTTGCCCTAGCTGAGTGTGGGGTAAAGGTGCTGAGAATGCAGCCCTTTGTGCTGCATCAAGGCAGGCCAGAGGGTGGGCTGGGGCCACCCCCATGGCAGCTGACTGCATGTCCCTACAGGGCTGTCAGAGGGAGCAGGATGGGGGGCTGGCACCCCTCACAGCTGGTGTGGATCCCCACACTTGGGCACTGTGCTGTAAGGAGGACAGGGGCTGCACCAGAGGCATCGAAACCCCCGGAGCCCCACAAGGCAGTGTGGTGCTGGGTGCTGCCAAGCTGCTCCAGCCGCCTCAAGACAAGCCCAGGGGCATCTCAGGACACTCACTCCAGAAAACCCGGCTTGTGCTTCTGCTCGTTGTGTGGCCCAAACTGGATCTGACACTGGTGGCCAGCAAACTCACAGGCTTTGTCGAAGGAGACAGGGTGGGAACCGTTCAGGATGTCGTCACGAGCCTGCGTGGGAATAGAAGACACTGCAATGGCCTGGGCAGCCACGCAGCCCTGCCACTGCTCTCCTCCACATCAAGCACAACATGTTTAACAGACTTAAAAGAAGTGGCCCTGAAAAACAGGAGTACGTAGGACCAGGCTGTCCTCTACAGGCATCAAGCCTGGGAGAGGAACAGCAGCAGGATTTCAGGATGACTCCTACCAGACAGAGCTGGCATAGGATTCCCTGGGGAGCTCTGGAGTACACAGAGGATAGGGCTGGAATTGCCAGTGTTGGCTCTTACCCAGGACATAACTGGGTATCCCGAAGTACCCCCCTGTCATGGCTCCTGACAAAACCTTCAGTCACCAGCTTGGTCATGGGCTGGCAGGAGGCAGTGGAGCCAGGTGCTCTGGGAAGCTGTACCTGCACGTAGAGCAGGTTGAGCTGCACAGGATCTCTTGAGTCCACGTTCTGGTCAGAGTAGAAGAACTTGCGCCGCAGCAGCAGCGTTTCATTGTCATCGATGCCTTGCTCACGCAGGGTCCGGCCGTGGTCCAGCCAGTTCACTGCAGACAATGCCAGGGTGTGAGCAGGAACAGGCACCAAGGCACAGCTGGTCCTGGCCCTGGGGCTGCTCATGCCGAGTGAGAAATAGATGTCTGCCTGGTGCATCCCAGCTCTCGCCCATCTGTCCTGAGCCCCCAGGCAGCAGACATTCCAGGGAGTGTGGGCACATGGTCCCTCATCACAGTCCTCTCCATGCTCTCTTCCCCTCACAGGCATCGCTGCTCCCCTCCCCAAGGCCCTCAGCACAGGCTAACCCCATTCCCAGAACATTCAGGCACCTACATTCATCATCTGTGTGCAACTTCTGCTTGAGCTTCTCCATTTTCTTCTCATCTCGCAGCAAGGTCTTGTCCTTCTTGAGGGTGCCAGTAACCTCTTCCTTCTTCTCTTCCATGATCTCCCGTACAAGTGAGTACTCATCATAGTTGGTGATGCCTGCAGGAGAGCAGAGAACCAAACTCAGCAGGACTGTTCTGCCAAACAAAGAGCATGGAGCAACACAGGAGTGCAGAGCAGTGTCCCCTCCCCTCACAAACCCCTCAGACACCCCTGCTGCCAGGCCATCTGCCACAGAGCTGCTGCTGCTCCCCCAGAAGCCTGTCAGATTCTGCCATTCTCTCCCCACCGCCCTTCTTCCCCCCTGTTGCTGTCCTCTCCTCACCAATCCGAGCACATATTGTCATGAGCATGTCCGTGACAGTTTTGGAGTCATCCACCATCACCGTTTTCACTGTCCCATCCAGCATGCGGATCTTCAGGGGCCGCTGCTTCTTCTTGTACTCCATGGTATCCTGTGGGCACAGCAGAGCACAGCTCCCAGCAGTGGCACCAGAGCAGGGCACCCACATCCCACCGTCAGTCCAACAGCTCCCCCCTGCCCAGTGCAATTGTGGGGGTGACAGGACGTGCTGCAGGGCACAATGCAAGGCAGAAGGGCAGGCACCCACACCACCTCCACTCTGTGAGCAAATCCAACCGGAGAGCAAAGGATGCAGCTGGAAAGATGTGGGATGGATACTTACCCCATTGCGAAGCATGTAGTAGTCCAGAGCCTTCCCAGCCTCCAGCCAGATCCCTTTCTTTGGGTCTTCATCCGAGAGGAAGAGCCCAAAATCATTGGCTGAAAAACAGGTAAAGTCTCTGCCACGGTAGTCCAGAGCAGGACAGGGCCACCAAGGTGCCGCTCTGTGCCCAGGGACATGCACCGGTGCAGCCCAGTGCATGAAGCACAGCAGCCCTGAGAACGCTGGAACCTAAACCTAATGAGTGGGCAACAAAGCTGGCACGCAAGCTCTGAGGTTTTACCACAGTAATCTATGGAAAAAATCATCTGCAGCATGCCTACGCAAAGTTGAACTTGGAACTGACAGACACAACAGAAGGAAGAGCTTGCAGTTGTGGCTGACAGCTCTCTGAAACCTTCAGTGCAGTGTGTAGTAGTAGTGAAAATAAGGTAATGAAATGCTGGGGATCACCATGAAGGGTGCTGTGAACTGGCCTATAAAATCTAGGCAATCCACATTTTGAGTATTCTCTGGTGGTAGGGTCTGCATCTCCCCAGGACACAGTACAGTTTGAAAAGATATAGAGAGGCAGCTTAAATGATGGAACCTTGGTGTGAGGGACTGGAGGAGCTGGGACTCCTCTTTTTGCAGAAGGGGAGGCTGAAGGAGGATGGGCTCAAGGCTTACAAGGTCTCAGAAGTGGTGGGTAAATATTGTTCAACAAATCTTGCTCCCTCGGGGGGGGGGTACCTGGTGAAGGGGCTGCTGCTGGAGCCTGGGCAGTGGCTCCCCGGCTTGGACTCACAGGGACAGGCCCATTTTCATGTAGCGAGAGGCCAGGACCACGCCTGGCTTTGCCCTGGAAAGGTCCTTCTCCACCTCTGCAACAATCCTGCACCGCAGGCTGTCTTGGTTGGCTATGTTTGTAACTCGTCATCTTGTTGGCAGCTCTCTTTGGGGAGGGACAAATTCCTGAGCCGCCCTGCGCCTGCCTGGCTAACACTGCCGTTAGGATCCTACTAAACAGGGAGCAGAAAAATCATGAAAGCTTGCCATTTTATTTTTGAAATAAAAAAAAAAAAAAAACCACCAACAAAAACCCAAACTGTTTTCAGAGCAAATTCCAAGAGGATAAATCCACGGCACTGAAAACTGAGCAGCTTGCCCCAGATCCATGGGTTGGGCGGGGAGAGGCACTTCCTGAGACAGAGCAAGAGCAGAGCTGGAAACTTACACTGAAGCTCCCCCAGCCCAAAGGTGACAAAAAACCAGGGCAGCTCAAAAAAGGAGCCCGAGTGCCTGTGTGTAAGGAGAGCAAAGAGAAGTAAAAGCTGCAAGGAACACATAGGAAAAGAAAAGCTGTGAGCAACTGAAAAGGAACGCAGGAATAAGAAGTTCCCTTTAAGGCCTTCCCCTTGCTGCTTTTTTTATAAACAGGCTGGCTCACACCCAGGAGCAGGAAATGCAATGCTCCTTCCAACACCACTATAGCCCTGCATATCCAAAGACATCCAGTCCCTTGCTGAAGCTGAAAGCCATGGTCTGCTGGACTGCTGACCAGCCGGGCATGGCGCGAGAAGGCATTTCCTTTCAACCTTAAGGAATGTGCTGCTCCCAGATGTCACTGCACTCCCCCTCCTCTTCCCACGACTCTTGACCTCCGCTTTGCTGTCTCTCCTCCGTGGCACAGCCGCTTTCAGGGGTTGCAGGGACTCAGGAGAGCCCCTGAGACAGCGTCCCAGAGCTCCAACCCCCCATCTATGATGGGGACAGGCCACATCCGTGTGGGTGTGAGTCACATCATGAGCTCATGAGCCATAGGCTAAATTGTGAGCCTAGTGGCAGCAAGAAAATCCTGGAGCTGAGGCAGCCTAGAAAGGTAATGGAGCACCAGCATGGGTCTGGCAGAGAGCTGCCAGTGGGGACAGACCCAGTGGAGATTATATATATCCCATGAAAGGAAAAATTAACTCAAATGGTTTATTAATGTTTACTATGACCCCTGCAACTGTTTAAACTCACGTAGCCCTGGCTAGTGGTGATGAATGCAAGTAGGACAGAGGAGAAGAGACAGAAAGGGCAGCGGACTCAAATTGCTTAATGAGTATTTCACTTCCAAATGTGTTTTCCTAACTTCCAAACCCCTAAATGTTCTTCTGGGGTGTCGAGGAGGGAGTCTGAGAAGCTCAGACCCTCACCTCAACCAGGCAAGAGGACTTGGACCTTGGTCCCCCCGCCCCACCACTTTCTCTGGGAAAGTGCCAGAGAGACACAGACAGAAAAGAAAAGGGAGACCAGTGAAATGCCAGGAGCTAAGCCAAGGCGGCCGTGGCACGGCAGCCAGTCCCACCATGGACTTACACTGTCCTATCTGTGCCTCCGGCACCCGCTCACGGATCATCCGGCAGGCGTCGTACACCATGGTGGAGGGCTCAAACTGCATCGTCTTCACCACATTGCCGATGCTGATCTTCAGCGAGAGGGCAACCATGGTGGCGACTGGGCTGTCCCCACTCCTGCGTCACCTGCCGGAGGAGACAGACGGGTGAGCTCTGACTTCTGACCCCACCGGTGTGCAGGGTCCTCCTTCCTCCTCCAGCAGCACCTGAAAGCTGGGACTCAGCTTCCAGTGGCAAGCAAGGGCTGCTCCCTGCGCTGGTGAGCCTGTGAGAGGTCCCACTTTCCAGACCTGGGGACCTCAGAGCAGCACTGGGACCCTTACCTCCTTGTCCTAAGGTCCCAAAGACAATTTCACTTGCCTGTGGGAGTGACAGCAGCTGGCACCCAACAGAGATACTGCAGAGAGGAAGTGAGCATGAGGGAGCACACTAGATAAACCATGAGAGCATGATGGAAGGGGTTATAATTAAACCTGCCATGACACAGAAGCCACAAGAGGAAAACCAAGCTTTGACCCAGAGCTAGCAGGGCCCTGCCCCAGCTATCAGGACCCCTCATGTCGCCAGCAGACGGTGCTGAGCTGGCAGCCTGAGCACAGAGGGACGGAAAAGCCTGAAGCTGCATGGGGAGGCAAGATAAGGGCACCAGGCACTGAATTCACACGTTAAATACAATTACTTGGGGAAAGCACCACTCACACCCAAGGAGTGCTCATGAGGTCAGGGTCTATGGCAGCAGATGCTGAACCAACCCAGGGCACAGGATGATGCACAGGACTGCAAGGGGACCACCTGTGGCAGGTCTCACTGCATGGGCATACAAGAGCCACACCATGCCATCTGAAAAAGGACTCAAGCTGGGTCCAGCTTGAAGGATCAGCTTTGCAGAACAGAATCACAGAATCATCAGGGTTGGAAGATTACCCAGTCCAACCACCCACGTAGCACTACCACAGTAACCCCTAAATCACTAGATCATATCGTCCAGCACCAAATTGAGATGCCTCTTAAACACCTCCAGGGATGGTGACTCCACCACCTCCCTGGGCAACCTATTCCAATGCCTGATCACCTTAACAATGAAACATTTTTTTCTAATATCTAATCTGAACCTCCCTTGTCTCAACTTAAGGCCATTTCCTCCTGTCCCCTCACGGTAGGCATGGAAGAAGAGACTGGCCCCCATCTCACTACAACCTCCTTTCAGGTAGCTGCAGAGTTCAGGCTTAAAGGACTGCATAGAGCAGCTTCAGGGCAAGTGCTCCTCAACACGGCTCCAAAACACCAGCTTTAATAACACCTAATCAGAACTGCAATGTTTGTATTGCAGAGTAAAAGCCGAAAGAAGTAACAGAAGTAAAAGGAGGTTGTACATAAGTGCCCCGCTTGCCTGATGCAGTTTGTAAGAGTCCTTCCTTTTGGGTAAACCCAAACAAAGCAACAGCTTTGCGCAACAGCTTTCAGTGCTTTCCCAGGTTGCCAAACACCTTAGGGTCCCCACACCGAGTCCTTTGCTCCTGCCCCACTGCTCCATGCCCTTCTTAGCATTCCCTGTCCCTGTCTGGCCCCAACCCAATGCTCTCCAGCAGTGACATGCCTTTTCCTCTCCCTGAGAGCCTGCTCATGCAGAGGGAGTCCCTCGTTCTGCTGACCCAGGCTGCCTTGTCCTTAAACTCCAGTGATGGGAGGATGTAAGAGCACTGGTGGGATGCACATCTGCTTATTCTCTTCTAGACTGATTTGCTCCTACCAGGCTTCCTATTATGGCTGTCAGGGAAAGCTGATCTTGCATCCTCAGCCTGACCTGAGAAGGTTCTTGGGTAAAATGTGCTGGCAGCCTTCCTTGCACTGCAGCAGCTCATGGTGAGTCTGTACATCCCTGCCCAGCGCTGCCAGCTCCAGTCCCCCTGGGAGGGGGTACACTAGTGCAGGCTGTTCCCAAACACAGACCTGAGCAGCCTAGGGGCAGGATCTGCGTCCAGTTTTGGCCAGAAGCGAGTCAGAGGGCAGGGGCCCTGCTTCTGCAGAGCCAGAAAGCCATGCTGGTGGTGCGGGGTGGGAGGCAGGGACCAAGGAGCGTGCCGCCTCCGCCAGCACATGGAGCGGCTCCAGCTCTGCATTCCTGAGCCGTTCTGCAATGTTTCTGCGGAGGCCCGTGGCCCCCACTGTCTCCGCTGCTGAGGAATGAAATGCACTTTGGCTCCAGAGCGAGGGAGCCCATCAGCAGAGGTAAGGAGGTGGCAGAGGCACCCGTCTGTGCTGCTGCCATCTATCCGGAAGCACCAGCAAAGCCGTGGAGCTGAACAAATGAGAAACACCCTGTCATGGAAAGGGTTTTCCAAGTATTTTATATGCAGGGCGGGCTGTTGCAGTCACCAGGCCAACTTCTCTACATCTAAAAATATTCTCAAGTTGAGCCTAAAGCTGCTTTCCATCCCTCTGCAGGAAAAGGAGAACATGCCACTGACAGGACAAGGTCAGAGACCATGGAGGAAGGGGAGTGGAGGATGTCGGACAGTAGAGAGGAACTGAGAGGAGCCAGGACATCTGTCACCATTTCTGCATCCTCTTCTTGCCCTCATAAAGCCACCCAAAACCAGGCACTGAACCAGAGGCACCCCTCAGCACACCCTTCACAGGGGTCGCTGTGCTTCCCAAGACCCCACAAGAAGATGACTGCTCAAGCCTTCCCACTCCCAAACACTTAGAAAAATGACAGAGCTCAGCAGGGAAGATGCTGATGACATCAAGGAAGATCTCAGGGAAAAGGGAGCTGGTTCACTTCAACTGCCATATTCCATGAAAAAAGTCCAGGCTCCAGCAGCTGAACTTTGCTGACAGCAGGGTCTAGAGCAGAAATGCCCTCTGCTGCAAATGGACACCTCCTCAAACCAGGGTGAAGTTTGTCAGGAAAACACAAGGTTTGCAAATCTGTTGTCTGGTGCGAGGGCACCAATGCAGGGCTCGGCTCCTACAGACCCTTCCCCTCTGGGAACCATGTGGAGAGGGAAAAGCTGGACTAGACATAACAGATGAGACAGTGTGGGAGCCTGGCAGTGCAAACCAGAAAAATAAAGGAAAAGGACAGTGAAACTCAAGTTGTCCTCCTAGAAAGAAAAAAAAAAAACCCAAATAACCCAAACAAACCAAGCCTCAATGAACACACACCAAATTTTTGCTGGCTCACCTCCAGAGAAAGCAAACCTATTCTCAGTCAAACCTATTCTCAATCACATTGTCGGTATGCAAAGTCAGATAAGGCACTGGAGCAGCTGGATTAACACACTTCTGCATTTTATAGCAAGCTGTGTGCAACCCCTTTTTGAACCATGGGCATGTTTCTGAGTGGATCCCAAGATGACGAGGGGGCAGAGGGTAACCTTGATGGGGTCCCACCACTTCCCCCAGGAGCTGTTGTGGCTTCCTCCATCTCAGCCCATGCAAGGTGAGCAAAACCAAGACGGTGGTGGAGGCCTCCAGGTTCTGTCTGAGGGCAGGGACAGTGCAGGCAGGGCTGTGGGTGGACAGCACCGTGCAGCCCAAGGAACCACCATGTCATTTCCGGGGACCACTGACACTGAGTTTTCCATCACACGATGTAATTGCTATATTTGTGTCAGACGAGCTCACTGCTGCAATAACAGCTACGGGAGAAGGGCTTGTGTCTTAAAAGACAAAAAAAAAATCAACCAAAATTCAACTGCAGCCAGCTGGAACACTTGTGGCAAGTTGCCAGAACAAGCTGCAAAACTTCAGATGCAACAGTTTTGCCATTTTTATTATGCTCTCTCTTAAGGGATACACTGGAAGAGGTTTGGTAGTAGGATTTGGTTTTTTTCCTTTTTTTTTTTTTTATGGCAATACCAAATTTCACCGGGGAAAGGCCCCCACTGCAGATCAGGAGCCAGCTGCAGGAAGCTTTATCAGCTGCAAACCACCTCAGTGCTGGGGTTTTCCACAGGCATGGCCCAGTCAGTACAGCCACTGGCACAGCCAGGAAGATACCAGGCCACCAAAATGTGATGCCTGCAGCAGCGGCTTGGCTGGCACGTCAGCATCTGCACTCCAGCACCATCAACTGGGACAAAAATTAAGCTGGTGAGAAGCCAGACTAGGCTCTGGGTTCTCCTGCATTCTCCAGTATGGGACCAGTATATGCAGCCACAGCAGGCACTGAGGCAGACGTGGCTCAGCCCTGCACCAACGGGAAGGCTGAGCCAGCAACCCCAGCTGGTTTAGTGTCACACGCTGCCGAGCCCGTTCAGCCCAGTTCCTCTTTCCCAGCCGCATGTCTACGTCGGATGGGAGGACAGTTTCTTCCAGCGGAGGCCAAGCTTGCTCCTGGGGAGCATGAGCGGCTGTCATGGACAGACACAGCATCCCTGTGACCACTCAGCTGTTACCCACGGCTAGGACAGGAGCATCCTCTCACCCCTGCAGGGAGGGCAGCCCTGCTCTGCGTGGGAAACGGGCAGGGGCCAGGCAGCTGGGCTGGAGGATCCCAGCCGCAGCCTGTGCAGCTCACGCGCACTGAGCTGAAGCAGCTCCGGCCATTAACTGCCCACATTTCGCACACGCCCCACATCCTGTCTGCTCCTGCTGGGCATCCCCTGACCTCCAAAAGCCTGGAGCACAAATCATGGCACCTCCAGACTGCCCATGACGAAGGCAGGCATGGGGGCAAGCGGGACTCCAGCCGCAGTCCCTCCTGTGTCCTTAGCAAGCTGGCCCTCTGGCACAGGACCCCGAAAGCAGGGGTTGAGGTGTGGTGGATGCTCTCATGACCTCTGGAGAACACTGGGTGCCCCGATCCAGGCACCCACACTTCCCACAACAAGCAACTTGCTCAGCACCGTGCTGCTGAACAGGCAGAAAGGTGAAAGAAAGAAGAGAGCTTTGGGGTCATTTCATCCAGCAGCCAGCAAAGCTCAGTTCTAAAAAGAAGGGCACCCCACAGGACCCTCTTCCCTTTTCCTCAGCCCTCCCACTCCACCATTCCCCAAATCTGCTGGGATGTGTCACTTTGGGAAGCACCAAATGCCTGCCACTGCCATTCAGCAAGCAAGCTGAGTGTTTGACTGGTGCTCCCCATGCACCATCACAGGCTCATTTAGCACCTGGGGGGTTTCACCCCATGGCCTGGGGGGAGGCAGGTGGTCTGGACCCTTTTCTGGGCAACTCACAGGTTTTGGCAAAACTAGAGATCCCAAAAATATGTGCCCTCCCCTTCTTAGCAGCGAGGCTCAGGGAGAGAGGAGAAGGGAGTAAACAATTATTGCTACCAAATATGGGTCGAACAGCCAGCGATGAAGGCACGACAGAAGCATGTAGACATCCTGCCGGCAGATTCAAAGGGATGGGGAGCTTGCAGGGGCTCGAGCAGGATCCGGCAGGGAACAGGCAGAAGATGGGGCAGGGTTTCCCCCTGCTTGGTTAGTTGCTTCGGCCGGGACATGGTGGGGACCCAGGCCTTCCCCGATGGGAGCCAGTCCCGCCCTGCATGGGAACCACCCCAGCGCCCCATCCCGGGGGCGCACGGCCAGCTGTCTGTCCTGGTGGGAACTGCTGCGGTGACCTTCCTGGCTTCGGTGTGGCCATGGGAAGCGTGTCCCCTCGCGTCCCCACCCAAAATCACGCAGCAGCACCCAGACACCCTTGCCACTCGCTTTTCCCCACGCCCCGGCAGAGTGGGCGGCGTGCCGGGCGAAAAGCTGCGCCTGGCCTGCCCCAAAGGTTGCCCCGAGGGCCGGTGGCCACGGCCGGGCTTGTGCAGCTCGGTCCCCAGCGACCCCCGAGGTGGGGATGCTGGCCCGGGCCTGGCCAGGGCAAACTCCGGGCCCAGGCCTGGTGGGGCAGGGCAAGGGCAGGGCCGGGGATAACGTGGCCGGGGATAACGTGGCCGCACCAGCCCGTGCTGCCCCGGAGCCTCCGGTGGGCGTCGGTGCGCGGGTGCCGCTCGCCCCAGGGGCGATCTGGGCACGCCCCAAAGCCTGAGTGAACCCCGTAAGCCCCCAGGTCACCGCAGCCCCGCGGACAAGCTCCGGCTGGAGCAGGGAAGCCGCGGTAACTGGGAAGCTGCTCCCTCCCTGCCTCCCCGCCATTTACCGGGCGGGGTGCGGGGGCAGGGTCCTCGGGACATCCGTTTCCGGCAGCCCCCCGAGAGCCAGGACGCTACCGGTCCCCAGGACCCCACTCCGCGGCCCCCCCTCCCCGGTTACCGGGACACCATGTGTCCTCCGTCCCCGGTCCCCGTACCTTTGCGCGGGCAGGAGCAGCGCGGCGGCCCCGCGACGCTGAGGGGAGCTGAGCGGGCGGCACCGCCCGCTTCCCGCCCCCCCGCCGCGCATGCGCCGGGACATGGCGCGCCGCCGGGTGACACGGCACGGCGCCGCACGGTGCCCCGGGGCTGCGCTCCGCCCGGACACCGCGCCGCCGGCATCCCGCTCCCGCGGACAGCGCTGCTCCGTACCCGCGCGGCCCGGCCCGACGCCCGGGGGCTGGGCGCGGCTCCGCGCCCGTGCACTGGGGCCGTGCTCCGCCCGCTGCTCACAGCGCACCCCCGGGCACCCGCCCGCCCCGGGACACCCCCGAGGCCCCGCATGACCTCAGGCCCACCGCCCTCCCCTCAAGCCGGCTCTGCCATCCCCTCCTCTCCCCTCCTTTCCCCGCCCGCCGCGCGCTCCCGCCGCCGCCGCGCTCCCCCTACGCCCCAACCAATGAGCGACAGGGGCGTCAGCGCGGGAGGAGCAGGGGCGGTGCGCGCGGGGCCCGCCGGGAGGCGGGGTGACGTCACCGCGGCGCGTTGGAGGCGGCGGGGCGGAGGTGAGGGGCGGGAGGTCTCGGGGCGCGAGCGGGGCTCGGGGGCCTGCGGGCCCGCGGCTCCGAGGGTCCAGGAGGTCCGGGGATCAGGGGGTCTGGGGTGCGGCTCGCGGCCGGGGCTGAGAGGGGCTGTTTGGTTCTCCTCGGTTCTCCTCGGGTGGGTGTCCCGGCGTGGGGAGCGGCCCCTGCGCTCTGGTTACCCTTCCTTCTGCCGTACCTGCTCCTCCTGCTCCCGTCCTCCCCGTGCTGCCTGCGCGGCGCAGGCTTCCTGGGGAGAAACTCCTCTGAGCCTGTGGAAGCGATGGGCCCTGCTATTGCCCTCGTTTGCCCAGCTCCTCTTCCTCTTGCTGCTCCGCTTTCTGCTGGCAGCCCTGCTCACAGTCAGCTGGCACAGCAGCCCTGTGGTTGGCGAGTGCCCTGGCCCTCTGGTTTTGGGTGGGGTTTCAGGTGGTTTTGGTGGTATTCTATTTTTTCTGTTTTGTTTTGTTTTTTTTTTCAGACCGTGGCACTTGACAGCTAGATGTGAAAGCTTAGCAGTGCTGATGGAGAGGTGTGATGGACGCCTGTGCTCTGACAGCCTGAGCAGTGCCTTGGCTCAGGCATCGCCCACGAGCCGGCCGGGCTGATCCCGGTGAGAGCCATGCGAGGCCGCATCTCCTCAGGGACCGAGGCTCCTGGGCCATGTCTCCTCAGGACATAACAGCAGCAGCCCGAGCTGGGACCAGACAAAGCTAAAGCTGCCCCAGCCACACAGGTGCACAAGCGCCAGGGCGGCGATCGGCTGCAGGTCCCTCACTCTGCCCTCTGAGTACCTGTGGCTGCCCCGAGCCACTGAGCTCTGCTGCTCTCGTGCTGCCGGGCCCTGACCTCCCTGGGAGCAGGGACGGCTCTCCAGGTCACTCCTCAGGGCTGAGAGACGCTTTACCAGTGTCTGATCTCTACAGTGAGGTAAGGAGCGCTTTACTTTCAGCCTAAAGGTATATTGTGACTAATGACATTTATATATATACAGCTATTTATTTATTACAAGTGTGTTAAATAGTGCAGTGTTTGACAGCTGTCTGAATTACTGAATCATCATTTGGGCCTTTGTCAAATCACTCATTAATTACCCTTCAATGATTGCTTAATCACCGTCTGATTAGCATTTAATTTCTGTTCAGTCATCGATTACTTAGAATTTCATAATTGTTTTATCATTAACAGAATCCCTTTAGTTAAAACCTCAACACTGACTGTTCTTAATAATTTTCCTGTGTCAGGAAGTTCTCCCTGCTGGCTGCACACCAGGGAGTATGGCACCTCCAGGCTTTTGTGGAACAGCAGGATCTTGCATGCTCTCCACACCATTAAGTCTAGGATTGTTTCACTTTTCCTCTTCTTCCTGCAGCTTTTGTGCTCTGGGTGGAGCATGGCTCTTGTGGCTGGGTCACAGCAACCTTGTGGGGAAAACAGTGTATTGTTGTCACCAGTGGTGCTATAATAGCCTTGCTGGGGAAGTACTTGTGAACTGGCTGTCCCTGCTGCTGACATTGCACAGGGGTGCTTTGTCTGTAGGGTCTGAGGGACATCTTAAAGCAAGGCTGGTGTCTCCCCTTTTGCCTGTGCTCACTTTGGCTGTCCTGCTCAGATGTCGTGCCCAGAGGAACTGGATGCCCTGGCAGATGTGGATCTGCTTGACTTTCTCCTGAAGGATGATGCTCCCTGCCCTGAAATCCCAGGGGAGCAGAACGGTATGCTGGAGGACTGGGGCCTGCCAACGCCTGAGGTAAGTTCTTTGTGAGGAATTGCTGATGAGCTGAGGTTTAGGAAGTTTGTCTCTCTGCTGAGTAAAAGCTGTTCCTCCGCAGCTCCTGGACAAGGAGATGGATGACTTCATCAGCTCACTGCTGAGCCCTTTAGAAGATGAACCAGACAGGCTCAGTTATTTGCCTGCCAACAGTGACAGCAGCATTTCTGAGGATCAGCATCTGTCCCATTGCCTTGGTAGCAATTCTGCCAGCCGAGACATTGTGCAGGTTGACCACAACTACTCCCTTCACCAGGACTGGCCTGTGCTGGAAAGTGTGAGGTCTGACACGGCAGAAGGAGACGTCACCATTGAGCTGGGTGAGTGATGTGTATGGACTCTGTCTGCCTTGGCTACAGGCAGAAAAGAGAAAAGCAGCCCCATATTGGTTTATTTTGGTGATTGTCAGGCAATTGATGGAGAGAGCCAAGAGTAGAGGCTTTCTGCTGCTGTAAAATTGCTGTTTCATGCTACTCAAAGCTGGCTGGTCAGGTGCTTGCCTCACTGAGGCCCGGCATTTGACTTATCTTTCCTTCCCCAGGGGCATGGGTGGGTTTGGAAGGCACAAGCAAGGCACTTGAAGAGAGGACTAGTTCCCCCATTGCTGTTGCTGTGGAAGATGAATCCCAGCTTGTGCCTGGAGCCATTGTGCAGGTACTGACTCCCATGCCTGTGGGCCCCAGCCTTTGCTTCTGCTCACATCTCTCCTTCTCCTCTGACTTGGCTCCTGTGAGGGATATCTCTGAGGGAAAGCATGACTCTGCTTTGGGAGAGCTGATTCCAGTTCTGTGTGTTTGCTGCATGCCCTCTCTGGCCTGGGGTGGACTGCTTGTATTTTGCATTCTAAGTAAGCTTATTTTTGCTGTTTTCTAGTCTGACTTCCCAGAGCTGGTCCTGACAGAGGAGGAGAAGCAGCTCCTGGAGAAAGAAGGTGTTACATTACCAACCTGTCTGCCACTAACCAAAGTGAGTCCTCATTAGAACCAAACAGAGTTGGACCACTCACATGTGTCAGGCAGTGCAGGGGTTTGAAACCACAGGACGGTGCCTTGATGAGAATACTGTTGTCCAGGTGCTGTGTTCACAGCAGTGTTCATCCGAGCTTGGTGTCCTTTTCCTCCTTTCGAGTGCGGGATGTCGTCCATGTGCACAGCAGCTCCTAGCTGCTGTCAGTCTCCCTACTCACGGCTGTTTGCAGGAGGCAGTTACACCACAGGTGCCTCCAGCTATTTTTTCCTGGTTGCCTAATGGCTTGTGAGCTTTTCATTTCCCTTAGGTATGCCTTACTTTTGCTATGTCGTGGACACTGCTGGCTGCATCAGCAGGCCAGAGTTTGCCTTGCAGTTTGTTCAGTGGTATGGGAAGGACAGAGGACACAAGCACTCAGACTGGGCGCTGAGATGTGTGCGGGGTGTGAGATTGCTGTTAATGAGATGATGCTTGCAGGCTGAAGAGCGAGTTCTGAGGAAGGTGCGTCGTAAGATCCGGAACAAGCAGGCAGCTCAGGATAGTCGTCGCAGGAGGAAGATCTATGTGGATGGCCTGGAAAACAGGTATGGTCATATGGCAGTGTCATCCAGCACTTGAGGGAGCCATATGTTCTTTTAGGGATCCTTGGCAGAATGATGATGGCACTCAATTGTACTTTCAATCAAAACTTAGTTTTTGTATCATGTTATGATTAGTATAGCACAGGATTTGTGATTAGAATGGCACGGTTGTTCTACAAGCAGAATCGATGTAGTACAATCTGTAAGCAGTGTAATACAGGATTTATCATAAAACTGAACTTTCTAATCACCTGCATTCTAATACATCTTAGCTTACAATTTCTAGCCACCTGGGCCCTCTGCAGATTGGATCAGATCTTAATAGACAGTTCTGTGTATTAATATAATGATCATAACATAGATTCAAAAATGCTATGAAGGAATACGAGTCTCTCCTTTAGTCATGGGAGGAAACAGGCAATGGTAGATGTGTCCCTGAGCAGGGGGGTCCTGAGCCTTCCTGTCCGGCAGAAACTCTACTCCCAAGGTCCCCCTTAGGACTTTCTAATTGCTTGATTTTGTGGACAGTGCACTCTGTGCTGTTGTGTTCCCCTGCTCTGTGATAGGGCTGTCAGCAGCACAGAGCTGGCTGTGTGCCTGGGACCTTCAAGGCTAGCGAGGGAAGGGCCTGATGCCCAGGGACTTTCAGGCTGGCATGGAGGAGAAGAAGAAATGTGTTTGTTTAAGTACTTGGTGCACAGGGCCTGATAATGAGGGGAAGGGAATGAATGCATGACCTGCTCAGTCACAGAATGGCTGCTCCCCTTGGCATGGCCTTGGTTGTGCTGACCACATTCCCGGGTCCGGGAACAGGGGTGCCCATCACAAGCGGCTGTGCTGTTCGGCTGCTGGGCTTTTGCCACCCTTGGCAGAAAGTGAGGCTGTCCCTCTGGGGCAGCAGCTCTCTGCAGAGGGTTCAGAACAGCAGGATAAAACCTGCCTGGTGCTCTTGTGCTCAGAGATGGCTCAGAGCTTGCTCTGTTCAAGCCAGCTGGCTGACCTGCCAGGTCCAATGTGTTTTCCAGGTCAGGCTAGTTTATAATACAGCCTTATGTCACAGACCTGCAGGAGGCATGCTGCTAGGGGTGAGCATCCGTAGGGATTAGTCAACCGCTTCTCTTCAGGACTGGGCATGGCTTCATCCCTCCTCATATCTGGTATGAGGTGGTGCTCTCTGGGCTTTGCTGTAGGTGATACCAGGTAGACCCCAGGACCAATTTTGTCTGCTCCAGCTACTCAGAGGTGGTGACTGATGTGAAGTCTCTGCTGTTGACTGACAAAATCTCTCTGTTTTTCCCCCACGCTGCTCGTCCTTTCTGGAAGGGTGGCAGCCTGCACAGCTGAAAACCATGAACTGGAGAAGAAGGTGCAGCAGCTGCAGAAGCAGAACATGTGAGTTCGTCT
Source organism: Lycocorax pyrrhopterus obiensis (assembly GCA_014706295.1). Classification (NCBI taxonomy): domain Eukaryota; kingdom Metazoa; phylum Chordata; class Aves; order Passeriformes; family Paradisaeidae; genus Lycocorax; species Lycocorax pyrrhopterus. The sequence goes on along the minus strand of JACSVZ010000014.1, from coordinate 8,731,676 downwards.
TGTTGGGTTTGGCAGGAGATGTGGTGGGGAAGGCTGTTCCTCTTCTCGGGACTGCGGCCTGGCTGCAGAGGGTGGAGGGAAGTGTGCAGCTGTAGGTTCAGCTGCTGTGCTAACCTGCATTTCCTGCTCTCCTGCAGGTCACTGCTCAGGCAGTTGCAGAAACTGCAGGCATTGGTGAGACAGTCAGCCCCCAAAACTACCAGAAGCAAAACCTGCACCATGGTAAGTGGCTTCAAGCCCCAGTGTCTGTGGAGGAGTCTCTGCTGTCCTCACAAGTTTGGGAGAGAGGTGTTTATTGCATCCAGTGATGCCTGTCCATCTCCTTTGCTGAGATCTGTGCTGATCTTTCTGTTTCCAGATCGTGGTTCTGTCCTTCTGCCTCGTTCTGTCCCCCAGCATCCGCTCACCTGGGAGCGTAGAGCCACAGCGGGAGCTCAAGGGTGAGTGCCCAGGTTGGGGCTGACGTCTGGCTCCAGGTGAAGTGCTGCCCTTCAGAGCACAGCACCTCCTGCAAAGACAGCCTGAACTTCGGGGCACCTCCAGCTAAGCATCCCCTTGTCTGGGGTGACCGCTAGGTTTGGGTTGCTGTCTTGCCCCAGCTCTGGACTCTTTCTCAGCCCTGTTGCAGAGGCGTGCCTGGAAGCAGGGCCCTGCGCCAGGGGTGGTGCAAGGACAGGGGAGATCCGGTCACTCTTGGAGCACAAACTGTGCTTGTGCCTGGCAGCTGTGCAGCATCCTCTCCCCACCTCCCATGGGAGGAGGAAGTCCTGGTTAAACAGTTTGTCCTCTCTCTGGGCTCCATACTCAGCATAGGAGGGTGGGAGGCTGGAAGTGACAGGGTTGGCTCTCCCTCTCTTACAGTGCTGTCACGGCAGATCCGCGAGTTTCCGAACCAGGGAGCACCTGATGTGCAGCACAACACTGAGCTGGAGGGCTTCAGCCCAGAGCCTGGAGACCCCTTGCTGTCAGGCAACCTCAGTCAGTCATGGGAAGAGGGGCAGAGTCCACTCAACCCCAGTCCCAGATCTTTCAACAGCAACTCATCCTCTGACCCTCCGGCAGCAGCAGGCTCTGAGCCGGGCCCACCCCAGAGTGACCCTTCGCCTGCCGCAGTGCTGGTGCCATGGAAAGCCAAGGGTCAGGAGTGGGTGGAACACCGTGACAGAGTTCTCATCCAGCAACACCATGCCAACGAGATGTGACCTACGCTGCATCCTACTCCTTGGGATGATACCGGGCATCCTGTGGGGCAGAGACAGAGCTGCACTAACAGATTATCTATCTAAGCATTCCTTCTGAATACTCTCCTGATTGCCAGCAGCTCAGAGGGTTTACCAGGGAGGAATCATTGTGACATTTTATATTTGTATCAGGCTCCATCTGAGATGGGACAGGAAATTCTGAGAACTTCACTATGGCTGCTGATGTGGCTTGCAGCCCAGAGCGCATCTCGTGGCTTGTGGGGATGGGCTGTGGCAGGGAGGGTGGAGGAAGTTGGGCTGAGGTGCCGGTACTTGGTCTGACTGGATGCAGTTGGTGGTGGAGGCCGCTGCCCTGCTTCTTCACTGCCCAGCTGGAGATGAACAGGCACTTTTTAGTCTGTATTGTGGCCCCAAACATCTGTCCCATGTCCCTGCCCCTTAATCCTGCAGTGCTGCCTGATTTCCAGGTGTGAAGGAGTGAGTTGACCTTCAGTGCCCTCACAGGAGTGGTCCTTCCTGCTGCTGCAACAGACCCAGCATGTCGCCTGTTCCTGCTAGCTGTTGAGCCATGGCCACAGCTCCCAGCCTGGCTAGAGAAGGTAATGTGGAGTCCTTCCTGAGCCATGTGTGCTGTTCGCCTACTGTAAGGGCTGAGCGTTTCATCTCCTGCAGGCTTCTGGGCCTCAGGGAGCAGGCATGCCTTGAGCCAGACTGCTGAGGCAGCATGTAGCAGAGAGCAGCAGAGCTGCTTGCTCTTCTGAAGGCCTTCCTGGCCACAGGACAGTTTGAAAGCCATGTCCTTGTGTGCCCAAGCCTTGCTGTGCTGGCTTGTGATGCAGTCAATGGTTCTGGGCTGGCCAGAAACACTTTAAGCTGGTGAACAGTGTCTTTGCCCCAGAGTGCAGCTTAGTGGTACCTGTAGAGATCTCCTTGTCCTACTTCAGGACATTTCATAGAGTCATATAGAATGGTTTGGAAGGGACCTGTAAAGGTCATCTAGTCCGGTTCCCTCTGCAACGAGTCGGGACAGCTTCAGTTGGATCAGAATAATAATGAATAGCTTCCTTATTAATAGAGTCTAAATAAATATTAATGGTGTGTGACTGTGTTCTCTCTGGTTGTTTTGGCGAGGTGCTGGGTGGCTGGGTGAAAGCTGCGGCCTGCACCTGGGGCTGGGAGCCTTGTGGGAGAAACCCAGCGGCAGCTCAGGGACAGTCGCTCTCAGATCGGTGCAGGGGAACTCTGTGCGGCTGTGGCTGCGCAGAGGGGCTTGTTGAGGCACCGTGTGGGTTTGCAGGGCTGCTGCTCTGCTCTCACCCCGCTTCAAGGTGCGAAAGCACTCTTGGAGAAAAGTGTATGTGGTGAGCGCCCAGCATCCACCATGCAGCCCCCAAGCCCCCAGTGCTGCGGAAGCAAGCAGCTTCCCCAGGAGGAAGCGCAAGGAGCCGGTGTCAGCCCCCACCGCTGCTTTTGTAATGAGGAGCTGCACAATCGCAGGAAATGGAGCAGAGCCAGCGTGCTGCAACAGCCACCGGGTGGGCCCTGCCTGCTGCGAGGTTGCTAAATTCAGGCTTGTCCCTGCATCTGGTTGGGATCACTGGGTCCACGGGAGGCACTGGCAGACCTTGAGCTCAGGCTGCGGAGCCCAGGGTAGGGTTTGGGGGCATGGCAGCTCAGCCAGGCAGTGAGTGCAGGAAGCTTTATGCTTGCAGCCCACCCGGCAAACATGATATGAGACAATGTTGTGTTGCGACGAGAGACAGTCAAGGGGGGGCTTGCCCAGGGGCTCTGCCTCAGGACAGATAGCAGCATGGTCCCAACAGGGCCAGGTCACAGCTCTACCCTGGCCAGGGCTGACAGCCCTTGAGCATCACCAGGGAATCACTGGACCTTTTTCCTCAGGAACTGTGCATGGCATTAGGAAGGTCAAGGACCCTGTCTACACTTTAGTTTAATTTTTTGCAGTTCGAGGCCTGGGTGTGTAATGCCTCTCCCCACTTTAGTTTCATTTTTTTGCAGTTTGAGGCCAAGGTGCATAATGTCCTGTTCCCACTTTACTTTCATTTTTGCAGTTCAGGATCAGTGTGTGAAATGCCCTGTTCTCCCTTCAGTTTCATTTTTTACAGCTCAAGGCCAGAGTGTGTAGTGTCACAGATGTTACATGGTGTCCCTGACCCAGCACTGGTCAACATTGAATGAGCCACGTGAAGTAATACATGGTGGTGTTGCCAGCAAAGTTGGGAGCAGCCACGTGAGCTGGTGTTTGCCTGGGTGTGATGGGGTCAGTATTGCTCTTTGTAGCAGCCTGGCTGGCTTGGCCAGATGTCAGGAAGGGAGATAACTCTGGGAGAGCAGGCAGGGAGCCAGGAGTTGGGAGTTTTGGGGAGGATTGCTCCATGGTCTCAGCTCATAATGACCCAAATCTGCTATTTGTCATTGCTGTCTGTGTTCTTGTGCCAGTCCCACAGCAAGCAGCTCTGAGCTGGGGAGAGGAAGGAAGCTCAGCCTGGACCCCATGCCTTGGGTTAAAGGCCAGCGATGATAAAAGTGCCCATAATGAGTCCTTTGGCTGAGGACTTTATTGTATCAAGCGGAGGAGTAGGAGCCACCTGCTATTCCTGCCACCCTCCTTGTCCTCTTTGCTGCAGATCCCCATTCTTTTTCCTGTCATGCTGCAGGGATCAGAGCATGGTCTGCGTGTGCATTTTTGCTGCTTTCACACACACACGGCCCCACGCTCTGCCTTAGATCAGCGGTATGGTCCCTGCTTGCCTTCCCCACTGTGTTCCCTCTGTTATGCCCAAGGTCAGCCTGTATCTCCCTTGTGTCCCAGCAAGTGCCTGTGTCAGCATTGTGGGACTACGCTGGCAGACTGGAAGCATGAGCCTTTCTGGGCAAAATGTCCTGCACAGTCCTTGGCAAGTCCCAGATGGGTGTTGCCAGATGGAAACAGGATCTTTTTGCTTGGTGACTCCTAAAGTATCAGTCATGCCTGGTGACTCCTCGAGTATCAGAGCATCATCTCCTTTCTATGGTAGTGATGTACTGAAATTTGTGAAAGCATAAATGAAATTTGCCTTCTATTGCCAAGGAAGGCCTGGGCTGTGTAACCAATGCAAAACACTTCCTGACCATGGCTTTAAAGGAATCAGGTTTCCCCCTTTTTTTAAAATGAATCTGGGTTTCTCAGAGAGATGGGAAATTCAGTCAGTAGCAGAAACAAGATACATCCACCTCTTCAAGGGTCCTGTGTCATCATTCATCCTATTTTTATCCACTAGCACCAGCTGCTGGAGAGTGGTGGAAACAGAAAAACCGATAGAAATCTGAAAACTGGTTTAAAAAGCAGCTGGAAATACAGCGATGGAGCCACTGCCTCCTTCCAGCTCTCACAGCTGGGCACCTTGGCCCTGGGCCTGCTGAACCCCCAAGGGTCATGTTGGGACCACTTTGGCTAAGTGTCTTAAGGCAGAAAGCAGAGAGGTTGAACTGTGATGCCTAAAAAAGTCCAGCCAGTGGCAGATGTGGCCTTCCTCTCTTCTCTTTCCCTGGCCATGTGTGGACATCAGGGTCTTGGCTGGAGACACACCCCCATGGATTACTCAGGGGACACAGCCGTGCAGAAGGGACTCTTGGGGAGGGGCATTTGGGAGCTTTCCCGAGGCCTGGGATGGGAGGGCAGCTGGCAGCTGGCCACCGCTGCACATCCGCCGGGGCTGGGAACCGGAGGCCGACGGCTCTGCAAGAGTCATTTGCAACGGCCCCGTGCGTTCGGGCACCCGAGAGCTTCCTCTGCTCTTGCTCACACGAGGAAGGCTCCGCGCTACCGGCCGTGGCAGCGCACTGGGGCTGTGTCTTATCCTTCTGTCTGGCCACAGCCCGGCTTGTCCCCCACCTCTAGGGACATCTGGGAGCGACCTCTAGGGCCACGTTACCCACAGCACAGCATCGGGTTTGCAGGCACAGTGCTGCTGCGCCGTGCCAGGGAGCGGAGCTGGGACAGCCCCCATCCCCAGGGACCCTGCTGCCCTCAGCACTGCAGCATGAAGCCTCCCTGTGGGAGGGTGGCTGCTGGGTGAGACAAACCCTACGAGTTTGAGGCAGGGCAGAAAACAGAGCCAAACCCAGCATCCCCACAGAAACCCTTTATTTTGCATCTGGCAAGTTTGCTTAAGAAAGCATGAACCTCTGGGCTGAGAGCTGCCCAAGTGCAGCATGTTGGTGCGGGCAGAGCCTGTGCAGGGAAGCGCAGACTCCCTGCCATCCTGAGCCTGCTGGATTTCCCCACTTGCTGTTATTTGATCCGTGTGAAGATGCTGGTGCCAATCCTGCAGAAAACACCAAATCAGATTGGGTCATGTATGCTTTAGAGGGTACAGAGGGAAACTCAAGGTGGGCATTGTGTGGTTGACTGGGGTACTGCAGGTTCCAACAGCCTGCAGCAGAGGCTGTGCCAGGTGCTGGCATCTTTTCCTCCTCTCTCCCTGCTGTGGAGAGTGGAAAAATGGTCCTGGAGGGGGGCCCACTTCGGCCAGACCCCATCCTGGGATCCCCCACGCTGAAGCACATCTGGCATGCAGGAGTGGACCATGTTACATGGATGCTCCTTAGCCCTTGCACACCATTGGTGACAAACCCCTTTCACCCTCACGGTCCTCCCATGCTTCACCCCGTGGGATTTCTCCCTTCTCCAGCCTTAGATGCAGGAGACCCTGGCAGAGCAGTGGCTGGGACCCAGCACTCACCGTGTGGCTTTCCAGTCCTCGTCAGGACTGTCAGCCACCTCTCGTAGGAGCCACAGAGCATGCAGGGTCTCCTCCTTGTTGGTGTCTACATAGCACTGGCCCAGGAAGACAGTTGTCCGGGCAGCCTCTGTGTCTGGAAGAGTTTAAGGTGATGTGAGTCAGGCAGTGAGGCACAAGGTCACCCTGCGTCCTGCTGGCATCCTTGCTAGGACGGTCGCCCCCCGCTGCCTACCTCGGAGCCGCCAGTTCACGGTGAAGTAGAAGGTGGGCTGTGGGACCAGCCGTGTGTCTTGCTGGGACCCCTCCAGTGGGGAGGTGAGGAGTTCCGAGTCTCCAGCAGCAGGTCCTGGCAGGTAAAAACCGGAGAATCTGTTGTCCTTGTCCAGGGTGGACACAACCATCCGGCAGCCGGTGTCGCTCCGCCACGACCCAGAGAGAAGACACTGCAAGGCCAGTGCTGTGGGTTGGAGTGCCCAGGCAGGGAGGGGGGCATCCTACTCCCATCCCTTCACCCTGGCTCTGCCCAGAGATGTCTGCAGCACTGGGTGGTATGCCACAGACCTGATGTGCCACTGGCATTGCCACCTCAGTGCGAGCATCGTGCCTGAGCATTGATTGCCTTCAGCTCGGCCGCTGTCTGGGATGGTTTCATCCACCCAAGGGAGAGTGGGTCCCCCCATGCTGAAGCAGCAGGTGTGCTGCTTTTCCTACACTCTAGGGATGAAAACAGGAGCTGTTTGCCTTCCTCTGAGTGATTTCCCACAGCGAAAAGCATCCTTGCAGGAGCAGTCCCTTCCTCCCAGCCTTGTCACAGCTTCCCTCAGCACTGCACAGTGCTGTTCCCACCAGTTCCAGCAGCCCAGCCCTGGCTCCCTGTTATGATGCCCCAGCAGCAGACTTCAGGGTCTAGCAGGGTGTCAGCACCACATCCCCACTGTCATCTGCCCCCATACCTTCCTCTCCGCAGGGGAAACACACACTGCCAGGGCAAGGGCGAGGACCAGGGCAAAAGCACTTCTCGCCATGGCTGCAAGGTTGCTAAGAGCTCCCCCAGCCCTGCAGCCCAGCCCCCTTTATAGGGCTGTTACTGGAGCCCCACCAGCACCAGGATGGCAGCTGTGAGATGAATGGCTTGATGTCAGGGTGCCCGGGACAGGCAAGGGAGGTGAGAAGGTCTGCATGACCTGGACAGTGCTGAAGGAATGCAGGAATAAGCACGGCTGTGCAGAGGGATAGGGGTACAAGGTTTTTATAAGGCCCTATAGTAGCCTGGAAATCAATACCTTCTTTGGGAATCTGCCTCCCATGCATGAAGGCTGAAAACTACCACCTGTTTCAACATTTACCCCCCACCCCCCGCTTTGCTGGTGCCACTGCTTGACCAGCATCCTGTAGCACTGCACGAGAGGGAAGGCTCACTCACTTCAGAAGCAAAAACATTTCTCCAGCCTCTTCTGGAAATCAGCTGCTGATTTTGAGGCTTTTGCTTTTACTTTTATGAGAGTTAGAGGAAGAAGTAACCGCAGCAGCATTACTGAGGTCCCAGCAAGTGTGTTTGCTAAACACACAGAGCATGATAACCAGCACTGTGTTCACACTTCTTCCGTGTATTTCCTGCCCTAAAGGACCTCTGATGCACAAAATGCAGCGTGCACTGTCCCTGTGTTCCTGAGCCATGCCTTTGCTGTGATGCCTGGAGCAGGCATATGGCTGTGGCTGCTGAAAATTCAAGTGGGATTCAGCTGAATCAACACCTGTTGTTTCCAACACAAGCAGTATTTGGGGCAGGGGATGGTGGGAGGGCTGCAGTATGCAAACTGGGGGCAGGCGAGTGCCCCTTTGGGGTGGCACTTCTCAGTGACCACTGCTAGCCCTGGCACACCCTGGCACCCTGTGCTCAGCACATTTCTCTTTCATCTAGGTAGCCTCAAAAGCTGGGCCGAGCAGAAAACACTCTTCTCCTAACACATCTCTCCTCCTTATTGTCTTTTTCAGTCCCAAACTCATCGCCTATCACAGGGGCTCAAGGAAATTCCCCCTGCGGATTCTTTTGCTCTCATCCTGGGTGCCACACTCTGTTCTCTTGGCCCAACACCAGCTCCTGCCTTTCTGTGCTGTTTGGCAGGGTCAAGCCCCCTTGTTAGAGATCCCAGGGTGGTGGCAGGCATCCCTCTACTTCATGGCATCGTGCTGCAGCTTTGCTAGAGCTCTGCCAGGCTTGATGGACTGTGTGGCCACAGTGCTGTTATCCCTGGGGATGGGATATTTTTGTAACACTTCCGCAAGAGGCTTCCTCTTCACCCACGGACCTGCCAAAAGCCTTGTGTCGAAAGAGTTGACTAAGTCTGGTAGGTGTCCACAGAGGCAAATAGAGTGGCACTGCCAAAGCTCAGTGGCAGAGAAGGGGAAAATCCCTGACTGCAACCCAGGGGATGGGATGGGATGGGATGGGATGGGATGGGATGGGATGGGATGGGATGGGATGGGATGGGATGGGATGGGATGGGATGGGATGGGATGGGGGCTTTAACTTGTGCACATTTTACTCGGGCTGCTGCACAGCACAAAGGAAGTGCTTAATCAACATCTCAAATCTACTGGTAAAGTTGCCTCCATTGCCCAACCCTACAGAGAGCATGGAGTCCCAGTACTGGAAAGGGGCTGGTGGGAATGGATATGAAGGCACTACAAGGAAGTGAGCTGGATTCAGGATGCTGGTGCCAGTTCTGCCACCATCAGGCAGGCAGGAAATGATGACACAGGGTGGAAGTTTGGGTTTAGATGAGATGGGAAATGAGCCCAGGGAGGCGGATGGGTGGGGTCAGGGAGACATGCAGATGTCCCTGGGGAAGGGCAGTGGTGAGACCTTACCTCAGCAGGGGTACCCTTGGAGACAGAAGGGGTAGCAAGGACAGACTTTAAAAAAAGGCAACCACAGCTGATGATTTTTAAATTTTATTCTCATTTGGGAGGTAGGTTTTTCTTGCCTTGTTGAGGGGTCAGGCTCATCATAGGGCTGATGAAGACACATCTTCACAGGGAGGGGACAAGCTCGGCAGGATCTTTCCTGTTGGGGTGCGTTTGCGTGTGAAGACGTTTCTGCCCACCCTGTGAGAAGTTGAGAGTTCCTGTGAGATGACCCCCAGACACTGCCCACTCAGAGCTGCCAGTGCTCGCAGCAGTGATGGGGTGTCCCTAAATATCCCCCAACTTTCCTCAAGCCAGGACACCTCTGTGGTATTAGGGTCCCCCATATCCCACCACTACCTCGTGGCTTTCCAGTCCTCCTCAAGGGACTCGACAGCTTCACGCAGCAGCCACATGGTGGTCAGCGTCTCCTTTCCACCTGCATCCACAAAGCATTGCCCCACGAAGGCGGTGGTGGCATCTAGGAGGAAGCGCTTATTGGGAGATCCACAGGGAAACTGGCTGCCATTTCCCACTGTTCCCCCAGACACAGCTGTGTTCCTGCTCCAATGGCCACACAACCACCAAACCCATGCTGGGGGGTCCTGCCCTTCCCTGTGGCTCCCTTGGACAAGGCAGGATCTGTAGCACCACATCCCACTTGTGCTCACGGGGTCTGAAGCCACCGTGGTAACCCCAAAGATGTTGGGCGAGGAGGGGCTGCCCTGCCCAAGCCCAGCATTGACCCTTAGCCCCACATCCTGCAGGTGTTGCTGCTTAGCTGCACCAAAGCATCACCCAGCTGAATTCCTGGCAAAAGAAAATTCCCACTGGCTGCATGTGTGGCTCCCATTGACACTGCCATGCCATCCCCAGGTGTCCCAGCACTTACTGGAGAACTTGTCCCAGTGCACAGTGAAGGCAAAGGTGGGCCAGCCCTGCTCTCCAAGCTGCTGCTGGGTGCCCTTCATGGGGGAGATTTGGGCGCAGCCCCCAGAGAGGGTGACTCGTGTGAGGTATTGTCCCTGGAAGTCCCCGTCGTCCCCCAAGACTGAAATCTCCATCATGGAGCCCTGGTCATTCCTCCACAGTCCATTGAGCTGGCACTGAAGGAATACAGCCACATGCTCTCTGTACCCACATACAGAGGGACCCCATCCCTGCTGCTGCCCCACACCAGGAGCCACAAGCCCTGCTATGAATGCAGGACATGGCTATCCCTAACCCCAGTCTGGGGAAATGCTGCCCCAGGGTGCTGCTGGCTGCTGAGAGAACCGTGGAGCAAGGCCAGAATGTCCCAGCCCTGCAGCATGCAGGGTGTGCCCAGACACAGACCCCGTGGGAGGGGGTGCCACCTGCATGGTGCTCCCAGGCACAGACCCCAAGGGACGGAATGCCCTGTGCAATGTTCCCTCATGGGAACAAACCTTTCTGGAGGTGGTACCAGGTGGCTGAGGGTGATCCGGGGATACCTTGCCCTCTGCCTGGACTTGATGCTTGCAAAGCTCTCCTGCTTGTCTAAGCCTAAAATGGCATTTAAGAGAGAACTCCTGCATCCCAGTGCCATGCCTGCCACGCTCCCATTGTTACCCATCCCCGTACCTTCCTCTCTGCAGGAGCAACACTCTCTGCCAGGGCCACGGCGAGGACCAGGATGAAAGCGCCGCTCCCCATGGCTGCGGGGCAGCGCAATGCCCAACTCAGCTCCCTCTCTGCCCTGCATCCCAAACCCCTTTATAGGGCTGTAACCGGAGCCATGACGGCTGGCAGCTGCGGCGTGAGCGTCTTGATGTCAGCGTGCCCCGGGCAGGTGAGGCGAGGAGGTCTGCGTGACCTGGGCAGCGCCGGAGGAACGCGGGGACGAGCACGGCTGTGCGCAGAGGTGGGGATGCGGGGATGGTTTACACATCCACTGTCCAAGAGGCTCTGCCGACCCGTTCCGTGCTCAGCGCCGGAGCCCTGGGGGCGGGCACGGCCTGACACTGTCCCGCTGCCGCTGACCCAGTGCTGCCATCTAAACACGGGCTGCAGCAAGCTCAGTCCGGCCGGCTCTGCTCCGCTGTACTGGCATCCCCATGTGTCTGCCCGCAGGGGCTCATCCCTGTGGCCGTCCTCTCCCGCATTGTAAGTGTCTGCTGCTCTTTCTAAACTGTTTTTCGTCCTGGCTGTGCTGGGCTTTCCTTGGGTTTGGGACCTAAGACTGTCACTGGAGTAGGAACTCATGAATCAATCATTTTTCCAAGTGCAGAAGGGCTTTCCTGGAAGATACGTAGACATTAAAATTTGCTTGTCCCTGTGGGAGGGTATGTCCTGTGCCCGGTGCCTCCCTAGATCTTGCCACGTGCATGATGCTTTGAGGCTGGGCAGGGCCCTGTCCGACCCTTCCCAAGGGGCTCCTGATGGTGCAAGACTGTAGTGGGGGTGCTCAGACTGCCTGGCATTGGCCCAGAGACACGGCACAGACACATCCTCTAAGACATCACCCTAACCACATGAATGTGTCACTGCCAATGCTGCAGGGGAAGACAGAGGTGACATCTGGCTGCGTCCAGATCATGAGGGACCTCTCTGGTCCCTGGCCAAGCACAAGGGATGAGATCTGCTTTGACAATCCTTCTCATCTTTCCTGGGCCTGACGACAAGGAAATCGACTCTCCTCTTCCTCGGGGAGCAGGATACTATGTTCAAATTGTGCTTTGTTTTTAATTAAAAAATTATAGAGCTGCATTCAACTCTCATCCTGGGGACTTGCTCCAAAAGCCCTTGGGATCTTGACACTCCTCTCCTTTTCTTGCTGCCCCGCTGGCTCCTGGCACCCAGGGCTCGGCGCTCCCCCATGGACTCCATGCAGCACCCACAGGTGCAGCCCCAGTATAGAGCAAGGATGGACAAGCGCCCTGCAGCCCACCCACTGGCTTCCCAGCCATCCTCAGGCATGTCAGCCTCATCTCACATGATCCATGTAGTCTTCAGTATTTCCTTCCTGTCATCTATGAAGCATTGGCCTGAGGAGGCGGTGATGAAGTCTGCAGTCTGTGAAGGGATGGGATGAGATGGTGCTGGTACGGGGCTGTCCCTATTAGGCAGCCAGTTTGTCAGGGGGAAAGGCTGCTTGTGGGTCAGTGATGTTTCCCTCCCCAGCCTCCTGTCCTGCTGGAACCTTGGACAGGTGTGGGATATGCAGGGCATGGTGACATGAGCCCAGCTGAGCTAGACATGAGAGGAAGGGTAGGAATACTCCAAGCACGTCCCAGTGGAGACCAGAGGAACTCTTAGGATACAAGAGGGAGACTGGGAAAGGAGAAGCACCTGAAAAGCTCTAGCTGACAGCTGAAAGTGGGCTAGCTCTTCTGGGTCTTCAAATGTGTCACCTGCAGCGGTGACACCCACATCTCATTCACGGCGTGTGGTAGCAGCCAGTGAAATTTCCTTTTCTGTTCACAGCCAAGACGGCCACATTGGAGCCCAGGTCAGTGGCCCAGTGCCTGGTCAGGATGGAGTGCAGTGGAGGAGACTCAGCACAGGTGCTGCAGCACAGCCTGGGTGGGGCAGGGTGGCAGGAGTGAGTAAACCTCTGAACCATGTAGGGCAAGCTGGACAAGATGCAGGTCCCTCATCCACACAAGGGGTTATACCGACAAATGTGATGAGCTCAGCTGTAGGACGGGGAGGCAGAACACATCTGGGAGGGTGCCCTGGTTCCAAACCAGCCCAAGGAAGGGATGAGAACATAACTAAGGAGCTCCTCCATTCTCTCGGGATGGCAGTCTGTGCTTGGCAAGGCTGCAGCTGGAACAGGGCCATGGAGAGTGGCAGAAGAGCAGAGCGCAACATGTGGTCCTGACCAGAGGACCACCCAGAAAGTACATGGTGGAGGAGATGGGAGCTATGTGTCCTCACTCATCAGTGAAGTTATGGCTTGAAAAACAAATTTCCTCTTCTGTCATCGCTGCAGGTTTTGCCTGTGCACACACTCAAACCCACCAGCCATGGAGTCCCATGAGTGACCTGGGAACTCCCTGCCTCCATCTGCTTGGGTGGGTCAACAGCTGCACTGAGAGAGATGTTGGGCACCACGATGTTCAGTGTTGAGACATTTGTAAACAGTCGACAGGAGCAGTCCCCGCAGAAACGGTTGCGTAGGACTGTTTTCCACATGAGATTAGGACATGAAAGTGCTGGAGGGCCCCTGCAGTGGCAACTTCTTCTCCATTCTAACAGTGGCTATCTGCTTGAAGGGATTTGATCTTTAGGCAAGCATCACCCCATGCCAAGATCCTAATAAATTAATTTTTTGGGGTTTTTATTTAACTGATACACTATGTGCACGAGCACCTGTGCCACACAGACATGTCCTTGTGATTGCAGGTGCCTCCTGCTTCTGCCAGCTCCCCCTGCTCCTGGAGGCATCCACAGTGTGTGAATGACCCTGATCAAGGCTTGTCATGCAGCAGAAACAGTGGGTTTTCCTCTCAGGGAGAGGTCTGCAGTGGGGCTGAAGGGGAAGCCCTGCTCACGTTTGCCTTGCTGATGAGGCCGTGCTAGAAAGAAACAAATGATGCTGGGTTTGCAGACCAGCACACCATGAGCAGGTTTGCAGCTGGATAAAACCCAGATCTGACGGATGCTGAATGTCCACGAGGAAACATCCCCACCTTTAGCCACTCCCACGTGCCTACAGGCACCCCTGGCACTCCATGTCCTATGTCCTGTCACCCCAAATCCGAGGTGTGCCAGGGATGTGTTGCAGCCTAGCTGGGTGCCTTCATAAAGCGACTGGCCTGGCAAACAGCTCTGCCAGCTCACGCCCACCACATCTCCCACCAGCACGGTGTCTGCCTGCTGGGGTTTGCAGGATGCTCCAGTTGTGGTCAGCACCAGCTGAAGCACCCTGGGAATGCTGCACAACCTCTGGAGAGCCCTGCCCTGGGGAAATGTTGGCATGAAGGCAATAACAAGGTCAAGAGGATGCATGCAGTGAGGCTGAAGGCTTAGCAGGGTGCCTCAGTGCTGAGCTGGCCATGCTTCACAAGAGAGCAGAGTCCAGTGGTCCCTCTGCCCCTCACTTTCCCAGTTCTCAGCCTCCTCTAAAAGCATGTAAAAGGCTGTTGTGGATACATACGTGCATAGCAGAGGGCTGGTGTAAAGGCACTCTGGTCAGAAAGGCTGTAAGGGAGCTGAAAAAGCTGGAGAAATGACAGCGAGGCACTGAGAACGGAACAGCAGCACCACTCTAGAAGCGGAAGATGAGCCCCAGGGAGAAAGACGTGAGAAGCAAACCACATGCAAGTGTGCAACAAGGCAGGCAAAAACACAGAGCAGGTGAACTTGCTAAAGCCACAGGTGCTTTTAGCAGAGCTCTCCCACCCACAGCATTTGAGGCAGAAAAGTCAAGGGAGCAGTGGGGAGCGGCAGCCCCAGCAGCTCAGTCCTACTTTTAAGTTTGTCAAATCCCAGGCAGTATGCCAGCTCAGGGCATGCAGCACTGTTCTGGGTTATTTTGAGAATCAAAGACACAAGGACTAAGCTCAGACTCAGACCCAGAGCTGATTTCCTGGAAATCATTTGCTTTCGCTTAGAAGGGTTCCTAAGGCAGCACAGGCACTGCCTGTTTTGGTCAGTCATGTAGTCCACTGGGCAGAGATGTGAGGCTGAATTTGCTGGTCATGAGCTTTCCAGTAAATCACACATTTCCTAGGAAGAGTTTTGGGCTGGATGTACTGCAGCTACTGGCCCTGTGTGGCTGGTACAGAGCAGCCCTTCGCACTTTTCAGGAGTCACAGCTGAGACCACTCACCTGCCTGCTTGAAGGCAGTGTCAGAGCCAGGGGCCCCCCAGCCAGGTTTTTGGGGTGCAGAAGAGTTCCACAGCCTACCCTCCCTGGCTTTCAGCAGGAAAGAGTGAGTGCTGGTCGCACTAAGTGTCAGAGGGTTACTTTGAGGATGCACCATCCTGTTCGGGCTGGAAAAGGGGCTTCCTTAGGACCAGTCTCTTCCCAGAATAAGGGAATGAGGGTTTCATTCCACACCCACCCACCACCCTGTTTTAGCCCAGTTTTTCCAGGACATATCCACAGACTGCACAAGGCTGTGTTTAAATATCTTTAATTTCATTTGGTGTTCTTTAAGACATCTTCCTCCAGAGCTGGTAACATCAGGACATGCTGGTACACACCGATCCTGCTGAGGGGACTCCTGTCTCCCAAGTGTGGCTAGAACAAGATGCTTCTCCCTCCTTTCAGCCCGTTCGAGTGAAGGTGTTGCGGCCGACGCTGTGGGGAAGAAGTAGCCCATTGGTGCCCAGCCAGCAGCAGGGTAGGGATCCCAGATGGATCGGGGGTACCTTGGCTCACCTGGTGGCTTTCCAGTCATCTGTCTCCGAGTCGACTTTCTCCCGCAGCAACCAGGAGGTGTGCAGGACCTCCTTCCCGTCATCCCCATTGAAGCACTGACCCACAAAGACAGCTGTGGAGTCTAAAGCAGTGGTGGCTGTTAGCATCCCAACAGGACCCCAGCTGATTTTGGAGCTTCACAAGCATCCAGAGGTTTAATGCTCATGGAGCCCGAGTGGATCCCTGTATTTGCAGGGAAATGTTGTGTGGCACAGATGTTGTCAAAGCAAGCCTCCGTGCTGCCTCACTCAAACATTGTTTTGGGAGGTGTCCTGCTGTCTGCTGACACCATCCAGAGTGGGGAGAGACCGGGGAAGGAGAGACAGGGTACAGGAGAGAGAACAGAGGGATTGGGACCGGCACTGGGACCTGCCTGAGCTCACCTCTCCATCCTACCACCCCATCCAACAACAGCTGTCATGCAACTACAGACCTGAGAACCTCTTCCAGTTGACAGTGAAGCCGAAGGTGCACTGTCCATCCTCATCCAGGTGCTGGGTGCCAACCAGTGGGGATGGCTGGATGCGTTTCTTGGTGCTTGACACAGCGGTGTAGTACTCGCCAGAGAAGGCTCCATCCTCGCCAACATTGAACACTTCCATCTTGGAGCCCAGATCATTCTCCCACCAGCCAGTAAGGTTGCACGGCTGGGGATGAGCAGACGTGTCCCTGGGGGCTGCCTGTACGCAGCCCTTGCAGGCTGAGCCCCCTGCCCACAACCCCCGATGCCCACGGGGTGCTGCCACTCACCTTGCTATTCCTTGCACCTTTCCACGGGTGGTTCAGCCAGCGCCTGCTTGTGGTTGCCTTTTCCTCTTTCTCGCTGGCCTTTTTCTCCCCAGAGTGATGATTTCCCTGGCAGAAGAGCTTGGAAAAGAACGAAAACACAGGTCAGGCTGTGGATGGTGGCACTGCAGAGTGTTTCTGGAGTCCTGTGAGCGCTCTAGCATTCATTTTTAAAAGACATGATTTATAGAGTTGCTGCTATCTCCACCATGTCAAGAGGGCCAAAAGCTGGGGTAAGCCAAGCAAAGAGGGGATGTGAAGAGGAAAAGTGAAAGGTGGGAGCCCTGGACAGGCAGGAATCTGGGTGGGACCTCTCCTGTAGCCCTGGCAGGTGAGCTGTGTGAGTCCAGGGCACATCTGCCCGTGTTTGTGGAGACCTGTGCTGTGCTCAGCACACACATAGCACAAAAGGGAAGCCCACTGGGATGGGCATAGCCCTCAGGTCCACGGTGGGCTCCGTCTCAGCCAGAGCCCTGCACATCCCACCTGCAAGGCTCTGGCTCGAGTTCTAAGCACTGCCTGTTCTGTCCCACACTGCGCCATGCAGGACAGGGGCAAGTCACCCCCTGCGGCAGGGTCCCGTCACCCTCTGCAGCAGGGTCCCCATGCTTCCCCTGCCCCAATTTCCCTCCAAGTCCCCAGGAGGGAAGTGGGGGATTTCCGAATGCATGCCCCCCGCACCAGGGAAGGAATCCCCACGCACATCCCTCCCGGGCACACGGACAACCCTGGAGCATCCCTTCCCTCACCTCCCTCGGCAGGGGGTCCCGTCTGGATACCCGATGGAGCCGGGGATCCACCTGTTGCCGAGTATTGCCCCCGCAGAAGGGTCTTCCGCGCGTGTCCCATCCCTAACAAGCGCTGCAGCTCCCAGATCACATTCCACCCCTCCGGTGAGTCTCCCACTCGTGTCCCTCCCCGACCGGACACCGGGACCCCCAGCCGTGCTCCCACTCAGACTTCCCCGGAGCCGAGTTTCCCGCGCGTGTCTTCCAGCAGGAGCTCCCACCTGGAAGCCCTCCGCGACCGCGGCCACGGACATCCCTACAGGCAGGGCGAGAACGAAGCGGACGCGGCGGCTCATCGAGATGGAGCTCGGGATACAGCCCGGGATGCAGCGGCGGCAACGAATCACGCCGTGCCGCTGAGACACGGGGTTTTGTTTTTAGGTTCCGCCACTGCTTTCCGGGAAAAGTCCAGGGCGGTACCGCAGGAGGGGAGTAGAATAGAGACAAGGAAGGGAATGGAGACGGGGACGGCGACAGGGGTGGGTGAGGGGACAGGGGTGGGGACGGACAGGGGTGGGGACGGACAGGGGTAAGAACGGAGAGGGGGATAGGACTGGGGATGGAGACGGGAAGAAGTTGTAGATTGTGGTGGGATGGGAACGGGAATTGGGGTGGGGATGGGGGCGAGGATGAGGGAGGGAAGATGTGCACATGGATGGGAACGGGAACCGGGACAGGCATGGGGATGAAAGCAAGGGTGGGAGAGATGAGGACGGAGCAGGGATGAGGGATTGGAGGCAGGGATGGGGATAGGCATGGGGACTGGAACAGGGGTCAACAAGGGGATGGGCAGAAATAGGAATGTAGGAGGGGTTGCGTGGGGCTGCCCACTGACGTCACCCAGCCTGGAGGTCTTTAGTCCCACGTCTACTGGTTGAGGGCTGGGTCTAAGTTTCCATCCTGCCCTGCAGGAGCTGTTGTGTCCTAAAGCACCCTCTGGTCATGGCAGGGGATGGACAGAAGAGCAGAGAGTCATGAGGGCTGGGTAAAGTATGTGTGCAGGGACAGCAGGTGATCTGCAGTGGGTCCAGGGATTTGGAAGATGAAGGAAGCAAACCTGCCCCAACAGCAAGAGGAAAAAAATTTTTTTTTTTTTTGGCAGGTTTGCAAAATTGCAGGCTATTCCATAATAGGGTATTCCAGGTTGGAGGTGAGCAGCCCAGGTAGCACGTAAGGCAAGAGGAAAAGGCAAATGAAAGGGCAATAAAAGGGCACGATCACGTCAAGGTCAGGGGCAGGATGTGGGATAGTTAGGACAGCTGATCAACACAGACTGTGATACAGAGGGGGTGGCACCTCCAGTGCTGATTTCTTGTAAACTCCGTGGTTTCACTTTCAGTTTCCCTATTAGGCAAGCACAATGCTTGCAACATCCTATGTACTACTGACTGCCTTCTCAGGAGAAGCCAGGAGCCAGGGAATTTGCAGGTGTGGGGGTAATGAAATGACAGAAATCAAGTCTTATGCTCTGGGCCAATACGGCTCTCAGTCCCCTTGTGCCCCATGGTGCAGGGCTCCCAGCCTCACCCTCCACTTCCGCTTGGGTCCGAAGGCTTTAGCCTCACAGACCACTCAGAGAAGCTTTTGGGTGCTTGAGGTGCTGGTGGCAGCCATCGCAGGCATTTGGAGAGGGAAAGCAGGAGAACGAGCCCAGCATGACCAGGGCAGTGCTGAGGATCAGTGGGGATGAACTGAGGGCTCTGTGTGGAATGCAGGTGTGAGGATGAGGATGCAAGGGTGAGGATGAGGATGCAGGGGTGACTTTTGACCAAAAGCTGGACCACCAGACACATCAACCAGTTGTGCTCAGTCAGTACAAGCATACCCTGGAGAGTCTCAGGTCTATGCACTCTCTGGGACCAGCCCCAGAGCCCAGCAGGGAATGAGGGAAAAGAGCAAAAGCTGAGGAAGGCTGGAGAAGGACAGGCATGCTGTGAAAGGAAGAGGATGGCAGACAGGCCCTGACACTTTCTCAGGGCACTGTGTGCTTTCTGCCCCAAAGTCCCTGCTCCATCCAGCAGTCTCTTTCCCCCAGCAGCCCTGCAGCCCCCAGGCAGCATTGTCCTTCACACACTTTGCATCTCTCCCTGCCCACACAGCTTCTCCCTGTGGTGCTCAGGAGCAGGAGTTAGGAGCTGTGCGTCACAGGTTAGGTAACGAGTTGGAAACTTCATGAGCTGCTAAAATGATGGATTAGTGAGGTCAAGTGTTAGATCAGTGCAAAGGGCATGGGGCCCTTGTTTGATTTGTTTCCTTTCCAAAGGAGCTCATAAAATGAAGTTTAATGTTCAGATGACATCCTGTGAATCTGAACACCAGAAAGGATCCGTATCCTGTTCCACCCTCTGGCTGATGAGGTGACAGCCAGTCAGTGGGAAGCACATTGTACACCTGCGTACATACAACAGGTACACCTTCAGGATCTGGCTTTAGCCACCCAGTCTGCCCAGTAGCTTTGCCTGGAGTCCCAGGTCTCTCTCCTGGTCCCCTCAGCATCCAGCCTGGACTTTGGACCACCCCAACACCCCAGATTCCCCTCTGTGGGGGCTGGCACCCGACTCTCTCCCATATGTGCATGCAGCACCAAGACTCCCATGCAGAGCAGCAGATGGAAATGGAGCTTGATGGGAAGATGGGGCAGAGTGGGGTGGAGAGACACGGGATAAGGCCAGGTGAGAAATGCAGTTTTCACCCCAACCCTCAGCTGTGGGATATCCTACCGCCCCACACTGGGTGTGCTGCCTGGAGCCACCCACCTCAGGGCCCCTGTCAATGTCCCAAATGGGTGCACAGGCAAGAAGGCACCTGCTGAGGCCTGAAGCCATGCTCAGCAAGCAGAATTACCCAGCTACTGTCCCTCACCCCATCTTTCCCAGCCTCTCCAAAACACTTCCCTGTGCTCCCCCGCCCAGCACCTTGCTCTGCCCATGGCCACAGAGTGGCTGCTTGTATCCCAGGGACACAAAGGACACAGCTCTCTGCTGTGTGGAGAAAGGTTTATTTGGCTCCATGTGTGAGGGCAGCAAGTGTGGGAATGGGGAGCCCCACCAGCAGGTTGCTGGGAGGTGCTGGGAAGAAACAGGGCAAGGTGAGGGTGTGTTTCCTTGCCAGGACCCCAGCTTGGGACTGGGACAGTGGAGACGCTTGGGAATGCAGAAGGACAGCAGGATGCAGGCAGCACTGGTCCCTGTTCCATCACTTGATGCGGGTGAAGACGGAAGTACCAACTCTGCGGGGAAGATGTGTCAGCAGGATGGGAGGGAGGGCTGTGAGGTGAGATGGCAGGGGCAGAGCTCACCTGGTGGCTTTCCAGGTGTCCTTGTGTGACAAGACCTCTTCCCGCAGGAGCCACATGGTCTCCAGTGTCTCCTTCCCACTGTGATCCACGAAGCACTGGCCCACAAAGGCAGTGGTGGAATCTGGCAAGGTTCGAGTGATGGAGAGGGGGGTGAGAGCCTGCACCTCGAGGCAGGGAAACCTGGGCCACCTGATCCTGGCAGACAGACTGGCAAACACCACCTGCTACATGCCCTGGACAGAGAGATGGACTTCCCTGCCAGACTGGCCAGGTGGACCACTTCCACATCTCCTGGACAGACAGTTGGGCATCAGCCCTGCCATGCCTCTTGGATAGACAGATGGACACCCCCATCACCTCTTCCAGACAACCCTGCCACCCACCACAGACAGACAGCTCTCCCACCACCACTTCCCATGGCAGGAATGAGTGTGTGGCCAATCTGTGCCCGCAGCTGGGGTTCCTATGGGGATTTGAGGCACCATCTGGGGGGCTCCCCCCTCCCAGCCTGAGCAGGGGATCGCTGGCACTGCCATACCTGAGAACTGCCACTGCACGGTGAAGCCGAAGGTGCGGTGTCTCTTGGCACTGGGATGCTGCTGGACCCCTTGCAAGGGTGACACCAGGATCTGCTTGTTGGTGGCTGCCACCGCGGTGTGGTAGGAGCCCGAGAAGGTCCCAGCTGTGCTTGTGGCCAAGATGGTCATATTGGAGCCCAGCTCATTTCTCCACAGGCCCTGCAGGTCACACTGGGGACCGGGAGTCATGTGGGTGGCTTGGACAGTGCTGAGCCACAGTTCCCCAACTCCCCCAGCCTCCTTAAGCAGTGGGATGTGTGTCCCATGGCATGTGTGTCCCATGGCATGGCCCCTCTATGTGGCAGCTGGGACCAGTGGTGTGGGCACCAGCTGGGACAGCACCTCTCCCTCCCTGTGCAGGGCGGGGCAGAGCTGGGAGTGCGGTACCTCCCTATTGCAGGGGTAGGTGATCAACAGTACCCCCAGGGACAGCACAGCCAGAGCTGACAACCTCCTTGGTCACAGACACTGCAGCATGGCATGGCATGGCATGGCATGGCACTGCAGGACACAACAAGAGCAGACAAACACTCTGTGCTGGGGTGTCACAGAATAGCAGAGCATGGCATGGTGAAAACACGCAGCCCTGTGAGCCCTGCACACTGTGCCCCAGGGGTGGCACAGCGTGGCACAGGACAGCGTGGCACAGCAGCCTGTGGCACAGCACAGTGCAGCACAGCACAGCATGGAGCAGCACGGCACGGCAGGGCACAGCACGGCACCAGAAAGCACAGCAGGAGCAGGCAGCCCTTTGGCCATTCCCAGCGCACCACAGGGATGGCACAGCCAGGGCGTGCAGCCCCTCACCCCCCACCCTGCACCCGGGACAGCGCAGCACGGCCCAGCACGGCCAGACTCTGCTCCAGAGCTGCCCTTACCTTCCTGGATGCAGCGTCCCGGGGCACGAGCAGGGCCAGGGCGAGCAGCAGGCAGCAGCCCAGGGTCCCCATGGCGGTGGCCGTGCGCTGTGCCCGGGCTCTGCCTGCGCTGCCGCCCGCGCCCGCCCGGCCCCTTTTAAGGCAGAGGGGGCTGTGGCCGGGCAGCGGCTGCCAAAGCCGAGCCTCCTGCCAAGGGACACCCGGCGGGAGGTCGGCAACCCGGCACTGCCCCAGACACAATGGGCTCCTGTTCCCCTGGGCCAGGGGGAGGTCCCAAGGACTGTGGTGGGGCTGCAAAGGAGGACTCTGTGCCGTGAAGGGTCACAGCAGGAGACACACGTCAGGCCTCAGGGATGGTGACAGGAGGGACTGTAGGACACCATGGAGGGTATTGGGACTGTGTGTGCTGAGCCATGACAGAGTTGTCCAGAAAAATTGGATTTGTTACCTGGTGCATAACAAGGCAGTAATTACACACCCAAGAGAGACACTGGTTATTTATTGTAGTTCCACAAGCCTGGGTCCTCAGTGTTGTTCCAAAGATCAAGCGTACCAACTATCAAAATGTTTTGCTATTTACACATTTTAGCAAACAAAGGCAATAATGTTCATTGGCTACAAGTTATTTAGTTCTTTTATTAATTACTAATCTCTCTCCTATTGGTTAAGGATTCTCTTGTGCCTCATGCTAATTAATCTGCAGGCTCAGCCTTTCTCTTCTCTTGAGTTGTTGGGTTTCTTGACTCAGTGGGCCGTAAGTCATGATCTGCCCCTGCCAGAATTTACCTTCTACCCGGTCGGAGCTGATTCAGCACTGAGTTGTCACTGATTCAGTTATCTTTATTAGTTTTTTCTTATCTTGGGGGTTTTGCCAAATGTCCTGTAAATTCTGCACTCTTTGTGTCCATTACCATGGTACATCCTTCAGCCCACGTTTTGTTAACCTCCGCCCAGGTCTGAGATCACTGAAGCCCGTCAAGATCTAAACCTTAACAAGACGGTTCTACCAAGTAATAGTTCTTTCTAACCCCTGGACATAGTTTAGAGCTTGTTAGCTGCTCTGTTTCACAGACTAAATCTCATTTCTTGTTGATTAGGCTCGAAAGCGTAAAAAGATCAAACATCGAAGAATATCCCTTTTTAAGAAATTTTTTACTTATCCCACATTTTGCAAGAACATGACAGGGGACTGTGAGTATTTGCAACAAATCTTTATTGGGAGAAGCAGATGGTGAGGCAGGAGCAGGCGCCACACTCCTGGCTCTGCCGCCAGCCTGGGAACCCCCCTGCTGCCACCCTCACTCCTGGAGCTGCAGGCGGGTGAAGACATTGATGCCAACCCTGCGGGGACACAGAGGAGGAGATGTAAGGGAGGGACATGGCAGTGTCCAAACGCCCACCCAGCCCTGTGTTCCCTCCCCCACTGCGTTTGCACCTTGGCAGCACCCCAGGGTCCTTTTTGTCCTTTCTGTGTTTTACCCATGCACAAAGCAATCAAGTGAACCTTGCGATCGAGCTTTCTTGAGCTATGTTAATGTCTGCTTACAGATATGAAACAGATATTAAACCTGCCTTTGCCAACACGTGTGAGAGTGGCTCTGTAAGCGACTGAAACCACTCACTTGTGGCAGCCCCAGCCCCTCCAGGGTGCACAGGGGACCTGTGCAGGACAGGGACAGGGGGCTCACCTGGTGGCTTTCCAGTCATTTTTGATGTTCTCCACACGTGATCTCAGCAGCCACATGGTCTTCAAAACCTCCTTTCCATCTTCATCCACGAAGCACTGACCCGTGAAAACGGTGATGGCGTCTGCAGGGACAGGACAGGAGGTGGAGGGCAGCGTGGCCGAGGTGGCAGGTCAGTGGCTGCCCCAGCACAGGGGACAGTAGACCTCTGCTGTCCCTGGCCTCTGGGGACTGTGGGGATGGGGAAAGCAGGCAGGAGGGCTCAGGGGGCTGTGGGTGTCCCACGGAGATGGGCAGAGAGCGCAGGCTTCAGCCCCTGCTGCATCTCCTGCAGGCTGGGACTGGGAGCTGACAGCAACCAAGGAGCTCCAGGGACAAGGATGAGGGAGCCTCGGGGACACCAGAGGGGAGGGAGAGCAGTGGGGACAGTGCAGGGGAAGGCAGGGAATCAGCAAGGACACTGCAGGGAGGGCAGAAAATCTTCGAGGGCGTAACAGGGAGGGCAGGGGAGGTCCAGGATACCATAAGGAGAGTGGGAAAGAAGTACCTGAAAAGCTCCAGTAGACGGTGAAGCCGAAGGTGGGCTGGCCCTTCTGGTTAGGGCCCTTCTGCATGGCCCCCTGCAGTGGTGACACCTTGATCTCGTTCGTGGTGGCTGTCACAGCCGTGTGGTAGGAGCCAGCAAAGACACCGTTTGCATTCACGGTCGTGATGGTCATGTTGGAGCCCAGATCATTGACCCAGCGCCCAGTCAGGGAGCACTGGAGAGGAGGGAATTCAGCACTGGTGCCACAGCACAGCCTGCAGCCACAGCCCCCTGCCCACCCTGCCCTGTGCATCCCACCCTGACAGTACCTTTTTCACAGAGAGGCCGTGAGCCCCCAGGGCCAGGAAGAGCACGAGGAGGAAGGGAGTTGCTTGCACCATCTCTGCAGCAGGCAGACGGCCGATGTACCTGGGGATGTGCTCCTTGCAGGTCTCTGCTGATGCTCCTGCTCCCTCTCCTTTTTATTGCTGCCACGGCTGTGGGTGGCAGCTCTGGCCAGGGCATTGTGCAATCTGGGTGTTTCCAAATCTGTGGTTCCCAGCCATATGAAGGGGTAATTGCAGCAAACATTCCCAGAAGTGAGGGCTGAAAGTGTCCATCCTTGTTCCCCTGGCACCTTGCAGGCAGGGCCTGGCTCCTGCTGGTCAGTCAATGCTGGGAAATGACCAGCAGGGAAAACCCCTCTCTGGAGCTGTTGTCCATTCTGTCACCCATTTGCCACATCAATTCTGTGCCCAGTTGTTGAGGATCCTTAGCCCTGGTGACCTCAGGACTGGCTGCAGTACACAGCTCACCCTTCTCTTCCTCACCAGGCATGCTCATGCAAACCCACCCACCACGTGGATTCTTTTGGGACCCAGCTTTTTCCCCCCCTCCGTGCCCAGTACTCATGGGTCTACAAAGGTCTGACATGAATATTAGCTGTTGTTTTTACAAACTGGTTTGTGTTGGAACGAAATTATTTAGTTAATGAAAAGCCAGCATTCACTGAATATCTTGGACATTCGATTTTAATGGTGACAAAAGTTGTATTTACACAGGATTCTTAGATACCTCTAAGTACATATTTTTACAATTCCCCTTACGTTATACTTGTTGCTGACCAGGGAGGCTGAAGTGCATGGATTCAGCCCAGAGTTTCTCACCCATTTCTAAACTGTTTTCAAGGCAGTCTCCTAAGTTTTAGTTCCACTGGTCATCATAGCAAAAGCTGATGGAGGCTATTCATCAGAAAATAATCCTTTTTTGTAAGCTGGAGACAAGGCAGCTCTTTGCAACGTCTCAAAAATACTTCTCAGTCTTTGCTTTCTCTTAGATTTCACATTTGAGCCCTGGTTTCTCTCTGGCAGTAAAATTCATTGCAATCCAAGCTGGGGAGCATTGTATTTCTGCTGCTGGCATCTCCACACTCCCGTCTCCTCCCTGCAGGAGCCCTACAGCCCTCTTGCACCCCTGCCTGGAAGAGATTCCTGCCAAGAGAGCTGGCTGCCTGTCGGACATTCCTGCCCCAGTATTCGCTGTCTCAGAAATCAACTGCATAACAAGGTACGTTTTCCCACATAGCTGCTGTTTGTTCTGGCTCTTTCTTGGCAAGCAGGTGCTGCCCGGAGCATTGCCAATGTTTGTAATAACAAATGAGCTCAATCTGGGAAAGTTGCAGGGGGCAGGAGGGGCAGACATTATCCCTTCTCCATCACCCCCTCTCCATCACCCCCTCACTGTCACCCCCTCACCATCACCACGGTTCAGGGAGCTCCTGCAGGAACCCTGTGGATGGAAAACACAAAGCCTCCGTGCTGCTGATGGCAGCCCACGGCTCGTTCACAGCTGAAGGTTTATTTTAGCACCACACAACCAATATTGTTTATTTCTTACATAATCTTTATTTTTCCTGTGCCTAACAATCCCTGTGGCTTATTTTGCAGGTTCAGGGGCCAGCTCAGTGCTCAAGCAGGCAGATTTCTTGACTGGTCTCAGCTGAGTGCTGGGGTGTCTCCATGGGGTTTGTGCCCTCCAAAGATGAGAGAGCAAAGTGGCTTGGAGCTGGCAATTGTCACCGTGACTAAGTTCTGCAATGCCATGCCTGAGCCCTGGCACAGCAGGAAGTGGGGGCAACTGGCAGGCAGGGAAGAAATCCAAAGCAGGAAGCTCTGAAGAAGTTAAAAATCAGCAGGGTTGTGGTTTAAAACCCACATATGTTCAGGACATTATGAAAAATTAGGGTTGGTGAATTGTAGTAAGAAAGGGTTAATGAACAATTTAACTTGCTGCTCAAACTGGGGTTGAGTCAGCCTTGAAAAACAGTAGTACAGGCGAATGTCGATGAAAATCACGTCTGTGACTGAAGACTGTCCTCTCAGCCCTCAGCTACGTCCACGCAGAAGTTGATGAAAGCTGAGCCTATCTGATACGTGATTTATTGAGGTGATACAGCCAAAAGTGGAGGAGAAATCAGAAATATCCCTTTATAGAGACTGAACACCCCAACCTTTGGAAGGCATGTTGCCTGAGGTTAAGGAACAGTGTTGGTGCATCAAAGCAATAACCAGTCCAGCCAGAAGCTGTGCTGGCTTCAGTGCCTGCTCTTGTTCCTTGTCAGCTGGGTTGGGACATCACTGCTATTGTTGGAAGCTGCCAACAGAAGACAAATGGAGGTGGGAACCCCGGGTATGCCTCACTGATGTCCTGGCACCCCTGTCCCACCAGCCTTGCCATGGTGACCCTAAGGGAATGCATCTCCATCCATTTCCATCATCTGTGGGCTCTGTCATGTGAGGATGACACCAGCTGCTTTGGTGGGGGCTGCATGCAGGACAACCTGTCCTTCCTGGATACTGTTATTCCTCTACCCATGTGGTTGCAGGAACGCTCCCCTGGGGAGTGAAGAAAAGGTCATTTGTCACCCACTGACAGCACTGGGCCACCGCAGTGATCCCGTGCCTGCACCAGCTCCCAAGGCAAGTGGGGGAAGAATGCTCACAGCAGGTTAGACAGGCTGCTTCCCACCCCAGCCTAAAGGCTGTTAAGGACTTAGGGAACACTAAGCTCTAAAGTGGACAGAAAGAGCTTATATCCCTTCCTGTGGTGTTCACAGAGATGCCCTGCCCTTCCTATGGTGTTCACAGAGCTCCGCTGCCCTCCCTGGGGCGTCCTTCATGCTCTTTTTTCTGCCTAGCTCTAGCCGAGATCAGGTGAGCTCCCTGTCCCTGCCCTGCACAGGTCCCCTGCGCATCCCCAGAGAGGACGGGGCTGTCCTACCCCATGGGTGTCCCTTGGCAGGAGGCTCAGCCCCTCTGCTATGAAATGGGCCGGGCGGGCGCGGGCGGCAGCGCAGGCAGAGCCCGGGCACAGCGCACGGCCACCGCCATGGGGACCCTGGGCTGCTGCCTGCTGCTCGCCCTGGCCCTGCTCGTGCCCCGGGACGCTGCATCCAGGAAGGTAAGGGCAGCTCTGGAGCAGAGTCTGGCCGTGCTGGGCCGTGCTGCGCTGTCCCGGGTGCAGGGTGGGGGGTGAGGGGCTGCACGCCCTGGCTGTGCCATCCCTGTGGTGCGCTGGGAATGGCCAAGGGGCTGCCTGCTCCTGCTGTGCTTTCTGGTGCTGTGCTGTCCCGGGGTGGGGGGCGAGGGGCTGCACGCCCTGGCTGTGCTGTGCCATGTGGTCTAACAGGCTGTATGCTCTTGTTGTGCCCTGCAGTGCTATCCAATGCCATCCCACACCATCCCACCCCATTCCAATGCCATCCCATGGCTCAGCGTCCATGACCATGGGAGTTGCCAGCTCTGGCTGTGCTGTCTCTGTGGGTACTCTTGGCCACCTACCCCTGGTATAGGGGAGTACCCAGCACTCCCAGATCTCTCCTGCTCTGCCTGGGGAGGAAGAGCTGCTGTCCCAGCTGCTGCTCATGCAACGAGTCCCTGGTGCCCCAAAAAGGGCCATGCTGGCCCCACACATGCAGAACACGTGTCCCACTGCTTAGGGAGGTTGGAGCAGGGGCTGTGACTCAGCAGTGACCAAGACACCCATCAAAACTCCCAGTTCCAAGCCCTGTCTGTCCGGAAACACAACAGGAAGGGCAGTGGACCTCCCTAACCCCCACCCCTCCCTAACCAGGCTGGTGCAACCTTCAAATGCTGCACTGGCATAGAAAGGAGGAAAAGGATGCAAGGTGCCCAGCCCTGGGCAGAAGGGCACTGTGATAAACAGCTATTATAGCATTGGCTTTCACAGGTAGTAAAATGTAAGAAATACTATGTACCAGAACGTGTTAGGAAACGTTATGTGCAAATATGTTAAGAATAACTTTGCTATGCAGGTATTAACTAGTTAACGTTATAACTGGGGTCAAAGTTACAAGATGCTTATATAGCTTGAGTTATAAGATACAAATATAACCTGATTCATAACTTTCTATACCTATATAATCTGAATCATAATGTTCTGTACAATGTAATAGCTAGTACGTGGTTAACCAATTGCTTCATGCTTAAATAAATGGAAACTAGCCAGGTGAATAATCTCAAAAATAGGTAAGTATAGCTATATCAGGAAGCAGCAGGATGTACTAATGAGAAATTGGCAAATGTAAAGTCAATTAGCCACAAAATGGAGAATTTAAACCAGTTAGATCCAGACAGACCAAGGAACACCATAACTGCACATGCTCTGAAGACAAAGTTGAAAAGTTCAGATGCAAGGAAGACCTTGAGCCTTCATTGAGGAAGACTCCCGAAGACCCTCACAATCACATTACGCATGCTCTAAAAAGGCAGACTGGGGGAGGAACTATGCTAATCCCTTCTAAGAAATTGTAAATTTGTTCTTAGAAAAATTATGCATGTGCATTGTGGTTTATTAATATGTACAATGTTAAAGCATATAAACGGAAAGTTTGTGTAGGTGTGCGTGCCTCTGACTATGAGCCATGCACCCAGCGCTGTCATTCTTACTTTAAGTGACCTTTATCCCCTATAGTCCCTTATTAAATGTATGAAACCCCAAAAAGAGGAGTGGGCTTCATTTCTCACAACTCTACGGCAGTGCTCCTAAGTGAGGCCCCTCGAGCTCTCCTGAACCACTGCACGGGGCTGTGCCACCATCTCCCTCCAAGCACATGGGTGGATGGATGTGAACACCCCATAGCAAGTGCAGTATGACTGCTGCCAGCTTGGATCTATAATTAAGTGTCTGCTGTAACTGTGGTAAACCCTCCCAAATCACTTCATAAATTATAAATTAGTCAGTGGTCAAGTGCTGCGAAATCCTTTAGACAGAAACCATTGCGCAGGTCTGAGACTAAGAGTGGAATCAGCCCCACCTAGGATCCATCAGTAGTTTAGACAGCAATGGGTACCTCCCCGAACTTTGTGATTCTTTCAAAGGGTCTCACTTCTCCTTTTCCATCTCCAGCCTCCATGGAAATCATTCTAAATTGATTCTAACCCATTTTTTCCTTTCTATGTTTTACCCGTGCACAAAGCAATCGAGTGAGCCTTGCCATCGAGCTTTGTTAAGTTGCGCTTTTGCAGAGATGTTAAGCCCAGTTCTGCCAGCACCTGTGAGAGTGACTCCTAAGTGACCTAAAACACTCATTTGTGACAGCCCCAACCCTTCCAGGGTGCACAGGGGACCTGTGCAGGGCAGTGATAGAGAGATCACAAGGTGGCATTCCAGTTGTTCCTGAATTTGTCTGTGTGTGATCTCAGCAGCCACATGGTCTTCAAAACCTCCTTTCCATCTTCATCCACGAAGCACTGGCCCGTGAAAACGGTGATGGCGTCTGCAGGGACAGGACAGGAGGTGGAGGGCAGCGTGGCCGAGGTGGCAGGTCAGTGGCTGCCCCAGCACAGGGGACAGTAGACCTCTGCTGTCCCTGGCCTCTGGGGACTGTGGGGATGGGGAAAGCAGGCAGGAGGGCTCAGGGGGCTGTGGGTGTCCCACGGAGATGGGCAGAGAGCGCAGGCTTCAGCCCCTGCTGCATCTCCTGCAGGCTGGGACTGGGAGCTGACAGCAACCAAGGAGCTCCAGGGACAAGGATGAGGGAGCCTCGGGGACACCAGAGGGGAGGGAGAGCAGTGGGGATAGTGCAGGGGAAGGCAGGGAATCAGCAAGGACACTGCAGGGAGGGCAGAAAATCTTCAAGGTCTGGGTACACAACAAGGATGCTAAGAAAGGATGAAGTGCCTGAAAAACTCCGGTGGATGGTGAAGCCAAAAGTGGGCCGACTCAGTGGGTTTGGGAGGTGCGGGGACCCCTGCAGTGGTGATTCCTCAATCTTTTTCGTGGTGTCTGACACAGCCATGTGGTAGATGCCAGTGAGGTCACTGTTTGCATTCACGGTCGTGATGGTCATGTTGGAGCCCAGGTCACTGACCCAGGTCCTGGTCAGGATGCACTGGAGAGAACTCAGCACTGGTGCCTGCAGCCACAGCCCCCTGCCCACCCTGTTCTGTGCATCCCACCCCTGATGGTACATTTTCAGTAGAGAGGCCGTGAGCCCCCAGGGCGAGGAAGAGCATGAAGAGGAAGGGAGTTGCTTGCACCATCTCTGCAGCAGGCAGACAGATGTACCTGGGGATGTGCTCCTTGCAGGTCTCTGCTGATGCTCCTGCTCCCTCTCCTTTTTATTGCTGCCAGGTGGTTGGGTGGTACCCAGGCTGTCGGTGGCAGCCCTGGCCAGGCCATTGTACAGTCTGTGTGTTTCCAACTTGGATTGGAATGCCTGGTAATGAATCTACATGGGAAGAGTGGGATATTTCTTGTCCGCATAACTGGTGTGCATGACAGTCTCCAGATTTTCCTGAAAAAGACAGGAATTCCCGTAACTCCTTGCAGGGGGTTCTATGGCTGCTTATTTTAAACACAGCACTGCTAACACTCCTGTACTTTATACATCACAGTTTTCTACCTGTAATCACAACTAACTCTTTCGTATGACTAAATCTAATATTTTATCCGAATATTTATAACTTCCCCAGAGGTCCCCTGCCCTCCCTGTGATACCTTTAATGCT
Source organism: Lycocorax pyrrhopterus obiensis (assembly GCA_014706295.1). Lineage (NCBI taxonomy): Eukaryota > Metazoa > Chordata > Aves > Passeriformes > Paradisaeidae > Lycocorax > Lycocorax pyrrhopterus. The sequence continues at coordinate 8,700,862 of JACSVZ010000014.1, read as the reverse complement.
CTTCTGGCCTGTTGCCCTGGCCATGTTCCCTTCCACCTCCGTCAGTATACTCCTCAGACTCCATCACTGTCCAGAGGGATCAGGACCCTCCCACCTCATGGCTGTCCCTTGGCAGGAGGCTCAGCCCCCTCTGCTATGAAAGGGGCAGAGCCTGGGCACCACACACGGCCACCACCGCCATGGGGACCCTGGGCTGCTGCTGCTGCTCACCCTGGCCCTGCTCGTGCCCTGGGACGCTGCATCCAGGAAGGTAAGGGCAGCTCTGGAGCAGAGTCTGGCCATGCTGTCCCGGGTGCAGGGTGGGGGGTGAGGGGCTGCACGCTCTGGCTGTGCCATCCCTGTGGTGCGTGTTTTCTCTGTGCCATGCTGTGCTGTCCTGTGCCACCCCAGCACACAGAGTTTGTGCCTGAGGGGCTGCATGTTCTGGGGCTACCATCCTATGCCATGCCATGCCATGTCATGCCATACCATGCCATGGTGCAGTGTCCATGACCAAGGAGGCTGCCAGCTCTGGCTGTGCTGTCCCTGGGGGTACTGCTGATCACCCACCCCTGCCAGAGGGGGTACCCAGTACCTCCAGCTCTGATACCCTGCCCAGACAGTGAGGGGTGCTTTCCCAGCTGGTGCCCACACCACTGGTCCCAGCTGCCAGGCAGAGGGGCTGTGCCATGGGACACACATCCCACTGCTTAGGGAGGATGGAAGTGGGATGGTGCCTCAGCACTGACTGAGCCACCCACACAAGCCCCAGGGTCACCTGCAGGGCCTGTGGAGAAATGAGCTGGGCTCCAATATGACCATCTTGGCCACGAGCACAGCTGGGACCTTCTCGGGCTCCTACCACACCGCGGTGGCAGCCACCAACAAGCAGATCCTGGTGTCACCCTTGCAAGGGGTCCAGCAGCATCCCAGTGCCAAGAGACACCGCACCTTCGGCTTCACCGTGCAGTGGCAGTTCTCAGGTATGGCAGTGCCAGCGATCCCCTGCTCAGGCTGGGAGGGGGGAGCCCCCCAGATGGTGCCCCAAATCCCTCATGGCACCCAGAGGAGCCCTGGCTGTGGGCACAGAACTGGCCCACGCATCTGCTCCTGCCTCGGGATGTGGAAGAGATGTGGGAACATGGGATTGTGGGGTTATCTGTCTGTGAGAGTGTCACAAACAGAATGGGAACTTCAGACAATGTTTATCAAAAAAGCCCTCCCACTGAATCGCAAGGTTCAGAAAGGAGCCCCTTGCATTCTAGAATCCTCCCCAGTGAAGAGTTTGGGCACAGCTGAATCCAAACTTAGCCCTAGACTTTGTCAATGGATTATGTCTAAAGGATAGTACAGGTGTAATAGAAACTTTGTACACAGTACAAAGGACTGAGGATGGCAAATTAGATCTATTTATATAAATTATTTATTATGATAATCAGACAAAAATATCTTAATAAGAATTACTTACTACAGATTAGAAGCTATAACTATTTGTATTGTATGATGCACTATTTCAAAGCAGCATTAATTATATTAAAGCTAGCAAAACCAATTACAAAGAAGAGCCTGAAGTTACTCACCCATATCAGTAATTGTGGGCAAATCTCTTTAGTTCAGCCTCAGGGAGGGGACAAACCTATTTTTCCTCCCTAAAGGGAGGAATCTCCACACACATTCTGGGAAGGCGTGTGTGAGAAGACCCTGCCCTTAGAACTTGGGAGCAGGCTTTTACAGTATAAAGTGACTGACTGTCAGCCAGATGTCAGCAGTGTCAGCTCAGCAGCTTTAGATATGTTATCTATAGTACCACCTTCTGGTTCCTTCATTTGGTTCTTTACCAGTTTTATGACATCTTCACATCACTATCAGGATGTTTAACTTTGGGGACTGACAAGTCAGACTCATTTCAGCATTTTTCAACACCAAAAGCAGCACGACACCCCTTTCTCCATTCACCACTTAGCAAATAGGGAATTTCTCAAGTTGTTTTACTCCCACTCAGGCAGAGCATCCTGCTACAGAAAGAGGACTGGGTTGTCCCTCTCTCCATCCAAGGGATAACAGCAGGGGTGCTGACCATCTATCTGTCCACGGAGATCTGTGTGTCTGGGGACACAAAGGGAAAAGCAGGGGAGCTCCCTCCTTTCTTTCCCTCCCACACCAGGCTGGTACAGCCTTCAAATGCTGCAGTGGCAGAGAAAGAAGGAAAAGGAGGCAAGGTAGCCCTGCGCAGAAAGAGACTCGATTTAGTCAAGGGCCGGCAGCCTTGTGGCTCAGCTGCTCCCCACAGAGGCCTTCTCAGAAGGAATGCTCTTGCCTCTGCTGACTGCAGGGCAGTCCAGGCAGAGCCAGGAGCCAAGAAAGAAGCAGATCGTGCCTGCTGTCACATCTGGGCAAGTGGGTAAGGAGGCACATCCTGCCCCCTTTAGCAAAACTCCACAAGAGCCAGCCACCACTGGGACTTGTCCACTCCCTGCATTCCTAGCCCTCCAGCCCAACCCAAGAAGAAAAATGGGGGCAGAAAGGACTTCCTTTTTTTGGCTTGGCCTGGTGGAAAGAAGACACCAAAGACGAACAAGAGTAGACAGCTGGACACATTTATTAAGAATTGAAGTGATTTATCCCCTTAAATGTGCTCCACTGCCTGCCCCCGGCACCAGCAGGGAGGGGGGCCATGGTACCAGACCAGGACCTGCTTCTTGGGCTCAGATTGTCACCATCCAGGGAGCCGGGTCTCCCTGGGGATTGTATCTGCCACAGGCCGTCCTGGGGCAGAGCCAGTCAGTATGTGCAGTGTCACCCCAGGACAACTACAGCATCCATGGGCCTGAGTGCACCAGTCCAACATCCTCACACACACATTCACCCACACCCTTTTTTTCCCTGCAGGACAGGTCCCCACCTTACCCAGCCCAATGACTGCAGCAGAGAGGTCTCCTGTGTCCCTGGACAAGGTACCAGCTGCAGTTTGGGATGGCTGGGGAACTTGCAGGCTATCAGAGTCCTGAGCGATGGGGAAGGGGAGGCACAGGCTCCAGCAGCAACTCCTTAACCCACCCCACTCTGAGGAGACATCCCTGCACCTCTGGTCCCTCCGTGTGCTCAGCATCAGCAGCTGGAAGCCCCCTGAGGTCAAGGGCATGTAGTGGAGGTAGGGAAGGAAAACAGCAATGTGACTACTAGCACAGACCGGGAGGGGAGGGTCCCTGCCTGCCATCTGCGGCCCCCCCAGCCCGTGGTGCACCCGCTGCCCTGCCCAGTGCCACGAGGCTCAGGGGTGGGTGGGGCCCTGGGGGAGCCCTGCGGGCGCCGGTGCCTGGCCAGCGCGGCGCTCCAGGGCCAGCTGCATGCTCCAGATGCTGAGGGGCCGCATGTAGGCCAGCGAGCGGTACACCTTCTTCTCCCGATAGGCCTCCGGCGTCTGGAAAGCCATGCCCAGCTGTTCCCAAACCGTCCGGTAGCAGCCCTCCGCCGTGCGGAAGCCTTCCTCCACCATGCCCTGCAGCAGAGGAGAGAGGACCATCAGCACACCCACGGAGCACGTGCCGGGGAGTGCGGCAGCAGCGTCCCCACTCACCTCCTGGATCATGGTGGCAGCCAGGGAGTAGACCACGCCGATCCACACCTCGTTGGACTGGACGCTGGAGGTGTCGGGCACACCATCGGGTCTCATGCCGTTCACCGCTCCCATGGTGCCGCCCGCGAAGCCCAGCACATTCTTCTCGAAGATGGTCTTGAGTGCGCTGAGAATGTGACTCTTGGGGAAAACCTGGGTGGACAGAGATGGGCTCGGTGCTCATGTGGACCCCTCAGGCTGGGTCTGGAGCAGGATTAAATTTTCCGTGAGGAAAGGGGCAACACTGCTCGCTGGGTCAATAGCAATGAATTCCCACATCAGGAAAATAACAGGAGGACACGAAAAGGACATTTTTTTTCCCCCAAAAGAGCAAAAAGCCCCAAAAATACTTAGCACAGAGGTGCTGAACCACATTCCACCTTCCTCCTGAGGAGGCTGACAGCTCATCCAACTAGTCCATCTCCAAAAACAGCTTCTCAACCACAGTCACTGGCCAAGCCCCTTCCCCATCTCTTGGGGGTTTGCTTTGGGGGCCTGGCCAACCACACCATCCTCATTTTGTTTATGTTCATCACTTGCAAGAGAAGCAAGAGCCTGAAGGCTTATCAGCATAGCCCAGAGATGTGCCAGACACTTCTTGCCAGTCTGGTGACACTAGAGCCAGGGGAAGCAGAGGCTGGGATGACACCAGGGAGGACCTTTCTGGGAAGGCTGGGCAGTCCAACCAGACAGCTTTGGCAGACTCAAAGCAAAAGCAGCAAATCCCTTCTCTCTATGCTCAAGCCCAGCAGCCCTGCAGACATTTTTACCCAGTGTGGCTCTGGAGGTAAGCCCAGGGGATGCTGTAGGAATCAGTAAAGGGCTGGTGTGCCCTTCTCTAGCAGAAGCTTTTGGGGCACGCTTTCTTCAGGACTGGCTTACAGGCTGCTCTGAGGTGCATTTCTGACTCGTTCACTGCTGCCTCGTGCATGCAGCAAGGCCACCTTAACGAAGTTACCGACAGGAGTGATGCCAGCCAGGCAACAGATCAAAATACATGGAAAAAACCCATGGAATGTCATAGTAACAGAGGATAGGAATTCACCAGTCCCACCTCCAGTGAGCTCAGAGCTCACCAGAGAAGTGCCACCTTCAGCAGCAGCAGTCCGAGGCTGGGCAAAGGAAGGCCAGATTCTGGACTGCACCACGTTTACTTTTTCCTCCCAAAAGGGTATTACTGGAGGAGGGCTGGGCCAGGTCCTGCCTGGAGCTCCAGTCACAGCCCCAACCCCACACTGGGTTAAACACAAGAGGGAACGACCAGGTAAAGTCACCTGAAGCTCCCCTCTGATTTTCCAACAGACAGTGAAGTGGTTTGTCACCCTCCCACAGACAAAGCTACTATTCCCTTCACTCAGCCGAGGCGTTTGCCCGCCCATCTCCACCAGAAAGCTTTGCTCTGATAACTGCCCACGGGGCATAAATAACCCAATAGTTCTCCACTGCCCCCCTCTCTTCCAGGCATTGCAGCACCAGTAGCTGCTCTGGCCATCCCACCAGACACGAGGAGCCTGCAGCCAATTCTTCTCTTGCAACTGAAGAGCAACAGACTCTAGGGCTCGGAATAAGCCATAATTCCCTCTGATATTAATTTTGGCCTTTTTAGGGCAGCAAACAACGTGGAAAGTTTCCTACACTTTTTTCTATCGTTTTTAAACAAATAGCACCTTGTCCAGAGCAAACCCCATTGGGGCCAAAGATAACTGCAGTTATATATCCCTGCTGCATGGCCTCTCTGTGAGAGGGTTTTGGTTTAAGGCGGATTCCACTGTATCCATCCAACAGCCTCCACTGGGATGTGCACACTGGGAGAGCAGGCAGCCCCCACACCAGCCCTAACGTGCACCCCCCAACATGAGCCAGCCCTGCTGCTGCTTCCCTCCTGCCACAGGTCCCATCTCACCCCAACCACACCAGGCAGCCCCTTCTCTTACCGTGAACTCCTCTTGGTCCAGACCACAAGCTCCGAGAAACCACTGCCCAGCACACTGGTCTGACATGATACTGTTGGAGGTGTCACTTCCACTGCTATCATAGTTGTAGTATTTTCCTGGAAAAGGCAGGAAGCAGTTTTAAATCAATAGATTAGGATACTGGCTCATGTGAGCTGTCCCTACACACCACCCTGTGTGGCAGGAGCACAACTGCTTTTTCCACAAGACTCTTCTTCCTTTCCCACACCTGTTCCCTCCTAGACACCTGCTCCTTCCCCTCCACTCCCTTCCTTCCCCCCATCTTGGAGGGACAGTATCACCCTTCCTTCCCCCATTCCCCACAGAGCTCCAGGATCCAAGGAGGAGCCACCCCCTCCCAAGGGACACATGGCCAGCTGAGCGCACTTCCCCACTGCTGAGCACCCACCATTCCAGAGCCTCCTCTCGAACGCCTCCTTGCCCTTGTTCAGGATGTCCAGGTATTTCTGCCGGACCTCCGCATCCCCGAGCACCTCTGCCATCTTGCACATCATGCAGACGGCAGCCAGCCACAGCCCGCCGCAGTAGGCACTGCCGGAGCCAAAGGAGAGAAGCATCAGGAATGTGGGACACCTCAAGGGTTCCACGACAAATGGGATACAAGGGCCCAGCTCTGAGCTGTGTCCCCACCCCACAGCCCCCATCTCCAACCCCACCTGCCTCTCTTTCTCACCTGGCTCCATGCACCACCCACGCGTCGTACGTCTGGTCAGCAAAGCCACCGTTTTCAATGAGCCCATCATTATCCGTGTCAAACTTCAGCTCTGACTCCATCACGGCCTGTGGGAGAGGCAGGAGATGGTCACGCAGCCCTCACATCCTGGAAGCTCCTCTCACTCTGCTTGGGAGCATCCAGCCTCTCAGGAAGTTGCTTGGCTCCAGAGGGAAGTGGGAAAGGGTGATGCCCCACGGGTCTGATCTCCCAGTACCTGGCACACTGGCCACATGTCCCTCAGGTACAGGGAGTCATGTGTCAGGTAGTAGTCACGGTACACCTGCAGCACAAACTTCAGGTTGAGGTCCTTCCAGTCAGCAGTGTCGTGCATCAGGTAGGCATTGACACGCTGCCATGGCTCATCACCTAAACCAGGACAGACCAGATGCAGCAGGGCAGCAAGCAACAAACACCCCTCCTCCTACACAGGAGCAAGGACCCAAGGGTGCTGTGATCAAGCAGCACTGGAATAATGTGTTGTACCCTGTGCCATCTCTAGCGAGAACAGCATTCCTGCTACTTCCCTCCGTCTCCCTTGTACGAGCTCCATGCAGCACAGTCTTCATCACCACCCCACACCACCCAGCTTTCCACTCCCACAAAATACAGAATCACAGAATCATTTAAGTTGGAAAAGACCTCTCAGCACTGCTAAGTTCACCACTGAACCACATCCCTAAGTGCCTCATCTACACTTTTTTTAGATACTCCAGGGATGGCGATACCACAACTTCCAAGGCAGCCTGTTCCAACACTTGACAATAACAGTGTATTTCATGCAGCATACCAATTTCCCACAGCTTGGCACCCTCTCTGCTCCCCCACAGGCCCAACAGATCCCTCACCTGGGTCCCCAATGTCATGTGGCACCACGTTCTTCATCTTCACCTGGGATGTCTGACCACACATCAGGTACTGCCGGGGCTGGACATCCTCATTCACCACAGTGACAGCTGCAGAGGACACAGAGCAAGACACATTAGAAGGGCAGCAGAAACTGCAGCAGAAAGCTCCAAGCATAGGCACGGGCAGGGCCACCAGCATGTCAGGCTGCCGTCCGGGGCTCCAAGATCACAGCCCTCTGCAAAGGGTTGAGAGGACACCAGGCTGCTCCCCATACCGCCCTCAGCAGGGGACATACAACTGTCACCACCTCCCTAGGGCAGGGTTGGGAAGGGACCACAGTGGGCTCAGCCCTTCCGGAGCCCAGCAAAGGGCTGTGCTCCACCCCTGCTTGGGGCACCACCGAGCAGCCACCAAGCCCAGCCAGAGCACCAGGGTGTGCAAACAGCTCTGTGTGTCTGCTCTGCAAGGGGCAAGGACAGAGCTGGGAAGACCAAGGGCTCCCCCCAGGGCAGGCTGAGCCAGCTGTGCACCCCCAGCATGGCAAGAAGGCACCCACAGTGCTGGGCACAGAGATGCTCAGCAGCAACATTCCAGGGCTGCATATTCTGGGCACAGCAGAGCAGCTGGAGGAGGATGCTGGATCCACGGCACACATCTCTACAGGAGCTGCTGTCCCAAATCCTCCGTCTCTTCCCGAAGTGAAGCCCTGAGCATGCACCAAGGCAGGGCCTCTGGGGACACTCACCGATGTCATACTGCAGGCTGATCTGCAGCTTGGGCCACAGCATGACAAGAGCGAAGGAGGCGTAGAAATGGACATCGTAGGTGTTGTACATCCGGTACTCCTGGCCTGGCAGGACAGGGCAGATGGTGAGGGACGGGAGACTGCCACAGGGAGGGGAGAAGGGGGGCAGGTCCTCCCTCCACATGGCCCAGGACAGCGGGATCTTTCCCAGCACAGGCAGGGGCTTCCATTCAAAGTGGGTTTTATTCTCTACGTAAGAGTCTGGAGAACACTTCATGCCATATCCTACAGGGCTGCAAAGGGTTTTCCTGGGAATAGCACTGCTCCCTACACACTGGAGTGTGAAAAACATCCCCATGGCAGGTTAAAAGCAATTGGCTACAGTAACGGGAGGGGGTGAGTTAGGAGAATCCCTCACATCCCTGTGAGTTACCTTCCAAATAAGCAAACCTTCCGTACTCCTGCAGGACAGGGAGGAGGTGGGACAGTCCAGCCCCCGCCGGCCCCTGCAGGTCCTCGGCACAGCAATCCGGGGGCACCTCCATCCAGATGGTTCCCCCATCCGTCATGAAGTAGAGCTCATTGAAGAGGGCCGACTTGTACCAGGAAGGCAGCTGGCTGCGGGGAAGAGCGAAGCTCACCCTCAGTGGCTGAGGTGGTCATGCTGCTATGACAGCCAGCCCCAGGAGGCCACTGGGAAAGTGCCCTCATCGGCCCTACCTGTTCTCCAGGATGGGATTCTGCCACGCTTCGATCTTCCTCTCCCACTCCTCGTAGTGTGTCAGGGCGTAATGGGACAGGGCAGGAGCAGCATCGCCTCCGCTGCCAAAAAACCGTGTGTACCGCCTGCCAAGTGAGGGTTTGGTGAGCACCCCGTGGGCTCCACCTGAGAAACCCACATGGACACTACAGAGGGACACTGGACTACAGTGAACAGCAGAAGAACTCAACTGCTACTGCAGGGGCATTGGGGAGCACGGGTTGGACACAGGGTCCCCTCCCTGAGCTGGCAGGACCACAGCCACAGGGAGTGGGTGGCAAAAGGTCCCCACATTGTACAGAAATCAGGAAGGAGGGAAAAGGGGGCTTTGGGGGGCTTGAGCCAAACACCACTAGAGACAACCCACCTACCTGAGGTGCAGCTTCTCCTTGGAGCCAAAGTGAACACAGGGCATGTCCCAAACCAGGGCCAACTCCAGTGTCCTGTGCCCATGGGCAGGCACCCTGCAGCTGGCACACACTGCTGCTGCTGTCACCTCCCCCTTCTCTGTTGGGCTGCTTTTACCTGCCAGGAAAAATTAAGATATTCTTAAGCAATCAAGGAAGACCAAAGAGAGGGTAACTGAAGTTCACACACACCTTGAGGGAGATGAGACTGTTTGGGCATACCAAAGCCCCTATACAACCTCGAAGGTACAGCCCCGGGGCTTTAAGGGATGATGCTGCCGAAGGAAAAAAATACCTTCCATGGGAGGAGTGGTTAAAAGGATTCAGTCATCCAAGAACAGGAACAAATCAGGCAGGAAAAGGCACCAGGCATGAATGGAAGCTACAGAGGATCCCATGACTCTGTATCTGCGCTGCACTCAGAGACACTGTGACTTTCTAGGGACAGTCATTGTTTCCAGCTTTTTGCACGGTGCTTGAGCCATGCTGGTATTTAAGAAAAGCCCTGAGGTGGCTGGATAATTATATGCTGGTTCTGACATGTGTACAAGGTAAACTCATTAGAGCAACATAAGCACAGATCCTGACTATGATAATGTCTGGCATGCATGAAGGAAAACCACATCCCAATAGCCTGGAGAGCTCTGAGTGCATCTGGGCAGGAAGCTTATTTTTCTGGAAAAAATTATGTATTAAACACTTCATTTACATAATTTAAGCCTCAAGAAATCTTGCAAAGATCCCAGAACTCTGAACCCAGAGTCAGCATCACTAGCTTGTCAGCAGCATCCTTGTTTAAAAACTGACAGACATTAGGGAAAGGGTCACCTTTTATGGCAATAGGAGGTGACCAGCAAAGGCCAGAGACACCACCCTGCTTCAAGGCTCCTCCCAAGGGAGTGAGCAGAGACCTGAGGACGGATGCAGAATTATCAAAGGAATAGCAGAGACCTTCAGAGAACAGGTACAGTAGACAGAGGACAGTAAGTGATGGCAGCACTAAACCCCCAGCACTGTTAAATGCTGGCTGGAACAAATCTGATGGAATACAGCTCGTTCATCTGGCAACAGGAACTGAGGGAAGGTGGCTGGGCAGTACACTGGCTCCCTAGCAGAAACCTAAATTCAGTGTGCAAGCACACACAGACTAATGAGATACCGGCACATGTAACCAATACCCAAGAACAGCCCCAAAGTGGTATGAATATCCTCTGGAGAACCACAGAAAGGATGCGCAACAGGAAGTTTGGATACAGCTTAAAGTTGGGAACAAGCCTAAGCATCCTGGACAGCTTTTTACCAACCAAGGAAGCTGGAGGAAGGGAGCTCTGCCCTGGCTTGGGTGCCCAGAACCAGTGTTGGCCACCCTTTCCCCCTGCTCCCCCTCCACCCATCCCACAGAGGATGGAGGGACTCACCGGTGGGTGAATCCAGCCTGCCATCCTGCAGGAGGTCCTGCCACACCTCTCTACCCAATCCTGCGGGATTGAATGCCGTGACATGGGTGACTCCTGTGCCAGCCTGGGGAAGGGAAGAGCATCATCAGGGGCTGCTACTTTGGAGGAGAAGATTAATGCTCTCCGCTCCCCAACACCACCACCAGGACATCACACTCACTTCCCATGTGCTGCCCAGCAACTCTAACCCCAAACTTGTAGCCCCTGCAAGCTTCACCCTCAGCTGCTCTCCTGATACTCACCCCCAAAGAGGGTGCCCTGAGGGAAGTCATTTCCCCACTCCTGGGATCGGGAAAGCACTGAGAACTGGTGCCAACCCCAAACCCATTGCACACTCATCTTTTACCAGCTGCTGCAAGCGGCTCCCCCACATCCAGCAGAGCTGCACAACCTCCCCAGCAGCAGCCACAGCACCAGGGCCAGCCCTTTACCTTCTCTCGGGCAGAGATGGCCAGGGTGAAGGGGTTCACAGCCAGGCAGTGGTGCAGCAGGACTCCAGCAACCCGCTCGCCATCCTTCTGGAAGGTGAAGGGCTCATTCCAGTGCCCGCCGCTCCTGTCCTCCTTCACTCCCATGCCATTCTGCAGGCTGAACATGATGGACACTTCCACGTCCTCATCCCTCCCGTTCTCCACCTCCCAGATGAACACTCCCACTGGCAGGCTGGAGTCCTGGCAGAGACACAGAATGCTGTCTACAGGGGTGCTGCTCCACAGGCAGCTGCTCCACCATCATTTCCCCCACTGCTGGGGACACGACGCAGGATGCAGAAGGAGCAACAGCACCAGGAATAATAACTTGGTCTTGTTGCCAAGCTGAGGAGCAGCAGCAGAAGCACAGGAATTTGGGAGGCAGGCAAGGCAAAATTCAGAAAAGAAGCCCTGGGCTAGCAAACACCACACCGGGCAGCAGAGAGACGGAAAGCAGCGTTTAAGGCTCAGCCGGGTGTCTCATCACTCATCTGCTGGGCAGGTTGATACAGGCTCACGTGCTGCGCTGGGGTAAGAGGAAGGTCAGACCTGTCAGCAGCGCAGCTGCCACCCTCGCCTGGGGCTGGTAGCCAGCACGGGCAGTGCAGCAGCTGAGCCATCCCTTGCTGCAATGCATGGCTGCGGGAGTTCCCCTGCCTGGGACCATCGCTGAGTGCAGGCACAGGGAAATGTTGGGAAAGCCCGGCTAATGAGCAGCTCTGCCCTCGGGAATGCTGTCACCTCCTTACCTTATAGTCATGGGGGATGACAGGAGAGAGCTGTCGGCAAGTGAGCACCACGTTCTGCCCCGGCAGCTCGTAGACCAGCCAGGCACGGGGGTACAGGGCATGGTAAAAGGCGTAGTGGCCGCAGTAGCCCCAGTTCCAGCCCTGCAGGGTGCTGGGCCTCTCCACAGACAAGACCTGCTGGTAAATCGTCTGCCCCTTGCACCGCAGGCACACCGTGAACTGTGGAGGAGAGGAGCAGGGGATGAGATGAGCCCCACAGCAGATGTCCAAAGTGCCCAGGCTGCTGCAGTGACACTCACTCCCCTCACAGACCCTACCTGATTGGCGATAACCGTTCCGTAGTGGTAAAGGCCAGGGTTCAGCTGCCAGCGGCAGAACTCGCCCCGCCAGCCACGGGTGATGGTGCCTCCCCCGATCCCACCGAGCGGACACCCTGGCAAAGACACCAAAAGTTAGCACCCCCATTCCTCCCCCTGGTGGGATCTGGCTCAAGAACTCTCCCCACGCATCTCTGCAGGCAAGGGCCATTCAGCATCACGCACACCACGAAAGCCCCTTGACTCACTCGTTCCATCTAGCACCCTGATGGCCCCATGTGAATCTCCACCCACCCCAGTGCCCAAAGTGGAGGCTGACCATAGATCTGCTGCAGCGGAACAGCACACAAGAGGTCAATGAAGGCAGATTTCTTCTCTATGCGGGTCTTCTTGACCCACCACCTGAAGTATCTGCAAGGGAAAGAGAAGCATTAAAGAAGACAGAAGCAGGTAACACCATCCCTTCAGTGTCACTGGGCAGGATGAGCACAGGCTGAGCTTTCTCTCCTTGTAGAGATGTACAACAGGAACCTGTGTCCCCGTGCCCATGGCACAAGGGGTGACAGCCTCTATCATCCATCTGGAGCACGTATCGGTCAGCAAGCACAAGCAGGCAGAGTCCAGGCAGCTCAGGACTGACTGCAAGGGCAACTCAAGAGCAGGACTTCCAGCTCATGCAGGACAGGAGGCTTTCCTAGACATCCACGGAGAAGTGGGAATGCACACAAGGACTACCACCACCCCCATGCCTGGTACACAATGCCCTGCTAAGGAAGGTCTGAAAGCAGAGGTGCAAGCCCAGAGAAGCCACACACTGCCCCAGGGACACAAGCTTTGCTCTTCTACCTCCATGTCCCCACTGCCATACACTGCCACATCCCTGTGCCACATCCTCAGGGGCAGATGGCACAGGGCAGCCCTTCCTTGGAAGTGGGGATGGTCACTGTCTGCAGCCAGCAGGATCCTGGGGACTTGCCTCCAGCCACACACCAGCTGCGCAGACCAGCACTGCCCATCAGATAATTTCTCACCCAAAGGTCTGGGAATCGAGACACCCAAATAGGGGCACACCTGCGGCTGGGTGTGCCAGCACCACTCCAGGCAAGAGGAGCAGGGCTGGGCTCCAAGTCAGTGCTTGTGAAGTCCTGGCTTTGGCTAATAAACTGCCCCAAGTTAAGCCTTCTATACAGAGACAATTAGCACATGGAAACCAGCTACCAGACCAGAAGCTGCTGAACCTTGCCCAGCAAACAGTCAGGCAACACCCAGCCGGCAGCTCCATGGCCCTGGGTGCCAGGCGGGGAGTGGGGACATGGGAGCTCCCACAGAGGGCAATGTCCCTGAGCTACCTGCAGACACCCACGCCATACTGCCGAGCACAAAACCACCCCAACCAGGAGCACACAGCCTGTCCTGCCCCTGGTTGCACAGGATGCAGAGCACAGGCAATGGGCAATGAGCAATAATCCCCTGGGACGTGTACACCCAGGAGGAAGCAGGAAAGGCTCTTCCATGACACCTCTACTACTACACTTCCCCAGCAGAAACAACCCACACTTGACTTTTTGGCTGCTCACTGGGCATTCACCTTTATCCACCAACATCTAAGGTCCCCAAATCCCTCTAAGGGTGAGATTTTCTGGGTTGCAGTCTTACAGGATTTAATTGCAGCCTGCTCTCCACTCCTACGGACCCAGCTTTTGTGTTTGGCTGTCTGTGGATGTTTTGCTCACAGAGGTTCAGGGCATGACGAGAACCAGCCTGTCCTGCATGACTGCCCTGAACCAGGGCCTGCCACTATCTTCCAGCTACATCTGCTGCAACTGCTCTTCTCCAGCCAGGACACCCTGGCCTCACCCTGCCAAGGCGAGGTTTTGGCAGTGCTCTCTCTCTCTCTCAAGGAAATGATTATTATTCTTTTTCAACCCAGCGCCAGGGAACCAACCCAGCTTCTTCCCCAGCAGGCTTCTGGCAACAGGAAATAAGGTGTCCAGGCAGAGTGGCTGCAGCACAGCCTAGCGGGGCATCCTGGCTCCTTGCAAAAGAGGCAGGAGATCTATTTCAAAAAGCAGTTTTTCCAGGAGCACACAGTAGAAAAAAATTGAGATTTATTTCCACTGCCAGAGTCATTTTACCATCTCAATAGCAAACTCTTCTCCCGCCAGCTTCTCCCAAAATTGTGCAAGCCAAGAAGAAAAGCCCAGTGGTCGATGCCCAATTGCTGGCTATTAACAGCTCTGCCAGGGCTACAGAACAACCAGGAAAAAGTCTTTGTGTTCTGTAGCATCAAAAGCCCTGCCAGGGCTGGAGGGCATTTCTTTCCCTTCAAACGGCAGTGGAATTAAAACCCATCTGAACATCACCCAGCTGATCTGGATCCATGCCGTGACCCCTCTCAGGACACAAGCCACCTCTGCGGAAACCTACCTGCACCTCTTCTCCTGCCTCACCAGCCCCAGCTGAATCCTCTGTACAACCTGTCCTTCCAGACGTGCACATGCCCCACAGTCACCTCAATGAGCCCCGATCAACAAAAAATCCTGCCCCAGGACTGTCAACATCCCCAGCCATGTCACCTGCATCAAGGGCTGGTGCTGCAGAAGAAGGCACCCATCATTATGTTTAATTCAACACAATGTCAACCCAGGATGCGGTGGCTCCTCTGCCGGTCCTGGACCTCCTGAGCCAAAGACGTGCAGTGACTCCAAGGCACTCCCAGTGGCTACAAGCACCTGCACCAGGTGACTTTGCACTTGATGCATCAAGCCATGCCAAGTTTTGAGAGCATCCCTGGCACAGGGGCCACTCACCATGGGTCATTCAGGAAAGGGCAGGCCGGTCTGCAGGGCTTCACAGATCCCTGCACCATGACACAGAACTGTGCTCCAGGCTCCTCTCGCAGCACTAGCACCCAGGTTTCCATGAGCTGGCTGCCTCAGCCAGGCAGACACCGAGGTGCCCACCAATGCCTGGAGCATTGCAGCCTGCCATACATCCCCACATCCCTGAATGGGCTGCCCTTTGTCAGCCAACGGTGTTGGCCTTGAGTTTTAAGTCAAACCCACACAGGTATTTCTCGTCACCCCAGCACTTTGTCTCCTCTGCTCTTGAAGCTGGAATCTCCTTGCAAGGAAGCTCTTGCCCTTGCAAAAGTATTTTGAGATGACAACCAAATTATCTCCTAAACTTGAACAGGAGAAGAGACAGCAGTTTGACTTGGAGCTTCTTGCTTTCAAAGATCTTCTCTAGGACTGATACAAGCCACTTCCAGACTTCAATGAGAACAAGGCCAGGACTGCTTCTCCTCCCTGCTCACCCCACCAGAACTTCACGCTTTCCCACATGCTCAGCTCATGCCAGCCTGCCGCGGCGGCTTTTCCAGCAGCCTTTATTTATCTCCAGTGCATGACCCACACTCTCCTTTCCCTGATGTCCAGGCTTGCGCCAGGGTGTCTCAGGTCAGACCAGCATGCCGTGCACCCCAAAGCAATCCAGTATTTGCCCTTTCATCCAGCTTTGCAGGAACCAGCTTGGCAAGCTGCAGCCTCCAAGAACACCAGCAGAAAATGGAGGCAGGAGACATAAATCCAGCACAAGGCAATAAGCGATGCCGTCGCTGGTCCCACAAACACTGCCAGCGCTCGGACTCCCGCTTCAAAGGTTAAAACAACACCCTCGCTTTCCAGGCGTGTTCTCCATCGTTACTTCCAGCTCACCCCAACGCAAACCGGGAGAGGTGCCCCATTCCCAAACCTGCCACAGCACACAGCGTTCCAAACCCCTCCCAGCTGGCCCCAGTCTAACCTCCAGCTGCCAGCACTGGGGACGATGCGGCAGCGATGAGCCCTGGGGGTGGGAGATGGGGGTCCCCATCCCCAAGCGATGCCCCCAGTCCTCCCAGCTCCCCCCGTTTTGGCCAGCCCGAGCGCCGGGTGCTGCCCCTTAGCACCAGTGCTCCCAGTGCCGGCGCCAGGAAGGCTGGAGGGTGCCGGCGGCTCCGGGCGGCAGGAGGGCGGCTCCCGCCAGCCCGGGGCCTTCCGTGATCCGCCGGACTCCGTCCTCCGTGCACCGGGACACAGCCGGTACCTCCCCGGGGCGAGCCCCCCGCGGCACCGAGCGGCTCCAGCGCGACGCTGTGTCCCCCGCGGGACGCCCTCCCTCACCCCGCTGTGTTCCCGGCCCCCTCCATCCCCCGCCGTACCGCAAGCCGAGGCCGACGTGCCGCAGGACGTCGCGGAGCGGCACGTCCCCGGCGCCGTAGGGCTGCCGCAGCTCCTCGAAGCTGTGTGCCAGGCAGACGCGCCAGCCGTCCGCCGCCACGCCGCGGCCTCGCGCTGCCCCCTCGTAGCGCCGCATCAGCGGCCCCTCCGCCGCCTCCGCCGCCGCCATCACCGCCCCCCGCCCTGTGCGCGCCTTCTTCTTCACCGCCCCGCCCGCGCCCCGCCCGCGCCCCGCCCGCGCCCCGCCCGCGCCCCGCCCGCGCCCCGCCCGCGCCCCCGGGGCACGGCGGAAACACGGACCCGCCCCGCCGCCGGTCCCCGGGGGCGCCCGGCCGAGCGCGGCCGAGCGCCGCCGAGTCGATTCCGAGAGTAGCCGAGCGCTGAGCGAACGCTGCTAAGGGGCGTGCGAGAGTTGCCGAGCGCTGCCCGATAGTTGCCGGGAGCTGCCCGTGAGCCGGCCGATGGTGCCCGAATCTGCCCGAGAGTTGCCGAGTGTAACCCGAGCCTTGCCGAGCGTTCCCGAGCCTTGCCGAACTCTGCCCGAGCCTTGCCGAACTCTGCCCGACCGCTGCCGAACTCTGCCCGACCGCTGCCGATCCCCGCCGAGCGGCTGAGGGGAGCCGGGCCTGCTGCGGTGGCGGGCGGCGAGCGCGGCCTGTGCGGGTGGTGAGTGGGCCTGAGGCAGGAGCTGCGGAAGGTTTGTGGCCTTGTGTCCCTGATCTCTCGGGTAGAGCTATCCGTGTGCGTGTCTGTACTCGGGACCGCAGGGTTGGGGGTGTCAGGGCTGTCCTTTCTCACGCTCGCGGTGTGTCCTGACCCCCCCTTACCTGTATGGACTTGAGGGAAGGATGTATGTGCATGTAAGGACAGGGCTGTTCGTGTTTCCCCCCGACACCTCCTGTGTGTGTATGTGTCTGTGTCCCCATTCCCCCTCAGTTACATTGCCCAGCCCTCTTCCCATGTCGCTGTAACAGCTTAAGGGGGAATGGCTTTAAACTGAAAGAGACTACGTTTAGATTGAATATTAAGAAGAAATTCTTTACTGTGAGGATGGTGAGGCACTGGCACAGGTTGCCCAGAGAAGTTGTGGTTGCTTCATCCCTGGAAATGTTCAGTGCCAGGCTGGATGGGGCCCTGAGCAATCTCATCTGGTGGGAGGTGTCCCTGCCCATGGCAGGGAAGTTGGAACAAGATGATCTTTAAGGATTCCTTGAATGCGTGATTCTGTGATAACATGCCCACTGTTGGCTTTTTTTGGCAGGTGTGCAGCAGGACTGTCCAAGCCATGATTGAAGTGTTGGCCAAGCTGGGCCGTGGGCCCGTGTTCCTGGCAGGGGAGGTGCTGGAGTGTGTGATCACCTTCACCAACCCATTGTCGGCCTCATCGACCTCCGCCAGCAGGTACAGGGCCTGTGCCAGTCCATGCACAGAGCCTCCAAATGTTGTAGCTGCCTGGGTCCCTCCAGAGGGAACAGCCCTCCCTCTTCCCCCTCTCCCTCTGGAGCAGTAGTCATGGCTGCGTTGTGGGGCAATGGTGCCAGCTCAGCACCCTGTGACTTCCCTACTCGAGGCACTCCCTTAGGGGGGCCTTGCACCATCTCAATTTTGGGGGTGAAGCAGAGGTAATTATGCTGGTTTTGTGCCCCCAAGAAGTAGACAAGGAAGGAAGTATGCAGCTAGAGATTCTCTGTACCTCAGGTGAGCCCTCAGTGACAGTGACTGGCAGAAAATGAAGCCTAACTGGCTGTCAAAGTGGGATATCTGGTCACACCAGGGTGACAGTCCCACAGAGCAACATCCAGGCAGCGTCATTATTTCCTGCATTTGTGGATGTAGCTCTCTTCTGTCCAGCAGTGCTGGATAGATCGATGTGATCCCTGCCTCCAGAGATGGCAGACAAAGGGGCAAGTACTGCCCGGGGTCTGAAAGGGGCACCTTCTGCGGCCGCGTTTTCTGTAGCCCAGCCTTTGAGCACTGCATCTCCCTTTATCCGTGCTGAGGAAATGTGAGAAGATGGGATCTTCCCATATTGGCTCACAGGGGGTGACTCCATGTCATAAGCAATCACCCAAAGCCTTCATGTCCGCTGAGTGTGTGGCCTTGTCTGATTCTTTAGGGAGTGGAGAGTGCTTTCTCATCTTGAGCCCTTCCCGGGAAATGTCTGTTTCCAGCCCTGTCAGGTTCAGCATGTTTTCATCACCAGTATGACATTCACATGTGATTGTTTTGGTGGGCCCACTCGCAGTAACTGCAGTCTCAGCAGCAGAGGGCTTCTGTATTTATTGCCTTCCTTAACTTTCCATCTTTTCTTCCTGTTTCTTCTTGTCTGCTGAGTTCAGGTTTCAAATTCAGCTGTGGCATAAGCATCCAGCTTCCCAAAGTTTCGTCCTGTGTGATGACAAGAGCTGTTTTGCCTGCTTCTGAAACATATGGGACTTCAAGGGTACCAGGTGGCATGGTTTGGAGGGGGTTGCAGTGCATTTATGAGACCTTCATTTGGGAACTTCAAGAGTCTTGTGGTCTGCAGAAGACTGCCTCTTGGAAAAGTTCTTGAAATAATAAGAAAAACCCCAGGTGATCAATCTGATGAGACCTGGCCAAGTCATACGAGTGGCAGCAGCAAATAGACTGGTGGTTTGGAAAATGAAGCCATGGGTTGCATAAAGGCAGGAGCCAGATCAAAGCACAATGATTGCAACAGGCAGATAGACCTGTCAGAGACTGGAAGGTTTTGGAGCTGACAGATGGAGGGACAGAGAGGCCTCATATTGAGCACAGGGACAGAACCGAAAGAAAGGCAGGAAATTAATTTGGTGGTGGAGTATGAGAAACAAATCTCTTCTACCTGGAGGCTGCATGGAGCGTGTCCTGTGTAGGCTACAGGAGCTGTGGGGGAAGGTGAGACTGGAGGGAAGTGACCTCAGCACCAGTGCAGGATCCTCCACTGCTGAACAAGCACCAGCTGAACAAGCCGGCTCTGCTGGCAGGAAGGAACATGCAAATTTTGTTTGGACATCTGGTTAGAAAAAATGAAAACAATCCAGTGAGATGTTGTAGAGCAATACTGAAAAAGAAAGAAAAAAATACTCAAATATGGCATTTGAAGGTACTGTAATCACTCCAAGCTTATATAAAATTAGCAAACATTGCCTCAAGCAAGACCAGTTCTCTGTTTCCAAACAGCAGACACCTTACAACAAAAAAAACATATGGCAGCCCTGATGGAAAAGCCATGCTGGTATTTTTGAAAATGCAGAATTACAAGTGTGGGGCTCAAAGCAACTGGGTATAGTAACTGAGGTGTGTTTGGGTAAGGGCAGCCAGCACATGCAAAAGATCTAATAGTGCATCATTAGTCAGCTGACACAAATGCAGCACGCCTTTTTCTCTGGTTCATCTAGACCTTTAACTGCTCTGATGTGTCACATGGGACACCCGTGTACCACAAAAAATCCGTCTGCCACCTAGAGCTCTGGTGTTAGTGCTTACTAATCAGATCATGATGTTAGAAAACACCAGAGGAGCTATTCAGTGGCTAAACTATAGAGACCTCTGTTGAAATAGAGGAGTGATTTGGAAACTGGAAGGTGTCAGTAGTACCATGGGAAATGCCCTATGGAATGGTTGAGGTCACAGCAGAGTCCAAAACATGAGACTGTTTTTTGTGCTGGTTGTGTGGCCCTGCGTTAATTCCTGTGGCTGTACAGAGAAGGGTCAAAATGACACCTTTGCCTCCTGTATTGCTGTCAGCAAACCCCTTGCATAAGGAGAAATGAATAGGTCCTAATGAAAGACCCAGAAGCATCTTCTTTGGTCTGGCACAAACAGCAGCTGATGTTCTTGATGGGGATGGTGCTCTGGGGGCGGAGGAAGCATGTCTGTGCCTACCTGCCCCAAGGAGTGTTGAGCGTGGGGCATCTCCGTGCTGTGGGCAGAGGCAGCTGAACCCAGGTTGCAGTAATTTGTTGGTTTAGAATTTGCCCACTTCCCTAATGGTTGTGTTGTTACCAGAGTGCTGTTCTGTGTGTCACCACTGGCTTGAGATTTAGCTCGTCTTGGCTGAGATTCCTCTGCCAGGGCCCACATGCAGCAGCTCAAGGTGTTGCCTCAAGACTGCTGCGAGTGGCCAGTCCCAAGCTGTTGATGATGAGAAAGATGAAGAAATGAGTAAGGCTTTGAACTGGATCTTGGAACACTTAATCTCAGCATGTTTGCTGAAAGATCCCTGTGAAGTTTTGCACAGGCCTCCTTGTCCCCGTGGAACAGGACAGGGGCTGCTGACCTCCGCTGCCTGTTGTCTTCTGCCATGAGTGTACAGCAGGTTTCTTGGGGCAGATGTGTTTTCTTGTGTCGTGTCAGTGCTGTGCCTATGCTGTTGTGGCTCAGGCTGCAATTATTGATGCTTAAAAAGAGTCCTTGGGCCACAGAGCCAGGCCTTGGGTGAAGCTGCTGTCAGCAGCTGGGATGGAAGTGGCTTTGAGTCAGCACGCCAGCATGAGCTTAGTCCCAAGGCTTGTTTGGAGGGGGACTGTGAGAGTGGCTTCAGTGACAGTGAAGCAAGGCCTTCTTTCTTCCAGTCCTGCATAGAGCTGAGCACACAGAGTTGCTCTTCTCCCAGTTCCTGCCCGCTGTAATTCAGGTTTGAAGCACAGATATGAGTGTTGCTCTTTGCTTTCAGTGAGATGCTGGCATGGGCCAGTGCCCAGATCCACTGCCAGTTTCACGCCAGCGAGAACCGGGTGGCACTCCCTCCCTCTGATGGCAGCAAGCACGATGTGCAGGCAGAGAATGAGACCGTCTTTGTCCCCAACAGAGGTGAGTGCCACTCCTGCCCGTCATCTGGGTAGGGACAGTGAGAGCATGGTGGGCAGGAGTCAAGCAGACCATAATGTGTATGTCTTGATGGCAGCACGCATAGAAGTGAGTGGGAGGTCTGTGTTGCTTTCCTTGTGTCATTCCCTGGTGATGGATGTTGTGGGACCTTGTTAATACTGAAATCACAGTGACACTAGTTTGTATTGAAACACAGCAGTTTTTTGTCTAGCTGCGGTGGGAACGTCTCATGAAATGACCAGGGCAAGAGATGTTTTGTCCTTGGCTCTCTTCTCCCTGTTGCTCCCCATGAGGATGAAGCTCGACTGACCTGGGCACAGCCTGAGGCTGGGCAGCATTCATGTGTTTCTTATTCTCTTCCAGGAGAGCGGGGTCAGTGTATCCTGTCCACCCCACCAAAGATTCTCTTCTGTGACTTGCGACTGGATCCTGGGGAGTCAAAGTCCTGTGAGTCCTGTCTTGTCTTCCCCTACTCACAGAGCTCATCTCTGGGGAGCTCTGCTTTCAAAACTGGCTTTGCAGACCTGAGTGCTGCAAGTGTGAGACCCCAGTGCTCGCAAAAAGTGAGGTGCTTTGGTTGGAGCGTGAGTGCTAAAGAGCTGCTGCATCATCCAGAGTCTGTTCTCTGCTGCGTTAGGGCTGTGTACTGCAACGTGTCCCTCAGTCCTGCCCCTGGCCTGCAACCTTTGCTACAGATCCACGGTGTAGCTGCAAGGCATAAAACTTTTGAAATACCTGGTTGCTATAGAAGGAATGGCTACACACACCTGCATTTCATTACCTTTATTTCTTCAGCCACACTGGAGTATTTTGGAATTTAGGCTGGTGTCCTCAAGAGGTTTGTGCTTCCTCTTCGGGTTGTGGCTGTCCTGGAGATAACAGTCTTCTGGATGTTCTAGTTTTCCTGCTGTGAAAGTGAGCACTCCTCATCCTCTCTGCTCAAAGCTCTCCATGTCTCAGTAGATAGCTGTGGAAACAGCTGAGTATGCGCTGTTGTCTCTTGGTTGGTGTCTGTGTGACCCAGCCTGTTCAGGTTATGTCGGATCTCCTTTGCGTTCCAGTGGCCTGTGTTCTAGCAGCAGTGATGTTAGGCCTTGCAGGCTGTACATGAAGAGCTCTGTTAGGTTGTCCCAGGGATCTGCTGGGAATGGTTGATGGAGACCCCTTACGCTGTAGAGCACAGGGACTGGAGACACAGTGCCTATGGTGGGGTGGGCTCTGCTGGATCACTGAGCTCACCAGAGCTGAGAGCAGAGCTGCAAGTAAGACCAAGCAGCCGTGGGGTTGTGACATGCTGGTTTTGAAGCTAGTGTTTCCTGCCTTTCTGGCCTTGGAGGGGCCTGACTGGAGGGAAAGGTGGACCTGGTGAAACCTGGCTGGCTTGGCTTGGTGGTTAGTGGGGTGGGGCAGTGCCATCTGGGGGCTGTGCCCCTAAACTGCAGAGCCTGTTGTCTGAAGACATTTGGTTATTCATTTATTGTTCTACAGCAGCATATTGGGGAAAGGAGCTGGCCATGCCAGCAGGAAGGAGGAGGAGGCAGAAATCTCAGCTGGCCTGAGGCTCACCTGGATTCTCCTGTGTTCCTTGCTGCTTGCAGGTTGGGAGCTGGAGCATCCATTCCTTGGGAGCAGAGGGAAGTCCCTTTTCCTGGCTCATTTTTCGCAGGTTGGGCAGTTTCTGGGATAGCAGATCAGTGACGACAGCCCATGTTCCAGGTGGCTGGGATGGATTGAGGGATTGACTGTGCAGCAGTGGCTTAACAGGCAGAAGCTGTTCAGCCCCCAGCTAAGCTAGGGATTGTCTGTCCTTCCCGATGACGTTGTGATGTGTGTGTTTCCTCTCTGCCTCTGGGTGGCACTGGCACAAGCAGCCTGCATCTGCCTGGTGCTTGGATGCAGTTCGTCAGGAAGGACCCAAACTCTTGTATTCTTTGAGGTTCCTTGGCTGTACATTGCAGCCTTTCTCCTTGGCTGTGTGATGCACCTGTCTGTTTCATGCATCACATGTCATGTGGCTGCATGTGGCACTGTTTTTTTAGCACTGAAATCTCCGTATCACAGCCTTGGTCTCGTTCGCTGCGAGGCTGCTCACACCAATCCCATGAGCCTGTGGTGCTGCTGCTCTCACGCGAGACTGCAGCTGGCACACTTGAGGATCATTCCTGGGGTCTCCTGCCAGCTCTGTGGAGGGAGAGTTAAGGCTGTGTGGGTGTGTATCTTAATTCTTCATTTCCTGTTTTTCAGAAGTTTAAAGTTTTGCTACGCAGTTTGGGAAGGGGAAAAAAAACTAATCCAGAAACCCCAAGAAATCTTAATTCTGCTTCAGCAGTATACTATGTTATTAAACTGCAGCCAGAGCTGGCACATACAGCTGAGGTTTTGTCAGACTCTTGATAAAAGGACTTGTTTTCATTTGCTGACCAACTTACTCCCCAATTCCTTACTCTTGTTATGGTGCCTGTATGTTGAAGTTGACTCATCTCCCAGCCCTTTGACACATGGCCCAGGTTGAGCTCTTAAATTTGTCATCATGAAACGTTTTCTCAAGTCCTCAAATCATTTCTGTGGCTGTTTTTGCGTCCACTCTGGTTTTGTAATACCTTTAAATATTTGGTAGATCACAGAGAGGAGAGGAAATTGAAGCAGCTTGGACACAGGCCAGAAGCCCAGCCAGAGGGCACAGCGGGTGGGTAAGGAAGGCATCTGTAGCACCAGGAATGTGCTTCCTTCTGGGATGTGCACGGAAGCTGGGACTTCCTGAGTCTTGGCATTCCTGTGCCAGGTAGCAAACTGCCCATCCTCCTCCGACAGTGGTGGTCTCTGCTCAGGTTATCCTCACTGGACATGAAGGTCTTTGTGAGCACTCTTGTTAAGTTTGGTACAGGGGTTACAGAAGTCTGCTTCTTTCCTTGGGAATACTTGGTTTTCCTCCCTGTCAGGATAGTTCTCTGCTTTATCTGCACCCTGGTCCAGAAAGAGAGGCTTGTTTTAAGGTGTGACATCCTGTGGACGCTACACACTAGCACAGGCTTTTTTCTTCTTTCCAGTCCTGTTATTTTAAATCCAGGAGTTATATTTAAAATGCAACCCTTACTTTTAATCTAAGTCTCAACTTTCAGTATGTGCCAGACATGGGGAAGGATCTGTGGTTTCAGAGCAGGATGCTGCCCTTCCTCTGGCAGGGCGTATCTGCTTTACGGTGGGCAAGCCAGAGAGGTGGAGACTTTCCACAGTTCGCTGTTTGTGTCTTTCTTGTTATACAGCGTGTGGTTTGGGAAAACTGCAGAAGTGTTCACACTGCGTCAAGAGGCATTGGGGTTTGTATGGTGGCCAAGGGGCTCTAGGAGGGCTGAATGTGGTGTAAGCCAGGCCCTGGGTTCTCAGAGCCCTCAGAATCAGAGGCTGTGTGGTCTAAGTCATCAGCCTGTCATGGGGGACA
Organism: Lycocorax pyrrhopterus obiensis; assembly: GCA_014706295.1. Classification (NCBI taxonomy): domain Eukaryota; kingdom Metazoa; phylum Chordata; class Aves; order Passeriformes; family Paradisaeidae; genus Lycocorax; species Lycocorax pyrrhopterus. Next base: position 8,676,336 of record JACSVZ010000014.1, on the reverse strand, counting down.
CACCGCAGGTTGTTGTGAAGATCTCAGAATTGTTTCTCGATCATTTAGATGCAGTCCTTCAAAGAAAAACAAAGGAAGAAACTAACTTGTTGCTGAGTTTGAGGGTTTGTGTAAAGCAAATACCAAAAGAGGCGTGAGGTACTGATCAACACCTGCATGGGGCAGGGCCTGGAGAAGGCTGCGCTGTGAGAGCGGTGGGCAAAGGAGTGCACAGAGGCAAATTTGGGTTGAACTCGTGATGAGTAAGTTTAGCTCTCATGTGTTTGTGTTCCTGGATTTTACATCTTTCGCATTCTTTGGAGGCAGAGTTTGTGTGTGTGGTTGTATGTGCTGGAAGCAATATTTGGATGATGGTGCATGTGATGTGAGGAGCAGTGTGCCTGGTGCAGGGGAGCTGCCTTGTGCTTGGCCTCTGGAGGAAAGAGGAGACAGCAGAAAGCACTAGGCACTGTCCCTAGCTCAGCGCTGCTGGTCCTAACACTTGGAGCAGGGAGCCTGCACACCACAGCTGCAGGAGCTTCCTTTCGGCCTCGGAAAGCAACTTTTCTGCACCCCTTGCAGATTCATACTGTGAGACACTGCCCGTCGATGGCCCCCCCTCTTTCCGGGGACAGTCCGTGAAGTACGTGTACAAGCTGACCATCGGCTGCCAGCGCGTCAACTCCCCCATCAAGCTCCTGCGCGTGCCCTTCCGTGTCCTCGTGCTGCACGGTAAGGCCATGCGCTGCCCTCCCTGCACACGCAAGCCAGGCTGCACCCTGCCCTGCTCATGCTCTTGCCTTCTTCCCAGGGCTCAAGGATTACCAGTTCCCACAGGATGAGGCTGTTGCACCCTCAAACCCCTTCCTGGAGGAGGAGGAGGGCTTGAAGAAAGACTCTCGCCTGGCGGACCTAGCGACAGAACTGCTCATGGTGGCCACCTCCCGACGCAGCCTGCGTAGGTCACATTCCCTGCTCAAACCTGCTGTCCTTCCTAAGAAGCTGGACTTGGAGAACATATCAGGACCACCTGCAAAAAATCTCTCACTGTCAAAGCAAAGTTCCTGCTGTGGCTGTGGAGCAGCTCTGTCAGGGCCTGCTTGGCTCAGGGCCTCTTAGCCAGTCTCAGGTTGTTCCTACTTCAGCCAGAGAGACCCTGTGCCCAGCGTATCACAGCCAGTGTGGGGTTTGCTCTTGCCCACTGCAGACATTTCCCAAAGGGAATACCACTCTAGGGACGGTCCTTCACACCCAAGCAGGAGGCATGTGGTCATATCATTAACCTAGAGCACTGCACAGAGCAGAGCCTTGTCCTGCCGCAACCCTTACCCCTCTTCTTGCTCCACAGACCTGTACAACATCAGCAACACTCGTGGGAAGGTGGGGACATTCTGCATCTTTAAGACTGTGTATAAGATTGGAGAGGATGTCATTGGGACCTTCAGCTTCTCAGAAGGAGACATCCCGTGTCTGCAGGTCATTATTGTCTGGGATCGTGGGGGAGAGGCAGAGTTTTAGGGTGAGGGAGAGGGAGAAGGGATTGGGGTGGCACTGCGCTGTGAGGGTTTCTAATGGGACCCAGCTGGGGTCTCCTTGGGAGTGTGAGGTGGACAATGGTCCAGTTCTGAGCTTGTTTGGGAAATGGAGCCCCCAGGCTTTGCACGAGGTTTGTACGAGGTTGTGAGAGCAAGCACCTTGCCAATCGCCCTGCAGTTCTCGGTGAGCCTGCAGACGGAGGAGAGCATCCAGGAGGAGTTCCAGCGCCGGCGGGGGCAGCCCGTCTCCTTCACCGTGCACGCCCGCCATCAGGAGTCCTGCCTGCACACAGCGCAGAGCAGCTTCAGCCTGCCCATCCCGCTTAGCTCGACCCCAGGATTCACCACCAACATCGGTTAGTACCCACCAGGGAAGGGACCCACCCCTGCATGTCTCTGCAGGAGGACTGTGATGTCCCCAGCCCTGCATATCCCGTGCTCAACAGAGATGTGTCCCTTGGGAGGGAGCTGGCCTGTGTGAGTGGGGTCATTTGCTGTCCCCTTGCCAGGACAGACAGTGCTGAGACAGCTGCTGTCCATGGCCCTTGTGGTGTTATCTGCTGACCACCCTCTTGCCCACAGTGTCCCTGAAGTGGAGGCTGCACTTTGAATTTGTGACCTCTGGGGAGTCGGCGGGGACTTGCTTGGTTCGTGGGAGCCAGTCAGAGGCTGTCACCTGGACTGGGGTGGAGCAGATGGAAGTGGACACCTTCAGCTGGGACTTGCCCATCAAAGTTCTTCCCACCAACCCCATCCTGGCTTCCTATGTATCTCAGTTCTCCAGCACTAACTCCATCACCATCTGAAGCAGGGAGAGATCGTTGGCCTGCAGAGCTGCAAGTATGTGCCACCAGTAGGAATGGCAGGCAGGACTGTCACGAGTATGCTGTGGTGCATGCATCCCAGTGTCTCCTTGGATCATCTGTGATACCCAGCTGGGCACCGGGCAAGTCTGTCGTGTCTGTGGGTGGAAGAACACTGCTTGATGCAGTGTCTTGTGCTGCAGCCCCCAGCTGGAGCTGGACCCTTCCTGCCTGGATGAAGGTGCAAGTCCCAGCACTCAGCAAAAAGAAATCTGCCTTCCCAGGGAACCGTTGATGTGCTTTTATCCCATGTGGGGCTTCCAAGAAGGAAAGGCCCAGCCCAGGGAGGGGAGAGGGCAGCTCTTCCAGTGAAGCTTCATACCACCCTCGGGTGAAGGCCATGCCTCTACAGAGACCCTACAAGCAGAGGTCTGGCATCCAGGTGAAGCACAGTGGCCACCTGGGCTGGGTGGGAGCCTGCTGTCCTGCCCTGGCACATGTCCTGCCTCTTGGAGAGTTGTCCCACACACATAGTCCAGTGCCCCAGCCACCCCCACCTGGAGGAGGCAGGTCCTGGCTGGCCTGCCCTGTGCTGCTGGCATGTGCTGGTGACCTGGATGCAAGCCCTTGCTGTGTCAGTAGGACCGTGATGATTCAGAACTGAGCAGCACTGAGCCCCTAGGCTGTTGTCTGCCTGGGCTCCTGGGTGTGAAGGCATCCTGCTGGTCTTTGGATCCTTGGGCGGCTGTAGGGAATGCATGCTGTGCATCCAAGAGATGCATGGAGATCTCCCTGCCCAACAGCCAGCTTCCCTGGGTTTTTACTAAGCCTTCAGAATGAGCTTTCCTCTTTGCATGGAAATGTAATAAACATCCGAATGTGCAAAACTAGGCCTTCCCAAGAGCCTTACTCGTACATTGTTCCTGGTGGTGGACACATCCCACCTTCCACAGCAGTCACAGGCTGGAGACTTCCTCTTTGTTCAGTATCTTTATTGCAAGAACAGAAACATCTACACAAGGCTCTGCACAACACAGGCATGGCACCAGCTGGGGCAGCTGCCAGGGTGGTTGCCTCCACCCTGGCACTTGAATTGCTTCTGCTTCCTGAACCCTCCTCACCCTGCTCCCTTGCTAGTGGAGATGGGGGTCTTCCCCTGGGGACATCCTGTTCTGCCACCCAACCTGGGCTGGCTCTGTTGCAGTGTTGCCCAGGGCTGGCTTACAGTGCCAGGGACCACAGGAGCTGTAGGAGCAGGGGTGTTAGTGGTTCCAGAGATGGGTTGTGCCTGCCCCTCACGCTCCGGGAGCAGAGAAGGGCCTGCAGAGGGTGTGGGGATCCTGCACGAGGGGCCATGGTGACCCCAGCAAACTCCCCATGGCTGCCATGCAGAGGAGTAGAGGTCTGGGAGGGAGTAGGGAGCTGCTTCTCGGGGCTGGATATGGGAATGCAGGACTGCCATGGAGCAGGCTGATTTAGTCCTGTAGCCCTTTTTTTAGTCACTGGAGGTTTTCTGCCCACCTGGGAGGAGGTCCTGTAGAATCTGCATTTCCACGGTGTGCAGAACATCTCACAGGGAGGGTGCCCTGGTTCAGGAAGCTGAAGGCGGAAGTAAAGCTTGGTACCATGGTGTGTGGATAGTGGTTTCCCTCGAAGGTGCCGGCAGTGATGCCTCTACAGGGTGGGTGGGCAGGTGTGGAGCATGCAGGCAGAGTGCTCTGGAAGGGGAGGACGGTGCTGAGGGGCGCGGGGCGCTGCCGAGCCTCTCTATCTGCTCAGCCCTGCACCCAGCACCTTGTTCACCAGCGGCTCGGGGGTGCCGGCCGAGCCCCACTCGTGCTCCACGCTCTTCACGCACGGCAGGCTGGGGTTGGCCTTCTGCACTACCGAGATCTGGCAGGTCTGTGAGTCGTAGTGGGCCTCGCACCAGTCAGGGAAGTCAATGGGGTGCTGGGTGCTGTGGGAGAGGACACGGTGCCATCAGTCCCCCCGATTTGTGCCGGGAGGCTGCTGGCTTGGGCTGGATGGCTTCCTGCTGCCAGCCCCCCGCGCAGGATGTCTCCCAGACGAGCTCAGGCAGGCTGAGACATGGCCCCTGGCACATCTGGGCATCTTGCTGTGCCGAGACACCCTTTCCAACCACATTGCCTCCCCAACTCACCGCACCACCCTCAATGCCCTGGTGAGGTCCTGCCCATCTCTGCCTCTTGCTCAGCAGGGCCTGGTACCCCACAGCCCTTCCAGGGCTCTGATACCTGCTGCATTTGCAGCCACCGGACATCCCCTGCTGCAGGTGTAGGTGGGAATTGATAGCCCACCCCAGCGCCCCTTGACCCCTCACTCACGTCTCACAGCAGCCCACACCAATGGGGTGCAGGCAGGTGCAGAGCAGGCAGTTGGTGCTCAGCCACGATTCCCCAAGGGAGAACTGCTTCCCTTCGTACTCACAGGGAGCTGCAAAGGAAACAGTGGTGATGACAACACATGGGCCTGTGCTGAGGGCGAGTGGAAGCATCCTTGACACCCCTGTGCCCTGAAAGAGGGGACAAGAGGTGTCATCGTAACCTCCCACCAACCTTATGGTATGGAAGATTTATGGTGGTCTGTCCACTGTCCCGCAGGTATGGAATGCCCTGTCATCTGCCATGGGTGATGTACCCATCCATCCTCTCCTAGCCATGCCTTGTGGCTCTCCCCACTACCCCATGGGTCTCGAGCAAGAGGCAAGTGGTTCTTGTTTCCCTGGAGAGGGCAAATCCAGCCCCCCTTGGGGTCTGGGCATTTCTGCAGCCCTGGGAGGAGGCAGCAGAGGGATGACGAGCTGCCCTCCTCCATTTGCTACTAGTCCTGCACACTTGGCCCCAGGCAGGCTCCTGCCAGGAGCCTTCATGGCCCAGAAAGCTGTTTCTCAGCCAGAGCCCTGGGGAGCTGTTCTGTGGTTTATAGACTGCTTCCACTCACCACTGGCCCATGATCCCACTCCTGAGCTCAGCACAGTTCCTTCCACATTTTGCAGGCATAGGGCAGAGCCCTGCCATGCTGGGAAAGCTGAGGCCTCCTCTTCCCATCGGCCTCTTCCCATCTCACCTCCCCACTTACCTTTAGCCTGGAAGTAGCATTTGGCCTGGGAGCCTGGCAGCTGGAGGAAGAGGGAAAGAAGCAGGCAAAGCCTGCCCCAAGCACACCCCATCTTCTGCACTTGCATGGCCATGGTTGGTATTGAGCTGGTCTTGTTCGCTTTGCTTCTCTATTGCCTTTGCTGCTTTCCCTTCTCTTTCCCTTTCTCTCTGCCTTTTTAATGCTCTTCCCCTGATCCCAACAAGAGATATTTATAAAGTTCAGCTTTACGACCCTGGCCACCAGCTGTGCCCCACTGGAAAAGTTGTAAAACTCATTTCCTGATTTGAAAGGCATGAAAACAAGAGGTAGGATCAAGATTTTTAACAAGCTGTGAAAAGCTGATTCATGCCCTCCAGAAATTTCTCCAGTTGGAAGCCCCTGTGGGTGCAAGGCTCCACAGTGAGGGGAGATCCAAAGGTCCCCAGCGGCGTTGCCCTCGGCAGCGTGGTGAACACGTAAGCAGCAAGCACGGGAGACCCTGGCTACTAACCAGGAGAGCTCCAGGCTCCCCTCTGGTCATGCTGAGCCGTCACTGCTCCTTCACAGCAAGCCAAGGTTTTGGGAGCATCCCATCTCGCAGTGACCAGAGCAGTGCAAGCACTCTGCTAACAAACACTGTGGGATGCAAATGGCGCCATCCTTATTTGGGGATGGAGGTGCTTGCACCCAGCTCCTGGGTACCACATCATGGCACTTCCACCACAGCCTTGGCTGCAGCCATGCCAGGTTCGTGGCCATGCATGGGCTGGGAGGGACAGCATGTTTAGAATCATAGAATCATAGAATCATAGAATATGCTGAGTTGGAAGGGGCCTATCAGAATCACCATGTCCAGCTCCTGGCCCTGTGCAGGACATCCCAAGAATCCCAGCATGTGCCTGAGAGCATTGTCCAAACACTTACTGAGCTCTGACAGGTTTGGTGCTGTGACCAGAGCAGACAGTATGGCAACTGCCACTGATGCAGAACAGGAGAGAGACCCAGGGCTCATCTGAGCAGTGCCCATGAAAGGGAGCTGTACCTGTGCACCTGGAGCACCCATGAGGTACTGGAGCTGAGCATCCTCTTTTAGAGGCTGGAGACCAGCCCCAGCAACAGCAGGAAACAGGAGGGATAAAATCAGGAGGCAAAAGTGCTTTTGGGCAACGAGTGACCTGAGAGTTACAAGACACTTAGCTGGAAGCAAGGACCTGTGGGAAGATGCCACACCACCCTGGGGTGTGCCCATGGACCTCACAGACCCTCACAGAGGGGTTGCCTCTGTGTAGAAGTGATAAGGCTGTTATCAGCTGGCAAAGTGAGGGGATGTGCAAGAGGGAGGAGGTCAGAGCACTGGGAGCCACATGGCCCTGGAGAGCTACAGGCAAAGGGCTGGCTTGCCAAAAGAAATTCTCAGCCCTTGTCAGAGGTGCTGTCAGCAGCAGGAAACAGGGCTCTGGGGATGGTCCAGCCAGGGTCTCAGCCAGTGCAGGGCCGTGCCGGCAGTGAGGCAGCATCGGTAGCAGTGGCATATGTGGGTCATCTGCCCCTGCATTAAGCTCCCTGCTTTCTGAGAGTTTGGGATAAATTTACACCTTGACGCGTGAGGCTTAATATCCCTTCCAGAATTTGTATTGGCATTCACTATTATAGCTGGATATTTTTCTTATCCCTGTAAGTGCCCAATCCCTCGTTGAATCCTGCTAAATTTTGGCCTGAGCATTTTCCTGTGGCAGTCTAATTAAGCACAGAGTGAGAAAAAAAAAAAATGCTTCCTTTTATCCGCTTTGGATTCACCACCTTCGGATCCGAAGGCACAGTCCCTTCCCTTTGGTGCTCTGGGCCCCTTCACCATCCCATTGCATCCCTGTCCTGCAACTTGTGCTTTCAGTGCTGAGGGAGAAGCCCTGGCTTTGCATCCCTTCTTCCCCTTAGAGAATTACCCCAGCCCTCTTGTAGTGCCACGGATGGTGCTGTGTCCCTCGGTGGGGTGGCTGGATGGCAGCAAGTGTGGGATATGTTGGGACAGGCTAATAATAAATCAGAGAAATGCTGGGCACCCCCTGCTGACCACGGGGCCGTGAGCTGGGATGGTGGAGTGTATCAGTGACAAATGGAACTTGCCCTTTGGTGCAGAGTTTTTACTATATAAGGAGGATAAAAGCGTTCGTCGTCAGAGCAGTTAATTAATATTCCTATTGTGTGTTTGGAAAAAGAAGTCTGGCACACTAGTAACTGCAATGAAATAATCCATCATTGTTTCATCAACAAGAACAGCAAATGTTAAAAAAAAGAAATGGTGGGTTTCACTCAGAGGCCCACAGGATTTCAGAAGTGTGCTCAAAACCCAGGGCAACAGCATCTCTTGCCTGTGTGCAGGGGCATTGCCCAGCTCTGTCATGAACATGGAGAGGCATTCTCAGGATTTCTGTAGCCATTACAGTTTATTAAATAGAGGGTTAAAGCTACGAGACCATTCATGGCCATTGGGTTTTTCATCAAAGTGCTTTGCTGGGAAAGTGCAGAGAGAAAGAGGAAAGAGTGTCAGGGCACCTCTTGGCACATTGCAGAGGAATCTGGGCAGTGGAGCACCATCCACACTGTGGCTCTGCGTTAGGGAAGGGGCTGGTGGTCCCCCGTAGCCTGTTGATCCTGCTATGCCGCCTCCTGACCACTTTCCTTCCCCCGCTTTTGGATTCCTGGGCACCCGCCTGGTCCCAGCACACACATGCCCATGGGTGATCCAGAGCATTTTGGTCCAGGTTGTACAGGAGGGGGCTTGTAGTTTGGAAAGCAGTACCTGGAACTGGACTTGGTGCTTCAGAGCTTCTGCTTGGGTTCTTGAGGGTGTTGTGGCAGGAGAAGCTGACACCCTCTCCTGCTGTGCCAGCCTGGAGGAGGTTTTGCCACAGACTGAAAGAAGGCAACTGCTTTTGGTCTCACATCTGGGGGAACAACTGTGACCCAGGCAAGAACTGCAGAAAGGATAAAGGGGCTGGAAGAAGTGCCTCTCTGGAAGTTCGGTCACTCTGATTTGCCAGGGAGAGCCCAATAGCAGGGACCACTGCCTGTCTATGTGTGCCAGTGAGGAGCAGTCACCAAATGAGTATCCCAGGATCCCGCAGAAGGTCACATCCATGTCTCAGCATCCTCCCAGCAGGACCCAGCTCTCCTGTCCGGCCTGGCTCTCAGATTGTAGCTGTGCCTGAGAAAAGCTGGGTGCTGCACTCCACCAAGGGCACAGTGCTGCTGGCCTCCTCTCCCAGCAATCCCTCTGCAGAGCAGCAGAATGCCCAGTGCCAGGTATGGGACCCCATGGATGGGGAGAAACGAGCACTCAAGCCAGTGGGTGCTGTGATGAGGTGACAACAGCCCACCCCAGCACTGCAGGAGGCTCAGGGGGGAATAAATGATGCTGGACAAGTTGCCATCAGCAGAATCCAGGAGGGTTATAAAACCTGAACCTCCTGAGCCTTCAGCTGGAGCTGCAGCTGCAGAGCAGGAAGCAAACAGGATCCCGGTTGGCATTGTGAAAGCAAACACCATAAATCCGAGGAAGTGCTGTGATTGCTGTTTTAGGCACTGGGGAGCTTGGCTCCTGCTCCCCAAAGGCATTTTATTTTCTCTCTAAAAAAAAAGAAAAGCCAACCAAAAAACAAAAAACCACAAAAAAACAACAAACCCAAAAAACCACACAACCCAAATTTATCACTGGACCAAACTGCCTGGGTGCTGCTGTGGACCCTGAGGCAGCTCTGGGATGTGGGCACCTCTCCTCTCCCAGCACCTTAAGGATACTTCAAGCACCAGAGTACCCAGGGCACCAGGGCAGGTGCAGGTAGGTGCCGGCTCTGAGTGATGACCACTCATGCATGCTCACTGCTCACCAGCATGGCCAGTCCCTGGGGAGAGGTGAGCAGAGGGCTGAGGAAGAGACAGGCAGCCAGGAGCTGGGAAGGGGAACAGGAGGAGGCAAAAGGCTAGCCACGGAATGACAGCTGGCTCACAGCATCCTTCATCCCACAGCTGGCAAGCCAGATGAGATAGCTCACAGACGCTGGAGTACAGGTGGAATCAGACCCAGCCCCACCAGCAATGAGACTGTTGCTCCGAAAAGGGGACAAAGTAGAGGGGATGTGAGAAAAACTTGATGTCACCTTACTCTGCAGACTGGCTGCCTGCTGGATGGAGCTTGATGCCAGTGGAGAAGCATGGGCTGCAAGGCATGCCCTCTGTCTTCCATGGGTGTCCCTGGCCTCAGCACCCACACCCTGATCCTCCTTGCAGGCGGGAGATATTCCAACCCCAGGGGTTAGGCACAGTATTTCACAGGGGCTCTACAACCCTGGCTGGAGGGTGTCTGTGGGTTCTCTGCCATGAGACAGGACCTGCTGTGGGATGGTGTCTGCAGGTCCCCAGTCATGGGATGGGCTCTACGTCCTGGGCAGTCCCATGCTGTGGCTCACTCGGGCTCTCATGCCCTCTTGCCCTCTCTCACATGGTCTCATCCTCCCTTGCTCATGCCTGTGTTCCATTCCTTTGGCACTTTCCCAGGTCGTTTATCCTAGCTGTGGCTGCTCTGCATCAGGCCAGGTTTTGGCACCAGTGGGTCAGCCAAGCATTCCTGCTACCCTCAGCCCTGGCAGGGTGCTGGCACCCACCCTGGCTCTCCAGCACCCTGGGTATCCCAGCATGGGTGTGCTGCAGCCCGTGGCTCTGCCCAGGCTCCCCTCAAGGAAACGTGCCGGGAGGTCACGGGGTGTTTAGGAAAACAGGCCTTGGCACTTGCTAGCCATACCAGGAAAATAAAAACATCCGGGCAGGCAGCCGCGTAGTGAGTGCGAGAAGCCGGCACTCCATAAATCCCCTGGAGCAGGTGCTTTGTAGTCGGCACAAGGAAATGAGCATATTATTCAGCTTGGCTTAAACCCCGAAATGTTTCCTGTCCTGTGAGTCAGAAATAACCCTGGGAGATCATTCCTAGGCCACGCAGAAGCCGCACCAGCCAAAAAAGTGCCAGGCACTTGTTGGCCTGGGGACTTGCTGGGGAGGTCAAGGGTCCAGGCACCCCGTTTCAGAGGGGACTTTGCCATGGCACTGTCATGCCACCAGCGCTGACCTCAGCATATAAATGGCCTGGGACATGCTGAGGATCCACTGGGGACTCCCAGACTGGTTTTGGGCACCTTGCTTCATTGGGATGCAGAGGCAGGGAGAGCCCCTGGAGACCCTGAGGCTTTCTGTGTCCTGGGTGGATCCTGCGGATCTCTGGCCTCACTCTGGTATCAGAAAGACAGATCCCCCTGCACAGTGCTTTGGCTATGTATTGGCACCCTCAGGGCCACCCTGGGGTGCTACCCTGCTTTAGGGACGCCCTACAGGAAAAGCTGTGGATGGCTGGTGGCTTCATGTGGAAGAGACTGCCTAGGGGGCCAAGGCCCCACATGCTCAGCCTGGGCATCCCAGAGAAGCTGGAGGGGAAAGCACCACAGCAGGTGTTTCTGCCTTGGCACAGGCAGCACCCTCCTGAAGGGGTTCATGGGTGTCATTTCCTGTCCTGGTGCCCTGCAAGGACACTCCTAGGGTCCCACCCTGGATCTCAGGCACAGAGGCATGTGGGTTCTAGGGGCTCTCTGCACAGACACACAGGGACAACCCTGAGGTGACACGGGTGCCACATTTATCCACATTTTACCCTTTAAAATATTTGCCTTTGCTCTGTTTTTTCCATTACTGGCACACAAACTTCAAATCCGAACAAGGAGCCCTTCAGGTTCCCTGGACAGCAGGAGCACAAGAAGCCCTTATGTGAAAAGGTCACCCTGTATACCTGCACTAGTCCCTGTGTGCTTTGTGCCCACCTGCCCAAAGCCTCTGTGACGTTCTGAAGGTATTACTCTCCCATTTGGGATGGGGTGGCAACTTGAGCAATAGAGACCCCAGCAGAACCCTGACTCCCACTGGAATAGAAATGTGAGTCCTTGGTGGCACCTTCTCCATCCCTGCCTTCTTTCCACACAGCCTCCAGCAGGAAGGGGCTGCTGCCCATCCATGCTGCACCTCCCCATGACCCAGCACTGTTTGTGGCCTGGCACAGCAGTGTCTGCACCACTCCTTCACCTGGCCCTGGCAGTGACAACTGTGCTGTGGGCACTCACTTGTGGTGCCTGCCACGCTCTTTACAGCCACCTCCTGAGGCTGGCAGGTTTCTGGCTCCACTCTCGGTGTGGAGGTGAAGGAGCCTGGCAGGGTCCTGCAACCCATGGCCTTGTGCTCCTGCACACTGGGAGGTGGAAAAACAACTGTCAGCTCAGGGGACCAGGGGCTTGGTTATGCTTGCCAGGGGAACATGGAAAAGGTGGGTGTCACAAACAAGTGTTTGAGATCACTTAAGAAATCACTGACAAGGGTATAAGCAAAAAACAGATTTAATATTAAGCGGCAGCACGACGAAGTCCGTTGGCAAGATTCACTCTACAACTTGGTAGACAGTTAAGGCACATCGAGGAGAAAAAAAGCAACAACAAACAGAATCCAGGCAATCAAAAGAGAAATGAACCTAGAACCATCTAGGGTTGTGTTTGTGCGTGTGTGTGTGTGTGTGTGTTTAGGCGCGTGTGACAAAAGGATAGTGAGGGCAAGGATAAAAAGGAATATGGCCTAAAAGCTCAACAGCACTCACACTTACTACTACTTAACTTATAACTCAATCATTTAACAGAGGAATAATACTTAACAGCATCTAACCTGTGTAACTTAAACTTAAAAACTTAGGAAAAGAACAACACTTAGCAGCATTTAACTTAGCTTATAACTTCTGACTTAACCTTACTTACAGGCCTAACTTACTTAGACCGAGGTACTTAAGTGTCTAAGAGAGTAGCATTTCCCCCAGATTTGCTATAGCGTATGTGCAGGGGCATGCACACAGACAGAAAGTCAGTGCAAGCAAGGTACTTGTGAAAAATTCCCCTCAGAGGTCAGTGAAATACTCATCCAGATGGTTTTGCCATCTGCTCAAGGGGCAAAGGCTTGAGCCTTAAGGAGTGAGGGTATCAGCCCAGGATCCATTGTCATTTGGCGATCCTCCAAGTACAGCAGACTTGAGTTTGCTGGCTCTGAGAGGCCCCACTCAGAGGGGTCGCAACCCACCATGGAGCTCCAAGGGTATCATTTTGGACCACTGTTTATAGGGTTGCAAGAGAGTGGGCTTTAGTCATAACAATGTTTCATCTTGGCCACAGTTTGGGTCGGCACTTTCTTTGAATACCTGAGAACAGGGATGTTCTGCCCTTCAAGGAAGAGAAAACAGTTTCCAAGGCTGTTCATAAAAAAACCCAGGAGCTCTATAGACAGCAGCAGCTCATGGCAGCAGGCAGTATTTCTGATAAGCTCAAGAAGAGCTGAGCTCATGTGCTGTTTTCCAAGGCTGAGGCCTAATGAGCATTTCTCAGATCTCAGTGCAGCCTGGAAAAGCAGGGGGGATGCATCACCACAATGGGTCACCGTGGATTCCCATGGACCAACACAGATGGCCATGGACCACTACAGACCACCAGGACCAGGGTGCTGGGCACAGCTCAGTGCAAGGGAAGACTGTCATCCCAAAGTGTGGGATGCCAATAAAACTCAATGTGAGACCGTGGGACAGGGAAGGTGCAATGGAGTTGGAGAAACCCTAAGGTATGACAGGTCTGTGTGTTATGGTGAGTGTATGCTGAGTGTATGACCCGTGTGTGGTCTGTGTATGGGGTATGTGTGCATGGTGTGTGTGTATAACACCACGGTGTTACAGTGTTATACATAACAACACGTGTGTGTGGTGTGTGGAGTGTGTATGTGGTGTGTGTATGGTGTGTGTATAACACCACTGCGTTATGGTGTTGTACATAACAGCAAACGTGTATGGTGTGTGCAGTGTATGTGGGGTGTGCGTATGGTGTGCGTATGGGATGTGTACGGTGTCTGCATGGGGTGTGTAAGGGGTGTGTATGGTGCGTATGGTGTGTGTATGGTGTGTGTGGGGTGTGTGGGGTGTGTGTATGGTGTGTGTATGGTGTGTGTATGGGGTGTGTACGGTGTGTGTGGGGTGTGTGGGGTGTGTGCATGGTGAGTATGGTGTGTGTACGGGGTGTGTGTATGGGGTGTGTTTGAGATGTGGGGTGTATATGGCGTATGTCTGATGTGTGTATGGGGTGTATATGGTGTGTGTATGGGGTGTGTCTGATGTGTGTATGGGGTGTATATGGTGTGTGTCTGGTGTGTGTATGGGGTATGTGTCTGGTATGTGTATGGGGTGTATATGGTGTGTGTATGGGGTGTGTCTGGGGTGTGTCTGGGGTGTATAAGGGGTGTGTCTGGTCCGTGTGCGGTGTCTGTGCGGTGTCTGTGGGGCGTGTGCGGCACCGGGGCGGTGACCGGGCCCCCTCTGCTGGCTCACCCGCGCACACACGGGGTGCCCCCGCACCCACAGCCCCTCACGGGCATCCCACGCACCCCATCCGTGCAGCAGCGAGTCCCCACCGGCTTCTCCCTCGCTCCCTCCGCCCCCTCTGCTTTTCTTCCCCATATCTCTATTCTGTTTTACCACAGTCGTTCCTCCGCTGGCTGCATCCCGCCTGCCGCAGGTCCTGCGGGAGCAGCACCACCTCCCGGAGAGGTGGAAGCGGAGGCTCTTCCCAGTCTGCTGCCAGCCCCTCTGTGTCCCCTTTGCCCCCGACCTGTGCCACCGGCGGCTCAGGACAGGAGCGACAGGGCTGGCCTGGGGTCATCTGGAGGGTGCAAGATCTGCCACCATCTGGGCCCCGTGAACAGGGGTGATTCCGCAGGCACTATGATCTCCAGTGGGACCATCACCACCCCACCATGCCCAGTCCCACACACCATGGGGAGGCTCTTCCAGATCCTTCCAGCTTCTCATTTCTGGATGTAATCACTGTCGGTTGGATTTCACTGTCCTTCGGCTCAGCCACCGCTGCCACCTCCGTGCCACACCGGACCGAGCTATTTATAGCCGGCAATCCAATCCCTTCGTCTCGAGTTGTGCCGGGCTGGGTGGGCTGAGCTCCGTGACCCCACGACGGGAGGCACGTGTCACTCGTGGTGGGGACACCTGCGGTGTGAATGGTAGGGACAGTGAGGGGGACTGTGATTCCTGGCAACCCCAGAGATGGAAGGTGCCATGCCCGCGGTGCTGCTCTGCTCTGCTCTGGTGGGTACCCCAAAATCCCGGGAGGGGACAGCGACGCCCTGCCCGCCGCTCAGCGCAGCATCCCTCAGGCATCTGAACTACACAGGACCTTGCAGGGCCAGTGACACCCGCAAGACCTGCGGGGCCACCGTGCAGCCAGTGCGCTCCCTCTGTGCTCCCACACACAAGCATCCCGCCCACAAGCTCTGAGCCGTGGGGCAGGGGCTGGCACCACCCCCAACGCCCCCCTCCAGTCTCTATCGCCCCCCACCCCCGCCCGATGGGAGCAGGCAGCAGGCTGGGAATGCCAGGAATGCACCGTAGGCATGCTGCCCCCGCCGAGCCCCCCTTGTCCCACCGAGGCGCCCTGCAAACAAACGCACGGCACCTCTGTGACCCCCCGGGCTGGGCGGCCCCTCCCTGGCAGCCCATGACATCCCCTTAGGCCCTTCCCGAATCCCTGGGAGGACCGGCAGCCCCGCTCTGCCCGCGTTATCCCAGCCCCACGGCGTCATGGGGGCTTGTGCAAGGCTCATTGCCCCATAGTCAGACCTTGCACCCCGAGCGCTCCCCTGTTCTCCCCTCGAAGGCGTCCACCCTCCTACCCCACCGCTCCGCACGCCGGCGTCCCCTAGCACAGGGGCTGGAGCCCCAAAACCTGCAGTGGTGACGTGCCCGTTGCATCCAGCCCCTGCCATCCCCTGCCCTCAGCTTCCCCTGCCCCATCAGGTCTTGTGTCGGCTGGGTCCCTGTGGCACGGGTCCCAGTGTACCCTCCGTTGTTGGGGGTACACACTGAGTCCCAGGGACGTCTGGATCCCCAGAGCATCCCAGTTCTCAGGGTGCAACTCCCCAGGTGCCTCCCTTCCTCCCAAATCCCTGAGGACCTCTCCAACCTCCTCCCCTTGCCCCAGGGGAGGTACCCACGCCCAAGGCACTGGAAGTCCCCACAAGGGATGCACACAGATCCCGGGCAACCCCTCATCAGAGCCTGATTTCTCCTGTATCCCACAGCCTAAGACCTCCCAAAAATCCCATGTGAGGACACCCACACCCAGGATATCCCCTCCCCTTTCAGCTGGCTGGACCCCACAGTCATGTATCCCTTCACATCCTCGCATCCCTCCCCACGGTACCCCTTTGCCCCATCACACACATCCCCTGCACCCCACTGACTTCCCCAAACCCTGGGGACCCCCAGCATGAGACACCCCCTCCCCAGCCCCGAGTCAGTGGTGGATCCTAGAACCTGGGTGCTCCCTCACCGCACCTCTCCGAACCCAGGTACTTCTTCCTCAATCCCCCACCCACCGGGGACACTCCAAACCCTAATGCTCCCTCCCCAGTTCCCCTCACGTACCCCCTAGACCCCACGTACCGCCTCCTCAATCCCTGCCCACTGGGAGCCGCCGGCTCTGAGGACTTCCCTCCTTTAATCCTCCGATGGGGACCCCGAGCCAGTCCCCAACCCCTCCACCCAGAAGCCGAGCAGCCCAGTCCCTGCCCCAAACCGGTGCCCTCTTCTCCAATTCCCCCTCACGCACCTCACCAGAACCAAAGTACACCTCCCTCGGTCCCCCACCCACTGGGGACACCCCGAACGCGGATGCTCCTCCCTACCTCCCCTCCTGGATCCCCGAAAACACAGGCACCCCCCCCTCAATTCCTGCTAACTAAGGGCCGCCGGACGTGGGGACCGCTCTCCCTACGCCCCCGCTGGGTACCCCATAGCACTTCGCCAACCTGGAAGCCAGAGACGGCGAGCACCCCGCCATCCCCCCCCCACCCCCACCCACCCGCTAGCCCCCCCCCCAGCCCCCCCTCTCCGGGGACACCGCCCCCCGCCCCGCCGCGGTGCCGCCCATCCCCGTGCCCGTCCGGCCGGGCGGGGACCGGCGGCGCCGCCCCCCCGGGGGAGGGCGGTCGGTGGCGGTCGGCGGGGCGGGGGCGCGGCGGGGGCGCCGGAGCGGCGGGCGGCGGCCGGGGCGGAGGAGCCAGCGCGGCCCATGGCTCCGCCGCTGCCGCTGCCGCTGCTGGCGCTGCTGCTGCTGCCGGTACCGACGGGCGCGGGGCGGCGGGCGGCGACCACCGACGGGGCGCCCGCCAACTTGACGGTGGCGGTGGTGCTGCCGGAGCGCAACGTGAGCTACGCGTGGGCTTGGCCGCGCGTGGGTCCGGCGCTGAGCCTGGCGCTGGAAGCGCTGGAGCGGGGCGAGCCGCCGCTGCTGCCGCGGCCCTTCTCGGTGCGCGTCGAGTTCATGAGCTCGGAGCTGGAGGGCGCCTGCTCCGAGTACGTGGCACCGCTCAACGCCGTGGACCTGAAGCTCTACCACGACCCCGACGTGCTGTTCGGGCCGGGCTGCGTGTACCCCGCCGCGTCCGTGGGGCGCTTCGCCTCTCACTGGCGGCTGCCCCTCATCACCGGCGGGGCGGTGGCCGCGGGTTTCAGCCGCAAACGGGAGCACTACAGCACGACGGTGCGCACCGGGCCCTCGGCACCCAAACTGGGCGCCTTCGTCTCCCACCTCCACGCGCACTTCAACTGGAGCGCCCGCGCCGTGCTCCTCTACGTGGACCGCAAGACCGACGACCGACCCTACTACTTCACCGTCGAGGGTGTCTACCAGGAGCTGCAGGATGGCAACAACCTCACCGTCACCGTCCACATCTACTCCCCCGAGGAGGGCGGCCCCGACACCGCCGTCCACTTCATCAAAGCCAACGGGCGCGGTGCGTGGGGTGTGGGGGGGACACGATGACCACGGGTGGGATGGGGCTGAGCGCCTGGGGAGCGGGGGCGGTGGTGTGGGGTTGGGAGGGGGAAGGGAGAGCAGAGGGGGCTCCCCCGCTGAGGTCTGTGTAGGGCTCCGAGGGGGGGAGGCAATATCCTCCGTGGGGCACAGCGAGGGGCTGAGGGTGCGGTGCGATCCGTGTGGGGGACGGGGGGGACCATTGGACCCGTCTGGGACACAGTAGGGGAAGGATGGGGTGCAGCAAGGGGACTGGGGTACTGTGGACAACTCGTAGGGTACAGCAAGGGGTTAAGGGAGTAGCAGGACCCATCTAGGGCACAGAGAGGGGATGGGGATGCAGTGGGACCTCTGCAGGACACAGCAAAGGACTGGGAACACAGTGGGACACATGTGGGGCACAAAAAGCGACCAGGGGCAGCAGTGGGACTTCTTTGGGGCACACCAAGGGGTTAGGGGGCAATGGAGATCCACATAGGGCACAGCAAGTGTCAGAGAGGGCAGTGAGATACATATGGGGCACAGCAAGAGGATGGGGACACAGTGTGATCCTGTGGGGCGCAGCAACAGTCCATGGAGGCACTGGCACCTTTGTGGGGCACCGTGAGGGTCTTAGGACCCTGGGATGGGACACTGGGACCTGTGAAGGGTCGAGAGCAAAATGGTGCCCATGTGAGGCACGGCAAGGGACCAAGGATCCGGTGGGACTCATGTGGGGTCCAGCAGGGGGTGGGCAGAGTGAGTGGGGCATGGCAGAGGGCCAGAGGAGGAGTGGGACCCCTGTGGAGAACAAGGAGGGGCTGAAGGCACAGTGGGACCCATATGGGGCATGAGGATGGGCTGAGGGCACAGTGGGACCCAGGTGGGGCACAGGGATGGGTGGGCAAAATGGGTTCTGTGTGGAGCACAGTGAGGATTGAGCACATTTTGTCACAGTGGGGCTGGAAGAGCAGCAGGACCTGCACAGGACCTGAGTTCACAGGTGACAAGACAGGACCTGAGCCCCCCGGGCCAAACCCTGTGCCAGTGGAGGGGCCAGAATGCAGCAGGAGAAGGGGGCACATTGTCTCCCTCCCAGGCCCCCAGCCTGGTCAACCTTTGCCAGCAAGAGCTGGGGCAGAACCTCACCTTGGTGGGACAGATGCTGTGAGGGGCACCCTGTGGGGCCACCCCACCCTCTGTCTTAGCAGGATCATCCAGGCACGTCCTTGGAGGCTGAAGGCGATGGAGTGGATGTGGCTCTCTGAAGGGTGCCATCAGCTGTGTTTACATGCCCAGAGAAGCAGGGTGCCAGCGTACCTAGGCGGCTGTGCCATGCTCAGGCAGAGCCCCCCAGACTGGCACCTGGGCACCCTGGGCTGTGCCTGTCCCTGCTGCGCCCCCAGGATGGGGCTGTGATGGCCCCACCCTGGTGATGGAGGGATAAATCAATTTGGTGCCTTGCAAGTGCCCCAGGAGAGCAGCTATATTGGGAGCGGGAGGAAATGGAGGGGCTTACAGAGGCAGCTGGAGAGCAAGGGCAGCCTGATGCTCTTTCATTATTGATGAGCGGGGTGTATCGATCCCGGAGTCAGCCACTCCGCAGTGCTTCTTAATGGATTCTGAGATGCTGTGTCATTAAGAAGGACATCTAGCCGGGATAAGTGGAGCCAGATGGGCCAGCAGGACTCGTGTCCAAGGCTGGGCAGGACCAGGCTGCAAGGGGGATGTGGTGCTTTGGGGTGCTGGAGTGGGTTGCCATCAGGACTGAGGCCAGTGAGGCTGAGTCCGTGCAGTGAGCATCCCCTGGCTGCCCCTTTGGGGTGGAAGCTCCTGCATGTGCCATGGTGTTTGGAGCATCTTATGGGATGGGGGCAAAGGACTCTGCACGGAGAAAGGCTGAAATCAGTGATTCCCATCAACGTTTCCCTCTTGGTGCCGTAAATCACCCCAACGAGAATCAATCCCTCCTGGTGCGGGCAGGAGGTTGTGGCTGCTGGAGGAGAAGGCCAGGCATGGGCAGAGACCTGAGGGCTTTCTAAGCTGGGGTCGTAGTATCGCAGAATCGTGGCAAGGCTTGGGTTGGAAGGGACCTTAAATATCATTTAGTTCCATTCCCCCTGCCGTGGGCAGAGATGTGGAGAGGGTCTGGGCCTCTCTGGCCACAGCTCAGAGATGGTGCCAGGGTGTGGGGCTGAGTGGAGCTGAATGCTTGACCTCACGGGTATGGGTGCTCAGGCCTGCAAAGCTGGTGTTAGGTCCTTTCCTAACCCAAGTGTGTGGGGCAGGGAGTGGGGACCTGCAAGGCTGTCCCAGGGTTGGGACCCCTGCATGGCATGGCGTGGAGAGGGAAGCAGGATCTTCAGCTGCATCCATGTCCGTGCCCTGCAATAACACCACATATCACCCCTCTTGGCGTCACCTTCCTTCTCCCGAGTCACGGGCAGGAGTTGGATATACATTTCCTGGAGAAAGCTGCTTCCCTGCCCCACTGTGCATCCCTAACACTGCTGGTTCTTGACATTCACAGATCTAATGAACAGGCACGAGGCGGAGTGGGATCGCCCCTCTCACCGATGCCTGGGCGACGTGCAGGGGCCCACGTCTCTCCTGCCATTTGCAAAAGCACTGATATAATTAGAGCTGTGGTTGAGGGAATTACCGGAGCATCTGCCTGCAAAAAGCCCAGGTGCCCTGCCTGGGGAGGTGGCTGGGTGGTGCTGCTGGAGGGGAGTGCATTTGGTCCTCACCCCCGCACTCCCCCGGGCATGGGACGGCACTTGGCCAGTGCGACGGTCTCTGCCCTGCAGTGCCCTGTGCTGGTGAGGCCGCCCAAAACTGGGATTTGCTGCCTGAACCCAGGATTTGCCCTCACTTTAGGGTTATCTTCCATCATGCAGGGGTCAAGCAGTGTTCTGCCACCTCATCTGCACGCTCGTTGTCCTGCCCCTTCGCTGGGGCCTGGCACTCTGCCACCTACACCAGAGACGCCCCCTAAATAAATGTCAGGGGGCTGGATGCACTCCAGCCTTGCAGAACTTCATTCCCCTTGTCCTGGGTGATACTGAGGCTGCCTTTGGCCATTTGCTGGGGGGTGTGTGAGCCCCCTAAGGCGCTGCTGGCCATGCGGGAGGATGCCAGCTGGAGGCAGCTGCCCGCCTCAGGGAGACCCCCAAGCACTGACCCTTCCTTCTGCACAGCTCATGCAACCTGTCCCCGGGGAGCCGTCTAGGCGCCGTCCATCCCCTTGCCTGGTGGCCTTTGACCAGGCAGGCTTTCACTGCCGCCGCAGGGGCTGGCTGCCTGCAGTGTCCCACCATCTGCCACCAGCTGTTGTGGCTCCCCAGCCCCTGTGGCTCCCTTGGCGCCTGCAGTGGGATGGGGAGGGTCCCTTCTATGTCCTTGGGGAGGACCCTTAGGCTCTGCATGATGGGGAGGTGCTGAGCTGCCCATCCTGGATGAGAAATTTGGGGACAGTACATTTCTTGGTGCAGGACTAGCAAAGTGGGGAAGCCAAGAGTGTTTATTTGAAGTATTGCAGCATTCAGAGGGAACCATTTCAAACCCTGGAACAGGCTTTTGCTCACACACAGCCCACGGTGCTGCGATTTCCCTCTCCCTCGTGCCCAGGAGCAGCTCCCCACATTGCTGTGGGTTCCCTGTGCCCAAGGTGGCTGTGCTGGGTCTCTTCTCCCACCTGTGGGCTTCCTCACTGCCCCCATGGGTGGCCCTTCCAGCCCTGCTGCCCACATGGCGAGGTGCCTGCGTCGCTGGGTGCCTTCCAGCAGCAGAGACCCCTTCCCAGAGTGCGAGGCTTCCTCGCTGTCCCCAGCCCCCCCACTCCCCGGGTCCAGCCGGGGCGCTGGGCCCCATGCAGAAGAGCTGTGTGCCGGGGCCAGCGCCCAAGCGTGACATTCCTCCAGCACCCGCTGCCGCCGCCTCCTCCGTTGCTCAATCCCGGGTTCCCAGCCAGACTGGCTGGAGCGGGAGCCCTGGTTTTCCGGGGGGAGGGAGGAGGCAGTGTCAAGATCCTCAGCAAGGGCACGGAGGGCCCCTGCTCGGGGGGGTTCGGACGCTCTCAGGAGCCCGTCCCCACAGCCTGTGATGCCCTGTGCCAGCGGCATGCCGCCCCCACACAGCACTTGGGTGGACATCCCATGGGGGCTGACCGAGCCCCCAGCAGAGGATGGGGACAGGCGGGACGGTCGGACGGGGCCCGGGCACCCCCTTGCCGTGTGGGTCACACTGGCGGGATGCTCTGTTTCCAATTAGCGCCAGTGGCCGACGAAGGTGCTGGAATCTGGGAACCTGCGCATTCCTGCCGCACGGACAGCCGGCCACGAACCCAAACATGGGTTTGTCCCATTCCACAGCTCGGGTTCCCCAGGGACCTGCGGCGCACGGCTCCAGTGCCTCTCCCAGCCCCCCTGATTCCGTGGCTGGGGCTGGCATGGAGCAGCCGGGAAGCTGATGCAGAGGGGAGAGATCCCCTGGCTGGCTTTTGCTGGATCAGGGTGTGTGGTGCCTGCAGCATCCACCTCATGATTTGGAGCAAGTTTTCCCGTTCTCCTCTCCCCCTTCAGCCCGAGGTGATTGATGGGGCAAGAGTGGGTCTGTGCCAGCAAGGGCTGTGGGTCTGGCTATGGGGCGCAGGGAGGCGTGAGCCGAGCACTGCCCCATCTGCCTGCTCCATCCCCTGCAGCCACCGAGTGCTCCCGGGGCTGCTCTGCCCCATCTGCCCCATTGCTGGCTGTGTGCCCGGGGTGCAGTGGGGTGTCCCTGCCCCCCTGAAGCCCCTGCCTCTCTCTGGCAGTGGTGTATCTCTGCGGGCCACTGGAGATGCTGCGGCAGATCATGCAGCTGGCGCAGCAGGAGAACCTCACCAACGGCGACTACGTCTTCTTCTACCTGGACGTCTTCGGGGAGAGCCTGCGGGGAGACTCTGCCCGTGATGCCTTCAAGCCCTGGCAGGAGAGCCCAGGCCAGGATTCAGGGCTGCGCGAGGCTTTCCAGGTGAGCTGCGCCCACCTGCCTGGGGACAGAAACCTCGCCAGCCTGGCCCCACTGTGTGAACCAGAGTGCTGTGCTCGGTTGCAGATGGTGCTGGTGATCACCTACTACGAGCCCCAAAACCCTGAGTACCAGCATTTCCAAACCCAGCTCATCCTGCGAGCTAAGCAGAAATTTGGAGTGCAGCTGAATTACTCCCTGGTGAGTGAGTCCCCCTGCATGCTGGGGTGGTGGGGCCCCTTCACATGGGTTTGAGGCACCTCACCAGGATGCAGAGTGTGGGACACAGCCACAGATCGTGCCAGAGGGATCATCCCTGGTGGGAACAGCCGCAGGCACTGCCATCCCTGCAGGGTGCATGTTGTCCCCAGTGTGGTTATGGGGCCGTGGGTGGGTGCGTGGTCCTGGTGTGAAGGTTCCGGGATGCTCCTGTGTGCGTGGCCGTGGGTGTGCTCAGATTCTCCCTGGCAGATGAACCTGGTGGCGGGGTGTTTCTATGATGGGATGCTGCTGTACGCCATGGTGCTGAATGAGACTCTGCGCGAGGGCGGCTCCAAGAAAAACGCCACCCACATCATCGAGAAGATGCGGGACCGCAAGTTCCAGGGTAACACTGGGATGGGGGCAGCTGGGCTGTGGGTGCCGTGGGGCCGGTGGAACTCAGTCCCTGCCCCACCTGGGTCTTAATTCTCCCACAGGTGTGACAGGGCTTGTGAGCATGGATAGCAACAATGACCGGGACACTGACTTCAACCTGTGGGCCATGAGCGACCCCAAGACCGGGCAATATGAGGTGGGGGCCAGCACCAGGTTCCCCTGGCTGGGGCTGGGGAATGGGATGGTGGGGTCTGGGGGTGGCCTCATCTCTCTTTGCCTTAGGTGGTGGGACACTACTCGGGTGTGGAGAAGCAAATCCACTGGCTGGGACGACCCATCCCCTGGGTGAAGGGGGCTCCCCCCTTGGACAACCCTCCCTGTGTCTTTGATGTGGATGACCCCTCCTGTGATAAAAGTGGGTGTCCTGGGTCCCCACATCCCTTGGACCCAAGAACCCTTCCCTGTGGGTGCATGTCAGCCTGGCCGTCATAGCCAGCTGGACCACCCTGACATCCTCTCCTGTCTGCAGCTCCCCTCTCCATGCTGGCCATCGTGGCTTTGGGCACTGGCCTCACCTTTGTCATGTTTGGCATCTCCAGCTTCCTCATCTTCAGGTCAGTCAGGACTGGGGGGAGCCTCTGTCTGGTGGGGGGACAGGCAGGGCAGGGGGGATGTGGGCCTGACCCCTCTGTGTCCCCCAGGAAGCTGATGCTGGAGAAGGAGCTTGCCAGCATGCTCTGGAGGATCCGCTGGGATGAGCTGCAGTTTGGAAGTCCCGAGCGGTACCACAAGGCAGCGGGCAGCCGGCTCACCTTGTCCCTGGTGAGAGGAGCTATCCCTGGGGCACCACCCAGCCCCAGTGCTGCCCTCCCTCCCTGCATGACACCCCTCCCTGTTGATGGCCCTCTGTTTCCTACAGAGCCACAGCCCCCCTGCATCTCTCTCCTCAGCACAGCTCTCAATCCTTACACAGCTCTCCATCCCCAGTGGAGACACGCTCCATTCATCCCTGGCATGACTTTCCATCCCCTGCAGAGCCACTATAGATCCATCCTCTACACAGCCCTGAATCCCCTACGTAGCACCATACTTCATCAAGCCCCTGTATTGCCCTCCATTCCCTACACAGACATACCTTATCCATGTCTTACACTCCGTGCAGTGCACCATGCCTCATCCCGGAGTCTTTGCCTTTCCTACAGAGCATACAGAGCTTGTCCTGACCCTTTAGAGCCCATCCTGCACCATCCCCTGCACATCCTTGGATGTCCCTGCCTTGCTACATTGGTGCAGGCCACCCCTCCACCCCAGGGTTCCTGTCCCTAATCCCCTCCCTCCCACAGCGTGGCTCCAGCTATGGCTCCCTGATGACCACCCATGGCAAGTACCAGATCTTCGCCAACACCGGCCACTTCAAGGTCAGTGCAGAAGGCAGGGAGCTGAGCCCTCCCCCTGAAATGCCCCAACTCTGTTGTGCTCCCCCTTGGCTGTACCCCCATCCTGCAGGATGTTGGGACTTTCCTCCCCTTTGCAAATTCACCCAGTGGGCATTGACCTTTCCCCCTTCCCAAACACCCCAGGGCAACGTTGTGGCCATTAAGCACATCAACAAGAAGCGCATCGAGTTGACGCGGCAGGTGCTCTTCGAGCTGAAACATGTAGGTTTGGGGTCTGGGCTGGGGTGGGCAGCCTGCTCGGGGTTGCAGGAACTGGTCCTGAGAGTGTGGGAGGGTAGTAGGAGCAGCAGCTCATCCCCTTTGACCTCAAGACTGTCTTGGGTCCACTTGCACCTGCAGATGCGGGACATCCAGTTCAACCACTTGACCCGCTTCATCGGGGCGTGCATCGACCCCCCCAACATCTGCATCATCACCGAGTACTGCCCACGGGGCAGCTTGCAGGTAGCAGGGCTTGGGGACACTGCGGGTGACACTTAGACATTCCTGGTGACCCAGTTGGGCTGGGTGTTGTGGACAGGGCTGTGGATGCTGGTGGCCACCTGAGCCCTCCCTACAAGGCTCACAGCTGAGCTGTCCAAGCAGGCGTCAGAGGCCAGTGGAGGGGTGGGGGTGGGTGCTGCAGACCCCCACAGCTGGGCACTTGGTGAGGCTGCTGTCACCATGCCCTGGGTGCTTGGTGGGGTCCACTCAATGTACTACCCCAGGATGTCCTGGAGAACGAGAGCATCAACCTGGACTGGATGTTTCGCTACTCCCTCATCAATGACATTGTCAAGGTACCCAGCTGAGGGGTGCAAGGGGCTAGGGGAGGTGCCTGAGAGATATGAGCTTCACTGTGTCCATCTGTCCCAGGGAATGGCCTTCCTGCACAACAGCATCATTGGTCATCACGGCAGCCTCAAGTCATCCAACTGTGTGGTGGACAGCCGCTTCGTGCTGAAGATCACTGACTACGGCCTGGCCAGCTTCCGCTCGCCCAGCGACAACGAGGACACGCATGCACTCTATGCCAGTGAGTGCCTGCCTGGGGGGAGCAGGGGGATGGAGTGGCCCTATCTCACTTCTCCATTGCTTTGTCCCACCAGAGAAGCTGTGGACAGCCCCAGAGCTGCTGCAGAAGGGGCACCTGCCCACCCCAGGCATGCAGAAAGCTGATGTCTACAGCTTCGGCATCATCGTGCAGGAGGTCGCTCTGCGCAACGGCCCCTTCTACATCGAGGGCATGGACTTGAGCCCCAAAGGTGAGGGTAGGGGATGTGTGTGGAGGTCCTGCCCCACCATGGACATCTGGTGCTCACTGTTGGCCACGCTCCGGCAGAGATTGTGCAGAAGGTGCGTAACAGCCAGAAGCCCTTCTTCCGCCCGTCCATTGACATCGGGGTGCACACCGAGGAGCTGGCAGTGCTGATGGAACGCTGCTGGGCGCAGGAGCCGGCCGAGCGCCCTGACTTCAGTCAGATCAAGATCTTCATCCGTAGATTCAACAAGTGGGTGGTTGGCATGCAGGGACAGTGGCCCTGGGTGGGAGTGCGGTCAGCCATGGGGATGGTGGTTGGGGGGCACCTCTTCTCGCAGTGCCAGCTGACTGCACCCCGGCAGGGAGGGAAGCACCAGCATCCTGGACAACCTGCTGTCACGCATGGAGCAGTATGCCAACAACCTGGAGAAGCTGGTGGAAGAGAGGACACAGGCCTACCTGGAGGAGAAGCGCAAGGCAGAGAACCTCCTCTACCAGATTCTGCCCCAGTGAGAGGGGGAGAGAGAGGGGTGGTGTGGGTCTGAGGGTTGGCATGGGTTCAGCATGCACCCATGCTGTGCAAGCATGGGGTCCCTTGCCAGCTGTCCATGCTGGTGTGGGGCAAGGGTTGCAGGGGGAACAGGGGGTTTGGGGTGGAACTCACCACCATCCTCGCCAGCTCTGTGGCGGAGCAGCTGAAGCGTGGAGAGACAGTGCGGGCTGAGGCTTTCGACAGTGTCACCATCTACTTCAGTGACATAGTGGGCTTCACTGCCCTCTCGGCAGAGAGCACTCCCATGCAGGTGAGAGCAGGGCTTGGGGGGCAGTGCCTCTGTGGTGGGGGTCTGACCCTGGCAGTGCTATCCTTGGGGTTGGGGGGACATGCCCACTGCCAGCCGTCCACACACCCTTGTTCCATCCAGGTCGTGATGCTGCTGAACGATCTCTACACTTGCTTTGATGCCATCATCGACAATTTTGACGTCTACAAGGTGAGTGGGGTGGTGAGCAAGCACAGCCCCCCAAAGTGAGGCAGGCAGCAAGGAGGCCAGGTTGGACCTGCTCCCCCTGTCCCCACAGGTGGAGACCATTGGGGATGCCTACATGGTGGTCTCGGGGCTGCCGGTGCGCAATGGGAAGCTGCATGCCCGTGAGATTGTCCGCATGGCCCTGGCCCTGCTCGAGGCTGTCAAAACCTTCAAGATCCGTCACCGTCCCAACGACCAGCTCCATCTGCGCATCGGCATACACACCGGTGAGCCCCCATGCCACCCAGCTGGAGGGTGCTCGCCCACCCACCCGCCCACCCTGCAGCATCCCTGAGTGCCTCTGTGCCTGCAGGTCCTGTGTGCGCCGGAGTGGTGGGTCTGAAGATGCCACGGTACTGCCTCTTCGGGGACACGGTGAACACCGCGTCCCGCATGGAATCCAACGGCCAGGGTAAGCCATGGGGCTGGCAGCTGGGGTCCAGAGCCACAGGTTGTGTCCTGCTCCCATGGCACCCAGCCATGTCTCTCTTGCCTCTCTGTGCTACCCAGCCCTCAAGATCCACGTCTCATCTGCCACCAAAGAAGTCCTGGATGAGTTCGGCTGCTTTGAGCTGGAGCTGCGTGGGGATGTAGAGATGAAGGTGAGGGCACAGGGACGCCAGTGGGGTACCAGCCCTTCCTACCACCAGGGCATATGATGGGGAGGTGGGTTGGGGCTGGGACCCCTTGTTGCCCTCAATGCAGGGGATGACACCCAAGAAGCAGCTCCAGAGAAGGGCAGGGTCTAAACTTCTCACCTCTGCCTCCAGGGCAAGGGAAAGATGCGGACATACTGGCTGCTGGGCGAAAGGAAGGACCCTTAAGTCATCTGAGCCCAGTGGCTGTGGCAGAGCCCCCAGCTCAATGAGGCCACCAGTGTTTTCCAGTGCCCCAGGATGCACAGGCACCCCCCTCCCATCACTGCATCCACCACCACCTCTGCAGCCCCCCTGCTTCAGCAGGGCCTGGGCAAGGTGGGGCAGCGGCCACAGCACCGTCTGCCCTCCTCCATCAGCACCAGCAAAGCCCACCTTTCCCACAGCCTCTGCTGGAGTGGGGTAACCAGCCCTGATCCAGTCTGAGGGACCTTGTATCACCCCCACCCTCTGAGGTCTGCCACCCCTGCCCTCTCCCCTGTGGCTCAGCTGGCTCTGAGCTTCTCCGGGGCCTGGCTGCCCCGCAGGGCACTTTGCCGTCTCTTTTCAGTACCTGGCCCCCAGCAGAAGTTGTGCCCATGTCAACCCCTCCCTGGGGTGGGGGGAAATGGGGATTCCTGCCAAGACTGACTCCTTGGCCAGGTCAGGCTTCAATGCCGCAGCTCCCCCCCTCCCCAGTCTCCCCTCCCCTGTATATAACCCCACCGGGTCATGTAAATACCCACCCCTCCTCCAGGTGTAAATATAGGACTCGCTGCAACTATTTTGTTGAAATACAAACTTCCCCAGATCCGTCTGTCCCGTGACCTCTACTTCGCTCTGCCCCAGCATGCCAAGTGGGGAGGGAGGCCGGGGGGCACCCCAATATGGAACTCAGCCTGAGCTGGGGACAGCTGCCTGAAACATCCGAAGAGATCGTATCCCGGGGGTCTGTCTGCGGCATAGGACCGCGGTGTGGGCACGGGGAGCCAGTGCCGGGCGGTCGCAGCAGCGGCTGTTGAGGGCTTGGGCGGTGCTGGGAAGGCAGGGCTGCCGTGGCGGGGTTTGCTTTGGCGTGAGGGCTGCAGTGCGTTCCTCTGAGCTCATGCTCTGGCCGCCCCGCTGCCGCCTCTTACTGGAACACACCTGTGCCTGGGGACTGGAACAGCGGCTGCGTGTCACCCGCTGCCTGCGCCGGGAGGGGACGTGTCCCAGGGGATGGGGCTGTGCCAGGGGCTTTCCCTCCATGCCCAAGGAGGAAGTCTTGGGGCCACAGCGTGTTTTGGGTCAACAGGAAATTGCAACGGGGCTGAAGGGTTTCCCATTTTGCTTCATGGTCCCACGGGATTTGAGATCCCAGGGACACAGTGTTCCCCCTCCAAACATCCAGCTTGAGGAGGGCCTTGGGGTGGGCAAGGATGCTGGGACCACCTGTGTCCCCTTGTTTTTTATTGCTTGTGAGGCTGGAGCTGGCTGCTCAGGGGGTCGTAGGGGTCATAGAGGTTGAAGGGCTCAGGATGCCCTAGGTACATGGTAATGGGAGTGGAGAAGGCTGCATTCTTCTTGAAGGGAATGTTTCTGCCGAAGAGGCTGGTGACACCCTGGAGAGGAGAGAATTGGAGAGGTCTCTGTCAGCAGCTGAGACCCCGAGGGTGCTAGCAGGGCAGGGTGGTGGGGGGCTTACCGGCCGTCCATGGGCTTGCTCCAGCCAGAAGCTGGTTGGCTGCTCCGTTAAGTAGTTGTGAGGCTGTAGTGGAAGCAAAATGTGGTCGGGGGGGATGGCATGCTCGGCAGGACACGGGAGCCTCGTGGCCTCCCTGGAGGCTGCTGCAAGCTGAGGGGGGGATGTCTACTGCCTGTACCTGGGTGATGGGCTGGGGTGTGGACTGAAAGCCCATGGCACGGAAGTCCTGGTGCGTGGTGGAAACAGATTCCATGCGCCTCGGGCGGGGACGGATCTCCTCCTCCGTCTCCTTACTGCAGTCAGAGCAGACCCCGCACCCCTCAGCTCTGGGATCCCCGCCCCCCCAGGTCCCCTCCTCTGGGGCATAGCCCCAAGGGTGGTTGTCACGCGGGGGTGCAGACTTGCCTGTATTTCTCGTAGAGCATGGATGCCAGTGTGGCCTTCCGCTGCCCTGCAGAGGGGAAGGTGCCATCAGCCCCACAGCTAAGATTCCCCTGCTGCCTTTTTGGGGTGCATGTGGCTTCGGGGGTTCAGCCTCACCTTGCCCCAGCAGCAGGACCCTGGTAGGTGGGCAGTACTTTGGGGCAGAGCTGTCAGTGAGTGAGGAGAGGAACTGGTGGATCGGTAGTCCATGGTAGCCACGCTGGAAGTCCTCACAGCCCAAATCCTTCTGAGAGTCCAGGGGATCCACGAGTATCTGGGGATGGACAGTGGGGGCTGTGGAAGGGGGCAGGAGCCAAGCTGCACTGCCCCATGCCTGCTCCTGGCTTTTAGGCTTTTGATAGCTCTAGAGGCATAAGCTGCAAAGAGGGGTTATGGTCTTTCTGGCCAGAAACCTGGGAAAGCTGGAGTGGGGACACAGCTTGGGCACCACTATCCTGCCTGGTGGAGGTCACCCAGCCTTGTATGGCGGTCCCAAGCATCTGAGTGCCCAGACTGCCCATGGGCAAGTGCTCTTACAGCACTTGAACAACCCACTGAGGCACAGCTCGGCCCATCAGGTGCCCCACAGCATGGCTTGCCCAAGCAGGCATTCCCACATCACTGTGATGGGCCACGATACATAGCTCCTGCTCCCCAGCAGCGAGATGCCAGCGCCTCTCCTGCCTTACTGTTACTCCCCACGTGCCTGCCTGTGCCTTTTGTGCTACTGAGTTTCATTCCTTTTCTATCCCGCTGGGCTGAAGGTCATCCGGGTGGCTATTTAAACAGAGGGGTCTGCCCAGGAGCAGGGAGCTTCACAAGATCAGCATGTGGGACACGATGGGGCCAGCTTTGAGGGGCATTCTCCCTTATGGAGTTACCTCCTTCTGCCAGTTGCGGCTCACACGGCTCCGCTGGGGCACCGACTGGCTGGGCTTCTCTGCTGGCGTGGGTGGGGTGGGGGGCAGCACCGGCACTGCGGTGGGGGACTCCTTCTCGGGGAGAGTCCCCCACTTTCCAAGCCAGGGAGGCAGACTGATCCCAGAGGGATCCTTCCCAGTCTCTGGGGATGGCACCGTGCTGGGCAGAACTGGTCGGGCCTCAGTAGGCAGCTCATCTGTGTCGGATATGTCCTGGGGCAGCTCGGCTATGCCTGGCATCTCCTGGAGCCTCTTGGCGGTGGTTGTCAGTGTCCCACTGTGGCACGGGACCCTCTGCACGGGCACCTCAGGCACAGGCTGATAACCTCGGACCCTGCACGGTGGCCGGTCCCTGTGGCAGCTGGGAGCCATATGGCTTGTCAGAGTCCCCCTGCAGGTGGGAACAGACCCTGAAGAAAGGCAGCGGGGCGCATCCCCCATTGCCAACCACGTCCCCAGCCCCCACCAGCACGGGCAGGGTCTTGACCCCGGGTCCTCTGCAGTGTCACCCCCACACTGGGGCAAGGGACAAGGGATTCCTCTCCGTTTGGGGGACAGAAGCAGTGCCTGCTGCTGGGTCTGTCATCTGAAGGGGTCTCCCCCTCCGTAACTCCCTTCTGTCCCCTCGACCTCCACAAGCAACACCCTTCCCACCCCCATACCTGGGCTCTGCCCCCTCCGTGCTCCGACCTCCCCACAGGCCAGACCCACCATCTTCTCATTCCCCCGGCCCCGAACGCTCCAAAGGCCCTGCCCCCGACTCTCCCCACCGTGGGTTACCCCAAGGGGTCTCGCTGCCCGCGGCCTGAGCCGCACCCCACGGTGCAGCCGCCTCCCGGCTCCATGGCGCATGCGCGCGGCGGGACGCGCCTCTCTCCATGGAGACGGTGCACGGCGGCCGCGCGCCTGTGGGTGGAGCCGCGCTCGAGCGCGCCTCCCATTGGCGGAGAGCTCCGGAGGGGGCGTGGCCTTGGCCCGCAGTGGGCGCGGCAAGAGGCCGGGTTAGGCGGGCAATGGGCGTGGTCTCTGCGGAGTGGGCGGGGCGGGGGCGCGGTCGGTGTGAGGGGGTGCGCTGAAGGGGGACGGGGCTGTGTGGGGGACGGGCACGGGGGTGCAGGGACACGGAGGGACGGGGGTACAGGGGACGGGAGTGCGGAGGGGTGGGAATCTAGGGGATGGGGGTGCAGGGCTGCAGGGACACAGGAGTGCCCGCGCTGCACTACGGGATCGGGGTTGTCCCCACCCCTGGGGCCCATGTCCTCCGCGCCAGCCTGTCCCGGTGCCCTGGGGCCACCACTTAGGGCAAGAGTGGCCGCAGGGGCTCTCGGGGGTGCACCGTGCCTGGGCAGGGCCAGCACAGCCCCACTGGGGCAGCAGGAGGGACGTGCCCAGGGCTCCTGAGGACACACTGCTCCCCACGGCTTGACCCAAGTGACCCCCACACCGCTTGGGCCTGGCACTGGAATATGCCCATTTGCCCCAGGGACCCCCAGCTGGCCTAGGGTGATGGGGCGGGACGTGCCCGGCGCCTGGCTGGGTGCAGCCGGTGCCCGCCGGCGTGGAGCAGCTGCCTTCTCTCACCGCCGGCCCTCGATGGGCCCCCGGCCCCATCCCCGCAGAGGCCGAGCAGAAGAAGGGCCCTTTGATAGCAGGCGGCGGGCTCGGGAGCGAGGGCTGTTATTCCAGCGCTCTGCGGTGTGCGCCGACGGGGCACCGTGCGCTCCACGCTGGGGCCTCTGTTTTTCCTGGCTGGGGATGTGCTCGGCCCTTCTGGCCTCGGCGGGCCGGGGGGGCCCCCACTGGGGACCGCTCCTCCCTGCGGGCCCTCGGCCCCGTGCCAAGCAGGGGCTCCTCCAAGCCCATCTGCTGCACAGCTGTGGGGAGGAGGGAGAGATGGGAGACGTGTCCTGAGCTCATCTCATGGCTCCCCCATGCTGGGGCCACATCAGCCCTGCTGCTGCTGGAGGGGGGTGCCGCGGTGCCCCCAGGCCTGGCAGCTCACTGTGAGGGTGCTGGGGTGCATGCTGCTGGTCGTGCCCCCATGCTCAGCCTTGGGCCCAGTGGTGGTCTCTGAGGTGCACCCATAGCCCAGCTCATGCTGAAGGGGTGGCAGCTTGGGGACCCTGCCCCAGCTTGTATACCTTGTTGGTCTTCCTAGGAGCATCCCCAGATTCCCCACCAAACACTCGTGGGCTTATCAAAAGCCTGGCCAGGCAGCATGTGTGCCTGAAGGATACTGAAGGAACACTAACAGCACCAAAGTACACTGCGGGACGGGGAGCCTGGCGATGCCACCCCGGGGTGTGCACTCACTGTGGGGCAAACCACCCTGGGGTGGTCTGTGGGGCATCACTGTGGGGCTGTGCTCTGGCAGCATCAGCTCGGGGCAGCAGCCCTGGAGCTGCTGAAGCACATCTGGCTGCCTCTCGCCGGCTGACACATCCCCCGCAGCCCCCCCGCCCGGCTCTTTTGGGAACTTGCGTCATTTGTGATCCTCTCCGGCTGGGGAACCAAAACAGCCGTTGGCCCCCGTTCCCCCCCCGCCTCGGCCCCATGGGGCTGTGACCACTGTCCTGCCCCGCCGCTGCTCGGGGACTGACAAAATAAACCTGGCACAGGAAGAAACGCGATGGCAGACGACTGGCCCCGACCTCGAGTGCCAGCCCGTGCCCTGTGCCCAGTACAGCACTCCCTGGGGGACTGCTCTGGGCGAGCCTTGGGGGATGATGTCCTGGGGATCCCTGAGTCCTCTTCAGCGTCCCCAGCTCCCCAGGGACACCCAACCCCTCTTTGGGGTACACATCCCTGAGGCAGGGCTGTCCCGAGTCCAAGAGTGGCCCCAGCCCGCGCTGAGCCTCAGAGGCAGGAAGCGGCAATATCAACAATTTTAAGGCTCATTTACACCCCGAAAACATTCCCCATACTATACTGGGTGTGTATGTGTGGGAAGTGACTGGGCTCTGCCACAGCCCCACACAGCTCCCGGGGGCCCCCCGCCGCCAGCGCCACCGAGCCGGGGGATGAACAGAGCCGCCATTCTCCCCGGCGGGCTGCGGTCCCCTGCGCGGCGGCTGGCGGGGGCCCAGGCGGTCCCGACGGCGGTGCCAGGTGGGCCGTGCACCGCGCCAGCACCGGCCCCTGCCACTAAATATAGCCACGGCACCCGGCCACGGAGCAGCGGGCGCGGGAGGCACGCGGCAGGGAGCGGGCGGCCGCATGCGCCGAGCCCCCGCCTGTGCTCCCCTCACGGGGCCGGCGGCGACACGTGCAGGCACGAGACCGCGGTCAAGGCCTGTAAACAGCGCCGTGCGTGCGCAGAGCCGGCGGTGCTTTGTGTGCAGGGGGGTCTGGAGCGTGCAGATTCCCTCGGTGGTTCACAGTTGTGGGGTCTGGAGGGTAGGGTGCAATGTGTTTTCCTCAGTGTGTGGCTGGGGGCTCTGGGGCAAGCAACACAGTGAGTTTCTCTCGGAGGTGCATTAGTTGGGGGGGTCTGGGGTGAGCAGTGCAGTTGAGTTTCACATGGCAGTGCACATGTAAGCAGTGTAGTGGCTGTAGTGTGAGGGAGTACACGGGTATGTGTACATGGAGGGGGCGGCAGGTCCACCCACCACACAGCTTGTCCTGCCCTGTGCTCTGCTCAGGGCTGTGATCCTCCTGGGAGCTCCCAGAGAGGCCCCTCTGGCGTGGACAAGAAGTACACATGCAGTCAACAAGCCTGCTCTGAGAGCTTTTAGAATCAATCTAGTGCAATTACCTGGTTTTGAAAAGCAGGGAAACATCAGTGTCCAGCATAGGGCTCTGGAAGCAACACAGGGGTGCTGGCCAGGGCAATGTGAGGCAGAACAGGGGCATTCAGGGATGCTGTGGCTGTTGTGGTGGCAGTGGAGCTGGGTGGGCAGCCCTGGACATGGTGTGCTACTGACACCCCCAGCTTGGGGACACCCTTGTGGCACCCAGCCTGCTCCCCCAGCCCAGCACCAAGATGAGTCTTTTGCCTGTGAGCTGTGGGCAGCCCCACAAAACCCTTCTGCTTCAACTGTAGGGCTCCAGAGCATCTCCAGCATGGGCAGGTTGGTATGTGGAGAGCCCAGACCCTCTGCAAAAAGCAGGGTACCAACTCTCTACTGCTGTGACAATGGAGTCCAGCCCTGCCCAGGCCAGCCACCTCCACCCCCAAGAATGCCACCCTGATGCAGAGCCACTGAAGTCACCACCAAGGAGATGCTTTATTGGGGGGCAAGTGGGTAGTGGGGGTCAGCCAGGGGGCCAGCCCATCTGCCGCCCCCCGAGCACATGGAGGTGCAAGTGGTAGACGGACTGTGCGCCATGCTTCCCATCGTTGATCACTGCCAGGAGAGGTACAAGGGTCAGGCCACCCGCTGTGTCCCAGCCCCCAGGACTACCAGTGAAGGTCCTGTCCCACAGCACAGCAGGGGATACCAACTCACCAAGGCGGTAGCCATCAGCCAGCCCCTCTGCCTGCGCCGTGCGTGCTGCCACCACCATCAGGTGCCCCAGCAGCTGAAAGAGGGGGGAGCGGCAGGGTCAGCATTGTATGACCCCCACCAGCAGTGTCCCAGGGACCCCTCTGGACTCACCTCAGTGTCTTGGGGACCCACGTGGCTGATCCGGGGGATGGGGCGCTTGGGGATCACCAGGAAGTGCACAGGGGCTTGGGGAGCCACATCACGGAAGACCAGGCACTACGAGGGGAAGCAGGGTAAGCCCCACACCTGTGGGTTCTGCTCCCCTGCCCCGATGGGGACATAGCTCCTGCTGTCCCAGTTACCTTGTCATCTTCATAGAGGATGGTGGCAGGGATGGTGCGGTCGATGATCTTGCTGAAGATGGTAGGCTGCCCTCCTGCCTTCTCGCCGGCCGCCGCTGCCCGCTGCGCCTTGCCCACCTCCCCGTCCCGCCCACCGGGCGCCGACACGCTCCGCAGGGGCTGAGGGGCACACGGGGCTTACAGCCTGTGCCCGCGGGGACAAGGACAAGGACACCGCGGCCGGGGTGGGCCGGGGCACGTGGGGGAGCATCCATGCAAGGGTGATGGAGGGGAGCACACGGGGGTGACGGTGGGGTGCACGTGGAGGTGGCAGGGGGATACGTGGGGGGATGCACGTGGGGGTGATCGGAGTAATGCATGGGGTGATGGGTGATGTGATGGGGGATGCACGTGGAGAGTGGTGGGATTCATACAGGGGTCCTGGGGGTGTACACGGGTGATGGTGGGGTGCACGTGGGGGTGATGCTTGTGTGTGACAGGGGGATCCACATGGGGCAACAGGGAGGTGCACACGGGAGTAACACTCATAGGAATAAAGGGGGCAGATGCCCAGGGGGCTGATGGGGGCCTGTGCCCACAGGGGTGACAGGGGACTGTCCACAGCCTCGGCAGTGGGCTGTGCCCACGAGGGAGACAAGGGACTGTGTTCACGGGGTAACAGGGGACTGTCAACGGGGTTGACAGGGATCTGCGCCCTCGCGGGTGCCGAGGAGGGGGCTAAGCCCACGGGGGCGCAGGCTGGGGTGTGAGTGGATGCACACAGCTGCTCCGAGGCCCCACGTGCCGTGGCGTGGGGGTGCGCGGGACGGCGCTCATGCCCATTGCGGACTTTGCCCGAAGGTGGAAGCAATGGCGAGCATGGTGCGGACCCGTTCCGGTGCCCCTATTACCCCCCACACCCCGGTGTGTCCCCCTTATCCCGGCCCCCCCCCCCCCCCCATCCCCACGTCCCCCCGCGCCCACCTGCCCCGGGCGCAGCGCGCTCCGCACCAGCGCCCGCGCCAGCACCGCCGCCATGGCCGTCGCTCCCGCCCCCGTCACTCACACCCCGTCTCTGCTCCCCGCCTCCTTAAAGCGCCCGCGCCGGCCATGTGAGCGACCCACACGTCGGAGCATCCCGGCGGGGACCCTCCGATCGGGGGAGACGGTCACTCCCTCCTCGGAGGCAGCCTCGACCCCAGGCGTCCCGCCCGACCTCCCCTGCCTCAAGGGTGGGTGGCCTGACCAAGCAATTGAAGACCCCGGGAGGGAGGCTGTACGAAGCAAGTTTATTTGCGCTCAGAAGCCCATTCGTGGGCGCTTGCGGCGGGGCTGCGAGGCGGAGGACAGCTGGCTCTGGGAAGAAGGGATGCACAGCTGGCTGGCCTGGCTGCCAGGGGGCTCTGGGGGCTCGGGGGGCCCCTCGGCCCACACGGACAGATAGTCCCGCAGCGTTTTCCGACGCTCTTTGGGGATGCCACGGCAGCGCAGGCTCTGTGAGGACAGCAGGGCTTCATCGGGCACCGGTGAGGGCGGGGGGCTGCCAACTGCGGGGCTGCCTGCTGGTGGGGAGCCCTCCTGGGAGAGAATGGGTGGGCGGCCAGGGGAGAGCAGCGAGGGGCCCGCATCACTCAGCTCGGACAGCTCAGACTGGTAGGTGAGGGAGGAGGTGAAGCTGGCTGAAAGGCTGCGGCGGCCCCGGGCTCGCTTCTGTCGCCGCCGCCGCTCCCGCAGTGCCCGCTGTCTCTGCGCCACACTGAAGCTCGTCCTCTCCTCCCACCACTGCTCCCAGTCCCCAGCCCAGGCTGCTGTCAGACGGGCACTTAGGGGGTCTGGACCCCCTACCGGCTCCAGGGTCTGTGGCAGGGGAGGGGGCTGGATGGCCAAAGGCTCCCAGCGCTGGATGCGGCCCCCTTCCCGCATGACTTGGTGCAGCCGCTGGCGCATCTGCCTCTGCAGGCTGCTGGGGCCTGCCGGCCCCTGCAGATCTCTGCGGGTGAAGAGGCGCCTCTGGCTGAGGCTGGGGTGCCAGGTGTACCGGGGGGGCTCCCTGCAGGCCCTGGAAAGGGCCCTCAGCCAGCGGCGGTACCGCAGGGCTACGGCTGGGCTGGGCACTGCCGGGGAGGGCTGGGGACTGGCACAGGGCTCCTGCAGTTCAGCTTCCTCCAGGGGTGCTGGTGTGCCCACATCCTCCTCCTCTTCCTCCTCATTGATAATCACCTCCAGGTTGGACAAGTAGAATGTTTGCTCTTCCTCCTCTTCTTCCTCACTGCCCAAGCCCTGTGGGCTGCTGGCTGGAGCCTCAAAGAGAGGGGAAGAGCCAGGGGCTGTTGTGGCCTCATCCCTTGATGGAGGTGCAGGGGGCTGTGCGGCTTTGTGGGTCAGCCTCTGGCAGAAGACATCCCCAGCCTCAGAGAGCTGGAAAACCACCATGGACTTGTGCGGCCCATCCTCCTGCAGAGTGGCAGCCAGCCCTATGGGAACAGGCAAAGCATTGTCACCAGGATTCCAGGCCTGGGGATACTTCAGGGGCATGGCCAGAAGTGGGGGCTGCCTCTACCGCTCAGTGGGCACACTCACTGCTGGCTCCTGCCCTGTACATCGTTTTCTATGTCATTAATCTCTTGCACAGGATTGTTTGGGGCTTTGCTTTTGCTTTTTCAGCCACCCTCCAGCCAGGCCACGACAGGGGCTACACTCCCACTCCATTCCACCTTCTCCCCCACCAGGACCTGCAGCCTGGGGCAGTGTGGGACACTCACCTGCTGCTGGGGCTGCGAGGCGCTGCTGGAGCAGGTGCTGGCGGTGTGGGAGCTGGGTGGGCAGGTGCTGCAGGCACCCCCCGATGCTGTGCAGCTTCTGCGGAGTCCCCGCCAGCTGACAGGCTGACTGGCTGCCCCCTGAGGAAACACCCCAAAAACTTACTGGTGAGCCCAGACACCAGAGCACCAGCTGATCCCAGCAGCAAGGAGGCTGGGACATGGGCACAGAGGAGCCCTGGCCCTGCCGCACCCCTGGAGCTTGATCTCTTACCCCGGTACTGCAACAGCAACAGCTCCTGGGTGCGGGATGCGCCGAGCAGCACCTGGTGGCTCCTCCCGGGATTCCCTGGCATCAGGTGCGCAAAGAGTGGAGGGGCCTTCATCATGTGTGCCCACTTCAGAACAGGCACCAGTGGCAACCGCTCGTCCAGCACATACACAGAGAACTAGGACAGAGTCTCAACTCAGATGGGGCACACCCCAACACGCTGTGGCAGCTCCCCTCACCTAGGAGATCCCCATGCCCCATAGGGTGCAGGGTGTCTCCCCCAGCTCCCAGCTGTGGTGGGGCTTACCTGGG
Source organism: Lycocorax pyrrhopterus obiensis (assembly GCA_014706295.1). Taxonomy (NCBI): domain Eukaryota; kingdom Metazoa; phylum Chordata; class Aves; order Passeriformes; family Paradisaeidae; genus Lycocorax; species Lycocorax pyrrhopterus. The sequence goes on along the minus strand of JACSVZ010000014.1, from coordinate 8,637,898 downwards.
TGGTGACAAGGTACTGTGAGGGGTGAGCCCTGCCCAGGTACATGGGCAGCACCACACGCTCGCCCTGCTGGCAGCCAGCTTCCTCGCCCACCTTGAACAAGTCGAAGTGGCATTTCTTGGGGGCCTGCAGCAGTAGAATGGGGTGTAGTCAGCACTTTGGGCTGAGGAACCCTCTTCCCTGCCCACCCCAAGCCCCAAACCCACCCTCCCAGGCTCACCCGGGCATCGAGGCACTGCAGGCCCGTGCGGTCAGCACAGCTGAGCACCCGTGGGTGGGCAGTGAAGTCACTCCAGCGCCAGGGCGAATGGTCCCGAAAAAACATGGTCTGGGGGTCATGGCGGAGCTGCTGCAGCCTGGGAGGACATGGCAGTATTGGCATGGGGCAAGGCTGCCCCGTCACTTGGGCTCCCCACCCCTGGGACTCCACTGTCTGCATGAGTCCCTACATGGCCCTGAGTGCCCTATCTCACCCGGTCCCGACGCTCCAGAGGTAGACGGTCCCGCTCTGGGTGCAGACAGACAGCTCCCCGGGAAGGTGAGGGCTGCAGGATGGGGGGCACAGCATCACCATGGGGCAACAGCACCCGCCACAGGGAGCAGGGCTGCACCAGCAGAACTCCCTCCTCATACAGCCCCTTCTCCAGCACCTACCTGACGGTGAGGCAGGAGGCAGGCACGTCGGTGCGGATGACCTGTAGTGGGGTGGGAGCTGCCCCTGTCCTGCCCGGCACCCTCCAAACACCGCAGTGATAGTCTGAGCGGACCCCAACAAAATCTGTCAGGGGAAAGGAGGTGGCATGTGAGCTGGCAGCATTCCAGGAGCCCCTGCTGCCCCTCCTCCCTATGTCCTGTCTGCCTCGAGATGTGGATCTCGTGGCTGGCTCACCTTCCCCATCCACACGGGCTGCAGCCACTTGCCGGACGCGCCCACTGAGCTCAAACTGCGCTGGGGAGCCCCGAGCACGAGGCAGCTCCTCCAGCACCACGTCCTGGAAATCTGGGATGCTGGCTAAGGGCGGTGCAACACAACCCCCACTTCCCTCCCCAGGGACACCCCATGGGGAAGGATACAGAGGTGGTTCATGGCCTGCCCTCCGGGGTGCACCAGGCGGCCCACAGGTGTCCCCCCATCTTCAGGGGGCAGCCAGGCCAGTGCCCCCCCTGTGAGGCTGTCGTCAAAGAGCAGGTTGGACCACTGCTGCATCAGCTCCTCATGCAGGCAGTCTGCCAGCAGCCCCAGTGGCACCTCGAAGAGCCAGTCACGGCAGAGGTGGGAGAACCAGCGTAGGCGGGATGCCAAGTGCTGCCGGGGGCAGCCGCTGCAAGGCATGGACATCATCAGGTGGGGGGACAGAGCAGGACTCCCCCCAGACCACTGCAGGGCAGGGGACATGGGGACACTCACCGTCGGGCCTCCAGGCGGTCGATGTCTTCCACCAGGGCCGTCATCCGAATGGTGCTATTCCGGGCTGGTCTCTACAGGAGGAGGGGGCAGAGGTTGAGACTGGCAAGGGAAGGGTGGGGAACAACACTGTTATCCCTGGACAGACAGTGACCTTCAGCTTGGAGTTGCCCAGGTAGAAGTTCTTGTGCAGCAGCTGCCCCAGGGAGCCAAAAGCATCTTCTGGGTGATCCACAAAGAAATGGCCCAGCTGTGTGGGAAGGACGGGAAAGGGTCAGTGCATGCGAAGGTCCCATGCTGCCCCCCAGGTCCTTGCTGGGATGCAATGCCTCAAATCTCACCTGCCTGGCGAAATCCAGAGTGGCTCCAGACCTGCCTGCCCGGAGCTTCGTGCCCAGGCCGCTGCGGTACAAGATGTCCTGAGGCGCGGGCGAGGGGATCCAGCAGCCTGTGGGGAGAGGGCAGAGGCCGCCTGGCACCACACGAGCACCGAGACACCACTCAGCACCGCGGGGCAGCGGCAGGGATAGAGGTGGAAGGGATGTCCCCTCGCAGAGCCCGTGCAGCGAGCTCCCTCCCGCTCCTGCGGCTCTCACCCGCGCTGGGCAGCAGCACCGGCACGGCCGCAGCGTCGGCGGCTTCCCACCTCTCGCCCGTCGCGCCGCGGCGGGGCACGAACGCCGGCTGCGCCTGCGGGGAGCGAAGGAGGACAGTCAGAGCGGCCCCTGAGCGTCCTGCCGGTTCCCTCGGCCGGCCTGGACCCCCGGCAGGGCCTCACCTGGCGGCGGCCGGGGCCACCCTCCAGCACCTGCCCGTGCTCGCCCCAGCCGGCGACCGGCGCGGGGCCACCCTCCTCCCGCGGCGGGCCGGCGCCGAAGTAGGACGGGAAGAGAGCGGCCGGGAACTCCATGGCCGCGGTACCGGGCACGGGGGGGCGGCACGCGGCGGGGCCGGGGGTCCCGGTGCCCCGTGGGGACGGCGCGGCCACCGGGCATGGCGTCATCGCCGCGCCGCTGCCGCCGCGCTCCAATCAGCGCCCGGGACCGCAGCGGGACAGAGCGCCGCCGGCGGCACGGCCTCGCGGGGTGCGACCGCCCCCTGGCGGCCGGAGGGTAAAACGCACGGGCCCCGGGGGGAGAGGCACGGGAATGGCACGGGACCGGGATGGGCACGGGACCGGGATGGGCACGGGACCGGGATGGAAACGGGACAGGGACCAGCATGGGAAGGGGACAGCAACGGGCGGGGGGAAGCGGTGGCACCTGGATGGGAAGGGGACAGGGACCGGGATGGGGATGGGAACGGGACCGGGATGGGAACGGGACCGGGATGGGAACGGGACAGGGATGGGAACGGGACAGGGACCGGCATGGGAAGGGGACAGCAACAGGCGGGGGGAAGCGGTGGCACCTGGATGGGAAGGGGACAGGGACCGGGATGGGAACGGGACAGGGATGGGAACGGGACCGGGATAGGAACGGGACAGGGATGGGAACGGGACCGGGATGGGAACGGGACAGGGACCGGCATGGGAAGGGGACAGCAACGGGCGGGGGGAAGCGGTGGCACCTGGATGGGAAGGGGACAGGGACCGGGATGGGAAAGGGACAGGGATGGGAACGGGACCGGGATGGGAACGGGACCGGGATGGGAACGGGACAGGGACCGGCATGGGAAGGGGACAGCAACGGGCGGGGGGAAGCGGTGGCACCTGGATGGGAAGGGGACAGGGAGCTGGATGGGAACGGGACAGGGACGGGCGGGGGGAAGCGGTGGCACCGGGATGGGAACGGGACAGGAAAGGGCAGGGGAAGTGGTGGAACTGGGGACAGGACCGGGTGGGGGAAACAGTGGGATAGGGCCGGACCAGGACCGGCACTGGGGAGCCATGAGGACAGGACCCCACTGGGGCACGGGCAGGGGTAGGAGCATTGTTCCCCTCTGCTCACCTCGAGAGCAGTGAAACCTCGCCGTGAGTCCTGCAATGGGCACACCTGGTTTTCCGTAGCCTCAGTTGTGTGGCCATGGGGCACCCCACATACCAGCGGGGTGTGGGGCCACGGTACAGTCTCAAATATCTGGGGGTTGTGGGGTTGAAGTGTGGCTCCTGGAAGCTTGAAGATGTTCTAGTCCAGTCTCCCCATCCCACCCTGCCCTTCCTCACATCTGCATGGCCTTGATGACCCCACTCCCACCCCGGCTCTGTGCTCCTTCCTCCCCACAGGGTGGTTGCTGGCTCCCCATGAGGGACACACCTGGCCCCAGACCCCCGTGGGTACCCACACAGAGTTCAGGTTAGTCCCATGGGGCTCTGATGGGACCCTGGAGCTCTTGGAGACTATCTGGAGGGGAGACAAGTTCCCCTGTCCATTTCCCAAGGAGAGCATGACCAGCTTTCTCCGGGAGAGACCATGGTCCTCATACATCCCTGTCCCAGAGGCCACTGGCCCCAGAGCTGTGCCGGTGAGGTCTGCACTGGGGAGGAGACCTGCCTGGAGGGGGTCTGTGCTCTGGGGAGGGTTGCTGGGCAGTCAGGCTGGGACATGGTGGGGTGGCTGCTCCTACTGCAGCTCCCAGGGTGCCCCATGGGGAGCACGGGATGAAAGACGAGCATTCCCACGAGTAGTAACCTGCTGCCAAGGGGGATGGTGATGTCAGGGGAGTCTGGGGATGATGTCAGGGGAGTTTGGGAAAGTGTGATGAGATCGTTTCCAGTCAAGATGCCCTCATCCCTGCAGGTGGTGCCCAGAACCCCTCTGTGGGACACCTCCTCTGTAAGACACATGCTACCATTTTCTGTAAGAAGATGGTAGCCACTGGTAGAAAACCACTGCTAGAAAACCTTACACAGCCCCCATAGGTAGCCCCACCATCTCCAGCCCCATAGGTAGCCTCCTGTGCCTTTCCCCAGCTGCAGGGCATGCCATCAGCTCCATGTCCCTCTCCACTAGCCCTTATTTCTGTCTCCAGGACATATTCCTGTCCCCAGCCCCAGGCCACTGTCCCTGGCCCCTAGACCCACACCACTGTCCCCAGTCATTGTTTCTGTCCCCAGCCCCATGTTCCTCTCCCCCAACCTGTGTCCCTGTCTGCAGCCCCATGTTCCTGTCCCTCAGCCCCATATCTCTGTTCTCAGCCTACATCCTTGTCTCCAGCACCGTGTCCCTGTTCCCAGCCCTGTGACCCCATTCCTGGACCGTATCTCGGTTCCAGCGACATGTCTCTGCCCCCAGCCCTGTGACCCCATTACCGGCAGGTATCTCAGTTCCAACACCGTGTTCCTGTCCCCAGCCCGTGTTCCTGTCCCCAGCCGGCGTCCCTGTGCCCGGTGCCCCCGTTCCCGGCTCAGATCTCCGTTCCAGCCCCGTGTCCCGGTCTCCCGCGCCCTGTGCTCCCCTTCCCGGCCCGTATATCGGGTTTCAGCCCGGTGTCCCTTTCCCGCAGCCTCCCATCTCCATTCCTGCCCTTGTCGCTGTCCCTCGGTGCCCCGGTCAGCGCCGGGTCCATGCCGGGGGCAACGAAGGGGGGGGGGCGGGTAATTGTCTCTCGGGGTGGGCGGGGCGTGGCGCCACCGCCGGTGATTGACGTGAGCGGAGGCCAATGGCGGCGCGGGGGGCGGCTCCTGTGGGCGGGGCGGGTGACGTCAGGGCCGCCGGTGCGCGGCGGGGCGGCCGGAGGCGCGCGCCCCACGGCAGCCGCGGCGGCGGCGGCGGCGATGGCCCGGCGGGGCGGCGGGGGCGGCGGGCAGCGCCTCCCGCTGCCGCTCCCGCTGCTGCTCCTGCCGCTCCTGCTCCTGCCGCCGCCCGCCGCCGGTGAGCGCCGCCGGGAGACCGGGGCGGGGGGCGCGGGTGTGGGGCGGCGGGACGAGCGCGGGACGGGGCGCGGGAGCGCACGTCGAGGGTGCCGGCGCGGCGGGGCCGAGGCGGCAGCGCGGAGGACGTGTGTGCGGTGGGTGGGAGAGATGCTGGAGCGGAGAGCGGGGGTCCTTGCGGCGGGACGCAAGGGGTGAGCTTGGGATGGGTGTGAGGTACGGGAGCAACGGGACGTGGGGGGTGCGCGCAGTGGGGCGGGGGGCGGGTGAGGACGGAACACAGGGGTGTGTGCGCTGGTCAGGAGGTGTGGGGCGCGGGGGTCCGCGCGGCGGGGCGCAAGGGACGAACTTGGGATGGGTGTGAGGTACGCGAGCCATGAGATGTAGGGTGTGCGTGCAGTGGGGCGGGTGGGAATGGAGCACGGGGGTGTGTGCGGTGGGCAGGGGGCTGGAGGCACGGGGGTCCGTGCGGTGGAGCACAGGACAGGGTGCCTGAGGGGCAGTGGGGATGAGCCTGTAGTGGGCATGAGGTACGCGAGCGATGGGATGTGGGGTGTGCACGCAGTGGGGCGGGAGGCAGGTGAGAATGGAGCACGGGGGTGTGCGCGGTGGGCAGGAGGGCTGCAGGTAGGAGCCTCAGGGCTCTGTGAGGTGCCGTAGGGCAGAGGGATGAGCTTGGGATGGGTGTGAGGTACACGAACAATGGGATGTGGGAGTGGGGAGATGTGGTGGGCAGAAGGGCTGCAGGTGTAGGGTGCGGAGGTCCGTGTGGTGGGGCGCAGGGGATGAGTTTGGAATGGGTACATGTGTGGGTTGGGATGAGCTACACGAGCAATGGGCTGTGGGGTTTGTGTGCAGTGGGGCAGGGTGTGGGTGAGAATGGAGCACAAGGGCGCAGCTATGGGGGGATGGCATCCTGGGATGCGAGGTGCACACGTGATGGGACACGGTGAGTGTGGCACAGGGGATGGGGCGAGCATGAAGTGGGGTTTGGGGCACGTATGCAGCAGAGTACAGAGGTGTCCCCAGTTGGGTGTGGGCTGCCATGGGACACGGGGTGCACGTACACTGGGACATGAGGTGGGTGCGATAGGCGCAGAGATGCGTGTGCAGGGGGGTGTTTGCATAACGGGGTGCAAGAATGCCTGCGTAGAGGGTACTGGATGTCTTTGGAATGGGATGTGTGGATGTGCGTGCAGTGGGGCACGGTGATGAGCATGCTGTGGGGCACGGTGTACCCATGCACTGTGGCATGGAGACAGATGTGCAGTGGGGCACAGAGTTGTGCGTGCGAGGAGGACGCAGGCAGCGCACAGGCAGTGGAACACCCTGGGAGGGAGGCGTGTGCGTGGGCAGTGAGTGGGCCCGGGGGGCTGCAGATGCAGGGCAGAAGGCTGTGTGCGTGCAGGGGGCAGGGGAGATGGACAGCCTGCAGAGACGGGGGTGTGTGTCCAGCGGGGCGTCAGGATGTGCGGGGGATACATCGACGGGAGTATGTGAGGCCAGGAGCACTCTGTGGGGCAGGGAGCTGGCTTAGTGACCGGGATGCGGAAGGATAATTGGGGGCTTGGAGGGGGCATCCCCTGGGAAGGGGGGCAGCTGGCCGGGGGTTGCCGGTGCCGGGGTGCAGCGGTGGGGCGACAGCGGGAGCTGTGCGCGGTGCTGACCGCCGGCCGCGGAGCTGTCCGCGGTGCTGACCGCCGGCCACGACCTGAGACTGTGGCACCGTCTGCTGTCCCGCGGCTCCGGCTGCTGGCCTGAAGCAGAGGGGCTTTGGCTTTTCTCCTTCCATCCACTCCGCTTCCATGGACAGCAATCCCGCTCCATCCTCCAGCACCTCTCCCGTGCTCTGGCTGCACTGCCACGGTGCCTCAGACTGACCCTCTGTGTGTAGCCAGTTCCCTCACCTTGCCCTGGGCGAGTGAACATGAGGGGGCTGCGCTGGGACTGGCTCCTGGTCCTTCCCCCAGCTCCCCTTCTGGAGTTGTGTTCAACACCCTCCTTGGGGTCCCCTGCCAGGTCACTGTCCCCACGTGGGGCTGTGGAGTGAGCTGGTGGTTCCTGGTGGAGAAATTGGGATCGGATGCTCTTGCATTGAGGAGACAGGTGTTTCACGCCTGGCTTGTGCCGGCTGGCAGTGAAGGGGAGGGGGAGCTGCCTTTGTTCCAGACAAGGGAGCAGATGCATGTCAGTGTACAGCCTGCTGGGGCTGCACACACGCAGCACAAACACACGTGCACACAAGCACATGCGCACACTCCCGGCCAGGAACTTGTGGTGCAAAGCAGACCCTCTTCTCAGCTATCCAGCTCCAAGCTGGACGAGTCCTCTTGGGCACAGACCTGCTCCCAGCCCACCCTCTGCTGGCCTCCCCCTTTCCAGCAGCTTGTGAAGAGGGGTATCTCATTCTTTGCTGCGTCTCTGGGGAATAATGGATGGGTCTCCCAGGCTGGCACTGGTGTAGTGTGGTAATGGTAGGTGAAGTTATGGCTGCTGTCTAGAGTCCTGCTCTCCCTTATGACAAAGAAGTGGCTGCCTCTCTGGTGCTGGGGCTCCTGGAAATCCCTGAAAATCAAACTGCCAGGCAGCTGGTCAGGGGGAGGTGGCCCCCGCGTGTGCCGTGGGCTTGCAGGAAGTGTCTTTCAGACATGGGGCTGTGCACAGGCACACACCCCCATGGACGTGGGTTTGCACGCCTCCACTCTGCCGTGCATGCAGACAGCACCCACGTGTGCATATGTGCACACATATGTGCGCTGTTCCTCCTCCACAAACCACGGGAGAGCTGGGAGGCTGTGCAGGAAGTGCTCTGCTCGCTCCTTCTTCTCGTGGCTCTAGGGTGAAACTCTGCACTTTATGATGGGCTCTGTGCTGAGCCTCCCCAGCAGGCAGGTGAGGGGGCATCTGTGTTCCTGTGGGAGCTGACCTGCTAGGGCATGGCTGAAGCCACGAAGAATGTCCCTTTATTACAGCTAAAATGCAGGGAGCAGAGCATGAGCAGCCAGGGCAGTGGGCTCCTCGGGCTACAAACCATCAGTCCCGCAGCTCAGTGAACTGAGTGCTGAACTCAAGGCAGTGCTGAACCAGAAATGATGCAGACTGTGCCAGGGCTGGGGGACACAGGTGGGGATAGCTGACATCAGCCCTGGGGACTCACTGAAATGGTGTTGTCCCAGCCCCTCCTGCCTCCAGGCTGCTGGACACTTGTGACATATTCAGAGCCTGGGTGGTGGACCTGCGCTACACAACCCCCTCCCCAATCCTTTACCCTGCTGAGAGCCCCTCGGGTCTCCTTTGCAGATGGGCTCTTTGTGACCGACTACTTCACCCGCACACCACGCAAGCTCAGCCCCTTCCGCTCCTTTGCCAGCATCGAGCTCTTCCACTTCCACATTCCCGAGGACACAGTCATCGCCGTCTGGAACCTCATCACCTTCAAGGAGCAAGGTGGCACCTTTGGGGATCAATGCCCAGACCGTAGCATCACCGTGTGAGTAAGCAGCCTGCCCTGCCTGTTTCCTTCCTGCCTGCCTCTGCTGCTCCTGCCTGGATTTGCCCCACAGCTTGCCTGCTCTTGCCTGCTTCTTTGCTTCCACAAGCACGTGTACATATAGAGTCAAAGAATCATAGAATCACAGAATGCTTTGGGTTGGAAAGGACATTAAAGATCATCTCGTTCCAACCTGCTACCATGGGACATGTTCCACTAGAGCAGGTTGCCAACTGAGTACCACACGGCTGCTTGCTCATATCCCCCTGCTCCCCCGGTGGGGAGGAGAACCGTGGAAAAAAAAGTAAAACCCGTGGGTTGAGATAAAAAATAGTTTACTAATCAAAATAAATATGCCAATAGCACTAATGATAAAACAGCTACAACAACAACAACAACAACAACAACAACAATAATAATAATAATAATAATAATAACAGTAACAAAAAGGAGAGAGAGAAATAAAACCCAAGAAAGAGGAGTGATTCATCACACAGTTGCTCACCACATGCTGACTGATGCCCAGCCTGTCCCCCAGCAGTTGTTGGTGGCTCCCTGCCAACTACCCCAAGTTTATACACTGGGCAGGATGCTCTATATGGAATGGAATATGTTCTGTATGGTATGGAATATCTCTTTGGCCAGTTTGGGTGAGCTCTCCATGCTCCCTTCTGGCATCTTGTGCACCTGCTCTCTGGTGGAGCATGGGACACTGAAAAGTGTTTTAGGGTAAGCGCTGCTGAGCAATAACTGAAAAGTCAGTGTGTTACCAACATTATTCTCATACTAAATCCAAAACAAAGCATGGTACCAGCCCCTAAGAAGAAAACGAACCCTATCCCAGCCAAAACCCAGACAACATGTACGCTCCCTCCCCATGATTCATCTTCCCGGGACCAGTGCAGGCTCCACTCTTTTGTGCATCTCATAGATGAACTGTTTTGCTTGAACACCCACTCAGGAAAGCTCACAGTCTCCATAAAGGTCCCAGCTTACAGATGGCTTCCATGATGTCTTTATCTTCCCAGCCTGGCTGCACTCAGCATCCTGCTCCTGCCAGCATCTCCCCTCTGCTGCCTTCACCCTTCCCCATGAACCCCTCTCCCTGGCTCCTGAGGGATGTGTCACCATGGCACAGGGGTTGTGTCCATCCCTGCCGCGGCTGCCCCTTCCAGCCTGCCCTTTCCCCACCACAGACGGCTCGCACCATCCGTCGCCGCCACTGCTACCCACCGACCTGGAAGCGCTGGGCTTTCTACCTGTGCCCGGGAGCGCTGATCGCGGCGGCGGCCGTGCTGCTCTACGCCTTCGTGGAGACAGAGGAGAACTACTTCTACATCCACAGCATCTGGCACCTGCTCATCGCCGGCAGCGTTGGCTTCCTGCTGCCGCCCCGTGCCAAGCCCAGCAGGCGCCTGGGGCCACTGCCCCGGCGCAAGGGATGCGGGTACCAGCTCTGTGTTAATGAGCAGGAGGAGCTGGGGCTTGTCGACCCTGCCGTGGCCTCCATCAACAGTATTTGTACCAGCTGATGCTGATGCCAGCTCAGACTCCTCTGGCATGGACAGCAGCCCTGTGGGGCTTGGCACCCGCTCTCTTTGCTGGCCACCCATCTCCGGGAGTGCCAGGACTCCTCTGGGCAGGCACACAGCCACCTGTGCCACCCTGTTCTTCCAATTACAGCCTGATTGAACTTGTCTCCAGGAGTTGCTGTGGCTCAGTCTGGGGCAGAGCTGTGAGGTCTCAAGGCTGAGCTGGGCCACACTCCTCTCTTTGCCAGGCCATGGAGTTGCTGAGGGGATGTGGCTGGGTGTGGAGGGGAGGAATGGCAACAGTCTCTGGCTCTCAATGAGAGCTCCTACTCTGTGGTGGCTGCTCTGGAGCTGATGCAGCTCCAACATAGAGCAAAGTGGCTGGCAAGAGGTGGGGACCAGAGGCTGCAGTGTTTTGGCTCCTGGCATGACAGGTTGCAAGGCTGGGATGTCTTTGCTGGGGCACTGTGCTCTCACAGGATGGCTGTAATGTCTGATCCAGGAGCAGCTGTGCTGTGCCAGGGCATCCAGGATCCCCTCCAAGCCTGCAGGATTGTGGGGAGCCAATAGCTGTGGGGTAGGTGCGCCCACTGGGGGTGATGCTGGTGCTGCCTGCCGTGGCAATGCACACGTCCGAGAGTGCTCTGCCTGCAAGGGCCTCACCAGGAGCCCAGAGCCTGTTGGTGTCACCCCCCTGCCTGGGGCAGCCTGCCTCAGCACCCCACATGTCGCTATGCCCAAGGAGCAGTGGACGAGTAACCCGGTGTCCCTGCTGGTGCCACCAGCCCCGTCTCTGCAGGCACTGGGCTCCAGTGGGAGGGGCATTGCATGGACTGTACCCTGTGACCCGCTTGGGACAGCCCTTTCTCAGCCCCTGCTCCTTGTCTGCCTTATGGTCAGACCTGTGGGCTCAGCACCCCCTGCAGCCAGTGGTGACCATGGTGCGGTGACAGACACCCAGGCTGTGTGTGTGCCTCAAGGACAGGGGGTTTTCACTCTGCTTCGGGAGCTCAGAGGGGTCAGGGTGGACCAGGGAGGACAGGGAAAGTTCCACTGACACTTCTCAGCCCAATGGGGACTTCCCCAAGCCCCTGAGAATTTCTCAGCCCTGCAGGGGTCTTCAGGGTGGAATCCCGAGGCAAAACTCTGCATCCTAGCAGCCACATCCTAGCTCAGCAGAGCCCACCCACCAGCAGCCCCCCTCCCTGTACCCCCGGGGACAGAGCCCGGCACAGGGAGATTTACTGGATGCTTAACAGGATTAGCAACTGCAGGCGGGCAGGCAGCTCTGTAATAGGATTGCAATCTAATTAAAGCTGCTGCTTGGGAACTGGGCCCCAGCTGGCCAGAGTGGGGTGGGCTTGGGGGGCTGTGGGGGCAGCTGAAGAGGACTGTGGGGATAGGGTAGGCAGAGCAGGAGGAGGGGTGAGCTGGTGAAGAAGACCATGGCAGTACTGGTGGGTTCAGGGGTTTGCTGCCTGTGTCTCTGGGCCTTGGTGTAGGATATGCCCATGGGGAGCCAGCCTGGCCTGGAGGTGTGCTGGGCAGCCTGGGCAGGAGCCCCAGTCATTGTGCAAGGACTGGGGAACCTGCACCTGCCACTCTCCTCCCCCGTCCCTGCAAGCTCACCCTGCAGCCCTCTCTCTGCCATACAGAGTGTCCTGTCTGGTCTGGCCAGGTGGCAGATTAAGGATTAATTTTTTAATTAAAAACATTACTCATTTCACCAAGTCCAATTGCACCCCCGTGGCAGTAGCAGCCCCCAGAGGATGAGGAGCTCAGCTTTAGCTTTCACATCAGCAACACGCTGGAGTGCAGAGCACACTGGGCACAAGCTGGTCCTGCACTAAGGCACCCCCGTGTCATGGAGATGTTGGGGCTGCATGCAGCATCCTTACCCATCCCTCATCCCTTCTCTCACTGCTGTAGGGCTGAAGTGCAAACCTGCTTCTTGTCAAATTTGTGAAGACCTTACAATAACAGTGGTGGTGGGATGAGCTTTCCCCTTGCAAGCAGCTGCACAGCCCCTGGCCTGCCCCACAGCAGACACCGTGGGGTGACACATGTGAGATTGGACCCTTGAGGTGGCGGGGTGGGCAGGGGTTTCAGCCAGCAGAGCTGCCCAGGGAAGCCTGGAGGAGCCATACACCAGCTCTGCTAGACTCTGCTTTTCCGGGCTGCTGGTGTGGCTCAGAGCTCCCTCTCCTTTTAATTAAACCTGCAACTGCATTTTTCATCTCAAGGACAGGCCACGCATCTGACCGCACTGCCCGGGAGGGAGTTCGGCCAAGCAGCACTGGAGGGGATCCAGGCATTCTCTGCCAGCCCAGCTCACCCCTGGGGCCCGTGGGCAGCCTGCTAAGAGCTGGGAATCCCCATTCCCACTTCATCTCCCAGTCCCACGGTGGGCAGAAACCCATTCCCCTGCCCAGGAGGCCGGCACAGCTCGGGGGACGTTGAGGTTCGTTGCAAGTGCAGAACACACAGTCTTGCAGGACAGAAAGGTTTTGTGCTCCCGGCACCAAGCATGGAGAAGCCGGTCTCTCCTGTGGGACACCCAGCACAGGGGGTGTGTGTGCCTCTCCCACCAAGCCTTTCTGGGAGCATGCTGGGATACACCATGGGAGACTGATTCCTCTCAGTCACCTCTCCTTTGTCGCAGGGTCAGGAGCACCAGTGTGTCCATCCCTGTGGGTCTAGTGAGCTTTTCTGCCATGGTTCCCCACGGCCTCCTGTCTCTGCCCCATGAGGATGCACTTGGGTTGAAGGCTGGACAGTCCTGCCTTCCCCTCGTGCTCAGAGAGTTGGGGTTTCTGTGACTCCCACCCCCCAGTGTAAACAGCTTTTCCGATGCTCCATCTCTGCCTCTACCAGGCACAGCAACCACATAACCATGGCAACAGTATCCCTATAACAGCCAGGTACATCTGACATCCCCATGGCAACCAACTCCCGGAACAGCCGATGAAGAGCTTTGCTTCCTCAGTGCTGGAGAGGGATGGGGGGGATTTGAGCCGAGCCGTACCAGGTCAGGTGGTGGCAGGGACCCTGGGACAGACACAGTTGGGAAGGGTTTTTGACTCGGTGCGTGGGGCAGCATAAGCCTTCGCAGCCTCTGTCCTGACAGGAAGTTTGCAGGAGACACACGGGATGCCTGAGAAGGTGGCAGCCCTGGGAACAGCATCATCCTGACTCAGCCTCCTGCATCCCAGCTCTGTCCTGCCTGCTGGGCTGTCAGCGCCATTGGGCCAGCAGTCCCTGCTCCAACACAAGTTCCTTGGAAACGTGTATCCCAAACACTGGTGCTGTGCTTCCTGCCACAGCCTGCTCCCACCCCAGTCCCCACTGCAGGGGTGCTCTGCCTGTTGCCCTCCCCGGAGGCTGCCGGACCCTCCCACCACTGCCCACCCATGCCTGCTGTCCGGACTCATCACCCAGCAGCCCTGACACAGTCTGTCGTTGCAGATGGAGATTGCATGCCATGCAACTTTAATGTGTCAGGCCTGAATTATTGAGCCCTGCAGCAGGCTGCGTGCACGCAAGCAGGACCCAGCATCCTTCCTCCTCTCCCTGCCCATGTGTGCCTGACCAGGCAGCAGTGGGTGAGGGCTGGCGAGAGGTCCAAGTTTTGGGGTCTCTCTGGGTGCACAAGGGTGCTGTGCCCCTTGCTAGCCACCGTGGCTGGCAGGTGTGGGTGCAAGGGTGGCTGTTGGTGTCACCAGACCTGGCAGTTGGTGGGTCCCCAGATAGGTGTGTAGGGAGGGATGTGCAACCCTGCTGTCCCCAACTCAGAATTTTCTCCCTGTATCCTCATGAAACCCCACGTCTAGAGGCAGCGGATCCCCTACAGCTGCCCTGGGAGTCCTCACCCCTCCTGCTCACTGTGCTGCCAGATCCCAGGGAGGCAAAGCCTCTCCACCTCAGTCAATGTAAATCCCATGGTGGATACAGACAGAGCTTGCTCCCTGGCTGGACATGGCTGTCACTGTGCCGCTCTGGGGATGATGAAGGGCTCAGAGAATGCCCTGGCTGCTCTCTTATTTTTGCAGTTTGCCTGAAGCACCCTGCAGCCACTCGATGATTTTCTCATCAGAGTAGCAAGGCTTGACCGCCCTCCCCACACAGACCCATCCATCACCCACGGCTGGCACCACCGTACAGCTCACAGGCACTGGACCTGCCTGCCCTGCTCAGTCCCTGGCTGTCCCTCAGCCCTGCAGGCAGTGCCTGCACCATGGGCAGCCCAGGGGAGCAGCTCTGGGCACGCAAAGGGGCCCTGTTTTCCCTGGGGGAGCCCATGCACAGCCTGCTTGCTCACCCCCCCTTCTCCCTCATCCCCTAGCTCCATGTCTCATCCTCCCTGCTGCCATTCCCAGCCTTCAGAGGTGGGATCAGGGACCCCTCAAAGTTCCAGCCCCAGTCTGCTCCATGCTGGGTGAGGACCAGGTGGGAGCCAGGCACTCACAAGTGGGAGATACAGCTACAGATGGAGAAAGCCCAGCTGCAGTGCCATGGGGCATCTCTCCAGGTCCCTGTTTGTAGCTGTTTTCACCGTGGACGAGTAGAGAAATGACACAAGAGTCCAGGCTCAGGGATAAATGGATGCGATTTAATAATCTTTCCGAAGGCTTTTATATGTTAGTTCACAAAAGTGTGTTAAATGGCATAAGGTAATCGTTTTTTTGCCATCCACCCCTTGAGGGGATTGGTCAAGTTCTAAGACATCCATCTCTGAATGTTTTTCTAGTTAGAACCGTAACAATTCTGCAAAACAACCTGCAGGTACAAGAAGTTTACAAAACTGTAACATTGTTTTGGGTTACTTGCATGGGAAAGACAGAACGCTCACAAAAACGCTGCAGAGAGCTGAAGAAATTCTCTGCTGAAGCTTTTTCAGCATCCACACCCGTTCCTGGGAAACACCCTGCCATGGGTACCTGTCCCACAGAACTGGGACAGAGTTGAGCATGACAAAGCCAGCCCCGAGCAGGGACAAGGGGTTCTGAGGGGCACCCAGGGCACTGGGAACCAGCATTGTCCCAGCAGCACATCATGTCACAACACCTGGAGAAGTGACGAAACAGAAGGGTGGCAGGGCATGCCTGGTTTGGCACGAGGGTAGGGGTGCAGGGGCCGTGGAGATGAGGGACAAAAGGCTTGGCTGTACCCACAGGGACCAGAGCATTGCAGGGGGAATGTGTCAAGGGACAAACAGCAGCTGCCATGGTCACATGGCTGGAAGGGAGCAGCAGACAGGAAAGGGGGACACTGAGACATGGGAAATCAGGAAAACGTGGTGGTGATGCAAAGCATCATGATTTTCAGCTGCTGTTAATCGAGTTTCTTGGAGAGGTTGGTGGGGAAACCTGCGGGAGGGCTGGACTCAGGACTTTATCCCTGGCAATTTAGAAGAGGGCTGTTGAAGACCTGCTCTGTCAAGCGGAAAAACCACTTGAGTCGTGCTTAACTTCATCAAGGGAACTGCATAGAAATCAGGGAGCTTGCTAAGAGAAATTAATAGAGCAGCCAGGGGGGCAGACTGCCTGCAGATAGCATGAGAACTGCTCAGATCCGCATGCTGGAGACTTCCAGTAAATGAACATGTCCTTTAACAAGATTTGCAAGGCCAGCATGGCCAAGGAGCAGAGTGAGGAAATGGGTGGGAAAGGTCATTCCTCAAGGAAGGGAGCCCTGCCAAAATGAAGAGCACATGAAAGGGGGGGGGAAGGTTACATGAAAAACCAGAGCAAATCAACCCCCAAAGAGCCTTTGAGGAAGATCTTGGCAACAGCTTAAAATTGCAAATAATTTTGCAGTGCTAAATTTGCTAAATTGTTGCCATAGCAATGAGAGTTTGGGGATGTCCAGGGGCACATCAGAGTGCTGCAGCTCAGATCTACCCCTCTGGATGAATCTTGGGGTAGGATCTGTGAGTCCTGCAAGCTCTTTCTCTTAGGACAAGGAAGTCAAGTGTTTCTATCCCCAAAGCAGACATCTACAGCCCACAGAGGGGTGATGCTGGAGGAGCAGCCTTGGCACATCCTGGCCGGTGAGCAGAGGCAGGGCTGTGATTGCAAGGACAAAGTCTACAAGTACAAAATGCAGCTGCACTTGCTGTCAACTGGTAGGAAATTAAGGCAGTTGCTCTTGTGAGAAATCAGCCTTGCACCAACAGAAATCAAGTTGTTACACCAAATGCAATCCTGGATAAATTTATCTTAAGAAGCAAGCCTGCAGAGGAAGATAAAATCATGTTAGCAGAGGCTGAGAACATTGTCCATAGGATGCAAAGCCACTGTTCCCTTTACAGCTTGCAGATTAAAGTTTTACCTTAAAAATCATTTCCCCCCACTCAAATACTACCACTAAAATTTCCCTTGAGTCCCAAGTGCTCAGCAATATGTTGTTATGTATGAGCAGAGCTCTCAATGGAGACTGCACTAAAGAAATCACATCGAAGCTTCCTGTTGGACTGCGAGAGGTGCCTACAATGAGACGAGTATCACAGATTATTCTTACTTTACATAAATATGCTTCATCACCTCCACAGCTAAAACACAAGGCTCTGCATTTTGAAGAGGAATGTTTTTGGCTAAAATTAAATGGGTTTGGAACAAGTGCAATCCAGAGGCTCCTGGCTCAGCAGGAAGAGAGGTGAGTCCCTGAGGGCTCAGTGTGCCAAGTCCTCCTGAGAAGCTTTGCCCCAGGGCTTGCCTGCAGTCAGCAAATCTCCTGCCAGCACAACTACAAATCCCAGATGAGCCCATGAGGATTGTTGTTCTAATTAACTAATGAAGCCATCTCCTGTCGGGAAGATGGATAATCTGAGCTGGAGGCTTCCTCCCTGTTGTGGGGGAGGACCTAGAGCAACACCCACCTCCTCTCAAGGGACCTCATAAATGTTTGTACACTCCGAGGATGTACTTGCTGCAGGGAGGTGCCAAGCGCTCCCAGACACAGCATCGCCCTGCATCCTGCCTTCAATCTGCCTTCAAAAACCCGTCTGACCCCGTCCTCTTGTCTGGCAGGTCCAAAGGCAGCTTGGCTGCTCTCATCCCTGAGTTTTGACTTTGGTCTCATAATTTTCAGGCAAATCACAAGAGAAAAATTAACGTTTGAGGAGGGTGAAGTCTGCGCAGGATCTCCCTGAGCTGCAGCCATGCGCAACGCAGGAGGATCCACTTCAAAGGGAGGAGCCACTTCATTAAAAAAGAGAACTAGGGCCTTTGATATCAAGATAAACATCCTGATACACATCAAAGCAGTTTCCTCTCCTTGTCCTCAGACACCCTCTCCCGCTTCACTTAAGTTCTGGATTTTGGAATTATACTTCTGCCTAGTCCTTGCTGTGCTGCATCCTGTCTGGGTGGTTGTTTGGCAGGGGAGATTCTGGGTGCTGCTTTGTGGTGTGTGAGACCTTCAGGTCATGCCCATGAGCCTAAATACTCTGTCATTGCCTTCTGTTCCACCTATGAAGAACTAAGAGTTGCTGGCGAAAGTGATTCTATTTCCAATGAAAAATAATGTTTTTAAAAGAAAGTGCAATAGAGAAGTGCCCGAAGGCCAAGTGGGTTGCCTCAGGGGCCCAGTGGCATCCATCCCTCTGGACACCCTGCCCGCAGTGGCTGCAGGCCCATCCCTGGCAGCAGGTTGGGTATCCAGCAGCCTGGGAGAGGTGACTGAGGTGTGAACACTGACCCCTGCCACAGGAAGAAGCGTCAGGATGCAGGGGCAGTGTGTGCACAGGGTGCTGGTGGGAGTCACATCCTCCATGGTAAACATCTCCTTCAGTGTTTGGAGATTATGAGTAGGATTTGGAGAGGCTCAAGAGCCAGGTACAGTTCCTAATGCCAATACCCTACGCTTTTGCTGTGGCCAGGGGCTTTAGCAGGCTGGCCATTGGAGCTGGGCTGCGGGGTGAGCTGTGGCCAGGGGATCTGTGTACCCCTCCCCCAGGGCTCAGGGCACTCTTTGGGACAGGAAAGAGAAGAGGAGCAGCTGATGCAGTGGGGAAGCCACAGGTCTGAGCATTTACTAGCAGCCAGCTACAGATACAGCCCAAAGCTGCTCTCAGGGAACTCATTTGGGTCACACTACCTGTACCCCAGGTTTGCGAGATGGGACTGGGCTCAAGCAGTCACCTCCAGGTCACAGCGTGCTGGTGTTGGCTGGGAGCGAGGTACAAGGGCAAAGGGCTTGCTGCCACTGGCAGGTAACAACTTTATTATTTCAGTTCTTCCAGATATTAAACATAGGTTCTGGACATGCAGGAAGGAGAGGATCAGGAGAGTGGTACAGCTTTGAATTGTTCCAGAATGGGTGAAAAACTGAGAAAAGTCCTCCTCCCAAGCCTCCACTACCCCAGGGATCTGCTCTAGCTGCCATAGGGCAGTTGGCTGTTGGGTTTCAGCTGCCCTGTTGCAAGTTGTTGTGTGGGATGGAGGTGGAAGGAGCTGCAGGCCCAGGCTGCCCAGAGCAGCAACCTCACAGTCCCTGGGCCACCAGACAGCAACACTGAAATCCTGCTGAGACCTGCTGGTGCTTTCACCTGTATTTCCAGCCTGGAGAAGATCTTGCCTGCCCCAGAAGAAGCCCACCCTCTTTTCCCGTGTTCTCCTGGCTGTCACTCCAGCCCTGCAAGCGCAGGCACACTGCATTTGTCGGCAGGGGGAGGGTCTCACCAGGCACAGGGCTTGTGATGGACACCCCCAGGAAAGGCGACGGCTGTGTCTATCTCAGACCCTTCTACACCTGCATCCCCTTGTGCCAGCCCCCGTTACCCTTGCTGGAACTGCCACCTGCACTGCACCCCAGGACTGGGGGCTCGCTGGAAATAGGCTGGGGCCCAGCCCTGCCCCACCGCCCCTCTGGCACCGCCCTGAGCCCAAGCTGGACTTCCAGAGCTGGGGGCACTGGAAACCTGGGGCATGGGATGCTTTGCGGGCAGAGACTGGAGCAGAGGGTGCCGTGCGAGTGCCACAGCGTGGCCCTGGCAGGACATCCCACGCCTGCCCAGCAGCCCCCCGCACGCAGGAGGAGGCGGTGAGCGAAGCAGAACCCCCAGGGGCGTGGAAGTGGGTCAGCCCCTTGGCACTGGGGGACACCACCCGGGGGCGGCGATGCCCCAGCCCCGTGGGGGCCGGGCCGGCCACGGGACACCGGACACGAGACACCGGACACGGGACACCAGACACGGGACACGGGACACCGGCCACCGCATCCTCCCGCAGAGACCGGGGGCTGCCCCGGCGCGCCCCGACCGGGCATGCCCCACCTGTGACGTCACGGGGAGCGCCGCCACGGCCCCTGTGATTGGGTGGCGCGCCCCCGCCAGACCCGCCCACCCTCTCCTTTCTGAGTCCCTATTGGCTGCTGAGCTGTCACGCTAGCCAGGCCGCGCCCCCCGGGGACGGGGCACGGAGCTGCACCCCGGGGACTGCGGTCCCTGCGCTCACAGTGCAGCTGCGAGAAGTGCCTTTGGCCCCCTCTGCAGCCCCACCGCCACCTTGCTGCACCCCCGGCACCCTGACTACACCCCTCTGCAGCCCCACCGCCACCCTGCTGCACCCCCGGCACCTCTCACTGCACCCCTCTGCAGCCCCACCGCCACCCTGCTGCACCCCTGGCACCTCTCACTGCACCCCTCTGCAGCCCCGCCGCCACCCTGCTGCACCCCCGGCACCCTGACTGCACCCCCTACACCCTTCGCTGCCACCCTCTGCACCCCACTGTACCCCCTGCATCCTTCACTGTCACTCCTTGCACCCCACTGTATTCTCCCCTGCACCCTTCACTGCACCACTCAATGCACCCCTCCCTGTAACCCCCTGCACCCCTCACTGCACCCCCTGCACCACTCAATGCACCCCTCCCTGTAACCCCCTGCACCCCTCACTGCACCCCCTGCACCACTCAATGCACCTCTCACTGTAACATCTCATTGCAGCCCCCTGTCCCCCTCACTGCACCCCTTTGCACACTGTCAAACCCTCCCGGTTCCCGGTGCTTCATGCCGGTGTCTCCCACTTGTACCTCCGGTGCTATCCCAGGAACCCCTGAACTGCAGCCCCCAGGACACAACCCCCCATCCCTGCTGCAACACCACCCCCTCTGCAGCCAGCCCCCTCCTGCAACCCTCACTGCCCTTCGCCTCCTGCCAGGGACCTGCACGGAGAGGGGACAGCCTGCCCCACTGCCCCAGCATCCCGGGGCTGAGGGAATGGTGCTGTGGTGTCCCAGCGCTGGAAGGAGTAGGTGTACCCTCAAGTAGGGAGCATGGCAGAATGGCAGGGAGCAAGCCTGGGTGTTGGGAAGTGTGGTGGGATGACGGGGATCATAGCAGGCTGGTAGGGAGCACTGCAGGGTAATCAGACGAGTGATGGGGAGCACAGAAAGGTAAGTGTGGAGCATGGACAACCACAGCCCAACCATTGCAACTTCACTGGTGCAAGAAGCAGGGCTCAGGAAAAGAGATCCCACCTTTCTCCTCTCTTTGCCCACCCTGATAGGTCCCAGGGAGAGAAATCCAGGGCAGAGATGTTTGCAGGCAGCAGCCCCATCACCGTGAGGCTTGGGGCCAGAGCTGCTGGCCAGCAGCCAGCCAGTTTCTGCTCCTGCTTGGGAGCACGGAGGAGACGTTTTGTATGCAGCAGTGGGAGCGCCACCCCCACCAGGGCTGGCCCTGCTCCCAGCAGCCCCCACAGACCCCAGCTCCCTGCCCACTGCATCACGAGGCCAGCGTGCCTCTGTGGCACACCCTTCTCTCCGACCCAGGGTGCACGGCTGGTATTGGATGAGGGACAGTGCCATGGGGGGGTTACAGGCTTTCCCAGCACGGCCTGCCCACGTTTCTTCCCTGACAGATGACATCTGGGTTGTGATGTTGTTGCTCACTGGTGCTGTGATACCTACTGTCCCCCCGCCACCTTGCTGGTGGGCCCTGTGACTGTGCCCCTGGTCCCTCTCCATGGCTTGGCCACTCGTGGGGTGCTCCAGCCAGCTGGTGTGTGCATCTGCAGGACGTGGGGTGCCCTGCCAAGCTCCTGGAAGATGGTGGGGCAGGCAGTAGGCCAGGGTGTGCAGCAGGAAGGGCAGGAGTTTCAGGGACATCTAGTTGGGGAACTATAGGGACATGTCCTGCAACCTCACCCTGAAGGTCATGCATGGCATCCAGGAACTGGATCCATCATCAATACATCCTCAAGATGAGATGACAATTGCTTCAACATGGACTGCTTGCTCACCTTCCTGGCTGGGCTTGATCTGGCATGGACTGGCCTCTATACGGTGTCCCTCCTCTCCTGAGAGAACTGGCAGGCCACCTGCCAGCCCTCCAGCAAGTGGCATCTGGCATGGCAGTGTGGATGCAAAGAAGTTAAAAGCAGAGAAATTCTTCAGCTTTTTCTCAGTATTCTGTGAGAACATTGCTTTCACACAGACTAGATGAAAACAGTGAAGACAGTTTTGTAAACTATCTGTGCACTTGGAGTCTGTTCTGCGGAATTGTTATAGCACACATTGAAAAAATATTTTGAAGTAGGTGTTGTGAGCTTTGGTCAATAGGACAAGCGATTACTGTTCAAAGAACCAATGGTTTTCCTGTCATCTTTGCAAACCAAGTTATATAAGCGGTCTTTAATTAATAAAAGGGGCTCTTACTCGCTCGATTCTCCCCGGACCCGGACTTCCGTGTCGTAATTTCTCGCCGTTCACGGTACAACAGTGACAATGGCAGGACTATTGTCATGATGTCTACATGACCTACACCTCCTCTCCCTGGATGTGACAGAGAGATTCTGGAGGCAGATGGCGCATCGCCCCATCCCCATGGAGGATGTGCCTCAACTGGTGAAGGTGGTGGGGTCCAGGCAAGACTCAGAGGCCATGGCATGTCTGCAGCTACTGTTACCTGATGGTGATGCATGTACTGAAGCAGGAGGATCCCTCCTGGAGCAGGAGGGCCTCACTGCAGCATGTGGCAAGTCTGTAGCACTGCCTGTGAAAGCCCCAGATCATCCCCTGGAAAGGACCTGCCACGGACCTGGACACTAAGGGAGGACCATGGCTGCTGCACACACTGCTTTCCCAGCCCAGCATCGCCCACCCCAGCCTCTTCCCTTGGAGAAGGATGCAGCCTGGGCCTCCTGGCCTCCAGTCCTGGCAGTGGCCCTGCTCTGCTCCACAGCCCAGCAGCACATTGCCCAGGCAGGGGTGATGCCCACCCCAGGCGCTGCTGGAAGGGGTAGACAAAAGTACATCTGCCCCATGCTGCGTGGGTTGGGAGTTTCTCAGAGTCTGTAAATAGCTGAGTTCCCCTCGTGCTCATCTCGAAACTGAGAAGGGGAACATTCCCCAGAGAGGGGGAAAGAATTGGTCAATTGCCATCACTAGTAGAAAAGCTATTTTTAATTTTATTAAAGTGTCTCTCTAGTATAAACTTTCAAAATATCTGGAACCTCTGCTATAAAGATTTGTGCCGTGGCTCTGTAGCAAAGCTGTCGCTCCTGGGGCCAGTGATGGTGGCACTCATGGGGAGATGCACCTGGCATCAGGGGACAACTGAGGCTCTTCTTTGTGATCTGGGGAAGCGTGGGGAGTGCCAGGGAAGCAGGGCACTCTGGGGCCACCCTCAAAAAGGGGCACGTGGGGGACATAGTGGCCAATGGGGCCAGGATGGGTCTGCGGCTGGAGCAGGAGCTGGTGCAGGGTCTCGCCCACCTGCACGAGGCTGTGGGAGAGGTGGTGGAGGTGGGAGACCGTGTCGCTGGCCAGGCTCTCCAGTAGTGCCTGCTGCTGCCGTGACGTCTGCAGGATCTGCACCAGCAGTTGCTGGACATTCTGGAGCAAGCCTGCCACGCCAGACCCTGCAGTGAGAGAGGGGTCAGTGGCACCTCACCATGGCTCCAAGAGCTCCCTGTGAGGCTGTCGGGAAGCTGCAGGGAGCACCCACCTTGGAGGCTTGAGTCCGATGCATCTTCACCTGCTGCTGGTTGCTCGCCCATGGCTGCTGTCCCGTGGGAGCCTGTGGCTGCGGCAGCCAGTGGCAGCATTCGGTTTCCTCTTCCCATCCCCAGGGACGTCTCACCAGGAAAACCTGCCACGAAAGCTTGGTATGGAGGAAACAACCAGAGTGATGGAGACACCCAAGGCCCAAACTCAGTTTGACCATGACAGAGCCCTGGAAGGGCTCTGCCTCCAGGAGCCCATGCCCTTCCCACTGGCAGGACAGGATGGAGCTGTGCCCTGGAGCACGAGGATTTGCTCAAAGCTGCCAACACTTACCAGCCTTTCCCTCAGCTCCTTCCTGCTTCAGATCAGCGTGATGGCCTGGAAGGAGAGCAGACACAGCCTGTGAGCTGCAGCCATTTCCTGCCCCAGGGCACACAAGCATGGTAGCCAGGGCATGGTACTCACCCAGGAGGGAGAGAGGACGGAAGCAGCAACTGGCATCTGCAACAAGAACCATATCAGAGCCTGCTCGTGGGGCTGAGGGGGTTTACTGGGCTGAGCAGGGCAAGGAAAGCCTTACGTGGCATGGTGGAGGGCGTGGGTGGCACTCCAGTAACGTGGTCCCCACCAGCTGCTGGGAGAAAGCAGAGAGGAGAGATACGCTGTCTGAAGGGACCTGCTGGTGGATCACCACCAGCCCGGGGTCTGCCCGGCTTGCCCCGGCCAGCCCCACAGCCTGACATGCCCTAGCCACAGCTCCAGAGCGCCCTGCAGGGCCCCAAAGCATTTCAGAGCTAGGTACAAAAGCAGGAGTCACTCACCCACCACTGCAATGCAGCCAGCTCTGGGCTGGAAGGCAGCAGCGGCAGAGCAGCGCGCAGCAACGCTACACAACAGACTAGGACTGGAAGTGAAGGAGAATCCCACATCCACTTGAAACTGCAGGGGGAATTTGGGGAGACAGAAGGTAGTTACCCAGTGTGGGAGGCTGGCTGGGGTGCCCCTGCAAACCAGGCTCAGGGATGTATCCTGCATCACCTCAGTGCCAAATCCCCGGGAGTGTGAACAGTGAGGGGTGTGCAGGATATGCACCTGGGTGGGCCGAAGGGCAGGAGAGCTGCAGGCAGCTCTGGCCCTCACACACAGCCCTAACTCATCCAAAGCTTTACGGTGTTACTGGGCAAGTGAGGAGCCAGGAACTGCTGAAGGAAAGGGAGCCACATGCCCTGCAGTGCTACCAGCCACAAGAAATCCCTGCGCTGTATCAGGGCCACTGTCCCTTCCAGACCTCTCGCCTCATGAACTGCCATAGGGCAGCCAGCAGCTCTGCCACGTCCTCAGGCTGGGACTCCCTCCTGCCCTATCCCAGCCATCCCCATCCCCCCATGCTCTGGGGCTGGTTTGGAGCCAAAGCTTTCGGAGACAGAAGTACCAACACACTCGTCATTGAGCATCCCTGCTGAGGGACATGTGATGGATCCCCTGATCCTCTAAGCCTCCCATTCCCATCATGCTGGCATGGGCTTGGGCTGGAGCCGTGGCCGTGGAGCTCAGTGCAGCAGGGCAGCTCAGTACTTACGACTCTCTGGCTCGTCCTTCACACACTGCAGCGCTGGTGACAGCAGTGTGCCGGGGGTGTCCTCATCAACATCGTGCTCTGCAGAAGGAGGTGAAGGGGTGCAGAAAAGAGCTTCAATAACTGGGGCAAGAGGGGTGTCTGCCACCTCGCAGCCAGGACAAGCCCCACTCCGGCTGCCTGAGCCCAGAGGTACCTGGTGGCTCTGGAGAGGATGGACAGCGTGTGGCAAGGGCTGACCTGCGCTTCCTGGAGGGCAGCTTCACCACGTCTAGGGGAAGAGAAAGACCATCAACAGACCCTGGGTGTCCACGCAGCACCAGTGCCCCACCAGCATCCCACGCCCAGCCACCCTCCTAAGCCCACACGTCCCCGGCACCCACCTGGCATCCTCCGTTCGCCAAAGATGGGCCGCCCGGCCGCCTTCCAGATGCTCTTCATGGCTCGGTAGTGCGGCGGCAGCCGGTGGGAGTGTTGTCCTGCCCTCCGGCGCGTCTCCCGCTCCGAGTGGAACGCCTGCTTGAGCGCCTTCCACTTGGAGCGGCACTGGGCCACGCTGCGCCCGTAGCCGGCACCCGCCAGACCCTGGGAGATCTCCCGCCAGAGCGCCTCGTTGGGTCGCGACGTGGAGGCCATGAGCAGGGCGGCCTGCCCCGAGCCCCGCACCAGCGACAGGAGGCTGCTCACCTCCGCCTGCGTCCAGGCTTGCCCGCGGGGCATGCTGCCGGCCCGAGGCGGGGGTGCCTCGGATCGCTCGGGCCCGGGGCGGCGGCGGGCACGGAGCAGCGCCGGGGCTCGGCCGTGCGCTCCCGAGGGCGCACCGGGAGGATGCCCCGCCGGGGGCGGCCCCGGTGGCCGCCCCGGTGGCCGCCCCGGGCACCGACCGCCCCTGCGCCGCACCGGGCGCCGCGCCGGGAGCTGCCGGGAGGCGCCGGGAGCAGCATCGAGCATGTGCAGCCCCGGGAGGAGCCGCTGGGAAACGTAGTCCGGGACGAGATAGCCTCCCCCAGAGAAAGCCGCCAGCCCGGAGCGGGGTCGTTGTCTGCCCGCACGCTCCCGGGGGGACGGGGGGACTTTGTCGCTCCCCCACGCGAGGACACGGCAGGGATGGCCATCACGGCAGCCCTGGAGGCTGGGGCAGGGCAAGGAGCACCCCAGTCCCCCATTTTCCAGGGCTGCGATGCAGCTGCAGCCCCATGCAAAATCAAGGGGCTTGTAAGCAAACACGCTGTGGCCTTGCTTCTTGGGGACAGGGGCTTGGGCATGTGTCCTGTGCCCCAAGGATACCCAGTCTTCCCTTGCAGTGTCTAGGGCAGATCAGACCGAAAGAGCTGCGGTTGTTCAGCCTGGAGGAGAGAAGGTTCTGGGGAGACCTTAAGCAGCTTTCCCTGCCATGAGTTCCAGAAAGACTACAAGAGAGCTGGAGAGGGAGTTTTTGCAAGGGTGTGTAGTGATAGGAGGAAGAAGAATGGCTTCAAACTGTCAGAGGGCAGGTTTAGCTTACATATTAGTCATAGAATCACAGAATATCCTGAGTTGGAAGGGACCCACTGGGATCATCAAAGTCCAACTCCTGGACTTGCACATGACACCCCAAACAATCCCCCCATGTACCTGCGAGCATTGTCCAAATGCTTCTTGAACTCTGTCAGTCTTGATGCTGTGACCACTGTCCCGGGGAGCCTGTTCCACCTGCCCAACCACCCTCTGGGTGAAAAACCTTTCCCTGATATTCAACCTAAACCTTCCCTGATACTGTTCCTTTGAGTCCTGTCACTGGTCCCCAGAGAGAAGAGATCAGTGTCTGCCCCTCTGCTTCGTCTTTTGAGGAAGTTGTAGACTCTGATGAGGTCTCCCCTCAGTCTCCTCCAGGCTGAACAAACCAAGCGACCTCAGCTGCTTCTCATATGGCTTTCCCTGTTTTAGGAAGAAATTCTTGATTGTGAAGGTGGTGATGCACTGTAACAGGTTGCCCAGGGAAGCTGTCGATGCCCTATCCCTGAAAGTGTTCAAAACCAGGTTGGACGGGGCTCTGAACAACCTGGTCTAGTGGAAGGTGTCCCTGTCCTTGGCAGGGGGCTTGGAACCAGATGATCTTAAAGGTTCTTTACAACCCAAATCATTCTATGACTCCATGACTCCAAGCCATGGCTTCCCAGCCCAGCCCTGGCTCCATGTTTGAGCTAGCAACCATTCCCACTGCTTGCTGCCCCAAAGCCAGGAGTGTGGGGTTCCCTCCTGCCGGCATGCCTGGATGCTGGCCTCAACAGGGCTGCCCTTTGCCCCAAGTGTCTTGCACACAACACCCCCGGGCTTTTGTCTCAGGTGGTGCCTCTGGGGACCCCACCAGGAAGTGACACTTTCCATTTTGCATCACACCCGTCTGAGAAGCTGGGCTGGGAAAGGGTTGCCACTGCCCCCGTGGGCTGCAGAGCAGGAGACCAAGAAAGAGATGGAAGAGGGTGTCATGTATGCTGACCTGCGCTTTCCCTCCACACCAGGTAATGCCCCCCCAACTCTCTCAGTGGGTTTCCTGCCCTCCTGCAGCCCCTTGCCCTCCCCAGAAATGTCCTCCCAGACCTGCTTCCCCCGCTCCCTCTTTTTGGGTGTCTTCTCTCAAACAGCTCCTCTCCAGCGCTACTGCAGACTGCCTGCTCTCAGGGTGGGGGGCAGGAGGAGCTCAGGGGCAGGGAATGCCCACTGCACCCCCATGCCACTGCACAGACATCCCTCTCTCTGCTCTCCCCACCAAGCATTGTGTGCAGGGAGATAATTTCTAGGACAGTCAAGCTGCTGCAAACAAGCTCTCCCCCACTTTTCCCAGGCTTCCCCACTGCCTCCTGACATCCCGCCTGGGATTTGCAGACATTTCCTGGCTCAAGGTTCCCCACTGCTCCCTCCAAGCCACCCCCACCCCCCGGGTCTACGTTAACTCCTTTTCTCAGCTCCTCAGCAGCGAGCGCGCCTGCCCTGGTGCTGGGCAGCCCTCAGCCTGGGTCTCCTCTCCCTGATGCTCCTGCTGGCACAAATCATCCTGGTCAGCCTGAGTTTCCACTGTAAGTACCGGCCATCCCGTGCTTGGATCTCTACAGAGGGGGCCCTGGGGTCAGGGCTGGCACCATAGCACTTGTGTTCTAACAGACTGAGCTGCAGCTTCCCCACGGAGCTGGGCCCTTCTGCTTGGGGCTGAGGGCGTTGAGGGTTCTGGGGCAAGCAGGAAAATTGGTGAGGCAAGACACCACCTACGTGTCTGGGAAAGGAAGCTGGGGCGACAGCTTGGGCTTGGGGAAAACCACTCCCATCACATGGCAATGAAAGGAAGGCCAGGAGGGAGAGCGCTGATACTGAAACCGAAAGACAGCAGCACTTTCCCCGAAAGCCTGTTGTGTGGAGGGCTCCCAAGCACAGAAGAAACTGCAAGGACCTTGGCAGGCTCGCTGTACCTAAAGCAGGGGACACCTCACCCACAGCCATGAGGCGGTCCTGTGGGAGAGGACACTGGGTGCTGCTGGGAGCAGGAGCCCGGAGCTGCTGGGCCACACCTGTGCTCTTCTGCTGTAGATTTAGTACAACAACAAGCGAGCTGCACCCACGGGCCCTGGAGCATAGAGGAGAGCCCCAGCTATGGGAAACAGACAGTGAAAGGTAAGAGAGCCTGGTGGGCTCCTGGATAAGCTTTGGAGAGGGCCTCACTGCTTCTTTCAAGCAGCAGGATTTGTCCATACTCAAGGATGTTTCCCTGGGCTCCATCCCTACATATTCCTTCACCCTTGCTGCCTGTCCCTTGATTTATGGCATGGAGAACTCCCCCAGCACTGCTGAACAGGCTGAACTTCTGGGACCCCTTTAGAAGAGATGATCCCAGACAGCTCAGTGTTACCTGGGCACACCACCAGCACCAGGCTCATGGATGCCACCAGCATCCCTGTGCCAGATGGCATGAGCTTCTGGTGCAGCTGAAACCTTGACTGAGTTCCCAGCACTTTGGAAATTGTGTTTGTATCACCGCCCCAAACGTGCAGCTCCCTGCCCTGCCCAATGCCAGCACTTTTCTGTAACTAGCCCCTCTTCCCAGGGCTCTGCGACTGGAACGTTGGAGCTGGGCTCCCAAGTAAGGGCAAGTGCAGAGTGGGGCAGACATACGAACACACTGGGTTGGTTGGTGTCCTGACTGCCCACTGTCACTCT
Organism: Lycocorax pyrrhopterus obiensis; assembly: GCA_014706295.1. Lineage (NCBI taxonomy): Eukaryota > Metazoa > Chordata > Aves > Passeriformes > Paradisaeidae > Lycocorax > Lycocorax pyrrhopterus. The sequence continues at coordinate 8,608,950 of JACSVZ010000014.1, read as the reverse complement.
CCTGTCCCTTGGGCTGGTGGCAGTTGCCCCATCCCAGCTGCTGTGTTTCTGGTGTGCAGGGCGATGCCAGTTTTGCCCGGTCGGCTGGTTCTGGGATGCGGGGCAGTGCTACTACTTCTCCTCTGCCAGAAAGAGCTGGGAGCAGAGCAAAGAGGACTGCTGCTCCAGAGGGGCACAGCTGGTCACCATCCAAGCCAACACCACCCTGGTGAGTGCACCCAGCCTGGCCTGTCCACCTCCCTGCGAGCATTGGGCTGTCCTGGTGACCACCTCACAGTCCCTCAGCTGTCACCCACCCACAGCATTGTCTCAGCTCCCTGGCCCATGTGCCCAAAGCCTGGCAAAGCTTCCAGGCAGGGAGCTGGCAATGCTGTGCCCACACAGCACAGCCCCCATCACTAATCGTGTGGCTGGGCTGCGTGTCCCCTCAGGGGGCTCATGTGGGTCCTCTCCTGTGCTGGGCTGGGTGTCCCCCCAGGGGGCTCATGTGGGTCCTCTCCTGTGCTGGGCTGGGTGTCCCCCCAGGGGGCTCATGTGGGTCCTCTCCTGTGCTAGGCTTTCCTGGTGCGCACAGCTAACATGGAGGCCTTCCACGTGGGGCTGAAGCAGGATGGCTTCAGGTCTGACTGGAAGTGGCTGGATGGCACCACACTGGAAGGGTGAGGCTGTCAGCTTGTTCCCAGCCAGGGCTGCTGAGGGTCCAGCATCAGGGCTCAGGGAGGTGACAGGGGGACAGGCATGCAGGGATGTGCTCCGTGTTTTGGCCACCTCTTTTCTTCCCAGAACTGCGTTGGGGCATTTTAGGGAAGTGGCATTTTTAGCAGGGGCCTGACCCTGGTGCCCACACTCTGTCTGGGTGAGGGGCTGCAGGGGATCCCCCAAAAGCAGGCTCTCGGTTGGTGCTGAGCCCTGCTAGGATTGACCTGGGGGTGCTTTGTGAGTGATGGGGCTGGGGGCATCAGGGCATTTGGCCTCACTGGGAGGAGCCTGGCAGGAGACTGTGCTCCATGGGGAGGGTGAGCTTTGCCCCCGCAACATCCCTGTGCAGCATCTGGTCCCTGGGTGCAGTTCTGATGGGACAGCCTCAGCTCTTCCTGCCCATCCCATCTCATCCCACTCTCTCCCTTGCAGGATCTTCCCAATCCAGCGCTACACCAGGTCTTTCCAGGCCTGTGGCAGGGTGTCAGGCTTGGGACTGTCAGGTGGCGCATGCACAGAAGCCCTCAGGTGGGTCTGCAAGCAGAGTGCAACCACCCTGCAGTGGCTCCAGTCCTCGTCTCCTGCCTTCCTCTGGGGAAACACCACCTACAGCTGTGTGAGGCCCTGATGGCCGTGGGGACCCCCAGCCTGTGCCACCACCCTGTTCCCTGCCTGACCCCAGTGCATGGGCATTCCCAGGCTCTGCTGCCTCCTGGTCCAGACCTCTTTACCCCCCTGGAACTCTGCACTTTGCCAATAAACTCTGCCAAAAACTGCAGCTGGCTTTGGGCTATGGGGGTGGGAGGATGGGGGTGCATCCTCCAGCTCTCAGACTCGGTTGCATCACTGACAAGTGGGAAATTGCATCTGCTGCTCTGTGGCCAGGAGCCAGCATTGAGCCAGCAGCAATCCAAGCATCCTCATGGCAGCATGAGGCAGCTCCTGTGCAGGCTGGCAGAGGTCCCATGAAAGCTCTGGGCTTTCTGATCGTGGTGGCTGCCGGGGGTTTTTGCTTCTCGGGGCATGGTGCTGAGAGGTGACCCTTTGCCTCTGCAGCCCCATGGAGAACTTGGGCTGGGCAGCAGCTTGTTTGCTGGTGCCTGCCAAGTCTGAGGAGGTCCCAGCAAACACGCTCACTTTGTTTTGAGGCTGGGTGATGTGTGAGAGCCTGAAAGGCCTGCTGGGGCTTGATTTGGAGTTGTTTGGTCCCAGAGGCTGTTCTGGTTTTGGCACAGACCACTGGGTTGTTCCAGCAGCCTGCAGCTGTGGCACAGACATCGCTGGGACTCCCTCCTAGCACATGCAAAAGACCAAGCCTCCACAGTCAGTGCACCCTGTCAGCCTGAGCAGGACTGGGAGGGGGAAGGTGGTGCATGGGGAACTGTAGCCCTGCTGTGGCCTGTACCCATGGGCTTGGGCTCTTCACAGCCCGGGGACCTGGGTGCAGAGCATGCTCCCCAGAAGGGAGCTCATTCACCCCCCACCCCCTAAAGCGAGATCATACGCAGGAAAAAAACCCACTTTTTGCAAATAAAGCAACTACTTCTGCTTTTCTGCATATGAAGATGTGTCTCCACGCAGTATGGTCTTAGCCACAGTTTGCCACCTGACCACAATCGAGGAGGACAGGACTGGGTTCCTGGGCTGCTGCTGCCCAGCTGCCTGCACAGCCCAGAGTGTGGCCCACACTGACCTGAAGTTTGCTGAGGCTCCTGCTCGCTGCCCCCACCTGCCCTGCAGACCCCAATGAGGATGACATTCACTACAAGAACCTGCTGCTGGGGCTGGTGCTGACAGTGTCCAGCCTGGGTGAGAACCCAGCTGCCTTCACTGCCACAGGGATGCCCCAGCACAGGGTGAGCATTGGGTGATGGTAGTGCAACCAAGGAGTGATGCCCATGGGCACACATCTTGTCCCTAGACTGCTGCCCCTCGGGCTGGGTGCCCTACAGGAGCAAGTGTCTCTTCATCTTGGTGGAAAAGAAGACCTGGTTGAGCAGCCATTATGACTGCACAGGGAAATTCGCTCGACTGCTGGTGCAGGGTCCAAGGCCAGCATGGATGGTACAGAGCGGGAGGGCTTTGTCACCCCAGAATGGTGGATTTGGGCAGAGCCCCATGGAACCAGCAGCAGCAGTATCTGGGGAGGTGCTGGGGTGCCACTGTGGCCCCAGGTTCCCACCATGGCACTCCAACAGCCGGGCCTGGGGCTCCTGGGCACCAACAGGGTGCTGGGCATGGGGCAGGTGGTCAACAGCTTCTCTCCCCCCAGCATTTTGGCAGGCATGTGATTGAAATCATCATGACAAACCCGAGGGGCTGTATGGGAAGTTGTACAACGAGTAAGTTGTTCCATCCTGGCCACCTGCACCCCTCCCACCTTCACCAGCCATGGGTAGAGGTGTCTGCATTTTAAAACAAGACTTACAGAAAGGAGGCTGTATTTTTGTGTGCCACACTCATGGCCATGTTGACATCCCCAGTCCCTGCTCTGGCTCCTGTGACCCAGGGAAGTTGTTTAGGAATCTTCCCAGCCTGAGCATTCAAGAGACTCTTTGGCAGTCACACTCCCAGTGCCAGAGACTTCCACTGCAGGGACCGAAGGCTCTTCACAGCTGGCAGCTCCAGTGAGTCCACAGGTGCCCCCTTGACTCCCCCTACACCCCACTTACACAGTCAGACCAGGTTTCCTTGCTGATTCGACCCCAGGTTTCCCATGGAAGAGTCTCAGATATCTCGTTCCACAAAGCCATTTATTCGTGGCGCAGTAACACAGAAACAGCTCAAAATGGTTCCTCTGAAGAGGGACCCCCAACAAAGGAACCCCTTGGCTTTTATCCCCTCAGTGTCTGCCCGTGCTCAAGCCTTGCACTTTCTCCTCAGTCCTCTTCTCCTGCCCCCTCTCTGTGTCCATTCACCTTGCTTTAGTCACCCCGCTCCTTTGTTATCCAAAAGGTCAGCCATTCCCGGCTCCCACTGTGTCTCTCAGTGTCCATTTACCTGTCTGGCACCACCCATCTTCCTGCCCTGTGTTATCCCAAGGGCTGGCAGTTCACAGCCTCTCGCGTCGGGCTCCCACCCAGAGCTCAATCTCCACTTCCATCTGCATCTCTAACTGCACCTTGCAAGCCCAGCTACCTGGAGCAGAGGTGTTCCTCAACAAGGGGACGTCTGTAGCAGCCTTCCAGCTCACCTCTGCTGCTTTCCACTGAGGGGGATTTGGGAGGGGCCTCTTGCACCTTGTGAAGGTGGGTAAGATGGTGTCATTGGTGTCCCCTTGAGGACTCTGTTAGTTTTCCTGGCTGCCCCTTGCCTCTGTCAGTATTTGCTGCTGGCTCCCTACATCACCTGGCCGGAGCTGAGCTTTGTTCTCCCGCCTTGATACCAGGAAGAAGATATAGCACACCTGCTGGGCATGTGATCGTCCAGGATGGGTGGGGAAAGCCAGGCAGGATTTAGCAAGGGCAGGTGATGCCTGTCTGACCTGCCTGCTGCTGTGGGAACAATGGGGTATGGATAAGGGGAGAATAATGGGGAACATTTATCATGAACCTTTGAGGTCTGGGACATTGTTTTCCATGGTCTCCTCACTGGCAAAGTGGGGATATATGAGGAGAAGAGAGAAGAGAAGAGAAGAGAAGAGAAGAGAAGAGAAGAGAAGAGAAGAGAAGAGAAGAGAAGAGAAGAGAAGAGAAGAGAAGAGAAGAGAAGAGAAGAGAAGAGAAGAGAAGAGAAGAGAAGAGAAGAGAAGAGAAGAGAAGAGAAGAGGAGTGGGTGGAAAACCTGAATGATGTAAGGGCTGCCATGGGTGTCAGCAATGCCCCTGTTCTCTTGCAATCACTGAAAGGTCAGTCCTGGGGTTTATCCTCCTTGGAGCTTTCATCAGTGCACTGGATGATGAGTTGGGGGTGGCCTCATGCAATACCAGCTGGGGGGCAACACCAAACTGGTCAGTAGTGTGTATACTGGAGGACAGGACTGGGGTACAGAGACGCCTGGAGAAATGGTTTGATGGGAGCCTGCTGATACTGGAGGGGGTAAAAGTGCAAATCCTGCAGCTAGGAAGAAAGGAGAAGCCCCACACATCAAGATGGGCAAATAAGCAGCCATGCTGAACTGGCATGGGGACCCATGAACCAGAGGCTGGACGGGATCTGCAGTGTGTCCTTGTAGTGGCAACTATGACCCTCTGGGCAGTGGAGGCTGGAGCTCAGGGCTTCAGGACTAGGGAGCATGGTCCTCTGTGGGCAGCAGGGAGACCACATCTGGACTCTCCAGGACAAGCCAGACACAGCAAGTCTTTGTTTTGCATGATAGCTGTGGCTGTAGGGGACCTTCTGCAATCCTGTCCCAGCCTTGCCATGCCATTGGGCTGGCTCGACCATCCTCCTTCTGTGGAAGCTCTCCCAGGAGAAGACTGACTCTCTCAGTCTGAAGCCATTTCCCCTTGTGCTTTTGCTGTGAGCCCTTGTGTGCAGTCTCTGTCCAGCTTTCTTGTAGCCTGTCTTGGGGTGACTCTATCATGTGTATCCCCTATCATGCTCTATGCCCAAAAAGTAATATTGTGCCTTTTCTGTGCCTTTAAACTGAGCTGGAGAAAAGAAAAAAAACCAAACGAACTTTTCAAAACAGTTTCCCAAGGACACGGAGATACACTCCTCTGCGTTCTCTGGCTGCAGGAGCAGGAGGGAGCACCCTGCTTGCTTTCTTCAGCCAGCGGTTTCGGGTTTTTTCCTCTCTTCCCGGCGTGAGACGGAAAGCTGAACTTTGTTTCCTGGGACTTTGGTTTTTCCCTTCTTCTCTTCTGGACTGTCTAACAACATCAGAACACATCGGGAGAATTTTTCCCCGAGGCCCGGGGGTGGGCCCTCGCCGACCCAGCTCCGAGGAGGAGAGAGACCACACCTACAGAAGGACTCTGAAATCTTCCCAGGTTTCTCTCTATAGCGAGAGATTTCATTTCATTATTTAGCATTATTATCCTTTTCCTGTGTGTTTGTTAAATAAATAGTTCTTATCTCATTCACTTTCCTTCAAGGAAAATATTTTTTTTCCCCGAACCCTGTGGGGGGAAAGGTAGTTGTAACCTGGTTTCCTCTCAGAGGATATATTGCTAAATTTTAGCCAAACCGGCACATAGCCCCTTTTGATATTGGAAGGCCACAGTAAGTTTTCCCTGAAGCTTTCTCTTCTCCAGGCTGAACAACCCCAATTCTCCTCATAGGAGAGATCCTCCATCCCTCTGATCATCTTGGTGGCCTCCTCTGGACTGGCTCCAGCAGGTCCCTGTCCCTGCTGTGCTGGGACCCCAGAGCTGGATGCAGGGCTCCAGGTGGGTCTCAGCAGAGCAGAGCAGAGGGGCAGAATCCCCTCCCTCCCGTGCTGCCCACGGGGCTCTGGATGCAGCCCAGGACACGTTTGGCTCTCTGGGCTGTGAGTGCCATGGCTGGGGCATGTCCAGCCTCTCACCCACAGCACCCCCAAGTCCTTCTGGGCAGGGCTGCTCTCGGTCTGTTCATGCCCAGCCTGTGCTGATACCAGAAGTTGCTCTGACCCAGGTTGTCCTGGTTTGAAAGACAGGTGTCTGTCAAGGAAGGCAGGAGCCTCCCCTGAAATGGAAAATGCTACCCCCTTCCCTCCGAATTATTATGATTTTGAAATTAAGGGGCTTTCAGGCAGAGATATGAGGGGTAGGAATAACAGTTCTTTACTAATATATATATATATATATATAACAAGGCAAACAAACAACAATAACTATGGCAGTAACAGCAAACAGAACCACAAACCCAGTGCCAGCCTCTCTCGGCTGTCAGGCACCCCTCCCCCCCTTCGGTGCAGTTCCAGTCACAGCTGGCAGGGGCGGCTCGGGGTCCCGGGAAAGGGATGGACGAAAAGCTTCACAAACCCTCTGGGCGGCTGGTCCCGGTGTCCGGCCGGACCCTCGGGAGCAGCAGGCTGGAGCAGCAGAGACGAGCACAGATCCCGGGTGGCAGACGGGATGTAGCAAACTCCGGGGCTGCAGTGGGAGCTCCGGGAGGTCCCAGCCGGCAAAGGGTGTGTAGGGTTACAGTGTAGCGAAGGGTCCAAGCGGCAGAGAGCGAAGCGGCTGCGGCCCGGCTCCCAGCAGGGCAAGGAAAGGTGGGCTTGGGAAGCCGGGTTTCTCAGGTGGAAGGAAAAAAAAAACCGCCGAAAAGAAGAAAACCTCCAGCTCTGACCCACACCTTCCTCACTCTGCGGGCACCAGCAAACCCTGCTCCCCCACCCCCCAGGTGAAAAACAAGTAGCTAGTTGTACCCCCGCCCTCTGTGGCCGGCCCTTTTGTTCTTCTTAAGCACCCAGTGATTCGTCCCCTTGGAAACAGATATGGGGAAAATTCTTTAAGAGAAAAAGAAGAACAGGAGAACTCCTTAAACCCCCAACACAGGTACAGCACCTGCACTTGGTCTTGTTGCCATGGGCTACTCCTCGAGCTTGTCCAGGTCCCTCTGGATGGCATTCTGTCCTTCAAGTGTGTCAAACACACCACTCAGCTTGGTGTCACATGCAAACTTGCTGAGGGTGCACTTGATCCCACTGTTCAAGTTGTTGACAAAAGCACTAAATAACATTGGTCCCAAGGTGGATCCCTGAGGGCCAACATTATCACCAATGTCCACATCAGGACACTGAGCCACTGACCACTATCGTTTGGACGCAGCTGTCCAACCTTACCCACTGTACAGTTCACCCATCGAATCCATCTCTCTCCAGTTTAGAGGGGGACTGTGTTGAAGGCTTTAGAGAAGTCCAGACAGAAGACACGTGTAGCCCTTCCCTTGCTCACTGATGCAATTGCTCCTTTGTAGAAGGCCACTGGGTTGGTTAGGCAGGACTTGTGGTGAAGCTGTGCTGGCTGTCTCAAGTCCAGCTCAGCAAAATGGTTCCCAACACATTCCCCTCTCTGCAGAAACACTGAGTGCAACAGGGAGGGTCAGCGCTCCTTCTGGCCTCCCCCACACACCCCAAGTGGGTCCTGGACAGGGGTCTCTCATCACCCTCCTTTGGCAGATCAGGTCCCACCACATTCTTAGGGATCTTTCCCCCTTGGTGGTAGGGGTCTTCCCTTTTCCTCATGTTCCCAAGTGTCTCCCCATTGCTCCCTCCTCTCTCCCACTGTCTTATCAGTGCACCTCCATTTTTTTCAGGACCACCCTCATTTGCAGCTCCACTGCACCCCCTTTCTTTCCATGGTCTCAGGATTCCCACATTCACCTCCCATGGTCTTAGGGCTCTTCATTGCACTCATTTTCCTCCCATGGTTTCAGGGTTTCCTCATTCACCCACCATGTTCTCAAGGCTCCCCAGCACTCCCTCATTTCCTATATGGTCTCAGGGCTTCCCAGCAGTTTCTCATGCTGATGGCACCACTGTCAGCACCCTTTCCAGGCAGGACCAGCCCAAAGCCCTGAGCAGGCGATGAAGGCAAGAGAAAGGGCAGGACGAGAGCTGTCAATGCTGAGAGAAGGGACCGGGTGTAAATCCACAAGACTCCCCAAAATGGACAGGTTGAGGACATCAATGTGTCATCCACCAGCTCCAAAAAGATGCAAATGGTAGATCCTGCACCCCTGGCAGCCTTGGAGTAACAAAGAAGGTGGGAGCTGGGCTCCGCACTGGACACCTGGGTCAGAGCTGTGCTGGCTGGGGCACACAGGGACACACAGTGGTACAGTACAAAGCACTATAATACGTGTATGCACGAGTGTGGGAGAGGGGAATAAGGTCTGTTTTCCATAATCCTTGCTTTAAAATAGACACACCCTTTCCCAGCAGTTTTGCAACGCAACTGAGGCAAAGTGTGCAAAGGGGACAGAGTCTCAGGGTGCACCCCCAGGTCCTGTTCCTGAGTCCAGTGATGGAGGGGAGTGGCAGCAGTCAGTCCTTGGTCAGAAAAGGAGGTCGGGTCTCGGATGCACTGCTCAGGTTTGGGAATTTCTCGCAGATCCACTGGAAGAGATTATTGCACTGCACACTCCATACTTCCCCGTTACTTACGGACCAGCAGTCCGAATTATAGCGTTTCCTAGGAAAGAGGGCACATCTCAGAGCAGCAGTGACAACATCCTCACTGTGGACACCACTTCCCACAGATCCCAGTGCTGCTGGGGCAGGCAGGGCACCTGGCACACAGACCAGTCTGAGGAAGTGTCACATTCCCCCTCCTGCTCTTCTTCTCTGCCACTTGGATATTTGGCACTGCACCCCACAGCTTGGCTGTACCTTCACCCTTCTCCCTTGGGGCACTGCTCATGGGACCATTACCCCCTTTGCTGAGGGGTGTCACAGGGGCAAAACAGCACCTTTCTAGCACGGCAAAAGGGCAGGTGCTTGTGCTAAGGACTCTTGCACTTACAAGAAGTATTTGCTGTCCGCCAATACAGAAGATCTTGTCTCATAAAGAATTCTTGCTCCAATCCAGTAATTTGCATTTGACACCTGCACAAAATGCTGGGAGGGAGAGAAACTGTCAACCACCTGCTTCATGGCCAGCACTTGCCTGGTGCCCAGGAGCCCCAGGGCTGGCTGTGCATCTCCCCCCAGCCTGCCAGGATGGGAACCCGGGGCTCATGGTGCCACCCCGCCACCTCCACAGACAGTGCTGCAGCTGGCCCAGCGGGGCTCTGCCCAGGCCCACCCTCCTGGGGTACCACAACCCCCCTGCTCTGTACCGGCACTAGCAATGATGACCAGTCATCTCGGACCAGCAGTCGAGCAGATCTCCCTGCACAGTCTTTCTGGCTCTCCTGCCAGGTCTTCTTTGCCACTGAGATGTAGAGACACTTGCTCCTGTAGAGTACCCAGCCCCTGGGGCAGCAATCTGGGGGCAGGGGCACAGCTCAGGTGCTCATCCTTCCATGGATGCTTGGGGGGCTCAGCCTGGCTGAGTTCAGCCCCCGCATCTTCACAGCAGCAACACCACCTGTGCCCCGACCCCGTCAGGCTCTACCTGTGTTCACGCAGGCACGCAGGCTGCTCACAAGGCTCTCGCTGGTGTTGAGCCTCCCCTGCACCACCTGCATCTCCTCCTGCAGCACAGCCAGCTCCTGCTGGGTATGCCCCAGCTCAGCATTCCTGCTTTCCAGCTCCAGCTGGGTGATGTTGCCCTCGTGCCACGCTCGCTGCAGCTCTTCTCTGGCCCACGCCAGCTCCAGTTGTGTCTGCTCCAGGCTCTGCTCCTGTGCCTGCAGCTCCTGTGACAGGCGGCCCTGCTCGGCCATGTGCTCACGGGAGGTGTCCTGCAGGCTGCGGGTGACCTGCCAGTCTGGGGACAGGGCAGTTGAGCTGGACATGGGCATGGGGCCTTGCCAGAGGCAGGGCTCGAGCAAGGAAGAGTAGGGTAAGAGTATTTGGCTATGGGTGGAGATTGTCCTGGGGGTGCCAGTGGGAAGGGAAAGGAAGCCCCAATGGTGGCAAGTGGAGGGGAGACATTGGAAGGCAGTGAGAGACATTGGGAAGGCAAGGAGACTCAATGAGAAGGCTGTGGAACGCAGTGGGAGGCAATGGGAAGGCAGTGGGAAGAAATGGGAAGGAAATGGGAGGCAGTGGAAGGAAGTGGGAGGCAGTGGTTGGCAATGGGAGGCAGTGGGAAGGCAGTGGGAAGACCATGGGAGGCAGTGGGAGGCAACGGGAGGCAGTGAAAAGAGAGTGGGAGGAAATGGGAAGCAGTGGGAGGCAGTGACAGGGAGTGGGAGGCAGTGGGAGGGATTGGCAGGTAGTGGGAACACAGGGGCAAGACCATGGGAAGGGGTGGGAAGCAGTGGGAAGGCAATGGAAGGTGGTGGAAGGCAGTGGAAAAGGCAAGGGGAGGCAAGAGGAGATAGTGGGAGGCAGTGAGAAAGGCAGCGGGAGGCAGCTCCTGGTGGCCAAGCAGGAGCCCCGGACCCCAGCCCCCCTCGTCCCTGGCAGTCCCCAGCAGCCTGTCCCTCGCCCAGCCCGACGCCCGCTCCTGGTGCCGCCCTCCCGGCTGCCCCCACCCCCCCCCCCCCCCGCGGCAGTCACCGACTCACAGCAAGCCCCCAGGACCACGACGGCCACCAGCAACAGCAGCAGGAGCAGGCTGGCTGCCAGCAGCGCTGTGGGGACGCGCCATGGCCGGGTCCAGCGCCCTGCAAGAGAGGGGCACCCGCAGGCATCACCCCGTGGTGATCCCGCTGCCAGCCCCCTGCGCCGGGGCGTCCCCGCGGCAGCGGCTGCTGCGGGTTCCCACCTGGGCTGGGCGCTGCTGTCACCGGCCCCACCGGCACGTTCTCGTAGGGACTGTCATCCTCATCGGGGACGCTGGATGGGGGGCCCGCGGCAAACTTCAGGTCGGCATAGACCACGCTCTGGGCCATGCCCCGGGCGGCCCCGATGGCGCTGCGGACTCTGCTCCGCTTCAGAGGAAAAATGCAGCTGGTTTCTGCAGAAGCAGAAGTGTGCTGAGGCGCGGCAGAGGGGAAAGTACGACCACGGCACCCCCGCCTTGCCATTGGCCCGGCACCACCATCTTATCATCCTCCACGCCCCGAAATTGCTCAGTGTCCCCTGGGATGGCATTGGAGCGGTGCAGCTCGGGGCTGGAGCATCTGGTGGAGCTGTAGGGCTCAGCCTACAGAGAATTGACCAAATTCCCTAGGGCAGGGGAGAGCAGGTCTGTCTTCCAGGTGGGAACAGGTAGCTTTGGTGCTGACCCCATCCAGGATGGAGGTTCCCTCTTCTTTGTGCTCTGCTCCAGGTTCTGAGCATTGCTGCCCTAGTGCCTAAAAGGGATTTCCACATTGCAGCATGAGCTTTCACTTCTCCTCTCGTCATGGCCACGTTTCTCCACTCTGCCAGCAAGTACACTATGGAAAACCACATCCCAGCCACAGAAGGGTCATGATAAATGGCCCCATTCTTCTCCCCTCATCCCAAGGCCAGTGCTTCCCAGCAGTAGGAGGTACATTGGGCAGTCACCCAATAAATCCCACTGGCCTCTCCCCCCTGCATGTCCTCCCTGGGTCTGGGCCCCTGCATGCCCAGGAGGACATGCTCCATTTTCTTCCAGGAGATTGAGTAGAGGCTGCCCAACTTTTATCTTTCCAAATCTCCTTCCTGTCGCCTTTGAAGCTGGCTTTGATTTTTGCCTCTCTCCACTGAGGAAGAACTTACCTTGCTCTTGCAGAGATGATGGACAGTGGCCTTGTAATGCTGTGCTCCACCAGCACCACTGTGTGCCTCCAGTGCTGTCCCGGAGACTGGCTGTGTTCAGATGTGCCCATCTGGAAGACAGTGGAAGGCAATGGGAAGGCAGTGGGAGGGAGTGGGAAGCAGTGGGAGGCAATGGGAAGCAGTGGGAGGGTTTGGGGGCATCCCTTCTGAAACCTGCCCTTCTCTGGATGCAGTTCAGTGGAGACCTCTGAGAGGCTGAGGGCCTGGAGGGACCAAGAAAGTGTTGTGAGTGCTGGGATCGTGGTCTCGGAAGGGAAGGCAAAGTGATGTCACTGATCTTTGTAACTCTCCGGGGGTGTTTTGGAGCAATGCCAAAGCTGGGGTCTTCTTAGACGGCGACCAGAGAGGGGATGAGAGGCAGTGGAACAAAATACATCATGGAGAAATTCCCATTCTCAGAGGCTGGGAGGGGAAGTCTCTGTCTATGAGGACCTCCAGCCCTCCACAGAGCTGTCCACAGGGCAATTCGCTCCTGTATTCAGGATTGCCCTGCTCTCCCCCAGCTCTCCCCTAGCCCATGGATTTGGGTCTGTCCTTTGCTCTGCCACTGCTGTGACCTCTGGCTGTGCTGACCTGGCCCTGCCCTGTGCTGAGGGGGACCATGAGCATTTTTAGGGCGTGGGAGGGGACGGGCCAGTGTTTCTGGGACCAATGAGAGGGTGCTGGTCCCCGCAGCCGTGCCTCACTGGTCCCATCTGCTGCAGCGCAGAGCAAACTTCTGCTTCTGCAGATGCTGGCTGCACTTCTCCTTTGCACCTCTGAGAGACGGCGCAATCACCAGGAACAGGGACATCTCAGAAAGGCATCCCAAGGGCGGAGCGGGAGCCAGCAGGCCTCAGGGCTTGCCCAGCGTTTGCCTACATGGCCCAACTTTATGCTGACCTGAGGTTTGCCAAAGTGATGGGGGGCCGGAGCATGGCCAGCCAGGCACTGGAGGCAGGTGAGAGCCCACTAGCCCCGCCATGCTGTTCCTGCCATGCCCAACCCCATGGCCTCAGCTGCTCTCCCCTGCCTTCCTCCAACAGCCCTCGGCATGAATGAGGCAGAGAGCCCCTATGACAACACGCAGCCGGCGCTGGCAGGGCAGGATGGGGACGGGGCAGAGCCCAGCCCAGGTGAGTATCCAGCTGGATTCCAGCGGACCCAGGATGGTTCTGGTGTGGGTAGTGGGTGGTGTTTTGGGGTCCTTCCACTCCCATCACCCACACCGTGCCATCTGTGCCATCATGCCACCACTCTGCTGCCTGCAGGAAGGAGGTCTGGGGGCTGCCAGGGGTTTTCCAGCTCTTCAGGTGATGTCTGTTGTCTGTTGTGTCATGCAGGGCTCTGGTCCCGTCGGTGGTGCATCCCTGTGGGCCTGCTGGCAACTTGCCTGCTGCTGGTGGCCACTGTGGCCCTGGGAGCTTGCTGTGAGTCAGGGGACTGTGAACATCTGTGGCAGAGAGTGGCTCGGTCAGGGAGGCATCTGGGCTGGGGTGTGCACTGTGGATGAGCGGGGGGTGAATGCACGCTCACTGCTGAGTCCCTCTGCCCTGTCTGCCACAAGCTGACCTATATCCCTCGCACGTCCTGAGCACCTCCTTTGCCTCCCATCATCCATCTTCCTTGCCTTACTTTCCATTTCTACTCCTTTTCTTTTGCATCCCAGCGTTGCCCAGCCTCATGTTGCTGCACCCTCCCTGCCGCTGACCTGCTGCTTCTGCTCCTACACCCCATCCTGCTTTGCTCTGCTCTCCCCTGCTAGATCCTGCCTAACCCTTAACTGCACACTTCCTTGCTGTGCCCTTCCCTCCCATCCTTTCCCACTCATTACAGATAACCCCCTGCCTTGCCCTGCCTTGCCCTGCCCAGGGTCAGTCCCACGTCCAGAATGTCCCAAGCCCACGCCTCAGCTCACCCACTCTGTCCCCAGACTGGCAGGTCACCCGCAGCCTGCAGGACACCTCCCGTGAGCACATGGCCGAGCAGGGCCGCCTGTCACAGGAGCTGCAGGCACAGGAGCAGAGCCTGGAGCAGACACAGCTGGAGCTGGCGTGGGCCAGAGAGGAGCTGCAGCGAGCGTGGCACGAGGGCAACATCACCCAGCTGGAGCTGAACAGGCTGAACACGGAGCTGCGTCGCGTCATGGGGGTCCTGGGCAAGACAGAGAGAGAGGTGCAGGAGGTGCAGGGGAGGCTCAACAACAGCGAGAGCACCGTGGCCCTCCTGCGCTCCTGCACCGCTCTAGGTAGGGTGATGATGGAGCAGGGATGGGGTGCTCCGGGTGACTGGCACCCCTCAGCAGGTGCCGAGGGGCAAATGTGGCTTTCTTGGCCACATGGTGCGGACAGGGTGGCCCAAAGGCTGAAGCTATGCCTGGAGCAGATGCTGAGCATGTGATATCCAGTGGGAAGGTGTGGGGCTGTTCCTTGTTCCCCCCCCAGGGCATCTATGGCTGAGCAAGCCCCTGAGCTGTGCCTCTACCCACAGATTGCTGCCCTTTGGGCTGGCTGCTGTACAGGGGCAAGTGCCTCTTCATCTCCTCGGAGAAGAAGACATGGGAAGACAGCAGAGATGAGTGTGAGAAGACATATTCTCAGCTCCTGGTCACCAAATCCTGGAGTCGTTGGACTGTGCCGGTAGGGTGCTGGGGGAGCTGAGGGCAGGAGATCCAGCCATGGCGTCCCCAGATGGGCTAGCACTGTTCTGGGGGCCCCCTGTCCTGCTAAAACATTGGAGGGTGCAAGGCTGTTCTCTGGAGCACATGGCTGGTGGTTGACATGGGAAGGAAAGGCTCTGGCATCCCTGGATGTTTCCCAAGCTGGAGCAGGGCACCAGGGCTGCTCAGCTGTCCTGCCTCAAGAAGCTCCAGCCCCAGGGGCGTCTTGGGGAGATGATCACCCTCCTGCAAAGTACAAAAAACTGGAGTACATAGGTGCCATGGAATAAAACATAGAAAGGCACTTTTTCTTCTTCTCCAGACTTTCCTGAAGAATGCAGATGTCCCATACTGGATTGGACTGCAGAAGGGCAGTTTTCCCTGGTACGACTACGGCTGGCTGGAGGAAGAGGACCCGGACAGCGAGGGGACCTCGGAGGCCTGGTTCTGGGTGGATGGCTCCCTTTACGAAAGGTATGTGGCAGCACCGCCTCTTGCCAAAACTCCCCTCCTCTGGCATGGCTCTAGGAAGCATTTTAAATCCCACCAGTACCCAGTTCCAGGCACAGGCCCTGGGAAACAAAGAGCATCAGAGCAGCAGAGACTGAGGGAAGGTGGGTGCAGTGGTGTGATGATGACACGCTTAGAGGACACGCAAATGGAAAGCCAAGACTCAGGGGCGTGGGTAAAATGCAGGGCATGTGAAGCAGGAGGCAGCAAGAGTGGACAGAAGAAACCCCAAGTTTTATTTGGGGCCTAGGCAAGGTGTTTGAGCACCACCTTTATCCCCCACATGCCTTCCTGATTCCTCTGCAAAGGGAGATCAAGCCTTCCTGTCTGTGGAGAGTCCTGGACTCCTCCCTGCCACGTGCACCACCTCCTCAGCTCGCTGCTGCTTCCTCTTGCAGTGTCTGAGAGCACTGGGGAGGAACAAACCTGTCTGGCCAGGTTCTGGGTACCTGGCCCTCCATCCTCAGCCCCGCCATGGGGGCTGCCCCCAATGCAGACCCAGGGCTCAGGCCAGCTCCTCTGGTCATCCACGTGCCTTCAGGGAGGACCTGGCTCTCCCCATTGCAGGCGTGGAACAGTCCCCAGCAGCAAGGCTGAGAGGGGGGAGGCTAAAGGGGTGTCGCAAGCACTGCAAACCTTTTGCGCAAGTGTTTCTCAGCCTGCCCGAGGAAGTGCAGGGATGCATCAGCTGAGCCTTCAGCCTGTGAAATCAGTAGGGGAGGACTGGGGGTTCTCCCCTTTGACTGCGGCATCCAACCCCTCCTCTGCCGGTGTACAAAAGGCAGCTGTCAGCAGCCGCAGCTGCCTCGGCCGGGTTTGTAGAAAGAACATGTCAGTGTCTGATGTGTTGTTTCCCCATTCAGGCCATGGCAGTCAAAATCGAATGGAACCTGTGCCATAATAAGCCGTGGGAGTATCAAACCTGCCCAGTGCACTGGTCCCAAAGACCTGCACCTCTGGATCTGTGAGAAGGCAGCAGGGCCAAGCCTTCCTTTCAGGTGATGATGGCTGCTGGCCCCAGCACTGCTGCGGTGAGTCTGCCCACACCAGGTTCTACTGAGTCTGGGACGCACGGGGCCTGTGGGGTGTGCAGGGAGGAAAGCAGGGAGCCTGCAGCTCTGCCTGGGGCATGTTGACCCCCTCCCTTGGGAAGGGAGAGGAATGCAGTCACTTCCCTGTGCTGGATGGAGCCTGCCTCCATCCCTTTGCTGCCATGGACCTTCTGAATCTGAGGTTGCTCAAGGACTACCTGAAGCCATGGCTCAGCAAAGGGGCAAGATGGGGGAAAACCCTTGGCGAGGTGCTTTCCCAGCCCTGTTGCATGTAGTGGAGGCTGGGCAGCATCTCACCCTCACCTTCACCTTCACCTTCACCCTCCTCTGCTTTCCCTTGCAGCACCTGCACCCTGCACCGCCTCTGCTCCAGCCTTGCTGCGTCCCTGCCCAGGATATCCCACCCATTCAAGAAAACCACTTCCCTCTCACAGCCCGCTGCCCCTGGGCCACCCAGGTCCTTCCCACCGATGCCCAGTGGCCCTTTGCCTCCAGCTGATGTGCTTTGGCTGAGTGGTACAGGCCCCAGAGCCCACCCCACACCTGCATGGGACACTTTGGGTCTTCCTGAGCATGAGGGCTGGTGGGCAATGGGGAGCCTGGGACCAGCTGCAGAATGGAGCAAGCACTGATACTCAGCACTGGAGCCATGCCACATGCCCAGCACGTAGAGAGCTGCGGTGCTGGCACGCCAGGAGTAGGTGCTGGGGACAGCACAGCCCCACCCCCCACACAGTCCCCTCCCCACAGCAGGAATTTTCTGCCTGACCCCACCGCAGGAGCAGCTTGGCCATGGCTTTCAGACAACCCAGCACTCAACGGCCTCGGCAAAGCCTCGGCACCCAAGGAGGGAAGCTGAGCCTGAACGGTGCTGACGTTTGGGGATTTTTTTTGCGCTAATTAGAAAGTAGAGCAGTGACCTTTAGGGTCCTATGGTGTGATTGTGCCTTTCAAAAGCAAAAGTTAACTCAGGCACTTGTAGCAGGCTGACACTTTGCGAGACAACTCATCCGGACTTTAAATAGCTGCTACAACACGTGCACATGTGAAGATTAAGCAAAGTAGCCCTGATGTAACACTGCAGCCAGGTGAGAGCAGAGGAAGTTGTGTTCAACCAGGCAAAAATGCTCTCGATTTATGACGGGGCTGTGTGTGCCATATATAGCTGATTAACTGCTATGTGAGTGAGCTTGCATGAAGAGCAAAAGGGTGTTAAAGGCAGGCTTTTTGGAGGTGGCACGTGTCACTTGTCTGTCTTGTCCGCTGGCTGAACCCACTTTGTAGCAATAAAGAGACCCAGTTCGTCTGCTCTTTGCTTTCTTGTGTACCACGACAAACATGGACTCAAGGGCATGAACCCAAAGGACCTAAATAATGAATGGGAATTTGTCTGAAGCCATCTCAGCTGAGATGGGTGCTTTGGGGGAGTTGAGATCTTGGGCTGAGCCAGGCTGCTTTGCAGCAGAAGGCCCAGGCAAGACCATGCAAACTTCTGGGCCCACATCTGATGTGCATCCAAGAGACAGAACCAGCAGTCTGAGTTGCTGGGACATTCAGTTTTTATTGAACACTTTAAATAAGCTGGGTATATATTACTAGCAATTATTATTAATAATAATAAAAAACACAAAGAGTTCTGCATTCACCAGTGCATTGTGCAGGAGGGAGGAAAGCCGGCTCCCACCCTTGCCGGGGGCCAGGCAGCCTAGCTGTGCTGCCCACTGGCCCCATCCCCATGATGCCAGGATGGCATCCTGGCCCCTCTGCCAGCATCCTGCTCCCAAACCCGGGTGCCAGGGGGATGTGAGGCACTGTGCTGACTCAGCACCCAACCCTCAGCATCGGTCAGGCAGGGACAACCCCAGTGCTGGCAATCCTCCCCGTGCACTGCCCATGGGCATTGCCCCTCTACGGTCCCCTGCCCTCTTCTCCCCGTGTCAGGGACTGGCTGTGCTCCCCATGCTTGTGGACACACATGGGTTCACCCACCAGCCCCCCAGGATCCCCAAAAACATACATACACACGCTGACCTCTCTACCCCAGCCCAGTCCCTCTCACCCACTTGGGTGCAGGGAACTCCCAGTTTTCCCAAGGTAGCAGGCCCATTGTATACCCCTCTGCGAGAGCCTGCAAAGGGGTGAGCCCTTGGGGAAAGGGGGTCCTGGATCCAGGGCTTGAGCCCCGTGGCCCCCGCGGGGGACCAGCCCTGCCGCTTGGGGCAGTGCTCAGGGCAGCGGTGTTATTGCACTTTGGTCCCCAGCAGAGACCCAGCCCACCTCCAGGGTTCCCTGCAGATCCCCAAGGCTGATCCTGGTGGGGTGGGTGCCCGAGTGCCTGGGCAGCGCCGCGGCAGCCACAGCACTTGGCACCATGGCCACTGGTGGCCACCACGCGCCGAGTGAGGACAGACTGCGGAGACGTGCCAGGCTCCTGCACTGCCCAGTGCTGTGGCTGCAGAGGGGTGCAAGCCCTGGGGTCCCCATCACTAGGACTGTGCCTCCGGCAGCTTCAGGCTGGGCTCAGCCAGCACTGGTCCCGGGGCTTTCTGGTGTTGGCCCCGATCATGGCAGATGAGGCTTTTGGCCTCGCAGCTGAGGTTCTGGTAGCGGGGCGGGCTGGGCGCTGGCCGGTGGCAGATGGAGGCAAAGCTGAAGCTGAAAGGACTCAGGCAGCAGCCGGGGCAGGGCAGCACATCATCCTGCTCCAGCATGGCACCAGAGCTGTGCCCAGGCAGCATGGCCGAGCGCTCCGTCCGCTCCAGCGTCGCCGCACAGGAGATGCTGAGCTCGGAGAAGCCGTGCTCCAGCCCACTGCCCCAGGCCAGAGGTTTGCTGACCATCACGTGGTTGTTGTTGATGAGGAGCCCGTCGGCGGCTCGCACGTCTGCCTGCCAGGGCCGTGTGCCCGAGGACGCGGTGCGGATGAAGTTGCTGTTGAGGGGGAGCGGGGTGGGCTGCGGCGGCTCGGAGCTGTCTGGGCCGCAGTCCATCTGCTCCTCTGCCCTGGAGCTGGGGGTAGAGGCTCCTCCCCGCGCTGGGGGAGGAGGGAGGGCGGGGGGCTGGGGGTCATCAGCAGGATGAGGGGACCCCACACCCAGCTCCAGGCCCGCCCGGTGGGGCAGCTCAGGAGAGGAGGGCAGAGAGTGGCACTTGCGGGGGCTGGTGGTGGGTGCTGAGAAATCACACTGCACCTCCACGGCGGGCTCAGGCGTCACGGGGGTGCTGAGCTGCAGCGGGGCGGGGGGTGGCAGGTTGAAGGTGAGCGAGATGACCGACTTGCTCGGCGTATCAAAGAGCTTGATCTTCCCCCCCTTCAGGTCCTCACGCTGGGAGAAGGGGTTGACACGGGGGGACGTTTCCTTGGACCTGGCCCCGCTGTAAGGCTCCAGAGGGCACAGCAGGGCAGGTGACTTGGGAGGGAACATGTCGGACTGGCTGCGGGACAGGCGCTGGTCTGGCTGCAGGTGCTGTGTCTCCAGCTCATGCAGGGGCGACTGCTCAGTGTGGCTGGCTGATCTCCTGGTCACTCCTGGACATGGGCACGGGAGAGTGTTACCAGCAGCCAGCAGCTGCCTGTGTGCAGTGCTACGGGGTGTTGGGCACCCAATAACTATCGGGCAACACCCCAAGGGAGGAACAGGGGCCAGCTCCATCCTGCAGACCTCACACACCCATCTCCTTCCCCTACCGCTGATGGGGTACAACGGGACACCCCACACTCCCCCATCTTTGCACCCTGCTATGGCCTGTCCCCGAGGTGCCCACGTACCACTGAGTGTGGCTGCAGTTCCAGATGCAGGCAGGCTCTCCCCGATGCCGAACAGGGTGGCCCCGGCACCCTCGGCTCTCAGCTGGTGCTGCAGGATGCTCTCCAGGCACTGCGTGATTTCCAGGAATGAGGGGCGGGAGGTGGGCTCCATCTGTGGGCAGGAGGGATTCCCCATCAGGTCTGTGCCTCCTCAAGCACCCCAGGGAGCCCTGCACAGCAAAGGCAGCTCCCTGCTCTCCCGGTGAGCAGGCAAGGCAGCCTGTCCTGCCCGCCTGTGCTGGCAGGGAAGGGCAGTGGAGGTGGGAGTCTCACACTGCAGCAGTGAAAAGCCAGCTGGAGGAAGGCCACCGGGCAGTCAATTCCCACCATGGTGCGGAAAGTGGTGATGTCCAGACCAAAGTCCTACACCAGGGAAAGGAAGAAGAGTGAGGTTGGGTCTCCTGGAGCACCACAAGGCCCAGGGTACCCAACACAGCCTGGCACCCCCCACCCCACCTCGTGCTGTCACACAGGGCTGTGGACCTGGAAGCACCCCAGCTGGGACACAGCAGGGGAGGATCCTGATGTCACCCCAAATTAGGGTAAGGTTGGGGGATGCTGGGACACAGATCTCTCTTCTGCTCTCTGCCTGAATCCAGCTGTCCTGTTCTGTTCAGGCTGACTATTGGGTTCTGAGGTTACCAGCAGAGACCACCCCTCCCTGGGAAGCAAGTGGGACACAGCACCTCTGCCCTGAGATGTGGGACCAGTCCCGCACATGGGTCTCTGCCCAACACAGAATTTGATGAAGTGGTCCCAGCCCCAGTGCTGCTACCCACAGCTCCCCCTGTTCCCATCTCAGAGAGTCACCTCAGTGCGGGGCAGGTAGTCGGGGTCAGCTGGGACACGAGCGATGGTCTCACACAGGATGATGCCGTACGCAAACACATCGGCCTGCAGAGAGTGGGGAGTCATGGAGGTGCACCGCAGCCCCGAGGTGATGTGCCCACCATTCTGCAAGGCCACAGCCCTCCTCCTCCCTGCAGAGCCGGCAGTCCAGAACTGGAGCTCTGCCACCTCGTCGCCAGAGGGATGCCCCATTCCTTCCCTCCAGGTGCACCCCAGGACTGCAAACTCTGCAAACCAGTGGCAGCACAAGCCTCAGTAAAGCCCCATGCAGGGCAGCCTCACCTTCTCATTGTAGATCTCCCCACGCAGCACCTCGGGTGCCATCCAGTACGGGGAGCCCACCACGGCCAGTGGCTCCTTCTCGCTGCCCTCACTGGGAAACATGGTGGAGTATCAGGGGCTGCCCAGTCCCCCAAATGTCCAACCTCCCACCCTCCAGCTGCGGCAGTCCAAATCACCATCTCCATCTCCCTTCCTGGGCTAACCCTCCTCCATGCACCCTACAAACGCATCTCTCCCCAACCACACCACCCCCTTCTTCATCCCCTCCCAGCCATTCCCAAACTGTTCCTGGAGGCCCCCTGCCAGGGACCACCTCACCACCCCCATTCCTACCCTTTTAGCTGCATCCCCAATGTCCATCCCTCTCCAGCCTGTGCTCTGAGTGGGCTCCAGGGATGGGGATGGACAGGTGGATGCTGCCCATGTACCTGTAGGTGGGGATCTTTTCCGCCAAGCCGAAGTCACCCACTACAGCTGTGTAGCCACTGGCCTCGCAGCGCACCAGGCAGTTCTGGGGGCACAGGAGGACCTGTCACACCAACTGCAACAGCCCTGCCTCTCTGGGGCTCCCAGGATGCCCCAGCACAGCACAGCCTCCTGCTCCCCAGCCTGCCATGCCTGGGGCAGCAAGGCAGCAACACGGGTATGGGACAAGGAGGGCAACGCTGTGCCTTGGAGCATCTCGTACCTTGGAGGTGAGGTCACGGTGGAAAATGCCCTTGGAGTGCAGGTAGCGTAGGCCATGGGCGATGTCGAGGGCCAGCTTGACACGCATGGACCAGGAGAGGGGCACAGGGCTGTCCAGCAGCTGCTCCAGGTTCCCACCATTGATGTACTGATGGGAAGAGCCGGACCATCACATCACTGCGTCTCTCCCGCCCATAACACTGGCTGCCCATCTCTCATCCTAATGCATCTTCCGACCACCCCACAGCACAGCCTCCCAGCAGGCCTTGCATGCAGATGTCACAGGCCAAGAATGTGTCCCCACAGGTATCACTGTCCCTTCCCCAGGCTTGCAGGAACCCCAAGACTCACAGCTGTTGCCACACTCTTACCTCTGTCAGCGCGTGCAGCTGTCCCTGGTGCACACACACCCCCATGAACCTGTGAGATAGAGGGGACCTGAGGGTGGCCGTGGCAGGGACCAGCGCCAGGAGCTTATCCAGCATCAGCAGTAGCTCCAAACCCCCAGGCTAGGGAAAAGGGGGGCAATGGGGCCGGCAGCGGGGGAGCAGGTCGTACCTGAGGATGTTGGGGTGCGAGAGGCGGTTCATCAGCTGCACCTCCCGCAGCATGTTGCCCCGGTTGCTGGTCAGCTTGTTCATCTTCAGCACCATGATCTGCCCCGACTGGCGGTGCCGCACCTGGAGGGGGATGCGGGACAGGCTGAGCCCCACGTACCTCTGCAGCCCCCATGGACACCAGGCTTCACTTGGCTCCCACCCCAGCCCCAGAGAGAGGTGCTAAGCATCCCATGCGCCCAAGGCATATGGCACCCCAGGGACCACTAGGGCTAGAGGGGCACTCTCCCCACATCTCCAAGCACTCTCAGTACTGATGACACACATCCCCATCCTCCCTGGGGCACCCTGTTATGCTCCCTCCACCACGCTACACTGCCCTGAACTCTTGAGAGGCAGCAACAGCTCCCACAAGCTGTGAGCACAGCCCTACTGTAGAAACAGGCAGGTGCAGGATTGGGGAGCACCAGGGAGGGCTTTTTTCAGGTCAGCACCACCCAGCCAGACCCTACCAGCACGGGGTGGAGAACAGAGGGGGCATACTGCCCCTCAGAACCAGCTCTAGGTGTGGCCAACACTGCTGTAGTGCTTGACCCCAGCCTGGCAGGGCATGGTGCTCAGATGAGTTGTATATTTAGCCAGCCCCAGCCCGACGCTGTCATGCGATCTGGGGGCCTGGTCCCCCGCCAAGAACAGCAGCTGGAGCACGGCCAAGCACGGACACCCCGTCCATCTGCAGCTCCCTGGCATGTGCAGGGCAAAGGAAGAGCACGGGATGCCCTGACCCAGCATTGTCATGGGGGGGGGGCCAAACCAGTGCTGAGGGTCCCCTCCTGAGCAGGTGCTGGGGGTGGGATGCCACCCCCGCCTCGGAGCAGCAGCTGCCTGGGGGGACAACCCCGTGGATCCCAGCTGCTCCCCAGCACACACGGAGCTGTGCACGGAGGCGCAGGCATTCCTCAGCGCTGCCGTCAGCTCCCTGCTCTTGTCCTTTTTAGTCGATGCTGGTTGAGGCTGCTGAGCCAGTGCCAGCCCCACAACACCCCCACAACACCCCTCACCTCAGGGATTGCCTTCCCAGGCAAAACACAGGGGGCTGGCTGGAGGCAGGATCCCCAGCACCCCCATCCTGCTCACAGCTTGGCCCTTGTCCCCACCACAACAGAGGGAGGCTGGCACACTGGGCCCTCCAGGGCTCTCCTCTCGCCCCATGGCTGGCATTGCTCAGGGAGCAGCTGTCCTGGGGTGCATGCCATGGATCTATCCAGCGGAAAACACCCAGGGGATGGGGCAGCAATACATCCCTTCAAAAGGGCCTGGGGGAAATGAGTGCTCTATGAAGATCCCTCTACATGTCTGTGTGCACTGACGCCACACCAGTCCCAGTCAGAGTGGAAGTGAGAGGCTGTGCCACCATCAGCTCACTGAGATCACAGAGAGGCTTTGAATAATTCAGCAGACACCTGCCTGTGGGCACCCCGCTCCAGTTACACCTGCGTCACCTCCAGCCAGTCCCAGACAGCCGGCTGGCATTCCTGACCCACCGACAGGGGCCACGTGACAGCAGAGCTCAGAATGGACCCTGGACAAGTGGGAAGGGGACACCCCAGACAGCTGCCACCACAGGTCCCTATCCTGGCACCCCACCATGCTGCAGGGAGAAGGGAAGGTGGATTTCCCCATGCCTCCTCCTTGCTCAGCACTGGACACTCTGAGCTCCTGGGCTCGGGGAGAGCCTGTCCCAGGGTGACACTGCAGTGTCTGCTGCGGGGAGCACCCAGAGCGCTCCATCTAATGGTGCTCCCAGTCCTCCCTGTGCTCACTACTCTGCTCACCACACCACCACCCAGCAGCACCTGGAACTGCTGCCAACACCATGCTGAACTCCTGCCCTAGGACTCCTTGGTCACACCTGGACCAAGGGCAAGGGGCAACCCCACCCCATCCCCACCAGCACTGTCTTCCCTCCACTCCATCCTTGTCGGCAGGGCAGCTGAGGGCAGCACCAGAAACAGAAGCTGGGCTCTCAGCCAGGCTTCAGTGTAAGCTTTAAGGAGGAGGCCTGCATGACCAAAGCAGGGTGGGCACAGTCTCCCTTGGTTCCTCCAGCTCCCCATGGAGCCGGGGGTTGAGGAAGCCAGAGCCCGGACAAGGCCAGCAGGATCCACAGCCTTGCCAAGCCCCTGGCGCTGGGTGCTGTCCAGCAAAACCAATCACTCCTGACCCAGCTCTCCTGGCGGCAGTGCTTCCTTCCTTTCCCATGCCATGTGGGGCTGGCAGGACTGGCTTGGTCAGTTTGGCTGGCACCAGCAGCTGCCAGACGGCAGGACCCGGCTCAGTGGCGCAGGCAGGCTCATCCCCGCTGGGACGGCTGGAGGCGGCAAGGCTCCGGCGCCACGCGCCCACGTCGGGAATGCCGCGCGGCACGCACAATGCTGGCACTCGGTGGCCATGTGCCGTAGGGCTGCCCAGCTCCCTGCCAGCAGCAGCAGCCCTGCATCAGGGAGCAGCGTCTGGTGGGCACCAGCTCAGCCCCACACGGTCGGCATGTGCCTGTGGCTTAATTCCTCATTAAAAAGCCACCTGCCACTGGAATAAGCTGGGTGAAGTCTGAGCGCAGTCACGTGGTGTTGGACACCTTAAGATTAGAGGAGAGGCAGGCTGGGGGAGGGAAGGTCTGGTGAAAGCTGCTTCTCCAGGAATTATCTCAGGGATCCCCGAAGCTCCTGGCCCATACAGCCCTCCTCCGATGTCTTTTTCTGTTACTGCATCCCCAGGGGCAGGAAGGGCTCCAGGGGCTCTCAGCCCCATGCCCATGGGTCCTTGAGGGTGTCCAACGTCCTCAGCTCACTTGTGAGGCCCTGTTCTGCCATCTGCCCTGCAAGTTCTGTGGCTCAAGGCCAGCCCATATCTTGGACACCAGGGAAGGAGCTACGCTCCCTTCCAATGCCTCCCACATGCACTGGCCGTGTTTACCCAGTCTGTCCAGGTGCTAGCACCAGCTCAGAGCCCTGGCCGCCCTCTGACACACACACAGCAGCAAAGGGCACAAGCCATGACCCCAGGGGATTGAAGCCCCTCACTAAGGGGGTTTCCTCCCTCACTGACATCCAGGGAAGGCATCGGGCAGCACAACCTCCTCGGGCAGGAAGGTGTCCCCTCTCGACGCTCTCATGCACTCTGGCATGGTGCCCAGGAATCCCAGCACATTCCCCAGAGCTGAGCTCAGCCGGGCAGCCCTGTGGGGCTGCAGGGGGAGGTCGAGCCACTTGTCCCCCACCCAGGAAACAGGCAAGCCCTCACCCCTCACCGATGCTGCCTGGCATCCCACATGGCTGATTCACTGGGCACTTCATGGGGCTACCGCGGCTGAGCTGAGGTGCCACGGCATGTTGGTCCCCATCCCATCTGTTGCCAGCACACAGGGCTGGGGGATGGGACGGGCTGGCGGCAGCCCCAGCCTGGGCACAAGGGATCTGAGCTCTTTTAACAGCGGAAATTAGAGTCTTATTTAAAGAGCATGCTAATCAGAGCAAGCAGACGGCCTGCTCCCTCCCTGCAGCCGGCACTCCCGTCTAGACATGGGGCAAAGCTCCCTGACACCTCCCCACCCGAAGGCCTCAGCAGCTAGGCCCCCTGCACCCTGCACTGGGGACAGCCCGGCACATAGCCCCACTCTCTGCATATTCCCTTGCCCCCTGCCCCACACAGGCAAGGCACAGTCACACAGGGACACCACCCTGCATCCCTCACCGCAGAGTTCTGTGTGGAAGACAGGAGGGGCGCAAGGGAGCTAGCAATGCCACTGGTAACCCCACAGCCACCCCCAACAGCTGCATCTGAGCTCACAGGAATCCCAATAACACAACTGGGTGGGACTGGGAACCGTGCTCATCAAACAGAAAAGGCAGAATCAGTCAAGACAGACTTTCTCCGAGGAAGAGACAAAGCACCTGCTCCTGGAGAGCGAGCATCAGCAATCCCCACCTCCTGTTCTCCCAGGAGTGACACTGTGGGCACACCAGGAGCCGGGGCAGTGCCAGTGTTGCACCGTGGTGGCAGATCACTGCCGGCCCTCACTGGCAAGCCTGGAGCACGCCCCGTGATAGAGCAGGAGAGGTGCTGGCAGGTCTCCAGCTGGTCAGCACAACACGTTTCCCGTGCCCAGGACTCCCAAGCGGCAACTGCGGGGCCAGGGCTGCTCCCAGCCTTGCCACAGCTGGCTGACCTTGGCAAATTCACTTCCTCCCTGCTTGCCTTAGTTTCCTCATCGGTGTCAGGCTGCTTCACTCTCCGTAAAACAAGGCAAGGTCCCTGATGAAGGGCAGCAGATAAGAGGGAGTGAGTTGCTCCATTAGTTGCACCGGAAAATTGGAAGTAAATAGAAAATCCCAAAGGTTGGTGGGGAAGCGAGCAGAGACAGGCAGGTGACAGCAATGCCAAAACCCTCTCCTGAGCTCTGCCTGTGCTGGGAGCTGCTAATCCACACGCACACACACACGAAATGCCGTGGAAATGGGGCGCTAGGCAGAGCACATCACAGAGCTGCACCCTGGGAAATGGCATTTCCAAGAGGATGTGCAACATAGATGAGTGAAGACCTCTGGATACAGCTCCAAGGATGCTGCCCACAGCCCCCATGTCTGCTGCAGATGACACATGGGAAAGTAAGAGGGGGATTTGGGGAAGACATGCAACAGTGGTTTAAAGACTGGAGAAAATGCCTGGCACAAACAGACCTGGCTCAATCTGCTCAGTCAATTGGAAATAGAGAGGTGGCTTCCTGCAATGTCTGTGTATCTGAGAAAATGGGGGGGCTAGTGCCTCTGAAATTGCACAGGGAAAGGCAATGAGAACCAGGTACTCCAGAGGGAAAACAGCCCTGCTCTGCAGCACAGTGGGGGACCAGCTCTGAACAAACGCCATGAAAAAGAGCAGCTTCTTGTCACTGGTGTCTCCTGTTTGCTCTGGACAGCCCTTCTGAGAGAGGCGCTTGGCTGGAGCAGGACTGGAGGGGCTAGCTTGGGACACCAGGGCTCAGACACCCTGAGTCCTTTGGCTTCAATGCTGAGAAGACAGTCAGATGCTTGCCAGTACCCTGCCTGGCCCTGGCTCAGCTGCACACCAGGACTGAGCTACCTGTGCAGGAGCAGAGATGTCCAGGTCCCCTCCCTGTCCCCCACACCCACCAAGGCTGGAATGACGTAGGACTCAGCATGCTGCCACACAGAGGAGGCAGATTCAAGTGCCCACAAGCCTTGGAAAGCTACAGAAGGAACAAGGGAGGTGGGAGGAAAATGGGTCCTGGGCTGCCCTGCCAAGCTCTGTCCTCCTCGCAAGCTCAGACGGCCAAACCCCAGCTCAGATCCCAGGCTTACCCCACCATCCTGCTGAGCTCTTGGACTCAACCCACTGCACGAGCACAAAGCCCCATCTGGCCCTCTCCCGCCCCTGCTTCCTTGCCACCATGCATGCATGTCGACTCCTGCTCCTGATCCCCACCCCTCAACCTTTGCCAATCTCCCAAATCCTACATGCCAGCGGCCCCACAAGAACATAACAACATGTGGGAGAAGGAGCATTTTGTGGCTCCCGCAGAGACTGGCAAAACAAACAGCGAGGCAAGAAGAGACTGTGGCCTTGCTGAGACACGGGAGCATCCATTATTAAAGAGCCATATCCACGCCTGACATTATTAAATGCCTCCCTCTGCTCCAAGGTGCTGCTGTGCGCTCCAAGCCAGAGATCAATAGCAGGAACCCAGCCAGCAGGGAGGTCATGGCTCCACTGGGAGCTCCAGGAGGGAGCATGGAGGAGAGAGACCCCTCTGCACACCTTCCATGCCCCTCACAGGACACCTCTTTTGTGGCTGAAGAGGAGACGGGTCTTGGGGGTCTCCCTGCTGAGTGGGGAATGGTATCAGGGCTGGAGAGGGACCCCAGGGTACTGCCAGGATGTGGATGCCCAGTTGTACTGCCTGTGACCCCACTGACTGTGGTGGCAGGCAGTGGGGGGTGTGCCCAGCCCTAAGCTGCTCTTTGAGGGATATGGAGCCACTAGATCACCACTTAAGGACAGTCCTTGCCCAGTGGCTTATGGCACCTTCAGTGATGCCGAGGCTCAAAACAACACATGCACACACCTCCCCTCTGCCGGGAGAGGTGGTGGTGACACCGAGGCACAGCCCTTCGTCCCCAGCAGCAGTGCACTGGGCTGGCAGGATACTGTCACCAAGCACCTCTGCCTCACTATTGGAGACCCTGAGCTCCCCACCAGCACTCACACACCCCTATCCTAGGCACAGGCCACACACAGGCATCCCCACCCTGACAGCCCCAGAGAGGATGGAGGACAAAGACAGCTCTGGGGTCCCAGCTCCGTGCCGTTCTACGGCATCACAACCCTGTCCCACAGCCAGACACCTTCGTGGGGCTCCCGTAGGGAATCCTGCATATCACCCGCCCAGCAGGCCCGGCAACGCCGGACATCACCTTCGAGTGGCTAGGAACGCTACCTGGATTCCCTGCCACAGGCACATCCTGGGCGGGTTCGGATCTCCAGCCTTTCGACAGGGGTCCCCGGGGCTGGGCTGCCCGCCACCCGACCCCCCGCGCAACCCACGGCGCAGCGCTCGGAGCGCTCAGCCTCCCCGGCTGTAAACAGAGCCGGCGCTCCCCTCCCCCTGCTCAGGGCGATGGAGGCACAACGCCTCGGTCGGGACGGGGCGGGCAGCGGGGTCCCCGCGTCCCCTCCGCACGGCACCGCCTCGAACACCCCCCGGGCTCGCCCGGCTGCCGGGGCTGGAGGGGGGGACCACAGTCCCGAGCCGAGGGCGCGGCCGGGGCTGCGTTGTTGCCGCGGTCCCGGGGGATGCCCGATCCCGGCGGGATGCCCCGCGGACCGCCATCCCCGCTCCCGCCCCGCACACCTTGAAGACCTCGGAGAAGAAGCCGGCCCCGATCTTCTCGCAGTAGAAGTCGTCGATGCGCGCCAGGGTGGAGACGGCGCTGCGCAGCGCCCGGTACGAGGAGGGCCGCAGCCGCCCGCAGCCCGGCCACGGCCCCGCCGCCTCCCCCTCGCCCTCCCCGGGCCGCCGCGGCAGCTTCTCCCACTCCATGTCGGTCCCGCCGAGCACCCCCAGCGCCATTCACATCCCCGCCGGGGCACCCGCGCGGCCGGGGCGCCGCCGCTTTCCCGGCCCCCGGGGCGATGCTAGCGGCGGCGGCGGCGGCGCGGGGCGGGCGGCGCTCCGGGGCGCTTCGCGCTCATGGCCCGGCGCCGGCGCCCCCCCGACCCCCGCCGCGGCCCGGCGCTGCGCCTCCGCCGCCCCGAGCGCTGGCACCGGCGGGGCGGGGCCGGGGCGGGGACAGCCCTTAACTCCTTGGGACCCGCCGCCGTCGCCGCCGAGCCCAGCAGGAGACCCCCCCACCACTCTGCCCGGCCCCACCCCGGCGGGCACCGCGGGGTCCCGCATGCCCCGATGTCCGCATCTACCGGCACCGGCCTCCGGTGGGTGCCGAGAGGGCGTCTCCCTACGCGCCAGGGTGGGCTGTGAGGCCCTGAGATCCCGGGGCACGGCTCGACGTGCACGGACACAGGGCTTTGACTGTCCCCAGCCCCTGGATGCGCCATACAGGCATGGGAGTCTTCCTCCCCTGGGTCCCACCTGGATGCACACTGTAGGTGCGGGACTTCCTTTCTCCCCTGGGCCCTGCCCGGATTCTCCGTGTAGCTACGGGACTCTCTTTGTCCTCGTAGCACCCAGTCCCTCATGGATGGACAAAAGGCGTGGAGATCTGATCCGATCTCCCCATATAACCAGCCCCACCCTATACAGTGTCATGGGACCAGTTCCCCCATACAAGCAGCTGCTGGCAGGATGAGCCCCATTGGTATAGGCTTGGATCTCTGCACAGGGGCTCTGATTCTCCCCATGTGCCCACCACAGCCTGGATGGTGTCCCAGGGGCAGTGGGATCTGCCCTCCTCAGGACCAGGGAAGTGCAGCCTCTCAGTGACAGCATGCCTGTTGCCTGTTGCACCCTTTCGCGTTCCTTGTTTTCCTGAGCTCTTCCACTTCTCCCTGTTTTCCTCCTGCTTCCTGCTCCTCCACCTCAGGCCTTTTGCCTGCTCTGAGTCTGATCTGTCCTGTCCTTCCTGCCCAGGGACTTTCTGCAGCTGGATCTGCCCTTGCTCAGTCCCACACATTTCACTGACGCTCTGCTTGGCATCCACCTGTCTGTGCTGGCCCAGCCCTGCCCCAGCCACCTCTCTGGGCGCTGCCACAACCCTGACTCTGCAGCTCCCCTCAAACAGCTTTGCTCCAGCTGTTTCCCTGTGTGGTGGGACTGGCTGCACATGCCCTGCACCACTCTAGCTGCTTTTCCTGCTGGGAAAAGCAGCCACATAGAGTATCTCCTGGTCTGGCATTTTTTGGCCAGTGCTCGGCTCCAGGTGCCACCAAGCACAGCATAAACACCACAGACCATGAGCTCTGGGTTTTCTTCCTCTCCTTGTCCCAGGAGGGAGACTAACCCTGTGGGCTAGAGCACGGAACTGAGCCTCTGACTTATTTATAATGGGAACAGTGCCCTGCCCTCCCCCTAGGAATTCATGGTATTCCTGCTCTTCCAGGCCTGCAGAGGGAGTGGGCTTGTGCAGGGCAAGTTTCCTACATGTAGGGAGCCAGAGCCTGGGGACAGGGCTCTGGCAGTCCCTGTCTCATGGAGTCTGAACCATCCTTTTCCTCACCAATACCACTCCAGCTTGCCAGGGTGCTGGATGGCATGTGCCAAGGAGACTTTTGTAGCCATGGGGTAGAGTGCTGTGCAACAGGCCACATTCTTAGGTTTCCTCAGCCTAACACGTCTGTCCTGCTGACAACAGCCCGACAAAATGACAGGAGCAGCTTCATGGATAAGAGACCAGCATCTGCCTGTGGGGACAGGAGGCTATAGGCTGTGCCCTCCCACCTTGGTGTCCAGCTGCAGCTGCTTGGATGGTGGCAGTGGGTGCCTACCTGGGCTCAGCCCTGGTACCTGAAACGTGAGCATGCTGCTGCACCCACAGCCCAATGAGCAGCTCCTTGGTGGTGTGGGACACTGCTCAGAGCAGCCCGGCCAGCTCAGCTGGGGCAAGAAGGACAGCCTCTTTCTTCCACTTGAGTGCAGCAGATTCCTGATGGTCAAGGCACTGCAACAGAGATGGGGAGTCCTGGTGAGGCATCTTGAAGACAGAAACTCAGGACCACTGCCTGATCAGAGCTCCTGCTGCTCACAAGTGACTGGGTTTACATCCAATTAAGTTGTAATGGATAAATTAAAGCCCTGGAGATGGCTCTGACTGTGGAAATTGCTGCTGCAGGATTTGCAGTCCCTTCTCTCATCAGCACTGGTAACTCTACTGTGCTATTTCCATCATGCTCTGCTCCTGCCTGACACAGCAGGGCTGAGCTGAGACATGGCTAAAAGTCTCCAGTGCCCCAAATCCCTCCCATGGTGCCGGCAAGTACACTCTGAGCAGCTGGGTGCAAAGTCAGGCTGGGCTGAGCCTGCAGCAAACCCTGAATTAAGCTCCTCAATCCCTGGTGAGGAAAAGCAGAAAGGAGATCTCCCTGGCTGTACTCTGCTCACGTGGATCTGCAGGGGAGAGAGGAGGGGGGCTTTGTCCTCTTTGCCCTTCTCTTTCTGGGCTCTACACCTTTCTTCTCTCACAGGGAAAAGGCTCAGGGGTTAATAAACATCTTCACCCTACCTGCTGGGAGTGGTGCATCACCCAGGCAGAGCAGGAGTGGGAGCTTTCAAACAGCCTAGGGAGGCTGGAGCTGCAGAAGTGCAGGGTTGTCTTGTAAGAATCAGGGCACTCTACAGGTGTGGGGTGGCCAGGCTGTGTGCAGGGCAGTGCGGGATGCAGGGGCTCTCCACACAGAAAACCCGATCCTTGCTGCACTCCCACCTCTATTCCACAACAGCATCTGTGGCACTGGGGTCCTTGCAGGACAGCTCTGATTGGGATGAGCCAACAGTAACCCACCCTGACCAAAGCCTTGCCCTGCTTGGAGCCCCAGAGCCAGAACTTGTGCAGTCCGCTCGTCTGCACCCATGTGCAAGAGCCCATGCATACCTGAGACTCCTTCTCTGCCAGTACTCTGGAAAATCAACAGCTGCTGCTGCCAGGGGTGTGCTGCCAGAGCAGGCACAAGGCTAAAGTGCACAAGGGTTTTCCAGCCTGGAGGGGCTGTGCAGACACAGGGGTGAGCAGGACAAAGAGCACTGGCTGACTCAAATGACTCCCTTTGGTAATTTCTCCCTTTCTGCTTGTCTCCAGAATGTGGATGCGGCCTCTTGGTCCCAACTACCCTCTTTCCTTCTGTGCCAGAAACTCTCTGCCCTTTTCCCCCATTACCACTCATCACCCTGCAGATCTCTACACCTCACCCCCATGTCCTGTATGTTCCCCAGCTCCCTGCTTACGAGAGGACTGTTCCCTGAAAAACATCTTATGCTTCTGCCCTGTAGGAAATAGGAGATGAGGGCACAGCAGGGGCCGTTACACAGTGCTAGGAGGCCTGGTCAGTTCAAGGAGCCCAGGGTATATGGGAGAAGGTCTCCGCCCCAGCCTGGTGATGTCCAGCAGCACCCAGTCCAGGTGATGCAGCCTGACTGCATTTCCCAGTGTGCTGTGTGCTGCTGAGCCCGGCAGGGCCATGCATGTTCCATGCCCAGCACCATGGCTGCAGGCTGCAGCAGCCCTCGTCCAGCTGCCAGCAGGGACTGGCAAGGTCCCTGCTGTGCAGGCACATTGCTGTGCCCCCATTCTCTCCCTGTCACTCCAGCTGCAAAGCCATTGCAGGGTTGTGTGCAGCATGAGGGCTGCAAATATTTGTTGTGTCATTAATATTCTTCGAGCATAGTCAGCACAGCACCTGGCAGCATTTGCTCGCTGCCTCCTGTTATCGCTTGTCGATGCTTCTCATGCCTGGGTGCCAGTGCTGTGACATCCATGGAGACAGCATCCACATCCATCCCTGTCTCTTCGTGCTGGGCACTGATTTCAGCTCCCCGCTCTGCTTCTCCTCAAGCAAACCCCAGTACCTGTGCCCGGGGGGGGCACTGATGCCTGAACCCAGCTGAGTGTGTGCCTGCTGGAAGCCCCATGGGAGCAGTGAAATTGAAAACATTGAGAACACTGATAAAAGAAAGCCAGCCACCACCTCTGAAAAGGAGGGACAGGCGGCTCTGGCTGTGCCTGTACCACGTGTAACCCAGGGTGATGTGACATGCAGCCACGTGAGCACAACTACACAGAATCATAGAATGTTTTGTGTTGGAAAAGACCTTAAAGATCATCTTGTTCCAATCCCCTCTGTCATGGGCAGGAACACCTTGCACTGAACCAGGTTGCTCAAAGCCCCATCCAACCTGGCCTTGAACACTACCAGGGTTGGAATATCCACAACTCTGGGCAACCTGTTCCAGTGCATCACCACCCTCACAGGGAAAAAATTTTTCCTAATATCTCATCTAAACTTAGTCTTTTTGAGTTTGAAGCCACTCCCCTTTGTCCTATCACTTTACCTTTCCTGATGAAGTCCCTCTCTAGTTTCCTTGTAGGCCCCCTTTAATATACTGGAAGGTTGCTATGAGGGGTCCACACAACCTTCTCCTGAGGGTTGAACGTTCCCAACTTTCTCAGTCTGTCTTCATAGGAGAGATGCTCTAGTCCTCTTATAAGATTCATAGCCCTTCTCTTGACTTGCTCCAACAGTTCCATGTCCACATTCTTGCAGTGATTAAGAACTACAGGGACCTTCACAGACCACCAGGAGCTGGTTACTTCATGACAGGTGGGGACAATGCTACCATCTCCAGCATCACCCTGCTCCTGAACCACCCTGAACACCTTATCTCACAATACCTGGCCATGCTCCCATCCTTCAACACTGCCCAGCAGAAAACAGGGCTTTGCCTTTTCCTCTTGACCTGGAAAATGTGGCTCTCAGCAGCTCCATGCTCATCCCAGGAGGCTGTGTGAGCCTTTCTCGATCTCCTGCACCTTGCCAAGCTATTAGTAACAACTCCCCAGGGACATTGCAGCACACCTGAACGGCTTGTGGTTCTGCCAGATGTGAGCCAGGAGCACAGATGCCAAAAACCTGGTCTGGCTGTGGTGATGGGACAAGCAGGGCCATACCAGAGCAGACTGACCTCGGACTAGGTGGTGCCTGTGACCCACAGCACCAGCTGCAGGAGAGCAAGTGTCCTGGTTTCATCTGGGATAGGGTTCATTTTCTCCCTAGTAGCTGTTTCAGTGCTGTGATTTGGATTCAGGATGAGAATCATGTTGATAACATGCTGATGTTTCAGTTGTTGCTCAGCAGTGCTTACCCTTACTCAAGGACTGTTCTCACTCAAGTTTTATCCTTCTCCTTTTAATTACAATTATAATTTTTAGTCTATTAATTATTATTAATATTAATAACAACAACAACAGCAACAATAATAATAGTATTGTTTAAATTATTGAACTGCTCTTATCTCAACCCACAAATTTTATTTTTTTCCCCTTGAATTTCCTCCCCACCATGGCAGAGGGAGAGTGAGTGAGCATCTGTGTGACACTGAGTTGCCAGCTGCAGTTAAACTGCGACGTCAGGGCAGCCAGAGCCTTCACCCATGGTTCATCACTGCCCTTTGATCTCTATGGCTTGATGTTGGTGCAGGAAGGAACTCAGAAACAGCCCAGCGATGTGTAGGGAAAGGCTGGTGAGGGCATGCATAGCTCAGCACAGTGCGTGCCAGAGACCCTACAGAACACACCCACACTCACAGTTCACCCTGGAGACCTTGCACTAACAGACCAGCGTCCTCCTGCTTGCCCTGGCTTCCTTACCCATCCCAGAACTGACAAAAAGAAAACCTTCTGTTTGGGAAGGACACATCGCACCCCAGCCCCATCAGTGTGCGTGAGAGAGATGCTCCCAGTCCCTTTTACTCTCCTGACCCCAGGTAGAGATGGTGGAGCCCTGCTTATTCTCCCAGGTGCCTGAGCACGAGGTGAGTGCTGCAAGGAGCTCCCCACCCTTGAGCCGGTGGTCACTCAGGCTACACCTCTCAGAGTAACTCCTTGGCCTGCCCATGGTCCTGTAATCATCCACACCATGCAGTTTTGTTTCCTGGCACAGCTATGGCCTGGGCTAAAGAGGGCAGGTTAAAGGGAGGTCATTGCTCAGATTATTCACAAGAGAAAACATGGACGCAGTCGCCTCCAGGTAGAGAATTTATCTATGTGCCTGTCCTCCTGTGTCCGTTGCCTTCCCCTTTGGCTTCCCCTCTCTCTGCTGTGTGACAGTGCTGTACTCTGGATGCCCATGGGAGCCCTTCACCTGGAGGTCACCGTTGCCACAGCCACGTGTGGGCAGTGATGCTGTGTCCAGGTGTTGGAGGAGCTGGAAAGCAAAACATCAGTTCTCTGTGCACTAGAGAATTGGGAGCTCCCTGTGACTGCAGGCACTTCCTAGCCCTTTCCCATGTCCTTGTGCCCTTTCCAGGCAGGGCAGGCTGAGGCAGCACAGGCGGGAGCATGGCCTCCCAGTGCGGGGAGGGAAGGCAGCTGTGCTGTGTTTGTCGTGGAAGCTGCCGCTTGCAGCCAATTCAATCACAGCTCTTTATTGCTTCCCCCAGCTGTTGAAAATCTCATTATGTTTAGCGAGCTCTGTGAGCAGCCCTGCCAGCCTTCCTTGTGTCCTGTCTTCTACCATGAGACCAGGCACCCTGGCTGCCGAGGAAGTGCATCAGCACGCTCCATGGGGCCTGGAATGAAAAAGCCACCCTCCGGCATACACAGATGGATCTGGCATGGACAAGGTGTACTGGGATTTCCCATGAAGACAAAGGCAAGGGAAGGGGATGTGTGTTGTTCTAAGTGGGGACATCTCAACAGCAGGACAGCAAGAGCACAGGGCTACCCACAGACAGCAGCCTTGTATTCCACAGTGGGTCAAAAACGGGGAAAGAGGGTGGGTCCCACTTGGCTCTCTTAGTGTCAAACGTGAGGCTGATGGTCCCAGGCCAGCAGCAGGACAAGCAAAAGATAATTGAGCCAGGACAAATGGTGGCAGGTGGGATGTATGCTGGCTCCAGCACAAGGCAGAGCTGAGACAAATGGCACAGGGCTTTGATCCTGCTGTGTCCTGCATGCTGGAGTGCGGTTCCATTAATACCTTTGATTACCGTGACCTCATTTCTGTCCACCTGTGTCATGGGTGGCTGGTCACCCCACCCTGCAGAGCCCTTGTTCTACAGTGGCTGATTGCACCAGCCCTGGGCTGACTGGTCTCTGGGGGGTAATTACAGCCAAGAGACACCCGGTGCTGCAGGCTGTGGGTGAGCCAAGTGTGTCACCACCAGCCTAGCGCCTGGGATGTAAGTCACACCACGATGCATGGCAGGCCCTTCCTTATGGGTCATTCAGGAGCATCTCTGTGGGTGCCCTGTAGCCTGGATTCTCACAAAGAGGGATCATAAAAGGCATTATCCATGTTTCTCCTGGCTGAAGGGGCATAGGGCTCCCCATGGAAGGTTGTGGCATGAGACAGGACCTTCCCTTTTCCTCCAGGTCTGCTGTGATGCTGCTGTAGGTCTGCTCGAGATCTTGCCCTTGGACTGGTCTTGGGCTGGAACACACGTGACTTTATGCACGTATTTATACAACAAAGGGCAGCTGCTCTCTGAGCTCTGGGCACTGTGCCATCCACAACACTCACACTGACTTACCAGGACACTGTGCCCTCTTCTCTCCTTCTCCCCCACCTGCCCACCCTCTGTGAGAAGTAGGATCATTCCACAACAAGCTTTGGTCAGGGGCTGAGTGCTGGGGAAGACAGCAGGCTCCTGGGAGTTCTGCAGGGCCACACACTGAGGAAAGGGGTGAGCCAGGGGCCCAGCCAAGACCTCAGCTTTCCAGTATCCCATATGTGAAGGGAGCTGCTTTGGGGAGGCATAGCATTCTACTGCTGGCACCTGCAGAGCCAGGACATGGACAGGCATCCTGGGATAGGTCAGGTAGGAGCTGTGTCAGCTCAGGATGCCACCGGCAGCAGTGATGCCTCCTCCAACGCACCATTGGTGCAGCACCAGGCAGGATGATGGGACTGTGAAGACCACAAAATACCAGATAGCATCACCAGCTGGGCCACCTTATACCCTCCTTCATTTTACTGGAGAAACCACTGTTTTTCTTCCCTTTTCATCTGGTTCCTTTTGGGGTCAGTATATTTTGAGCACTTCTCTCTTCCCAGGTACCCTGAGTGGTATATGTGGTTTCTCAGGATATGCTTTCCTCTGGAAGCTATACAGGCTGAGAACTGTAAAGGGGAAGTCCAAGCCCTTTGTTTAATGGGATAGGAGGAAAGACTCCAGGCTTCACCAAACACTCCATTGGTTTTCTGTGAAAGAAAACTAACTGGGGTCAGCAGATGGGGTGGGGTGTAACATTTAAATGGGAGCAATGCAGAGAGGCTTGAGCAGTGAAGGAGGTGCAGGCTGAAGGGTTTGTCAAGGAGATAGAGAGTTGCTCAGGCAGTGGGACAGACCATTGGCACAATGGAGAGCAGATGGTGGGAAGCAGGTATAAAGCATGAGGACAGAAAGAGCAGATCAGGAGCTCTGATCTTGGTGCAGAGAGTCTTCAGGCAGCAGGGTTTGGGGGGGAGCTATTCTGACCTGGGATACTCCCCCAAATCTTAAAATTTCCACCTCCTGGGCTTAGCCAGGTTCCCTGTCCAAGAACCAGGGTGGGATGTGCTGAGGATGGTTCTGGGGATGGAAACGGGACTGCCTGGGCCAGATGTGGAACTACTGGGGATGCCAGAGCTAGAAACCCCATTTCTGAGCCCATCTTCCTCAACCAAAATGCAGCATCCCCGCCACCCAGCCTTACTCCACCCTGCTCCCAGCTGCGAACTGCTTATGTCCAATTTTATGTGCTAAAAATATCTTTCTGGGCAGTCAGCAAATGTGCAGCCAAACAGGAGACGTTGGCAGTCTGAGCATGAAGGGGAATCGAGGTGTATTTGGGGTTGGTGCGGGCTGCAGCACCAGGCCAGGAGGGCCTGGGTGACCTGGGCAGGGGGCGGTGGGCTGACAGAGTTGCAGAGGGACCTGCATCACGGTGGCAGTGCCAGGGCAGAGTCTTGCCTGGCTTGAGTGTGTGCTTCTGGGGAGAAGGCATGTGCAAGTGGACTCAGAAAGGTGGGGAGATGCTCCCTGTGGAGCGCAGTCAGCAGGTGCTGCTCCCTCTCCTGGGAAGAGGTGATGTAGCAGTCATGGCAAAGGGATTATCCAGCCCCCAGGGCCTACCCCTGCTCCGCCCAGCACCCAGGCGTGCCCTCCTGGGAACCCTGCAACATGCTGGGCTGTCCTCTGTCACAGCTCTGCTCTCAGCACACGTGTCTTGAGTCGGACCTGGCAGCTCCTCGAGCCACCATAGGAGCAGAGATGGTAGCCTTGTGCTAGGCTTGGTAGCCTTGGGTGACCAGTTGCACAAGAGAGAGTCCCTGCCCCTGCCTCTGTCACCAACTGGGTGACAGCAAAGGTGCCCCAGTGCCACTCCTCTCTCAGGTCAACAATGCTCCCTGCAGACCTCCCAGATATTTTACTGGGCCCAAGGCAGACCGTGATAACTGGTCATGACCAGGCTGTCGCCTGCCATCATGATCAGGGCTGTTCCCTCTGCAATCCAGCACTACCGGGGCTCCCCTCATCCTCCTTCTGCCCAGAGGTCTCAGGTTCTACCCCTAGCTCTGTAGATGAGCTGTAGGGGTTTGAGATGTCTGTGTTGTGTCCTCATTTTGGGAAAGGGGCTGGAGGGTTCCTAATTTCAGGGTGGCATGGAGTACGGGCCATTGTCCCATTGATAGCACTGCAAGATCCCTGTGTGGAAGGAAGTTTGGGCCTGGAGGGGTTGGGGAAGTCACCGGAGAAGAGCCCACAGGAGGATTTGACACTGGGTTCTGGCTGGGATCCTGTGGGCTTTTTCCAGTTCTCCCTGCCAGAAGAGGCTCTAGGTTCTGGCAGCACAGGGTGAAGCCCTGACTGAGGCAGACTCTGCATCCTGGAAAGGGATCAGCAGCATGTGGGGACCCAGACCCCCGGATCCCACAGGGTCGTGTGCTTGTGCTGTGCAGGGAACAGACTGCTTCCTGGCTTTCCCAGGGCTGGGTATGGCTGGGTTACCCTCCTCAGGCTTGAGCCTGACCCAGCACCTTTGGGATGACATCCCAGATTGGCTGTAGCCCACCCCCATCACCTGACCATCATCTGACACCACCATCCATCGGTACACCCCACACTGGGTTCCCTTGGGGACAGGTATGGGGTAGGGAGGAGGATAAGACCCTAATATACTTCTGTTCTTTGTGAGTTCTGACACAGTAACAGACTTTACTGTAGGGGAACATGGTGGCTGTGTTCCACAAAGCCTGATTCTCAAAAGCCACAGATACTTCTCCTTTTCCTTGTGGTTTTGTGGATGGTTTTGAGCATTCAATGTTCCTCTTTATCAGAAGTAAATCTGATTGTAAATTTCAGATGGTTTGGGTTTTTCTCTCTTCAGTCTGAAAGTCTGAGTCCTGGTAGCTCTTTGATGACTGAATGGACCTTCAGGAAACAGCCCATCAATCACATTGGCAACAATATTGAATTCAATGCATATGGCTGAGTGTGCTGGCTTTCAGTATTTCTTCAGCATTTTTCCAGGGGATGCTATACACCAAGACAACATCAAATCTCAAAACAATGATAAATTTCTAAGGAGGGAGAGGCCAAACACAGATTGCCAGGCCTCAGTGTGCCTCAGGACGGGGGAAAAGAAATAAGCCTGTTGTACCACGTGTGAATTTTTGAAGCTTAGCTGGTTAATTCCATTGGTTTTGCTTCTTTCATATGCCAAAGAGAGTCAGTGAGAATGTCTGTGTCTAGCTCTGAGATTTTATCAGGACGTTACCCAGTGAGTGCTGGCTGTGGCCATTCTCCTGGGTGCTCGCACCTTTGTTGACTGCACAGAGACAAGAAAAACCTGGTTCCCAAAGGACAGGGATCCACCAAGGAGACAAGGAGGACATGACTTAGTGCTGCTGCTCCTCTTGCTGAAAGCTTTCTAGAAGACTTCACCCATTAACCTCACAACAGCTGCATGTGACACAGCTAGACTTGAGGTATTGATGTTCCCAAATGGACCTCAGGACGCATCTAGTTTACAGAAAGCCCTCAGTGTTGCTGGTTTACTGGGATAATACAGATAGATACACCAAGCACTGTCCTGAGGATGGTGTTTCCTGGGAAAGGATCTGTCAGGGAACTCTGGGCCCATGAGTCCCAATTGGGTGGTGAAAAACAGCCTGAGTGACATCACCCATTGCCAGAACACTGGTAGCATTGGACCATAAGGCAATTGTGCTTGTCTATCTAGGAAAACACAGAGAGAGAGACTGTGTAAAGCACAGAGATGAAAGAGGA
Organism: Lycocorax pyrrhopterus obiensis; assembly: GCA_014706295.1. Taxonomy (NCBI): domain Eukaryota; kingdom Metazoa; phylum Chordata; class Aves; order Passeriformes; family Paradisaeidae; genus Lycocorax; species Lycocorax pyrrhopterus. The sequence continues at coordinate 8,568,122 of JACSVZ010000014.1, read as the reverse complement.
GCGGCCCAGGAGAGCTGCCACAGCACGGGGAGTCAGGACTGATGTAAGCTTGAAGTTGTGCAACAGTGTGTGAGCTGAAGAGGGGCTCAGAGAAGAGCTTGGTGGTGACATCTGCAGGGACAGGAGACTGGGGGAGTGTGAGCATGCCCCAAATGGAGAGCACTTAGAGAATTCTCTCCCATGCCCAAAGACCCTACCTGATCTCAACAGTAACAGGAGAAAGACACCTCCATCCAGCTCCAGGAAGACCCTCTTAGCCCCATACTGTCCACACTGTCCAGGTTGAGGGCTTCTCATTCTACAAGGCACTGACAAAAAGCAGCTCAGAGCAGGAAAGGTTTGGAGAAGAAAGGAAAAGAGAACGCTTCCAGATTCAGGAGCTTGTCTGATCTGGAAACTCTACTGGTGGGATTCAACAGCAAGAATGTTGCAGCTGGATCAGTTCAAGGTAGTAAGAAGAGAGACTTTTGGAAGTATTTAAAAGACATGTTTTAGTGGTGGGCTTATTGTGCTGGCTTAGTGGTTGGACTTGATGATCTTAGAAGTGTTTTCCAACGTAAACAGTTCCATGATTTGAAGGCGAAAGTGATGCGTGATGAGAGCAGCCTAGGGTGGCCTTGGGCACATTAATCAGGGGTGTGTTCCTCAACATCCTCCACTGGATCTGGAAGGAGAGAGGACAGAGACAGACATGAGAAGGTTTTGGAGGTGCTTGTGGGAGCAGGGCTATGGGAGCCTGAAGTGGCCAGGGAAAAGGCTGGACCAAGACACCTGGGAGACTGCATGGAGCCTGTAACCACTGTCTGTGGGAAGATGTGTGAGAATCAACACTGAGGCTGGTGGGACACTCTCTTACCAAAGAGGAAGCTTCTTGCACCCCATGTGATTCCCCTGCGGGGCTCTCTCATTTCTGTGTGAGCGCCTCTCCTGCGCGGGGTTGCACAGACACCTTTCCTGAGCGGGTCACACTGAGTCGTGCCCGGAGACTTCATGCCAGCATGGCCCTGCCAGCACTGGCTCTGACATTCCTCCTCGTCCTTTCTCCTCTGCTGCTTGCACGGGGACAGATGAACCACGGTCCTATGACTCCGCGGGTACACACGGAAGCAGGTAAGGGCGGATTGTGCCTCTCTCTTACAAAAATAGTTTTGCTGCTCCTCTGCCTGAGTGTTTGCTACATGGCCTTACCCTGCTCAGCCCATAGCTGAGGCTGTGGGAGGGCTGAAGCTGGTGTCTGCATCAGCCTGGGACACTCAGGCACCCTTCAGGTTGTGGTGGGGCAAAGCTCAATCTGGGATGGAGGGCAGCAAGCCTTGGTGTGCTGGGAAACTTCCATGAGCAGTGTCCCTCTAAGAAGTGGGTAGTGTCGCTGGGAGCAGGAGGTGGCCAGCTCTTGTTATGCAGCAGACAGATGAATCCGGGGTAATCAGAGCAGTGATGGCCTTTCTGGGCAGTCCAAGCAGCACCCCTGTCACACGGGAAGGTGATGATGGTGTTCATGAAAGAGGTGTGGAGCTGTGAGCTCTGTTAGCTGGGATGCCGCTCTCTCCCATAGTCCCTGGGGTTGAGGGAACTGTAGATTAGTGTGATTGTTCACATCAAATGGCTTGTTCTGTTCTCTCTCCATGCCAGGAGGGTTAGGGGCAGCTCCTGGGTCTCTGCTGGGCTCTTCCTACAAAGAATGTGGGCTTTCCTTTGGTGATTGTGTGCTGTGCTCTGGGGTTCCTGGTGCTTGTTGAGGTCCCCATGGGGCAGAGCATGGCTAGGGGACCTGAGCTGTGAGTCATTCCCTCTGTAGGGAAATGGGAGCAGAAGTGGCTAGCCAAATCATCAGATGGGTCATGAGTCATGCTGCCCATCACTGGTGGCTGAAGGGATGCTGCCCTTCCAGCAATGGGCAGCTCTCAGCTATCCCGGGCAGGATGGAGCCTCTTCTCCTCTCCTAGTCTGTACTCATGCCTGGGACTGACCCAAAAGGATCCTGGGTGTCACCCTTGGGCAGGGTGTGTGTTACTTCAGGGTGTTTAATGGCAGGAGCGGGGAAGGTGGGTGAGGGGGATGCCTAACGAGGTGGGACCAAGTCAAGAGTTTCATGTCTGTCAGGTAGTTTGTCTGTCACAGTGAGGTGTGTGCTCTGAAGGCACTGGGAGAGACACAGCTGAGGGGGAAGAAGTTTCGTGTCTGCACCACGTGGTCTAAAAGGACGGGGCTGGTGACAATTGTCCTTTGGGGTGGAGAGCTGGGAAGAGGGTTGAGATGATGGCATGGAAACCTGCTACCAGACAAGAGAAGTGGTGAGTGCTGGCTGGCAGGAAGTGGGCAGTTGCAGCTGAAGAGAGGTGTTTCATCCTCATTAAGGAAAGGCCACCTCCAAGCCCAGTGCCTCCTCATGGACTTACTTTGCACTGAGTGAGCAAGTCTAGGTGACATGTCTGCCAGGGCAGGACAAGGCAGACTCATTTTGGGTGAAGTGCAGAGGCTAGGCTGAGCACATTGAGCAGGGTGTGAGCTTTGTGGCCACTGGTGTGAATGTAGGTGGTCTGAGGTGCAGACTCGAGTAGAAAGCTTCTTTCACCCAGTGTGGAAAAAGCTGATTAGCACACTGAGTCAAAGTATTTGTTTTATTTACAGTTCTGCACAGAAAGGTGTGCTAGGTGGCAAATCCACACAGCCAGCACACCAAGGCAGACAAAAGCAGGTATACTTACACAGACACAATCTTTGGCTATTAGTATATCTTACTGAAGTCACTGCTTGCATGTGTTACTGTGACTCATCCTTTCCCTCTTCACTGTAAAAGCACAGTCTTCCAAGAAATCATGGTACATGCTAGGTGAATGGTGGTCTTTTTGAGAGAAGGAGGCAAATGAACTGAGAACGTGGGTTTTTTACTACTATTAAGAGCAAGGATTCATCACTAGGGTGATGAATAACATAACAAAACTCATCAAAACTGGGTGTTTGTTAGCTCACAGGTAAACATCCTGGATGAGAATGGTGTTATCTTTTTTGTTTTTCCCCTTTCAAGGACTTAGACGATTCATTTTCTGTTGGCCTCATTCCTATAGTTAATGCTTCTGCTGCAGAATTGCTTTGTTCTTTCTCTTGTTACCTGCACCTTTGCTCCTGTTATTCACCACTGCTGCTGGCAGTCACTTCATGGGACCTAGCTGTGGAGTCTGGAATAGCAGCAGAGACTCCCTGGGTCTGGTGCACTCCCACAGCACCTGTGTTTGTGGGAGAGAGCAGCATCCCCCAGGCTGCTGGATCCCTCTGGCTGGGGCGTCTTCGCAGCAGCGGGTGGGCAGCAGGGCCTGTGGATAACCCTCCTGCACTGCCCCTGAGGGTGTGAGGAGGGTAAAGCACCTGGGGGCTGGGGCTCATCCTGGGAGGTGCCATCTCTGCCACCCCTCTGAAGAGAGGGAGACTGGCACCCCTCTGGATGGAGCACCCTCACCCCCGAGGACGCTGGCGGAGCCCGGTGACCCTCAGGCTCTCCCTCCTGGTCTTTGCCAGGAAGATGTACAGCTCCCTCTGGCTGGGACCCCAAACTGCAGTTTAGACCGAGGAGGAGCAGCTATGCCTTGAACGAAGTGGTGCAGCTCAGCTGTGCTGGGGAGTCTGTGCCATCTGTCCCACAGATCCGATGCATTTCCAGAGGGGCCCAGACCCTGTGGAATGACACTGCCACCTGCAAAGGTAAGCACAGGCCTGCACCACCCTGACCCAGGGTCCTGAGCTGGTGACAGACCCTCCGTGACCTGGTCATGCACGTGACAGTGCAGGAATGGCAGACCTGGATGCCTTGGCTTTCCCCCATGACAATGCTCTTTTTGTCTCAGCACCTTGCTGCGGGCACCTGCCGGGGTCTGTGCTCCTGGGGAGAGGAATCCTTCCCATCCAGCATCTCCTGCCTCGGCTTTGAGTAGGAAAAGCTGCAGGAGTTCTGCTTGTTTGCCTGGAAAGCTTCTCTAGGGTTTGGGTTAGCTCTGGTGTGGGAGGCTGTTACTGCTGCATGGCTCACCTGCGCATGAGGGAGACAAGAAAATGGGGGCTCAGACACCCCACGGAGGGGCTGGAATCCACGGGAGGCTTGCGAGTCCTGGAGATGGGGTGATGAGGAGCCCTGTGCCCTTGGACAGTGCCTGGGCATATGACACTCATATGTGTTGGAGTGAACAGTCAGAGTCCATGAGAGACCTGTCCCAACCCTCCTCTCATAACCTCCCGAAAGTATTCCTCACCCAATTTTGCCTCTGACAGAAGTATGCCAAAGGCCTGCTAGGTGGGACCCCAGGCTCCAGCTGGCACCAGCCTGTGGCGGTTACACAGAGAATGAAGAAGTGACTCTGAGCTGCAACAATGGTTTCCAGCCATCCTTCACCCATGTCAAATGTGCAAACAGGGTTCAGCCATTGAATTATTCTGGATCTCTAAAGGGAGATATGTGTCTGGGCAGAAAGAGCAGCAACGTGTGGATTCAGGTTCAGGGGAACATAGTGTGCCTTGGTAAGCAGGGTGTCAGGAAGTGCTTCCTACTGAGCTCTGTGGTCAAATTCTGCCCCTTTCATCCATCTCCGAGCTCCCATCATCACTGTGGCCAGGGGTGCAATTCTGATGCCATGTCAGGGCCACTGGGATCTCAGCGCTTTTGATACCTGAGACCATTCCCCTACTGAATTCTGGCACATCCTTGTCCACCACCCACCTGGACAGGCCCCAGCCCCAGCTGACTCTCACCCACAAGGAAATCCCCATCCCAACCAGCCTTGCCAAGGAGTCCCATCGTAGTAGATGGATGTGTCACCTTCCCTCTCCTTTCAGGGGCTAGAGGGACTGCTTGGGATTGCTGACACCCTGCCACATACCCTGCTCCTCCTTGAAACCTCCCAGCCCAACTAACCTCCACTTTCACCTCTGCCAGAAACATGCCAAAAACCCCACTGGGGCCAAAGACTCCAGCTGGCACCAGACCAGGAGAGTTATGAAAAGAATAAAGAAGTGATGCTGAGCTGTCCCAAGGGTTTCCAGCCACCATTCACCCATGTCAAATGTACAGGAAAAGTTCTGTCTGTTACCAATGGAAAACCTGTATACAGAGAAGCTTGGAATGAAAGGGATGGCAGAGGCAGTTGGATCAGATATTCAGCCCAAGTTCAGGGTACAGCGCCTTGGCAAGGAGGCCTCAGGAGCATTCCTGACTGCCCTGCTCTGCCCTTCCTGAGCAGGGAAGGCAGGCTGTGTGGGCACAGGAGGTTTCTGGCTCTGTGCTGCCTGGGAAAATGGCAAGTGCTGCTGAAGGCAGTGTCGAGGCAGCTCCTGAGTCTGCCCTGTGCCTGCCCTGGGGTTCCAGGAGTGCCTTGGTGGGGAGAGGGCTGATGCCAGCTTTAGTCCCTGAGGGTTCTGGCAGGAGGGAGTTTTGGTACAAAGGTCCCTACCTTGATACCAAAGTAGCCATTTTGGCAGTAACCAGTGCTGCCCATGGCACAGGAGGTCAGGGTCCACGCAAGGCTCCAGGCTGCATTCACGGGGAGCTGGGAGGTGTGTGGGAGACACAGGTGTCCCTAAGGGCTTCTGGCAAGAACATGTGCAGGGAAGTCAGGGCTACAGTGTTGTAGGTCTGACAGGTGTTTCTGGCACAGGTGACAAGAAGCCTTGTGTCAGGGTCTAGGGGATCGCAGGACTCTGCTCCCTGTGTCACAAAATCATAGAATTGGAAAACACCTCTAAGATCATCAAGTCCGACCGTCAACCAACTCTACCATGTCATCTCTAAGTGCCACATCTACATGTCTTTTTAATACCTCCAGGGATGGTGACTCCACCACTTCCCTGGCAGCCTGTTCCAGTGCATGGGAATCCTTTCAGTAAAGGATTTTTTTTCTAATATCCAACATGAGGAGCTCAACTTGAGGCTGTTTCCTCTTTTCCTATCACTTGTTACCTGGGAGAAGAGACCAACCCTCACTTCCAACAGGATCTGCCTGAGCATCCTTTTCTCCAGCTCCCTCAACTGTTCCTTATCAGACTTGTGCTCCAGATCCTTCACCCTCAGCCCACACAAAAAGGGTAAAGGCCTGGCCCCCTCCTCATGTTCTGCTCCCCACTCCCTGTCCCTGCTGCATGCTGCTGCTGCAGAGCCAGCTTTGGGACTCAGGCTTTATGCCTTCTCAGGAGGAGTCGGGGTGTTGTCCTGCCTGAGGGACACACAGGGCACCAGAGTCTCTGGGCAGGCTTTGTGCACAGTACAAACTCCTCATGGGTTTCCCTCAGCCCCTGATTCCAGCTCCTCCTGGCCTTTTCCAGGAGGTCTGGGGGAAGCGGTTTGGAGTCCTTGTCCTCATCCTCTTGCCGAGAGCTGATGTGGAAGGGCTGCTCTGTGCAGCGTCCTGGAGTTCCATCTCTTGCCCTGATGGGCCAGGGAAGGGGGTGCCCTGCTCCATCCCCTGGCATGCCCTGCAGAGCCACGGAGCCATGGAGCCACGCTCTGCCCAGCTAACATCTTCCCATCTCATTGGTGCAGAGAAATGCCGGAAGCCCCAGTGGGACCCCAAGTTTATCTTTGACCAAGAACAGGGGACATTCAACCCAAATGAAGTGGTGAAGATGAGGTGCCCTGAGGGGCACTGGCCTCCACCCATGGAGATCAAATGCGTGACATTGAAGCCAAGGGAAGGTTCCATGATTCCTCATAGTGGCTGGAGAGTGAGGAATGGCACAGACACCTGGCACCCGATGGAGGAGAACTTGACCTGTGTGGGTAAGTGAGCCAGCCAGACGTTCTCCCAGTGCTCTCAGTGTGTGCTCCCCAGGCTTGGAGAGCAGTTCTGCATGTGTGCCACAATGTCAGTGCCCTGTGCTCGGAGTGGTCAGGGCATGGCAGAGAAATCCAGAGAAAATTCTGGATGCATCCCAGGTTTGTGTCTGTGCTGTTGGCAACTCTGGCATGTGTAGTCTGGGAGAAGGCAGAGCGTCCTTGTCCACTCTGTGCTGGGGACAGGCTAGTGGGCGAATTGTGAGGTTGATGGAGTTTGGTGTCAAGGCTTGGAGGGAAAAGGAGGGATTGATCCTCTTGGAATGCTCCCTTCACAGATGTCCTCCGGGTTGTCCCTGGGACCCAGAAGATTTCCAGCACCAGCATCAAACTGAACTGGACCTGCATGCTCCCTGACATGTGCCAGCATATTCGGGCCAGGTGCCGGCTGGAGCAGCATTCCTCCTCAAACTGTGAGGCTGAGGAGGTGAAGGGAGAGGAGATGTTACGAGGCCAGGAGGGAACTTTCACCTGCTCCCCTCTGCAGCCCTTCACTGTCTACAGTGTCACCATCTCCCTGCTGCCTAGCACAATCCTGTACACACGGCTCGTCAGGACAAAGGAGATGGGTATGTTTACATGAAATGTCGAGATGCCCTTCACTCTGAAGCTCAGCCAGGGCATCTGCTCCCTTCTGTGATGTTCCTGGGATCAGAGCTGCTTGCTGCCTGTGGGGATCTGGGGAAGGGTCTGTGCAGGGCCCTGCAACAGGGCATGTCCCCTCCTCACTTTCCCCCTCCTCACCACACTGTTGCTGCTGCAGAGGCACAAGCAGCCTTTGTGGGGGACAGATACTTGCTATCCATGCACGACCCTGTTCTCCTGTGCTTCCAGTGCCAGACAAACCAGAGGAGCTGTGGCTGGATCCCAGCACAGGGTCCCTCAGATGGAAGGCGCTGCCCTCCTGCAAAGGGGAGATCATTGGATACCAGGTACCAGGGGTCCATGGAGTGCCCGTGGTCCCCCTCACCTTTCCAGGCATCTCCCTGCCTGGAGCTCTGTGCAGGCACCCTGAGGAGAGGTGTGAGCCCTCCTTGGCCAGGGCCCACAGGCTGTACACTGCTGGTGTTCCTGGTAGGGCCAGGTCCCCTCCTGTGCCCAGCCAGCAGTCACAGCCCCTCTTCACAGAGCTGCCCAGTGCAGAAGCAGGATGTTAGTGCTACTGTCTAGCAGCTCCCTGTCCTTCCTCCAGCTGAACATCACCACCATGAGAGCAGAGGACGGCAGCTTCCTCGAATTCAGTCAGGTGTTGGTGAACCAGTCTGTCTCTGAGTACATGCCACCTCATCAGACAGCTGGCAACAAATACCTGGTGACAGTGCAGGGCCTCACAGCGGCTGGGGCTGGGGCTGCATCACAGCTGGAATTCCAAACCTACGTCCTGGGTAATGGTTGTTCTGCCCTGGGTCTGGTTGGGGTGGCTTCTTGCGGGTGAGTGCTGAGCCTGGAGCAGCTTCCAGACCTGTGTGTGCAACTACCCTGCCCCAGCTCAAACAGGGGCAGAAGTGTGGGCACCTGGCTCAGCAATGGGCATGGGGCTGGGTGAGTCCTGCCTCGAGGGCTTGCATTGCCAGGTCCCCAGAGGAGCTGCGCTGCTTCAGCCACTGTGTGTGCCTTTGATAGCAGATCTGCCCCCTCTACTCTTCCACTGAAGAAGGTGACACCTATCCCTGCGTTTGAGTGCATTTGGCTCAAGGTCAGAGAGCCCTAGGGCTGCTGAGCCTGGGTCTATGTCCTCCTGCTGTGTGCAGGATGGCTGAGCAGGCTGCCAGAGCCTCCAGCTGGGGACATGGGTCAAGGCCCTGTGCTCCAGAGCCTCCCTCTGCCCTGCCCAAGCAGATGTGCAGGCAGAGGAAGAGGCTGTCTCGCTGGCTGTCCCTGCAGCAGCCAGGGCAGCAGGGCCTGGACACGCATTGCTACACACATGGAGACGCCCAGCACCAAGGCTGGGACCACTGCTGGGGCATGGCCCAGGCTGTGGCACCCACTCCTCTCTGTGTGTTAGTCGCAGGGCAGCCTCTAGGCCCTTGGCCTGGGTCAGCAGTCACAGTAGTGGTGGTGGTGGTGGTGTTGATCCCCTTGTCTGCAGGGATCCTCTGGTTCATGCTGTCCAGGTGAGTGGCAGGAGATTTGAAGTCTCAGCTTTGCCTCAGGCCATGCTATGCTGTGGGGTGAGTGGGGATGGAGAGGGTTCCCCAGCTGCTCCCACCCTTCTCTGGGTGCAGAGGATGCAGCTGGCTGGTCCTACCACAATTTGGTTCTAGGGCTCCTGGCTGGGGCTCTAAGTGTCTTCCTCAGGGCTGGGACAGGGGCCCTGTGTGCTAAGAGACCCTCTCCCCTTGCTGCTGTTGCAGCCACCACTGACGTCCCCTGAGGTGTGGGTGGGCAATGCCTGCCAGGGCAGAGGGAGGGTGTGCAGAAACCTCCGTGCCACTGCTGCTGGGTTCAGCAGGGTCTGGCCCACTCTCACTGACTCAGGACTGCCCTTTGCCTTCTCAGAAAAAAGAAGGCCTTGCCGAGCAAAGCTGAGGAGGATCATTACACAGGTAGGGTCCCCAGCACAGAGGGGACTGCAGGGCTGGATCTGGGAGGGGAGCAGCTGTATTTCAGGAGGGCCTGTTGACGTTCTGAGGTGCCTGCAGGCAGCCCAGCGGGCTTTGGCTGACCTGTCAGACCAGTGTGTCCCACATCTATTCCCAGCTGAGACCCTGCTCAGTGGCCTCTTCCAGCAGCTCCTGGCTGGGGTCTCTCCGAGGTGCCAGTGAGGGCTGGGAACTGCTCTTCCTTCTCACCCTCTCTGGGGTAGGCAGCAGCTCTTCCCAGCCCTGCTGTCCTGATGGTGTGCATCCCAGGATGATCCGCATCCTGCCTGAGGCTGCCCTGCTCCTTCTCCCACAGCCCTGGGGTCCCTCAGGCTGTTCCTGTCCTTTTTCCCCCCCAGAGCTCCAGCCCTATGAGAATGCACGTGAGGATAATTACTGTGTGATGAAGACTTTTCTGGCAGAGAAAGATGCAGGTAGGAAATGGGTTGTCCTGCCTGTGACCCCACATGTCACAGAGAGAGTGGGGACGGGGAGCTGTGATGGTGTGTCTGAGGTCCTCATGCTGCCAAGGGCATGCAGCAGCCTCTGCCCTGGGTTCTTTTGATCTCCTCAGGTAAATATGGCCAGGTTGGAGAGGCATTTCCCAAGCCCCTGCCTGTTCTGAAGTTCTCAGGAGAGTCAGAGCAGTGAGGAAGAAGAGCAGCTGGAACGGGTATCTGAGGCTCAGTGGTGATGGCACTTCCCTTCTTGAGGCTTGGTCCTCCACCACTGGAAGCAGGACAATGAATCTTCTCGTGGGTTATTGCTTCCCCTCAAATTTTCTCCTTCATCAAGCTCCAGAATCCTCTGTCACAGCACAGGAGCAGCTCAAGTAATGGGATGACCTCCTTGTGCCAGCAAGAATGTATTCTGGTAGTTGTCCAGTGCTCTGGCATAGCCATCTCACCAGCATCTTGGTGCCTGCAAATGTCCCCTGAGACTGAAGGAGCTCACAGCTCCTCTTTCCACCCTGTGTCCTGTATCCACCTAGACCCTGTCCTCTGCTTGAGGCTGGCCCAGCTGTGCTGCCCTAGCCATTATGCTGCTGTGTCTGAACAACCAATAAATTGTTCTGGTTTGCAGGGGCTGCCTGGCCCGCAACAGCTCCCACCTCATCATGGGTCCTCCTTGTTTTGTGTGTGAAAGGCTTGACCCCATGAATCTTCATGGAGGGGCTTGGAGTTGGCTTTTCCAGCTCCTGGCAGCTCCAAGGAAGCACACCTGAGGCGCTGCATGCTCCCAGTGCAATGCTTTGGGTGGCTGCTTTCCCTCCTCCCCATCCTATAGGTAACACCATCTCCACTATGCATAGCTGGACCTCTGTGTCGGTCTGTGTCCCCCTCTGTGGGTGCTGGTGCTCGTCTCCCGTTTTGTGACCTGCAGTTGGCACTGGCCCTCTTGGGATGTCTGTGTCCTGCAGCCTTTGGGATCTGCTGGCCCTTGGCTGCTGCTGCTGTCCCAGCATCACTTCCAACAGCCACTGTCTCCCTCCCTGTGGGATACCAGTGCTCAGTCTGGATGCTGAGGCACAGTCCCAAGGCTGTCCTTGGTGAGGGGTGCACTGCAATGGGGCAACGGGGGCAACGGGGCAATCAACCTCTCTTTCCTCTCTGTGTTGCCTGCAATGTTTCCATCTCCTTCTCCTGCCCTTGGGTGCTCAGGCTCTCCTGAGTTCCCTGGACTCAGGTATGACAAGCTGGTTCTGGTTGTGCTTTTTACAGCCCTGAACAGAGAGCTGTCATGGTTTTTTGCTTCAGTGTTATCTCTCTCCCCTGTCAAACCTGCCAATACCCAGTGCAGCCTGGAGGCTGAGGGGCAGCCTGAAGGCTCTCCTTGTTGAGGAGTATGCTGCCAGAAGATAGAACAATTTACCTCTCTCTTCTCCAGCTTTTTTTTTAGCCTGGCATGACTTGCATGTGCCAGTGAAGACATGTTTTGACAGTTTTCGTATGAGCTGTCTGCCCCTCACCTCAGTACCTCCAACTGGCCCCTGGCACCAAACTATCTCCTTCCTGAGGACTGTTGCTGGTGTGCTGTGTGTGCCTGATGGAGCTGCTCTTTGTGGGTACTGGGCAGAGAGGGGAGGAGGAACTCAACCCTGTGTGGCTGCTGCTGGTTGAGAAAGGGGAATGAGCAGGCTTGGGATAGGGGAGAAGAGTTGCCACCTCCACGACTGCCGTGCTTCCCACTCCATATGCCCATACCCAGTCATACCCTGGGCTGTCAGCCTCATGACTCCACCTGCTCTGTCCAGATAGCCAGTAAAGGCTTGTGGTTTGGAGGGGGCTACCTGCTGCCCTCCAGCTCCTGCCTAGTCACCTCGTTGCCCTTGTGAGGTGCTGTTCCCTGTGGGTGCTGAGCTAACTGCACCTTGTTGAGGGGAGCCATGAGCAGACCACCCTTCACCCTGGGCAGGAGTGTGTCCTGTGCGTTTGCCACAGGCAGAGCTGAGGGACAAGTATGGTCTCTGTTCCTCTGCAGCCCCCCATGTCTGATCACCCAGCCTTCTGGAATCTGAGACATCCAAAGTGGATAGGAGGTTCTGGAGGAAGAGAAAAGCCGTGGCTGCTGATGAGCAAGGGGCATGGTTTAGTACTGAGTGTTTTCTCAAGCACACAGCTGGCACCGTAGGGCAGCGTGGTCTGCACACTTGGGGACAGATGAGAGTGCTGCCAGGCTGAGAGGGAGCAGGAGGAGGAGGCAGCTGAGGATAGAGAAGCGGGGAAGGATGAGAGAGGGTGTGGGTTGAGTGTTTCTTTCAGAAGGACCGCAGACTGTTTCAGGCATTGAAGTACTCCTTGCAGTTCATGTCCCCATTCCTATCTGTTCTTCTGACCAGCTCATTGTGCTTTCGCAAAGGTCCTCCATCTCCTGTGATCATTGAGGGGAAGTGACTCATCACCACTCTAAAACCCACGCAGTGTCAGGAAGCACTTAGATATTACCTCAGAAATAGGAGTAATTCTTCTTGAATGCCCTGGTAACTAGGAGGGTTTTGGGAGGAAACTCTGGGATCTTGGTGACAAGGTTCCTTCTGTTGAGTCCCAGAGCCTGGATGCTCCTGGGGCAAAAAGATATCAAAATGCAGAAGTGCTGACAGTGACGGGAGGCTCCCTGCCCAAAGAGGAAGCATCTCATGAAGAGCTGCATCTGTTTCCTTCCTGTGGTTGCAAGTGTTGCAGTCAGATACAGATGCCTGGGCTCAGAGGCAGCGAGCGGGACTGAGATTTCAGTCCTGCCTGGGGACTTCATGCTAGGATGGCCCTGCAGTCGCTGGCTTTGAGGTTTCTCCTGGCCCTTGCATCTCTGCTGTCAGCACATGGCCAGGAAGAATTTTTCAACATCCAGATAGTGCCTCAGGGAACAGGTAAGAAGTGGTTCTTCCTCTTGGAAGATTTTGCTGCCTTTCCTCCTGTAAGTTGGAGATTCATCTTCACTGCCTGCAGCCCTGGGCTGGAGCCCAGATGGACCCCTGGGGGCTGTGTCAGCTGGGGCACCCACTGTCTCTGCCCCAGGGACAGGAGCTACAATGCAGTGTACACTGGGATTTTATGGGACAGACAGGACTGGGCTGGATGTGCAGTGATGGGTCACACCCTTCAGAAAACCAGTTTGCCCATCATTCCCTGGAGACAGTGGGCATGAATTGGGCATCAGTTCACACACTGTGAATCAGGGGAAGGGTCTTCAGGGAGAAGAGGTATCCCTTTCAGTACACATCCTATCCCCAGGTGTGCCTGAGGGACACTGTCTGCTGAGAGCAGTACAAGAGGGAGCTTGCTGCTGCTTTGCCAGACAGATGGGCCAGGGCAGGATCCGTGGCTGGGTACCTGAGCATGGGGGGTGGGCCATGGCCGTGTGCCAGGGGACAATGCTGCTGGTTGTGGTGCTCAGCTGGGCATCTCTGGTCTTCTGCCACCAGGGCTGTTTGAGAGCAAAGCCTGAGCACAAGTGGCTTGTCACCGGCATTTCCCTCTGTGGCTGTTCAGAGGTTGATCTGAACCTTGTGAGATCCCTCGCCTGCCCCTTTGGGAGAAGGAAGATTGTATTTTGAGCCCTTTCAGGCCTCACAAAGCTTCTTGCAGAAGCTTGAACAGGCAAGAGCTCCTTCCAGGAGCCAGTATTCTTGTCTGTAGCAATCATTGCCACAAAGCCTCCCCCTGCAGCATTGGACAAACTGCTGGGACCAGCTGTGCCTACTCAGCCTGGAGGATGGTGAATTTGGTGAGGAGGTGACGAGAAGGAAGGGTTGTGCCAGGAGAAAGGGGCAGGGGCATTGGTAAAGCAGGAGATGTGAATGGAGAAGGCACTGCTCACCCCCATGTCCCACTGCACAGCGGTGTGGGGCAGGAGGAGAGTGGCCAAGGGACTGAGTGAGTGAGAACAGGAGCCCAGAAGTGCCACAGGGGCATGGCTGATCCCTGTGGGAGGGATGAGCCATGGCTGAAGGGACATGCATCCCAGCAGGAGTGGTGGTGCCACGGCCAGCAAGTGCCACCTGAGCTGGGCTGGGTGACAGGCCTGAATGAGAGGTTGGAGGGCGTCTCCTGATGCAGGGGTGATCGTCCTGGGAATCTCCCTGCTGTGGGCTGTGGAGAAGGGAATATGGTGCCCTGGACACAAGGGTGAATGGGGAAGGTTCATAGATGAGTGTTCCTTCACAATGTCCATGCACCAGGAAAGCCCCTTCCCAACAAGCCTTGTCCTCAGGCCACATCCCAGCAGATGGATGTGTCACCTTCCCTCCCCCTTCATTGGCTGGAGGGGTTGCTGGGGATTTGTCTCCCACCACCCACTAATACCCCATCTCATCACCTCCAGCCCAAATAACACCCACTTTCACCTCTGCCAGAAATGTGCCGAAGGCCCCTGTGGGACTCCAGACTCCAGCTGGCACCAGACCAGAAGAGTTACAAGAAGAATGAAGAAGTGACGCTGAGCTGTCCTGAAGGTTTCCAGCCATCCTTCACCCATGTCAAATGTTCAAGTGAAGTCCAGTCTTTCACTCGTGGGAAACCTGTCTACAGAGAAGTGTGGACTGGAAGAGACTCCAGAGTCCGCATTCGGTCCGGCGTGGAGTGCGTTGGTAAGGAACGGATCGGGAGCCCTCTTGGCTGCCTTGCTCTGCCCTCCCTGAACAGGGAAAGCAGGCTGTGAGGCACAGGAGATTTCTGGCTCCGTGCTGCCTGGGGAAATGGCAAGTGCTGCTGAAGGCAGTGTCAAGTCCAGCCTGCAGATCACCACTGGGGTTGTCAGTGTCTCCCTGAGGGCTTCTGGCAAATTCACGTGCACAAAGGAGAAGAGCATGGGAGAGGGATGTGTGGTGGGGGTTTGTGGCCAGCACACAGCATCACTGTTCAAGCAGGATCAGAAGGCTTTGCTGCCTGTGTGCTCTCAGATGGTGCAGCTGTGAGCACCACAGCTTGCTACGTGTGGGCTGGGCCCCTCCAGGCTCTGTGGAACGGTGGGTGCAGGCTTGGCACCCTCTTCTCACAGCTTAGGGCATTCATGTTCCCTCCAAGGGAGAATAGAGCTGTACCTGTTGGACTGTAGAGATTCTGGGACACACAGACACCTCAGTTTTGAATCAATGGGGAAAATTGCTTGAGCAGCAGTAGTCCACTCACTCACCCACATTCGTTCCTGCCCAACTCCTCCTGCTCCCCTTTGAGAGACCTGCAGTGACCACCTTCAGTCTCTCACTTTCCCTCCCACCGGGCTGGGTGCTGAGCAAGGTTGTCTGACTGCAGCATCCTTGCATGGCTGGGAGTGGAAGGGAATAGAGTGACCTTCTGGCAAACTTTCCTTCACAGAAGTCCTCCAGGTTGTCCCCGGGACCTTTGAGATTTCCAGCACCAGCATCAAACTGAACTGGACCTGCAGGTTCCCTGATGCCTGCCAGGGCATGAGGGCCATGTGCCGGCTGGCAGCGCCTTCCTCCCCTCCCTGTGAGGCTGAGGAGGTGAATGGAGAGCAGGTGTTACACGGCCAGGCAGGAACATTCACCTGCTCCCCTTTGCAGCCCTTCACTGGGTACAGTGTCACCATCAACTTGCCCCCCAATGCAACGCTTTTCTCATGGCTGTTCATGACAGAGGAAACAGGTATGTGCACAGAAACACCAGAGACAAAGAACAGTCCAGAGCTGTGTCACAGGTGGACAGATGTTCTCCTCACCTGTCAGCTCATGCAGAGCACCTCTGCTCCCTGCAGTGATATGCCTGGGATCAGGGCTGCTCGGATCCTGTGCAGCTCTGGGGAAGGGGCTGTGAGAGCCCTGAGCAGGGCACATCCCATTCTCATTGTCCCACGCCACAGCCCACTGTTGTGCTTCCCCCTGCTGCAGCACATGCAGCCTTTGCAGGGGACAGACCCTTCCTGGGGAGTCCCTTTGCAGCCTGTCCCATGGCCAGGAGCTGCCTGCACCCTCCTCTGGCCTCAGCCCCTGCTCGTGGCCCTGTGTGTGACCCCACTGTCTGTGCTTCCAGTGCCGGACAAGCCGGAGGAGCTGTGGCTGGATCCCGACAGGGGCTCTCTCAGGTGGAAGGCGCTGCCCTCCTGCAAAGGGGAGATCATCGGATACCAGGTACCAAGGGACCAGGGCAGACCCTCACCTCTGGGCCTGGAGCTGTGTGCAGGCAGACTGGGAAGTGTGGGAAAGGGACAGCTGGGATGAGCCACAGTTCCCAGCCAGTGAATATCTGGCTTTGACGAGCACAAACATTTTCTGTTTCATTCTCAACATTCCTCATGCTGTCGAGATGCCCAGAGAGGTGGTGAGTGTTTCAGGTCCTCTAGGCTTACTTCCTGGTTCTGCTCTTCTTTGGGCTTGGCAAACATCTGAAGATTGGTGTGCAAGTCATTGTGATGTGTCTTCTGGGGTGACATCCCAGGGTTTCCTGTGTCTCTTGCATACTTGTTTCTGGTTCCTGCCACAGAAAAACCCATGGTTTGAGTAATTCTCTGAAAGTCCCTCCTGAAAGCCTCTCCTCCAGAGAGCCACACTGTTTTATGGAGTTTTTCCTCAATGCATGGCTAGAAGCATATCCTCTGTCTCTGGATTTGGGACACATTCCGCAGCACAACCCTCCTCTCTAGCAGGTGGAGGGGTATGTGTGCTGGTGAGATTGTTCTCAGAGTGCTCTAGGCCTTCTCTGACAGACAGAGGTCTCCATGGTGTGACAGACACATTGCATGCTGTTTCTTAGCTCTTTCCTGTAGAAATTGTCAGACGAGCTCTTGACAATACCTCGTGAGCCTGTTCAGCTCACCTGCTCCCAGACACCAGTGTTTGTGAAAATAATCTTTTTTGTCCACTTTCAGTTGTCTTCTCTTTTGCATAAGCCCAGAATATATTTCTGTAAAGGCATCAAGTGAGAATGGCCAGGGATCTCATGACAAATTCAGATGATGCGTGGGCAAATGGGGACCCTTCATCTGTATTACTTGTGGAAACTTTAGTCCTTCCCGTTTTCTCTTAGAGAAAGCCTTCGGAGTCCAGCCTTACACAAGAGAAAAGAGAAGCTCAGATTCCTCCTGCGGAGGATGTCACCACAGTGCCTCTGGTGTTGCAATGCATCTGGGGTGACCTGTCCTCGGGCTCAGTACTGTATCTACAGCCCTTCAAACGAACGGCCTCCCTCTCCCCTTCACAGGGGCTCAGCCCTGTGCTCACAGAGGCTGCTGCTCGCCCATCCCGAGAGTTGGCTCCAAATTCCTCCTCTCCTCTTCTCTGCTCGGAGGTCCCCGCATGGGACTGAGGCTCCTGCCCGTTCCTCTCCGGAGTCTTCCCCGGCCGAGGCAGGCGCAGGGAAGGGCAGGCTTCCCTTCCCAGAGGGCAGGTGGGAGCTGCTGCGTTCCAGCTGTGTCTCGTGTCCGCAGCTGAGCATCGCGGCCAGGAACGCAGGGGACGGCAGCGTGCTGGAGATGGAGCGGCTGCGGCTCAATGGCTCCGTCACCGAGCACCGGCTACCGGAGCACAGCCCTGGCCGCAGCTACGCGGTGATGATCCAGGGGCTGACGGCTGCTGGAGCCGGGGCTGCGCTGACGAGGGAGTTTCACACCGGCAGCTCGGGTAAGCTTTGCTGTGTCGCTGTCCCAGGAGCCCGGGCACAGAGGAGCTGTGCTCGGCAGCCTGCCTTGCCCGACGCCGCCCCTGCTCCTCGCACAGCCCTGCCCGTGCTCACTCCGCGGGTGCTCCCCTCCAGGCACCCCGCACCCCCAGGGCATCCGCTGCCGCGGCGCCCGCGACATCGCCCCATCCCAAGGGACGGCCGTGCTCCCCCTGCGCCCCGTCGCCCGTCCCTCTGAGGCGGCCAGGTGAGCGCAGCCCCCGCAGCTCTGCAGCCCCGGCGTGGCTCTCCCCGCCCCGGCGCTGGCCTGCAGGCGCCTCCCCTCCGCTGTCCCCACTGTCGCCCCGTCCCACCGACTTTGGGCCCTGCAGGGAGCACCAGCTGATCGTGGCCACGACGCACGACGGCTCGGTGATCGAGAGCATCTGCGCGGGGCAGCCACAGCTCTTCAACGGCAGCGTCTACCTGGCCGCTGTTCTCAACCTCACCGCCGCCACGGACTTCGTGCTGGGCGACGGCAGCCGCGGGCAGGGCCACCACAACGCTGCCCTCCGCCCGGGCTGCGACTACACGGCCCTTCTGCGCCTCGTCCGCCTCTCGCCGCAGGTACCCATCGCGGGGCTCCCGCTCCCTGCGGATGCTGCCGGCCGGGGCTGGGCCCCTCGCTACGTCTGGGCTGGCCGTGAGGGCACACTCCTTTCCCGTGCCTGGGCAGGATGGTGTCCCTGGGGTCCTGGGCCACAGCCGGGTCACTCGGTGGCCCTGGGTGGGGACCTTTGCTGCCACGTAGGGTAGTGCTGCAGGAGTGGGCTGAACTCTCCCTCCTGTCTCCTCCAACAGGCAGAGAAGTTCACCTGTGTCTGCTACAGCTTCTCTGTTGGTAAGTGTCTCCTTGCTCGTGGTGCCCAAGCCTCTCTCCTGCATGTTCCCTTTTGCCAGCCTGGCAGCTTCCCTGGAAGTGAGCTGGCACAGGGCAGGAGCTTTTGGGTCTCACGTGGAACAGAGCAAGATTCCCACACATGGGGTGATCCTCTCTCCCAGAAGAAACCTCAGCCAGGATGCAGGCCTACACACTTGCACCTACCCTTTGCCATTCTTGGGGCCATTGCCAGCAGGAGGCCAGGCTGTGGCACTCACTCCTGGCTCTGTGTTAGTTGCAGAGCAGACTGCAGGTTCGTGGCATGGGATTGTGGTTGGACTAGTTGTGCTGTTGGCAGTCCTCCTCGTGGCTGCAGTCATCCTGTGGCTTGTGCTCTCCAGGTGAGTAGGAAGGGGACAGGTTCAGTAGGGACATACACAATGCCAGTCTCACCTAGGACTACCCTTTGCCTTTCCAGGGAAAGGAAGTATTTGCCCAACAAAACTAAGGAGGATAATTAATAAGGTAGGAAAATGCAATTCTGCAGACAACCATCACAGAGGGGACTATAGGGCTGTGGGACTGCTGGGATGAGAGCGGCAATCTCCCAGGAGGACCTGAGCTTCAGGAGAAGCAGCAGCTCATACACTGCGCTGGCACATCTCCCCATTTGCCTTAGCTGGGGATGGTCAGGATGGCTCTGCCCACAGAGCCCCACATGGCAGCAGAGTCTGGTTCCAGGCAGTGCTCCCAGCCTGGAGCAGGGACAGGGGTGAGCAAAGATGGGCATCCCAAAGGCTCAGGTCTTTGAGGGACCCATGTGTGTGCCATCCCTCCCAGGGACCTGCAGGGACGGGTCTCAGGAGGGTCAGGCTGAGGGGCTGCTGCTCTCGCTTTGGTGCTGACGGGCACCTCTGGGGCCCTGTGGTTGGGCATAGCTGGGATGAAAGGACTGGGCTATGGCATGCTCTGCCCTGTGCTCCAGCCTGTCTCTGACACTGGGTGCCCTTTTTCTCCATAGGTAAAGGTGGCTAGGCTGGAGATCAGTCACTTCAGCCCCAGCCAGGACCGTGGGGACATCCAGAGCAGTGAGGAAATGGAGAAAATGGGAAGGATAACCCCAGCCCAGTGCTGATGGCTGCCATGTCCCCTAGCTCTTCTGTGACTGTGACCAGCATGGGGGTCCCATGCAATTAATCCAATTCAGCAGGGCAAGAGAAGAACAGGAGGTCAAGGAGGATTGAACTTTTTTCAGTCTTCAGCCCCTTCACCTCCCAGCTTTTGCTTACTGCTTTTGTAAGGCCTTTGAATTTGGCCTTCTGTAGTCCTTTTTTCAAGCTTTGCTTCCATTTCTGCTTTCCTGGAAGCAGGACTTGTGTGCCAGATTTCCCAATCCCAGACTCACACAGGCTCAGGCTGACAGCATTCTCCTGCTGTGCTCTGGGTTTCCAACCCTTCTGCCCTCTCTGCTGATGTTCAGCCAAGGCCTGGCTGGACTGCTTTGTGACTCTGCCTGTTCTGTCTGGACAACAAATAAAGGCTTATGGTTTGGAGGGGCTGCCTGTCCCGCTCAGCTCCTGCCTGGTCCCCTCATTGACCCTGTGGGGTCACGTCCCCTTGCTGTGCCTTGTTGAGGGGGGCCACGAGCAGGGCTGCTGTGACCCCGTATATTGCCCTAGTGGTGCCTGACAGCCTTTCTGACCTCCTGAGCTGAGCTGGACAGTTCTCACGTGAGTTCGGAGCAGATGTGTGGTGGGAATCCATCAAGGGTGATGTCCCTCAACACACATTTTGGCCAAGAGTGTATTCTGTGCCCATGCTGTGGCCAGAGCTGTGGGATCTCTGTGCTTTCAGCTCCTTTGTGGCCCCTGTGCCAGGTCAAACCTGGAAGAAAAGTGAAGATCAGAGGTCACCACCACCATGGCCTTTATTGGTGAGACACAGGACAGAGAGCCATGGGGTCACTCCTCATTCTGAGGTCTCCTGTCTCTGTGGTGCTGCTTGAACCACATCCAGGATATTCAAGTTGATCCACTATAACCTGGGATTGCCGTGGTGCAGCCAGACAGGCTGATGACAGAGCCTCTCTGGAGGTGGTAGGGCAGTGGCACTTGAAGCAGCACCTGGAAGATGAAGCCCCAGGAAGAGATTGTGTGGGGTTTGAAGGACCAGTTTAGCCCTGCAGGACCATAGGTTGTCCCACTATTGTTGGCTTTGGGCTTCATGCTTCTCCCAAAGTAGGACAGATATCCTGTGCTCCTGAGCACCATGGATCTGGCAGCAGTTTGATACTTCCCTGACCAAACACAATGTGGATGTTGGTGCTACCACACTTTCTTTGGGGCTACGTGAGGGGACAATGGAACCTGGGGGACAGCTGTCCTCATCATCCTTGGCAAGGAAGGATAGGTCAAGTCCTGGTGCCTCTGCTCTGCTCTGCATACTCAGGATGTGATTCCAGATAAGTTCCTGCACAAGTGCTGGGCAAAGGGTCAGGTTCCCCTTTCAAAGCCTGGCCACAATTTTGAGACAGTCCAGCCTGTGCTCTCCAGCCACAGAGGACCCTTGGGGTGGTTTTTCAGGGGAGTGAAGCTTCTTGGGGTCATGCACATCCCTTTTGTTTCCTCTTGCTTCCACTGTTACTGATGAAGAGCTGTCTGGGGAGTCAAAGTCCCATCCAGAGATGGGCTGTGGTCATGCCCCTACTTGAAATTCCCATAGGTTTCAAAGGAATTCAAGTAACTGAGGGCTAGTTCATAGCAGAGCCCATACTGTTCCTGTGGAAAAAAAGGATGCACATGAGACTCTGGTGGACCAACACCTGCAGTGGCATGTCAGCACTGGTCTCCAACAGCTTGCTGAGCATGCCAGACACAGGTAGAGTCCACCTTCCTCCTTCCAGCTGGAGTCCACCTTCCTCTGATGCCTTAGGTTTTAACTTTCATATTTTTCAAATCCTGTACTGCTTAGTGTGTAACTCTGAGGTTTCTTGTATCTTGTTAATTTCTGCTCTCTCATGCTGGGTAGACATGACAAAGCCTCTCCAGGCCTGCTTTCCAAGGACACTCAGACTGTCCTAAGCCCAAAATGTGTAAACCAAAGACTCTAAAGGGGGGGGCAAGCTTGGGGAAATTACGTCATTAAACTGAAGCTTTAATTGGAGAATTAACCCTGATATGCAAATAAACCAAACTTATAAAAGTGTGAAGAACTCGTGACCTGTCGTCCACCTTGGGGTCCATCTTGGCAGTAGCCTCTGGCTCCCCAGGGTGTACCTTTGAAGGCCTTTCAAATAAATACCTACCTTTATTCCCTTATTCTGTCTAGTCTCTGTGTCTAGGAGGCCTCTTCAGGCATCATCCCTGATGAGGAATCACAGGCATGTGCTCCAGGAGCTGGAGGGCTGGACTACCCCAGCACTGGCGCCAGCTGGTTTTGGGAGGAGAGCCAGCCTCCACGACACAAAGTGTTGAGCGGCCAGGTAGACCACAAAGGGGCCACTCATCATGCTTTGGTGCCCGTTCAATTCTGCAGAACCTGCCTCTGAGTGAGGGCGTACATCCCAGCAGCAGACAACAGGGTTTTCAAAGATCTCATGCACCCATGCTGGCCTCAGGATGATCTGAGCACAGAGGGGCAGGGCAGCTACTGTGACAATCTAGGATATGGCTCTTGTTTTGATGTTGCCATCCCAGCTGGGTTGGAAATCAGCACCTACCACATCTTTAATGAACTGTCTCCGCCGCCTCTTCAGCATCCTCACAGCCTGGGATACATCCACCATCCCCTCGCTCTGGATCTGCTCACACAGGAAACTAGCAGCACAGAAGATCCCACTCCGGCTGGCTCCATCCCTGCGGAGGAGGGCAAAGGAGAGTCATTTGCTCTGGGATCGGGTGGCAGGGCAGAGCCTCAGAGGTGTCCCCCTAGACACCCACACTCTCAGGATGATCTTGCCCACAGATCCTGTACCCAGCCGGCCTCCACGGGGAAGCCTTCCTCCCTGAACATAGCTGAACTCATATCCATGCATCCACCCAAGATGGAGCCGTGAGCAAGTTCGCTGACACAGTCTGGGCTGTGTCCAGCTCTGTGCCATGGCTGCTCCTCCAAGAGACATCACTCACCAGCAGGTGACAAGGATATGTCCATCTTGGCTCTGCCGATGGTGTGTCTCCACCTTCCCTAGCAAGCTGACGATGGTGTCAGGGTGCGGGGGAAGATGCTGCTTCATGGGCCAGTCTGTCAGTTGATGTAACTGGATTTCCACTGCAGATTTCTTGGGCTAGTGGGGAAGAAAGACAGTGGGCTGGGCAGAGCAGAGACCTATTGGCTTCATGGAGGGAAGGCGAGGGACAGTGCATGCCAGTCCTGGCTCAGCCATGCACACTGGATCAAGGGAACAGCTCCACAATGGGACATGCCACTCCAGACTTTGCCCTCCTCCACTGAGTGCTCTGAGACCGGCAGATGGACAGAGCATAAGAGAAGAGCTGATGTTGGGGGTTTGAGGAGTTCTCCTGTTCTTCTTTTTCTCTTAAAGAATTTTCCCCATATCTGTTTCCAAGGGGACGAATCACTGGGTGCTTAAGAAGAACAAAAGGGCCGGCCACAGAAGGCGGGGGTACAACTAGCTACTTGTTTTTCACCTGGGGCGTGGGGGAGCGGGGTTTGCTGGTGCCCGCAGAGTGAGGAAGGTGTGGGTCAGAGCTGGAGGTTTCTTCTTTTCGTCGGTTTTTTTTCCTTCCACCTGAGAAACCCAGATTCCGAAGCCCACCTTTTCCCTGCCCTGCTGCGAGCCGGGCCGCAGCCGCTTTGCTCCTGCTGCCTCTTGGACCCCTTCGCTACACTGTAGCCCGCACACCCTCGCCGGCTGAGACCTCCCGGAGCTCCCACTCAGCCCCGGAGTTTGCTACATCCCGTCTGCTACCCGGGATCTGTGCTCGTCTCTACTGTTCCAGCCTGCTGCTCCCGAGGGTCCGGCCGGACACCGGGATCAGCCACCCAGAGGGTTTGTGAAGCTTTTCGTCCATCCCTTTCCCGGGACCCCGAGCCGCCCCTGCCAGCTGTGACTGGAACTGCACCGAAGGGGGGGGAGGGGTGCCTGACAGCCGAGAAGGGCTGGCACTGGGTTTGTGGTTGTGTTTGCTGTTACTGCCATAGTTATTGTTGTTTGTTTGCCTTGTTATATATATATATATATATATATATATATATATATATATATATATATATATATATATATATATATATAAGTAAAAAACTGTTATTCCTACCCCTCATATCTTTGCCTGAAAGCCCCTTAATTTCAAAATTATAATAATTCGGAGAGAAGGGGGTTGCATTTTCCATTTCAGGAAAGGCTTCTGCCTTCCTTGACAGACACCTGTCTTTCAAACCAAGACAGCTGAGCACCAGGTGCAGCTCAGACCGACACCAGTCCCATGTCCAGCTGCCTGCAATAGTTGTCCCCTTCCATGAACCACTGAGATGCACAAACTCCATCCACAGGTCCTGTCCTCTAGTTGGAAAGGCACACAAAGATACCTCTGAACTGTACCTCTGCCTGCGGCCTCACTTCCTTGCGATTAACCTCTCTCCCAAGGAAAAAGACCCTGCTCTGGCCAGTGCCCTTCCAGGACTCCACCAGATCCCTCTGCCATCTCTAGCTGTGACTTCGACCCCAAATTAAAGCCTGTTGACAGCTGGTCCTCCCAGCTCTTGCAAAGGTTCTTCTCAAAGGAGTTTGCTGTCTCTGAGCAAAGGGCCCACCTGCTGCCTGTTGCTGAGGACAAGTGTCCAGGTTGTGAAGCCAGCCCCAGGCTCCTCTGAGATCAGCTGGACATGGAAACGGCCATAGTCATCTTCGCCCTGGGTGGGCCAGAACTGCACGTATGTCTGCGGGAAGGGGAGAGGTGCATGATCACACATGGCCCCAGGCTGCACGCAAGGCAGAGCTCAGCACCTCACACGGCTGGGCTCACACCAGCCCCTTGCCCATAATCCATGCACACACGTCTCTGCCAGACACTTGCTGGGCACCAACTCAGTGCTGCAGCCAGAAGATAACGCTCCAGCAGAGAGGACACCTGGGCAGGGGTAAACAAAACCTGAGGGATGCTCACTTGCAGTGAGGCTGGGGGACAGCCCACTGCTGTGGTGCCATGGTGCTGGGATTGTCCTCAGGGCTCTCCCAGGTGGAGCCCCACAAGCTTGCAGTAGGTCCTGGTGCAAGCAGGGCTCTCATGGTAAGAGCCATGCAGGGTCAAAGGCAGAAATCACACTGCTTGGCCCCACAGGGAGCCAGGAGAGGGGAGAGCTGTGCTTGGGCTGCTGACCTTGTCCAGCTCCTGCAGTTGATTCAGCACAACCACCGATGTGCAGGTGTAATCCCAGACCAGAGCCCAGAAATCCACCAGCGTGGTGTGGAAAGGCAGCTGGGTGATGATGATTCTCTCCTCCTCGGTGTATGTCTGCAAAACACACCGTGATGCATGTGGGGGGAGAGTTCCACGATCCACTCCCCGACAGCCCTTCACACAGCGGGAACGGCTCCCTGCCTCCCTGCGGAGATGGAGAAGACACAGGCCACCCCAGCCCTGCTCAGAGCAGCTCTGGTTTGATCCCCGCTGCCCCCTCAGCTCATCACACCCGGGCTCAGCTCCCAGTAGGCTGTG
Source organism: Lycocorax pyrrhopterus obiensis (assembly GCA_014706295.1). Lineage (NCBI taxonomy): Eukaryota > Metazoa > Chordata > Aves > Passeriformes > Paradisaeidae > Lycocorax > Lycocorax pyrrhopterus. The sequence goes on along the minus strand of JACSVZ010000014.1, from coordinate 8,543,118 downwards.
ACCGGCACAGGCTGCTACGCTGCCTGCACGGGCAGGGCTCCGCCGATCGCGATCGCGGGGGCCATCTCCTGGCGGCAGGGCCAGCAGTCACTGCGCAGGAGCCCGAGGGCTGGGGCATCTCAGCCCTGGGCGGGATGCTCTCCCCTGGCCTTGAGCAGAGGTGCGCGGGAGGGTGCCCGCTGCCCTGAGCAGCTCCCACTCTGGCGGGGGCCGGAGCCTTACGCTGGCAAACACGGCGTTGATGTAAGCTGGCGAGCCGTCTGCGTTCACTGAAGACATCAGGATGGGCCGGCAGGAATCCGCTGCAGAGGCAAGGAGCAGAGAGAGGGAAATAATGGGTCATTCTCTCCCTACAAAGAGGCAGTGGGCTTTCCCTGCAGCAGATATGGTCAACATAGCTCCCTGCAGCACGGGCTGGAGAGGCTTGAATGGACAGGCACCATCACACTCACGGCTGCAACAGCTCAGGGCACCCTGATGTGGGATATCCAAAACCTCATGGGCAGTGCACAGCAGATCCACCCTCCTCATTGCTCCCTGATGTGCCTCATCTGAGCTTCTCCACTGGGAAAGTTTAGACCAGGGACATGTTTATCCCAGGTGTACCCCATGTACTTCCAACAGGCTCAGAAGGAATCAGGAACCAGCCTAATCTGTATTTGTTATCTACTAACCAGAAAACAACGACTGGACCTTGAGCAGAACCTGTCAGTGCCATGTGCCGGGGAGGGAAGCAGCAGGAAAGCATCGTTTTCCCCTGCTGCTATCAGGCACTGGGTTTTAGAGCAAGGGGCTGCCTAGCCCTGCCAGTGTTACCTGGCAGGATCCCTGGCTTGCGGTTCTTGGGTTGGTTTCTGGGTTTCTCTGCTTCTCTGCATGGCAGGAGCTGGAACAGCTCGGAAAATCTCTGCAGGGCCTGTAGAGATGATTTGCCGAAATCAGTCCTGCCGGTCACTCCTGCCTTCACCTTATTGAGCCACCCCAGAGAAAGGATTGCCCATCTCCATCCCGCTGCTGGGGAGGGGAGCAGTGAGGGGGTTGGCATCACAGATGAGCCCTCACAGCCCCAGTGCACCATATCCTGGTAGTACCTTGAACTCCTTCTCTAGGGCACTGTTGTGGCCTGAGGTCTCATCTTCTCGAAGGGAGTGGACAAGGGTGGCGATGCTCTCCACTGGGACCCCGGTGTTGCCACAGAGCAAGCCTTCAAGCAGCGCCTCATAAAGGAAGCTGTACTGCTCCTGCAGGAGGGTACAGGTCAGCTGTGCAGTCTGGAGCCAGTCCAGGAAGAGCCCTGGAGCTCCAGACCACCAGCTGTCATCAAACTGTGCCAGAAGTGAGCCAGGTTCATCCTTCACCTTCCTGCTGCGGATCCCTGAGGCCAGACGCTTCTCATTGCAGGCAGCCCTGCTTTGGGACACAGCCAGCAACTCCAGCAACCCAGACAAGATAATCTCCCTGAGGTTTAATGCTCCCTCTCAGACCAGACCCCTGCTCTGGGGAAGGCAGCTCAGAAAACCTGTGGACTAAGTAGACCTCCTACAAGCAGATGGTTGGTCCAGCCCAACCTGGTTTTCTCCAAAGGAACCCAACACTAAGCAGACCGTGGGGACACAGTCCCTAGGCCAGGATGCTGCTGTCCAAGAGATGCCAGGAGGGCAGACATCCTGAAAGCCTGAGGGAGAGGTGGACTCTCATTCATGTTCCTTGCCTACAAGACAGCCCTTCTATATCAGGGTGACCGATGCATACAAATGCTGCTGATACCTCAGTGAGTCTCAGGGAAACACAGATCCCAACTAGGTTTGGACACAGTATTGAAAAAGGATCCTGCAGTCTCCACCACCTGGCAGCCCGAGGCCATGTGGCTAGATCATGAACAGCACAGCTAATGTGGCTTTGCATGCCACATCCCTGGGAAGGGTGGTGTTGAGAGCAAAGAGCTGAAAGCAGAAGAATGGCAAGGAGCATGGTGGATTTGCTCAAGTGGCCGTACAGCTGGGAATGCCAAGGTCTGGAAAACGACAGTGTGAGAAATCCTACATGTTGTGTATAAACAGCCTACTGCTGTTTATCCTCTGTCTGCTTTGAGGAGTAGAATCTGTAGGTGTAGAGAGAATGTAGGTGTTAACAGAAACTTGAAGGCCATTTTCACTGACAAGCTTGAGCTCACTGTTTTGGGAGAGATCAAAGACCAGAAATCATAAAAACACAGAGGAGATCACAGCACAGCTGGTAAACTACACATGCCCTTGATAAATGGGTGCAAACAGCAGCCCTGCCGTCCCCTAGAATGGACTGAGCCTGATGGTGCTGGTGTTCCCACTCGCGTGTCACCTCCTGGGTGTTGCTTTGGGATCCCCAGCTAGCGAGGTAATGACATAAATTTACTCTTGGCATTCCAGCCATGGTTTTGTGGTTGTTCTGGCCGCATGCCTGTGCCGACTCCCACAGGTGGGAACTGGATCTGCAGCCCGAGGTGTGCAGGGAGCAAGCACCTCTCCTCACCTTGGTCTGCACCATGCTGACCCGCTGCTCCCGCAGCTGCTGCACGCAGTGAAACACATCCACCTTCCCCTCAGTCTTCCCCATCTTCAAGAGGAAGTCCAGGGCGATGAAGGTACCTGTGCGCCCGATCCCTGCACTGAGGACACAGAAAACAGGGTCGGTGCTGCCCCTGCTGGCAATGCCCCAGCACCCAAACACGCCCAGCCCGGTACCTGCAGTGCACCAACACGGGTCCAGCAGGCGCTTGCAACACCCTCTTGTTTACCACATCCACCAAGCACAGGAGCTGGGAAGGGTTTCTGGGCACTCCGTGGTCTGGCCACAGCAGGTAGTGAAACTGCTCCACCGCTCTTGGGAGAGCACAGCCTGCCTGCAAAGAGGGAGACGTGGGTGGCAACAGGGAGCTGGAAGCGACCCGGAGACTTGTGTGAAGTGATTGCATGCCAACAAGGAGGCAGCAGTGGAGAAAACCGCTTCAGAGGGGCACCGCCACAGACTGATCCCTCCAGCACCCACACTGTAAGCTCCTCAGACAGTAAAGGGCAGATTCATCCATCACACAGACACACAATTAATTTTGTCCTCTGCTTCACCGTGCTGTGAACAGTGAACACAAAGCAGGAAAAGCAGCTTGTGCTCCAGAGGAAAACTATAAAAATCACAGCTTAGGGTATTTCCACAGTCATCAAAAAGCCCTGGCTTGCCCAGAAAATACATACCCTTAGGCTGTTACTACACTCAAGTGAATGCAGTCACTTTTGTTACCAGCCCATATTTTTCCCTAAACATCACATTCACTTGGCAAGAACTAATGCTGTATCTTACAATCAGGTGCTCTTGGAGCTTTACATTTCAGCTACATCTTGCTCTGGGCAAGACAAGAAAGGACAGGAATATGCATAACTGCAATTTCTTAATATTGTACCTGTTTTCCCTCCTTGCAGCTCCTTCAGTTTCTGCTCTTTATCTGAGGTGCAACTTCAGCAGGAGCACCCATCTTGAGAAATGACCCTTTGTAGGTTATCTGAAACCATAAACTATCTGTCCAGGTTTAGGACTGCAAGTGACCAAGGAGCTTCAGTGTGGGCCTTCTGCAGATTGATTCAGGTGACAGGTGGGCACCTGTCCCATCATCCTGGTTGTGCAGAGATTCCATTTTATACCCTTTAACTGCTTTTATACCCTGTGCAATCACTTCACCCAAGCCCTCAAGAATCCATAACATTCCCATGTGCATTGTCAGTCCAGACTCGTCTGGGGTGACCACTGGAGCTGACTGACTGCCTTTGCCTGGCACAGAAACCTGGGACTGATGCCCTGGTACGGATTCCAGTGATAGCAACGTGCGAACACCAGACCTTCTTGTGCTGGAGACCAGGCAGGGGTCCTCACAGGGTTTGTGGCTGACAGCTCCCACCAGGTGCTGGAACCCAAATGCATCCTGCATTCCCACCTCAGCTCCATGCCAGGCTTACCTTTTGCAGGCAGAAGATGCGTTTGACAAGGCCTGTGGTGGTCCAGGTGTTGTTGAGTGTCACAGTGAAGTCGCCGTAGACCTGCTCCTGCTCTGGCCAATACTGCTCACACTTGATCTGTCAACAGCAGCGAGACCTCTGAGCACAGGCAAACTCACAAGGGGAGGATTGGAGGGGTGCAGAGCTGCTCCCTGCCCTCACTGACAGCTGCACTGGGATCACAGCAGGTGTGGAAGCCTGGCCTCTGGCGATGCCCAGGCTGAGCATGGATTGAGAGGTTTTCTCTACCTTGTTCTGCTCCACTAAGCCCGTCAGCATCACAATGACTGAGGTCTTCTCCTGCCAGACCATCTGCCAGAAATCCACCACTGTCCCAGCCAAGGGGCCTTGGGAAGGAAGAGGAGAGCCCTGTGCCAGTGTCCAAGGCATGGGGGTGTGTTCCCATGCACAATTCAGACATTCCCAGGCTTTCCTCTACCCAGGGACAGAGGCATAGCCAGGGGACATCACCACCTGACAGGGGTGCTGGCCACATCGGCTTCATCACCATGTTAGAAATTAGGACAAGGAGGAGGGAGAGAAGATCAGCCCAGGACATGTCAGGGATTCACTGCTGCTTTAGGGGCTCCCTCATGCAGATCCTTGCGATGACTATGAGCTGATTCCATATTTAGGGTCCTATTTCTCAAAGAGCATTTCTGCAGCTCTGCAGGGAGCCCAAGACCTCCTCATTGCATGCAGCATGGAGCAGACAAGCCCACCCAGGCTTTGCACTGTTGAGAAGAGGTTGTATCCGAGTGCACTGGGTACAGACATGCCAGGCATTTGCAGGATTGTCCCCATCATGTCAGCTGCCAAAGGGAACAAACTAGGCTTGTGGGTGGAAGGACCGTGTCCTCAGACTGGGCAGTGCGGACACCGGCTCCAGCTGCTGCCAAGCTACAACTGAGACCTTCCATGCCCTGAAGCAGCTGTAACCACTGTTGAAGACAGAGACCCTGGAGATACAGGGAGTTGGAGTGAGCCATTCACAGCTCCTTGGCTGCTATCCCAGTTCCCCATTCCCCAGAATGCTCAGGGCAGTGACTGGCATCTCCTGAGGATTGAGGTTTGGGAGCACCTACCTTGAGCTGCAATGAAGAAGCGCGGACTTCGGTAGCTCTGCAGGGGAGAGATTCAAACAGCTCAGATCACATGGATTAAATGTTTAACAGGGAATGAAATAAAGGATCCATCTATCCCTGCATGCACCAAAGCCCATAACCCTCAGCACAGTGTGTCCCACAGCACCTCTCCTGGCCAGCACAGACAGTGGGTACCCAGGGGTTGCATCTCAGCTCCTGTCCCCTCACACATGTCCCTTTTTGTTAGAGATGAGAACTGCACACAAACCCAGACTACTCCAGGCAGCTCAGAGGGGATTCAGGGACAGCAACATCCCTTGAGGGCAAAAAGTACCAGACTTCAGGCCCCCCCCCACCGCCATGTGAGCAGGACTCTCCTCACCCAGCACAGCCAGGCACCTTTCCTACCCTTCCCAGGGTAACAACTCCTCGCTACCTACATCCACGTAGCTGGCATTGATGTAGCCATTCCCGGTGTCAGATGGCTCCAGCACCACACGGCAGTGATCATCTGAAAGAGAAGGGAGGTGGGCTGATGCTTTAGGGCAGCAACAAAGAGACTGATTAAGGGAGAAGGCGTAATTTATTAAAATCTGTGACTGTCTGTTGTCTCCTCAGCAGCACCCCAGGCCTCAGGACACGTTCCGGGTTAAAGAACAGCTGATGAGACAAGGGTGACATGGCACAGCAGGAAGTGCAATGGGGTTTTAGGCAAGATTATGAAATGGCCAAATGTACACACCATGTGGAGCCCAGAGGAGCTTTAAAGTTTGAAAGAAATTGGGTCACTCCTTCCACTTTCCCACAAGTACCTGCCTCTGGATGGAACATGGCAGTGTTCAGCAATGACTAGCATCAAGAACAGGAATATAGTGATGTTTGATTAAGTTTGCAGGAGGATTTGAAGGGCAGAACAAGGATTCTCCAATGGGATATAAAACAGTGGGGCCAGAAATCCCTCTGGGTTTCAGTGGCCACAGAGGATGAGATGAGTAGCTCAGTATTTCTGAAGTGCTGGAGGGGCACCTACACCAGCCCAGCATCCTGTGCTACCCCAACCAGCTCCAAGAGCCTGAGCCAACCCCTGAAGAGCTCTGCTTACATGGGATGATGCTCTTGTAGCGGTTCTTGTTTTGATTACATAGCTCCTTCCCAGCGTTGCAGGGGTGCAACAAAGTGGAGGACAATTGCTGTGGAGGAAGAAAACAAGCCCACTCTGCATTGAGATGTATTCTGGAGCTGGCCAAGGCCAACTGCATCACACATCCAGGGAAGGGGTAAGAGGTGGGCAGTGCTGCCAGGTGGGAAAGCAAAGCTAAACCAGACCTGATATTCTCTAAGAAGCCCAGCACCATGCCTGTCAACTGATTCATCGTCTGTCTGCTCTGCCTCTATTTCTTCCCTCTTAAACATCTTCAGAGCCTCCAGCAGTTCCTCCACTGGGATCTGTTTTTTCGGCTTGCATACATCTGCAGAGACCACAAGGACAGGACTTCAGCACCCAACTGGTGCTAAACTGGCCAGCTCCGGAACTCTGCAGCTGGGACTGAGATGGCATTGCAGCGGCCAGGACTTCTCCAAGCCTTAGATTGTCCCTCCCCACACTGGTCCCTTATCCTGGGACATGTCCCTTTCCCTGCGCCAGCCAGCTCTGAACACCTTGTTCCTGCAAGGACCTTACGGAACCGGCAATCATCCTGCCTGTTCTTTTAACAGACAGCCTGTCTAGACAAGGCACACAGGGCCCTTGCTCATACTTCACCTTTTTGACATCCTCTCAGGGGTATAGTGCTGTTGTTCTCAGAGGCTTTTGCTCTGTTGTGCTTCAGCCTGCAAAACAGCAAGTCAGGTCCACAGACCAGCAGAACGGAGAGACAAAGGAGAGCCTGTTGCCCATCTAACCACCCTGCCTCCCGCCCTGCCTCATCTCAGGCTCCACTGGGACACTCCCTGCCACTGCAAGCTGCTGAATGCCTCACAGAAGGCAGGAGAGGTGAGGCACATACTGACCTGAAGAGCACAAAGAGCAGCAAAATCCCCAGTGCCAGGAATGCAACAGCCAGTGCTACTGCCATAACCACCAGCTTCCTGTCCAGCAGAGATGATGGCTCCTGCCCTGCAAGCAGCATAGCCCAGGCTCAGGCTCCTGCACAGCCTGAATCAAGCATTGGGAGATCCCATAGGGACATGGAGAGTAAAGCAACTTCCCTTGTCTTCCACCCCAGGCTTTGCATTAGACAAAAGCTAAGCTGGGGCAGAAGGAGCAGGTGCTTGCTTGGTGTGATACCCTCTGTTGTGGATCCTGTGCCCCTGACGGCCCCAGGCACTGCCAGAGTCTGGTGAGGTATCTGCATTTAGGGGTTGCACATACACGAGGGGACAACTGGGACTAGGACTAAATATGTGGTGATAGCAGCGATGATGCGCAATGTCCAGCGGCCACTGGGGCTACACCTACCCAAGTGTCCCCAGGATGTCCAAAGCTGATGTACCATAGATAGCCTCAAGATCTAGAGAACTTCTATGAAGACCAAAGTACAGCAGTACCCCACTGCATCAGCCCTGTGCCAGCTCATTTCCAGGGAAGCTGCCAGGCTGGCAAAAGGGAACATACAGGAGAGAGGCTTGGGCACCACGAGCAAGGAGACACTTACCAACAGAGAAGCTGTAGCAGACACAGGTGAACTTCTCTGCCTGTTGGAGGAGACAGGAGGGAGAGTTCAGCCCACTCCTGCAGCACTACCCTACGTGGCAGCAAAGGTCCCCACCCAGGGCCACCGAGTGACCCGGCTGTGGCCCAGGACCCCAGGGACACCATCCTGCCCAGGCACGGGAAAGGAGTGTGCCCTCACGGCCAGCCCAGACGTAGCGAGGGCCCAGCCCCGGCCGGCAGCATCCGCAGGGAGCGGGAGCCCCGCGATGGGTACCTGCGGCGAGAGGCGGACGAGGCGCAGAAGGGCCGTGTAGTCGCAGCCCGGGCGGAGGGCAGCGTTGTGGTGGCCCTGCCCGCGGCTGCCGTCGCCCAGCACGAAGTCCGTGGCGGCGGTGAGGTTGAGAACAGCGGCCAGGTAGACGCTGCCGTTGAAGAGCTGTGGCTGCCCCGCGCAGATGCTCTCGATCACCGAGCCGTCGTGCGTCGTGGCCACGATCAGCTGGTGCTCCCTGCAGGGCCCAAAGTCGGTGGGACGGGGGCGACAGTGGGGACAGCGGAGGGGAGGCGCCTGCAGGCCAGCGCCGGGGCGGGGAGAGCCACGCCGGGGCTGCAGAGCTGCGGGGGCTGCGCTCACCTGGCCGCCTCAGAGGGACGGGCGACGGGGCGCAGGGGGAGCACGGCCGTCCCTTGGGATGGGGCGATGTCGCGGGCGCCGCGGCAGCGGATGCCCTGGGGGTGCGGGGTGCCTGGAGGGGAGCACCCGCGGAGTGAGCACGGGCAGGGCTGTGCGAGGAGCAGGGGCGGCGTCGGGCAAGGCAGGCTGCCGAGCACAGCTCCTCTGTGCCCGGGCTCCTGGGACAGCGACACAGCAAAGCTTACCCGAGCTGCCGGTGTGAAACTCCCTCGTCAGCGCAGCCCCGGCTCCAGCAGCCGTCAGCCCCTGGATCATCACCGCGTAGCTGCGGCCAGGGCTGTGCTCCGGTAGCCGGTGCTCGGTGACGGAGCCATTGAGCCGCAGCCGCTCCATCTCCAGCACGCTGCCGTCCCCTGCGTTCCTGGCCGCGATGCTCAGCTGCGGACACGAGACACAGCTGGAATGCAGCAGCTCCCACCTGCCCTCTGGGAAGGGAAGCCTGCCCTTCCCTGCGCCTGCCTCGGCCGGGGAAGACTCCGGAGAGGAACGGGCAGGAGCCTCAGTCCCATGCGGGGACCTCCGAGCAGAGAAGAGGAGAGGAGGAATTTGGAGCCAACTCTCGGGATGGGCGAGCAGCAGCCTCTGTGAGCACAGGGCTGAGCCCCTGTGAAGGGGAGAGGGAGGCCGTTCGTTTGAAGGGCTGTAGATACAGTACTGAGCCCGAGGACAGGTCACCCCAGATGCATTGCAACACCAGAGGCACTGTGGTGACATCCTCCGCAGGAGGAATCTGAGCTTCTCTTTTCTCTTGTGTAAGGCTGGACTCCGAAGGCTTTCTCTAAGAGAAAACGGGAAGGACTAAAGTTTCCACAAGTAACACAGATGAAGGGTCCCCATTTGCCCACGCATCATCTGAATTTGTCATGAGATCCCTGGCCATTCTCACTTGATGCCTTTACAGAAATATATTCTGGGCTTATGCAAAAGAGAAGACAACTGAAAGTGGACAAAAAAGATTATTTTCGCAAACACTGGTGTCTGGGAGCAGGTGAGCTGAACAGGCTCATGAGGTATTGTCAAGAGCTTGTCTGACAATTTCTACAGGAAAGAGCTAAGAAACAGCATGCAATGTGTCTGTCACACCGTGGAGACCTCTGTCCTCTGTCAGAGAAGGCCTAGAGCACTCTGAGAACAATCTCACCAGCACACATACCCCTCCACCTGCTAGAGAGGAGGGTTGTGCTGCGGAATGTGTCCCAAATCCAGAGACAGAGGATATGCTTCTAGCCATGCATTGAGGAAAACTCCATAAAACAGTGTGGCTCTCTGGAGGAGAGGCTTTCAGGAGGGACTTTCAGAGAATTACTCAAACCATGGGTTTTTCTGTGGCAGGAACCAGAAACAAGTATGCAAGAGACACAGGAAACCCTGGGATGTCACCCCAGAAGACACATCACAATGACTTGCACACCAATCTTCAGATGTTTGCCAAGCCCAAAGAAGAGCAGAACCAGGAAGTAAGCCTAGAGGACCTGAAACACTCACCACCTCTCTGGGCATCTCGACAGCATGAGGAATGTTGAGAATGAAACAGAAAATGTTTGTGCTCGTCAAAGCCAGATATTCACTGGCTGGGAACTGTGGCTCATCCCAGCTGTCCCTTTCCCACACTTCCCAGTCTGCCTGCACACAGCTCCAGGCCCAGAGGTGAGGGTCTGCCCTGGTCCCTTGGTACCTGGTATCCGATGATCTCCCCTTTGCAGGAGGGCAGCGCCTTCCACCTGAGAGAGCCCCTGTCGGGATCCAGCCACAGCTCCTCCGGCTTGTCCGGCACTGGAAGCACAGACAGTGGGGTCACACACAGGGCCACGAGCAGGGGCTGAGGCCAGAGGAGGGTGCAGGCAGCTCCTGGCCATGGGACAGGCTGCAAAGGGACTCCCCAGGAAGGGTCTGTCCCCTGCAAAGGCTGCATGTGCTGCAGCAGGGGGAAGCACAACAGTGGGCTGTGGCGTGGGACAATGAGAATGGGACGTGCCCTGCTCAGGGCTCTCACAGCCCCTTCCCCAGAGCTGCACAGGATCCGAGCAGCCCTGATCCCAGGCATATCACTGCAGGGAGCAGAGGTGCTCTGCATGAGCTGACAGGTGAGGAGAACATCTGTCCACCTGTGACACAGCTCTGGACTGTTCTTTGTCTCTGGTGTTTCTGTGCACATACCTGTTTCCTCTGTCATGAACAGCCATGAGAAAAGCGTTGCATTGGGGGGCAAGTTGATGGTGACACTGTACCCAGTGAAGGCCTGCAAAGGGGAGCAGGTGAATGTTCCTGCCTGGCCGTGTAACACCTGCTCTCCATTCACCTCCTCAGCCTCACAGGGAGGGGAGGAAGGCGCTGCCAGCCGGCACATGGCCCTCATGCCCTGGCAGGCATCAGGGAACCTGCAGGTCCAGTTCAGTTTGATGCTGGTGCTGGAAATCTCAAAGGTCCCGGGGACAACCTGGAGGACTTCTGTGAAGGAAAGATTGCCAGAAGGTCACTCTATTCCCTTCCACTCCCAGCCATGCAAGGATGCTGCAGTCAGACAACCTTGCTCAGCACCCAGCCCGGTGGGAGGGAAAGTGAGAGACTGAAGGTGGTCACTGCAGGTCTCTCAAAGGGGAGCAGGAGGAGTTGGGCAGGAACGAATGTGGGTGAGTGAGTGGACTACTGCTGCTCAAGCAATTTTCCCCATTGATTCAAAACTGAGGTGTCTGTGTGTCCCAGAATCTCTACAGTCCAACAGGTACAGCTCTATTCTCCCTTGGAGGGAACATGAATGCCCTAAGCTGTGAGAAGAGGGTGCCAAGCCTGCACCCACCGTTCCACAGAGCCTGGAGGGGCCCAGCCCACACATAGCAAGCTGTGGTGCTCACAGCTGCACCATCTGAGAGCACACAGGCAGCAAAGCCTTCTGATCCTGCTTGAACAGTGATGCTGTGTGCTGGCCACAAACCCCCACCACACATCCCTCTCCCATGCTCTTCTCCTTTGTGCACGTGAATTTGCCAGAAGCCCTCAGGGAGACACTGACAACCCCAGTGGTGATCTGCAGGCTGGACTTGACACTGCCTTCAGCAGCACTTGCCGTTTCCCCAGGCAGCACGGAGCCAGAAATCTCCTGTGCCTCACAGCCTGCTTTCCCCTGTTCAGGGAGGGCAGAGCAAGGCAGCCAAGAGGGCTCCCGATCCGTTCCTTACCAACGCACTCCACGCCGGACCGAATGCGGACTCTGGAGTCTCTTCCAGTCCACACTTCTCTGTAGACAGGTTTCCCACGAGTGAAAGACTGGACTTCACTTGAACATTTGACATGGGTGAAGGATGGCTGGAAACCTTCAGGACAGCTCAGCGTCACTTCTTCATTCTTCTTGTAACTCTTCTGGTCTGGTGCCAGCTGGAGTCTGGAGTCCCACAGGGGCCTTCGGCACATTTCTGGCAGAGGTGAAAGTGGGTGTTATTTGGGCTGGAGGTGATGAGATGGGGTATGAGTGGGTGGTGGGAGACAAATCCCTAGCAACCCCTCCAGCCAATGAAGGGGGAGGGAAGGTGACACATCCATCTGCTGGGATGTGACCTGCAGTCAAGATTTGTTGGGAAGGGGCTTTCCTGGTGCATGGAAATTGTGAAGGACTACTCATCCATGAATGTCCCCTATCCATCCACTTCTGTCTGTGGTCACTCCTGTCCACCTCCCATAGCCCAAAGCAGGGATGTTCCCATGTTATCTCTCCCTGCCCATCTCTCCTGAGCACTGCCATGCCTGCAGTGAGGGCATGGGACCTGCATGGGACCTGAGGGCATGTCCCTGCATGGGACAGTTCTGCATCCCCATCCCCTGATGGACAGCATTGCTCCTCCCCCAGATCCCTCGCATACAGCTTCCTGTCCCAATGCCAAGGGCTGAGCTGGCCCTGCACCATTAGGGCTCCCTTCACTCCCCTCTGCTCCAGTTCCTGCAAGTGCAGGAGATGTTCCCCAGGTTCCTTATCCATGGGCCAGCAGGAGGACAAGCAGACCTGTGTACTCGAGGGTGGCACCTGGAGGCACAGCAAAGGTAATGGAACCTCCATGGGCACCTGGCATCGGATCCTGCCCCAGGCCCGGGCAACCAGCTGGGAGCCCCAGACCTGGCCTGCTCAGCTGCAGAAGCTTTCAGCTTGCCCAGCTGGTACTACCTGGTCTGTTGTCTCCTGGCTGGGTTGTCCTCTTCAGCAGTTTGCACAGGCACCACAGCCCCAGGGAGGGTGAAGGTAGAGGGGAGACACAGGAGAGCTGCTGCCGCCTCACTTACCCATACACAGCACGGCCCTCTCAATGCGTGTCCAGGCACCTGTGCTGTTCCTGCCCCACCAAGCATCTCCATAGACCAGTTTTCCAGAACTCACTCCCTGAAGTTCCTTTGTACATTTGACCTCGGGGATGGAGAGCTCGAGACCTTCAGGACAGGCCAGTATCAGTTCTTTATTCTGTGGGTATTCACTTTCGTCTTCTGAAAACTGAAGTCTTGCATCCCACTGAGGTTTTGGGCATTTTTCTGTCAGGGAGAAAGTGTGAGAGTCCTTCTCAGACAGACAATGCTCAGGTAGGAGAGGGACTAAGGTTTTTCCATGATTGACTGTGGTTAATGTCAGAATTCAACACCATGAGGAAACCCAAGGGCGCCCAAGAGCAGAAAAAGAGCGTGTGTCTGGGCAAGGAGGTGATACAGGCCACTGGGAGAGAGGTGAACTGAGGGGCAGGATCTGTCTCACTCCAGCTTTCCCATGACATACAGCTCAGGAATAGATCGGGAGGAGATGCAGGGACAGAGAAAACCTGTCCCACACTGAAGGCTTCTAACCCTCTCCATCGTGGAGACTGCTCCCAACTGGGACCTGACTCTGAGCTGTGCCCAAGGTGTCTCACAGATACAGCAGCATGTCCAGGTCCTGTCCACAGCGAGAAGTGCGTGTAGCAGGGGAAGACCTACTGGTCCCCAACTTACCTGTAGGGCAGGTCAGGTTCTCTGCCAACCTCTGCCATGTTCCTGAAATGTTCTTCACCTCCCAAGCACCCTTCCAACTTTCAAAACTCCCGTTTGCACATCTGATCACAGAAAGGGGAGGAGTGTTGTTCATAAAGCAGCTCAGTGTCACCTCTTCACCGACCCAGTAAAAACTCTGCTTTGGGCTAAACTGGAGCTGTGAGTCCCACTGGGGCTCCTGGCATCTCTCTGCAGAGAGAAGAGGAGAAGGAGCACATGTAAGCAGGATGGGAAGAGGTCTGCTGGCATATCTCTTGCTGTGGTTTTGACAGGGTCCATCTCCTTTGGTTACCACATTCAACTCCAAATCCCTCTCTTGCAGCCTAGAACAGAGTTATTGGTGGCAGCAGACACCATCCATGAGCAGTCCCATTCATGTCTACTACAGACTTGTAGGCTTCCCCACTCAGGCTCCATTTGGATAAGGCTGAGCAGGGACTGAATTCCTCCCCAGTCTTCACTCAGAGTTCCTTCCCCTCTCACCACCTTGGCCATATACCCAGTCATTGTCTGAAGGCACAGGACTTACAGTAGGCCCCAGTGCAGGGACCCTTGTTCTTGCCTTTGAACCCCTTCCAGGAGCACAGACCCCAGCAGGTGCCCGCAGCAAGGTGCTGAGACAAAAAGAGCATCGTCATGGGGGAAAGCCAAGGCATCCAGGTCTGCCATTCCTGCACTGTCACGTGCACGACCAGGTCACGGAGGGTCTGTCACCAGCTCAGGACCCTGGGTCAGGGTGGTGCAGGCCTGTGCTTACCTTTGCAGGTGGCAGTGTCATTCCACAGGGTCTGGGCCCCTCTGGAAATGCATCGGATCTGTGGGACAGATGGCACAGACTCCCCAGCACAGCTGAGCTGCACCACTTCGTTCAAGGCATAGCTTCTCCTCCTCGGTCTAAACTGCAGTTTGGGGTCCCAGCCAGAGGGAGCTGTACATCTTCCTGGCAAAGACCAGGAGGGAGAGCCTGAGGGTCACCGGGCTCCGCCAGCGTCCTCGGGGGTGAGGGTGCTCCATCCAGAGGGGTGCCAGTCTCCCTCTCTTCAGAGGGGTGGCAGAGATGGCACCTCCCAGGATGAGCCCCAGCCCCCAGGTGCTTTACCCTCCTCACACCCTCAGGGGCAGTGCAGGAGGGTTATCCACAGGCCCTGCTGCCCACCCGCTGCTGCGGAGACGCCCCAGCCAGAGGGATCCAGCAGCCTGGGGGATGCTGCTCTCTCCCACAAACACAGGTGCTGTGGGAGTGCACCAGACCCTCTGCTGGCACCACTCATCTACATTCCTGTCATTCGTGCTGGACACAATCGGCTCACACCCACACGCACACTTGTTTGCAGCAAAATCCCACTCAAGTTGCCACTTTGCTTTTGGTCTGGATGTTTCACTTGTTATTTCCTCTTCTCTGTCCCTCTTGCAAAACATCTGCTGGCTCCTAGGAGCAGCTACCTCCTGTCCCATATCCCTCCCATCCTCACCCAAGATGAGCCGCACCCCCTCATCTGAGCTGGCAGAAGGGGCTCGACAGGGACTACACGTAGGTATTTCACCAGCTGCACATTTGGTTGTGGTTTGCAACATGTAGATTGGGCAATTGATTGAAGTAAATCTTCATATTAATGTTCATTAACTTCTACATAGGAGTCCTGCTGGCTCTCTGCATTGCCCTTATTTGGGTCTCTACCATCTGATCAGATCCCACTTTTCATGTAATAAGAAATGTAACTCTCTGTGAGTGTTCCTCCATCATACAAATTTAGCTGTAGCTACCCCAACTTTGTCCAAAGTTACCAGGGTGCACCCAGGCAGGCACAGTGAGTTTATACTGCTTCCTACGACACCCAAATGGCATCAAGACTGCCCAGGAAAGCAGGAGTGCTCTGCACACCCCATGTGGTGGTGGACTACAACAGCTGCACCACCCCAGACAGAATGAAGCCCCTGACAAATAAATGGAAAAAAAATACCCCCAGACTTGCAAACTGAGCAGCAAGTATTGCAGGCAGGTGAGAGCTACTCATGAAAGCATAAAAAACAAAAGTGTTTTAATTTGCATTTCAGGGCCCCAAACTGTGCCTGTACAAAGATTATTAATTGATGGGTATTCTTCGATCCTAGAGACACCACAGAAATGTGAACAATTGTTGCTTGAAAAGAGTTGTGTGGGGCCTGGCCTGAAGCAAGAAGCAGTTTGAGGGGATGGAAACTCACCAGTGGAGGCAGCCTTATGAGCTGGGGGGGCTGTGAGTGCTCACAAGCATGGCTGGCCTCTCCCATATTGCCCCACTCTTGACTTCAGTGCAAGGGGGCCTCATCATTTTTCCTTTTGTAACTGTTCCACACTGCTTGGTAGCTGTGAGAGTCCCCACAGCACACAAACCCCACTGGCAGCACCACACATGGCAACCTGCCGGGCAGGAAACCAGGAGGGAAAGAGAAATTCTTCTTTGCAGGCACTCTGCTGGCACAGGTGCAGATTTCACGAAGTATCTGGGGCAGCGTCTTCCCACAAACACGGATGCTCTGCTGGCAAGGGTGATTGCAGCTGCACAACAGAGCTTTGCCTTGCTTCCAGCTCTCCCTGAGTCTTTTCATACAGCAAAGCTCTCTTACTGCTAGAATAACTGTGAATGAACCTCTCTAGACTTACCAGGCTTCCTTGCAGAGGCCGGGGGTAACTCTGTGGTTGAAAAAGCCACGTCTCATGGTTGCTGCTTTAGAGGTGCAATACAGTGCAGACTTACTGTAGCACAAATGAGAGCTAGTCTTTGTTTAAAGTTCAAATTTTTTCTTTTACTAAAAGGTGCAACTTCTGCACAACTGAAAATAGGCATATTTAGCTTTATGCTAATTATTGTTTACAGGCACTTAGGACTTATTCATAAAAACATAGAATGGCTTGGGCTGGAAGGTTGCCAAGGAAGATCATTTAGTTCCAGCCCCCCTGCCATGCACAGGGACACCTTCCATTACACCAAGCTGTCCAAAGCCCTATCCATTCTGGCCTTGAACACTTCCAGGGATGGGGCATCCACAGTTTCTCTGGGCAACCTGTGCCAGTGGACATCAATATACTGACTGCAACACTTATGAGTGTGACCATCCAGCTAACTCCTCCCCCACTGCGTGGTTCATCCATCAAACCCACACCTTCACAGTCTGGAGATAAGGATGTCATGCAGGACAGTGTCAAATGCCTTGAACAGGTCCAGGTGGATGATGTCAGCCACTCCTCCTTTTTCCACCAGTGCTATCACTTCACCGAAAAATTTCTCAGATATGATTTGCTCTTTGTGAAGTCATCACCAGTCCTTTCCATATGCCTTAGAACAGTTTTCAGCAGGATCTGCTCCATGATCTTGCCAGGCACCAAAGGGAGACTAACTGGCCTGTAGTTCCCTGGGTCTCCCTCATTTCCCTTTTTTAAAAACGGGGTTGTACTTCTCCTTTTACAGTCAGTGGGAGCTTTACTGGAAGTTCCCTGCTACAGCTTCTCAAATATGGTGGATAGTGTCTTCACCTCTTCCTCCACCCTCAGGACCCACACATGCATCTCATCAGGTCCCATGGATTAGTGCACCTTCGGGCAACTCAGATGGTCTCAAACCTGGTCTTCTTCTACCGCAGGCTGGTCTTCATTCTGCCAGTCCCTGCTTTTGCCCCCTGCAACTCGGGTTACTTTCCCTTGGTTATGGGCACAAGAAAATAGGTGCTGTGTAAGACTCCTGGACTGGAAGCAGGTGTAAAAGGATTGCATGAACTGAGCCAGCACAACAGCCACATATTTCTGACTAGCCTGTCCACCTTCACCAGGACTCCAGTGAATCATTCTTCTTAGACCTGGGCACTTCTCAGACTTAATCCTCTGCCAGGAACATTAACCTCTTCTCTCTTGTCTTTGTTTCACGTGAAAAGGCCTCCACAGAGGCGCAGGCTTGCTCCAGGGTTTCCTCAGTATTCCTGTCAGTGCCTGCTGAGCTGGAATGGTGGGATGCTGATGGGATGCAGGGTGGTTTCCAGTGCAGCCTCAGGCAAGTGTAGACACATGGAATGTGCTTCTGCAAAGACCACAGGTGTGCCAGCAGTGTGTCAGTGGCAACATCTGCCCTTCGGACACGAAGACTACATGGGAGAACAGTCCTGCAGGCAAAGCTTCTTGCTCCCTCCTTGCTCCTCCTCTGCCCACAGGGCCCCTTGCAAGCACCAGGGGCATTCCTGTCCTCTGCGACTCATCATTTCCTTCCCAAGCTCTCTCACCTGTGTTTGATGCCATGTGCTTGCTGAGAGGAGCTAAGAAAAGCAACCGCTGTTTCCACAGAGAAAACCACTGTTTTTACAGTTGCTTTGGAGAGTTGCACTGCAAGCCACTGAGAACACAAACATGGGTCTGAGAGCATCTCTCTGAATTTGGGAATGGAGGTGATCATTTGGCCCCACTTTTTAAATTCCCCACGGGCTCCCCTGTGCCCTTTGACCTGCCAAATGTGCCCCTTTTGAGCTCAGGTATGGGGCAGACAGAGGCTGATACAGCACCCAGACCCAAGCTGGGTATGGACTGTGGAACGGAGCCCAAGGGGTGGGTGGGAGAGATCAGAAAAGGCAGGCAGAGCCCACAGCTCATTCCCATACTCAAAGAAGCCAGTGACTGGAGAGTAGCACTACAGGGGAATGCATCAGCATCAGAAATCACTCTAGGAATTAACCCTGTCTGATAGAGGGATGGGCATGGCAAAACAAGCTTGCTTGCCTTGCAGAGGGGCAGTGTACACCAGCAGGGCAGCCCGAGGGACTGCCAAAGCTTATTTACCTCCTGCACACAGAGCACCCTGCCAGCAGCGCCCAAACACCACAGCTCCTCCAGGGCTTCCCTCCTGCCCACATTCCTGCAGCTGCAGGGGAACTGAACCCCCTGTCACAGCACTGACACCATCTGCATCCAGGCATCTACAGCTGCTCAGAGTCCCTCCTCGTGGCATTTCTGATGATTGTTTGAGGGTAAAGCCTAGAAAGTTCTGCTTCCCTGCAGAATGGGGAAGACAAGACACTTTCAGTTCACGCCTGTTTTCACCTCAAGAACGTTGCTGATTACAATCCAACTTGGCCTCATATCTCCAGTAAGTCCAACCCTGTGAGGCATGTAACTAGCACCTGAGGCTCATTGGGAGAAATTAATCCATGACTGGTGGGTGCAGTCAAGATGCACGGGCTGGGAGGGACACCTCTGTTCTCACCCTCCTTACCCTCCTTTCCAAATCATTCTGTAAGAATTGCCATGGGGAAAGGGCACCTTGGAGCAAAGGAGCTTGTGCTCTAACCCAGGGTGGCTGTTTGAGTGCTTTGGAGGTTTCCATGGGAAGCTGTTAAGGGACCTCCACTGGAGAGACGGAGCGCACCGCTTCTACAAAGCAGCTGGATGTATGTGGGGGGCTGGCGCACTGATGGAGAACAGAGAGTGCTCAGACAGGAAGGGGAAAGAAACACTCAGCTTCCAGCCTTGTAGCGATTAACAGCAACTGGGAGAGTAATGGAACAGTCTTCAGACACTCTTTTTTACCCTGCACAGTGGTATGCAGAGAGCCGCCCACAGGCTCTCCACCCCAGCTAGAGGGAGGAGGCTGAGTCAAGTGAAATTTCAGCAAGGAAAATATGGTGTAGATGTGACCAAATAGGCACCTTTTGTAACGTGCAATGTGTGCTCACTGTGAAATGGGAAACGCTGAATGCCCAAGACAGGACTGGTGACAAAAGGTTGGTCTGTTTTCCTCCTAAAGGCAGATATTTACTGTTTTGTTTGTTTCCTAGTTGATGCTATAAAATGAATACCCTCCTTGCTGATATTATTTATTACCCATGAATATAGAAAGCCTTTTACAGAAATTTCTGGACTGCCTGCCCCTGCTGCAAGGAGTTCTGAGCCTGGCAGGCTAAACAAAGCCCCAGCATGGGCCAGAAGGGGAGGGTCAGGAGAAAAGAGAAACAGCTATGCTGATAATTCAGGTCAGGTTCCTGGGTTCAGCCCTTTGCCTACCAGCAGAAGGTGTCCTTTTTTACATTACATTATCTCACACACAAAGAATAAAGGACAAGGTGAAACCTAAGAAGCAGTAGGCAAAGTTCAACCCTTTTGGCAGGGCAGCTCAGCAGCTGAGAGAGGTGACAGCAAAGTGCACTGCAGACTTGCTGTGTTTGATGCCATATGCTTGCTGAGAGGAGCTAAGAAAAGCAGTCACTCTTTCTGTCAGTGGAGAGTTTATTGCAGGGCACTGAGAACACAAACATGGGTCTGAGAGCGTCTCTGTACTCCTCACTAGCAACCAAAGCTGCTGAGTGGGTCTTTAAGAGTGACGGAAAAGGGGAAGACAGACCTTGGGGATGCTCTGCTTGGGAGTTGTGGTAGGGAAAAGGGGTGGCAAAGCAGGTCGAAGGCACTCTAACCTGCAGTGGTCCACCAGATGCAAAAGACATCTGACAGATGTCTAAGAACAGGAGGCAAAATCCGTGTTTCCTGAATCTGTGCTCTGATGATGGGAAGTGGAAGAATGGTGGAGCACAGAGTTCACCACCCCTAAGGTGTCAAGCCCAAGGCACTCCTCTGCAGTACCTCCTAGCACTCATGTTCCCACAGGATCTGCTCCAAGCACAGTTTGGAATTTGACTGACACAAAAACTTTCAGATTGGGTGTGGCTTGGTTTTAGTTACCACCCCCCCCCCCCCCCCCTTCATGGCAGCTGTGCTGCTCATTAGAACTTCTTGAAGCTGCCCCTAGATCACTACACAGTGTCAAGCAGGGCTGATGCAAAAGGGGTCAGGGCCAGCTTGGATCACAGGCCCTGCCTTTGCACGGAAAACATGCCCTAGAAGCTTCTCCACCTTCCTTCCAGGTGCACTGGGACTGTAAGGGGAGGAGAGTTTTGTACAGGTACGGCATTTCAGGAGGAAAAACGCCCTGTGAGAGGAGCAGCACAGCAAGGCAATAGGGTGACAATAGGACAACGACACAATGCACCCTGCTTGGTGCACGGTGTCCCCGTGCCAGGCTGAGCAGAGCAGCCATGCCAACCACACGTAACAACCACATCCTGTGCCGTGGCTGGGCTGCTCTTCCCTGCACTGTTCTCTGTGGCACCATGCACAATGGGTTGTACCCTGTATCTGCCGGGGACACGGGATAGGATCAGGGATTTTGTTCCCTCTGTCCAACAGCTTTACCCTGCCCCACTGCCACTGTCAGCCCATTCCACCCTAGCAGGGACGGGAGGGACCCTCCTGCCTCACTCCAGCCATCTTCCTTGCCCTGTCCGTCTGCAAGAGAAGGATCCTGATCCGTGAGGTGGGACCTCAGCAGAGGTGCCAGGATGGGGTGAGCCCGCGTGCTGAGGATGCAGGCCAGGCTGCTCACGCTGCTGGGCGTGGCCACCACATGTTTTTGTCTTGGTTCCTCTTTTCACAAACACCAAGGTGCAAACTCAGCAATATCGTCTCTGCCACAGGCAGCCCCAGACTCCTCTGGGGATGGCTGGGTGACTGAGATCTGCAGAGTGTGACAAGGGTCTGCAGGCCTACAGGTCCCCGTTGCATCCCACTGTACACGACATAGACAGATCCTGGTCTTAGTGTGCACCTTGAAAACAAACAGGAAAGCCACACAATGCTTGACATGGTTGCATATGCGGGCCGGGGAGACCAGCTTCAGCAAGGATCTGGGCAACGGGAAGACACTCTGGGCAGGAGAATATCCTCTATTGCAGTTTTAGCCCTTGTTTTTTGTGTGACAGTGTGCTGTGCTTCCACTGTCTGCAACCAGACGGTCACATTTTCCCTGGATTTGGGCTCCCATGACACCTCTCACACAGTACAGACCTTAATGTCACTTCACATCAGCAATTAAAGTTTCTGGTCCCACTCCCTGTACTCTGTCACAGCCACTGGATCAGCTGTTTTCTCTAACCTGCATCCACCCAGACACAATACTGCAGTGTACTGGAATGACATGATTAGATGCTAGTTTAATGATTTTTATCATCTAGCTCCAAGTTTAACGGTGTTTATCATCTAGCTCCAAGAAAATTAGAGAAATACTCCAATTCAGACAGATGCAGAACAATGCAAGTCCCTGGACTCCCAGCTCAATTGCCGGACAGTGCAGCCTCCTGGGAGGGCAGATAACACAGTGCAGTCAGTGAGCCTGCAAATTCCCACTAACTCTGCTGGGATCAAAGTGTGCAGCCAGTGTAGGAAGAGCCCAGAGGAACCCTGGGGATGCCCTGACCCTTCCAGCACCAAGGAAGCCCATTAAAGTGCAATCCCAGAATATTATAACTCCTGTCCCCAGGCTCTCCTGGGCACTCAGGGGCTCAGCTCACGGCTCCCCAGGTCTCTGTTCGGCACCAGCGTCCATCTCCTCTACGGTGAGGACATGGCACCCTCACACTGTGCAGGGACAGATGGACACCTTGTATTTCCAGCTCCATGGAGGAGCACTACAGACCCTGCAGAGGCTTTCACAGCACCCCAAGCTTTGCAGCCCTCCATCCCCTGCACCTCCTAACCACTCCTAAACAGAGCTCCTCCTAACCATAACCCAGCTGGTGGACTCGGGCCCCAGTGTGGACATCAGACCTCTCTGATACAGATGCTGTATCGTGCATGCCATGATGGTGCCCAGCAGCTCTGTGGCAGGAGCACAGTAAAACCTTCTCTTGGGGGCAGAGGAGGAAGCACTTCTTACCTTTTTCCCAGGATTTTCCATTATTGTTGCCATAGTGTTTACCACGATTTTGTTCTGCCAGCAGAGGTGCGAGGAGCAGGAGAAACATCCATCGCAGGGCCATATTTGCCTATGCTCCCAGGGCAGGATCGAGGTCTCAGCCACGCCAGCTGCCTCAGTGCACACCCGTCTGATTGTGAGCGGTGCAAGCACAGAAAGGAAACAGGCACGCAGAGAAATCACATATGGTGCAAGAGGCTTCCTCATTGGAGAGGGAAACTCCGCCAGTGTCAGCATTGCTTTCTTTCTCTTTCAGCTCCATGATCCTTTTGCAATCTCGCTGTCTCCAATCGCTTGTCTAAAACCACAGTTTTTAGGTCTTCTGTCAGGAGCAGCTACTAACCACAGCTGGATTGCCCTCTCTCCCAGCACTGATCTCAGAAGGACTCGTGAGGTGTTCTGGCTGGGCTGTAGCAGGAAGATGTGGCTTCCATACTCACCCAGAAAGTCAAGCAAGTAAGTGCACCAGGACAACCCTCACCTTGTTACTGCCTCAATAAGGATTGCGATAAAATGGACTTCTGAAGGGCACAGATGATCTTAATTACCTGGCAGAGTGTGTCATGGATGGGAGAGCCCAGGTTTTGGCAGGAGTGGTTGGGTGCTCAGGACTGGGCTGAGAGCAGGTGCTTGGGCAGAAGGTGACAAAAGCCCTGGAGGCCTCGAGCTCAAGTGCTGTGGCACATTGTGTTGTCAAACATGGTGGGAGCCGGAACGACCATGAAAGGGTGGGAGGCCAGCCCAAGTGGGCAGTGGGGCAGAAAAGAGGCTGCTGGTGAGGCTGTCTGTGCAGCTGGAGGCTGATGGCACTGGCCACAGCAGCAGACCCAACCATCAGAGGAGGTCTAGGGCAGGAGCTGATGACTTTGTGCTTCCCCAGCCACCTTGCTGGATGTGCCTGGCCTGCATCCCAGCTGAAACACATAACTAGGAGAAAAACAAGCCCTCAGGTCTTCTCTGAGGCTTCACAGCCAGGCTGCAGCTCTCTCTGTGATGGCCTTCCTCTGTTGTGCTCCTCAGCAAGGACTGGTGCTCACACACCTGGGGTCGGACTCTGCTTTCTGCTGATTTCCACACTCTGCAACACCTTTGTTCAGCAGCACTGAGCAGGCCAGTGAAGGGTGGCTCTCTCCAAATATACTCCCCTCAGACACCCCCAAAATCTAACCCTGAGCAAAACATGGTAGAATTCTTGTTTTCTTCTTTTTCTGTCTTTATAGGAGCTGCTTGGGGGCAGACACTCCTGCAGTCTTTTACCTCTGAGGGACAGACAAGGAGACTGCCCAGCCACATTCCCTCCTAGGCTCAAAAAATCAGCCTCAGCCTCTTCTCCCTTGTCTGTGTTTCACCTCTTCCTGCAACAGAGCTGGCAGGGCCAGGGGTCCCCACCTCCATGAACCTGCCTTTTCGTTTCCTTTGCTCAAATATAAAGCTCCCCCATAGAGAGTTCACTGTGCTCAAACAAATTTGCCCTGGAAAATGTGTCCTCGGGTAGCAAGTGCACACAGAGGACCCTGGCATGGCAGCAGGGCACAGCCTGGGAGGTACCTGGGAGGTAGGTGTGCTCTGTCTCAGGTATCTGGGAGGTTTGGGGAGTGGAGGGAAGCAACTGCTGCTCTGCCTCCAGCAACAGCAGCAACTCAGAGGTCACCTGTCCCTGCCCCTTGGTGTGTCTGGGCTTTTCAAGAAAAAAATTGAAGAGCTGCAGAAGCAAATGGTGTCAGTAGGAATGAGTTCTTCAGTTTGGAGGATCATTGCAAAAGGAGTAGAGAATTCCATAAATTAAAAAAGTCTAAAAAAATCACATCCCTCGTCCCACTCTGCACCACTCCCAGCAGCCCAATGGCTCTCAACTCCTATCTCACCAGTATCTGACATCTCTGAAAACCCTTCATGGCCCCACATGAAACCTCAAAAGCCATGGAGGAAGTGTGGCCCAAGCAGTTGTCAGGAAGCTCTCTAATTCTTTACACTTCTCCTTGCTCCACATCACAAAAATTCAGCCTCGAGTGCAACCCAGGCTCTGGCGGGGAGGATGGAGGGGTGTTGCAAGACAGTTCTGCCTTCTCCACAGGGTCCAACATGTTCTGGTCACACCAGGCAAACCAAAAGCCACACAGACAGCTGCACCCAGCAGATCTGGCTCAGCTGGGAGGATGGGCAGGCTGGATCTCAGCAGGTGTAGGCGAGGAGCTGCATCCCGCTGCAATGCCAGGGTCCAGGCATGCTGCAATGCTAGGGTCCACACATCCTGCAGTGCCAGGGTCCAGGAGTACTGCCAGGGGTGTGTCCCGCTTCACCACAAACCTTGCAGGGTGCTGGCACTGGAGCCACGTTTCGCAGCAACCGTGTCACCCCAGGCAGGTCACTCTGCTGTGAGGACATGCTCTCCTGTCGACCCTACAGACATTGTGGCAGATTTGGAGCTCTTGAAGTGTTTGCAAAAAGGGCTGCTGGCTGCTTCTACAGGCTGTTCTTTGCTCTCTTTTTTGTTTGCCTTTTCAAAAATTTACGTCTTACCTGTCTGATACTGCTTTTGTCCTCTAGACATGACTTCTCTTTGAGGGAGCCTCTCTGTTTTGAATAACCTATGGCCCTCATGGTTATTCCTGCTGCTTCCTCTCTACCTTTTGATACCAGGAGTCCTGGAGGGCTGCCTTAACTCTTTGCAGGATTGCTAGATACTGTGCTAGATACATGCTGCTTTGTCTGTTTCCTCATTTCCACATATTTCCCCTTTTTGATGCTGATTAAGAAATCCCTGGACTTTTCAGTCTTTGGTAATTACGCAATGTCATGGAAACAAAGCATGTTATGGCTATCCCCAGCAGGCAGCCCTTTTCTGGGAACATGCTTTGCCCGTATTTCCTGCACAGAGCTCAGTTCCCCATCTTTCCCCCAGTCTTGTGGTGCATATGGAAAGCCACGCACTGACACCTTCCTCGCCCCTGCCTGGTATTGCAAACCAGTCATGGGGGTGCTTGAAGACCAACAGCAGTAGCACTACACCCTGCCCCTTCCTTTCATTTGGGATTGCTGTTCCCAAAGGTGTATCCATGGTGCAAAGAGGTCTGCTTCCCTCCTCTGAAGCAGAGGCCCCATTGCTGGGGCCATACCTTGGAGAATCACAGAGTCACAGAATGAGCTGAGTTGGGAAGGACCCACATGGATTATCGAGTCCAAATTTTTGCCGTGCGCAGAATTTCCTCAAGAGTCACACCTTGGGACTGAGAGCGCTGTCCAAACTTCTTGAGCTCTGTCAGGCTTGGTGACCACTGTGACGAGCTGTGACCGTTTCCCTGGGGAGCCTGTTCCAGTGCCCAGCCACCCTCCAAGTGAAGAACCTTTTCCTAATATCCAGCCTAAAGCCTCCCTGACTCAGCTTTAGGCCATTCTCTGAGGTCCTGTTGCTGGTTGCTACAGAGGAGAAACCAGTGTCTGAACGGGCTTCTGCCTGCAGCTGGAAGTCAGTGCTTGCACCCACACGTGCTCCTCCCCTGCGTGAAGCTCTCCAGGAGTGGCATCTGGCTTGCCAGTCCTTCCCTGACATGGAACACGCAGTTGCTGGTGCCAGACTGGCCCTTGCTCCACAAGCATCCCAGCCTGGGGAAGAGGGCCCTGGGGCATGAAAGCCGCTCATGGGCAGTGCTGCCACTGAAGTTCACTCAGAGGAGGCCTCGTGGGTTTTGGTGTACCACTGGAGGCACTGAGGCACAGAGGGAGGCAGCGAAGGGCCCAAGGGAGGAAGTCAGTGAGGCAGGAGCCAATTTCAGTGCTGAGCTCCAGGATGGTGGCCGCAAGAGCAGCACTGTCCTTCCTCCAGCTGAAGGGGAACCAGGCTGTGCCCCAGTGTCAGCCCAGCACTCCTGGCCTGCTGCCACAAGTGGGGTCACACTGACCAGGGACCTGGGAAGCGGCTCCTGTGACTCCGGGCTGGGACAGAGGCGGTGCAGGGAGCTGGCCTGTCCCCAGGCTAGGCTGCAGCTGGGCTGGCCCGAAAGCTGCATGTTCAGCTGTTTTGAGCTCACACAAAGCTCTCAGGGGTTAATATGAGCTTGTACTTAGTTTTATGACCCCAAAGTAGTGGCCACAAATATGTCAGAATCACCTGCATGCCCATCCCCAGCCTGGCAGCCTCTGCCCATCATGGCACAGCTGCTGAATGCAGACTTGTGAGATTTCAAATGTTCAAGGATGGGCCAGACTGGATGGGCCTTTGAGCAACTTGAACTAGTGAGTGGCATCCCTGCCCATGGCAGAGGGGTGGAACTAGATGATCCTTAATATCCCTTCCAACCCAAACCGTTCTTTAACTCTATGACCTGTGTGTGTGTCACTGCCAGGAGGGGCATAGGAAGGAAAGGCATTCCCTTCTCTCCTCCAATATGTATCAGGCCTTTCCAGTGGACCCATACATTCCCGAGTTCCTTCAGCACTGACAGGCACCCAGGGTCCATGGTCAGAGCCTTTGACCTGAGCACAACCCAGGTTCTGATGACCTGGGCAGAGAAGGTCTGAGGGGACCTGCCAGGACCCCCTAGCACTTGTCACCAGCAGGTTCCCCCTCTCAGCTGGCACATGTCCCTCAGATTGTCATGCACATCTGGGCTCCCATTGCACCCTAAATCTGCCCCAGCCATGCTGTCACCCCATGACTACCCCTGCCAGCACAGGATCCCACAGTCATGTGTGTCATCACCCCCAACCTCTGTACTATGCAGAGCAGATTCCTGTACCATCAAACTGGGCTCCTCTTTGCTTCCCACATGATGAATCTCTGCTCCCAGGGTTCACCCACAGAGCCCAGCACTTCTTTGCTAAGATCTGCTTTGAGATCTGAAAGGAAGCCAGGAGCAGTTTTGCTGAGCAGCAGCTCAGAGCTGCTTGCAAGGAGCATGAGAGGAAGACACAGCTGCTGCTCAGGTGACATGAGACAGGCGACATGAGACAGGCAGGACTGACTGTGCATCTTGGTGCTGGTCCAGAGCTGCCCCTGGCCTGGCTCTGCACCTCAGGATGTGTGAGGGGCCCATACCAGCTGACGGGCCTGGCCCTGGCCAGCAGTGTCCCCAGAGAGCTGGAGTCCCCATGATGAGTATCTACAGATGCCCAGTGTCTTTTCTTCCTGCTTAGCATGACCCTGACAGAGTTCATAGGCTCATGTCCCCAGCAGGATCCTACAGCTGACCCTCCAGGACCAGGCCACCAGCAGGGCCACCCGGTCACAGCGCCAGTACTGTCCCATACTGTCCCAATGTCCCATACACATTGCTGTGTGCTTCCAGCCTCACAGGACTCATGGGCTTTGTGCCCTGTGGCCAGTTCCTGGTTGGCACAGGCTATCTGATAGCCACCAACCTGGATCTGCTTGACTTCACCCAGATGACCCCAAAGAAGACCTCAGCAGTTGCAAGCCCCATAGCAGCAATCCCAAACCCAGCCTCTGACACCTTAACCACCCCTCTGTGCCTCCCCTGCATCCAAGGCTACCCCAGCAACAAGCACCCAGTGAGCTGCTCAGTGCCCACAATGCAGGCAGCTGGAAATCCCCTTTCCTGCCCCAGGGCTGACTCAGCACCCCGGGGGGCTCTTTGCCAGCACATGGTCCCCTTCCTCATTTGGG
Source organism: Lycocorax pyrrhopterus obiensis (assembly GCA_014706295.1). Classification (NCBI taxonomy): domain Eukaryota; kingdom Metazoa; phylum Chordata; class Aves; order Passeriformes; family Paradisaeidae; genus Lycocorax; species Lycocorax pyrrhopterus. The sequence goes on along the minus strand of JACSVZ010000014.1, from coordinate 8,515,278 downwards.
CAGCCAGTGCACGTGGGGAGAGCAGCCTGGCTCCATGGAACATGTAAACAGCCCTGACCATTGCCCCCTCTGAGAGCTTAATAAAAGCAGCCTATGTACAAGCCCTGGGTGCTCTGTGCTGCTCTGGGCCAGGACAGGGGTTTATGCTGTTTCACTTGTACATTTTTTTCCAGCAGTTTTGACGCACTGCACATGTGCAGATCATTTGTCCACACGGATGCAGCAAACTCCAGAGTGGTGTTCTTGCAGAGAAGGCTGGAGCTGCAAGCGCAGTTCTTCCCTTCTCCTTTTGAGCTGCTGAGAGGTAAAGAGAAGAGGCAGCTCTTGGGGTTCATAGTGGACTTGAGGCCCAATGTTTGTTGTGAGTCTAAGTTTAGAATCCCTGGAGTCCTTCCTTGTGAGTGACCCATAGCCACTGAAACGCATGGCCAGGTTGTCCTAGCCTATGTGTCCCAGCCCACAACCCCTCCTTCACCTTCCCAAGACCCAGGAGAAGCAGATTCCAGGCTGAAATGGTGTGATCTCCTGTCTGAAACCTGCTTGAATCCCCGCAAGCAATGCCCAAGGAACCCCAAACAGCGCTGCCTCCCCACAACATATCATCATCTGTAATGCCCACTCCCCCAACCCCTCAGGCCTGATCAAATCAGGTTTGATTGCTGGGGGAAACCTATCTCCTTCTGAAGGTCTGGTGTAGGCTGTGGTGAACGCAGGAAGCCTGGAGTGCAGTGTCCCAGCAACAGTAACCACACCAGACCCTTCCCAGGGATACGCCGAAATCACAAGTCTTGGTAGCAGGGAGCTCAATCAGCACCTTTTTTATTAATATGCATCATAAATAAAGAAATAAATAAAGGCGAGACACCTCATTCTAACAGGGAAATACAAATTAAATATGGTGCAACATCCGCTAAGCGATGTACAAGCAGGAGGTAACCTAGCAAGACCAGGGCCCCTTGCCATGGTGAAGCCAGCCCAGGCACGATGCTGTGAACAGCGTCAAGCCGGCCATGGCACCAAATACTGGCATGGCCTTTCATTAACACTGTTCCCCACCTGACAGGCAGGTGAAGATCCCCACTACAGCAGGCGGCATGAACATGGCAAGGAAGGGGTTGACTGGCATTGCCTCTACCAAGGACCCCAGGACCTCCAGTATCCCCTTGTGTTTGTGCACAACACTTATCCCCCCCACCCCACGGCACTGCTCAGCAAGACCAGAAACCCTGTGCCAAAGGGAGCACCACCCCTCCCTCCCCAGGCTCCCCAGCTCCCTCTAGGAGCACCCCCAATCTGCTCGCTGGGAGCACTGCCCCCAAATCCCTAGCCCAGTCAGGGACCCTGCCCTCATTCCCTCCCCTCCAGCGCCCCTCCACTGAGCATCCCAGGGCTTCCCAGGCACTGGTTCCCTGCTCAGTGTGGAGGGCGCAGGGCCTCCCCCCAAAGCACCCATCTCTGCACAGGGTGGCACTACCCATCCTGGACCTACGTAACACTGAACATCCCCGTGCCTTCCTCACAACCCCACACAACCCCTTTGCTCCACACGCACACACATACCCTGTCCCCCTCCCCTGGCTGTGGCCATGCACAGCCCCAGCCCTGCAGTGTGGCACTGCCAGGCCACTTGTGCCAGTACAACCCACCAGGAACCACTGCAGCACACTAGGACCGGGATGCTCCAGTGTGGGGGAGCCTACCTTGCAGTGCCCCATCAAACACAACCCCTCATCCCAGCCTCGCACGGACCTTGCCAACGCAGGGTGCTCCCACCCCTGCGGCTGAGGATGCCGGGGGTGCTGGAGGCTGCAGACTGCACTGCCACCCCAGGGAGGGGACGGCCAGCATCCTGCACCCTCCAGCATCCAACAGCTGGGCAGTGGGGCAGCGCTGCCCTGGCAGGGACTGCTTGGGTTCCTGTAATGTACAAGTCCATGGCCTGTGGGTGCTGGAGACAGTGTGGGGCGGAGGGGGGGTCAGGCGGTCCCTGGTGTGGCTGCATGCATGGCGATGCCTGGCAATACGAGGTGCAGCTCGCAGAAGACCCCGGGGGGCTAAGATGGCCTTTGGCAGCTGCACAAGGAGGAGCAAGAAGGAACCACCTACGGTTACTGTATTCTGTAATGGCAGGAAAGGTAAGAAACTAGCAAGAAGCTGTGTTTGTTCCTCTGGCAGGGTAGGCTACCCCAGAGGAGCCTCAGCAGCCCAGGGAACTGTGCTTGGCCTCCTAAACGTGTCAATAGTCCTCGTCCTCGGGGTGGGTGACGTACATGATGGGCACCAGTCCCTTCTCGGAGCCAAGGCTGCACTGCAGCCAGTCACCATCCACCTTGGAGATGACCTGCAGAATATCCCCTTTGTTGAAGCTCAGTTGTCCTGCCTCAGTGGCAATGTGATGGCAAAGAGCTTTCACCTCACTGCAGGCAGAAGGAAAGTAGGGTTAGCTCACCTCAGGACACTCACCCCACCCAGGGACCACCACAGGCCCAGAGGAGAGAGGAAAACATCCTCTGCTTCCCTCGCCAGCCAGGCTCCCAACTGCCCCCCCAGCTCCCCACCACCTGCAGATTGTGGAGTTGTGGTGGATGGATGCACAAGCTGCATCACTGCCCCAAACCATTCCCTGGTCCACGACTACGAAGGGGGTCAGGCAAACTGCAACAGGTAGAGCCGTGCCACCCTCAACCTACCACATCCCAGAACCTGCAGGATTGACCGCTTGGTGCCACTCACCAGGTAGGGTGAGGAGACATCCCCCGGGCTGGTCGTGCCACAGCAGGTGCCTCAGGTGGTTCTGGATGGGGAGGGTCTGGCTCTGGGGCTGCCTCACGCCACATGCTGGCCCCAACTGTCTGGGCCACCAGCTGGAACACGGACTTGTCCAAGCTCAGCCAGCCAGAGGGCAGCCTGGAAGGAGGAGACAGAAGCGGTCAGTGGCAGGAAACCGCACCCGGGGAAACAGAGCAGCTGCTTCCATGGCAAGGTCACGCCTTAGAGGTTTGGCTTCATGCACAAACCGCACTGCTAGGCAGTGCCCCAGGTCTCCAGGCAGGGAGGGCTCAGCTGTAACACCACAGCCTGGACTGGAAAGGACATTTCCAGTGGTCATTTTCAGGAGCAGTAAGGGTGTATAGAGGGAGAGGCAGTGCAGGGAGGTCTCAGCTACTGGGGGCAACTTCACGCCTCCCCCTCACCTGTTGTGAGCAACAGGGATGGCTCCGTGTTCTGTTCTCAGTATGTGGTTTTGGGAGGTATGAGGTGATGATGGGGCCATGTAGCAGAGTTTAGATGCCAAGGCAGTGGTAGAGCTCAGGCAGAAGAGGAAAGCCTGTGAGACGGACTGAGCAAGGGTGCGGGAAGAATTAAGGCAGGCTGGCAGGACTGAGCAGGGTTACAGACCCATGATGTACCACCATGGTGTAGCCCAGCAGTCAGCTATTGGCCCGACTTCCACCTGTACTGCCACTCTCCAGGTTAACCAGCCCTTCTCAGCCCCAAAACACTGCTGCCCTTACCTGTTTGGTTGCCTGGGCTCTTTTTGTACTTTCCTGGACCCAAACAAGTGTCCCCACTTGATGGGCTGGCTGCCCTCTGATGCACTGGTGCTGCTGTCCTCTTGGGGGGCTGCTGCTGCTGCTGCTGCTCCCACTCTTTGCTGAGTTTCCTTCTCCTTGCTGCGCTTCAGCTCTGTAAGCACAGAGTCTGGGGGGCTGCCCATCCAGAAGGGCCAGCTCCGTTCCTTCACCTCTTCACCGACCACTACCTGCTGGGGCTTTTCCAAGGGCTCTTCCACGGCTTCAGGACTTGGCTTGCTGGCCACCTTGGGCCTCTCCTCCATGTTGCCCTCAGCAATGGGACAAGCCTCTGCACCCTCCACCACCCCTTCTCGGGGAGGTGGTGCCTTGTGGGTCTCCACTGACCTGGGCGCAGGATTCAAAGCTGCTTTCTTCTTCTCAGAGCGGATGAACTTCGAGCCTTCGGCTGAGCCTTCAATGTAAATCTGAGAGGTCTGCATGAGCTGGTACCACCAGCCTGCCTGCTTGTCCTTCTTCCCCTCCCATGTGCTCTCTTGCATCTTACTCTGCTCTTCCTCCCTGTCACCTTCTCCACAGGAGGCCCCCACTCCCTTGATCCTCTTCTCACTCACAGCTTGCTGTGGGCTGCGCCCTGGTGAGATGTCACCGTCTCTGGCACCCCCTTGGCATGTTTCAGGAGCGGTGCTGCAGCCGTCGGGATCCTCGCTGCTGCCCCGGGTCCGCATCAGCTGCAGGGTGGAGTGCACGGAAAGCAGCAGGTCCTGCTTCACACGCAGCAGCTCCTTTTGCTGCTGCTGCTCCTTGCCCATCTGCATCAGGTGGTGCTCGAAGAGGAGGTCCAGGTTGAAGGGCAGCAGGGAGAGAGGCTGAAGCAGGAGCAGGAGCTCCTCAAAAAGAGGCTGGCACACGCTGTGAGACAGGCACAAGAAGCCCACTGGCTGGTAGTGTGCCAGGATGATATCTGTAGGGAAACAGACATGAATTAGAGGAGACGCTCTTGCCACCATTGCCAAGCCACCATGAAGCTGCTGAAGCTATGAGGAAAGGAGATGGACACCAGTTTTTGGTCCAAGTGTGAGGCTCAGGCCTGGGTCAAGAAGCACCAGTTGCTCTGTGAGCTCTCAGCAAACTGGCCCAGACAGAGCTCTCCAGTTGTGCCTGCAGCCAGGACCTGCCTGGCAGACTACCAACCCAGATGACCTCTGCCACCAAATGCCATGGAAGTAGAATGGGAATAAAGAACACGAAAGGGTTGTCACGTGTGAAAATTCTATTCTTCAACTTCTGGAGATAAAGAAGGAGCTGCAGATATAGCCAGTACCCGTCCCTTGCAGATAGAGGTGTCAGGGGCAGCTGAGTACAGTCTTTCCAGGGACCTGTGAGGGCTGAACTGTGGGTCTTAGCAGAGAATGAACTAGCATTTCTATCTGTAGCATTCATTGTTCACTTGATTTGACCACATCTGTACTACCCCCTCTGTCCTGCTCTATCATCAGGTCTCACTACCAGGGAGAGAGCTGGGAATTGGATTTGTGGCCCCAGCTCAGTGAGATAACAAATTTACACCACAGACAGGACTTGCACCTTACCTCCAACCCCTTTGCTTAGCTCTCATCACTCTGACAGCCCCAGCTTTTGCTCACACTTCCAGCTCTTAATGATGGCTTGAAATAGGTGGTTGTCTTCTGCTTCAGAAAGCCAGGATAAGCAAAGATCCTGTTCTATTCTATTTCTATTCTATTCTATTCTATTCTATTCTATTCTATTCTATTCTATTCTGCTATAAAATAGCTACATCCAGTAAAACCTGCTTTTTGTTTGTCAGATTTTCCTTTCCATTTCTTTCTATTTCCCATGCCTGAAGAGTTTCAGGTAAGTGTGCGCATCTCCAGGCATACCAAACTCCCAGGCACTGGGCAGGGAACACAGAAATTTGGAGAGCCTTAGATCTGATCTCCTGCAGATAGATTGAGGGATCTGCACTGATAGCCTTTGATAGTAGCTGCAGGTGGGAAGGAGAATGGAAGTCCAGGCTCAGGAGGAAGGAGCTGCATGGCACTTGGACTTCCACCTGGGATTTCCCTGGTACACTGAGACTGCGTATAGCTTAGTCCTTCAGCTCAGGGCAGAGAAGAGCAGCCCAAGCTGAGAGAGCAACAAGAGAAACACATTTCCATCCCGTGCTCTATTTGTGTGCAGAATTTGGCTCCCACTGCAGCCCACAGCCCTCAGGCTCTTACCTTCATGGTTGTAGAGGTGGTTGAACCAGAACTCCAGGGACCGGATACTGCAGGAACAGAAAATTAGCAGGGTAAGAAAGAAATACTGAAGATCTATTTTACCCCATTCATCCTCACTGTTCTGCCACAAGAAGTGTGGCTGGAAAAGGGCACTTACAAAGCATGAGCTTGTGTGTGAACCTCAGGGAAAGGACAGTGGCTCAGTCCCATCAGCATGCCCTGATCACAGACACCCAGCCTGCCACCGAACATCTATATGGTTTCACGCGTGCAGTTGTAACCCTTAACAACCATGTTTCCAGCACGATTCCTCGCTATTCTGCTCCTATGTCCTTGGTAGAGCTTTGTTTTGCTGAGAAGAGGCTGCTGTGGAAGAGGCAAATGATCTAAAAAACTAAGATCAGCGCTGGTGGCTCAGCCCAAAATATGCTGGTATCCTGTGCCAGCAGGGGAGAGCTGGGTCACCCTGTGTGGGGAGAGCAGGGCAGAGCTTGTTCCTGCCTGTAGGAGTTCTACAACATCTGGAGATCTTGGGAACTCTGTTGCCACTGCCAGAGCTCTTGCTGACCGCCAGAGAGGAGCAGGGAAACACCATCCTAGGAGCACTTATCCCTTCACCCACGAAAAGGTATTGCTGCCTCCCTCTGTTAAACATAGCATACTGTGCACACTCCTTATGCAAACCGGAAGGGCCAGTCTGGAGTCCTAGACCAGGGCAATTTCTCCTTCAGATCCTTGTCTTGAGAATGCCTTGGGATCCACTGCAGCTCCAGGAAACAGTGGTTTAAAGAGGGATTTCCAAGAGTAATCCATGCATATATTATGTCCAACCTCATATGAAGCTGGACTGAGTTCTCTCACCTAACGTTTTGGGGCTAAACAGATTGACCCTGTTCTTCAGCTGGCTACAGCCACTCATTCTCAGTCCTGACCTGGAAGGGGAGGGTTTGATCTACGTGGAGTTCCCTGAGGCTTACAGCGTCTTCCTTCCCTTGCCTACTTCTGGGAGGTGGCTTCCCAGATTCTTAAGTTTTTTTCATGGTCAACCGTTCCTGCCTGCAGCCACTGATGAAAAGCGGCTACCAGCCCTGGACAGGGACATGCAGCCACCCCAGGGGTCCTGCTTACTTGAGGAGGCCGAAGATGAACGCGTTGAACCTCATGGTGTGGTTGGTGAGCTCTGTGTACTGGCTGATCTTGCTGTAGAGGCTGTGCAGCAACTTCGTAGAGGGGCCTACGGAGAGAAGCAAATGGTTGAGATTAGTTGTGGTGAGCAAAGCCAAAACTGCACCACAGGATGGAGCATCAAGGCAAGACAGACGCTGTCTGGGTGTCCATGTCTGTGTGTGCCTTGCCTCTCCACCACGCCAACACGAGTTCACTCCATCCCATCTCTTAACCACACATGGGAGATGGGTTGTGGTCCATCCCAGACTGCCACTCCAAAACTCTGGGAGAGTTTCAGTACCACAAGGACCTGCCTCCCACACTTCAGTGACAATCGCAGCCATTAGCTCAAAATCAGCATGTAAAGAGACTACTGTGCTGCATGCTTATAATTTGGGGTGTCTGCAATCATACAGGTAATCCCAGAGCTGAAGATCTGCCATAATCCGGCTATGAGGCTTCCCAGTATGATGCAGAAACCAATGTGGAATTAATTTTGTTGGGTTTCTTTTTTTCCTTTCTTTTTAAATTGGTTTGGCCTGTTTTTGGAGAATTTGCAAATTTCAGGGGAAATGCCAATAAATGCTTGGGCAGAATAGCACAGTGTCTCTCCCTTCTTGCAAGAGCCAGTCAACATGCACCCTGTTCCATGCAGGAAAACGTGTGTTTTGCACTCCCATCCTTAGAGCCAACCTTTCCCAGCACCTCCCAACCACAACTACCACGGAGCTGCAGGCACTGCTGCACAACATCCATACCTAGCTGGGTGGATGCCTCCACCACGCTCCAGGGGATGTTCCTCCTCTGGCCGATGATCATGTCCAGGACGTAAGCCTTGAGCCCATCACTCAGAATGTCTCGGACAGCTGGGCACAGGTATTTCAGAATGAGATGCCCCACATTAGGGCTCACAGAGCTGTTCCCAAGCTTGGCCTAATGGACAACAGGCAACAGGGAGAGTGTTGGTAACTGTTTTCAAGGTAGACATGCATGGAAACAGTTCAGCCCCACTTGCCTACTACAGACACCCAGCAAGCAACATTCAGGCTCAGCAGCTCCTTGAACATGCAGGGTCTTTGCTTTCACTCCTGATGCTTCATACACCAGTTCTGGATTGCTCTGTGCAAGGTCTTCCCCAGGCTGGGAAGAGGCAATGACTTGAAAAAATAATATCCTAGCCTGGGAAGAGGATATCCCAATTAGAAGGGATGATGGGTTCTCCCAAAAGGTGTAACCAGGCTCTCCTGCTGGAGGAAGAAAAGAGCGGGGAATTTTCCTGCTGCTGTAGATTTTCTTGTTGCTAATTTTGGAGCAGGAAGCACCAAGCCACATAGAACTACCAGCTCCGAGGGGTTAAGGAACACTTAACTCAGTGACATATCAAGCTCTAACTCCTAGGGATTACTATAAATAAACAGGGTGAGGGCAAAATGGATGGCCAGAGCTCAGACTGAGGTGCAGAGGAAGCATGTAAGAGCACAGCACCGGCAGAGCAGGGACACATTCTGCTGTTTACAGTCTTTGAGCTGCCAACGGGTCTATCCAAATGGGTCAGGCAATGGTGTTCCGGACACAGATTTTACCAGCTGAGCTGGAATTATACTGACCAGTTGGCACAGGTTCACAAAAGCCCTGAACTGAAACTGAACTTGGCTCAGGAATAATCCTGTCAGATCCACTGAGCACGGCAGCAGCAGGGATGGATGCTGCCTTTTGACAGGTGAATGCTCAGCCCCTGGCACACTGACGCATAAAGAAACCGGAGGTTAAAACCACAGCATTGTCTGATAAGCAAATTAATTGGGGAATGCTGCAATTATTCCCCAAACCTACACTGTAAGGATTGGAAATCCACAGTGAAGCCTTAAAAAGCCATGGGAATCTCAAAAGCTCCAGTTATGTTGCAGAGCAATCTCTGCATCAGCAACAGCCGTAATTAGGGGAAAATTACTCTGGACTCTGAGATAAGATTGAATGGTTTTGGAATCTGTCCCAGTCAGGTTTCTCCTTGGGGACGGCATGCCAGGGGAGTTGTCATGTCCAAATAGTGTCACATTGCTACCCAGAATCGCCTGACTGAAGCCGAGCATTCAGCATTGAGATGAGGCACCACAAACATGCTGGGTGTCACAGGACTGCAAACAATGCCTGGTACAAACAGAAGCAAAATTGCTCTGCTTCTGTGTTATTCCAGAAATGGGGGAATGGGGGAGCACAGGCCAAAGACAGCCAGCCCCAGGGCAACCTAGATGCACTTGGGTGTTATTCCAGAAATGTGAAATGAGGGGAGCACAGGCCTAACACAGCCAGCCCCATAGATGTACTCTGAATACAAGAATGTATTCCTGGTACAGGCTACCATGGGGGTGACCAACTGCCCCAGATGGGCAAAGACTGATGCACTTTTTTATCATTATTGAGCCCCGTGAGACATTGAAGGATGGGGAACGCTGCTCTGTGTCCTGGCACCAGTGCCAGGCCAGAGTCACAGGACATGTGGAGGAGGGAGACACAACTCTCCACTGTGTGAGATAAAAGAGTGGTGTGCTGCATCAAAGCAGAAGGGTGGCTGGTCTGGTATTTTTTCTTATAAAGAGCCATAGCAAGTACATAAGAAAGAGCTAAACCAGAGCAAACATGTATACTACTTGCCTTTTATACTTTTACAGCCTGCAACTACTTTCAACTCAGACACTAATCTGGACATTATTCCTAAATGTTTAGTAAACATCAGTGAATTTACCTTCCCTGTGTTTTTCCTGATCTTCTTTTAAATACATGTACTTACTGCAGCATGCAGCAGGAATTGTCACAGATTTACTATCTGCTGCATGGTGTGCCATCACCTTTGTTTGATTTGTTCTTGGTGCTCCTGCCTTTGTTAGATACCCTGGAGATTTTTACTGTAAGAGAATGGAGAGGCAATCTTGTTCCATTACTATCTGTGTCACTCAGAATGTTGAATGCTAGACATACCTTCACCCCTGGATCCCTGCTGGTTCCAAAGTGAGCCACAATCAGGTCAACAGCAGTGTTGATAGCCTTCACTAGACCTGGAGGGAAACAACAGGTCAGAGAGCTGCCTGAGTGGCTGCTAGGACAGACCCTGACAAAACACTCCTTGAAGTAATCAGCCAGGGGCACTGCAAGCCCATGTCTACACACAAGCCCTCTCTGCCAAAAAACATGCAGAGACTCTCCTAAATCCTCACCAAAACTGTTCCTGCTGGTTCCAGCACCCACCTATCAGCCTGACAGTAGGATGACCTGTCAATATTCCCATGGGACAGGGACCATCACCTCCACACCCCATTCCCTGAGGCAGAAGAGATGGGATCTGAGGCAATGAGTCTTTTGCTGCCTTGGTGCCACACGGTGGCACGGCAGAAGCCTTGCCTTTGGCAGGTTCTGTAATGACCTTCAGTAACAAGCCAGTGGTGTGTAATCTGACATCTGCACCAGGATAATGTGAGAACAGAACTGAAACGGAAGGGAAAGCTGCCACCTGGTAATCATGAGCACATAGCTGGTGAAGGCATGGGAAGCCATCTGCACATCCCTTGCCTCTGAAATTATAACAAATCAGCTGTCAAATACCCCATTCCCAACCCTGCCTTCTAGCATGGATCCCATCACAGCCATATCTTGTCCTGCTCTGGAGTCCTTTCTCCCACCTTTTTATATAATTGATACAATTTTATATTACTTATGTAGGCTTGAACAGACTTGTTACCCAAATTACAAAATCTCAGGTTAGCACATCTGCAACGTCACAGATACACACAGGTCTCCCCTTGTATGTAGAACCTGAGGTGGCAGCATGGCCTGCCTTAGGATCACACTCCTGTGCCTGTCTGCTCTCTCTGCCCATTCTTGTGCACCTAAGAACCTTTCTAATTGTATTTCCTGGCACAAGCAGCTCAAGCACACTCTGTAGCACACTATTGCATGGTCCACCGGAGATGCAGGAACTCACCCTTCTTCTGCAGCAAGTCGATGGAGATGGACTCTGTGTTGCCATCTGGGGAGAGGCAGAACTCAGCAGGGGGTTTCTCTGCTAGCGAGAAGTAGTCAGGGAAAAAGTCATTGTAGGTAAGCTGGAGTTGCCTCATAGACTGTCCTGCGGGGACAACACAGAGGGGACAAGGATCAGCCCCAATCCCTCACACCAAAGTCTCTTTCATGTTGCTTGCTTTTCCCAGAAGCAACCTGCCCCAGCAGCAGTCTTCATGACAGCCTGTCCTCTGCTGGGACAGCCAGGCCCCAGGCTTGTTCCTGCCCCAGCACTGGTTTGCAATGTGTGCCTGTACAGTTGATCCCCATGGCCTCCCCAGTATCCATCTCCAGCTTGACTGGGGGCCCAGGGGCTCTGGAAGATGCTGTGGGAGGTTCACTCTTGTGGGCTGGGGGCTAAGGGAAACCTTGCGGCACCAGAGTCTCCACGCTGCTGCAAGCAGGCTGAGAGTCAGCACAGAGAAAATCACTACTCGCCACACACAGGCACCCACAGACAAGAAGCTACTATGTTTGCTGCCTGTCCTCTGGGATGGCCTCTGTTTTCAAGGAGTGACATCCATAGGAGTTCTCCCATGTGCTTGACTTCCATCTGTTTGACTCTGGGCTATGCATCTTCCCTTGAAGAAAGGACGGAGAAACTGTTTGCGTTGGCAGAGTGAGGTGTAAGGCTTTGAGGAATTCCCTCCATGGCTTGAGGCTAGCCTGTGGAATGCTCTCCCTCTCACAGACAGATGACACTGCTCTCCCCACAGAACTCTCGGAGGTTCAGTCAAAAGCAGCCTGCCCCTGCCAGCCCTTCCTGCAGTGGTTTTGGAGGACAGGGAAGACCTTAAGGGCAACGCATGGAGAAGACAGAGTAGTCCCATAAAGGCTTTAGTGTTGTCAGCTGCCCCATGAAAGCTACAGCTCAGCACCCAGCACATCGTCTGGGCTGGGGCAGATGGTCAGGCACTGTGGGGCACAGACCCGAGATCTCCAAGGGCCCCTCCAACTCCTGTGTGAGACAAACTACAATCTGGCCCCAGCCCAGGAACACTTCTTGAGGTCTAAACAGGCTCTTGGGCTATTCACTTTGCCCTTCAATCCAGCTCAAAGCTGGATGTGACTCATGGACAAGAGAGGCTCCACGAAGATTCGAATCAGTGAAGCAAATTTCACCTTCTTCTTGAACCCTCCAACCCCACTGTGAATGGATGTATCATCCCTCCTGCTCCGAGCAGGCAGAGTAGTGATGAATCCAAGCTTAACCTGAAACCCAAGGAAACTGAGCCTGAGTCCCAAGGTCACCTCCCAAGACCCCCCCCCAGCAGAAAGGTGGTGCGCACCGTTCAGCTTGCAGTGGAAATGGCTGGTGCTGAGAGCGCCAGGCAGCTCAAAGATGGGGTTGCCCCGGTTCAGCCGAGGCTCTTGCTGCCTCCTGTCCAAGCTGCCTGCTAAGCTGGGCAGCCCCGAAACGCGGTCCAGACCCAAGGGGTTCCTCCGCCTGTACTCCCGCCACTTCAGCGCTTGGGGGGAGAGGTGGTTCGCTGGGATGCCGCGGGCAGTGAGCACCAGATGGGACGACGAGAGCACACGGGAGGATGCAGAAGGGAAACAGGAAGAGAGAGGAAGAGAAAGGAGGAGGACAGAGAAAGAGAGACAGCACATTACTCAGAGGTCCAGCAGCATTTCAGGACATTAGCACATGCACATGGAGACAAGTGGAGGCCACTGCCTGGCACAGCAGGCCAGGAGCTTGCGTGCCCTTGTGGCTGCAGGCATAGAGGCAGCAGGTTTGGGGTGCAAGCACCTGGCATGGGGTGCTGTTAAGACCAGCAGCCCACACTGCCCTCTCTGGAGACATGGTGTAGGAGTTGGGACTGGAGGGACATGCTCTTAGTGTACGTCTTCCTGCAGCACCCGGATGCAATTTTATCCCGGTCTGTGGCTATAAGAAATGGTGGTATTATAGGGAACGGCCATGGCTGTAGGGAGCTGGAGACGCTCCAGGCAAGCAGGTCCTGGAGGATGGGTACCTACCATTGACAGGCCGTATTCCCATGCTGCTCAGGGGACCAGAGCTGCTGGTCTCACTGCCACTTCTCCAGTGGGAATCTGCATGGCCTCCTACTCGGCTCACGGATAGGCCACCCATCGAGAGGGGCGGGAGGGACCCACTGTGGAGTCGGTATTCGGAGAGTGGTGGGCTTGGCTCCAGCGGGGCCTCCTTCTTGGGAATCAGCTTGGGGTTCTCCTTTAGCCTCAGGGTGTCAGCTTTGGTGGCTTTGGAGGGCTGCATGGCACTGACAGCAGGGGATGACCTCGTGGGAAGCAGGTTGGCAGAGATGGGGCAGGACCTGCTTCTGGGGGGCTGGCTGTCTTCAGTTCTGTCTGCGGTGGGCGAGGAAGAGGAGTCCACGCTTTGGAAGAAAGGCACGTTGCACCGCACAGGGGAGTAACTGCCCAGCGGGGACGGACGGGTTGTTTCAGGGCCAGGCTTCTTGATGCCCCCATCGCTGCGTGAGGCAGCTCCGTCTGCTGAGCGCTGGGTCACGAGCTTGCCGTGGGCTTGGCTCCCCGCCACCGCCGCCTGCTCTGCCGAGGTGGCCAAGGCTGAGGACTGGGAACTAGAGATCTGCTGGCTGGCAGGCCGGTTGCTGGACAAGCTGTAGAGCTGGGAAAGGCTGGAGGCAAAATGGCTGTGCAGGGCACGTGCCTTGGGTGGCTTGCTGAAATGGTGCTGAAAAACAAAGGGCTGGATGGGCAGCGTCGTGGGACGCTGGTCCTTGCTGTAGCGTACTACAGGGTTGCTGTCTGTGCCACCACCTTCAGGGAAAGAAAGGGGAAGAAAGTGTGAGGATGGGCAGCGCAACAATCATCCTCAGCCAAGCAGATTGCAGGCAAAAGGGAATGTGCTCTCTGTTGCAGGAGGAAAAGGGTGAGCTAGAGGCCAGTTACAGAGTGGTTCAAATCTGAACTGGTTACGCACACCAAGAGCTGGCAAGATAAACATATGTGGCCCCAAATGCAGAGTTTCCAGCTGTCTGGAAGAGCAGAGCACTGCACCAGGAGCTTGTCTGTCCTGGTAGGGTCACCAGTGTCACATCCTTTCCCAATGCCTTGCGCCCTGGACAGCACAAAGCCATGGTGTGAGGTGCCTGCTCTTGAGCTGCCTCTGCCCAAGCAGTTCCACAAAGTCAAGGCCCAACACTTTGTGGTACAGTCAGATTTCTTATCTGAAAGGATCTGACTGTCCCCTCCCACATGCACTGCAGACTTGCACAGCCCAGCACGAGGCATTACACACAACAGCACTGCAGCTCTGCATCCCACATCGCAATATATTGCTGCTGGTGCAAAGGCTGCCTGCTTCCCCTTCTCCCTCCCTCTTCTTTCTCCTGTAACTGTCCCCACTTTGGAACATAGAGCTTCCTTCATCCCCCTGCCTCTACCAGACCTTAGCAGGACATTCCCAACATCATGCCTCCAACCCCGGAAAGTGCCAGTCTCCTCCAGCAAATGATGTACTGGGATGTCCTGAGGGAGTGTGGTGGGCTGATCTCCATGCGTACATGCCTCTAGCTCCTGATGGGGCCACAAACATCCTGAGGGACACAGCTGTGACACACTGTGCGTTCAGTGCAGAACACACACAGCACTGGTTGCACACATGGGGCTGACTGAGATCCCTGATCAGCCATGGTATTACCCGGTGCCTGTGGGGTATTCCAGACCTTTCTCCCTGTAACCAGCTTTTAGCAGGGCTTGCTTTCCCTCTAGTCCCTCTCAGAGCCTCTGGGCTTGCATGCTGCTCTGGGCTGGAGCAAGGCAGATACGCGTCCATCTCCAGCTGCAGGCAGAAGCTTCCTGCACAGCCCTCATGCCTGCCTTGCTGTCACAGTGCAGAGGGAGGGACCCCATCAGAGTGGTGGGCAGCAACTGCTGGGATATATTACCCTGAAAGCTCCTGTCTGCCCCCTCCTACCTGAGCAGGGCCTGCTCCTTCCAAACCCTCCCTCTGAAGCTAAGAGGGCTGCTCCCATGCTGCCCTCTCCCAGCAGAGACCTGCCTTCACTGCCATACCAAGCCATGCACACAAGGCTCAATAAACAAACAGGACAATAACTAAAAAACTTTTGCTCCAAAGGCCAAAATCTCTCCCACCCCTGACAGGACAATAAACCACATATTCTTACCTCCTGCCAAAAATTTTGAGGACATTAAGTGGAGACAGTCTGGTTTTTGACACGGTAGGGGCTATTTACTGCAGTGGTCTGGTCAGAGGCATTTTAGAAGGGCTTTCACCTGTGAAGCAGGCGTAAGACCTGCCGAGGGCAGAGACAGGTCTCCCACAATGCTGGAGAAATGGCCATACCTCCAAAGGGAGTGTCACACAGCTTCCTCACGAGGACAAGTGACAGCAGTATCAAGGTGGAAAACAACTCACATATTACAGGATTCCCTACAGAGGTAACTGTGACAATGGCTCTCCATGGGAACCTTTGCTGCAATCCACAGCACTGTGCAGGACACAACCAGGATATTCCAGCAGAGACACACAGGTTAGACTCTGCAGGACTCACACTTTTAAGTCCTAGCAGAACCTGTGTGAGCTTCCTGAACCCACACGGAAAGGAGACTGCTGACTATGCCTCTTCCCTCTCCACTTCTGCCCCAAATACCTCCAAAGAAGAAAGGCTGTGACTATGACTCTACTGAGCATCTTCACATCTCTGTCTTAGGAGCCAAGGGCAGGTGATTCTTATGGACAAGCACAGTAAATTCCCTGGAAGGGATACAACCCTTCAAGCTGCACAGACTCTCTCAGTCTTAATGCCATGTCCTCGCTCACATGATATGAAAGGTTTGAACAAAACCTCAGGAGGCTTTAGAAATAGAGGGACAAGACATGTACACTGATATGAGACTGAAATGAGCACAGCAAGGCTTTGTCCCAGGGACTGGCAGACCATGAACCAAACTGCACAGGCACTGGTTTCCTATCACCATGCAGGTTCCCCTGCTGCTCCCCTCATATCCCAAAGAGCTGCCTTCCTTTTTACTTATCCCTTCTGCCTAGTTTGGCTCCTTACCGTCTGCTTGGGCTCTAACATCTTTTTGTCCGTGGCCACTGGCAGAGCCACCCGAGAAGCTGGCATCTGCCTCCGTCAGCAGGGAGAGAGAGGCTTGCTCACCTGCCCCATGCCCACTGGGGACCTTCTCACTGGAGACCGAGTCTTTGGTGGAACACAAAGCCTGGCTGTCCCCAAAAGCATGATTCAAACAGAAGCCCTCGCAGCTCCGGTTCAGGCCGTGGATGAAGGGCATGGGTGGAAGACTCTGGCTGCGCCGAGCTCTTTCTTCAAGGAAGGTTGGGCAATCCCGCTGAGTCTCAGGGATTGGAGAGAACTCCAGGGAAGAATCACCACTAGAGCGTAGCGGTGGGGAGGTGCCATTCTTTTTCCGTCCTTTAGCCAGTTCAGCGAACGATGTCACCCTCTTGGGGGGAGAGCTCTGGATGGGTATTGCTGGACTTTCACTCAGCTTGACTGGACAGCTCACCATGCGCTCCAAGGAGCCCAGCCTGCTGCCAGGACTCCTGTCCAGGTTCTGATCATAGCTCCTGGAGCGCTGCCGGCTTGCGTTGAGGTTCGGTGGTGACACATTGACATAGACCTGACCCTCAATCATGTTCTGGCTGGAGTCTCCCTTTGGCTCCTCTTCACTGCACTCTACGTTGCCTTCTTCTTGTCTCAGGTCGGGCCTTCTAAACAGATAGTATTCTGTGGGCTGGGCTGGGCTACCCTTGGTCTGGTCTTCTGAGCAGCTAGTTATGGAAGATCCCGCAGGGCTGGGAGATGACTGGGAAGACAAATCACACGTGACTAACTTATAGTAATTCTGAGTAGCCACAACAAGCCGTGCTTGGCTCTGGAAGCAGGCAGTGAGGTCTGAGCTCTCCGATGTGCAAGGCTCACAGTGGAGGTGGTAGGAGTTGCAGTTAGCATCGAGGACAGGTGAGGAGGAGTGTTGACACCCACACACCTTCCCCGAACTCTCTGGGTTATGCGACTCGCAAGACATCTTGGATTCAGTGGGTGATGAATGTAAATCCAGGTAAAAAGCTCCTGTGTCTGAGTGGCTGCAGAAGGAAGAGTCACAGGACAGGTTAGCTGAATTCAGGTTGGATTGAGACTGGCCATTCATTTTGTTGTAGAGAGCACTGAAGTTCACCAGGACCCCATCAGAGCTGTTGCAAGAAGAGTCACTGATGTAGCCCATCTGTTGGTCAATCACTTCAGACTGACTTGATGAACTGTAGCAGCGACAGTGCTGGATCTCCGAGCTGGAACAACTGCATGTCCTGTGCAGGGCATCCTGATTCCGCAGTGATTCACCCGTGTTCTGGTTCCACTCCTGGTCACCACTGTCAAAGGAGAAGTTGGAGGAGCTGCCACGATGGCAGCTGCATTCATCCAACTCCATGCGTTCCGAGGCCTGGTGGCACCTGTTGGCATTGTTCCTCTTCTGGATGTCGTCACTGCTGAGTTTGTCCTCTTGCCCATCCACCACACCAGACCGGCTGGCCATGTTCCAGGATTTCACAATGTGGTTGGAGTCGTGGAGGTGGAAAGGGGGCAAGGCCAGATCCTGCAGATTGAAGGGAGGTTTGCCATCGACGAGTGAGTTGTGAAGGTGGAAAGATTTTTGACCCAAGTCATCCCCAAAAATGTTGAGGTCTTCACCCTCACTCAGCAGGAAAGGGTTGTGTCTCTTACTGACACTAGGGACAATCAGATCCCTTGCTTTTCTTTCTTTGTTGTCTGAGGCCTCTGCAGAGATTTCAGAGGTCTGGAGAAAGCTGCTGTACACCAAGGAGTCAGTCTGTGAGAGGTCTCTGTCTGGAAGGGCAGAGGTCCGAGTAATGCTGAGCTCTGGCTGGCAGAAGGGGTTGGTCCTTTTGCTCACGGAGCAGCACTGTCTATCGGGGACCTGGCAATGCACCAGGGGAATGTGATGGACAATCAGCGTCTCACCAGTCAGTTTGGGTGGACTATCCATGGTGAGGAATACTCTTCAGGGCATCAGTGAAGCTGGTACCACCCATGAACAGGTAGGGCTGCACATGAGAGGCAGGGAGGACACTTCTCATGAGGGAATTCAGATACCTACAGAGAGACAAAATCACAAAGGAAGTCACCTCTCGGGAAAGGCAGTGACTATTTAAAGCATCCTTGGTTTGACTGGAGATTTCATGTGTTGACAAGGATCAAACAGGCTGGTTTCTTGTCAGCACAAGTACCTGAGCACGAGGTCCTTCTTCTGGGAAACAAACCACCACAATGTAAAACAAACACGTCACCCTCCATGCAGGCTCCTGGGACAACACTTGTGATTCCACTTGACCCCTCTCAAAGTTACCTGAAGAGAGTAACTGATTTCAGTCAAGTGGCCAAAGGGCTGTACAGGCTTTGGGCCAAACAAAGACCTCACTGCAGATGGCACTGTGTGCTCACAGGAAAACAGCACAGGGTATGAAGTGAAGCACTGCACTCTGGTGAGAGCAGTCTGTCTTCTCACACTGGATTGAACATCTTTGCTTCCTTTTAGATACACTGAACTTTTCTTCAAGCACCAAACACAGCAAGGTCTTGCAACAGACACACAAAAGTCCAGACAGAGACTGGAAAGCAGGAGCAGACCGGAACAGAAAAGCAGCAACAGTCATTTCTCTCCAAAATCCAGGAGACCCCATGAGGTCTTGAGCCCTTTTAATGGTGCCAGAGGAACATGCCAAAGTATGCAACTACTTATGCACACAAGGGCCTCTCCAGTGAAACGGAGTGGGTGACTTCAGTGGGGCCATGGGGAGCCACGGGCATTGGTCAAAGAGGTCCCATACACCACACCAGCTTTTGCTGACGGTGAAGCCTCAGCTCAGACTGGTCCCTCCCGCGGTCTGGGAGGGATTCATATCTCTCTGCCACATTATCTGTGGCATTCACCTGCTTATCTTATTACCTGCTGCACTTCACAACAGTGTGACTGCCACAGTCCCAGGAGCCATACAGGCAGGGCACTGCACAGGCAGGGCACTAAGAGCCCCACTCTCCCTGTGTTCAGTAAATAGCAGGTTCTCATGGAGCCAGCAGAATAACAAAATGGTTTGGACTGAAGGGACCTTAAAGAACATCTCGTTCCAACCCCCCTGCCATAGGCAGGGACAGCTTCCCTGGGACCAGATTGCTCAAAGCCCCATCCAACCTGGCCTTGAGCACTCCAAGCGTCAACAACTGGGCATCAACAATTTCTCTGAGTAACCCATTCCAGTGCCTCTCTACCCTCACAGTGAAGAATTTCTTCCTAAGATCTAATCTAAATCTGTCATCTTTCAGTTTCAAGCCTTTCCCCATTGTCCTGTCACTCTCTCCTTGTGTCAAAAGTGCCTCTTCATCTTTTCTTGTAGATGTTCACCAGCACTTCACATGGGAGAGCAAAGGACAAACTCATTTCTCCCGCCCCACCTAACCCAGAGGTCCAGCCTACAAGCACCTCCAGCACAGTCTGCAGGGAGTTTTCCTCTTCCCTTCCCTTCTACATATCAGATAATCCAACACAGACAAGTGCATGGGTGGGCAGCTAAGCCAGCCAGGAGAGGGAGAAACCACAAAAGACAGCAGTGATCCAGGATGAGTCTGAGAGACCAAAAAATTACCTAGTGCTCTCACAGATCTACCACTTGTCCTGAAAACCTTGGCCCAAGCACCCTTGGTCAGCATTACACATCCTGTAACTCATCCAGGCATCCTTAGTGCTCAGTGCACCCTGAAAACTGCATCCTTGGATCCTGCTCCAGACTCCAGGACCTCCATCACCGACCTTCAGACTCGAGGAAGTGGTATGCACAGTGGCTTTTGCCTACCTTACCCCAGCATTTTTGACTGTGGGGTGATACTGGATTTGGAGCAGACCCACAAAGGCACATGGGAGCCCAGGAGGGAAACTGAGAAATGTGGGTTAAGTGAAGTTAGAACAAGAGCTTAAGCAATGAGACAGCTACACAGAAACATCAGGAACTTAACTTCTTTCAGTCTCAAGGTGTAAGAATAGCAATTAGAAGATGATAAAAATGATCAAAAGAAGTACTTTCCTCCCACGTACAGTAGTGCTTCTCACAGACACAAGATGATGCTGGCAGGAAATAAAAATACAAAGATGGAAACAGAACTAATGTTTACAGTAAACTCCCAATAATGCAAAAGTTAATGCTAACACCAGTGTCAGAGAACAGACAGGCCTTCTGGTAGATGCTGCCAGAGACTTGCATGGCCAGGACTCTCACCTACATGTCTGCTTCTCCTGGCATGTTTCATCCAGGTTTAGGCTGTGAAGAAGAGACATCACCTGGACCACTTGGACCACATCCAACTGGACTATTAATTGTGCAACCCTAAACTCTCCCTCACCTGTAGTCTACCTAAAACCTCTATCAACCTTTACACCCCTTTCAGTGACTCCTCTATCTTACAAGCCTTTGGCTCCTTTCCCACAGCTGCTGCCACAGAGGCTGATCTGTACTCAGCCTAGATCCTGGGGGACAGCTTTTTTTCATCAAGGATTCCTAAGATCCCATTGCTCAAGAGCCACTGTGGATAACAGCAGCTCCTGACCCTGAACCTAGAGCACACATACATACACACACACTTGCCGGAGTGGTGTTCATACCCCAATTTGGACCTCGTGCATCACTGATGGCGCAGCAGAGGTCTGAGTTTATCTGAGCTTATTTCTATTTAACTCAGCAGAAGCTTATCCTTTCTTCCCGCCCCCACCTCACAAGCATTTTGGGAAAAAAGCTGGTCCCCCAGTGCCTATCTACTCATGTAGCCCACCCCTGCCTTTGTTACTGCTCTTGTATCTGACTGTAATGCTCAGATCACACCTCTCCACCAGGTTGTGCTGTATTTCGAGTGCTGCCACAATGCAACCACCTGAAAAGCATCACTTTGAGGATACAGACAATGATGGCAGCACACTCCATTGCTGAAGCACCAGGTCTCTGCTGCCCCTAGGAAATGGCTGCTTGGAGCAGGCTCCCAGCACCAGCACCCATCTGCTGACAAGCCCCGCACACAATTCACATCAGCGCAGAAGCTGCTGTGGGAGGACAAGGCTTGCACAGACACACTTTGACATTTGACGGCAAAATGTCAGAGCTGACACGCAGCCATTTCCCATCTGTCTCTCCGGTGCTCTGGCTGCAACACGCGGCTCTGCCCAGCTCTCTGGCTCCGGCAGCAGCACAGGCTCCCCGGGTGGGCTGTGATTCACCGGCTGCCACAGATGCTGCAGCAGACGGCTGCCCATCCCGCCTGCACCCACACCCTGCTCCCAGCGCCAGGCTCTGAGGTGCAGGATCACAGGTGACATGCAGACAGCTCCTGTCAGGAGACATTCTGATGGCTTCTCTAGGGATAGGCATGACATTGTGCCGTAGCTACTCCTTTTCTCTCCCTTGCAACAGCTCCTGGCTTCCTCCGGACTTAGGGGTGCAGGGAGGTTGGCAATGGCACTGCCAGCACAAGGATTATTCAGTTCCCAGCACCAGAGTATCCTCCCTGGCTGCACCACTAGTTGACCCCTCCTTATTCTGGAAGAACGTAGAAATATCCTTCCTCTTCCTACTCAGGGTCTGCTACGGTGGGATTGACATTGGGGAATAAAATGCAGCAAGCAGACTAGTATCAGATTTTGCTGGTTTTCATCAGCTCTTTGTAAAGCCCTCACTCCCCTTTTGCAACAGGAAATTTGCACATGTGGATAGGCAGTTCACACCTGAACATTTTTTGCTAGACCAGTTCATTCTTCTTATCATTGTGCTGAATCCTGCTCAATGCTACACACACGAGAGCAAACACAGCATCCAGCCTAGAAAAGCATGTAATGGCAGTGCAAAGTAGGGAGGCGTGCAGGGAGCACCACAACTCTAGACACGTCTGTATATCAGCCATTTTATTTTCAAATGTCAGAATTCTTGCCTTCTCCATACTGACACCATCTGCTGCAACATGGCAGATACGGGTTGTTTATTCAGGGAGCTCTTCCCTGAGGTACAAAGGATTACCCAGAGAAGGTGAGGGCCAGACTGTGGATGCTTCATTCCAACCAGGATAATACAGAGCAGATAGAGTGGCTTTTTGTGATATGCCTACATTTGGTATGGAACTGCTCATGAATGACTGTACCCCCATGGAAATAAATATACACAACAAAAAAACTCCTTAGCTGCAGCAAAGCTCTAGGTAAAAAGCAGGTGAGTGCTGAGCAACAAAGGATGGTTCAGCACTGATCTGAGAGCCACCTACCAGGTCATATCTGTGCTTTAGAGAGGAGGCAGCATGCTGCAGGTAACAGGAGCATGCAGAATCCTTTGGGCTCTACGCTTCATGCCTTTTAAGACCTTGCTGACCACTACACAGAGGCTCTCAAATCCCTTTCCTGTCATACCTCTAAGACCGAGGACACTGTGCTAATTTAAAGGTGGTCGGTGCAGCTTCATTGCTCCTTGGGTACAAACTCCTGCCTCTGCAACACTGCAAAGATGCAGAAGCCACCAGACCTGCCTGCAATTGCCTCCAAGGGCTGATGAGTTACGTGTGGTGGTCGCACACCTCCAGGCATACTCTGATCTCTGTTATGGCTCCAACCACAGTTTTGGAGTTCTAAAGCTGAACCCTTAATACCCCACTCTTCTCAGAGTTGTCCCCTGTACACACGTGGGGCAACACGGTTCAGCTACCAGTAACACAGGCTTCCTCATAAAATGTAATACATTGGAGGAGGCATGCTGAGATATAAGAGATAAATGTGATTTTAATGCAAAAAGACTGCACATAGAGCACAGAGGATGAAGAAGCAGGAGCAACATCATCAGAACTGTCAGCTGGAGGTAATGCTGGCTTTTTGGAGGACGGCTTTTCTGAACAGATTATTGTTTCTACAAACCTCAGTCACTTCATCTACGGAATTGAGTGTCCAAAGGAAACCTTTAACCATGAGGGTTATTGCTGACTCTTTCTGTACAGCCATGGTTTCACTGTCACCATCACCTTCCTCAGAGGGACCAAAATTCATCATGTCACTCAAGGGCGAAATATGCAAAAACAGGGTTAAAAGCTAGGCATTCAGTTCCATAGAAGAAGCAGAAAAAATTCTTTTGTATTAGAGCTGCTTGTTCTTTGAGGGTTGTTCCATGTGAACCCCTGACTCCCACAGTGCATTTGCATTAACATGCCTGAAGAAACCACACAAAACCCTGCAAAACAAGCATCAGTAAAAATGCTGCAAAAAGCAATGGTTTGTGTGATCTTGCAGACAAAGGCACAATACAGACATCTCCTCTTTGCTCCACGGGGAGAGATATATTCAGTTTACTCCCTGTATGTCCACCTCCAGGCAAAAGGGCTGGGAGATTAATCCAAACTGAAAGCCACCCTTCAGACAGTGTGGGGGATCTCAGGGCTCACTGTATCCAGCACCAATACTGCAGTTTATCCCTGCCTCGGCTCTGCCGCTCCAAAAGCCGCCAGAAAACACTGGATGGTTTTAAAAATAAACTTATCAGGAAAATTCCAGGAAATTGGAGGGCATTCAGGGAGCAGCATCAAAGAAGAGGATGGGGTGAGTGGGATGGGGTGAGTGGCCTGGGGATGGGTCTGAACCATGGGAATGAATAAGCAGAGGGTGGAGGTGAGGAAGCCTGTAAGTTGTTGCAGGATGGCTCTAGTTAGTGGTATTTGTTTGGACACCCGTTTCTTTCTTGCCAGCTATTACATCTCTGTCAAATTCACACCTTCATCAAATGCTTTATTAAATCATCCAGTGTGTTTAATGAAAGAAAAAAGGTGTAAAAGGAAATGCTAGTTGTTTGACTCATCCTAAACCTCCAGCTCTCCTTCCGTGCCTCAGGGGACAGGGAGCATAGTCAGGGTGGTCTGCATGTTCCCAGGATGAATATTCCAGCCCTTTATGTTTAAAGGGAGCTGCAGAAAAATAGAAGGACTAAATATTTCCTAAACTTCTGCCTCAGCTCAGGTTGGTTCCTCTTGTGGTGTTGTGCAGTGATTCCTGAAAAGACCACGTCCCATTTCTTTCCACAAAGCCCTGCCTTAGCCAGGGCTTTTTCCAGTGGTTTCCAGGACAGCCTGACTAAGCCCATGATTAATGTATCATTACATCCCAGAACTATATAGGATTATGATGTGTTCCAAATGGAAACCGCGGCACGTGACTGTCAGTCACAGCCCTTGTGCTGCTGGCAGAAAGGAGCTGCATGGGTCAGGGACGAGGAGTCACCAGCACACACAAAACTAAGCAATAGGTGTAGTGTGTGTATTCCTGATGATGACATAACCAGCGTGAGGCAGGTACTGCCTCCCAGTCAGAGGACAAGAAGCCCCAGCTGCTCTGTGCATTTAGAGTTACACAAGACACCAGAAATAGCTCAAGCAGCAGATCTATACCACCTAACACAGGAGCCAGGACAGTGACCCAACCAGTTTCTCCCATTTCTCTGCTCCCTTGCTCTGTGACTCATCATCTGGCATGTGGCACTCGGCAAGAGCCATTTACAGGCCGTGACTCAGAGCATCCACTGAGGTGCTCTGGGATGGAACCTGCTCCTCCTCCTCCTCCCTGCCCCAGCCCCCAGCACATATGCTCCTAATTACTTGATGCAAATCCGCAGAGAAGAAAAAGACTGATGTTTCTAGCTGTTCATATCACACAGAAATTGCTGCTGAATTAAACTGCAGACACAGTAAATCCTTTCTTATCACAGACACTCTAGTAGCAGCAGCAGCAGGAGGAGGAGGGACTATGCTTGTATAGCATCTTTCTGCCTGAGCACTCTGAAAGCTTCCTGAAGGTCTTACAACAGCAGAAATCACACAATTCCATTTTGAAACATGGATCTGCCTGGCTGCTGGAGCTGGGGTGTTGCAGGGTCACCAGAGCACTCAAGAACCCACGCAGAAGGAAAGAAAATCTTGTAAGCATATGAAATTTCTGGGCACATTCAGTATCCAAAGATGCCAAGACTACCCCTCCCTAACAGCACAGCTTCGGTTAGGGCTTAGTGAGCCTCACCTAATGGGTGGCTTCCCTGTCCATGGCAAGAAGGTTGGAACTAAATGACCTTTAAGGTCCCTTCCAACCCAAGACATTTTATGCTTCTATGATTTATGGCAAAGCAGGACTGTCAGCTGGCTGCCTCATCAATGTGCTCCTTCTACTGACCTGCCCAACTGAGGGCCCCAGGAACCAGCAGCTGCAGCTGAGTGGTGACAAAACCACAGCCAGTAGCCATGGGTGAACCTGAGTCAAAGCCAGCAGAAGTCTGGACTGAAGGTTTTCCCACCAACTTCTATGCCTGGGAGCTGTGAGCTCAAAACTCTCCACCACAACAGCCATGGGAGGCAAGGAATGGAGCGTTTGGCTGGGAGAGTCAGGCATCAAACTCAGCTCAGTTTCAGGAATCAAGGCCAGCTCTCTGACCTGTGCCTGCACAGGGTGGCAGAACTGTTCCCTAGGCCTGTCACAGGGCTACATGCAATGGTGAACGAACAGCAGTTCTTGCTCAGGTGTCCACTGCAGGGGTGAAGGCTCCTGAGATGACACCATGAAGCGGAGAGGACACAAACGCTTAATATGGATGGAAATACTCTCAACAGCACTGGAGATTTCTGGGCTTGCTGGGGATCTGTAGCATCCCTATAATTAGAATCACAGAATCATAGAATATGCTGAGTTGGAAGGGATCCATCAGGATCATCAAGTCCAACTCCTGGCCCTGCACAGAACACCCCAAGAATCACACCACTGCAGGGAGAAAAGGCTTGAAAGTGGAAAATTTAGTGAGGAGGGAAAACAGAGTTGTTTTCACTTAAGGTGACCTGGTAGCTGGGAGATGCTAAGAATATTCAGTGTGGGAAATTTCATGTATTGTGTTTGCTTTGAGAAATGGAATTTCTGTAGAAGACAACAGAATCCTGTCAATGACTTAAACCTCATTCTTCACAGGTTTGGGCCTCCCTGCTGGGAGAAAGAGAGGTAAGGAGCTTGGAGGTTACGGAAAGCACAGAACTCTGAAGCACTGCACATGGGCCAGGCTCTTTCAGATGCTGAGGCCGGGGAATGGGCCCATGTGCTTTTGGCCCCTGCTAAGATGGAATAAGCTTAGCAGGGCATGTGTCCCCATCTGTTTTTGAAACCTCCCAACCAGTGAGGTGATGGGATAAATCTACTCTTTGCACTTCAGCTGTGGGTCATGGTTGCCTTGGTTACTTACATCCATCAGTTCACACAACCCTGCACCACCCTTTGTAAAGACCTCTCAAAGAGAAGTGACAAATCACTTGCATTGGATTTTCTTCCCTAACCCTTAATGGAATCTGGCTTCAGGCAACATAGTGTTGGCCAGACCATGGCAAAGCAGATGACCTACTTATCCAAAATTGTGGGAGGATAATTTCAGGAGCAATCTTCATCTGCACAAAAAAAGCACACGAGGCCAGCTCTACCTCAAGTAGTCCTACATCCTCTACCACCTTCATGACTTGCAGGAAAAAGATGAGCTAAGTCCTAAAATGGCCAAAGAAAGCCTGTCTTCACTGTGAACAAGATCTTGCTGCAGTACAGCTCAGCACATCCATACAGACTCCCAGCCACTCCATGGCTGCCTATCTTCCCTATTGCTTCCTTTCTGTGCAGATTAAAACTGGCATTGCACTTCCGCCCAGACTATGCATTGCAGGAATCACAGCTGCAAAACAATCCCTGTAAGAACAAAAACCCTCCTTGCACGACAAAAGCATCAGTTACCACTTGAAAAAGCCTGACAAATAAGGAACTCAGTCTTAAGACAACTCAGTAAAAAGAGGCTGTAAAATGATGTTTACTGTCTCTTCAGCTCAGAGTGCCACATATGTAGGAATTGCTCACCATCAAGTGAAAAACAAACATTCCTGGGATGGTGGATTGCAGATGTACAACCTCATTCAGCATGACAGCAGAAGCAGAAGTGGCAGCAAAGATGGCTACAGGGGAGTCAAGTAAAACCACAGCCAGGCCAAGCTCTTGAAATAACAAAACATCACCCCAGAAGCCACCGTAAATAAAGCAGCTAGTGATGTCAAAAAGCACCAGCAGGATTATTTTCAGACTGGAACACAGCAGTGCTGCAATGGTTTGCTGCCACATCCCAGTGAGCAGGAGAAGCAGCGCAGGTATGGCATTACCTAGGAGCGACAGACATCAGATCTGCCAGGCAGCCTGAACGCCTGCATCTGCGGAGCTGTATTAAATGATGCAATCCTACACGGAATTTAATGCACACTGCATGCAAACAAATCAGGAGCGCCAAAGAAAGGCGCAACCAGAACACGTCCCAGCAGCAGCCTGCTTTTACTAGATGTTCCTCTTCCATGCTGCACATCTAAATGGTTTTCCAATCAGCAGCTTCGACCAACAGCTGACTCCTGCTAAGGCTGCAGGAGACTTTAACCCTTCCTAGCCCTAGGCTGTTCTACCAAGACCAGAAGAAATGCCTGGATACACAGGAAGACATTTTTTGTTTCTCCAAGGCAGGACTACACAATGGTCTGGAGGCTGGCAACTCCCTGATTTGGGGATGATAGCATTGTACAAAGCAAAATGGCTGAGTAGCCCAATAAAAGCATCTGAGGAGTTCATACATTAAATTTATCCTGCCTTCTGCAGGACATCAAGAACACATATAATGTATATGTTAATATTATATTATATTATATTATATTATATTATATTATATTATGGCATATATAATACATTCTTATTATAATATATTAATACATGGATATATATAATAATAACAGTGATACCCAAATGCTTTTAGACCACAGGCTGGATTTTACAATCCCTTGAAGGCAGCTGGAGGAAAAGATCCTGTAGCACTCAGACTTGAAAATGGAAACTACCTGATTACTGTTAAGACTGTGCATTTCTTGATCCTTTTTTTGGCTAGGTACCTGAACAAACAGGTCCTCTGCAATCATGTCTGAATCTCATTTCAGCAAAGTTCAGTGTGAGTAGAAACAAAAAAGGTAGAGTGATTCCTGGGATGATGAAACAAGAACTGTCTGATGTGGGAACAAATCCTTGGGCCATTGTGAGACTACCCAGTCACAAGCAGCCTCCTTCATTTGGGAATAGTTTACATTGCGGAGCAGGTTTCATAACCTGCCCATAGAAACTTAGGAGACTATACAATCATCCCTCAGTGTCCCTTTTGATTTTTGGAATTCCTGAGAATTTTTAGAGCTTGTAACTTCCTGAACCAGTGCCATCCACACCAAATTACATGCCACACTAGTAGTTATCTGTCAGTACTTTTGAACATGGGGGTATTTAACTTCATTGCTTATCCTTGGGCTAGGGCAGGGAGAGTATCATATTTTCTACTCCATTTGCCTATCTTCAGTGCCAAGATTTTCATTCTGCTCAAGTACAAGAGTATTCCCAGATCCTTGGGTCTGATTACCAACCTCTCTCCAAGTGTCCTCTTGATGTGTGGGTGTGTTTGTATGTTCACATGGCTGGCAGCAAGGCAGAACTCAAGAGGATCTGGATGAAACCACAGCATTAGTTTATATAACAGAATATTTTCCATGCAGCAAAACTAACAAAAGGCAAGCCAGAACCTTAATAAAATACTTATGAAGCAGACCAGGCACTCCTAATGATTACAAATACTTTCCTTCTGAGAGGGAAATATATCCCTTGTAGGGGCTGGCAACCCAAACCAAGCTCAGTTTATAAAGCTCTATTCAGGACAGTTTATTTTAGGATATCACTCCACAAGACAGCTCATGTGCTAATTAGGCTTGGAATGACTGGGCTCAACAGAGCATTAAGGGTAAACTAAATCTGATAACCCTGGATTAACCAAGGTCTTCTGCTGAGGATATTGGGCTACAGAGACCTATTGACTAGAGGGAAAAAAAGAGGGCAAACAGGGATGATCCTTGACTCTGTACTGGAAGAGCACTCAGAGTTCCAGGAGACCCACCAAGCCAGGCTGGATGGAGCTTTGAGCAACCTGGTCTAGTGGAAAGTGTCCCTGCCCATGCAGGGTGGTGGAACAAGATGGGAACTTCAGGGTCCTTTCCAACCCAAACCATCCTATGATTCTGTGAGTCTGCTTTTAATCACTTCAAGGGTGTTTGAGAGAACTGAGGAGACACCTTAAGACTGCAAGGCTCCCAGATCTTCACAGACAGGACCCATTCACATTTGAACACCTTCTTTCTTGAAGCTGTTGCATCCTTTCTGGACCAGAAGTCTCAGAGAAGACAAGTAGCTGAGATAAACGCTTGCCTGTGTTAAGCCCTTGCACTGAGATGGGCCTTAACAAAACCACAAGGTTTTAAAACTCTACAACTTCTGAACACATACTATAAATACACTGGGTAGTCTTATTCACAAGAATGCCAAGCCATTTGGGAATACTGCTGGGCTTTGAAGTTTGAAAGCAAGATTCGCGGACTAATTAATCACAGTATGTGAAAGATATTCATATTATCAGTTTCAAATAATCCCCCTTGATTTTCTGGAGCTTTCACATTACAATCAGGGCACCTCATAAATCATTATTTTCTTTCTCTAGATTGTTCATTACTTCATATGACAAACCCTACAGTTTCTCATTTACCACAAGTAACTTCCATTTCTTCAATCTCTCCTCTTAGGAGCATTTTCCAGGCACTTGTTCAGTTTCCTAGGCAGTTTCTCAATTCCCTTCAGCTATGCATTCATGCTTCTGAGCTGGGGTGACTAATTTCACACAGTTTTCCAATTGGCAGTGGGATTAGAAGCTGTAAAATAATTTTCCATTCCCTTTCTTATGTACCTTAACATCCAGATGTACATGCCCACCAGGTAATGTCCTTTATGAGCAGGGTGACAATCAGCTACTTTTTGCAGTTTAATGACATCAGTTTAATGACTTGGAATGCATTTAATCTGTTTAATCATTTGGAATCTGACAAAGTGTACTTTTGTGACTATCTTCTCTTACACACACTTATGTAACGTAGCATCAAGCTAAAGAATTTCAAGATTTACAACAAGACTAGCCTAGAAGAAACCAGGGTTTTTTTTTTTTACATATCTGCTCTCTGAGGAAAGGAGTTTCTTCTCCTTCCTCTCCGGAGTGTGGGTTTTGGGGGTTTGCTCTCTCAGGCTGCACAAATTCTTGGCCTGTCCACATGCAATTTCTCTTTGAGGTCCCCCACGAGATAAAAGGGTCCTCCAGGCCTTACTAAGGTCTGGGCTGAACGGTATTTTTCCATAGTGAATTTGCCTCACTAAAGCAGTGAGGCCTAGCGGTCACCACCCTTGAAGGAAGATTCCCCTTTCATTGTGAAGGGCAGGCCAAGAGGTTGTTGTGGCTTTTCTTTTCAACCTCAACTCATGCCAAGGGGAAAGTAGAAACAAGGCCCTGGACCAAAATCCTGGCTGTTGAACTGATGCCTTAGGTTTTAACTTTTATATTTTTCAAATCCTGTACTGCTTAGTGTGTAACTCTGAGGTTTCTTGTAGCCTGTTCATTTCTGCTCTCTCACGCTAGGTAGACATAACAAAGCCTCCCCAGGCCTGCTCTCCAAGGACACTCAGGCTGTCCTAGGCCCAAAATGTGTAAACCAAAGACTCTGAAGGCGGAGGCAAGCTTGGGGAAATTACATCATTAAACTGAAGCTTTAATTGGAGAATTAACCCTGATATGCAAATGAACCAAACCTATAAAAGTGTGAAGAACTTGTGATCTGTCATCCATCTTGGGGTCCATCTTGGCAATAGCCTCTGGCTCCCTAGGGTGTACCTTTGAAGGCCTTTCAAATAAATACCTACCTTTATTCCCTTATTCTGTCTAGTCTCTTTGTCTAGAAGGCCTCTTCAGGCATCAGACCGTGCTCTGGTACAGAGGAGAATCACTCCTCAGTGCCTCTGGGACAAATACAAATGCATCATTTCAGTTTGGGGTGTTTCTCTACCCTGGGGTACCAAATCCCATCACCAGCACAAAGCCTGGAAGAGGTCATGGTTACAGAGGTGGAAACATTCCATAGAGTCTCTGAAACTTTTGCAAAGTCACCAAGAAAACCAGAGATTACAGAAACCCCAGCGGGTCAAAAACGATTCTCAGCATCTCAGCCAGATACGGCCAAGCATAAACTGAATGGCTGTGGCTGGAGCACTGCCACCTTTGTGCATTAACCACCCCCATGCCATTGCTTGTCAGTGCCAGGACACACCTGTTTTCTTGCAGTTTCCCCCCTCCTCCTCTCCTACCGTACTATGAACTGGCTGGCCCTCCTGACCAGGGTCAGGGATGCCTGAGGTCACCCTATGCTCCACGCTGCCTCACCTCTCCTCTGACCCAGTGCTCCCCCAAAAACAGCCACTCTGAGGAGCACATGGGAACAAACAGGCTGCTGGGCTTACTGTAATAAGCAGTCACCACCTTCAGAGTGCTTTATGAAGACAGTAATTATAAATAGCAGGTGCCTATGGAAATGAAAATGAGGCATATGACAAGGAGCTGAAGGCAGGAGGAGACATCTGGGTAAGGACAATGGTCTCCTCAACACCATTTCAAGCACTAGGACCTGCAGTTGGAGGACAAATCTCAGCAGCAGGGTAAGTTAGATGCCACTGACTGTGGACAAGTGAGAACAGCTTGCTGCCAGTAGGAAATGGCTAAGTGCAGATGCATGCTGAAATCCACTTGCTGGTTTTCTGAAGGGAGCTACAATCACTGCTCAGGGTAAGACACACTTGGGCAAGAAACCCCTTAGAAGCCACTGCAACAACTCACATGAGAGCAAGTGGTGAAGAAGAGGTCGACCAGAGTAAGCCAAACCCCAGGTGGACATGTCACTCCAAGTATCAATCATCAGAATGAATTAGGCAAAGCCAAGGAAGGTACACTGTGTGGGCCAACAGCATCTTGGGACCAGAGATGAGAAATACTTACTCCTCCTACTGGCTCTTCTCCTTGTGTGGGCTTATCATTCTGCCACCTGAGTTACTGGAAAAGGTTTGAAGGTGGGACTACAGGGAAAAACACTGTGTAAGCAAACACTGTAATTAACCTGCCTGCTAAGAGCAGAAAATTGCACTAGCACAATTATCAAGCCAGGTCATTCTCCCTGCTAAGAAGGGCATCTGGGAGCAAGCTATGCTATCTGAGCTTCCACATGACAATGAAACCTGAGGCACACATCCCTGCTCTTTGCCATGGGAACCCCAGAGAGGGACCAAAAGAAGGTATGTTGCTAAACAACCAAGGTGAATTGGGCCTATAGGCAGAAGGAGGCAAAGTAGCAATGTGGTGGTCCTGCACCAGTGCAGGCAGAGCACAACAGAGAAGAATGAGCTCACTGAAAGCATTTAGGGCACGTTCTTCCAGAAGTGATGGCAGCTGCTGTGAGTTTATAAAGAATAAGGTACAGTTCTGGAGTCAAACTGATGAGATTAGTATAACTGGGTAGGGAGCAAGGACTCTAGTCTGAGGTAACAGTGGGTCTGAGGCAAGTATCAGGTGAAAACTGTCTGTTTGCCAAAGTTTTCCATACAGGCTCTAATTTAATATTTTTCCCTGTAACTCCCAGAGCAGGAACTCCCCTCTTCCCAAAAGGAACTACTAGCATTCATACACTCTGAAATATCCCTGACACTGTCCCCAAAAACATAACAACAGAGCAGTGACACTTGTTTTCTGCTTCCAGAGAGCATTTTGTGTGGGAGCAGAGAGTGGCAGTTTGGTGGTAAGGCCAGTTTCCTATCACTTGCCAAGGGTTAGTACAAAGCATTGCTACCATCACTCAAATACTGATTATTTATCACTCAAAGGTACTGCCAGTCCCACACCCTCAGCACTGCCCAAAGACCAACACATGGTCTCTCTTCCAAGAGTCCAAACTCAGAACTTGAGCCTGAGCCAGAAGCTGCCATCAGCCACATTTATGGCCACTTACCTACATTACAGCTCTGCCTTCCCCCTCCATCCCATTTACAGCAGTTAACAAACACAGTGGATTTTGTTTGGGTTTCTTATCCCTCTGTCTGTTAATAGCAACTGTCAGCCTCAGCCTTGCTCAGTAAAAAGTACTTGCATGTGTCTGAGGGGTAGAAAAAACCATTATCTACATGATCCTGAGGCTGCAATACAACTGTGGTGGGGAGAGAAGGAGCTTGTGGACCAGCCTGCTTTTGTGCTCATCTTAATAGGTATGTCCCGGCTTTGACCCACTTCTTTCAGAAAATGAACATTAAAATCATTTTCATCAAGAGAGAAAACTGGAGCAGAATCAGAGACCAGAGGTATTTTAACAGCCCATTTCTTTCTTACTGGAGAGTAACCAACTTTGAGATGAGTGTGAGGGCACGCAGGGAACCTGCTTGGCAGATAACATGGCAAATCCCTGCTAAGACTCATTACCAATACAGCTGTCATTGACCACTGCTGTGGATTTCACCCCCTGCCAGCCAAGCTCCCCCAGTTTCTTCAAGCCTTATCCTGCAGCCTCTCAGACAGCTGGAATGGGGTGGGCTTCTGGCTCTTTTGGTCTTACGGACTGGACAGCCAGAAGAACTTTATCCACATCAGAACACTCCCCATGAAGCAGCACAGGTAGGAGACAAGTGAGGTTTTCCACTACCGGTCAGATTCCAGTGGTTTCCACAAGCATGAGGACAAAATCTTGCTGTCCAGTACTGCCCTTGATTCCACAGCTGACAGGGAGGTACCTCCAGCTCCAATCCTCCACCTCTCAACCACCTGCAGAGATCTCCACATCTCTTACTTTGGATTTACCTTTTTTTTTGGGTTCAACTATCAGAACTGTGCCTACTGAGATGAGTTTTCACCCAGCACCCATGATACAGAAGTGGCTTTGGATTGAGTATCTCGAGCTGACCCAGTTTATATTAAACAGAATGGTAAAAAGCAAACAGAGCTGTAATGAAACCTTTTTAATTTTTAAAGAGCAGATCTCTGGCATGTCAGGGTAAACAGTTATAATGCCAACAAGAACAAAGAGCTTGGAGAAGTACTGAAGAAAATACTTTGAATGTAAGTGAAAAAAAAAAATCTGGGTTCACCAAGAAAGATGAGGAGATTAGAAGAGAAAGGCTCCTGACCAACCTGAATGAGTAACCACACCAAGAAGGATATTAGAGGCAAGAAAAACAGCATCTTCAGTGCTCTTTTGGAAAGATGAATATTGCAGCTGCAGCAATGACAGGCTAGATAATACAGGGGAAAGAAGGTGCAGAAAAGGAAATGAGCTTTTGAGTGGAAACAAATTCAAGAAGATGAAAGCACTCAAGTCAGAAGGACAAGATATTCTTGATCCCAGAACAATGAAAGAACAGCTGGTTGATCGCAGCTGGCAACTGCACTTTCAATACAAATACCCATTAGAAAAGAGAGGAAGAAGGTGAAACCACGTGGCTGACAAATATTAAAGGTAAAGGGCTGTAGCTGTTCTGCAAGGGCAGGGAAAGTGACCCATGTTAGATTTATCAACCCGCCCTTACTATTACGTAAGTCTTTCAGAAAACACTAGAAAAGAAAAATAAAACAGGGAAATAAATTAAAAACAGAGCAAAGCACAACAAGGGGTTGCAAAAGGCAGAGTATTGTCTGGGTATCAGGAATCATACCAGAGTGAGATTTTGACTCACCAGGAACATCTGACTGGAAGAAAATGAAGATGTCTGGGACTAAAATTTTGTTCTTTGCTTGCTCTCACAGCCTCAGACACGTGACAGGCAGTAATGGAGCTGTGGGCAGGCCATTCCTGAGTTCACAGCATATTCTCCTGGGCCACCTGTACTTTCTGCAATGCAGGTCCAGGTCCCTTGTACCTAGAGATCCAGCTGCACTTTATCTCCATCATCTGCATCGATGCAGTGAGGAAGACACACTGCTGTGGATCATTTCAGTCAGCTCCAGTCACCAGAACCTCTTGCCCATGTTTTAAGTGTCTCAAGGCAGACATTATCCGTGCACTCTCACTGCTTAACAGATGCTCTTGTAGGAGTGGTACCTACTAGCCAGGCACAGCCTGAATGCCCTGGGGACATTCCCACCCCACACAAAGAAGGAGGCTGCATCACCTTCTTTTTATTCCTTTAGGCATTGTACACACAAACCATATACACATGAATTTTCTTCCACATGCTGATACATGTATGTGTGTCCTGTACATTCTGTTGGACATCCTGTCCTCCAGTGCATGATGTGCTTGCTGCACACAGTCCTGCTGGGGTTACCCACCACCAATCTCCCACAGGAACCCACTCTGCAGCAGCACCACAAATCCAGCCTGGTGCACACCTGCAGGAGACATCCCGCTGCCTGCTCCCATCAGCCTGAAAGGGACAGATTCTGGGAGACACGGAGAGGTTTTCCCAGGTCCAAGAGCAAGACAGGGGTGAGAAGGAGCTGCAGTTCAGGAAGCATTATGGCGCTTTCAGGACATTGTCATTGATCTGCAAGAAGGCAACATGCCGCTTTGAGATTTTGCTGGAAGCCCTCTCCTTCTCACCTGGCACCCTGCACTGAAACTCTGGGTTTGCCTTCATCACCAGGGATAAAGGCTGTGGAGACTTGTCACTCTATAGGGATGGAGAGGGAGCAACCAAATGAGAACCTGCAGCAGCAAAATGGTTCCTCCAGAGAACTACTGCAGAAAAGGCTGTGCTGAGGATCACCCCCACCCCCACAAACCCCGCAGGGCTGCACACAGCACTGAACATCTCGGGGAACACAGTGAGAGGCTGAAGAATGACAACAGAAACAACACATTTGCATTCCCTGACAATGAAAACCCTGAATCTCCCCTCTGTGCGCTCTCCCACTGGTCTCTGACCCAAATCCTCTGCTCCTCCAGCTCTGCAATGCCCCTCATCTGCCTCTTCTTTCCACGGCTCCTCTACAGCTCTGCAAAACATTTACCATTTTATCTACATCTTTCCTACCATCCCGTTGCTCTTTATAGGCCTAAAAAAGCTTTGTCTGAATTATTCTTGGGTCACTGGCAAATGGGAGAAAATTTTTGTGAATAGGTAAGACCTGCCAAGCTCACTCTTCAGCAACACTGGTATAAAAAGCTGCAGGTGTGTGGAGATAAAAATGCAAATCTCTACTTCCCTTGTATTCTAATACACCTTTATGCCACCCATCAATCCACACCTTGTATGATATGCTCCTCTGTGACTCCCATTTACTCCACATCCGCCCAATATCCTGCAATTGCAACCCCACACACTCAGCATTTTCCATAACTCCAAAAGACTGAATCTGCTATTCGATTATCTCCTTTTGTTATGATATTCCCATTTGCACATTCCCCTACAGCCACGTCACTTTAACACATATACTAAAATCTCATTCTTTTATACCTTTGCTTTATTGTTCTCACTGTCATGCTGAACATCACTCCTCCACCATCTATATCCCTATCCCACACACATCCTTCTCTTTGTTCAAGCCCTCCTCCTATTTGCAGAGGCAATTTAATGGAAGGATTTGTGCAGAGGGTGGGGGAGGGAGGAAGAAGAAGGAAGGCAGGGAGGGAAAAGAGGGATTTGGCTACAACAAGACCATGTAATTAAGCTCCAGTAACTGGTACCCAGCCTGGACTCCTCATTTCAGTAATTAAAAGCAGTAATTCCTCCATTCCTAGATAACCTTTCTCATCTGATCTGTGAAAAGAGGCAGGGAGAAAGCATCCATTTACACAGCCAGCACAGACACACCCTGGTAACACAAAGGACTCCAGCCTGCACAGAGCCCGTGTATCTCTAAGCAGAAGGACAGGGTTTTACATGCCATGATATTTACCCTAATGCCTTTTGAACTAATGATTTACCAGTATTTAGGGGAGAAAAAAGAAGGGGGGAAAAAAAAGAAGCCAAAAAAAAAAAGAGCCAAAAGCCACAGTGACAGCAACCTTTCCTCTGTCTGAGCCCTTTGTCTCTGGCTTTTCATGGAAGCGCTGTCTGTCAAAACAGCTTTTGAGCTGCACAGCAGCATCACCGCCAGGGATGCACGGAGAGCATGGTAGCTGGCGGGACCACAACAATCCGTGTGGGCTCGGCTGTCATGGCAGGCACAATGGAGAGCTGTGCGGAGGCACTGCCGGGGCGAAGCACGACTCGCCTCTGCACAGCCAGCCCCGGACACGACTACTGCAATTTCACAGCTACAATGGACAAACACACACTCTGCGCAGCAGCCGCAGCCTCCTCGCTCGCTCACATCCATGACAGCCACAGCCCGCTCCAAAGCAATGCAGCCTCTGAAGAGACAAAGCAATCCTAAAATCCTTAAGCTTCATCGGCTAGCTGGCATCCTCCACAAAAACAAACCGGCCACCGTGCAGGACAACGAGCGGCCTGAAAACCAATAGCACAACTGACACCCACCCCGATAATGTCTTCATCTCACCTTTCCACAGATCCTTCGTTCCCCGTCTCCTGTCAGCGAACACACTCTGCTCCGCCGCTCCTGAGCGCTCAGATTCCAGAAGGCTCCGGTGCTCTCTCACCAGGATGCTGTGGGAAACACAGAGTCAATTTTTTTTTTCTGATTTTTTTTTTTTTTCTTCACAGCTGCATC
Organism: Lycocorax pyrrhopterus obiensis; assembly: GCA_014706295.1. Lineage (NCBI taxonomy): Eukaryota > Metazoa > Chordata > Aves > Passeriformes > Paradisaeidae > Lycocorax > Lycocorax pyrrhopterus. The sequence goes on along the minus strand of JACSVZ010000014.1, from coordinate 8,477,611 downwards.
CCTGGCAATGCAGAGGGTCTGCGCAATCACATCTCTGATGCTCCTGCTGCTGCTGCTGCTGTGACGTTGCTGCATGTGAAGGAGCAAGCATGCCCACAGCACCGCCGCTCCAGCTCGCAGTCAGTCCCTGTGGAACCTCAGAGAAGGCAGGGGATGGGAGGGAGCAGAAAAGGAGGAGATGATGGAGGATTGATTCTTACAGGAACTGGGAAATCAGGAAGGCAGCATGAGAAGAAAAAAAAAGATCAAAGCCTGTGCCATAAAATAGAGCTGCAGCATCTTATTCTGTGATGAGACTGGATGCTGGATGCTGTGTGCTTGCAGGCTGTCTGATCTCTTACCTTATCTTTGCCAAGGAAAGCAAAAGGGACTGGAGTGTTATGTTCCTACTGTTGATAATGGCAGCTAGAACCCTTGGAGGTAAAATGGCAGTCTGCAAAGCAACGCACTGGAGGAGGAGGAGGAGGATGGGAAGACTGCAAGAAGCTTCCTGAAGCTTCTTTAAATTTCTGTAGTGCCTTGTCCTAAACAGCTTCATCAACAGCATCTACACAGCATCCCTGAAATGCAGCCACCTCTGGAGTAAAATGCAACCACCAGCACTTCCCACAGTGCCAAACCCATCTGGCAGGGGCAGGATGTTTGCAGTCCCTGCTCTCACAGGTCACCTCAAATCAAGATGCCACCAACCCTTAGCTGCAGTTTGTGATTAAAGTGCTGCTGGGCTAGATCCCAGCATCTCGGCAAAGCAACCCACAGCAGATCTTCCTACCGGAAACATGGGATCACCACCTGCAAAACTCAGGCTCTCTTGCTATCTGGAAGGATTTTTACATACCCCTTTTCACCAGAGGCAGCTGGTGAAAAGAGATGATGGAGCTTGCTCCATTGGCAGAGTAGTGCAGCTCCTGACAGGGTGCAGGTAGCTGTGCAAGGGACAAATGTGGCTACTTCTGCTTTTCTACCAGCTGGGGCATAACCACACACCCCAGAAACTCAGCTGCACTCCGGGCTGTGCCGTGCCAGGGAGGTGTTTCTAGCACTAGAGCAGCATCCATCCTGGAGGGACTGCTCACATTACTGCCCTTCCTCACCCAGCCCTGTGCCTACAGCCCTGTGTAGAGCCAAGCAGAGCTCAGAAATTGGAGCATCCACTTTGGAAAAAGCAAAACCTGTGAGCCCAAAACAAAACACACATCCCAAACTGAGGCTCCACAGGAAGCGAGCAGGTCAGAGCAAGGCAGAGAAGGGGTACACAGACATAAAATTCAAAGAAATTAAGAACTGCCACATGGCTGAGTACTTTTTACTTTATGCCATGATGTACCCAAAGCAGCAAACAAGTAATACAAATACAATAGCCCAGACAATATACAACACTTTACAGAAGCTTCTGCCTCTGGAGAGGTCAACATAAAATGCTATGACAGAAAAATGTAAAGACTTATTACGGTACGCGGCTGCCAATTATCTCAGATCCAAGAACACTACAAAATTTTAAAATATCTCTTCAAGTAAGATTTAAATCAGATTTCTCACAGAAAACCATGGGACTGGGGGGTGGTTCCTACCAAGGGCTTCAGAGGCTGGAGTCCAGGACTCCCCCCAATGCACAGAGACCATTCCACTGGGAAAAGAGAAAGGGCCTTGGTCTGTGGGCTGTGCAGACTGTTTGCAATGCACTGGAGCCAGCATCACAGATGCAGCTCTGCTACTCACCTCCAAACCACAGTGAATGATCCCTCAACCACTCCCACAGGTCAGGCTCCACAGGTCAGGTCCTTCCCGAGGCGTCAATGTATCTGCTCTGTCAGTGGCACTTTATGCTCCCCAGCCCACTGCCTGCCTTTCCTGGGATGCTCGGGACCCACAGCACCAGCTGGTCCTGTTCAAGAGGCAGGGACAAGCCCCCGGGAGGATGCAGGAGTAAGGGACCTACCTCCATGCCTGGCCATTACAGCAAGCAGAAAGCCAGTCCTGGCAGGCTCTGCTCCAACCAAGCTGCAGTAAATGAGACTATTTACTGTGCTCCCATTAATGTGCAGCCCCAGGACCCCCGTATGGCCAGCCCCATTGTACTGTCAGTGTTAATTAAGGCAGGCTCAAGCAGACATCTCCGGCCCCTTCAGCTGGGACAGTCAGGGAGCAACAGCGAGGAAAGAGAAGGAGAGTTTCAGCTGTGGAGCTCTGTGCAGAACAAGGAGCATTTGTTACCCAGGAGACTCGTTCCCACAGCAGAGAGGAGAATGGAAACTATTTCAGTGCCCTCCCCAGTCCTCCACAAGCATTGCCAAGGCTGACGCCAGGAGGTATAAATGCTGGCAGGCTGAGTGCTTGCCTTCATCCCTGCCCCTGCCACAGGACACTGGCATTAACCAATTCACTGACAGCAATGCCTGTCTTGTGTAGCAGACACACACACCAGAGTAGATGGGAGTCAGGGGGGTATGTTCTTAAAAATCAGACAGAGCGATGCAGCAGATGAGGTGCTCCCTAAGAAACACTCCTATTTACACATCTGTTCCCAACATAAATGTCTGTACCCTCCTCCCCAAAATATATTCTGCATGTTCCCCAGATCTCAAACTCACATGGCCTCGACCCTCTGCAGCACACATCCCTTTGACGCCTCTCCCTCCCCAATCTGCCTCACTCAGCAACAGCGCTAGGAAATGATGGCCTGTCCCAAAGCTTTGGAGGCAGCAGGAGATCTCAGGCGCTAATAGGGAAGAACAAAGCTCTTTCTTGCAGACTGTCTTCTAGGAGATGACTTCTCTTTGATCACAGAGATGAGTCAGTGCAAGAAGGGGAGCACGGCTGACTCCACAGTGTCACGCAAGGAGGGAGCAGGGATACTGCAGGCTGGCGACTGTATCCCTTGGAGAAGGAAGGTGACAGAGATGGAGGTGTCAAGACATGCCTGCCCCTACAGTAACAGGGGTTCCCATCTTGCTTCACCTGGGCAGGTAGGGATAGGTGCTTCCCACAGACTCCAGCACTCTGCAGCGTAGGTAGCTTGGCAGGAGAAAATTCCTTATCGAGCTATGTCAGTCTCACTATCCACAAGCGTCTCAGGTGTCAGGAAGGATTTCTGCCATCCCCCCTCCTTACCCCTTGCTCCAGGGCTGTCAGAACTGAATGCACAACACAACCTCCCACCTTTGAATTCCAGTAAGGAGGCATATCCTGCTCCCAGTCCTGGGCTGCAGCAAAGCCTACCATTTTGGGGGAGCCACAGGTGCTGCACTCACACTGGACATGAGCTGTACATGTACCTGGAGTTCTTGCTGACAACAACTAGGACACAAATAGATCAACTGGGTGTTAAAAACCCTACACATTTCGGGCTTGGGCTTGGGCTTCTTCCTTCATATACCACGCAGGAATTGGCTGCTAAGGTCAGCACACGCCCACATACAAGAAGAACTCATTCCACTTTTGCTGCAATTGTGCAGTAAAATCACCCACCAGCTGACCCAGCCTCCCACCTATTTGCTGCAAAGCTGGTCCAGTGATGCATGAACTGGAAACAGCTCAGCCCCAGATTCCAGTCAGCTGTCTGGGCTGTAGTTCTGACATCAAGCACTGTGCTAGAACAGGTCTTTAATCATCCCTCGCCATGAGGTATGGGACACAACCTGACCACCTCAAAACTGCCAGGCAGCCCCACCTCCAGCTGCCTCCAGCTCACAGCTGTACCCCAGCAAAGGGAGGTGTCTGCCACCTCCTCCTAAAGGGTGGGCATTTTGACCAAGCCCTCAATACCTTCAGTGAGTCCATGCCTCTCAAGCAAACAGAAAGTGGTACAAGCAACAAGCTCTCCATCACAGCAGGAAACCTGTGCCTTGCTGTCTGCAGGTGCAACAGCAGGAACATGCCTAGGATACACATTCTGGCCACATTTGTAGCATGGCCACAGGGATATCTTCATTCTTTCCCATGTGCCCGACCACTCAGGAAGAAGGTGAAAGCAGCTCAGTGCCTTCCCACCTTGCTTACCCGTTGTTTGTGGCAGGAATCTGAATCCCATGGCAACCCCACCCAGCACCAACCCCACCCAGGATGTTTGGGAAATGCCAGAGAGAGGGATGTTGGTCAGAGTTGAACTAAGAGCATGGGTCTGCTCGACTGGAGGAAGGGGGAACCAGAATACAGGAGCCAACAGGAAAGCAGATGATGAAACTTTATAAAAATCTTCATAAAGGAAAACTAAAATAATTCCCCCATTCCTTCAAGTCCTGTCCTTCAAGGTCAAACAGCATCTCTCTGACACGCAGAGATCAATACGGGCTGATCGTTACTGACATGCGCTTGACATCTTTTCTGCTCAGTGGGAACAGATACAGGAGCTTTTGAACGAGGGGTCAAAAATCCAAGCAGACTGATAAAAACATGTTAGTCCAGTGGAAATGCCTGCCCTTAGCCCTCACATTTCCCTGGGGGATCACTAAGCGATCCACGCTGAGCCTGCTTTCCAAGGGGAACTGAGGACAGAGGCACAGGAGTCTGTGGGGTTTTGTCAGTCAAAGACACATTCTCAACATCAGAGTTCACCAGCCCACCATGATGACTCTGTGTCCCACTGAGCCCTGTCCACTTCCCACAACAGCAGTACTGATTTCCTCAGGGCTAGCAACCCAAGGCAGGAGCCACACCTCCGAATGAGGAAATGGCTTCAAAAGAGAAAGTTATTGCTGTTTTTTAAAAAAAGTTGGACATTTCTTGTTGCTTGCTAACTGTCTTCTAAGAGAATTAGTTCCCCAAGTTCAGTCCTCTGATGTTTAAGAACATTCTCTGAATTTCTAGCTTATCTTTATCCATGCACAGCTCACCCCTATTCACTCATGTTCCAAAAATGAGCTTTAACGTCAGCATTTATCCAGCCTGTGTTTAAAGTTGTATCATCTGAGTTCTCTAATCACTTCACATTAGGTAGGCTTTCCATTTCTTTGATCATACCCATATTGCTTCTCTGGACCCGACCCAGTTTGCACACAGCCTTCAGAGAGTGACTGGAAACGTACATAGTCTTCCAGGCAAGGTCTCCTGTGCCTTAAAATGCTTAGATTTCCCTATCTCTGCTAGAAATGCTTTGTCCAATGTGTCACATTGGATGACAGGTATCTTTTCCACAGCTACGTCATGTTAGATGCTCACAGTTATCTTGTACATAACTCTGAGACCCTGAGTTTTCTCCCCATCACTGTCACTTTCCCCCAATGAGCTCCCAGATGGAGTTGAACATTTTGCTAATTTCTAAGGCACACCAGCATGCAATTTTGAACTATCCAGTTCTCGTTTGTATTGTTCCTTAAGGAATAATCCCAGCTCTTCCTGATGAATAACAGTGAACAGCCTCTGATGATGCTTCCCTAGCTTTGTGTCTTTAGGAAATATCACTATTGAAGTCTTACTTTTTAGTGCACAGAGCATTATTTCATGTATTGAATAGCTTCCATTTTGAGGCTGATCTCCACTAACGACTTCCCTCCAGAGCAGTAGTTCCTCTTTCAAAATTCCTGTTATCTTCCTCTAGTCTGCTTACTGCCTCTTAGTTCTCAAAGGGTACTATGGATGGAAGAATTACACACGGATTAAAGGGGAGGCAGGACAAGCACTTGGGAGATTCATTTCAGGTTAATAAACAAACAAAATACTAGCAAATCTCCTGGAAAAAAAATCCAAGATAGGATACTTGTCTGTCCTGCTCCCCCTCTTTGCTGACCACCTGCAACCACTTCTAGAAAAATCATACTGGGCAAGGTGGTTCCTCCATCCCAAACACCATCTGAATTCCCAACTTCCAGTACTCAGGTCAAATCCCTCCTAGTCCTGGCAGTTGATGCTTCACTGCCCAAGAACAGGGGCCCTCACAAGCTCCATAAAAAGTCACAACTACCAGATAGGGCTCGTGCTGGCACGGCTCCCCACAGGGCTGGGCTCAGTTTCACATACCTCCATACTCCTGAGACATCTATGGGAGAACCAAACCCTGCCCACAACCAGCTGTCTGTCTCCAGTCCCTTCCAGCCCAGGCTTCCAGTATGTTTGTACCCCAAAGGAGACTGGGGTAACAGGGAGATGTGAATCACTTGGAATTCTGTGGGAAAGGGAGAAATGACCCTACGACCCAGCTCTTAGTGCCCATCTTCTACTCCTAATACCTACTACTGCCCAAGCAAGAGCACAAAAAAATACCTGAATGTTTCTAGGCAGAGGGAAATGAGAACACAAACAGCAGAGCAGCTCCTGAACCACGTCTGAAGGCTCAGCTTCAATCTGGTAAACCAGGCTCATAAAGCTGCACAGAAAATGTTGAATTAAAGCAAAGCCTGGACAAAACTGATCTAGGCTGAGGTTTCAGTGATGCCTGAAGAGGCCTCCTAGACACAGAGACTAGACAGAATAAGGGAATAAAGGTAGGTATTTATTTGAAAGGCCTTCAAAGGTACACCCTGGGGAGCCAGAGGCTATTGCCAAGATGGACCCCAGGATGGACGACAGGTCACGAGTTCTTCACACTTTTATAGGTTTGGTTCATTTGCATATCAGGGTTAATTCTCCAATTAAAGCTTCAGCTTAATGATGTAATTTCCCCAAGCTTGCCCCCTGCGTCAGAGTCTTTGGTTTACACATTTTGGGCCTAGGATGATCCGAGTGTCCTTGGAGAGCAGGCCTGGAGAGGCTTTGTCATGTCTACCCAGCATGAGAGAGCAGAAATGAATAGGCTACAGGTTACACACTAAGCAGTACAGGATTTGAAAAATATAAAAGTTAAAACCTAAGGCATCATCAGGATGTTTTAAGTAGGAGCTCAGCTCTAAGAGCAAAGCTGTTTCTTTAAGCACTCATTCAGATATTGATGCTACACTGACTGGGGATATAAACTCTCATCAGTCAAAGCCTTGGCAAAAGAAGCAGAAAGGGTATTATTTAAATAAAAATAAACCTTTTAATCTGGCAAACAATCACTCTGAGCAGCCATGGTAACAGTGGATATTAAGGTGTTACTGGCTTCACTCCTATTAAAATTAGTTTTCAAAACAGGATCAATGCTGCCCCTAAAGCACCATTTACCTAAATAACTAGTTTCACAATAACTTAATAGTTCCCCACTGCCAAGAGGAAAGCCTTAAGTTGCCACATAACATAATACACTGGAGCTGGTGAACATGGCAGGCACAGCACTGCTGCATTCTGACCTCAAATAAAAATTATGTACTTCCAACTAAGCAGATGAAAAGCTGCAGGGCTGAACTGAATCTGCAGCCCTGAAATGGTTCACTGTGTACACAGCACGCACTGCTCGAGGACAGTGACTGCTTATGGTTCCCATGATGTGCACCAAAGTGACATTCCCTTCCCACTCCAGGGGCACAGCCGGGCTGACTCAAAGGGAGGGTGACTGCATTGCACATGAGGCTCAGCTCACAGGGACTGCAATGGAAGGGATGAAGCAGGGAAAAGGCAAGCAGAGGAGAAGAAAAACATCACTGTTGGACACACAAGAGGCCACATCCAAGAATGGAAAAAAACCCTCCTGCCCTCTTGCTCAAGGACTGAGTCATAAACATTTCAGTTTTCCAAGGCAACAGTAAGTATGGAAACTGTTCTGGATTTCCCTGCCCAGGGCAGGGAGGTTGGAACTAAACGATCTTTGTAAGGTCCCTTCCAACCCAAACCATTCTGTGATCCTATGATTTACATAGAAAACCTGCATTTACATCACTCTGCACGTGCCAAAGTCCTTCCCTGCCATCCCTTTTCTGAGCAAAAGTCAAACAGAGAGATCTGGGAACTCACGACAAAGAACAGCAAGTTCCCAGCAGAGCTCCCAGCTCTCAAACTTTCCCACTCCACTTTGCAACGAAGCCCAGTGAGTATATAACCACTGTCTGATTTATTAGAGACACATGATATCAGTTATGATTGTTTATACTGATTTTCCCTCTAAGTTTCTCCAGTTACCGCCCAAACTGGACACGCAGTGCTGCTCTGCAGTGTTACCTGCCCCAGCTGGCTACGTTTTAATGGCAAATAGAGCAATGTCTTGGCAGCTGCAAAGCTCTCTGTTATTAAAAGATAAAAGAGACTTGAAGATTCACTCCATCCGCACCTACCAGCAGCAACATAACAGCACAGTATTGGCAGGCACAGGGCTCCAGTGATACACAAGAGACTGCCTGGGCTCCTGAGCACCCATATCCCAGCAGGCACCCAGAAAAGCTGCAAAGGGGAGAGGGAACAGGACCACTGAAAACTTCTTGAGACCCTGCCCACCACTTGTGCATTAACCTGCTGGCTCTCAGATGAAGCAGCTGTCTTTTATTCTTCACCTGTGCTGTCTGCAGTACTGTTAGCTGAAGGGACAAGGTCTATACACAAACAGCAAATTGACATAAATTATAGTCATTACCGTAACACCTCACACAGCACGGACTGCACATCCCCACCCTTAATCGTTGTGCATGACCTGCTCACTCAGAAGGGATCTGTGGTTACTGCAGATCACAGGCAGAGCTTGAGCAACATTGGCATTTTCCTTTGAAGCAGGCAAACCATGGGTAGGGCTGTATGAATAGGCACGTCTTGCATGTGCAAGACTTGGAGTCATCCTTCCCCTCTGCCCACACTGGCACATGGCTCATGGACGTGTCCTAAACGGCCAAACTGGTGAGAGCTTGAAGACAACACGGAAAAAAGGACAGAAAGAGTAAACTGCAAAGCAAGTGGGTTAGTTGTCGGGGGAAAACCAAGGGGTACATTAAAGCAGTTCCAAAATGTATAAGAGGCTGCTGCCAAGAGCACGTGGATGAGCTGTTCTTCACATCCTCAACAACAAGAAGCGGATCCATGAGGGGCAGACAGCGGAGGTGAGGTTAGACATCAGGTATAACAGATAAAACTAACCATTCACTATTCCACCAAAAAAGCATAAAACTTAGGACGTAAATTGGTTTTCTTAAAATTTTCCATGGTCTTGTATATCTCAGAAGCTCTTTGCTTTACTTATTTAGAGGCATGCACCCCTGTTAATCTTCAGAGGCCCTTACTGTTAAAAATTGGAAACAATTTATTTTTCCAACTTTGTTGCCAAACAAATGCCCATGTTACAATCTTGGTCAACTCACGGCATCAGAAGTATCAATAGAAGGAAGGGATTGGATTGCTAAAATGAAGGGTGCAGCAGGTAATGTCCCTATCAGTGGGAGCTTCCAGAGATTAAATAAAGAAACCCACGGAATGGCACAGCCCAAGTCCACTGTGCCTGCTCAGGGAGACATGATTATTACATGGCTTTTGGAGGTCTTATTGTCGTGTGACTTCTGTTTGACTCAGAGAAGCAGGAAGCCTCTAATGCGGGATTAAAAGCTGAGAGCAATTTATTCTGTGAGGCAGAATACCTGGGGAAATACAAACATGCTCCTGGAAAGACATAGCAAATATACAGGTGCAGCTGAGAGTGGAAAAGCATCCTGTGCCAGCTGATCTGGCTGCTAATCCACCTGGCTGTTAAAAACATACTCCAGATGTATTTTTTCCCTAAGCAGAATATGCTTAGTGTGAGCTTTCAGCCAGTGGATTCACCCTCCTTTCATCCACCACAGTGAAGAGACCTTTTCCTTAAGAATTCGGTCTTGTTGGAGACGATCCTTGGTCACAGCTGAGAACCCTTCTAAATTTCTCTCTTTTTATTAGTAACATCTTCCCATCTACCACAGCAAGCTGTCATGGATCATCAGTCAGCTGTATTCAAGGTCTCCATGTCAGGTCAGCCCATGATTAAGCAACCTTGTGGCTGTATGTGCTTATCGGTGCACATTTAATTAACACAAAGAGTCTTAACTCGCAGCTCCCAGCTGCTGTGCAAGTTGTGCAAGGTTTACCTCCTCCAAAAGTCACGTTCAAACAGCAGGCAGCCACCCCATATGCAGACAGGCACACAGAGCCAGAAATGGGAAATCTGTTGGCTGAGGGCAACAAATTCGCTCAGGTTGGAGAAAGACCCCCAGTGAAGGAAATGCTATAAAGGGGATCTGTGTGTGGGAGGAAATCCTGCCCTCTTTTTTAAAATAGAAAATAAAAGCTGGCAGAGGCAAAGCCCAGGCAGCAGTGGTGAGGCAGGCCACAAAGGCAAAGCAGGTCACAGGAGATGGCTGACAAACGTGCCAAGCTTGGATTGTGTTGGGCGGACTGAAAATAGGGCTCAGCCTCCTGTGAGGCAGATGAAAGAGGTGGGGCAGACTGCTCTATGAGTTCCCCATGGAGACATCTCGGCACTTCAGGAACTCCTGGAATCCCTGGTGTGTGGCTCTGGCACCGCACTGACTATCAGAGAATAGTCTAGAAGGCTATTCTAGATAGAAGAACTATTAGAAAACTATCAAGAAATGTCCAGCAAAGAGGTGCTCAAGGACAACAAACAAGACGTCCCCACATACTCCAGACACATTCCAGTCAGAGGAACAAGAGCATGCCAGGGTGCAAAGGGCCCTAAAAGAGCCCTCAGGAGCTCTGTAATATATGATGATACACAGAGCCTCGTCTGAGGCCTAATAATAAGCAGCCACAATGGTGACTCAGAGAGCTCTTTGTTGGCTGGACATGGGAGGGGAGCAGGAAGGAACAGAATAACTGAGGAGCAGGAAGCCCCTGATGAAGGACTGATTGCCCAGAGCACATTTCTGGAGAAACAGAAACATGCTTTTCATCTCCATGACGTACTTCCATGTCCAGACAATTCTGAAGGTGGTGTTTTCAATACACACTTAAGAAAGCACTCCATCCTGTGCACACACCTAGCCTGTGCCTCTCCACACACAGCATGGAAAAGAGAAGACCAGCTAAAAGGTGACAGGGGGAGAAGGATGGAGCACTGGAGATACAACAGTCCAAGCCAGAAGCCAAGCATCTGCTCTACTCTCCCACTCATTCTCAGTGCAACAGCCAGAGAAAACGCTTGGTCATGATGTTCTAACAGGACCTGCTCTCCATCCCTGGGAACATCTGCCAGAATTAGTAATCTCATATCAGAGGAGGTGAAGCATAGAGTGTTCAACAGCACTTGTGACCTTTTTAGCAATTTTCGCATGCCTGCAGCTTTCACAGCAACCTTCCCTTTCAGCTTAAAATAAATGCAGCCCTTCTGAAGGTGCTCAAAGACTCCAGAATCGCAGAATCATTTAGATTGGAAAAGATCTCTAAGATCATCAAGTCCAGCCGTAACCATCCAGCCCTTACTCTACAAAGCCAGAAACTGGAACTGATGTATCGGGGGATGCAAACATGGAGGCAAAGGAGCTATAAAGGGGGATTAATGCTGTCATCCTGAATTCCAGCATCTGAAAGAGATGTGTCTCTGTCCATGATACTGCAGCTGTCAACTCAGAGCAAATAGGTGAGCCCCAGTGCCCGTGTTTGCTCCCAGAGGACATCTCACCTCTTTTTCTTCTCCTGTGTGTGAGGCTTCATGTATTAAGCTGTGTAATTAAGCAACAGGTGCTCTACTCCCACAGGGGCTTCTATATCCCATGTGAGGCCAGGCCAGAGTGGAGCCACGTCACCCATCTGCAAGAGGGATTAGCTCTTTCTTCGGATAGAATTTCTTTGAGCATGAGCCCCTCAAGAAGTATTTTTGTGAGCTCTGGGCTTCACACACTGAGCACCAGGACTCAGTGAGGTCTGCTGCCTTCCAGTGAGGTCTCCTGCTTTTCAACACACAGCATGATCCTGCTGCAGCATGAGAGTAGCTGAATTGCATAACCAGCATAGAACCTGTCCAACAACACGCAAAACCCAGCCTGAGGGAAACAAACCACAGCTCCAGCTTCACAGTGGGATGGTGGCTGCACTGGCTGCACAGCTCAAGGAGATATCTCTGCTGTGTGGTCCAGCTCTCAGTTATAGACATCAACTACACCATAAAAAAGGCAGAATTTTTGAATAACGTTCGTGTTTATATGGATGGCAAGAATGTCCAGGGCTACAGCCATAATGCAACACACAGATTTAATATTCTTTCCACAGTTAAACTAATCTCCAGCTACCAGTCCTCAGGATAAACCTAACCCAGAACCAGAATGACTCCATATGTCATTCTACAGGCCAAGACTTTCTAATGAGGCAGCGAGCTCTGGCCACCAGCAGGGACCTGGCAGCAGGCTACATTAAAGCCAGATTAAATTTCCTGTACCTCTCATTAGACCCAGCGATAATACCCAGAACACACAGGGAAAGCCCAGTGGCAAATAACCTAATTAGAAGTGGAAGTCTCACACCTTCTTGGCAACCAGCACATCTGCTGAAGCTGGGGGTCACAGTCCTCTGTAGTCAGCAGGACAGCAAGAAGAGGAAAATACGGGAAGCCGTGCTGGGCCCCCTCCTGCTGCCCCCCACCAAGGGTCCAAGGCTGCTCTCTATGGAAGACTCCCAACACTTTGGCTGAAATGACGCCAGCACTTGGGCAGGGCTTGGTGTTATTTTTAACACTTGCTCACATAACTCTTTGGATGAATCCTGGGAAGAGCTTGTCACCAAAATAGTACACTGTGGGCACTATTTATACACCCACTGGCAGCACCGCAGGATATGCTGGGGAAAGCTAGAGCACCCCTTTATCCTCCTCACAAGGATATAGTGAGGCCCTAAAACATGGTTTGTTGTTTGGGCCAGTCCTCAGAAGTGAGCCATCACCTGCAGGAGGCCTGGTATCCCTGTCTGTCCTGCTGAGGAGACAGACTCTTGTCCATATGGGAGGGAAGCCCAGGTACATTAGGCTCAGGGAAGATGGATGGCTGAGCGCACATCCCAGCTGCTGTGGACTAAAAAGGGAACAGTTGTGCCTTAACAGAGAAAATGCTGATGCCTTCCTGTTTTATCTCTCCTTGGCTGCTGCAGGGAAATCCAGCAGGAGTCAGGTTTCTTGGTCATCACCTCTTTTCCCGATGTGGCAGCAGCAAAGGTGTGCAGTGGTGGGGGCAGGTGAAGCACTAAATGTCAGCAAGGTTCACTGGAAAGGAGGCACCAGACTGACAAGACTGATTGTCCTTTATCCCTAGGGACAGTAGCAGCCTCAGGCCTTTCCATATCAAAAGAGTGGGCCCTAAAGGAAAAAAAAAAAATCAAAAGCAAACCACCCTTTTGAGACTATCCAAGGAAAGAAAGCTCTTCCCCTGTCTGATTTTCTGGGTTAAAAATAACTTCTCTAAAGCCATTTCCGAGCCTATTGAACTTACTTGATTTTTGTCTTCAGTGAGTTTCTCCTCCCTCCCCCTTCCTCCCAAGACACATCAGACTGCTCTCTACTCTCACATCTCCTGAAGAAGCAAGTGACATGACCTGAAGAACATGCACAAGATGCTGCATGAGAACTGACAAGACAGAAAAGACTCCATTTTGAAGCAGAAAAGGATCCAAAGTTTGATTTTTCCAGTATGTAGGTAAAAATAAAGTGTACATATACATCTTCTTTCCCTGCACGAGAGGCTACAGCCTGAGCAGCATACTGACTGTCGAGCAGAGCCACAGAACAATGCAAAATAAACCCACTAATTGACGCATGCTGTAAAGGCATGGGCAGGACTGGTCACATTACTTTTAGCAGAACAAACACAAGGGATCAGCTCCTACCTTGCCAGATACAACCTCCCCAGGACGTGGGCTCAGCTCACCGCAGCTGGAAGCCGAGTGCAGCGGCACTGGCAGGAGAGCCGCAGGAGGAACACAGCATGCAGAGCCAGCGATAATCCAAAGCAAAACCAGCTTGTCCCCGTGCCGGCTCAGGGATCAGCGAGCCGTGCCGCGGGGCGTCTCCGCCGGCTGCTCCCCTGTTGATGCACGATGGCGGGCAACAGGCAAGATGACAAGGCACTTCTTCCAGACAGGAGCTGGCTGAGGAATTCCTCCTGCTGCCAGCCACCTGCCCCTCGTCAGGCGCAGCGGTGCCAGCGTCTCACTCAGGGAGCATGTGGGCAGGAGAGCCGAGCGAGGGCGAGGGCCAGATTGCTAATGAAAGCCCCAGTGTAAATACAGATGCGCACAGGAGAGGGCTATGGCAGAAATGCAGCTCGTGTTACAGAGAGCCATTTACAGCAGGCACAGAAAGCGGGGAGAGCGTGGCAGGGCTGTGCGGGATGGCTCCACTGCCTGCCCGCTCCCACAGCGGGGTGGCAGGGCAGCTGCCTGCCAGGGGAAGCCATGGGGTGAAGTGACCACTAGCGAGGGGAGACCCCCCCAATTCCACATTCTCCATCAGCTCTAAGCTCCATATGCAGTACGTGCTAGCAAGTAATGCAAATCCATCCAACTTCCCAGCCTGCGCCCCAGCTGGGACGGCCCCAGCCCCACACCTTCTCTGGTGCAGAGTGCCATAGAAGCCCATCACACCAGGCAAAAAGGCTGATTGGAGCATTGCTCCATTCACCTGGTCGGACCCATTCCTGTTGGTCAGGCCCTCTCTCCAGGCTCTGGTTCTCCACATCTTTGAGACTTACCCTCTCTCCCCAGTTCAATGTGTTTGGTACCGTCTGCCAGGATTCTTCTCTCCCTGCCATCTCAGGGTCATTTACATGCTGTACTGCAGCTGGCTTTACACCAAATGTGGAACATGGGGGATAGGGACTAGGTTGGCACAGAATCACAGAGTATTCTGAGTTGGAAGGGACCCACAAGGATCATCAAGCCCAACCCTTAAGTGAATGACCCATTCAGGGATCAAACCCACAACTGCTAGCACCACGCTCTAACTAGCTGAGCTCATCTCACAGTTAAGAAGCAAGGTGTCAAAGGGTTCAGGGGCTTTGCCTCCACTGTGTCTTCAACTAGAACCAGCAGCAGAGGAGAGGTTTTCAGGTGTCAACCACTGCCCATTAAACAAGCCTTGGAAGACCTTAGGGAGAGGCTGGGAAGGAGCTGTTTCAGGACGTTTCATAGCACAGCAGGCACTGCCTATAAGCCCCGTGCCAGGCAGGCACATAGCTCACACCAGCGACCTCTGGGTGAAACCAGCAATGAAGAACAAGGCGTTCCTGTAGTTCTCAAGCAAGTGTGGTCCATAAGGATGTGGGGAACCTCCAGCTCAGCGGTGTAAAACCTCAAGCAGATCACTTCCCTGCCTGGTGCCTCGGTTTCCCCCCTGGAAAACAAAGACTGTAACACTTACCAAGCTGCTGTGGATGTTGCAAAGTTAATTTCGTCATGGGATGCTGGCAGCCTGTAAACAGGAATGAGCATTCTGTGGGACTCTTTTCCCACCCATAAAGCAGAGATTCCTTGTGGCTTCCCGACATACAAGCTACCACTCGCAGCTTTCTTCACCCTCACCACAGCAGATACCCTGCAAAGACAGGGGTCCCCATTACCCCAAAAGCAGGAGCATCAGTCCCTCTACCAGCTGCACCCAGGCCATCTGCCAGGCAGGAATGCTGTGCACCAACCCAGCCTCAGCCGAGCTGTCAAAGCAGCGGAAGGGCTGAGGCTGCACTGCTCTGGAATTCCAGAAACGCACAAACACCCTGTCAGCCTGCACCAGGAATGACTCCTCCCTGCCCCGGACCAGGCTGAATCACTGGAAATACCAAAACAACGATGAGGTCACGTTCCCAGAGCAAGGAACTGGAGCCAGATATAGCTGCATGGAGAAGTGTGCTAAAAAGGGACTCAGTGTAGGGGCTGGGGGGCTCTGGCAGACAGGCACCATGGGCATTTGTCTCGTTTAAAAACAGCTTGAGGCTGCCAGGAGACTTTTTTTTCTTCTCTGTAGGGAGCAGGGAACTGGGCTTTAAAACCCTTTATACGTCCCACTGGAAGAGGCACCAACATTCTAATGTTCGTGAGTTCAAGGAACGAGGCAGAAGTAAAATGATGATTGGATTCTGAATTCAGTGTTCCAAAAATCTCGCTGTGATATGATGATCAGGCTTAACCAGTGAAGAATCCCCTCACAGCAAGCTGAATGGCAGACAAAAATAGTATGTCCATTACTGCTTTTTGCTTTTGCTACAGCCTCAGCCAGCTTCCACAAAAAAAAAAAAACAAACAAACCAACCCAAACCAAAGCCCCAGAAATATTGATTTATTAAGTTTTCAACACGGTGAGCAGCAAGTAACACTGGCTTCTGTTAATGCTCCTAAAATGAGTACTTCATTACCAGCAAATAGACTTTTCAAGGCTTTGCAGTTCCAAACTTTCACAGTTCTCTGTGGAGGGAGACTGGAGACATTTTGCTATTTAGACTGTGAAGGAAATTGCAACATAGGACTTGGAAAGGATAAAGGAATTCACAATAGAATTTGCAATAGCCTGTTCTTTCCCCTTTCCATAGGACAAGACATTTGGATGGATAACAACACCACCCACAGTTATGTGAATAAGAGGCTCTAAGAATCCAGACTCTGTTCCATCAGGACATAAACTGTATCTTAATCATAAGACAAGAGGGAACAAAGATAGGACTGGACAGCTAATGCCAAGCATGTCACCTGCCTGGCAGAGCAGTGGTCACTGGGCTGGCACACCCTGCAACAACCACAGCAGTGCTTGCCACACTGAGCCAGCTGATGGGCCATGCCTGCACCAGTCCCCTTCTGAAAGTCTGTCCAGATTTGCTAATAAATGTGATAAGAAAATCTGTGCGTGACTCCCACAGGAGTGTCATGAGAGCAGAAGTGCTCAAAACCAAATTGGTTCATTTTCACTCCACTGTTCTAGCATGCTCTGGTAACCGGAACCACCTCAGTGGGTTACACCAAGAATTCTTCTGGTCTAGTGCCCCACCCCTGACAATGCGGCACTGGCACACAAAAATCACAGAGTGATTTCACCGAGTGCAATCACGGAGTGATCTCCCCTAAGGATACATTATTCCAGCCTGCAACAATCAGGAACTCCTAGGGCTGGAGGTCACACACTGACCATCACATTTCAGACACTGAAACACATCTCTGCCATTGAGGTGTCTGGTTCCTTTTGGAATCTGTGTGTATTTTCAGTCTTCATGCCATCTCGTAGCAACATGTTCTACAAATCAACTGTGTTGAAAAAGGACTTCCTTAACCTCCTGTCTAATAAATTATTTTGCTGGATGCGCTTCCTCTGTGCTGTGAGAAATAATAAAGTTTATTAAGGTCATTCCTTACTCAACTTCTCCCTGCTGAACACTATATCATAGACCTTTGCTCTTTCCCAGTATCATCCACTTCTGCTTGTTTAATCTCTCTTCCTACAGAAGCTATCCCAGTCCCTTAATCATCCCCATTCCACTTTTCTCTATTATTTCCAGGTCTGTGTTACTCTTTTTGAAAGAGGGTGACCAGCTGCTATGTGGTACCCAAGATGCAGGCACAACATGTATATCTAGTATACAAGAATATATACCAGCAGTTTTTGTTTCCAGTGTGAGATCTGCTTTTTTGGCTACAGCTGAACATTTAACTGATGTGCTCACGTAACACCCCACAGTGACTCCAAATGGCTTGTTGTGGGCAATGAGAAACTGTTCACAAATCACCGTTACATGTGGCATTTATCAGCATGATCACCCATTTGCTGTTTTATCATGCTGATAGTTCTGCAAGATGCTTCTGTAATTCCTCAAGAAGTTTCCAAACCAACCACCCTGACTAACTTAGTGAAGACTATAATTTTCCAGTGATTCTATGTCTTTCAAACCTGTGGGACCAAGCACTGCAGGCACCAGAGTTCTGATGCCCTGCAAAGCACAGCATTTGACATGGAGTGCTCCATGCAGTAACCAGGAATGCTACACAATCTTTTAGGTCCCTTCCAACCCAAACCATTCTACGTTTCCTGGCCACCAGGAACCTGTTAAAAAATAAAGCTTTAATTGAAAATATGATTCAGCACCATCATCACTCTGCCAAGGATCCCTGAAAGAGCCTGCAGTGTTGGGTGGCTGAGACACACTCCCATCCATGGCTCAGATGAGGACTCAGATGGAAGTGCAGAGTCCACATCAGTGCTTAAGGACTACAGATATGCTCACCAAACACTCACCCCAGGCACAAGAGATGTGAATTGTGGGAAGCATTCCAGGCAAACACACACCAGAATGAGAAGAGAGAAACTGTGGCCTTCAGGTGAGCAGCAGGTATCAGTAGGCAAAACCTCAACCAGACTTCATGTTCCAGACTCAGAAGAACAGAGACCTAGAGCTGGCAAACCTCAGAAAACACCCTGCTATGAGTCCAGGGCTTTGGTGAAGAACAGGGAATTAAGTGTTGGGTGGAAGGCAGATTACATAAGGCCAAAAAGAAATGGGGATAGCCAGCCTCCCTGAACATCTGGAGGGGATACTACAAGCAGAAGATCTCACAGCCAAGTTTCACCTGACTCCTCACAACCAAATTTAACCTGAAGCACTCCAAGCTGAGATGGCAAACCAGCAGGATCTGATGCCTGGCCCAGCTGCAACAGAGGTTAGCGCCAGAAAGAGCATCAGGCAGCTACAACTACACAGAATCTTCATTTCATATACTCCCAGAGTTCAAAGCCTAGGGATGGAGCGGAAAAGGGTGAAGGAGCACTTCATCTACCCCTCATCTGTACAAAATACTGTTCACAATCCCAGAAGGGAGACAGAAATGAGGTTTTTATGAACCGTAAGCCCTATGTAATATCACGGTCGGAGGTATGACATTCTCCAGCTTACATAAAAAAAAAGAACAGATTATTCCATGCACATCGTCCATCGAACACTGCCCCGTCAACAGATGCATTGATCCATCCAAAAGGCAACACAACCAAGCCACTGAGTAGGGAAAATGCAGGATACCAGGCATCCTGCGCAGGAAAATGTGTCAGACAGCATCTGCTGCCACAGCAAAAACTGAACCAGAAGCAGAACTGTAGACAGAATACTGCACAGCCACAAACCAGGCTTGCACCTTCTGAATATTCTATGATCCCCTATCCACAGCCTGAAGGTTTCTGAGGGACGACTGCCAGGAGGTAAGGAAGCCTCTGAAGCAGCTGCTCTAGGTGTTGCTGTCTAAGTCAAAAGGATGCAAATGCACTGCTGCCAGCAAAAGGTCACCAGACTGGAACCTTGCCCAGCAGCTTCTACAAAGCACACTAACTAAGAGACTTTCAGACTGCAATTTTTCAGCATGAAAGTACAAATTAGTTTTCTAAATACAGACCTGTACCCTACATGGAATGAATGGCCTGGATGCCCACAGGGCTGATGGAGAGTAGCACCTGATGACACAAAAGACTTCCGTTTAAAATCCAGGGCAGCTACTGATCCCTGAGTCACCCTGGTGCGCACACTTCAGGCCCCAGCTCCCTGGTGAACGAGGAGATATTGATGCTCCCTGCCTCTCAGAGGAGCCATAATGCAACAAAGCTTAAAAGACCTCAGGATCCCCGCCATAAATCCCAAAGTTAAGGGACGCAAACAGGATTGCTCATTATATACAAAAGCCAGGCTTCTTTTATGAAGTGCCTGATTCAGACGTGGAGGCAGGATGCAGCCAGTAGCGAAAACATTGGCCTTCCCTGGAGACACAGTGCTCAGATCAGACGGTGCTGTGTTTGTGGGGTGACGTGCGGGGCTGGGGATGGCACCTGCAGGTCTGGCCCAGCCTCGCACTCAGGTCTGGGAACAGTTCCTCTCACAGTGCACCCAAGGAATTCAGCAGCACAGCCCTCACCAGGGCACACTCAGCTCCCCCAAAGCCAGGCACAATTCTTACAGAGAACCTACAAAAAGTGAGTGGTTGGGTCATATGTTTTCCTAATTCAGAGGAAGCCTGGCCCAGCTCCGATATCCCACAACGTCTCTTGGTGTTGAGAGTGGGGGTTGGAAAAGTCGAGATCCATTTATAGCTGAAGAGTCTGGCAGAGGGCTCAGTGTTGTGTGGAAAAGCAGGAGCTGACAGCTCAGTACAGTCAGCTCCACCCAGCTGGAGAGGAGAGGCAGAGACAGGGGTATGGAAACCACTTCCCTTCATGCTGGGAGTGATGGGAGAGAGGTGGCTTCTCTACAGTGCCAGGAAGAGAAAAAATACTTTATTTCTAAATGAATTACAAGAAGTAGGGCAGCAGAAGACTAGGTTTGGAAAAACTGAAGAGTAGCTGTGCTGCAGATACGGCCAAAAGCACTCAGAGGTCAAGCCCAGGCTGCAGGGCTCTGTGCCCTTCTTCTGAGCCCTTCATCACATCCAGCCCTGCAGCACAGACCTTTATCACAGGGACAGAGCTGTCTGGGAGCTGCGGCTGGGAACTCAGCCCCGTGCTTATTGCTGGAGAAATGGCAGCTCCCTCACTCCATATTTACATCAGCCAACACATCAGCAGATGCAGCAAAATGTCCTTGCCAGCCCTCATGGAAAAAGCTTGCCCCTGAGGACAAGGCACCAGTTTAAAGCATCAGCATGCGCAGACTTATGCTATGATGACTTCAGCTCCCCCCCATGTTGTCAGGCATGAGAGGAGAGGTATTTATGTAGCTAACCCAATTTAGCTAACAATTGTGCATATTTGTAATAAAATTAGGAAAAATAACCACTAAGATTGTGTTAAAGATCACAGAGATGATGAGGCTGTAAGAAAAGCAAACACAGCCTAGGTGAGGCAGTGAAATACCAGAGCTATTGTATAGGCACTGATAAAAGAAGCATCATGCAAAAAAAATTCCAGTTACCCACATTTAAAAATGATAAACGAACAGGTGCAGAAAGGGCCTGAGGGAAACAGAAAACCTATCAAACAAGAAGAAACTTAAGAGCTTGGCTTGTTTAGCCTAGCCAAATGTAGGCAGAGAGCGGATAGGATTGCTGTCTAAATATATCACAGGAGACAAACAAAACTGCTGAAGCAAAAGTATAATGCTGGCACGACAACAAGAGAATTAAATGCAGTGAACACATTTAGGTTGAAAATTAGAGAGAGAAAAATCAACCCTTAGGACAGGAAGCTTTCCAACCGGAATGCCTGGATTTAGGATGAATTTTATCAGTGGTCTGATGGGGTTAGAGGATAGAGTGCTCATGCCCACAGATATCCAAGAGGTCCCTTATGCTCCTGTTTTTGTTCCAGCTGGTAATTAGCATGGGTCATTACTGAGATGTCTCCATTCATACAACAGACTCTGCCCTCTCTGTTGTGTATGCACACAACTCTCTCCCACTGACCTGTAGCCTGGAAGTCCTTACTCGTGAGCAGCTCTTACGAAATGGGAGGGCAGAGGAGCACTACATACTTGCCCTGAGCTCTCCAACTGGATACTCAGCAGAGTGAGAGCTACCAGGCAGACAGGAAGGAATGCAGGTGTTGCAGTTAGCAATGGAAAACACCCTTGAGGTGCCTCTGCCCAAATGCACCTGCTGCTCCATGGTATTAGGGACAGAGGTTGCTCAGTGTCACCCTGTGGATTCAGGAGACACAGAAGATGTTCTAAGCTCTCCTCTGCTGCAATGTGAGAAAAAGAACCATGTCATCACTGGTTATCAAAGAATCATAGAATGGTTTGTGTTGGAAAGGATCTTAAAGATTATCTTGGTCCCCACCCCTGCCATGGGCACGAACACCCTGCACTGGACCAGGTTGCTCAGAGCCTCATCCAGCCTGGCCTTGAGCACTCCCAGGGATGGGGCATCCACAGCTTCTCTGGGCCACCTGTTCCCGTGCCTCACCACCATCAGAGCATTATCATTCTCAACCCCCAAACTGCAGCCCAGCAGGGTGGCAAGTACAGGCACAACAGCAAAAAATGTTCAAACTGTGAATATTTATATTATGGAATAAGGAGGGAAAAAGGGAGGGGGTGAAAACAAAATCCAAAATCTATTTCAATGATTAATTTTTGACATATCTGTGAAATACAAGAGCTTCATAAAAGACTAAATTATAATTTTCAGACACCGCACAGACGATGACACACGGTTTGACCTCCCGCGGGGAGCCGAGCAGAGCACCGCGCACCCGAGAAGCAGCGACCCCGCTCCTCCCCGCACAATCCCCGCACAATCCCCGCACTGTCCCACCCGCCCTGCCACCGTCCCTTACCGATCGCCCGCATCGCTCCGCTGTTTACAGCCGGTCCACGGGGCGGGCTCTCGACGCTGCCCGCCCCCACCGGGTCCTCCGCCTAAGGATGTCTGACGTTTCCTCTAAGTTTCCTCTTAAAACATCCCAGCCAGAATGGAAAATTTTGAGAATTTGTGTGCTTCCCGCATCAGGATACCGGATGAAAAGTGTTGCCGTCTCAGATCCGTTGTCCCACAGACCATCCCCCCGTGCTCTTCTGGTTGTAAACTCCTTACATCAATTAACGGAGCGCCAAGGAATCTATCATCCCAACATTCTCTTTTTATTTTAAAAAAAACAATTATTTTACAAAATCAGGAGTGATGTAAGACAGACATCACTGCCAGCTGTTGTGTTTCAAATGCTGATTGTGTCAAACCACTGAAAGAATTGTATCTGGTGCAAGCTCACCAACAGCTTTATTATCCCCTGCATGTTGTAGCCAACATTTTCAAATCCCCTTTTAGCCAGAAGGTGAGTACTTTGCACGTAAACCATACGAGAAGAGAGGCACAGTGTCAGAGTTTCCTTGCTCTGTCAGCACAAGGTCTGCCTCTGCTGCTCTGCAACATATTCTGCTGCATCAGACGCCAGGAACAGCTTTGATAGGACTTTCAGTCCACAGACCAGTCTGGGTATCATGGGGATGTCTGCTTATCTGCAAAAATTCTCCTTTTTCCTCTAACCCCAGGAAGGCTGACTGTGAAAGACATAATCCTCATCAGAAAGCCATGATTGTCTCTGCAAAGTGAATGGTAAATCAGGGGGAGGTGACAAGCACCAACTATCACAGCGGTTTCCTCAGCGAGAGTGCAGGCTCTCACTTTACTTAGGTGTCTCCTTGCAGGGGAGATCACCAGATAATTTGCTCCTTCCCTATCAAGCAGCTCCTGGACACTGAAGTCTGGATCCAGTCCCAGCTCCAGTTTTGCACTGGCCATGCTGAAATTTAATACCACAGTTTGCAACAAACCTTCCCAAGCAGCAGGTGCAACAGACTGATTTGGTTCTTTTTTTTTTCTTTCCTGTGCTGAGTTAAACACAGGGAGATGCAACCTTCTATTAGAGCTTAAACAATCTCACACAATAACTGCTGAAACTGGGACCACAGGCAGCAGGGCGTTCCATGAAATGGGGACATGGCTGGTCTGTTGCCATCATACACTGCCTCCACTGACAGCTCAGAGACTCACAGCAGAGTCTCATAAATATCAGGTGGTTACTGCACAAAAAAATCCAATTCAAAAGAAGGAAGGAGTCTAAATTTGTATAATGGAGCTGAAAAAAAAACTCCAACCTCAACAAAAAACAAAAACAAACAAAAAAAACCACCGCAGCAGCCAGGGCTTAGTCCTCTGCACAAAAAAAAAAGCTGCTTTTAGACAGCTCAGCAGTGCTGGCAGGACAGACTCTCACACTGCCACGCTGGCCTTCCACCCAGTAGCCCCACTGATTATGGAGCTGGTGTAACAAAACAGCGAGCAAATCCCAGTCCCTCAAAATCACCATGTCTTTGGCTGCGTCTGTGCATTTGAGGTCCCTCTGCTGGCAGACTGGTTGGATTTTCAGCTCTCTACCACCCATGTTTGACAGATAACCTGTTCCCAAGTAAAATTTGAGCCAGTACAGAGACACTGCAGTCTTGAAACACTGCAGAGACTCCTGAGGCCTCACTAAGTTCCTCTGAATCGTGAGCACTCTGATCATCGGGAGGGTGGGGGAGCCACCAGGTCATGCTTTGTCCCTTACACTGAGCCCCAGCACCAGTGGAGTACAGGCTATTTAGCTGCTGGCTATGAAATAGCTTTTCTGGATTCAACACCGGTGGTGTGGTCACCACCAAGCCAGATGTGCATGCACCTCAGTCTGTTGAGGGGGGCCAGATGCCCTGTGCTGGCAGCTCAGGTGAGCCCTAACCATGGCACAGGCTTCTCAGGGGCCAGATTTCATGGTCTGATCCATAAGGAAGTCTGAGCGCCTTCTGCTCTTGTATTTTAAGTCTAAATGAAATGGCTGGTGCCCAGTTAAAAAACTTGAGAGGGCTCTGAGGACAACAATCCTTTACAAGAGCAGATTTGCAATGCAGATAAAACAGGGCAGGCTGATGAGTGCCAGCTCCTGGTCCCTTGACCAACTCTCTGAGTTTGCAGCACTTCCTGATGGGAGATGTGGGAAGAGGGTGGTGTTTGGGTACTGGCCATCTCTTGAGAAAGTGGATTACAGTCAAAAGGCTACAGAATCACACATGTTACAAAGATTGTGGATTTGTGGGTTGTGTGGCTAGACCTAAGGCACACCTGGGGTCAATACTGTCACCCCAGTAATACGGTCCAGAGTGCATTCATGAAGAAAAATGAAGGCACATGACTGAGAAAGACATTGCCAATTCAATCTTTTCCTCAGACTGGAATTCTCTTTGCTCTGAGGTATGTAGTTAGAGGGAGAAAAAAAAAAATAGTGTTATGAACAATCTCAGGGAGCAGAGATGCCTCCCACAGCTCGTTCTCTCTTGTGCCAGGGGGCCCTTGGGGATACCATACAACTCCATGCTCACCGTGCCCACCTCCTCCAGCAGCGGCACATGTCTTTGGAAAAGAAACTGGAACCAGAGGGTGCACAAGCGTGAAAGGAAAGCCCCAAGTCCTTGATTTGGCAGCCTGGAGGGCAGAGCTCTGCACAGCCACTGGCTCGGTGCCTTGCAGGGAGCACAGCCTCCTCTCCTGACAGCCCTTTACTTTGGTTTGCGTTGCTAATTTTTAATGGGGATAAGGGGGTGTCTTTTTTTGTTTTCTCCTTCTCTTCTTTTTTTTTTTTGTTACAATCCTTTGTGTTTATATTTGTCACTATTTGGTGAAAATGTTCCTGTTGTGGCAAAAGGTGATTTTGGCCGCATGTTTCTCCCAGACATGATGAGTGCTCCAAAGCCGTGCTGGTGAGAGAAGGCGTAGCCAGAGCGGCGGGTGCTGGTCCGGCGCAGGCGTCGCTTGGGTGAGGGTGGAGGGGGCCGCTTTTTGGCTTCTTTGATCTTCAGCAGCACCTGGAAATCAGAAAATAAGGTGGAAAAAGTGGAAAGTGCATCATTATTCACAAGCACAGTGGAAGAGGAGCAGAGAAAGGGAAACAAAAGCAGGGATCCAAAGACAAAAATGAGGAAAGGGCATCTTCTATCCTACTCTAAAAGGTGTTAATGGGAGCATCATCTGTAAGTCATGGGAGGGGATGATTTCCATGTATAACCCGCAGCTCTTCAATGCCATGGTTGAGGTATTGCTGAAGGACTTTCAGTCAAATCACCCATAATGTGAAAGTCATCTCGACAATAGTCAAAATTCCAGAAAACAAGTAAATAAACATTTAAGAATTGGCATATTTAATATAGAAAACAGATTACTAAAGGGAGTTTCTGATATGTAAAAGCTTTTTATGATGATAGTGATTATTGTCATGGAATTACAGAATCATAGAGTGGCTTGGGTTGGAAGGGACCTTGAGGATCATCTCATTCCAACCCTGCTGCCACTATATCAGGTTGATCAACACCCCATGCAACCTGGCCTTGAATTCTTACAGGGATAATAGAGAGATTCCTGTATTCCTTGGCAGGTGGGAAATAAATCTTGCACTTTATTTGCAGGCAGTGGGCTTTCTGCTCCCATGTAGCCACTGAGTTCATCTGCTGACAAGAACCTTCTCAGAACGGGGCTGTCTAGTGCAGGAGGCTGGTACTGAGAGCCTGTGGCTCAACAGAACCCCCAGCTGCCAGACTCCTGTGCTTCTTGCTTGGCACAATGGCAGCGGCAGGTCGTGGGCCTCTCTGAACATCAGGCCTGTTTATTGCCAGCTGGGGAACTCCATAGAGCAGGAAACCCACTCCTCTCCTGTGACCATTCACTTCCAAGAGGAGGCAGAAAAGTAATTTTGTGCTGGAGAGGGAGGGATGCTCAGCCTCAGCAATGAGGCTGGGATCCTGGGAGACAGCTGTGTTTGACTTCTACTCAGCTGGGGTAAACTCAGCCCATTTTTACGCCCCTGAACTGCCTCGAACTGCATCCCAAGGACCTCCCTACCCAGCAGTCTTCTCTAGCACCCACCTACCCTCTCTGCAAGGGCTGAGAATTCCCCTAACATGTTCTCCTGCAGTCCTGGAGGATCTGTGGAGCTCCACAGACATCCCGAGGATGACACGGGAGGGCACCAACTGCAGTGCTTTCCCTTGGGGCTGTGCTCTGACACCGATCCCGGGCAGCTCGGCGCAGGGAGAGGAAGGAAGCACGAGGTGGCAGTAGCATTCAGCAAATGCTCCCATTTGGAAGCGAGCCCGGGGAGCTCTGTGTGCACTGATGCTCTTGAGAGGCCCCTTGGCTGCAGTGACCCGTGTGCTCCCTGCCCACTCCATCACTCCCTGCCTCTCCTTGCCCTGGTGCCCTCATCTTCATATTCCTGGGGATGGGAGGGAAGCCGCTTCCAGAGGGGGCATATAACCATTGACTACAAAAAGTAAACTCTGAAATTAAAAAAAAAAAACTTCCCAGCAAACACATATTCCTGGGTGGAGGGTGAAGGCTTGAGGTCTGCCAGGCTAAAAACTGCACAGCATCAGGGCACGAGGAACACACCACTCCTTTGCCACTGAGCCACAGCGCTTAAACCCTGCACCTAAAAATAGTGCAGCTTTCCTGCCTCAGAGCAGTCTAATCCACATCTAAATAATCTCAGCCTTGGTCCCAGCTGCAGATGGTTTGAACCGTGCCAAACCCCAAATTCAATCCTCCTTCTCCAGGGAGTAGGGACAGATGGATGGCAGCACTTGCACCCGACAGGGACACACACTCCCAGTGATGCCAAGCACACGCAATGTGGCTCCATGGTGAGCCTAGGCCATGGTAAGCAGGATTTCTGGTTCAATAAGGTATCTCCTTACTTTGTCACTGGGAGTTGGCTTTAACTGAGTCTTCAGGAATCGAAAGCCAACCACTGGCAGCACGCAGAGGGTGATGCTGAGGAAGATAGCCAGCCACACATTTGGTTGGCTGAGGGTGTTCCGAGCCGTACCTGGAAAAAAACCCATGATTAAAACAGCAAAAGCAGCACCTCCCACCACTATTCCCTTTTGCTCTCTGTCATTTCAGAGCAACCTAGCAAACAGACCAAAATACAAGGCAGACATCACCTCCAACAGTGAAATCAACAGGCTGTGGAGAGGACAGCAAAGCCAGTGTCACTGTGTGAGATGAGCAAGGAAAAATGCAATGTCCAGACACAACTGCAGCAACAGCCCAGGTGGACAAGGGTGTCAGAGTGAATCTCTTCTCTCTGTGAAGAGTCAAATCACTGCAAAGGATTGATACAAACATTCAGGAGACCTTCAGCAGCAGCCCAGGACTCCCACCTTTTGCCAGAACTCTAGTGCAAAGGGAGGAATACTCCTTTCTTGCTTCCCAGCAGCATTTCCTAAAGGATATGGAATACTGGCTCTGCCCAGCAGGCAATGGGAATCACAGCCCTTTATGAGAGGAGCATGTGTTGCTCTGGAGATCTGCACAGACAGCATAGCTTAATGGGGTTATTGGCAGCACTACTGCCATGTGGTGGCATGTCACTGACACCTTCTTTGAAACCAAAGTGCTCACTTCTGGCTTTTCCAAAACTGAGGGAATGTAAGATGGAACAAATAGTCTGCAAAACCCTCATTACAGGGCTTAATGATCCTGGTGTTGGCACTATATTTGCTGACTGTTTTCTTTCCAGTTGGCCAAATTCTGCTGTTATACAACTCCACTGAAATTTAAGTAAACAAGTTGTCTCAGTCCAGACTAGAAACACTTTCCATAAAAATGGTTTCAGACTGAGACCTTACTAAGTAGCCCTCAGCATTATGGCTACTTTGACCAATGTAGTAATAACAGAGCAGCAGATGAGATATCCCTGGAAAGTGAGTTAGAATCATCATAGAATCCTCAAGGTGGGAAGACACCTTCAAGATCATCTAGTCCAACTCTCCACCTGCCTTGGGAAACTGAACAGAGATTCTGTCTTCTCTCACTCAGCATTTTTGATTCTAAAAGCCATCTCAAAGTGGATGTGATCATCTTCTTGAAAGATATGTTGCAACAACTGACCTGCATCTCAGAAATTTCTAAGCTGGCTAAGCCCCTTGCTGCTGCAGTGAAGACAGGCAAAACAAGTTTTTACTGAAAAAGTCAGTCAAAAATGAAGGCACTGGTTAATACAAAAATCTGAGACTTGAAATAGAAGTCTTGGGATTTCAGAAGTAGAGACTCATAACAATGTTGTATCTATATTGGCTATGGATGCAAAGAGCTATTAAAAACATCTGAATTACTTTGCTAAAGTAACTGGTCAAAGTCTCAGGAAATGGACTCACTTTTTTATCCTTCATTTTTCACATGTGTTCAGAAAACTGTCATGTAAAATAACTATAAAAACCTGGTCACCACTGGTATGTTTTGTTGTTGGGAATTTGCCATTTAACCTGTCAGAAGGCTTACCACAATCACATGGAATTTTTCTCATGTCTGACTGGATGTTGTCCTTCTAAGCCTTCCTATGCCAAAATGTTAACTTAAGTTACAAAGATCACACATCTACAAATAAGATGCTCTTAGATATCTGTAAAAATTGGACACCTGGAACCCAAATATAGAAGAGCAGCAGAAAGCATTCCATCCAGCTCAGTAGGTTTATTTAAAGGACCATTCCCGTGACTGCATGGGAATGTCCATTCTTACACAAGGAAGTGAACGTGGCACACATTCACCCAGATGGATGGGATTCAAAATAAATCTCAGCAACCCTCAAAAATATCCTGGCATTTCTTGCAGAAAAGGCAACCAATATATTCTGAAATATACTTAGAAATACTTGGAAACTTTAAGCCCTGCAGTGTGTCCATTCTGAGTGCAATCCAGATTTGTCCCAAGGCTTACCAATGAAGGGAAAGGAGGCTGTGAAGATCAGGTACATGCCGTCACTGTACATGGTGAAGGTGATAGCAAAATAAACAGAAAGGCTGCCCCAGATGAAGAACTGGTTGACAACTGTCCAGTAAGAAGTGTCCAAGCCAATCTGAAAGAACAGAGCAATACAGCTATTGTCAGTGCCTTCCTTATTTAGAAGATCTGTGCCGAACACAGCTTGTCCTCTGCTTTGTGCATCTCCCCCTGAGAATGCTATTCATTCAAAGTCTCGAGAAATAACAAGTCACAAATCATAAGATTCTGGAAAACCATTCAAGGCAAGATCACTACATTTATCCTGTTGTTGCCCTCTTCTCAAGCAGTCACTAGGGGCCAGCCCTGGAGACAGGATATTAAGGGACTTTAAAGATCGTCCTCTTCCAATCCTTCTGCCATAGGCAGGGACACCTTCCACTAGACCAGGTTGCTCAGAGCCCTATCCAACCTGACCTTGAACACTTCCAGGAATGGGACATCCCCAACTTCTCTGGGCAACCTGTGCTGGTGCCTCAACACCCTCACAGTAAAGAATTTGTTCCTAGTATCTAATCTAACCCCACTCTCATTTCAAAGCCAGTAACTCTTGTTCTATCACTACATGCCCTTGTCAAAAGTCCCTCCACAGCTTTCTTGTAGCCCTTGTTTAAGTACTGGAAAGCTACAATGAGGTCTCCTTGGAGCCTTCTCTTCTCCAGGCTGAACAACCCCAAAGCTCTCACCCTTTTTAGCAGAGGTGCTCCAGCCCTCTGATCAACTTCATGGCCTTTCTCCGTACTTGCTCCAACAGGCCCTCATCCCTCTTATGCTGGGGGCCCCAGAGCTGAACATAATAAGTTCAAATGAGCCATGTTTATTTCCCCACCCCTAAGCTGTGATGCAGCATTGAAAGTTAGGAGAACAAGAAGTCTGCAAGACTTCAGACAGCAGAAATTATTATCTAGGGAGGTATGATTGATTGGTTTTCTTTTAAGAAATCCTTCTCATCTTGATAGTACCATCTGACTTTTCTACCATCCAAGTCTTAGCTATTTCTTCCAGCAAGTTCAGGCTGCGTCACGCATACATCATGCATCGGGCCAGGCTGCAGAGACATCTCCATAATGGAGAACCTATAAATAACTGCCTGATGGCAGACAGACAGTCCTGTGCTTCAAACCCTTCCCATAAAACTAGAACAAGCCTTTCTCTATTCCCTGCCTTAACTGATTTGTCTGTTATGACTGCAAACTTCCCAAGGCAAAGACTCTTCTTTCCTGTCACCCAGATCTTTCATAACATACAAATCTCCTGTTCTGTTGAACTGAGGAGACTAATCTGGTAACAGTCAAGAGACTGTTTTTTGCAAGAATGCATGATGCAGTAGCAAATACAATGCTGTCAACACCTTAACTGGCCCTCCAGATGCTGCCATCATGAAACAACAACTAATTCCTAAAAATGTTAGCTGGGATGCCTTACCTGTACAGACACCACGATCAGTAAGCAGGTCTGGGCCATCAGAGCAAAGGACTGGTAGTCAGCAATGGCCTTCCCATCACTCCTCATTGTATTGTACATGGCCCCATAGGGGATGAAGAAGAGGATGAGGGAACTGTAGATCCCTTGCAACATGCACTTGACAAACACCATCTTGTTAAAATAGAGGTTTTGCTGGCCAGGCACATACAGCTGAGGGAACAGCATGCTCCAGTGATCATCCACATCCTGAATGCAAAGAGGAGACAGTCAGATTTGCTGGCAGCTACCCAACCAAGCACACAGACCCAGTTAGGGGGTGGCATGCATTTCCATGAGGAAAGGCGTAGCACACTCAGTTGTGCTTACTGGCATGGCACATACCAAGGTCACCTGGGCATATTTTCCATAATGTATTTTACCTTTCTTGTGCTTAAAAAATTGACAGCTGATAAAAAAAAAAGGAATATGCACTTCATCTAAAGCAGACTGCATGGTCTGTTCTCCAGAGACTTGGCTGGCAGCTAAGGATTAGAAAATACCTCCCCACACAAGAAAGGCTGTCTGACTTGGATCCCTTAAGTGTCCAGAGCAGAGCACTGAACCACTGGAAAGTAGCCAGTTCCTATTTATTTAATTTGTAAAATGCATATAGGAACAGCCTTATTGCTCCTTTGTCTTGTCAAACAGTAACAATGAGGTTGAAATTTGGGTGTGAAATTACTGAAGAAAGAAATCACTAGAAAGGCTGAACTTGCAAAATCTGGTTTCAAAGATCCAGTTAATTAATTGTTTTGTCTGGTCACTAGAAAGTCACTTGCCAGGCTTCAGGAACATAGGTAGTAGGGTATGACTGTTCCAGGGGAGTGTTGCAATGGCAGCTGGTGCTATAGGCAGCAGCCTAACCCAAAGGTCTCATCACACACTGAGACCTACAGGCCAAATCAGGGTAATCATATATCTCTCAACTCCATATTGCTCACAGGACTACCTAAACCCAAATCATATGACTAGGAGGGAATATACCTTCTCTCTGGTGCATCCTTTTTTTTGTGCTCTAAGTTCTCTCTGTCAGGATATTATTCCAGGGGTTACCACAGTATCTAGCCAAAAGGTCAGCTGCTTTTGCTTCATGGAACCAGATCAAAGCACCTGGAGACAAAACCCCCATGAAAAAAATCCCCAAAGTGATGACAGAAACAGTACCTGATCAAAGAGACTCATTCCTAGCACTGGGAGGGAGGTATATACCAAATTGTACAGTGTAATGAACCACTCATCATAGACAGTCTGGAAGAAAACAAAAACAAAGCGTGAAGTTAGCAAAAAGCTGTATTCTCCATTTCTTTGAAAGTATATGCAATTAATTCCTGCAACAGCTTGGTCTGAGATGTTACTGAGACAAAAGGGATAAGATGACTCAAGCTCAGCATCCCTAAACAGGAGAAGGATCACATTATGCCAGCCCAGTTTGCTCAGCACCTATTGCTGGCTGCAGCCAGAGCAGAATCCCCCTGCATCACCTGCACCCCCAGCCCCTGGATATCTGCACTCCCCACGGCTGGGTTAAGTTGGAGGCTGGTTTGCCTTGAACTAACACTAGTTTTTTTACTCTAGATGTGCTCCTCTTGCAAGCTCCTGATGCCCACAGGCATCTCAGGGTTAAACTGCTTGCTCCAAATATGCTCACAGCACAAGCTTAGATCTTACAAGATCTGCACCAGACTCTAATCTGTGCCATCAGCTGATGATTGTAATCACTTTGAATACTTTTGAAAATCCTCTAAGTGACGTATGTGCTTCATAATGCACCAAAATGCCAGAGAAGGTTTAGGTTGGATAGCAGGAAAAAAATTCCTCATTGAAAGGGTGGTCAGTGTTTAAAAAACATGTGGATGTGGCACTGGGGGACATGGTTTAGTGGTGAATGTGGCAGTGTTGGGTTCATGGTTGGACTCGATGATCTTAGAGGTCTTTTCCAACCTTAATGATTATACAATTCTATAATATATAAATTTTCTCTCCAGGCATCTGTCCTCCAGCAGCAGCACAATGAAGGCAGCAATATCTGCTTTATACCCATATGGCTGCAGAAGACAGACCTGTTCAGTCAGGTGGGAGGAATGGCTTAGTTTATTTCCTTGCAAAATGTTTCCAGATACTTTGCTTGAAAACGCTGGATATAAACTCATGGAATAGTTTTGGTTGGAAGGGTGCTGTGAAATTCATCTATTCCAACCTCCCTGCAATCAGCAGGGACATCTTCAACTAGGTCAGCCCTCAGAGCCCCATCCAACCTGACCTGGAATGTTTCCAGGAAGGGGACATCAACCACCTCTCTGGGCAACCTCTCTCAGTGTTTTACCAACTTCATTGTAAAAAACTTCTTGCTTGTATCAATCTAAGCTTAGTTCAAAATCATTACCCTTTGTCATATTGCAATAGGCCCTGCTAAGAAGGGCTCTACAGCTCTCTTTTAGCACTTTTAGGTACTGAAAGGTGCTCTAAGATCTCCCTGAAGCCTTCTCATCTCCCAGCTGAACCTCCCCACCTCCCTCAGCCTGTCTTCACAGAAGAGGCTGACCACCTCCATGTCCCTGAGAAAACCAAA
This sequence comes from Lycocorax pyrrhopterus obiensis, assembly GCA_014706295.1. NCBI lineage: Eukaryota > Metazoa > Chordata > Aves > Passeriformes > Paradisaeidae > Lycocorax > Lycocorax pyrrhopterus. The sequence continues at coordinate 8,444,520 of JACSVZ010000014.1, read as the reverse complement.
GCTGGACCTACCTGTGCTGAGAAGCCAGAGAAGAAGCCATACCAGAAATGCACCAAGGTGAAGGCAAAGTTCTTGTAGAAGAAGTACTTGAGGAACTTGCACATGCGGATGTAGGACCACCGCCCGTGGACCAAGAGCAGGCGCTGCAGGTAGCGGAACTGTGCAAAGGAGAAGTCACTGGACAGGACCGCCTGCATCCCCTCCTGGCCACTGATGCCGACCCCGATGTGGGCAGCTGCAATGAGAAGGTCATTGATCACGTCATTACACCGAGAGTTACCACTGCCCCGTTTTTGAAATTAGTTACCCTGCACTGAACACTGTGTTAATTCCCTCACAGCCTTCATAAACAGATAAAATGAAAAGTTGTTAAAAAAAAAAAAAAGGGTGCACTAATTCTTTCAGCAGCACTATGATTTTGGCTCAGTGATACATTTCCCATAACTGGGCTTTTATTATCTGAATGAAATTATAGGTTCAGTGACAGTTTATGGTTTTTTTCTGAACCCTTTCCAGCAGCACAAATGCTGTTGTTCATAACGGCTGCTGTTATGAAAAAATAACTTTAATTTATATTGACATGCGACTTTTATTTACAGGCATGCATGTCCTTCCAGCAGTCTTAAAACATCATCCTACACAGGCAAAATCTTCAAACCATTTTAAAATTTCTTAGACACTGTGCTAAAAGGCAGATTTAGCCTTTTTATGTTTCCTGGGCTTTATTCGTTCAATCAAATAATTAGATAGAAGAGTCACATATTTTTTAAATATTAACTTGCATTTATTAAACATGGACATAAGTTTAATGTGACAGCTAATTATACAGCTTTAACTAATGAATACAATCTTCATGGCTGAAGGTTGGTTAGATTCAAAGGTTTCCACTGAACTGAATAGATAAAATCCCAAAGTCCCAATCCTCTTGTGGGGGGAGTGGGTTAGTTTCTAATTATTATGTACACTTTAACTTTCTTCTCCTTTCTTTGCTGACTGCCTGACTTATCTCCCTTGAAGCTCTCTACTTAGCCTTTTCTTTCTTAATTAAAAGGCTCCAGTTAATCAATTCTTGCAAATTAACACAAGGAAGATTAGCAATAGGTCTTTCTGAATAATCTTAATTTAATTATACCTAGTTAGGTTTTTTTTCATAAATTCACTGAGATAATGCAGCATCAAATGATGCTCAAGGATGGAGGGGCCTGGAAACCCATCAGCTGTAACTCAAGGGAGATAATTAACAAACAGCCCTAACACAAAGAAGTACTAGAAAAACCACCTCCCATAATACTATATGGAGTATCTACAGGCACAAAGATTTTATTCCTGCTTTGAGTCAGATCCTCTATGATACAAACTTGTTTGTTATATACATTGCCCTTGTGGTGGTGGCTGTGCAAGACACACTGACTGACACATCACAGCCCATGTGGGCTTTTCACAGAATCATAGTCATTTAGGTTGGAAAAGGCCCAACGATCATCAAGACCAACCATTTTTTCTGTTCTAAGGTAGAAATAGAAAAATAGGCACTTAGTACAACCTTAGCCCCCAAAGGAGCCCAGTGTGACCCAGAAGGCAGGAGAGACAACTAACCTGTGGTGAGAGTGCTCTGTAGAGACCTGCCAAAATTTGGGACACAGGCACTTGTTTCCACAAAGAGGGTGGTACAGGAGGCACTCAGATATGTGTTCCTGCTGCTAGCCCACCTCAGAGAGCACATACATCTTTGAGCCAGTCTGCTACAGCACGCTGGCTCTCAGCCATCACTCACTTTTGATCATGCTGACGTCGTTGGCGCCGTCTCCAATCGCCAGGGTCACAGCCTTCTTGTACTTCTTCACCAGCTCCACCACCTGGGCCTTCTGCAGGGGAGTCACCCGGCAGCAGATCACCACTTTGCACATGCAGGCAGTTCTCACCAGCTCCAGCTCCAGGTTCCCTTCCAGCGCGTAAGCCTGGAAAGGGGGGAAGGGAGTGTTCAGGGCAGGCTCGCAGCAACTCCTGGCCTGACAAAGAGGATGAAGAGAGGTGGCCATGATGACTGAGCCAGGCTCTTCCATTCTTTTGGGTGAATCCATTCTTTTGGGTGAATCCATCCACCCAGTCGCAGGGAGCACCCACACAGCACATCAGGCCGTGCACCCTACACCTACGAGCTTGCACTTTGGGTGCACCACATCTGGATGTGCACCACAGCTGGGTATGCACCACATCTGGATGTGCACCACAGCTGGGTATGCACCACAGTTGCTCTGGCTGATGTGACCTCACAGAGGGCAGAAGTGTCAAAACACCAAAAGCACGAAGCTGCTGCAGGGCCTGAGGCAACCTTGCATATCTCCATGTGAGAGAGTCTCTGCTCATCCCTCTTGGATTACTATTTAAGCTCTGGGAGATAAATAGGAAAGATATCAATTTGTTAAGTGCTTAATTAAAAAAATACATGTAAAAAGTTAAGCTCAGGTGGGCATGACAAAGCAAAACACAAAACTAGGGAGAAAGCTGCTTTACTCTGAGCGCTGACCTTTTAAATCAGTCAGCTGTGTTATTTCTTTTTGGGAAGCACTGAGATAATTGGATGTCTACTCACTCCTCCAGCTCTGCATGAGCTTTTTTATATTTCTTTCAGATCATGTTTTTTGGCTCTGTTCTTTGTTGTCTCTTTTTAGCAGACATGTATGGAAGGAATCTACAGGGCTCACTCCTGCTCAGAGCCATTACAGCAGGCCCACTGCCCTGTCTGCGTAAGGCAGACAGTCCCTATGCCACATATTCTTTCTTTTTGAAACTGTCATTTAGCAATTTCATGTAGAGTGTATTCCTTCAGTTTGCTTGGAAGAACATAATTAGAGAATCAATACACTACTTAAGTTATAAGATCTCTATCCTATCAATTAAGCATATCTGTTTTCAACTGTATTTAGTAGAATATGTCCTTGGCATTGAAACCCACATCTCATGTTATCTTCTTGCTGCAAACACAAACCTGGTTATTTTTCTAGTGTCTTTCCAGAAACTAAATATGATCCAGCTACTCTACCCCTTTTGTTCACCAAAGATCAAGGCCAACTGTTCTCTGTTCCTATCTTCTGAAACATTGTCTGTCACCTTTGATGTCTTAGCTCAGATAACCACTGAACCTAATCCTCAATTAGGGGGAAAAAATTCTTGTCCTCTAGAGGTGAATTTTTAAAGCATTTTTCAGACTGGCGGTACGTCCTTCTAGTAAGTTCTTCAGGGAACTCATCCCTAACAAGGATCTGAACCTTCCTTACCAGGCTGTGGCCAGTGATAACCAGACCGTACACGCCATTTGCTTGCTCATCAGGTAAAATTATTTGGTTTTTTGAAGATTTTTGGAACTGAATGTTGATATCATCACTGTCCAGGAAGGAGTCTGGCTTCATCTTTTTCCTTGCATTCCTAAAAAAAAAAAAAAGAAACCCGAGAAAATAATGAAAATCTTGAAAAGATAAGTATGTTTTGTTAAAGCAACTTTATGAAAACAAAAAATTGATGCTTCCCTTTGATAGTTCAGTCCAATTTTTACTGTATCTCTACAACAATAGGCATCGTTTAGCTACTGCTGTCTGCACAGATCATCTACATTTCTGAAACTCTTAACAAGTGTTGCTAAACTACTTCTGATTTGAAGTCAAACAAACCATCTTAGTGTCACAAAGGATGGTATCCCAAAGGGCATCCAATTTTCTGTGCATGTTGTCAGGCAGCCATCTACTCCAAGAGAAAAGGACTGCAACCCTTTCCTATTTTCCACCTTTACCTAAGAACCTGTGTCTACACAGGAGGTGAGGAAGGAAGGTAGGTTCTCAGATACTGCCAGAAAAGTATCCAGACAAAAGACAGCAATGTGAATAAATAGCAACAGCAGCAGAGCAACAGCATAGCTCAAACCTGGAGCCAAAGCTTTGTGGCTCAGGATCACTTGTTGGTGAATTTCAGCTGATACTCCCTATCTAACTCTGCTTTCTTATGCCTTTATTTAATTTGAGCTCTTGGATCAAGATGCTTCAGCATGTACTCTCAGAGGAGATTTCTACATTGTGTTTAGCTTCTGGATCTTACAGGGAGACATGTGTCCCTTACCTAAGGTCCTTGAATGAACTGCAACAAGGAAAGGTGACAGGAGAAAGAAGGTGGAATGATACAAAACACATATAGTGCTAGTGCACAGCAGTGAAACTGTGTTTCAGCCATTTACCTCAGCTCATTCAGTACGTCATCAGATGTGCTGCCTTCAATAATGAAAACATCTTCCATGTCATCATGCAGCAAGTTGCAGGAGTATCCAATATTCATTGCTGTCTCTGGGAAAGATAAAGCAGGAGAATAACCCATCTTAGCAGCCCCAAATTCACCCACTTCTGTGGCCTTTTTGTACACATGACAAAAGCTCTCTTTCTGACTCAAAAGAGATTGGAGCCTTTCAGAGTCAACAGTAAGACAGCCAGGAGAGTCACTTTGATGGATGTAGCAGCAAATTTGACTTCACAAGACCACAAGAAAAAAAATAACTCTACCAAAAAGAAAAAGCTTAAAACACCCTTTGACCAACATACTTGGAGCAACAAAAAGCATTTCATGTTGATTCAAAAATTTTTTTCAGGATTTTTGACTTGCCCTCTCCCTACTTCCAGAAAAGTGCCAAACCACAGCTTTGAAAAAGAATATGACATTTTGTCCATAAAATTCTGAAAAACATATTTTGGTATTTTAGAGCAAAACTAATGCATTTGGAACATGACAAAATGAAATGTTTAATTTTTCTCAAAAATTTTCTGCTCATGTCTTGGATGAAATTATTTGCAAACACTTCTGACCTCCCTGAAACACCATTGTTTCAGTGACTATACTATGTCTCCAAAAGAATTCACTGGAGTCTATTTGCTGTTCTTTTCACCTCCAAAAGCCTATGTTTCCTCCGTTTCTATTTGGAATGATGAGAGCCAGAAACAAACTGAAATGCACCCAACATCCACTTTAACATTAAAGTTTCTGGAAAACAGGACAAGGTTTTTTCCACCTTCTTTACCTGAACGATCAACTGGATGAAGGTGGCACCTTTTCACAGCTTATGTCAGGGACTATGGGATGCTTACTGTCACCTCTCCAAAGACAAAGGATTCTGCCTTTACCCTGCTTCTACCCTCAGGATAGAAATTAAGGACAGGCACGAGCTACAGTCATCTGATCTAATTCCAGTTAACTGAAACTTTGTGTAGCTGGCAATGAAGCAAAGCCCTGTAAGTTTGTCTTCTGTGCAGTTTTCAAAGAATGAGAACACAGGTCTCAGCAGAACCACCCCACCAGTGGGAGAGAAGAGAAGCATCCAAAGCTGCAGTGCCTTTACCTTGCTTATCTCCAGTGAGAACCCATATCTTGATGTTGGCTCTGGCAAGAGTCTCAATTGTCTGTGGGACCCCGTCTTGTAGCTTGTCCTCAATGGCTGTGGCACCTAGCAGCTTAACAGAAATGGCAGGGAGCTGGTTAAGTCCTCCCCCACTGCTACCAGAGGAGAAAGCATTAAAACTAGAGGTAACTATTCAACCAAACACAAATGAAATCCCCAGGAATAAGGTTGTAGTGACTGTCATTCTTCCTCAGCAAATTTACTGTACAGAGTACAGCCCTGATCCTGCAGATGTTCTAGTCTCTAATGCCCCCAGGCTCTGATGGATTATGAATACGCATGAAATTATTTGCAAGAATGTTTGCAGAGCTACAGGTCTGTGTTGTTCCATGTGTTCCCTTCACAGCAGACAGAGCTTTAACAGAGGGACAAAGACACTGTGGATCCATGTCCCCAAACCTCCTCTTGTGTGGAACTTGATCCCAGCTGTGCTGTACTGCAGATGTCACATGGCTGCTAAACATCTTCTCCAGCCCTTAACAGACCTGTCCCCACCCCTGCTCCACACTGTCACACAGCTACATCGCAGACTGCTCAGGACACAAACCTTCATTTTTCTGAAGTTACTGCTTTTTCTGCTATTTGGAGATGGTGGCTTCAACCTGTTGTCAAAGGGACATGGAGGTTTCACTGCTACCTCAGGTTTCACTGCTACCACCTACCTCCTGCTGGTGGGAGACTAAATTCAGAGGTTGGCTTTAAGTCCAGGATCTCTTCTGGCATCCTGGGATGTCCATCATACAACAGCTACGAGCGTTACCAATGTAGATAACAGCTCTGACAGAATTTCTTTACAGGGTCCTCAAAATTGTACAATCCCCATTTTACAGTACTCCCTGATCCAGCTAGAGACATTATGCAACTTCCAAAGGCCAGCATCTCCCCAGCTCACACTTGCTTCTTCCCTGAGCCCTGCTGGCATTCTGAGCATACAGCTAATGGAAGGAGCAAAGGTGTCTGCCAGGATTTCCGGGATTTCAGGAAAGCACTGCCACGAGTGCAAAAGCTGGATTGCTTCTTCTCAGATCCCACACATGCTTTTCATTCATTATTCATGTCTCCAAAACACAGGCAGACCCTCCAGGGCATTTAAAAACTGTAACAGCACTGAGGGAGAGAAGAAAGACTTGAAGATCACAGTTTAGCTCTATTTCAAATTGACACAAACATGTTCATGGATATCATCTACCCATCCTGCCCAGGGCCGGAAGAACAAAGGAGACACTCTCAGGGGCACTGGGAATTATTCACTGCCTGCCATTTCAAAGGCTGGAAAATAAATAGATCAGCCATGTGCACATACAAAGGATAACTATGAAATATTTGTGTCCACATCATCTCCTGCGGGCTCTGGTACGTCACTTCATCATGAGAAAGCTACTCTGACACCCACGTGAGTTAAAATAAAACCATTCCCCTGCACCGGTGGCTGACACCCCAGCTACGGGCTCCTGACGGAGGTGCCAGTGAACACCCAGGCCTGCCCTGTTCTGAACCGCTCCTGTCACACAGCCCACTGAACTGTTTGCAGAGCAGTGTTTACCAAAGTCACACTGAGCTGTTTATTGACAAACCACCACCCTCGCTGCCTCCCCCACAGCTTGGCCCAGATTCGCTGAATTACCAACCATTAGGTCTTTTTCAATCTCTTCATATAACTCCGACAGTTTGTCTTCCCGTCCTTCCAAGGCAGTGCTTGCTTCATGGTGACGCCTGATCCAATCCTGAAAGTAATCTTCCTCCAAGCTTTTATAGGCCACCACAAGTGTCCTCAGGCCTTCTCCAGCAAACTCCTGCAAGACAGTGGTGAGGCAGAAAGGTCCAAGAAGAACAGTCTGGTCAGCCAGCCTTACAAAGGACCCTCAGAAAGCAGACCGGTAAAAGCGTCTTCGTAAAGTTAGCGGAGGAAAGGTGAAAAAATGACACCTTAGGCCACAAACGTTGTGGTATTTTTAAATAGCAATTCCAGACCACTTTATCATTGCCATCCATGGTCCTTATGAAGAAAAAACTCAAAAGGGCTTTTCTACTTTCTGGCTCTAAAGCTTTACAGTAACCAGGCATTTGTTTTGCAGGCTCGTATTTTTCAACAAGAGGTCCAGAATAGTGAGACCTAAATAAACACTGAACACAGCCTTGCATTTTGGATGTGGGTTCAACATTTTTAGGGTATGAATTCTGGCTGAAATGCACAGCATGAGCACAGCCAGTCACTGCATCTCAGCAAGTTCTTGTAACTGTGCTTTCTGATGTACAATGTGGAGCTCAGTGTTTGGTGGAACAGCACAGATGTATTTGTGAAATGCATCTCTGGGAGGTGTTTCCCCAGGCTTGAAGTAAGGGTGCATCAGGAACAGGTGACAGGTCTTCTAAATGTCCTGCATTGTATTTGCCATCTTTGTCCATATTACAGAATCATAGAATGACAGAATGTCTTGGGTTGGCAGGGACCTTAAAGATCATCTCATGTCAACGCCCCTGCCATGGGTAGGGACACCTTACACCAGACCAGGTTGCTCAGAGCCCCATTCAACTTGGTCTTGAACACTTCCAGGGATGGAGCATCTACATCTTCTCTGGGCAACCTGTTCCAGTATCTCATCACCCTCACAGTAAAGAATTTCTTCCTAATATTTAATCCAAATCTACCCTTTTTCAGTTTAAAGACATTAACCCTTGCTTTATCACTACCTGCCCTTGTAAAAAGTCCCTCTCCAGTTCTCTTGTAGCTCCTTCAGGTACTGGAAGGTGTTATAAGGTCTGCCCAGAGCCTTCTCTTCTCCAGGCTGAACAAACCCAAATATCTCAGCCACAGGAGAGGTGCTCCAGCCCTCTGATCATCTTTGTAGCCATAGACTCACTCCAACGGGTCAATGTCCTTATGTTGAGGATCCCAGAGCTGGACAGTATTCCAGGTGAGGTCTTACAAGAGCAGAGCAGAAGGACAGAATCACCTCCCTTGATCTGCTGACTGTCCTGGAACAGTTCAAATGGCACCTGGTGCTCATGCTTACGCATGATGCCTAAGGCCGTAGAAATTAACTTGTTTCTCTATTCCATAACCAAAAATTGGTGCTTAAGTGCTGTTTCTAAAATCTGGGGTTTTTTTCCTGAAGACAAAGTGTGCTGGAGAAAAGGAGAAAAGGAAAACATCAAATGCAGAGATGTTGTTGAGAAGGAAGCACTTACATTCAGGTGTTCTGTGGTCTCCTCTTTGAGAGAGTTGCAGGATGGATGAAGCAGTTCATAAAGAATGGTGTCAGCCCCCTTGCAGTACAAAGTCAAGTCACCTTCTGGACTCCGCACTGTGAGGAAAAGGAAAAGAAATGCTACAAATCCCAGAATGATGCTCTTGGGGTACACAGCCCTTTCATCAAAATCAAGAAAAATTTCTACAGGTGTCTGAATTTCTCCAAGTTTTGGCAAACTCCCAGGAATCAAGACAAGCTCTGCTTAGAAAAGATGAGAGTGCGTCGGTCTGAGCAGACACTACGTTGTCCCTACAGGCAGAACTTCACTCAGAAGTTAAAAACAACTTGTTTTTAGGGAACTGGTCCTACTTTTCCTACTTCTCCTATCAGTAAACTGTAACTACAAGTTACGATATTCCTGATATATTTGAGTATGTTGGAGGGTTAATAAAGGCTACAAAAGGTTTATTGAATAATTTCTCCATTTTCTGTTCAGGAAAGTGGGTCTCTCAGTTCATTCTTGCTTCCTCCTTTCCTGCTTCCTCAAATTTCACTGATAATTTAAAAGCTGATTAGAAGAAACGCCTTTCCTGCATTGTAATGGGGGGAGCCAGATATATGAAAAGCTCAGTGTCTTCAGGAGGCTGGCTTGCATCCCTGTGGTCCAGATGTTGAGATTTCTCCCACATGCCTCCTTTAAGTATTTCTCTGGCACTGTTCCTGTGTAATTATAAAGTCAAGGCAGCACATCTCAAGCCCTCAGAAATAAATGTTATTAAGAGCACATTGCAAAGCAGGTCTCCTAGAAAAATGCATCATAGCAGAATGAGGGACAGCTCCAGAACCTAAAAAGTCAGGAAAGAAAGAAAGCAGCAAAGGGAACATACCAATCACAGACATTCGCTTGCGAACATTGTTGAAATCAAGAATAGCCAGAAGTTTGTATATTTTTGTTTCTCCCATTTCCACGACAGTGATGGTCTCTGGTGTGCGAGCCCGGAACACAAATCCAAAGTTTCTGGCAGCAGTGACTAGGGCTCCCTCATCAGGAGATTGTGCTTGATACACCAAGTTACCTGACATGCAAGAAAAAAAATGTAATGTGGCTTCTGACCTATTTCTGAGCTAAAAAAAGTACAAAATCCAATACATTATATAGCAGTTATCCCTTTGCTTTTCTGTCTATCCACAGGTGCAGCACTAAAAAGCACCTTACGTCCACACATCTCCATCAAGTCCCACCAACCTATCCTCCAGGACAGTGCAAGAGGCCCCCTGGATTCTTTTGGGGACTTTAATCACTCTCTTTGGAGTCTAACATCTCACTGAGAGGACAAGTTCCTTGGGTTTAGCCCCTTCTAGCTAGATCTGCATGTATTTTTCTGATCAGTATTTTCACCTAATACCTGTCAATTAATTCTAGCCTTTAAAGCATGGTTTTCATCCTGCCTGGGATTTGAGGAGGCTGATCCAGTAGCTGTGGGAACACTGGGTGAGAGGAGCCAGTGAGTCTCCAGTGAATAGGTGCTCTATGTTCTTTGCTTTGTGGGACTAGGAGAACAGTAGAAAAAGAGTGGGGCAAGCCTCTGCCACCTCAGGGAAGCCGTGGCACCTGCAATTTCCGCACTCCAGAGATTTTGCAATATGATGTTTGCAATATGGTATGTCTGTTCCACCACAGGAACACACAGGCAGTGGACGCCCTGGCCCTTTCTCTTCCCACGTGGCATGTCCAAAGACACTGATTTATGTGTAGCCACATACTACAGAAAATCCCCAGGGAGCCAAAAGGACCAATAACAGCTTCTGTGGAGAGAAGACATGCTGTGGTGCAAGTGAACACAACCACTCATTCCAGCGCCTTCAACAGTCCTCACCTTCCTTCTTCTCCTCTGGCATCACTGTGTGGCAAAGTGAGAGCAGCCGGAAGAACCTGTGTGTCGGGACATCATTCAGCTTCACGGCTCTAACCAGGCTGTGGTCATAGAAGGCAAACTTTGGGTCGGCTAATGGGTTGTATGAGAAATCAACCTTCTCTGTGTTCTGAAAAAAACATGGCTTGGTATTATTTGTTGAGCTCTCACATGGCTGTACACCAATGCCTACCCAACACAGGCCCTCTCTGCTCCTCACATTTACAAAGGACCCTATCCTGCAGGGCTGGCTGCTCATGACAGAGATTGGTGGGTTTAAGGAAGTGGTAGGTCATGAAAGGTATTTAATCGTGGGACAGGACAGGCACTAGTTGTGCCTTTCAGAGCAGCACTCAGGCTAAGAACCAATTAGCTAAACTGCCTCTCTGAGTGGCAGCTAATGCTCCAACAGGATCCCTGCCAATGGATACCTACAGCAAAGAAGTGCCTGCCTTCAACACATGCGTGCTTGGAGGCATTGTGTTCATGATGCCAAAGGCTGCCTGTGATACTGGAATGCAGGAGCCCAGTTTAAAACAATTCAAAAGATTGTCTTATCCACCACGTTCTCTCAACGCCAGAAAAAATCCTGATATGGAAAAAAATAGGTGACATAAAGGTTAAACTCCATGGGCACTGCCCATTTTGTCAAAAAACAAGGAGCCCCAAGCAGAGTAAAACACACTGGAGAAATGTCCAGAAGCTCACTGCACTATGTGTCATGGAGTAATGGACTGCCAAGCCTGCCTCAGACGATTCTGTCTCCCGCCCCGTCCCTGGTGAGCTCAGAGTTTCCAGGATGGGAATCATCCTTTTGACCTCTGCGCACTGACATTTAGCACTCAGTCCAAGAGCACAGACTGACCCCTCCCACACTCGTCTGTGCAGCAAGGTCCAGGCACAGCAACATCGTGGATTGTTGGAGGACTCTGCAGGACTCTGACATAGAGTGTGAGGAGCAGCAGGGTGGGGTGGACAGTTGGCAGGGGTCCACTGTGTGTCACCAAGCAAGGCTGATGGAGAGAGGGCAGGCTGGAGGCACAGCACTCAGCACAAACAGCCTGTTTCAGTGGGCAATTTAAGTTCCCAATGGCCTGGAAATGAATCATTGGAATGGGGAGAGGGATTTTCATCATCATCTTGCTGTTTGTTACTTGGATTACTGCATGGAGCTTTCAGACATTTTAGAAATAAAGACATGTGTGTTTGTGCCAGCAAGCAGAGGCTAAAGAGAAATGTACAAATGACATATTTTCACACTTTCTGAAGTCCAGACATTAGAGGAATTTGACGGTGACCTTGCAGTTGGCATGAACTGCACTCACTAATTCCTCGCTAAAGCTTTAATTAACTACCAAGGTTAATAAAATTCACCAATGTCCAAGAGATTTCAAACACCAATGGTCACGTGTTCAAGAGAAGCTGTGCATGCACCAGGATGTCTGGTGAAGCAAAAGGGACAGTGGGCTGTTCCCAACCTGCAGGTTTAAGCCAGGCTTACTAGAAAGGAACTTAACTCTGGGAATTCTCTCACATCCAGAGGAACGCACATCTCTCATTATGAGCATCAAGAGCATCAGCTCTTGCAGGGTCAAAAACACAAGCTATGCCTCTGTGGTTTGTGTCCACTGGTACTTATCCAGGTCCACTGAAAGCACAGATCCTGATAGAACTTGAGCACTTACCTCATTTATTTCTATCCTTTGCCCAGACATATCATACACATCACCTGCAAGCAAGAAAGATGAAATTATAGCCACAAACTGTGGGTAAGTGCAGTCTCTGAGCCACAAAATTGGGTAAAGTGTTTCTAAGCTAGAATCTATTTTAAAAGTTTCAGTAAATTGACATGGGCACTGGCGACTGATGATACATAACAATCAGTTTCTATGTTGGTCCATGACAAAATCCGGAGACTGACAGATAATTGAAACACACAGCAGTTACCATAAAAATGACTGGCTTTTGAGTAAAGAAGACTTGTCTCGAGCTGAACCCAGAGAGGATCTAGTGCTAGGTAGGAAATGAAAGTGCTTCCAGGGGATGACTTCTCTTGTGCCTTCTCTTTCAAAATCCAGCTCCTGGATCCTACTCTTTGCAGCAGTCCCTTGACACCCACAGAAAAGCGGTTTTCAAAGCCCATTTTCCCCTCATCTAGGTAGCAAGGCTGCTCTATTTATTTTCCCTGAACAGATGATCTGGTCATAGGAGTTGAAGATGTGTCATCTCCAGGATACATTATTAGAACTTCTGCCCAGAGAAAAGTTTCACTAGGAAGGTCTGGACTGTGCCAAGGCCAGCCAGTCCCAACACTTCATTGAAATAAGATTGAAATGCAATTAATTACAGGAATGATTGACTCATATTTGCCCCAGCAACCTCACCTGTGACCAAAGTCAATTGTAGTGCTGGTGTGCCTTCACAAAGGCCCCAAGAGTGTAAAAGAAACACAGTAAACACCTCTCCTGAGAATCTACGCATCAGCTGATTCCTTGGGAACCATAGCCAAGAGGCTTTTGTACATCTCCTTCCCTTAAGCCCAGAGGAGAGCAGAACTAAATCATCCTTTCTGGCATGGCTTTCCTGAATGCCCCTGAACAGCAGAGAAGTACTGTGCTAGGAAGAAGCAAAACATTTAGAAAACTACAGGCAATAGATTGTTTGACTTCTTTGCCTTTATTTCCCATTCATTTCTTGAACCCTTACCCTGTATCTATGTTAGTGGTGACATCTGCTTAGGAAAAGTCAATTAAGGACACATGATGGGAGAGATTTCAAACTGTTTAGCAGTACTCATGTTAGATATCATAGTATCACTGTTTGAGTTATGGTGGTCTCCAAATATACACAGATTCATAGGAAGAAGTATCTTCTTCCAGTCAGCTGACAGTACTGAGAAAAGATGCAAGCTTTCTGGAATGTTAGTGCATCAACAGGTCTGACACAGGCAAAGCAAGCATCCATATACGAATAAGCAGTGACGACTAATTTCTCTGGGGCATCTAATAATGCTAATCAATTAGGCAGTTTGCAAAGTGTTAGCACCTCTTGAGCAGTATGAAGAAAACTGCCTGGGGCCATAGCATGAACGAGCCTTTTAAATCAATGACTTCTAGGATCTAACAGAGCTAACGACTCTTGTTTCCCATTTTTTCCAACTCCCTACAAACTTTTCTCTCTTCTGGTAGGTGAAGAATGTCAGGTGTAAAGACAAAGACCAGGTCATTGACCAGTCCGACTACCCGAAAAGGATGTGGAAAATCACTACTCATGACATGAGAAATTGCTGAAGGTGAGAGACAACAGTGTGAGAAGCTGACAAAATTTGCAGATAGCCCCATGAGGGATGGCTGATTTCGTAAGTGATTAAAAGGGAGGTAGTTATGTGAGTTACATGTTATGTTTTGCAAGGTTAGCAATACCTGGCTAACAACGTCAATAATACCATAAAAAGCTGAGATTACCTCACTAGTGATATCAGAAGAAATCCCCTGCAAATTTGAGTAGGGATATTGTAAATCTGGGACAAATGAGGAGAAACTAGTAGTGCTGGTTTTTTAGTTGGGATAATAGTGGAGCAGAGAAAGGGAGATAAAAGAGTGAGAAAGAAGGGGAAACTATTAATACATAGCAAGTGATGCAATGAGGCTGTCCAGACATCCCTGATGGGCAGTCTTGCACTTGATCACTGCAGCTCCTCACATGGCATTCTCTTCTGGATACCAGATTCAGTCTCTGTGGATGAAGAGGCGCACAGTGAAACAGAACCCAGAGAGAAAGACAAACAGGTAACACACCGTAGGATTTGCCGTTGATGGAGCACTTGTTGAAACACATGATGTTCTGGGTGAGAGTTCCTGTCTTGTCTGAGAAGATGTACTTGATCTGTCCCAGTTCTTCGTTGAGTGTAGTGGTTCGGGCCTGAGCCGGCGTGTCATTCAGTGGGTAATACATTTTACGGTCCCAGTCGATGTAGAAACTGTTACCCAAGCGTATAATCTCTACACTGATTAAACAGAAAGAGAAGGTGATGTAATATTCATTAGCCTAAGGGACAAGCTCTTTATCTTCAGCACCACCGTTATCAATTGCAACTAGGAGACAACTTTGAAGGGTCAACCCTTTGAAGGTTGAGTTCAATGACAGGTTGAACTCATCTGTCCATTGGTGGCCTGTGGTAAAGGATGCTGAAGCAAGGCCCACTGAAATGATCTGCTAAGTTTACAGCAAACTCATTTCCTTTGTTTTATAAAGCAGTACTTTATAAAAGTACTTGGCAAGTTTCAGAATTTTTTGGACTGAGAAGCGAGGCAGGAGCAGTGGGTTTCACTTGGTGCTGTTTCAGGAGATGGTTTCCAGCAGAGCTGTGGGCTGGGCTGAGCCCAGTGCCAGGGGCTGAGCACAGCCATGTCTCAAACAGAGAACTCCACAACAAGAGAGCCATTGTGTCACTCAGTACAACCTAAGAGTGGCATCAGCTCACAGATGACATGAATTTTCACTTTGGACAGGAATGGAATTCATTCCTCATGTTTACCAACATAAAAGAGAGTCTCAGTAGCAAAGGTGACTGAAGGCAGGTACAACGATAAACTAAACAGGGCTATGCAATCTCTACCCCAGGCCCAAGGTTTGAGAGCATCACAGACACATTGCCTACCTGTCACTCCTGCTTGGCTCTCACCAATAACCAACACATCTCTGTCTTGTCTGGGAAGAGGCAACAATCACACTGATCATATAGCACCAAGTACTTCAACCTGATTGCACCTACTTACCTGGCAATCCTCACACAGTCCTAAAGCCACCTCAAAGAACTGGCCATTCATTCACTGTCAGCAAGATGCTAATGGTGGCAGGCTTCCAGCCCTACTCCTATAGAGTCCTACACACCTACACCTCCCCTTTAACTGCAAAATCATCCTCTCCTCTTCCAGGGCTCGCTGTTGTCCCCACTCAAACTCCGATAAAGCCTTCTGAAGGCAGCAGAAACAAGAAAAGCATCACCGTGGTTGTGTAGGATCATCTGTGATGGGGCTGTGTTAGGTTTTAATGAAAATGCTGCTCCCAGTTAAGGCAAAAGGTCCTAAGATCAAAAGTGAAAGGAGCTTCTGGCACGTACCTGACGTAGAGTGAAATTGGTACCACGGTGTTTAGAATGATCACGTATGACCAGAACATGAGGAAGCCGGAGTAGGGGGCAGAGTTGACACCCTCTGCCCAGGGCAGATAGACCTGGAAGTAGTAGCCCTTATCATGCTCCCAAATACCATTGCCAATGGCTAGGATGAGACACATCAGTCCTAAAAATGCAAAGATCTGAAAGAAAAAAAATTCGAAAAACAAACCAAACAAATCAAAACCCAAAAAGAATTATTGCATTTTAGAAACAAGGAATTTTTTATGTACAGGTTAGTCAGAAGACCCTAATGGGATAGAGTTGGATAGACAGAATCATAGGAGAATGTTCCTAGGGATGAAGAGGAAAAACCAGCAAAATTATGATACTTTTACCTCAAGAACAAAGCTACACAGTGCAGAGTCTGGCAACTTGGAATTAAAAGCCCTCAAACAGCTGGGGATTTAAATCCCAAGCAGACATCTCAACTAGGGTGGTTACAGCAGTCTGCTGCAGAACACCAAATCTCATGAGAGGAGAGCTGAGCTGAGGGTCCTCAAACATCTGGCTGCACACCTGGGAATAGAAACTGTCTGGAGGACTTTACCTGGCCATTTGCCAGATGTATCACAGTCTTCCTCACAATTTCTGAAAGACTACTAAGGATAATCCAGCACCGTACAGTTTGGAGTTCAGCACTGGATATTATTCTGATGGTTAGAGGAGAGTTAATTGCTTCCTCAAAACTAATGGTTGCCTTGGTATCTGCCCTCACGATTTGATTACACTTCCTTTGAGCAAACAAAAAGCAACACCAACCAGTGATGTGTATCCTTGGGCTTTAGAGAAGCCTGTTTCCCGAAGCCTAAAGCAACCAGGGCAACAGCAACTGGGAAGTGAATTTCAAACTGGGATACCTTAGTGAAAACTGGGGCTTGCTCGGGAACACTATTTAACAGACACAAAAACATTACATAGGTCATAAAGCACTCTTTGATCAAAAGAAGACAAGAATGTAGCAATATAATTATTTGGAAAAGAATACAAAAAGAACAGGAAGAAGGGGATTTAGCAGAAAGTAATACAAACTGCAAGGAATGATAGAACGGTGAACATCCCACAGCCATAAAATATCAAAAAAAGAAGAAAATAAAATCATAAGCAGGTGTGTGAAAAGCCAACATGTTAACAGACAGTCCTCCAAGAGGAAGGAGGAAGGAAGAAGAAGGAATTATCTGCCCTATAGTAAATGAAAAAGGCAGATTATGTCCACTGAAACAGAGCACTGTGTGGCTCTATCTGCTAATAAGCATCTTCAATGCAGCAGGTCCATCTAATTCAAAGATGGAAGCTTAGAGGTTAGTTTTTAACCTTTAATAAGGTTAGTTTTTAACAATGCTTTAAAAACTGGGAAGCCCCACCATCTTGGAATCCTGCTAATACAATTACAATATTTGTAAGGTAGAAATGGTGATGGTGGGGGAGATAAACTGCAGTTAACTTGACATCCCTCCTGGACAAATGGTAAAAAAATAATTCTTTTGGCACAGGCTTTTCCAAACATTTGACATAAAACAGCCAATATAATAAGAAAAAGTGAAGATATGGAGTCAACAGGCTGCACAAAAGACCAATTAAAAATCATCTTTTGCAAGTATAATCATTAGGGAGGAAATACCAGTAACTTGGACCATTATGCAAAGGCCACACAGCAAGAATCACATTAAAACAATAATCAACCTTTTTAAAAAACAGTAATTGAGGGACAAACACAGAAACGTTGATGGTAAAGCTAATATTTGTGCTGCTGAGGTAATCTATGGCAGCAAGAAAGATACTTCTGTGGAGTAGTATGAATCACTTGGTGAAAAGTTCATGCCTGATCAACTCAAGTTTTAATATCAAAAAGCCACAAAAGGGAACTGTAAGAAAAGGTGGCAGGCTGAGTTTCAGGGGACACATTTATTTCACACATGAGTAGTAGCCCTTCTATTTAATTGTGTGAAGCCAAATAAATTACTCAACTTGTGAAATGGAGACAATATTGCTTGCTGGTAAGGAATGTGGTGCAGTGTTTTTAAACCTCTGTGAACCAGAAATTAAAACATACTTCAATCTGTGCCGTTGTAATTATAAGGACTTAAGGATATATTAGAGGCATGACCCACCTCACTGCCCCACAGGTTAAAAATTATCCATTTGCAGAATATCACAGTCCATGTAGGAATTTCAATGTGTGATTCAGCAACAGAAATATACGTGGGGCAAGACAGGAGCTGAACTTTCCCAAGGTGCTCCTGCCCATGGCTGGGGTGTTGGAACAAGATGACCTTTAAGGTCCCTTCCAACTCAAACCACTCTGTGATTCCATACCACAGCAGCTCTTGCCTACAGCTGCACTCGATTTATGTACATTTTGTTTTCTGTGCATTGGGCATGCCAATGCTCTCACAACCCCACTCATGTGCAACACTTGCACAAAGCTCACTAACATGCTGTTTGCTCTGAGGCAAATGCAAAGGACCAAGCCATTAAAAGCAGCCCTGGAGATTAATTTCTGTGCACAGAAACAACTGTGTGCAGGGTGTTGCATTTGTAACCACAGCCCTGAAGATAAGGACATTAAAAATCATAGGATTGTGCATGCTCATGGGGCTTCCCAGCATGAACATCCTCCCTCCCTGGGTCCTGCCCATGCACTGCCTGCTAAAGATCCTCTCAGTACGCATTTTGTAAAGAGGAAGTGACTTCTGACTTCAAGACAAACATTGACTGTTGGACTGTGAATTAAAACAGTCTCGGTTTCTTAATTGGTGCTTTGCGTTCTGCTCTGGGATTTGAAGCAGTCAGTTGTTTAAGAGATGAATGTGAAAGCTCTCTTTCTCTGAAAATTTGCTCCCCCTAGCATGCTAAGAAGCAGGTTTTGGAGAAAAAATCATTTCTGGAGCTGGCAAGTGCATCCCCAGTGGAGGAACACTAACTTCTGTCTCAGATCGATGAGGAACACCTCCAAATGTGACAAAACAGCTATGACTGCCATCTGGAAAGGTTCACTTCTGATTAACCCTTGTTGGGGCAGACCAGGGCAACATTTAACAGGCACTCCCTTGGCAAACCTGCTTAAAAACTGCTTTGTGCCTGGGAGTTTTATGGGCAAATAAACACAAAATAACTTTGCTAGTGTTAATGTGGAATAAGTTTCACTACATGTAAATGACTTATTTATAGCAAGTTGTGGCTGCTTTGTCTCAACTCAGGAGAGCACAATATACTGCCTCTTTTTATGACCATGCTCTGTAACCTCCGACCACCCGGTGAGCTGGAAAAATCCAATGCCACATCCCCTTAGGTGTGCAAAGAGTCTGGTGTTTAGGGTACGACAGAGCTTTACTTAGACACCAAAATTTTAGGTTCCTTAAAAATGTGTAAAGGAGACAAAAACACCTTTGGCTCCTCCAGCGCCCAAGAACCCAGGCAGAGGCTGATGCAATCAGCTGCAACTCGCTCAGTTTTTTTAAAACAGAGCCAGGATGTAAATTCATCTCATTTGTTTTTATAAAGAGAGGCCAAACAGACTGAAAGTTCTGGGTGGAACCCTTGGCTTGTGAAAGGAGATTTAGCAAATCTTAATTGAATATTAAATTCCAGATTCCCTGTTTGGTTTTCCTCTGCTCTGTTTCTGTGCCCTGTGGATCCCCCCAGAGTCCATTCTCCTCTACAGTCAGAGCATAGCAGAACACCTGTGAAAATGTGAAGTTCCTCAAATGCTCACAAAATTTTGAATGTAAGAGGCCCAAACCTTGTCTGGTTTTGCTGTCCACTTCAGGGGAGGAAGGGAAGAAAACACTGAGGGAAACAAGCTGATGATAACCAAGATTTTCCCTTGGCAGAGATTGGTGCAAGGTCACTAAAATTAAGGGCATGTCCTTACTGTACACAGAGCAAGGCCTCAAGATGCACTAAAGATAACCCGGGAGTGGCTCTCTGTGCTGTGGCACTGCTGGGCATCCCTGGGCTCACCTAAAGGACTTTAGGGGTCCCGATTAAAAATAAGGAATACAGGGGCTGAGATGAAGTGTGGAGGTAGGAGGGTGGTGCCACCCTGGAGGTGTTTGTGCTCTAAGCCCCAGTGCTGAGGAGGTATGAAGTCAGAGAGGGCAGGGAGAGCTCAGGACAGCCTTGATGTGATGCACAGACTGCTGTTGGATGCCTCCTCCAGGGCTTGCACCAGTGCCTGGGAATGGATCCTGTCCCCAGCTGGCTACTAGGGTGATCTGGAGAGCAAGAGTAGTAGGGAAGAAGCAGTAACAGTGACCACTGACCACCAGACCTTCCTAGTGTCATAAACTGAAGGTGGTGCAGCATGCATGGGAAAGCATGACAAATTTGCACTCAAAGGAAAATGAAATCTGAAACTAAAGAGCTTTTCTTCAAGCAACATTGATTAAAGTAGTGTCAGAGTGTATTTCTTCCTTCCCTGAGTGGCTTTGAACTCAAGCAGTAAAACCTTGAGAGAGTCTGTAAAAGAAGCACTATTTCTGCCTGGAAGTATTTGCCATTTCTTAAAACCACTGATGAGCTTAACCCTCAAATTAAATCTGTTTTTCAGCCTGAGAAGAGTGCCTACTATGTAAGATTAGTGTTCTCAAATTTCCCAGCTGCTAAAAACACCAGTTTCTTAGCATTAATGAGACCATGTCTAATAATTTATCCTAACATGTTAAGTCAGGAGCTGGCATCACACAAATCAGCAAACTCAATTACCAAGTCCTATGCAGATATCACCAGAGATGCCAACAGATCGCGAGGAAGAGAGAGAACTGCTAATGTTTATTCAAATAGAAAATGACAAATTACTAGAAGAAAAAAGGGCTTTGCAGCCTTCAAAATATTTCTCACACAAAAATGCAGAGCAAGGGAGAGCAGAGGAAATGACAAGCTCAGAAGAAAAGGCCTTAATTCTGTCAATGTAATGGCCTTGCTTTGCA
Organism: Lycocorax pyrrhopterus obiensis; assembly: GCA_014706295.1. Taxonomy (NCBI): domain Eukaryota; kingdom Metazoa; phylum Chordata; class Aves; order Passeriformes; family Paradisaeidae; genus Lycocorax; species Lycocorax pyrrhopterus. Next base: position 8,423,875 of record JACSVZ010000014.1, on the reverse strand, counting down.
AGACAGGCTGGCAGAGGCGCTGCAGAACTCAGGCTGCTAATAAATTATGATGTACTTCTTTTTATCATCAGTCACTTCTGATATTCCCCCATTTTTGTGGACAAAGAGGTGGAGCACCTGGAAATGATGAACACATCTGAAGAAAGGAAGACACATTAATCAGACTTACCACCAACACAAGGACATTCATGAGCCGATCGATGCTCGTTCGCTTAAAAGTTGTTTTTCCACTGTTCTGCATGAGTTTCGTGTCTGGCCCTGGAGATGAAGCACACTTGTTAATTTTAGTAATAAAGCTTAGCTGTTCTAAAGCTGATTCCCTCTGAGGCCCCACTGTGCTTTTCAGCATAAATAATCATTGCAGCTCTCTTGAAGTCAGGTACACACAGTTTAGAGTGCTGGTGGGAAACTTGGGCAGAAACAGGTTAAGCCATTTTTCTGAGATTATATGGAGAGGGTCACATAAAACCATTAATTCTGGACGTTGACTCAACTCTTTTCTTTCAACATTTAACCCTCCCTTTCAGGTTTAATCACTTTTCACTGAATACTAGATATTACTATGTTCTTGGTAACATATTATGTATTATCTCACATGTCTAGAGGAGTATAGAAACAATAGAAGGACTATGCTCATGAAAAGCATAGATCTAATCAATAACATTATTGATGACCCTGATATTCCAATACGGATTAAAATCACATAGAAATGATACAGAGTGTTTCATTCAATACACTTGAGAGAATTCTTAACCAAATTTAATTATTACATTCTTTCTTCGTCATTGATCAAAACTCCCCTCCTGTACTTTGCTGTGTGCATTTCTGAAACAAGAAACTTTTTTCTTCTTCTACCTGGTAGAAACATACTTTACAAAGAGGAAAATACTTGATTCCTTTGTGCATCCTGGGTGTGATGTATTCCCATTAATTCCACAGCAATTCCCATGCTAGTCCTGCTGGGCTCTGCAATCCACATGTCAGTCTTTTTACCTACCAGCATAAATAACGAGTCCAAAGCACCACTCTGTGTTCCTGATAGTGCAGCCCCTCAGCAACATCTTCTCATTGTCCAGGGCATACTTCTCTCCTCGAAGAGTAAGAGTTCCTGTGAATTTATCCAGTTTGTTATTTGGTGCCTCACATCTGATTTCTCCTGTGAAAAGAAGGTAAAAGCAAAAATGGAAATCTTGGTCCAGAAAAGTGTCATCAATACTGCATTCCGAGCTGTTCCTCAGAGAGACAGTATTTCACACTGTTGTTGCAGTTGACTCCTAACCCTGTCATTCCCATCCTATATCTTATATTTACTCATGTACTGGGATGTTGCTCCTTCCCCATATTAATCTTGTAATTCGAAGGACCACAATGAACTTGGATTTATCCCATTCTTTGAACATGGCAATTTTTTATTGGTAGAGTATAAAACAAAGTTTCCACAACTTTTATGTGGGTGAGAAGAAATGTTGAACCAGCAACGTACTTTTAATCCATTCACAGCAAGTTCATAGTGGTAGGATGTCACTGGATAATTTTAGCTAAAAGTGCTGATATCACCTTTTTTCCTGTTTCATTTTACCTCAAACTGCAGGAGCCCAAGCGAATAAAATCATAGCCTAAAGGCTGCAGAAGAGTAATTAATTGAGGTGCCTTTGTTCACTGTTTTTTAATTTCATCTGTTTTATAACTCAAGTCCTAGGAGCACATAAAAAGATACCGCTGCCTTCTTTGGCCACACAGCTGACACTGTAAGTGATTGGAGCGTCTATTTCCATGCTTTATATTTATTTATTGTAATAAAATGTGTTCAGATACCTCAGTACAAAAATGACTATTTAAATCAACAGCTGCACCTGACATTTAAAGATTCAAAGCAGAGCCCTGTGGATGTATTGAAAAGAACTGGAAAATACAAATATGCCTTACTGAAAGGCAATCTTAGAGTTCAGTCTGTTCACTTAATCAGCAGGAACATTAAAGTTATTTTGATCACAGGCTGTAAATACCTACAGAAACACTAGCATTTGCAGAGAGTGCAGTTCTTCTAGCTGCTCTCAGATTTACACACCAGGCTCAAGAGACTGGAAACAAAATCCAGAGAAGTCCAGAAGAAAAGTACAGCTTTAAGTGTCATGATCATCTTTACCACTACACATTTTAAAATCAAAAATTATTAAAATCATCAAAAAAGCAGCTAATCTAGGGCAGACAAATCATCAGACACAAAAGATCAAACAGTTAGGAAATTCAGTGACACATGTGACATCAGAACTCATGGTACCAACTGTGTTGATCTTCTATTTTATCATCTGGTTGTCCAACAACAACCAGACCCGTGCCCCATCACTTCTTAAAGTCTCCAGTAACCAGGCCCGTCTCATTACCACCCTTGCAAGGCCTTGAAAAGCACAAAGGAAAGAGAGGCTTTGCACTGGAACCTCAAACAGCACAACGCTTGGCAAAGCAAACCCAGGGCATGGTCTCCCACCAGGAGCACTGTGCCCGCCGTGGGACAGTGCTCCTGCGAGCACCTCGCGTGTCCACATCTGCTTCCCCATAAGCGGGTGGGTCTGGGCTACTGACATGCTGATTTTGAGATCAGAAGGGACTCATCCAGATGAGACTGACCACGAAAGCATGAGAAGCTCTACAGATCCCCCCAGGACAGCTGCACTGAGCCCAGTAACTCTGCAGCTGAAAGCACCACAGCCAGGCACCATGCCTCCTGTCCCCCTCTCCCACTAACAGCAGTAAGATATCTGGAATACATTTCAGCAGAAAGAGTTAAATACTGCCAAGTCGACATGTGGCAAGTAGAGGGTCACTGAAAAGTATTGCTGCCTTTCTGGTCTCCCAGTTCCCCAAATCAAACAAAGAAATTTGGAGTTTTGCAAGCATCTTCCTTATCTGAACCATCAAACAAACATCATAGCTCACATTAAGCATTCCATGGAGTGCCTGTATTAGCTGCAAAACCCTGTCCTCTCTTCCTGTCTTAAAAAGTAATTAGAAAAAGAATTACATAAATATTTAAATATTTCTACGGAGGTTTGCTAAGGGAAATGCAAGGCTGGGTCTGATTCCAGGCACTCTTCCCAGTACACTGTCAAATATAAATCATCCTGGGAAACATTTTATTCATTTTAAGTATTGTGAAGAGGCCACTTTTATTTACAACATAAGTAAAATAGATATTTACAGAATAAATAAATATCCAATAAGAAAATTCTCTATTTTCCAAAATATTTTAAACACTTTTTTAATTAAGCACTTCCAAGAACACAGTGCCCTTAGATAAGCATCACACTAAACATGCTTGAAAAATTATCTAAGATTAAGATTTTGCTTACAAATTGATAGACACTTCAGCCTGCTCAGGAAAATAATTAAGGCATGCCACTCCAATTATTAACGTAAAGCATCTAACTGCACCTGTAAAAACATATTTCTCAAGACCTAAAACACTCAACCTCAGCCATTACTTCAGAGAAATCCTGATATACTGAGCTGACACTTGGCAAAAACCACACACATTATGGCATAAAACCTCATCAAAGAAGGCAAAAGAAACTCTACCAGAGACAGTCTCAGCTGTGCTCTTTGCCACATCCCCACCACTTGTCCTGGAATCATCCACTTATTTCAAAAACTTTTTTTTTTCTAAAATTATTTTCCCTCTTTATCTAAAAATATTTCCTGAGAGCTTGCAATCCTTGAGGCGTTCCAAGGACACCAGCACTCATTCCACCCCTTTCCATACTGACTCCTCCTGCAATCCTGACCTCCTATCTAAGCCAGCAGAGCGCTGCCGAATGTGACTAACACCACTTGGTCTGTTCCCTCATCTTCTCTCCACAGACAGATGATGTGTGAGCATGGAGTATTCTGGTTTTGACAGGTCTAGTTCCTTAGCAGTATGTGCTGCTAAGTATTCACTGGTATCCAGTGACAGGACACATGGGAATGGTTGAAGTTGCATCAGGAGAGGTTCAGACTGGACATCAGGAAACATTTCTTCACTGAGAGTGTGACCGCTCACTGGAACAGGCTTCCTACAGAGGTGATTGATGCCCCCAGCCTGTCAGGTTTAAGTGGCATTTGGACAGTGCCCTTAAAAACATACTTTAATTTTTGGTCAGCCCTGAAGTGGTCAGGCTGTTGGACTACATGATAATTGTAGGTTCCTTCCGATTAAAACATTCTATTCTATTCTATTCTATTCTATTCTATTCTATTCTATTCTATTCTATTCTATTCTATTCTAATTTCTATTCTATCCTATCCTATCTCGCATTTGTTACAGCAAACAGTGCTGAGAAAGGACACATTTCCTGTCAACCATATCTGCACTGCTTGCCTTTAGATACTTTAAAATTCAGTCTTTATTGTGGCATTGAGAGAGGAAAGGGATGGTTTCAAGACGAGGCTTCATGCTGCGAAGCAGTCACCTGTCCTGTGTGCACAATTAGTCCTCAGGTCTGTGTGGTGTCTGGGAAGTGCCACTGATCAGAAGATAAATGTAATCAGTGCATCAGCATTGCTACATCAGTGTGAAAGCACGGTGTGAAAATGTTTTGAAGTCAGAACTAAGCAAAAGGTTTTGGGAAAACAGTTTCCATTGTGCAGTTTCGTGAACTCTTGTGCTGGGTTTCAAGGTGGGTAGTCTCGACATGCAGACACAAAAGAAAAGTGTCCATCCACAAGAATTGCCACCAATGCAGTGTCAGGTTATAGCCATACATGACACCAAGACCAGCAAGCAAAGAGGGACCTTTTCCTTTACATGTGGTGTTGATACCTGTTGTACAGACTACAGAGTGCCTGTTCTGTTTTGTTGGCACTGCTTCCAGAGAAGTCCTAGCAGTGGGCAGCTTGGAAGAACAGTCCTAATCACTCTCTGTAATTTCGGCAAATCCTCTGGAAAGTGAACTTTCCATTTGTACTCACCATTGAACTCTGTCAGCTTTTGAAGATCTTCTCCAAGCTCTGCAGTGACTGTCAGTGCCTGCTTCACCTTCAGGTTTGTTTCACTGTGACAAACAATATAAGACAAAAACATGAACTGAAAGTCATATGTGAACTGAAAGCTCCCCCTGAAAGTCACTTCTGCTCTTGAGAACAGTCTTCTTCCTTAGACATCTGATGGACTGTTATACCACACATCTGTTTCACCCGGCCAAAGGCTGCAGATTGTCTCTTTCAGTTGCAATGACAGGCAGTTCAGAGGAATTCTAGGCATGGTACCAAAGGTGAAGTGGCTCTGTCTTCTTAATTTTACCACAGAGCACCCCACTGTCTATCTTGTCACTCATGACACGTTTAAACCCAAGGTATCTAATCATGTAGGAGAGCTCTGAATCTTTTCTCCCATGGTATTCTGATCTGGAAGATTACTTCAGTCCTGGGACTAGCTAGCTGAGGAGTTGGAAATGCAATGTCAAAAGAATACTGCATTTGTTCAGGGCCTCTTAGAAGTGGCACTTGTGTGTGTGAAAACTACAAACCCATTTTCAGCAGAAATCAGATGGGGAAAGTCCAGAGGGCAATCTGTAGGGTCTTGGAAGAGACACGATTTCTTGAAATCTCTGGTCTTGCTCAGTCCCTCAGACTGTTGCTAGCTTTGGGCAATGCAGAAAAGGTAATGCAAAATGGGTCATAAAGATGAGGTCAGCTCCAGTTCATTCCAATTAATACAAGTTGCAGCCCTCTGACTTGTGGCCAGTTCTGTCCTGGAGTGGGCAGCATTTGGAAGCCTTTGCTGTGTGCTTGCATTGATATTATTCTATGGCAGTTCAAATGAGATTACCAGAGTTATTAATTATGATTATCTCACTCAGATAATCTGTCTCAAAGAAAATACTAAAGGAGATAAAAGAAACAGCCTCTGCTGGGGATGTTGCTTCTGTGATATTGCAGCAACATGTCTCTAACCAACTCTCAGTATTAGAAAAACTGCCACTGAAAAGTAAAGTCCCCTCCTCACATGATACTTGCACTCAAGAGGCAAAAAGTATCCACCAGAAGATGTTATCTTCAAGATACCTACCCAAAGTTTATCCTACATTTTTTGAAACTCTTGCTACCAAAGCTATTGCAGGCATGCCTGCAGCACCCAGGGTCACCAGGAATGGTGGCTTTGCAGCGGTGGCAGTGATTGCATGCCAGGGCCAGGCTCACTTACCCGTCCAGCTCAGCTGTCTCGATGTATGTCAGGCTGTGTGGCTCGCTGCTTGATAGCAACAGGAGATCGGCCTGAGCACAGACAGACAGACAGACAGACAGACAGATTTGGCATGAATTCACACAGTCAGCAGGCACTGCAGAGCAGTGACTGCTTGTCATTACTGCCACATCATCACTATGACTGATTTTCTCATGAGTGGTAAGGGTGGCAGAGACTAACTCTGATCAGGATAGAGAGAAACGGTACTCACTGTCACAAAGTTGTTGTTTTCTAGTTTTATTATATCCCCCACTTGGACATTCATCCATTTTTGCTCCTTTAACCTGCAAGAAAACTTCTAGTAAGTAAGCACATACAGAAAATGCTGCTTGGGAAAGTGGGAAACTTGGCTCTGCTCCTGAAGCCAGACTGTAGGTGGCATCAGGACTTGGGAGCAGGCCTGCCATGATGTGTCCTGATCCATACTAAGCTGGAGGACCACCACAGTACAAAAAAAAAAGGTAGCAAAAAGCAGTAAAAATCAGTAAAAGCACTGGTTGGGCTGACCCATGCTGGGTTGACACCAAGCCCCACAACAGCAGCGCAGTCCATGTGCACTATCCTCATCCTTGACCTTGTCTCTGGACTGACTACTCCCTTCCTTCCTTCTCTTAAAGGGCCACATTGTCTCAAAAAACCCTCTCTGCTTTGTGTAAGAGACTTCACTGGGGAAAACTGCAGACTGTGTTAGGTTTTCCAAGTGGTATTAAGGGCAAGAGTAACCAGCTGTCAGGAAGGTCAGTGTAGGTGCCTTGGCTGCGCACTTGCCTGTCTGAGCCATGTCTGCAGTGGTCTTCACAGCACTAAGCCAGATGTGCAAGCAGGCAGCCAGCTAAACTGCAAGCACCAACACAGCCAAGTCATGATAGCTGTGTATGCAAATTCTAGAGGTGAGAAATATCAGTCTCAAAACAGGTCTGGGGGCTCAAGCTTCAACTCAGTTCAATCTGGCTTATTCAATGTTGGTCAGAGTTGGGCAGGATCTGTGGTTTCCAGCTTTTGAAAAAGGCAAAATATAAAATTTTTGTGTCAAAATGTGTTTCCTAGACACAGTAACTAGCACACAGTAAACTAAGAAACTGGTTTACTTAGCAGAGAGCACAAAAAACTGTCCCTACTCTTCAGTTTCCACTCATATTTTTAACTGTTTGATCATCTGTGGGAGTTTACACAACATACTGCTATCTATAGCGTGGAAAAAAGTCACAGAAGACTTCACAGCTGTCTACAGCTGTGTCCTATGCATAGCTGGACTCCATGGAGCTGCAAGTAAACAGCACATCTGTCTGCCATGAAAGCCAAAGCCTCTGCTATTTTTTCTGCAGGAAAGAACAGTGCTGGCAGTACAATGTCCAAAGCACGCAGCTGAAATGTTTTGGGTACATCTAAGCCAGAAGTGCTACACACACTCAAAGTATGATGAAGTGTATGAGGGAACTATTCCAGCTTCTTAATTTGAAATAACTTGTTGATAATGCCTAGTTTTGCTTAATGCAAAACAAATGCTATGAGCATAAATGGACACAGAAGATAGCTTTGCTTGTTACTTCTGGGGTAAGGAGTAAAATAATACAAGACTCTGAAATTCTCATTTAAATATCCAGGAACAGAGAAAGAGTTTAGTTTGTGTCAGAACAAGGTCACAGCCATAATGTGTGCACAGTTTCTAGTACTGTGTCTAAGGTTCATTAATCAGACACATAGTCCAAAACTGCATGATGAACTACTGGTGTGAAACCCAATTTAATTTTAAATTGTTTAGTGATCCTTGAGAATCACACACACACACACACACAATCAAAAATATTACTAATAAAATGCATTTCCCTGTCAGAATTACATCAAAAAGGACTTACATGCCATTGATGAGGACCTGGACTGGGCGATTGTTGACGTGTTTGTCGCTTTTGTGTCGATTCTGAAAATTGGATCAGAAGGTTAAAAGGCATTTCCAGGAAACCAAACACACAGGAGCCATACGCAGTTCATTAACACTTCAGGTTTCCACCCAGCTGGTTGAATAGGTCAGGCAGATTAGGGTCACAGCTGAGTCAGCGTCCAGCACATGTTTACAGCAGTAGCACAGGGCATAACCAAAAAGGGCAACAGGCAACACTGGGCTTGCTCTTGGAGAGAAGAAAGAGGGTAGAGCCTTAGATGTCACTTTAGCACAGCCCTGACTCAGCTGGCATTTCTCCTACCCACCTCAGTTTGTAAACACCAGAGAACTTCATTCCTCTTCTGTCATATGAAAAGTGGCCACTGAACACCAAAATCATTTCAATAATTAAAAAAAACTCAGCTCTAATATCACTCTGTGAAGTCAGCTGGACTTTTGACCATTACCTCTGATGGCAGCAGACTTTGGCCAAAGCTGGGCAAGTTCGAAAAATCACAGGTGGGTTGAGCACTTGCTTCCCACTAAACGTTTTTCTCCACCTACATTGTGCTAGATGACAAAGTTATCCAAAATGCAAGCCTAAGAAAAGATTTCTGTGCCTGTGTCCAGACATATCTATCAGTAACCACATTTTCAGACACGATGAGTAGTTTCAGAGGAAGTCAATGGAGCTGCTGGGCTGCTCAGCAATTTGGAAACTCTAGCTCCTTTTTAAGTAACAAACTATAGATTTTGGGGACTTAATCTCAGACCCCACCTTGGCCACAGACCAGCTCTCTGAATGCCTGCCACTGGCTGTGTTTAAGCAGTTTATTTCAGTTACTGTGCTGAAGAATCATGGGCCAACTCCAAAGTACAGGTCAGAAATACAGATCTTACAAAATCATCAATGGCATCCTTGACTCCTGATACAGCCAGCACCAGCACCAAGGGCACCACTGTTGTAAACCAGGCCAGCGAGGAAATCTGAGGAATCAACTGTAGGAAGAAAAGATCTGAGTTAAGATATTTCCTGCCAGTTCAGAAAACCACTGCTTCCTAACCAAGCTGCAGACAACATTTTTCTATGATATCTGAATACAGATTAAAGACAGAAATGTATCCCTGATGTGACCCCCCAAAGGTGGGAGAGCCAGGGAACCCACGTTTTCCTTACAAAACAAGCTATAATTTAAGTTGAAAAATGGAAGTGTCAGAAAGTGTAGTGGATTGCTCTTTCTTGTTGTTTGCAGAATTAGGATTGCAAAGTCCCCAGTGGATTTATTTGGAAGTACTGACATGGGCAAGCCTGCTGTGGGGGACTCAGAGCTATCTGAACAAAACCAGCTGGGAAGAGCCGTCAAAAGCTTCTGCTCTTTGTTTCAGTAACTTTTCACACTTTGCTGAAGTAAATTTCACATCAATGGACAATGAACAGCTGTTGCCAGGGCTGACCTTGCTCTCCCAAGAACAACACAGCCATTTTTGTTTCCTACATCTTTAATAGTTGAGAGGACCAAAGAGCTGAAGGTGATTCTGTCATGCCATCAATGATGCAGAGGGAGATGTCCTACCCCCACACAGTTCTCCCCTTCCTCTAGAAGCACTAGGGGTGGCAGCAATGTGAAACCAGCATTACTGTGTCCGTCAGTTTGGATCTGGGAAGTGTCAAGTCCGTGTGCATTGTGAAGTTGACATTTATGCACTGTCACAGCCCAGATCCTACAGGCACCATAGCCCTGCTCAGCTGTAGAGGCTGCAACTGCTGCCTTCTCACCTACCTTGGAATACGCATGTCACACTGATCTGTGACAAAGGAGATGGAGACAGAGTCCCCACAGCCTGCCCATCACATCCACTCCTAATGCAGGAACAGTCTCACAGGGATGGAGTGAGGAAAAAAATTAAATGGAGGAATATGTAATGCCTGCCCTCTTTAGGCTACCTTGATGTACAGAAAAAGCTGTGTGCTTTTATCTATAGTCAACCCTAGATGGCCCAGCAAAACACACAGTGGAATAATTAAAGGGAAGTACTTTGAAATACTGGGAATTTGACAGACAAACAGCTAGAGTGCAGTACAACAACGCAGGAACTGTGCTCTCAGCTTAGCTGAAAAGGCACCTTCACCGGTTTCTTGAAAAGTATACATGCACTGAAATCTCAAAAATTCATTCCCTGTAAATAAGCAAAAAAGACCATACGTGGTTTGCTGTAGGCTTAACCACATTTTGCCTATGCTTTTTCGAGCTGAAATCGTAAAAAAAGCATTTCAAATGGTTTATTTTGCAAATTTGTGTGCAGCGAAATGGTCAACTTTAAAACATCATGCTTGAAACATAAGCAAAATTATACCGTTCTTTCGATAGTGTGTATTCTGATATGACTCCACAATGGCAGAGTACACAGCAAGGTGCAAAGAGGCAGAAATCCTGATATCAATTTATCCAGCGCGTTCAGCTTTCAGGGGATCACTAGCAACAGTGATGAGCAAAGTGCAACTCAATGCCATTACAGTCCACAGGGTTCAACAGTGCTGCCAGTGTCTGACACACTCCATACTGGACACCTTCCCCACCCTGGAGAAGGGAGCAGCAATATTCAGCTTTATGCAAACCAGCCACAACCTTGAGCCTTCCTGGTGTTAACTCCTTCCTTCCCAGGGAAACACCACAGGTTACAAATGTGTCCTTCTTGCAGCTTCCTTTACGACTGCCTGTGGAGCTTGCCTTAAAATGTATGGGTAACAGACAACTTTGCTTTGTACTACAGGATGAACAAGTAATGCAAATCTGAGGACAGCCAGGAGCACTCAGATGTAGACACAAAGGGATAGTAGGGCAGGGCATGAAAAAGTTGCACAATTTGTTGAAAACTAACTAACTTTTTTTTCTTCATTTAGTTCAAACCCTCATATCCAAAAGTAAGAGAGAAAATTGCTTTTTTCTGCCCTACTTTCTATATACTGTAAGGTTTTACTAAGATGCTAATTCACAACAGGAATATAGCTTGCACTTCATTACACCTATCAAATATAGACTGGCTTTGATAACAGAGAACATAATCTGCTGGAAACAGCACAGTGATTTCATACCTGCAAAATCAGCAAGAAAAGAAAGTAAGCATTGGCTATTCGCTGAAACTGTTCAAACAGGTTGAGAGGCAGGAAAGTGAAGAAATTGTATTTCGATGTTTTAATTGAATTGTTCTGTAGGGAAAAAAATGAAAATAAGTAGGATTGGTAAAACAGGAAACAAAATTACAGCACAACACATTTCAACTGTGTCTTACTTGCTTATATTTAGCAATAGCATTGTTTCCAACAGCAGCTCAAAAAGCGTTTCCTTTTCCCCCACACAATCATGCCAAGCCTGGATAAACAGAGAACTCCTCTTGGAATGGGTGAAAACATGATGCTTAGCTTATGCCAGTGCTGCTGCAGGTAAACTTGCATGTAGTTGCTCACAACATCTTCCCTTTCTTAAAAGTCTTCGTACTTACACAGTGCATAAAGAAAATTGAGAGCTGTAACCAGAAGACAACAATTTTGCTGTAAGCATCTACAAAGCAGGGTTGGAAAACACATGCCAGGTCAACCATCTGTAGCTTGTCTGATGCTTTGAAGCACCCATCAGCTGGACAACCCTACAGCAGCTATACGTTCTCCCAGGAGCAGGATACAACATTATTATTATTATTATTATAATTTTCAGCTGATTCAGCAAACCTTCAGCTCAGCAGCTTCAAGGGGTGGCTTGTTTCTATTCCACAAAGATCACTTGGATGCAGTGTTGTGCAAACAGCCACTAATACAAGAACTCACCATTTCAGTAAGTGAGCTGCAGCTCTGTTCCCTATTTCCAGTTTCCTTTTCTAATTGTGGACGGCCCCTCCAGCCACAAGAAGTGGCTGCTCCCCTGTCTGTCTTTTGCAAACCACAGAAAGACCTAAGCTTGATATCGCAGAACTGGGTGTTTTCTTCCCCAAAGATCAGAGCAGTCTGGTCCAATACTTGGCACCAGCCAGACAGGCTCAATCCATCATACTGATCCACCATCTGGGGCTGTCCCTTCAGTTTTCAGGTGTGCTAGACCATGTTTTCATATGAAGTTTAACAGGCCCTGGTCCATGTTTAGTCCTGGAAGGATGAATGCCACCTGTTGTGAGAACATCTTAAATTTTTCCTCCTAGAAGCTCTCCAGACAATGCCCATTAACCCCCTTCCAGGAAACCTATGGTGTGACAGCACAAGGAGGCAGATATGAAGCACACCTGAATTCCATAATAAACATGCTGGTTCAACAGCAGAGAAAATGGTGATTGCAGTATTTGTAATAGCCTTTAGATATTGCTAAGCTGGTGGGAGGACAGGAGCTACTAAGTATGAATCACAGCCCACTTCTTATCCATGCATTAATCCAGGATCTCGACATCTACACTGACACGCATCAGCATGTTTCCAGCACTAAACCAATTATTTCACGTTACCATTGAAAGGTATGTGTGGGGGAAGCTATTCCATCTTAGGCAGCTACTGGATTTCTCTATGTTCAGACACACAGTACAGCATATGTTCTTCAGCATTAAATTCATGTTTTATTGCTTGAACAAGCCAAATGAGTAAACCTCTAAAAGGGAAGAAATGAAAACAGCCTTCATAGAAGAGCTAGCCAAATCCTCCTGTTGATTGCACTCCAGCAAGAAAAGATATTTATCAGCGATCATCATATAAACAATATTGCCTGACTCCAGGTATCATGTAGCTACCTGCAAGTGTGGTTAACTCTGTCTATGCCATGACACATAGTTAAATTTGGTTTATTTCAAAATCCTTAACTGTGGGGTATGCATTGAGGACAGGCTCCACGGACACTGCTCAAACAGAAGCAATGCAATAGCAGCATCCTCTGCAAACCCAGCATACTGAGAACTAAATTGCTTGGCAAGACTGTGTCCACCAAGCACAGAGTATAGAATATTTTTTAATAAAAACTGGATCTAAGTATCTAAATCCGCCCACTATTCTGAGGAAAAGTATCACAGCCACTTACTTAAAGGAAAAAGAAAAGACTGTTGCTGCAGGAAAAAGTAAATGCAGGGGACTTGACCTTTGTGCGTCAACAGATTTCAGAGGGTCACATATAACATGGGAATAACTACTCAGTAAACACTCAGATAAAGTTTATAGATCTTTGCCTGAAAAAATCGCAGAGGGGAACAAGAAAAGAATAGGAGTGGTTTATTTCAATTCCTGCCTTCTATTTCTGTCCTTTAATTACGTCAGGAAAATCATTGAATGAACCACAGCCATTCATTTTATTTCCTATTGCCATTAGGCATGGTAAAAACCCCAGATATAACAGCTTCCAAATGCTTAACTGCAGGAATCTGGACATCCAGCATTTCTTCTCCATAGTTGTTCAAAATCATGATATTGTTGGGCACATATTTTTTTTTTTGGGACACCAGGGCACTTTAGACCTGAGGATACGGACAGGGAGTATTGTCATGGATCTTCTCATTACTCTAGAATCTACAATTAAAATTAATCACCAGGAAAAAAAAAGAACTTGTAATTACTATAAATATTTCTAATTCAACACATAACTTGTTAATGGACCTAAGGGGATGAAAGAATATCAATAGCAAATTATAATGACAAACTAGGGAAAACTTCAGCCCTTCCAAATCAAAGCTCTGCATTCCCACATCACAAATACAGCTGAAGCACTATGCAAGGTATCATATTGATGCCTTTTCTTGGTCTTAAAATCAAGAGTCAGACATGGTTAGAAGGGAAAAAGGGATTTTACCTTGGTATTTATTTTAAGGATCCTGAGGTGCACTACATCCAGGTCAAATGCACCCCAATGCCCACTGCAATGCACACCCCCAAAAGATCTGGTATAACATTATAGGTCTTACTAATTAGCATTTCTATCAAAAATTCCCCAGTGAGAGGCTCGAATGAGCCCCCCTCCCCAAGGAACCTTCACCTGGATGGTTCTATCTTAGTTTACAAAATGTGTTCTGGAGAGGACCTTGGGGTATGGGGCACACTGATCCCCAACTACAAAGCTTCTAAAATGTTTAGTCTCCTAACTTAACAAACAAGTCCAAGAATGTAGGCAAAAGCACTAAGAATACAGAAGTTGCAGAAAGGTGTAAAAGGGGTTTAAAAGAAAAGGCAAAAAATCATCATGGCATCAATATAATCACAGAAACATAGAATGGGTTGGGCTGGAAGGGACCTTAAAGCTCATCTCATTCCAACCCCCACACCATCAGTAGGGACACCTTCCACCAGACCAGGTTCTCAAGGCCCCTTCCAGCCTGGCCTTAAACACTTCCAGGTATGTGGCGTCCACAGCTTCTCTGGGCAACCTGTTCCAGTGCCTCACCACCCTCACAGTAAAGAATTTTTTCCTAATATCTAATCTAAACCCACTCTCTTTCAGTTTGAAGCCATTCTTTGTCCTGTCACTACATGCCCCTGTAAAAAGTCCCTCTCCATCATTCTTATGCACTCCCCTCAGGTCCTGGAAGGCCACAGTTAGATCACCCTGAAGCCTTCTCTTCTCCAGGCTGAGCAAAACCAGTTCTCTCAGGTATTGTTTATGTTTTCAGACAATACTACAGGGCTGTGTGCTTTGACAGCTCAGGCTCTTGGCCAACTATAGGGAAATCTCAGTTGGCCTCTGCTATTGATCTTATCTTATTCTGTGATGCTTAACATCATCAAACCCTGTCACTCTTTAGAGCTGGACCAGAACCTGACTCTGGGGTGGGAGGGGTGCTATGGGAGCCTGCAGCAGAGCAGTGTGTTAAATACTCCACATGCAGCCATCATTTCACAAGCAACACCTCTAACACATCATCTGCCTCACTGTCCCCATGCTCTGCCTTCAGTGAGGGACACTCCCATAGACAAAAAGTCATGGAGAGGAATAATCTTTCTAATAGCAATTAGGTATTGAGAGGCCTTACTGAAACTTCTGGTTTTCCTATAGATTCATAAAAACCAACATCTAGGAAGAGAAGTTCTATGGGCTAAGAATAAAGATGGGGATGGGGAGCTTTAAATTTACTCCCAGACCTGCCATAGACTTCTGGTTGTCCGAGGGCAGTCCCTGCATGCACCTGTGTCCTAAATGAGCAGGTCTGAGCTTGGTTACCCACAGTCAGCCTGAAGCTCTCCAGATGCAAAGCTTGACACCAGAGCAATGCTGTCTGTGGGTGAGGGATTATTCTCATCTGCTCTTTTCAGGGGCTAGATTCACACCTCCTGGAGGTGTGACTCCACCAAAATGCTGTCCCTAAGAATAGTGCTCATCTCTCCACAGTTACACAAGTCCAGATCTGGCGGATGAGCTGTTACTTTGGGGGTGTTTTCAGAAGCCTGCCTGTGACGTCCAACAGCAAGCAAAACTCAGCAGATGGCTCCTACCTTAGTTCGCTGAGCAAACAAATCATCTCCTTGCCATAAAAGTCACTGGAAATAAGAGACACTGATGCTTTTGTGGCTAGATTACAGGGGCTACAGGGTATGGCAAGGTACTGACCCTCTGAATTTATACCCCTGGCTCAGTGACATAATAATTTCCAGCAGCTGGACAATCTAACCCTAAGTAAATTTTGGCAAGACTTTGGTGACCTCAAAGGGAGGTGTTATGCCACAACACTTGACAATTTCCCTGGTACCTGTGTGGCACAAGGTACAGACCAATGGAACACCTGAGAAGCAGAAATGTCTTTCCCAGGTGTTTTGATAAAGCCTCGCCAAGGAGGTGGCATAAGTGGAATTCCATGGCACTCTGTTCAACTGCAGCAGTGCCACTGAAAAGCACACAGCAGCCATAAGCAGAAATGTGACCACAGGGCTGTGAATGTGCTTATGATGATTTTTAACAAACTCATGTAAAAGCGCATATGGTGCCACCGAGGCTTTGTTTTCGCAGGGAGTACGAAACGGTCAGACCAGATCAGTTTTAAGCCTCCCTGGTTCACTGACTTATTCCTGATGGTGGGCAGCAGCCTCAGCTCAACAGAAAACTGATAAAGGCCAAAAGGATGTGATGGTGTTAATATGGTCCCTGGAAAAAAGCAAATTCCCAGGAGTAAAAGACTTGCCAAACACCAGAAATAAAAACGTCAATTTCCAAAGCACAGTTCTCTTTTCTTCCTTTTTTTTTCCCCCATTTTTTTCCTTTAAACAGGAAAAGAACAGGAATGTCTTACAAATGTAACCTTCGACCCTCTCTTGACAGCACTAATGAACTGAGTTCCAGGATCTCATCACATGTTGAGTATTCCAGGAAAATCTGTAGGAAAGTGTAGTCACTGGTTGTGTTTTCCTATGTTGTTCCTTCTGTCTGGTGTCACCCCACTACTGAGCAGTTAATCATCACTGTGGTGAGTGTCCTCCTCATGGTGGTGCAAAGGACACGGGGTGGCACGGCTGGACAGCCTCATGTCATTGCTCACTGACAGGCCAAGCACAGCACCTAAAGGTCTTGTCTCAGTCATCCCCTTCGACAACACCGTGCTGTCCTCCGGCTTGGCTCAGTACCTGAAGCTGCTACCTGGCAGGAAGGAGGAAAGAAGAGGAGGGCAGAGCACTGTGGAGTGGTGCAAAGGAAGCAAAGTCCAAACCATTGTACTGTGTTCATTATGGTCTCACACAACAAGATTCCCAACCCCCAACCAGTGCGGTAGGAGTTTTCTCTCCATGAGACTTAATCTGATGAAGAGTGGACGACTTGATCTAAAGGAGTCCACTGACTTCACTGAAGATCATACCTGGCACAGCTCAACCTTTATATGCTTCTCAGGGCCCTAATATGCCTCCTCAGGGCCTTGACCTCACCTGGTGTCTCCATCCACAACCCCTGCTCAGGAGCTCACTTAAGCTCAGCCATGAGCCTTCTATCCTCACCTGAGCTATGCTGGAGTCCCCATCTCCAGACTGTCATCTGTCCTAGTTTCCCAGATAAACCTATCCAGCTCTACTTTCTTGATAGACCTTGGGCCTCTGCTGTAGATTTGTCTTCAGCCCTGTCTCTCGCCACTCCTGCTTGGGCTCCCTGGGGGGGCCCTGGACCTGGTTTATCACCTCACCTTGTCTGGAATGGTCAGGATGGACCCCATCACCAGCATCCTGCCCTGTCCCTGCCAGCCAGATGCTGCAGGACTGCACCTGGGTCAGTGAGAGCTCTGCCTGAGCTGGAATCACCTCCACTTCCAGCTTGCCCCCTCTTGTAGCACAACCCCACTCTGGCTGCTGCCTGACAGTGCCTCAACTGCTCTTTGAATGAGTCCAACTTACACCTTCCTAAATGCAGAAGGAGCAGTTCAGGTTGCTGCTGTAGATACTCCTTCAGGGACTACTGAGACCACTTTTCACTTTACCAGACCACATTCCCTTCAGCCTTGAGTGTGAGGGACACTGGGAAACATCTGCAGGTTGAGACAGGAAAAGGGGCCAGCTGGTGCCACAACCCTGACCACGCTGATAAGGTCCTTGAGGATCACCCACCAGGCATCCTTCTGAGATCAAAGCACGCAAGCAGAGGAGGTGGAGCAGTGTCTGAGCCCACTATCAGAGCTCCCTGCTCTCCAATTAAATTTCAAAGAGATTAAGAATGCAGCTGCTGATCCAGCCCAGGGCAATGCGTATTGGCTATAGGAAGCTGTATACATCCCTCCTATTCCACTAGAGACTTCATCAGGTGACCCAAGTCCAAACAGCCCCCTTGCTGCTGGTCCTGATGAAAGAATTCTGGTTTGACCCTGGGTCCTGATCCAAGATGAAATTTGTCATTGACTCATAGGCCTTGCATTTCCTCTCCTATTGTCTGAAAGCCAATTTCAAAGTTGTTTTCGCAGCCCTTCATGATGTCCCAGTGCAGCTGTGCTAAATTCCAATGTGAAAACGAAGAAATAAAAAAGGAACAAGGATCAGAGCAAACATTAAAAGCCTTCAGAAGAGATTTTCCTCTCCAGAGTGTTGATGGAGAGCCCATTGTGGTGGACAGAGAGAGGCTGCCCCCTCTGTAGCTGTGCTGGGGAGAGTGCAGACTGATTAAATCGATTAAAGTCCTTACATCTTGCTATACCATATCTGCCACCCTGCGTTCCACTTCATTTCAGTCTTTACACAGACAAACCACTTTCTGAATTCAGGAAGGATCTTTCTGTCTGCATAGTGAATAAACACAGGACTAGGACTTGACTTTTCATTTTTACTGACCTATATTGACTCCTTTTCTGTGCTGCTCTAAGTGCCTTTTCATGCCACTCATTCACACTTGGTTTCTGAGTCATTTCTAACTAATTTTGTGAGCTGGTGGGTAGCGTACATACCTTCACACTCAGCCCTTCCAGTTAACTGCATAGCACTTTGTTTTAAAGTTTGTTTTATTTTTCAAACCCTCCTGCTCAGCTAATGAGGCCTCATGGCTGGAGAAGCGTGGCAGGCAGGGACACATTGCAGTTTAGCATCTCCTGCATCTTCTCACGAGCTCTGGGAGGGAATTTGCCCTCTGAAGTCTCCTGCAAGTTGTAGTGTGATGGATGTGGACATGCCCTTGCATGCACTGGCAGACACGGCTTTCCACGGTGCAGCACCAGGTTCCTGCAAAGCTGGTTTGAGCGTTATTCGGGAGTCTTGCTTCATACCAGGACAGCCACCTTTCAGCAGCTGCCAGAGCTGATGTCAGACTCCACACACAATGGAGTTTTCAAGCCTTTATCAGTTTGTCTCTTCTCCCTTCACAGATATCCTGTAGACTTTGCACCGGGAAGGGACAAAGTCCCACCAGTCAGGAATAGGGATATTCAGGGACAACACACCCACCTCTGGCTGTACTTTCCCACTTCCCTGTTCTCACTGTGATAAAGGAGGACAAAGCATCTGTGTACCTTTGATCTGTGCCTACATAACAGAAATTCTCCCTTTAGTGAAAGGCTGAAACCTTCACACCAGCTGGGACATAAAGCCTGGCTGCAGCAGTAAGTCAATACACACTGCCTCGGTCTGCATTTCCCTTTCTTTTTCCTTATAGGCCCTTCTCAACAACTGCCTCACCCTAAAGAAACATTTACTGCCTCACCTAGCTTTGTTACAAGAACCTGTTCTATAGGTTTTATGGCTAACGTGGCCTTGAGTTACCAAGAAATCTGAACCTCACTCCTGTGACTTTCACTGTCTAAAATATTTTTAAAGCTTTGTTGTATTGGTGGGTTTCCTTTGGATTTTAGTGGTCCTTTCCCCCTGAACCATACCCTAGTGCTTAGCAGTGCAACCCCACCATGGTGAGAGAAATCTGAATGTGAGGAAGGTGCCCAAATTTAACCCTTGCCTGGATGAGCTAACTTTCAAAAGCATCATGGATATGTTATGGGAGGATGCCAGGAGACTATCTCCCTTTTTGTCCCTTCCACATTCATCAGCAATCTACAGCATGGAATCTGAAGTAATTTATGAGCAAGGTTAGCTCTTTTCATACACCATAGTAATGTGGAGTTAATAAATTGAGCTTTTGCAAGGACTTATTGGAAATAAGCAGCCTAGGACATGATGTGCCGCCCTGTACAGTTAGGGCAGTGCTTGCATCACCACCTGAAGTCTATTAGTACCTCACCATCTACTCCCCACTTTAAGGCCTGGCTCTTTTTGGGCAGTTTTCTGGATTTCCTAAGCCTCAGTCTACACTGGACTCCAGAAATCATGAGCCATAGCTGACTAAAATGAGGGGCATGATTACTGAAACTCACTGCCAAGTTTTAACACATTATACTGAGCTGCCTTTTTGGCTGCCTTCACTTTATCACCTAATCATAGATTTATGGAAATTCTGAAGTGTTCTCAAAGTCGTCTACTTAACTATGGCTATTTGCAAATCCTTGGGCACAATCAAGCAATCAGCTGAGAAGCAGTGTCATGCAAAGTCAGTTTTCTGAATGGCTTTTCACAGAAATAGGCGTGGAACCAGAAGAGTTGCTTGTTCCCTCTACCCTGACATAATTGCCCATCTCCCTCCTACTTTCTTGTCCCACTACTGCACATAGGACCCATTCAGTAGAAGATGACAAAACCATATGCAGTGGCAATACCCACCCCAGCACGCTACTGACAGGTTGTGTGCAAATCAAGCGCACTTCCCCAGTCTCAAATCACCAGTCTTGATAAGACATTCATGCTGCATAGTATTTCAAATATATGAACTTCCATGCATTTCATATTCAGGACACATGCAGCAGCTCTGGACCCTGGGACTCTCTAACCTGTGTTGTGCAGTTCGTGGATGAAAATCACCATACTGCCATTAGTCAAACCTGTTGGCAAGTCAGACTGTCCCCATCACAAAATAGTAGTGTGTTCTAAAATGCTGAGTTTTTTCAGATCTTGCCAAGAAAATACTTGTGATGTTCCTAAACCAAAACATGATTCAAAGGAGCTCCCAAGTAACTGAATGATTAATTTTGCCACTGGAATTCAGATATTCAGAGGACAAAAATTCACAAAATTCACTTCAATATTAATTGGCAGCTGCAAACACTTTGAAAGAATGCAGCTTCAGGATGGCCTCACAGGGGGGATAACCCTGCAGGCAGGCAGGACAGATCTAGTGGCTGAGCTAACCTTCCTCTGCACACAGCATCAGAAACTGGTCACAAGGTTCAGAATCAAGTTGCCCAAGGGGCTCCCTGGCAAATTAGCCTGGCCGACCTGGGACGACCTGGGACACAGCCAGCTGGTGTCAAGGCGCTCTTTGGAATCACAGATTTCAAGGCACAATGTGAACTTAAGTAGGCTGTTAAGAATCTGGCAGAAAAGCTGGCAGAAAGCCACAAGGGCCAGATTCAAAACCTTCCTGACAGAGATGATTTCACTGCAAAAGCTGAGGAACTGACACATTTCCTTTCATATTTTACTTTAAATGGAGACAAATTTCCACAGAAAACTCCCCCCAGGTTCCATTATTGAAAGGCCTTGGAGCCTGATCGTGTAAACGCTTTGACTCACAAATTATTTTCTGGATGTGAGAGAAGTCACTGTGCCATGCTTTTCCAGAATCGAATCTCCTACAACTGCCCATTTTTCAGGCTGACTCAGCAGCAATCCACCTCTGATAGTTCATCTGGCATGTGTTTGCCTGGTTTGCAGAGCCATAGCTGGCATGCAGTTCTGTTCACCCCTTCGAAACAACACTTGAGACACGAAGCAGATGCAGCTACATCTGTGACTACATCTGCATGAAGCAACATACGCTGGTTACTTACAGCATATTCAAACTGCAGATTGAAATCACGGTTGTTTGCTTGAAGTTGTCTCTCTTCCTCTGCAAAGAAGAGGAAACACATCAGTCATGCTTGAGGGTAAAGCAGAGTCAATACAGATGTGAATGAAGCATCAGAAATGCCAAGTGGAGCTGCTGGAAGGGAGTGACACAGTGACTTGGAGCCCTGTGCCAACAGCCCCGTGTCAGGGACCTGAAGCGGCTGGTGACACTGACGGAGCAGCACTGTGGACTGGTACCATGGCACTCTTAACACCATATAAGCAGTCTCCTCTACCCACAGCTCATTACAATGCCAGTGCTGGGTCTACAGGTTGTTCACCTTCTGGGTAGGAGTTCCCACTTAACTAGTGGTGCTCGCTCCTCCTGCCCTGCTCCATCTCTTCCCCCCGAAGTCTCTGGAGCTGTTGCCATCAGCCTACAGTTGGTGCCTTTCTTCCAGTACAGGTGCATTTCTGAGCATCATCCCACCTATGGGACACCATCACCACAGCCAACATGAAATCAAACATTACTGGAAGGATATCAAAAGGTCACTAAATCTGTCCTTTACCTCAAGACAGGGTCTTGCCTCTCCACCCCCAAAATGACATAGAAAGCTCCATCGATGCCTGTTCTTCAACTGCCTATTCCAGGACTGAAGTTTCCTCCCTCTAGGACAGTTTTCCCCTGCATTATCTAACATAAAACTCATTACTTCAATTTCAAGAAGTTTTGTCTTCTCCTGGGAGGGTCAAAGGTGGTCTTCTGCTCCCCCTAAGCTCCTTGTGCTACTTGTCAAGGATGCAGAGCACAGCCAGTTGAGGGAGGGGATTGTTCCTCTCTGCTCTGCACTGGTGCAGCCTCACCTTGAGTCCTGTGTGCAGTTTTGGGCACCACAATATACGAAAGGTATAAAAGCTATTAGAAAGACACCAGAGGAGGGTCATGTGGATGGTGAAAGGACTGGAGGGGAAGCCATATGGGGAACAGCTGAGGTCACTTGGTCTGTTCAGTCAGGAGAGGAGGAGACCGAGGAGACACCTCATCACTGTCTAAAACTTCCTCAAGAGGGGAAGAGGAGAGGCAGGCACTGATCTCTCTATGGTGACCAGTGACAGGACCCAAGGGAATGGCCTGAAGTTGTGTCAGGGGAGGTTTAAGTCGGATATCAGGAAAACATTTTTCGGCCAGAGGGTTGTTGGGTACTGCAACAGCTCTCCAGGGAAGTGGTCACAGCACCAAGCCTGCCAGAGTTCAAGGAGTGTTTGGACCTCACGTTCTCAGGCACGAGGTGTGCCTCTTGGGGCTGCTCTGTGCAGGGATTCTACGATTCTGTGATTCCAAGTTCACTACGTACTGAAGGCTGTTTTGCCTTACACTAGTCTCCCCAAGGGTAAGCAGCTCCTGTTTCTTCAGCCACTTCTTATGCATTAATCCATCAGTAGCAGCATCACTCTTGCTGCTCTCCAGTGGGCTTCCCAGCTAGCTCACCCCACTCTGGATGAATGCCAAAAATGGGCCATGGTTTGCAGCTGAGGCCTTACCAAAGCTGACCAGAGCACAAGGGACATGCAACTTTCCTTGCAGACAATGCATATTGTACATAAGAATTCACCCAGGAGTAATTTAAATACCCTTATGCACCACCAGCACACAGAGGATGGCTTCCCAGAATATGATCCATTTTGGCAGATCTTTTCTGGCAGAGCCAGATGCCTCATCAGGCAATGCAAATCTTTCATTTGTCCTTGCTAAACTGCATCCAAATTCTTTCAGACTATTTCTCCAACTAGTCAATTCTAATCCTATCTTTCAGTGCGCTTGTAGCTCCTGCCAGTGTGGTGCCATTCACAGATGTACTAAGTGTGTTCTTTATTCTGTCAGCCAAGATGCAGAAGTAAATATTGAATACCAGACTCAGGATGGGATACACCCCGATGGATCTTTCAAGTTTCTTAATCAGTCATCAATATCTATTGTTAATGTCTTTTTTTTTCCTGAAATATCTGGCACTCACTGTATTGTGATTTTATCTCAAGCATGTATCTCCCGTTTACTCGTAAAAATGCCACAAGTGACAGTCAAGATACATTGCAGCTATCTGAGACTTTTTCAATAGCCCTCCAGCTACCACTAAAACAGAATTAATTTTGGTTTGATGCAGTTTTTCAGGACTGCTGACTGTTAATCATCTCTTCCCCACACACACACTCCTAGTGACTTTGAAGTGGTTTGCTGTATTGTTTTAACCTTTACTCAAGTGAACCCAATACATCTATAATTGCTCAGTTTTTCTTTTTCCCCTGTTTCAAGATAGATGCTGCGCTTGCTCTCTTCCCAGTCTTCTGAACTTTGTCTGCCTGTGAGCCAGACCTTCAAAGGCTCCACTGCTCCAGGGCATGCTTTACCTTACCCAGTCAACCATTCTCTCTATTCCAGCCCAAAACTTACTCCTTTCTCCTCTGCTTCTGGCAAGTATTATGTTAGATGTCTAGAGAAAAAAAAGCAACAAAACAACAAAAAAACCCCACAACAAAACCCCTCTGATTTCTTAGCTTTATTTGCTAGGCTTTTTCCACTGAGCCTCCCCAAAGACCCCAACTCTTACAGAACAACTTCTATTGCCCTTTATGTCCTTGATAATTTTTTCTCACTTTGAGCCTTTGCCACACTGTTTGTGCTGGATAAAACAGTTCTGCAACTTCTACAGGCATCCTTCCTTTGTCTGAAGCAAATGGGGAGCTTCTGATTTCACCATCTCACTCACCTTTCTGAGCCTTTCTCTGAAAGGTGATAACTTATACATGTGCCCTTAATATCAATTAATAATATATGTCCCCTTAATATCAATTATTTAAGGAAATGACAGCTCTGCCTAATTCTCCCTCCATCCCAGGATTCTTTCCCACGAGATCTCAGTTATTAGTTCTTTATATTTACTGAAGGTTTCCTTCTTGAAGTTAAACAATTTGATACTGTCAGTTTTTCCTAAGTATCATCCCATCATTTCATAACTATTCCTGTTTACACTACCTCCAGCTTTCAGAGGACCAGCCAGCTCCTCCCATTCCCTTCCTTTTTTGGAGGGAATAACTTCTGAAACAACCTCTTCTCCTCTCCAAAAAGTTATCCACCTCTGCACCAAAACTCTGTGCCAGCTGAGTAGGTCCTGTTCCTCTACACTTCTCTCCAACTCTGCCTCTGCATAGCTAGAATTCTTCATCTACCACCACGTCCTGCCTCTCAGAAAACTGTATTTTCTTTTTTTTTTCCCCACAAAAGACTGCCCTTCTTGGTTTGCTATGCCTGTGTTCTTTACCTTGTAGCATTACTCAGAGATCTGCGATTTGTTAATCTCTTTCTTCAAGCTGCATCTCAGACCACGCAGTCATAAAAGGAAAACCTCTGTTAACCTTACAGAATTAAGTTTTATGCTTTTCTATTAATATTCCAGCCTCATGAGTTATCAGAGCACGTGTCTGTTACACCTATTAAATGACGAGTTAAGACATCTAGCTCTTCCTGTTTGTTCACTTTTGCATTAGCAAGCTTCTAAGCTGTTCAGTGCACTGAACTGCTAGCCTTCCTCCTTTTCCTCCAATGACTCTGTAAATATACAGCATCCCTAATTTTTAACCCTTTTTTCAAACCAACATTTTTTGGTCTCTGTCTGTAGGCTGTTTTCATCAAGCTCTCTAATCACTAATGTGAAGCTATGTTAGCAAGCAAATGTGCTTTTCTCCTTCTTCAGGCACATCTAACAGTATCAGTCATTTTGAAATCAGCTGCCATCTGCCCCAAATGGATGATTCAGACCAACCACAGCGGCTTCATTCAATACCCTCAAAGTGCTTAATCCTTCACTGCTTTCCTCAGATAAATTTTTCTTATCTTCACAATAGGGAGAACAATGTACCAAGAGATCAGAGTCACTTATCTGGCGTCCCAGAGGAAAACAGAAGCAGAGCTCAAGAGGTCCAGACTTGCTGGGCTTCAACTATTGTGTTGTGTGCTCCTTCAGGAATTTTCCTCAGAGCAACCGGGGAATCTCAAAGGCGATGAAAGATAAAGCTATTTGTTAAAAACAGAACTTCCCGACACTTGACTGTTTCCTGCCATACAGTAAGTGCTACCCTTATCCCCTCCTCAGGGGCTCCAAGTCTAGTCCTGGAAGAAATGTCACAGAAAAGATAAACGGTGTTAATGTAAATAGGAATAGATGACAAAGCTTGAAAGCCTCTCGGGCTACATGGCAGAGCCTCGGCGTCACACAGCAGCTTCTGAAGTCCTCAGTGGCCTTCTGTTTTGTATGCAGAAACGGAAATCCAAGTGCTGCAGGCAGCAGTTGAACATGCCCTGAGTTCCTTTGCTCTTCCCAGGGCACATTGGGGGAGCAAGATGCCATCCCCTTTCTCAGGTTGCCCCCAGGGTCTTTGCAGCCAGGGAAGAGGCACTTGACACATGGATTTGAACTCAAGAGTCTCAAATGCTCTTAGAAAGAAGCTGACACATGTATGTACCCCAGTGAGGAAAGAAGCCTCTCAGAACAGTGAGAGATGCAGTCTCCAAATGTCTTTCATGTGAGAAACATTAATGGCAGCAAACGGTTTTGGGATGGCACAGAAACATGAGGCAGCACGACATGAAACAGAAATGAAAATCAAGGCACTGCACTCCCACATGGCACCTAAGCGCAGGTTTTCTGTGATAACTCCTTTCTGAAGGCCCCAGGTAACTGTGAATCTGGTCCAAAACTGAATGGAGCCTTTGGCTGCCATAGCCATCCATCCCTCTCAGAGGCAGCGTCCCTAAAGGCCAAAACATGAGGCTAATTTCTAGTGGTGAGAATTTAATTTTTCCTGCTGGATAACAGCCAATACCTTTGGCTAAATCAAGAAAAACCACAATAAATTTCACAGGGAGCCTCATCCAACAGCATCAGCAAGGAGAACTTCCTGTCCTCTGGCTACACCAAAGGAGAACCACTCTGACCACATGCACAGGGCAACACTACCTCAGTGGTTTTTAACAGCTGAAGACAGTGAGGTCCTACTGCTGTGCCTCCTAATCCAGCAGTTCTCAACCATCATGGACCACGCGACTCCCATTTGTTTCTGGAACAGTCTGGGCAGAAATGAAGACTCCTGGATGATCACAATAAACAAAAATTTAAGAAAAGTCAAGCATTACACCAGCTTTGCCTGGAAACCATAACTCAGGGGTTTTTGGCTGTAGATCCAAGCACGCGTGTCTTATCGTGCCCTGTTGATTCTGAAAGCAGTGAGAAAAAAGGGAGGGGAAAGCTGTACGGACATCAGACGAGAAGTTTTTCATTTCTTGAAACTTTTAAATGTACCTCTAAGCAAGTCATATGTTCTACTTCTGCAAATTGCATTCACTGGAAAGAAGGAATGGTATTTGTGCTCCAAGTTATCATTTCACTGCCATGGAAAACTATTTTAAATTATTCATCAGTGGAAACTCGGCGTACATAAATATGGCTTAGTGCCCAGTTCTTGGTCTAACCACTGAGACCAAGTCACTGGGAAAGTGCCTGTTTTCTCAGGCAGACAGTTTTAGAAGCTAAACCTCAGAATAACATCTGAATTTAATAAAACTAAACCCATGCCAAAAAGTCAGCTATAAATGTAACTGGCCAGCCCACCAACCTACTTACTTTAAGACTGCTGCATGGAAAAGTCCTGCAAAAGGTTAGATTCAAGATCCGGTCAGACAGCCTGGAAATTTGTTTCTGGTTTAGGCTAGGGAGCATGTGCCAAGAGAAGTGCTTTCATGGGGTATTGGAAAAGTTTTGTAGATATTGGTCTTGTGGCTCCAAGAAATGGGAGGTTAAGATCTGCCTGGTTTTGCCAAGTCCTATACAAACTAGGCACTAATACCTCATGCACGAAATGAACACAGCCCAATTAGGGGAGTGCCTGCGTAACTAACCCTGACAACAGAACAGAGACAGCATAAACTCTGTAAAAATAATAATCTCTCCTCCACCCTTTAAACAAATGACCTCAAGAGCAAAAACTCTGCCCTGGACCAGCTACAAAGAGTGGCATCCAGGAGCTGGACTCATCTCCCCAGCTTCCCTTACAGAGTAGCTCTTAGCAAAGCTATTGTCCTTACCAAGTTGTGAAAGCTGTAACAGATTGTTCTGGTTCCAAGGGAACTGACCCTACTGAGACTGTAAATCAGGTCTCCCCTGCAACAGGCTATAAGCAGTCTCAGAAGACCCCCTCCAGTCACACAGCTCATGATGTGTCTCCTGCTACATCCTCCTTGTCCCATCTCCCTCCTACTTTTGTTGTCCCTACTTTTGGGCACCTCATCATCACTGTGTGGCCCAGCTTTTGGTATCACCTCTCAACTATGGCCACCTCACACCCAGCATCCAGGAGATCAGCCATCTCTGAACAGGCAGAGAAATCCCGGCCCTATTTTCTGGTCTTTGCAAGACTGTTCCTCCAGGTGCACAAGAGACTGGAAACTGCCATAGTAAGTCAGCACCTCTATCCTCCCCTCAAAAAACCTGAGAATTACAGTCTCCATTGGAAGACAACTCCATGGGAGAGGGCAAGTCATCATGTTAGGCAACCAAAATCCTTTTCTCCTAGGAGGTTATTATACAACCTAATAGCTAAAATCTCCTTGCACCTTAAAGCAGTAATTGCCACTTTTTGCAATCATTAGGGGTCAAAGAACCATGCAATAAGTGTCTTGATTTGAAGGTGCTGTATGTGGGTAGAGTCCCAGTCATTGAGGTAAAGAGAATGGGATTCTTTCTTGCAGCACTGATACCACATTCATAACACAGCAGTGCCTTGCTGGGATCAGAGCTGCAACGAGTGAACTCTATCCAAAACCAAAGCCAGGGATCTTTACGTGCAAAGTTCATTATCTCATATGGATCAGAGGATGTACGGATAAAGCAAAGAGCCATATGACAGGTCTGAGGGTCATACTGGTTAAATATCTGTATTTCACAGCCAGTCTGGGACGCAGACATTTGTCAGATCCCCATTACCTGAGTGTCACCCTCATGCTGTAACACGACCGGTGTCGCGCACCTGCTGCTCTGCAGCACGAAACCAAAGCCCATCCCTGCCCTGAACTGCAGCCAGAGCCTGGTAGGGTTCAGCGAGCGTGGCTGGGGCAGCAGGAGCAGTGAGAAACCAGTGGGATGGAAACCGGGAGAGGGAGGTCAGAGCCAAGCCCGTCTGGGAGCAGGAACATGCCCAGCTGCCTGGCAAACAAACGTGGTTTTTTTATTGACTCAAAGGACGGGCTCTCCAGGGCTCCATGCTACAAACCCACACATTTTTAATGTGCAGATGCCCCCTTTTCTGTGGAGACTCTCTGACTGCTCTGGCTGGCGAGGATTTATGCTGGCAATTTTCATCTCTGAAATGGAGTAGACTGTGCTTGAGTGTGAGGCACTTAAGAAAAAGCATGCATCGTGACCTTACAGGGACACCATCAACAATGGGTTTAGCCCTATTTCCTCCTTCCTGTCCTTCCATTATTAATAAATATATTTATTGGGTCTTCTTGCCTCAAAAAACTAAGAATCCTCCCTCCTCCTGAAGAAATAAAAAAAATGCAAGAAATACACTTTTGTGGTCATGGACTGCATCTCTGGTGATTGGTCCTGAGCTCGGCCTCCTGCTAAGCATCAAACAAACACCACACAGTAGAATTTCTCACACAGGTAAAACATTTCATACATCCCTGGTATAGAAAGCCAAATTATTTTGCTACTGGAATCACTAACAGAGGACCCACTTAGGTGATGTACTGACCTCCTCCATTTTCATACAGCACATGAAAGGTCTGAAAAAAAAACCCCTGAGGGTGAACTGGAAATATTTCCACCACAGGTTTGGTAAATTTTTAATATCAACATAAAATTCAGTGGTCGAGCCTGCCATTTTCTAAAAGCAGCATTTTTTATTATCACCATAAGAAGAGAGAAAAGAAGAATAGAGAGCTCCAAAAGGATGCCCCAGATTTGCCCAGCATGTACAACACTTGTGGTCAAACAGCTCTCTTAGGACACAGGTGGAAGAAGTGTTGGATAACCTTAAACCTGAAAATATTCCCATTTAGGTTTTTCTAGGTGGAGACACAGGCTGACTCAACTCTCCCTTTTCCCATCTCCTGGAGTAACACCAGTTCTGGTTTTCCTTCCTTTTCTACTCCTGGCAATGTCTCACCCACATGCCCTGGCTCTGGGCAGAGGTGGGGACTCACCATGTCTCAAAAATGACTGGCAACAAATTAATTCTCAAGAAGCATCTACATCTTTTCGTATTTCTTTCAGTCCACTTCAGAATTAAACATATATTTTTCAAATACATTAGCAGTAGAAATTGCCTATCTTCATTTTGAAAAACTTTGATTTCCCCCCCCCCCCCCCCCCATTTGGTTTAGAATTTTATATCACTCTGTGTCCTGGTTTTATTTCTGATAGTAGTTCACAATATTTTGACTAATATTAACATGCCAAAAAAAGCAGCTGAAATAGTCTTTTGTTTTTGTTTTGAAAACTAGTCTGACAGTGACTGGCTGGCACATATAATTTCCTTTACTAGAAAACAGTATCTCCTAGACATGCTGGTAAATGCCACAGCTTGACACAATTGCACATGTTGTTAAAAACAGCAATGCACAGTGATAGGAAGTGATGCAAAAAATCATAAAAATAAATACAGCTCCAAAACGAACTTTGAGAAGTTTTTCAATTCACAGTTATTTCCCTCATGGGAAATTATGTAAAAATAAATACATTTTTCATACTCAATGTCTATTGTGGTGAGACATTTCCTATTGGATCAGAGTGGGGATCCCAGAAGGCAGCTGAGCTCAATGTCCTGTAGTGCCAGTTGTGGGCTGCCTTCCCCCTGAGCTGCCAAGCTCTTCCCAGAGCCCGACTGCTCCAAGCCCAGCTGCCTTGGTGAGCAGCAAGAAGGAAAACCCAGTGGAGCTTTCCAAAAGCACTAGCTCAATTTATAACCTTCCTCTTCCTCTCACAGTGCCCTGAGGCTGGGCTTATGGAGACGAAACTGCAGCAATGACTGCTCTTCCATCTGTGTAGATGAATTCTCCCTGCACTCTATTCCCATTTTTTTCATGGACAGTACCTACCTATCCCTGTCCTCAAGGTACGAAGCTCCAATGCTGAACTAAACTGCTGTGGGATGAAGCCAGTGAGTAGAGATACTCCACAATTATCAGCCATCTCCAACCTTCCATATACTCGATGAACTAGGAGTGCCCCCCTTCCTCTCTGTTTCTTTTACCTCAGCATAAAAGCTCTCAGACACCTTTTCCACAGAAACACCACTGCTGCTTATCTAAGAGGCGTACTTCCCTGCTTCAGCTGGAAGAGCTTCACCAACGTTATCCAGGAGCTAGCTTCCTCCACGCATCTTTGTCTGTCTGACACGACCTGCATTTTAGTTACACTCCTGATTACTTCTATAAAGAACTTGAAACTATAAAAAGCCAACTCTTATCTCCAAGAAACTTAAGACCATGTAACCTGCCCTCTTAAACTACACCTATCAAATTTCGCCTCCACCTCAGCTCAAGTGGAAACCACGTCTTGCTGGGTAGAAACACTGGATCCCACGGGAGCAATCCTGATCCCAGATCCAGCAGCTGATGCCTGAGGTAATCCATTCCCTCCCATGGAAGTCATACCATGAGCATGGCTCTTCAGCAAGGTTAAACATCATCCAGCTTTGGTTTTGGAACAGACATTTCGTCTTTTCATAAGCAGTACTGCCCCTCCAAGATGAGCACATGGGATGTTCCTTGTGGGAGGGCCTTGCCTGCTCTCAGGCAGCAGAGTCCTTTGGACTTCTGCAAACACAAAACTTACAAACTCTTGGATTAAAATAGCACTTCAACACTGGCATTTATGCCTAGTGAAATGTTTGCAAGGAGCAATCATAGCTTTGGGGCTGCAAGGCAAAATAATTAAAAACAAAAGAGGAGGAGAAAACACTCTTAGCTTCCTGTTACGGAAGCTCCTCATTCCCTGATCACCCCAGCTTCCTTTACCCTCTGAACTTCTTCCAGTTTGCTTTCATTGGTTTTGAACTTATGATCAGATGTGAAAATAAATTATTTTTCCCAATAAAATACAGGGTTTATATTTAGGAAGATCTGAGTTTCTCGAATACTTGTTTGAAGATGAGGGGGCTGAACTCTTCTCTGCTAAAACCCAGGCCCAGGCCCAGGAAAAACACAACACTTTCCTAATATAGCAACAGAATCTTTTTGATAATCTGAACAGCTACTGCTTAACAAGTGGGGATGCCCTGAGTGGACGGTGGCTCACAGACAAACCTGTTCTCCCTCATCTGCAAAGCCAAGATGGGGTAAAAAAGATCTCGGGCTGGCAGAGACCCTGCCCTGGGAGCATTCGCAACCCCCTCTCCTGGGACTGTCAGAGAAGCAAACGGATGCCCCTGTCTTAACAGCAGGGCTCACAGTCTGCCCTGGTCCAGGAAGGGGAAATAGCAGCACAATTGCAAAAATAAACCCCTGGGAAAAAGCTGTTCAGCCCTCTGAGCTCAGAGAGGTTGGAAAATAATTTAATGTCAAAATACAAGTAGGGCAGTAATTCCACATTCATCAAATACAGGGAGGAACACCCTGAAAGGAAAGGCTAGAGACTTTCCCTCTTCACCATATCTGCAGACCTGGATCCCCGACCAGAGGCTGCACACTAGGTCTTCCAGGGTGCACACACATGTACTCTCAGGGTGCATGTCTCTGATTTACTCTTCTTCCTGTTTTTGATTGAAGGGAATATCTGGGCCATTGCCATCATGAAGTAGAATCATGCAATTGTTTAGGTTGGAAAAGACCTCTAAGATCACTGAATCCAACTTTTTACCCAGCCAACTCCACCACTAAACGGTGTCCCTAAATGCCACATCTACACATCCATTAAATACCTCCAGAGATGGTGGCTCTACCATTGCCATGGGCAGCCTGTTCCAGTGCTTGACAACCCTTTCTGTGAAGAAATTTGTCCTAATATCCAATCTAAACTTCCCCTAGTGTATCTTGAGGCCATTTCTTCTTGTCCTGTTGCTTGTTACCTAGTAGAAGAGACTGACCCCCACCTAACTACATCTTCCTTTCAAGTAGTTTTAGAGGGCAATAAAGTCTCCTCTGAGACTCTTTTTCTCCAGGTTGAATGCCCCCCAGCTCCCTCAGCTGCTCTTTATAAGACTTGTGCTCTAGACCCTTCACCAGCTTCTTTTCCCTTCTCTGGACATGCTCCAGCACCTCCATGTCTTTCTTGTGAGGGGCTCAAAACTGAACACAGAATTTGAGTTGCACCAGTACATTTCATCATCCAAAGACTGCATCGGACCTTTGCACTGTGCATTGCTCATCCACCCCACACCCGCAAAGGATTCTTGTATAAAAAAAACACCAAAATTCAACTTCCCCAAGGCAGTCATGTGTCACGACTGCACAAACTCTGTAGCTGGTTCTGTTGCAGATGTGCCCCCGTTCACTGCCACCCAGTCCACAGCACTCCTCCAAGGTAGTATGAAATTCAGGAAAAGGAAAGAAAGTGTATCTTCCCCCACCTGCTCTGCAGGGCCAGACATGCTCCCAAACAGGAGCTCAAGCACATGCACGTGTGCTGTATTTACATTCCTTTGCTCCCATGACAATGGCATTACCAGACCACACTCACCTTTCAATTTCTTCTTTCCAAATTTTAATCCAAATAGAGACATCCCAGAACTTTATTTTAGTCCAACTCCATGGAAGTTCTGCAAGAGAAAAGAGAAGGCAATTCACAACAAATACAGCAGCACATACATATAATTATATGCCCAAAAAATGGGGGAAACAAATTCCTAAACACTGTGGCAAATAGCCAGAGTTTATCATCTAGAATGCTTTAAAATACAAAACAATCTTAGGTTTTCAGGTTGCACTGCATCAGCGGGCTACCTTACCTTGGACATGCTGATCAATTCATCTCCTGACATGACACAAAGAAGGGGCCAGTGGAGGAGAGACTGAAAAGGACATTCCCGCTACATTGGTGCTATATGAAAATGAGAAATACACACGCAGGGCTTGTACTTAAGGTACAGAGGAACTGCGTGTCTACCCAGAGCAAGACCAGCTTCCTTGAAGAGAAGGAAGCAGTGGGAAGCACTGGTTTCCTGTAAATCCGCCTCTGCTCAACACGTGCTGGCTCACACTGTTGTCCGTTGCTGGTCATCCTGCATGTTTGGGGCAGACTAGAATAAAATTTCTCCCCCACTGGCTGCAAACTACCTGGCCCAGAAACCTAAAGCCAGGCACCAGAAATGCATCTAAGGCCCTGAATACATCCTGATAGGCAAAGGAATTGAGCATTAAAAAAAAAAAAATCACATCAAAACTGGCTGGTAGTGAAACTTTCAGTGTCCCAATCATCAGACAAGTTTATTTAAAGGATTTGAAGGTGATGTTGGTGCTGACAACCTAGAGGATCTGTGAACATGAGAAAAGCTGACACTGCTCCGTGACCAGGAGCCTGAATCAACAGCAACACTCTACCAGTTGTTTAAGTGGTCAGTGAGCCAAGCTGAGACACTTAAGGGAGTCACAATCTATCTGGAACAAGGTTTCTAGGTGACAGAACGTAGTTTTTGCACTTTATCCTATGCTATCTGTGCAGAGCAAGGGTGCATAAGGAGACAGGAATAACAAATATATCATCTTTTGAAAACACGCACATGCAAACATAGCCTGTGCCACTGCCCAAATGCAAGCCTGATACAACACCACCAGTGCAAGCTTGGGCTTCATGTCTTTTCAGAAAATAAAGGTAAACTTTAAGGAAAACTCTGCCATCCTTGCATAGGTCAAACTTCTGCACAGATCTCTGCTCCAGATGCTAAAGCAAAGCTGTATTTAGCAGCTGCAGTTCAGTGAGTCTGAATCCAGTGAGGGGTTTGGGAGCGTCTTTGTGCCCACTCTGCTTGGAACAAGTCCCTTTTCTATTCATTCATTCAATTGTTTCTGCTCATCACGACAAATGCTTTGGCAACACCTCTCCCCAGAATTTCTCTGCCCATGAAGCCAAACCACTTAAAAGTTAAAATATGCATCAATATATCACAACCTAAAGCTTTCTTGACCCTGCTGACCAAACTAACTTTCCATCCCTGAGCTCAGTCAATCACTTTCAACATATTTCTTCCATGTTTTAGAATTACTATTATGTCTTACAAAATCCTACCAACTAGGACAGAGAGCTCCCCGTAAGATGGTGGGAAGAGTGAGACACTACCCGCACACACAGAGGTAAAGACCTCCAATTTCCAAAAGCACCAGCAGCCACATGTCTGATAATCACTAATCTGGTAATCCTGGCAGCACAAGGATGCAAAAGGTGGTCTGGTTGTAATCAGAATATTGATGATTACATGAGCCATATGAACTCTGGATGTTGCTGTATTTGCGAAACATTTTAAAAAACAATAGTCACTGTTCACTGTCAGCACAAAGATGCAAAAGGTTAACTGGTTATAATCATCATATTGATGACTACATGATCCATATGAACCCTGGATCTTCCTGTATTTTCCAAACATTTTAGAAAAACAATCCCCAGCTAACAAACCTCTCCCAGCTGTGCACTCAATTGACAAGGCATATAATTTCAGCAGAGCGTGAAAAAAGGATGTTTATATTTTTGGGGGAGCAGAGAAGAGAAGGTGGTTATAAGCCTTCTTTCAGCAGTAATAACATGAAACGAACAATAGACTTTCACATCTTCCAAACAAAAACCTGCAACTTCCTTCAGCTCTGACATACGGCTTTTGTTAATTACTGTGGTTCTTTGAACCCTGGTTTCTGGTGGGACTGCAGTGTGACAAGAAGACTGAAACAATACACTGTTTTGATATGGAAGGCATGTAGTTCTCACAGTGCATTAAATCAGGATTGCATTCATTGAACATCTTCACTCGGCGGTAAATTGAAGTTACCATCATGGCCAGCACAAATACCCTTACAGGCTTTCAATTCCCACAAAACTTTGCCTTTTAAGGCAGACGTGGGAGATAACTTTGCCACATTCATTTGTACCAATTACCTCTCCGGTACATCTTTTCCACCACACAGACTTGGCATACCTGCTCACTTAGTTAAATCCCAGGAGTTGTGTATGAATCCTTCCCAAGCTGACCTGATCCTTTAGGCAAAACTCAGTTCCTGACTTGCCCAAACCACAATGTAATTTGAGAATGTGTCAGTATTCAATGGGCACACAGACGATGGCATTAAGGGCTGGACACACCCCTATTGCATTGAGGTGTACCCTTTATTTTCATAGTATTGCAAATATCTTCCTTTACTGCTTTGTTATTGACTCACACATCTAATCCCCATACTTCTTCACTGAGGAAAGCCACTCTCACGCTGGCTGTAGCTTCTGTGAGAGGCTGCCTGCTCACACCCCCTCTGTGACAGTACACTGTCACACTTTCAGGTGTCTGTTTTCAGTCTGAGAGTTCACTGACTACCGGCTGCCAGTGTGAAAACAAACACAAGCAAGTAATGATGAAGTTGTCCCCTTTGGTGGAGCAACAGGTACTGCTCCCGTTCGTCTCACTGATCACAGCTTGTGCAGACAGATATGCTCTCTTGGCTGACCTTGGCTCTTCCTGTCTTTCAGTCCCAGGTCTTTTTTCTTGGCTTACTTTAGAATCTCAATTCTACCTGCAGAGTCCAACATCTTTGCACCTGTATTTATCAACAACCTCCCTCAGGGTAATTTTTTTCCCCACAGATTTCACATGTAATCAAAATTCATGCCCCTGTTCCGTTTTGTTTGCTTTTCTATTTTTTAAATCTGAGATTCGGTTTCCCTTCCAAACTTGCAATGATGGGTCATCAGCCTCCTATCACTCACATCCATTTTTAATTACAGTTTTAATTTCTCTTTGTGCTTTCTGGGGGAAAAAAGATTACCAGGGAAAAAATTATCTCATATTTCATTGGCTGTGTGGCATTAAGTACTTGTCAAATTTTGGTAGGACAACTTGATAGCCTCCTTTTCCTGAATTAATTAAAAACCCATAAACACACAAAAAACCACTCTATAGTCAAAAAAAAGGCAATTTCCTGTTTGTCTTAATTCTCTCTGGCACCAGCTATGGTCAGGCAAAGTGAAGTGCTGCTTCAGTCTCCTCTAGTTGCTTTCCACAGTCTGTGTCAGCCCTTCTGGATTCTTCGTTGTTGTTGTTGTTCCATTTTCCACTTGATTATTTTTGGATTTTCTTTATTTCTTTTTACCCCAGGTATTCTGCACTGTTCAATAATCAACTGAGGCTTAGAGTATTTGAGCACTCATGCAGGTCCAACCCTTCAGCTTAACAGGACACATGTTGCTTCCCTGTATTTTCAGGGCCTTTAGCAGAAATTATTTAAAGTTCAAATTCCCCATTCTTCATTTATGGGGAATTGGGGGTATAACCTACAAATAAATTATCTCCTCTCACCATATAACACCTTTGTACCTACAGGGTTCTATGAACTGTCTCTCCATTGCTTACGTGCCTGCAAAGACAATCCACCTGCTTTACAGCTACTGACAGTTTGATCACGGGCTCTGAGTATTTCAATATCCATAACGAGAGGCTGCTTTGACAGGTCCTGAATAGGGAAGGGGTGTTTTCTCATAAACCCAATTCAGCCTTACTTAAAGAAGTCAGATGGGTCAAGGCAATCCCAAGTACAGGCTGGGCAGAGAATGGATTGAAAGCAGACCCGAGGAGAAGGCCTTGAGGGAGCTGGTGGATGAGAACCTCAACATGAGCTTGCCATGCACATGTGCACTCACAGCCCAGAGAGCCATATGTGTCCTGAGCTGCATCCAGAGCCCTGTGGGCAGCAGGGGAGGGAGGGGATTCTGCCCCTCTGCTCCGCTCTGCTGAGACCCACCTGGAGCACTGCATCCAGCTCTGGGGTCCCAGCACAGCAGGGACAGGGACCTGCTGGAGCCAGTCCAGAGGAGGCCACCAAGATGGTCAGAGGGATGGAGGATCTCTCCTATGAGGAAAGGATGAGAGAGCTGGGATTGTTCAGCATGGAGAAGGGAAGGTTTTGGGGAGATCTTAAAGCAAATTTCAGTGCTTAAAGAGGCCACAAGAGAACTTGAGAGGTACTTTTGGTGAGACATGTAGTGACAGGACAGGGAGGAATGGCTTCAAACTGGAAGAGAGTAGGCTGAGATTAGATATTAGGAGGAAATTCTCAACTGTGAGGGTGGTGAGGCACTGCCACAGGTTGCTCAGAGAAGCTGTGGATGCCCCATCCCTGGAAGTGCTCAAGGCCAGGCTGGATGGGGCTCTAAGCAGCGTGGTCTAGTGGAAGGTGTCCCTGCCTGTGGCAGAGGACCTGGAACAGGATGATCTTTAAGGTCTCTTCCAACCCAAACCATTCCACAATTCAATTATTTGGCTTGAGAACACAACTGCAAAGCTCCTCCTGCATAAGGGGCAAGTTGCAATGAGCTACAACATGAGGAACCTGCAAAGGTTCACTGAGGGCTGTACTGCAAACTGGGGGTGGAGGGAGGCACTTCCCACCATCACACTCTAGAGAGGCAAAATGAGAAAAGACATGGCACAGCCTGGATGAATACAGAGCAGATGCTGTGGATGGAAAACACGTCTTGTTTCTTGGCCCTGTTTCTCTGGACAAAGCTATATGATACATCAGATTCAATGATAAATACGAATTAGAATATACTTCGTGCCTCTGCTCCTACCACTTCATTCCCAGACTCTGTGAAATGATCCATGTTAAATACAATCATTTTTGGAAGGGTTATTTTAATCCATATCATGGGGTGTAGTTCAGTACAGACTGAAATTCCTGCCCAAGCAGTGGTCGTATCAGATCTGAGGGGGCAGTGAATTGTGTTATAGTACAAGAAGCAAGCACCCAGAAATAAGAGGAATTAGCCAGCAGAACAAGATTTCTCCAGTCAATTTTGCCACCAAATGTCCTGTGGTACGTATCCACACAAAAAAAGTTGAAATGACTCCATGCAGGTACAAATTCAGAAAGCATATCATGCCTCCACTCACCTTTTCATCTCAGGTCAGTTTTTGCACGTAAGTTTGGGTTTTTTTAAATTTGTGTTTAGATGATGTAGTGATCACAAACACCCGCAGGTCTTAGAATTCTATTGTTTTTCAGGCTTAAGTACTGAATAATCCAACCAATAACTCAACATACGAGAAAACAGATCCTAAGCACTGAGCGTCGTGACAGAAGAGGTTGAAAACTTCTTGTTTTCACTGCTCATTGCTCTTGGTGGAGTAATGATGTTAAATGCCAGATCTAAGTCCCTAAATTCTGAACATGTATCACTTTACACTGGATTTGGAGGCACAACTGAGAAAATATTATGGATTTAAAATACATCAGGTCCTCAACCTCCCTGTTTTATCCATGCCTTTGCTGCCATGTGCCATGTGCTGGAGCTGGACAGTCACATTCACTCGCAGGTATTGCAAAAGAAGGACATCACAGTGCTGTGTTTGCCAAGGCTCTGGTAAGAGCAGCGTAAAGGCCGGGCACACCTGGCACAAACTGACCTTGCCATGTGCCACACAAAGGCATGTTTGCTTTGATCTACAGCTGTACTAACTGTTTCAGTCAAATTTGTCAAATTTTGGTTCCAAAGAGAACAACACATCTGCTTTTCCCTATCAAAAGCAGACACAAAAATTTCAGCCATTAGAAGTAATTAGCACTAATCATCTTTTAGCACTGAAATACATTACTATTTGCATTTCTCCACCCCTCCTTACATCCTCCGGTGTTTGAATACCTCAAGAGCAAAACAGGGAATAGCATGTGTTGTACCACTCCCTGCTTTGCAAACATAGAAAGTGAGCTGCGGGGTGGACAACCAAAATGTGTGTTTTGAATCCCAGAACTACTCTTTTTTCAGGACTAAAATCAGATTTGGCAGAATTAAAACACGGAATAAGTTTAAGGCACTGTAAGTGGTCACTCTTCACATCAGGGTTTACGAAAGGAGTGTAGTCTCTGGTTTACATCTACTGACTCACTGCAAAGAGTTCGAAAGTATCCCTGAAACCTCCCTGCTTTTTCCATACCTGAAGAGGTATCCTGGATGAGGTGAGCCAGCCCTACAGATCTTTTCTGGTGCTGTTCCAATCTATATATACAGAAACCCATGAAACTCCGCGTTTCCACCCCTACACTCAAATGTGCCAATGCAATTAGCTGTAATTGCTGGGAAACAGGCTCAGTCTGTTATCTGCCACGTCTTAAAAGTAATGATCCAACATCCTCCATCTGTCTTCATTAAAACACTCTTTAAACTGACACCAGGGTGGCAGCTAAAAAACTGCATTCAGCTCCTTTGGGTAAGTTAGTCGCAACGACGCTCAGGTTACGGATCAACAGCTGCGGCGGAGCGGGTTCCCAAAGAGAAACGCAGTCTGATCCCTCTGAAACAAACAATAGCAGCTTCCCCGGGCGGCTGCTGCTGCTCCTGCCGCCGCTGCTGCTCGGAATCATGCACAGCTCAGCTCACTCCACCCAGACGTCTCTCAGCTCGCCCGTAGGAAAAGCTCGACCCCGAGCGCTTTGATTAAGCTTCTCAAAACTCTTGGGTCTGAAAAAAAAAAGCCCCACAAGTTTTCTGCCCCCCTAAAAGTGGCAAGGAAAACAAGAGAGCGGAAGGAAAGCATTAAATCTTACCCTTCAAGGCTTGTAAAAGTCACAGCAACAAAGTTGCTGCCCTCCATAGCACTCCGGTACACTCCTCTCTTCTCATTTACACGCAGCTTTATCCCCTCCCAAGACCGACAGCTTCTCTCGCAGTCGCAGCGCCAGGTCATTCACCTAAGGACGCAAACCTTATCTGCGCTGTGAGATGGGCATCGTGTGTCCTCTCCGACACCCTTAAAGTCCGCCGCTGACTCGCTCTGACATACAATGTCCCGGCAACTACACTTACTCCAAGTTCCTTACTTCTTACTTCAGTCACTGGGCTTGGCTCCTTGCCAATTTTTTTTTTTTTTTTGTCCCCCTTTTCTTTTTTTATATTCTGTTTCCTGTAGGGAGAGTGTAGTAGCTCCCTTTAAAAATAAAATGCTTCAGTGCTACAAACTGTGAAAGAGTAAAGCAGAAAAGCAGAGCACCTAGGCTTGGGGAAACCCAATTAATTCCAGAGGCAACAGCTGCTCGCTTTACCTACCTCCTGCCGACGCAGAAGCTTTCAAAAAGAAAGCAAGCGGGTAAAAGAGTCCAACATATCAAATTGCTTTCAAAAAGGATGAACTTGGGAAGGCATCCATTTCTTAGCAGCAGCCCCTCTCTCTGTGTCCGTAACGCTGGAGTCGGTCAGGACTCCTTAAACCCAGAGACACAGTCCAAGCTGATCCCAAGGCTCCACCTCACCCACTTTCCAAAGTTGTGAGTAGCAAAAACTCTGCAGAGAAAAGCCTCATAGAGCACAATTGCATAACTCAACCACAGAGCTTCCTCCAGCCAGCCAGAGGATTGCTTTGGCGCCGAATTGCTTGCTCATCCCGAGAACATGACCTTCTCTTGCCCTCCAGGACACCTGCCTGACCTCACCGTGGTCATGGGGCCCCTCCTCACCAGAGCCCCCCAGCACTCTCATGAGTGCTTCCAACCTTCCCACCTGTTTTCCCGCCTTCAACAAACAAAACATTCACTTTTTGCCCAAGTTGTGGGACCCTTCACAGTACAGTGCCCTCCTATATGCCAGTCCCCTGGCATTTTACCTACCAGATGCTCTAGTCTCCAGACCAAAACTGGGGCAACTACAACTTTAATCCACTTCTAGCTTCCCCACACCTGTGAATTGCAATTATTTTTAAACCACCATATTCTTTATATAGTCATGTTCACAGTAATGCCCGCCAGGAACACCTCCATTTATTGTGACAACACAAGAAACTTTAACATTTTTATGTGTATTTGTGTCTGTTTTTCTCCTTCAACTTCTGAGTTTTCCTACTGGGAAATTCATCAACACTGTTAAAATTAATTTCAAACCTACCCACTTGAATGCATTAATCAGCTGATTAATTATAGTAACACAAGAGTCAAGGCTTTGCCAAAGAGTATTTTCTAGAAAGTGAAATCTTCTGAAGTCAAGAGGAAAGGTATGGAGGACTCTGGAAGCTGCAGTGGCAGTACTCCGGTGCTGGTCATGAAGGTCGAGGAACAGAGTGACAATGAAGAGGACACTCTAGCACCATAAGCAATTTCTGAAAGAAGAAAAAGAGTCTGTGCCCTTTGCTATGACTTCAGGGATATTCCAAACTACACCAATTTGAGACAATGCTCACTGAATTGGCTTCCTAATTCTAACACACATACAAACAGCCAGCACGGGACATGGCACATAGGACTGATCTCCTCAAGATCCAGGTCATTTTCAGATGATTATGACCTTGACAGCATCTAACTGGGGAAGAAATTCCCCCAGCACTAGCCATTTCTCATGTTCTCACCACCCACACCTCGTTTCAGCAGCAACAGCCCAAGTATCACATTTTTTCCTGCAAGCAAAAGTACAAGGATCTGGATTAATTTCGGTCCTTCTACATATTTGGAGAACCCCTTGGTTTTGCCTCATTCTGGAGTTTTCCTCCTTCTTATAACTTTCATCTGCTTTTCTTCATGACATTTTAATATGCTGGTTGATGACGAGTCATTCTACACAACTCCTACTTTCTGTGCTGCTGTCTTTATACTTGCTTGTTACCACTTTGACCCCGGCCACAGTAATTTCCTCCTTCCTAGAGTTAGATTTGTCTCCTTCCTCTGACACACAAGTGGAACGAACCATAAAGTCACCCAGCCTTGGGTCTTGTTTAGACTTTAAAATAGCTAAGAGTTTAGTAGGCTGTTTTATTAATGATTTTTCTTGGCACTGAAATCCACCTCACATACATTGGCCATGACTTTTCCCCTCAGCTGTGCTTTCCTTGTGGACTCCAGTGAACCTGCTCACATAGGGAAGCTCAACACACATGGAAGCACTCAGAAGACCAGGAGTGACTCAGGGTTATGAACTCAGTTCTGGGTTCTCTTGTCCCTGCCTTACACTTCGTTCCCTGGACAGCACCTTCCCAATCGCCACACGATTTGCATCCTGCTTTGCAGATTTCCAAACATGCCAGGGAGCACTGCTGCCTGCAGTGGCACTTACGGAAATTTCAGTTCCCATATAAAGGGTGTACATGTATGCTGGGTGTCTGAGTGTCCCCTGCAGCCAGCACAGTTTGGACAGAGATTCAGCTGGACAGCTGCAACAGGGCAGCTGTGACTTGCCATGATCCGTAGTGGTGGGAAGAGGTTAAATCTATAGCTTTTCCAGTAAACAAACTGTCTTTTTGGCCAGGCAGCCTCCTCCATACCGTGCTCCTTCACCTTTGGATCCTCCACTTCCCAATGCCCACTAGTCACAGAGGGCTAGCTAGAGTGGGATGAATTTAAATTCATGCCATTAAGACCTTATCCAAGGACTTTATTTGGGAAAATGACCTCCAGTCCTTCAGCCTCTGCAGCATTTCAGCTGTGATCAAGATGCAAAACTGAAGCCTCACTAACATTGTTTTAAAGAGTGCTCTCAACCCACTCTCCAGATTAGATGTGGTCTTCCTCCAAACAGCAAAGCTGACAGAGCAGAGGATCATCTCAGGAGCACCCAGAACTCAAACATGTCTGGTGACCTAGTAAAGCTTTGAATGTGTTAATATGCCCTTGAGTAACTGGGGTGAACTAGAGGATAGGGGAGAAACAGGAGAGAAGCACATGCTGGAGCATCCCACAATGTGGACTTAAACCAAATGTCAGTCCTTGAGAGAATCTTTCACTATGATATGCAATTTTTAAAATTACTGTCATCTTGATGCTTTCCCAATGATCCAGTATTGTTCAAAAGGAGCACTGATGGTCTTTGCTTTCCCCTACTCTCTTGTAACTGCAGTCTGCCACTCCTGAGCTGGCAGGTTTGAAGCTTGACCTGTTCTGCCATGGCTGGTTCCACTCTCTGCAGAGAAGCAGCTGTGGCTGATGAGCCAACCTGGGCTCCCCACACGCCCAGAGCCAGAGCAATCTCCATTTCCACCCAACGGACCTCATCTCCATCTCCCAGAACAGCACAAGTGCATTGCTCAGTTCCTAACCATGCCAGTCACTGTACCAGAAAAGCCTTTCTACATGGCACTGGAGGGCTTCCTCACAAACTCCCAAGGGCCAGCCTTAGATGACTGAATCTCCTCCCACAGCCTATGCTTTCCTTGTCCCAACTTTCCCCACTAGTCCTGACCAGTGAGGAGCTCCTTGTGTAGGGGAGGGATAAGTAGCCTACTTCACTCTGGTACACCCCTGGAACATCTGTTGAGCACCTGCAATGGGTCCAAGGGGTCAGATGGCCACCTTGTCCCAGCTGGCTTTCCTATGAGAGACTTTCTGTATCCTCTTGGTGTCAAAAGTCAGAGTAGGATGCATGAGAAATACAGGACTGAAAGGAACAAATCACGACATTATTGTCCACACCTCGGATATGAGAGACCTGTTTAAAAAATAAAGTCTAAGGAAAACCCCCAAGTTGTAAATTGCTATAGTCCAGGAAATACCAGCACAATCATAAAGTGAATAATGAACGACCAAGGATCCCAAAATACACTGTATCACACATGAAGTGCACTGGCAGTGTCCTTGATCCCTGTGGAGGATGTGGCAGACGAAACCGTCCAACTGGCAGAATGCACACCACAACTCCGCAGAGGAAGGGAAAATCAAATCCTACATGTTCCTGTTATCATGGCCTGCCTGTGGGTGGAAAATGAAATGGGCAGAGGAGGGTAATGTCATGAAGTAGAGGAGGGTAATGTCATGAAGTGACCAATTGTTCTAGGGCTGTCCTTGCCTTTTGGGAGCTACTCTGCTCAACTCATTCAACCGGTCCTCCAAGGAGTTCCAGATTAAGTCAGTTTGAAGGGATGCTCTGGATTCCTACCTGTATGCATCCATCTCTGTGGGTACAATCTGAAGTGTGCAGCTCTAGCACTGCAGGCTCATACAGAAGTACTCCTATACTTCACTAGTTACTCCAGAAGCTGTGAGCTGTCCCAGTACACACTACATGGAAATGGTCAAAAAATAGCTTTTGTGAGTGTGTGCGGAATAACCTGAGTCATACTGATCGGGATATGGTGGAGTGCCACTTACCTTCATCA
The DNA here is from genome assembly GCA_014706295.1 of Lycocorax pyrrhopterus obiensis. Lineage (NCBI taxonomy): Eukaryota > Metazoa > Chordata > Aves > Passeriformes > Paradisaeidae > Lycocorax > Lycocorax pyrrhopterus. The sequence continues at coordinate 8,379,175 of JACSVZ010000014.1, read as the reverse complement.
GGGAAGGAAGGGCGTGTGGCTAGAGATGCCTTTTCTCTGCCAACACCCCCTGCTCAGTATTCCTTAACAAACAATGGCCGGCTAAGGAAAATCATGAGAAATCAAAAAACGCCCAGACTAATGTCTTTAAAAAGAAAGCAACAACCTGCTCTGGCAACTATTGATCTAATCTTCCTGGCACCAACCTGCAAATGTGATATCATCTGATGTTTTAAAACAGAAATTGAAATAATGTCTCTCAGGTGTCGCCTTTGCAGCTCACAAGAGATGGAGCAGGGCCGAAAACATTTTGGTGAAAGAGCTTTCATCTGGATTCAGATGCTGAGATTACACTGAAGGGCAGATAAAAGTGCAGAAAAAAATCAATTCTGCAGGGAACAAAGCTCAAGGCTAACTCATTTCTGAGTCCAGTTCCCATGAGACTTGGGATCTCGTGTTTACAAACTCCCTTCCAGCCAAAAATTTCACTGCTCCGGTAGGGAAGAGGCTGTTGCAAGGGGAGAAATCTCCTGAGTACCTGAAATATTCTCTGTGATCCTATGAGAAATGGAGTGATTTGATGGACACAAATATTGGTGGGAGCTGATGGAGATCCTCCTGTCTCAGTATTACGTTCCTGGAATAAAAATCAGTGTCTCTTCCTTTGCCCATGACACTGCACGTGCCTGACTGCACCGGCAAAGCACAGGGATTAATCAGCTGCTGCAGCACACCACGGAGGTGTCCACACTGCGTTTAACACATATTTCCTAATCACCACCAGTGAAAAAGAGGGGAATCCCAGGGGGATGCTTGGGAGGGCTCGTTAAAAGCTAATCACGCCAATGTGATAGAAAAAAATCAATAGCTGAGGGCAAAGCTGCAGCCCAGCTCGTTAGAGCCTCTGAGGAGAGTGCCCTTTGTAACAGGGATGTTGCACAAGGCCCATGGCTGCTGTTGGCAAGGCAGTAGCTGCCACAAACACATAAGCTGTGCCTGGTGACACTTCAGATGCTGTCACATGCCCACTCCTCAGATACACATCAAAAAACCCAGCTCAAACCACTGAGGAATTAGGATACCCCTCAGTTGGACCCCACGGTTGAACATACAAAGGAAATCCAATGCATGCCAAGCCTCCACATTTTAGAGTCTTCCCACAATCTTCCACACTTTTCTGAGCTAGGTATGTGTGGAAGGGATGGGAAGTACCTGGTTCTGCATGGGGTAAATCGCTTCTGCATTCCCTGCAGCATCAGCCAAGAGATCTGGGATTTATTTCTTTAAGTCCTCTGTAGTTCGTGGTGTTCTGAGAGAATTCCTGTAAATACCATGTCACATCAATTATACTTGTAAGCATTTTAACCATAATTCCAAATTAAACACACTGTATGCACTTACATTTCTACTGTCTCTTTTCCAGGTTACAATCATATCTAGCCTGCCAGGAAAAATATGGAGGCAACTTGCTGCCTTCCACAAAGTTACTCCTAGTATCAACGATCTTTTTTATATTTTTTAGTATTATTTATTGAATTCAGTGCTCAAGGCCTGGCTAGATTAACCTGGTGAAAGGTGTTCTGTCCATGGCAGATGGCTGGAGCTAAGATGATTTTTAAGGTCTCTTCAACCCTAATCATTCTATGATTCTATAATTAGGTCCTTTTTTGTATTATTATAGCTTTTGATGGCTACATGGTGATAAGCTGGCCCACTTTAGAGAGGTCAGAGGGCCTTGGGGGTGAGCAACTGATGTTCACTGTAGGGATGTGCAGCAGGACCAGCATTCCATTGAGCCATGATCCCAAAAGGGGATGTGAGCACACAGGAGTATAATACTGTAGTGCTACCGTAATTTGTAGTGGTGATGACTGGGACCGAGTGACTTCTTGACTTGTCAGAACTCAAGTTCTGTGAACTCTGAGAAGAACAAGGAAGCCCCTGCCTGGTGGCAAAGGAGCATGGTCAGGAAAAAAGTAGCCATTATAAAAAACAAGGCCCAGGGAGCCTAATGTATTGACAATAGAGAACCTCGCTCCCCTCTGGAACATTAAACTTTGGGTAATTAACCAAAGATCTAAAATGTCTGCGTTAATACAATGTGACATAAATAAGCACAAAACAATTTATTTCCCTGGATATTTCTCTAACGAAACTGCATGACATTTTAAGCAAGTTTGCACTTCAACTGCAGCACCACCTTGGCAGTAAATAAGCCATATTTTTTCCACAGATCTGCCAGCATGGCCACAGCACATGCCAGGTCCCAGCACTGCCAGCCTTTGCTTTTATTCTGTGCAAGTTTAATTTATGTTGTATTGTTCCTGCATCTGTTCTCCAGGTACTTAGCAGAAGTGCATGTTCCTTTGCACTTGCTCGGCTGAGAGCAAAGATCTGTATTATTCCCATCTCCATGCACATCGACAGTCAGCGTTTAGGCAGTGCATTCCTGTTAACTGAGATAGAAGTTGTGCATGTGAATCCCTCTGCAGCCTTATGAAAGAGAGGAACAACCTAATGGGTGCCTGGGGCCTTCAGGATGTGATGGCGGAGTTGGGAGGGCGTGCTCTTCTCGCAACAATTCAGGAGAACCTGAAGAAGACAGCATCAGCTAAGCCAGTGAGAAAAGTGCAGTGCACACAGCCATAAGGATGCAGGAGGTGTAGCTCATTTGAGGTTAATCACTGCCATTTCTGCTGTTGGGGTATGAGGCAGTATCACAGAAGATCCCTTTAAGATCAAGGAGATATATGAAAAGGGAGGCAGATATTTAAATTAAACAGCCTATTCCCAGTGTTACAATCTGTCATACCACTTCTGGTTTTCATGTGCTGCTTAAGGGTTAAATAAATTGTGGGTCCCATAAGAAGAGACAGCATTTGCTGTTTCTGATAAAGTGATCAAGGTTTTGTTGGTGTATCTCCAGAAGGCAATGACACACAGCCTCAAGCTGGTAATATGCTAATGAAGATACACAGCAAAAAACCCCCATAATCAAAGACTCTAGGACTAAAGAGAACAAAGTAGGGTTTCAGCAGTACTGTGCAGCACCAAATGCCTAGTCAGGAAAAATAAAGAAAGCAGTTTTCTTAATAAGGAAGTAAAAAAACCCCACAAAACCCATGGCCCTTTCTCTTGGTTTGGCACTGAAGCATAAAAGCTCAACCATTTTTGGTGCCTCCTCCCCACAAGGAGATAGATAATCTTTAGATAATCACAGGATATCCCAGCTTAAAATAAAAGAGAGGTGGAACCTGCATGAGAATTAGTGCACACAATGAGAAACTGTGCTCTTAAGCAAAATCTTCAGGGTGTGTTTTATTATTTTAGGTTCTTTTTGTGCTGTGTTCCATTATTTCCAAATCGGCATTTTTAACTTTCCTAGCAGCCTTTTAACATGTAAAGGGAACCTACAAGAAGATTGGAGAGGGACTTTTGAGGAAGTCATGCAGTGATAGGACAAGTGGGAATGGCTTTAAGTTGAAAGAGAGTAGGTTTAGAATAGATATTAGGAAGAATTATTACTGAGAGGGTGCTAAGACACTGGCACAGGTTTCCCAGAGAAGCTGTGAATGTCCCATCCTTGCAAGTATTCAAGGCCAGGCTGGATGGGGCTTTGAACAACCTGGTCTGGTGGAAGGTGTGGCTGCCCATGGTAGGGGGCCTGGAAATAAAAGATTTTACAGTCCACTCCAGCTTAAACCATTCTGTGATTCTAGGATTATAACCTTGAATCTTGGCAAAGACAACATGTTCCTCATTCCAGATGTGTCACATCTCAAAAGCAAAGCTCTGCAATGCTCCGCCTGTGGCCCAGCTCCACATTGGGCTGCTGGTATCCCCCGTGCCCAGCTGCCCATGTAACTGCTTAGGCTGGTTTGACAGCAAATACTCACAGGGCTTGAGTTAAGCAGAAATGTCTTCTAAGGACTGTTAGTATCTGGCCAAGTTCCCTGGGTGAAGCCGAGTACTAGAAAACACATGTAATCCCTAAAGACTTTGTAAAGATGGTGTAATCACAACAGAATAAATGCTTTGTGTCAGTAGAGGAAAGTCATAATTTCTCTTAGAAAAGCAAGATTGGATTAGCTCTGGGGATGAGAGTGGTACAGAGATGCAAACAGGTCAGACAAAGGTCTGAGTGTTTCTTTGGATGCCATCTGCTTAACAGGTGGTGTCTGCCCAGGCAAGGACTTGAATATTTTCCTACAATCAGATTGCTGTTTTGGCCATAGGAGAAAAAAAAACAGCATTAAACACAAAGGGGATAGTCAAAGGCAGTGTCCCAAGTGAGTTTGCAGAGCATATTTGGGAAGAGCATATTTACGCTAGTCCAGCAAAAAAATGCTGAGAAAAAATGCTGTTTGTAAACCAAATAAAGAAAAGCATATTTGCCTGACCAGTCGACCTGCAGCACAACTTTGCAGCAAGGGTTGATCAGAAATTAAACTGGTGACAATCCAGAGAATGACAATCTCTGGCAAGCACACAAAGTCAAAAGTAGTGTCTGGTGTCCAGCTGGAGCTGGGAAACTTCTCTAGCATGTGGTGAAGTTGTGCTTCAAGCTACACCTTGAGACTCCCAAAAATGCCTAGGACATGAGGCAATCATGCCAGTGAGGCATGAAATCTAAATAGACCAAAGTGTATATAGCTTCATTAATCAATATCTGATGTAGTGGAAAGTTTTTGTATGAATGGTTTCTTGGAAACTTGTTTCAGTCTGCAAGTGGTCTTGCAAGAGTTCTACAATTTTGTTAAGGTTTTTTGGTTTGTGTTTCAAGTCTTTTGTTTGTTAATGAAACAAGAAGAGGCCTCCATGGAGGCTCTTACATCACTTGAAGGGGAAGAGTCAAAGAAAGAAGGAATGCACGTATGGAGCTGTGAGGGCCAGGCAGCACAGGCAAAAGGATTCACTTTAGGAGCATACCAGGTTGAAGAGAAACAGCCCTAGAATTAGACATAAAATTAAAGACAAACCCATTGCTTGACGGATGTAGTAGAAAGGAAAGCACTGGAAACCAGTGAATTTAATGTGAGATGCCTATGTTTGCAGGCAGTGGAGCCTGGAGGTTCCTGAAACGTACCTGGGTAGTCTGACTCAGGCAGTGAGGCATCAATTGATCTTGCAGCAGATAGAGCTGGAGAGGATGTTAATCGGAGTAGTCAGGGTTTGCAGTCCCACAAATAAACATAAACCAGCATCAGTTTCAGTTTATGCTCGCATAACAGCTCCTACAAACTACAGAAGCTCAGGAAGAGATGCACTTCGGTTTGGATGGCTTTGCTGTGGGGGAACAGCCTTAAGGATACAGCCATCCCAACCAGTGCAGAGACAGAGCCCTCAGGAAAAAAACACTCCGAGGGCATGGCTCCAAGGGTGGAGGGGTCTAGAAGACAAGGGAGAGCAATCCTAATTGTTATGCAAGACATCAGTCTCTTGCAAACATGCATAAATTAAGCAAACCCATTGTTCTGACTCCCCTCACACCTGTACCAGTATCTTTTGTACTCTTGTAAAGCCAAATCTGTACATTTAAGATGGAGAAGTAAACTAAGTCCTATTTGTCCCAGAAGTGAAATGGCAGGTGGGGAATGACTGGTAACATTTCACAATGCAACAAGAGTATAAATCAAACACAGCAGCTCTTACTGAGGGGCAGGGGAAAGTAAGTGGACGTCTTAACGTTAAACTAGTGGGTAGTCCAGATTCCCACCGAAATAGCAACCTGCAGTAGCTGCACATCCCAGTAAACTCAGACCCACAAGAACAACGGAGCAGGAAGGAAGTAATGGATGAAAGAGTAACACTGAACCACCTATGGAGGCAGGCAGGGAGCTGCACAGGCCCCTGGAGTGAGTCAGGGAAAGGGAAAAGGAGACTTGTTTATCTATGGATCACAGCCCTGTCTACAGCCCTTTCACTGCTCCTGCTTGGAGTATGACATTGGAAACACTGGCAAAATCAGAACATTCCACCTTTAAATTGTGAAAAATCACCTTTAAATATTTAAATATAGATATAGATTAGATATAGATCTACAGACAGTAGAGCAGAACTCACTTCTGACTTCTGCTGTGTGAGTCTCGAGTACTGGGGTGGGTTTTCCTCCTTACCTCCACACCACTTGGCACGCCTGCAAGAACCTAATCCTGCTCCCTGCTGCAGCCAGTGCTGAGCACACGCAAACACTTATGGGTCCCAGACTGGACCCATGGGTGTAAGGGGCTGCACTACTACCCAGACTAAACACAGCCAATCTAACTGTGTGGAAGGTGAGTCCCCAGTGAGCACTGTGTCCCTCTAATGCAGACAGCCGACTGCCTGCTCATAACCCAGGGATCTGTCTTCTCTAATAGAGATGAACTATTCCCAGTGAAACTGGGAGCATGTTTCCTGGCTGATTTGAAGAGAGCTACACTGTCACCAAACAGCATGATTTACTGTGATACCAGAAAATTAGCCTACATCTTTGTTTCCTTCTCCCAGTGATTTTTGCTTTGCTTAAGTCTGGAATAGTCATTTTCGGTAATGCAAAACTGTGTATAGGTCATGAATAAACTAACACCTAGAACCAAAGCTAAAGCGCAGTATGTCACTCATTTGACTAAATAGAGATCCACAGGGAGCTTTTATCACTAAGAAAAATAAGCCATCCACTGAAAAGGAAGTAAACAGTTAGTTTAGTACTGTGAATTGCAGTGTTACCTTCCTCTGATGCTTTTCAACCAAGTTAATGCTGAGAAGTAAAGAGAGTGTCTCTTATCACCAGTAATATGGCCTTAACCTTTGTTTTCAATACTGTTCTTGAAGTAATTTAACATTTGCAGAGTTAGGTATCGCTGCAAGTTTGCTTTAGCTGAAACAAAAAGGTTCCTTCTCCCATAGCCTCATTTAGCAAAATCTCCTTCTGGCTTTCATGGGACTTCTTTTGCCTGTGTCAGGATACCTGAATAATCATGGGCAGAGGAGAAGAGCAATGCTTTGTGGTGAAAATCCTCCTTCAATACATGCTAAAGTGTCTTACTCCTGGGATGAGAGTCAAAATAGTGCCAAATGTGAGGAAACATCGGAGGACTTAGTATGTTACATGAGCATGGATTTTGGGGGGAAGGGGTGATTTTTCTCACCAGTACAGAAGATATTTTGGATGTGTTTCCTCTAGGAAAGACTTCGCAAAGTATTTGGGCATCCACGAGTTGATATCACCCCTTTGCAGTGTGTCACATACTGGCTTAATGAAACAAAAATAACTATGCTAAGAAAAGACTGTCCAGGAGAAACCCAACGCTGTGATTTCTATAAAAGGGTCTTAAACAAGTGGTGCAAATGCTTCATCCCAGTCTCATGCCCGCCAGTTTTAAAGGCAGTGACACCATTTATCACTTAGCACACGACAGGCCAGAAAACAACTTGCTAATTGTCCCATCTACCATCCGATGCAAACCCCTTCATGATGGAGGCTTGTGTTTCACTTCTTTATTGTTAAATTAAAATGCAATTGCCAGTAATGATGGTAGGGAGAACTCAGAGCACTTTTCACTGAGAAGGAGAAGCCCGGCTCTCCCTTCAGAAACTTATACAGAGAGAGAGGGGGCTGGATCCAAAGCCAGTAAAATGAACATGTGCTTTCCCACCGACTTTGGAGAGCTTTGCCAAAGCCACACTTGCTCTACCTTTGAGTGCTGCTGACACACTGGGGCTGGCACTACAAACAGAAAACTTTGACGCCAGGCTCATTATTGAGAGCTAATACTGACAGATGCAGTTATACTCCAGTATGCAAAAGGGAAAAAAAAATTGCACAGGAAAAACCAGCTGAAATCTGGGCTTCCATGCAAGTTTTTACACTTTTCTCTTAGAAGAAGAAATGAAGAAATTGTCCTACCTGCCTGTTCTGTGGCTTGTGTTCAACCTGGAGCTGTTTGTCACGACGACCAGAAGGGATTGTTTTCAGCACCACGCAAAGAGCCGCAGCTTCTCTTAAGCTCCCTGGACGGTTCCCCCGCAGAGCACGCCAGGCTTCTCCCCAGCTGGGAGGTGAGGCTGGCGGGGGAACACCACGCTTTCCAGGGTTTAAACCCGGGCAGGGGCACGCTGAGCGCGACCCAGGAGGTACAGGATGTCTCGGTGCGCTCCGTGCCCTCGATAAGGACGGCGAGGGGAAAGGCAAAGTTCCCGAGGCTGTGGGTGGAACGTGGCACCGTGTAGCACTGAGTAAATAAAACCCGGGTGATCGTTGGACTCGGGTGTGACACCAGGTATTACAAAGGTTTATACACCACAGGCAGGACTTCGCATTTCGTCCGAGAGAAATGCAGCCTGAAACCCCGGCCGTGCACCCTGCTTGCAGCTAAAGCAACAGCGAGACCTTGAGCTCAGTTTTTGGCAGTCAGCAGGTTTGTCTCCTTGGACAGCACTCAGATGGAGAATTTCAATCACAAAATACATTCTTTCTTACAGGTCAGACATTTCACTGCCTCCCATAAGGACCTATAAAATGCATGCAACTTCTGTGGGATAGTTGCTTGTTTGGGGAGTTTATGGCGCCAAGTACAACAGGATCCTGATTCATGTTTCTGGCTTCCATGGTTATGAGAAAAAACCACGTAGTTCAGCTTTTGACACAGTTTTTTTGTTTCAATGCCCTCTTCAGACTAAATTAAACGTTTACAATCATAAATCTGAGATACAGAAGAGACAGGACTAATCTAAAAAAGCCACCTAAGTACAACGGTGATAGGGCGCAATATGAAAACTTGCGATAAAATTTAATTGTCTAAGTAATGACATTTATCTGCAACACCAGTACTGCATACTTTCCTACAGTTTGATAATGCAAGCTTCCAGTGCTAATTCACAAGCTTTGATTTGCTCCTTTAAGGTCTTTTGCCACCTGCTTTTAGGTTTAATGACACCTTCTGCCTGAACAATTCCAAATTAGTGTCGGGTTTAAATAGATAAATATTTTTTTCAAAGACACTTTTTTTTTTTAACATTCTTTGCAATATGCTAAATTATTGAAGCAGAAGTCTTTCTAAAAGGTAATTCACACCTCCTTAACCACCTTATCTGTTTGGGGTTTTTTTGTTCTGTCTGTTCTTGGTTAATGAAAAGAGATTCATCAGTACTACTGTTCCCTGCAGCCTTTTTCAAACTAAATCTATTCTTTGGCTTTCAGTGCAGCAGATGGGATTGCAAACATAGCAGTGAAAGCTTACAATTTTATTTAAAGATCTCCCAGTAGATAATGGGCCATGGTTATGACTAATAGGGTCATGTGGACACGACCTAAAGAAGGAAGGGTAACAGCCCGAGCAACACTGAAATGAGACTCAAATCCCCTCTCACATCTGTGACAGATCCTGGGTGAGCCAATAAATGCTGCTGTGCTTCTCTTTCCTTATTCATAAAAGGGAATAATAATTCTTCACATCATCAAGAGACCAAGTAGGAGACATTGGCAACTACAAGGTGTTTAGAGACACACCAGTGACGCCTCAGAACATGAGAATTTCTAAGTCACTTTCATGTAACAAAGCCAGAGGCTGTCTCTAAGTCCTGTTAAACACAGTTTTATTCCCCCCCGCCCCAAAATGGGAATAATCACATTTCTGCGGGGCACAAATAAATAAGCTCCTTTTCTGTTTACTTTCAGTTCTTGTATTGGTTCATGATACTTTTTTTTTAATTGAAACAGAAGGTCTTAAGGGAAAAAGGTGTCACAGAGTGCAGCAGAAATATGACAGCCTCTCCTGTTAGCGTTTTGCCTCCAAGCACTGCAGCTATGAGTCAGCGAGCTGATAGGAAGACTTTTACATAGCATTCAGAATTAGTCTTGGAGGATACACGAAATTACAAGTCTTTCCTGTCTTTGCTGTGTCGGTCACTAAAGTAAAAATAACTTAAAATTAACAATGGTTGACAATTTGGAGCTGAGAGTACAACTTTAGATTAAAGTTTGTGTAGCGTGAGAACTCCGTTCGTTTGGAGTTAAAAAGCTACTGTTTAAGAATGATGCAATTTTTAAGGGAAAAAGAAAGACATGCTGCTGCCTGATAAAAAGCCATGTTGCAAGAACTGCTTACAAGATCTGCTGTTCCCTTAATGACCCTCAGCACTTTTCCAGAAGATTTCTTTCAGAGAAGTTCTTTCAAAAGTTGTTGTCCCCCTTTGCAAAATACAACGTTTTGGGGAGCATTTCCCCTTTCTCCCATCTTGTGGACTGTGGGTTGCACCAATAACTTCTTTTTCTCATGCTCTGTGAATTCAGTGTGTGTTTGTTCAGAGCTACTGAGGGAGTTTCTTCACTCTCAGTTTCTGCCTTAAAAATATCCTGCTGTGCTGTGGCTTCCTCCTGTAGCTGTCATGTGCTGGGAAAGAGGCATGGCAGTGGACAGACCTCTCGTGATTCCTCATGGACACTCATCCTGCCAGCGATAAGCACACCAGACATCCTGGAATAAGAAAATTTAGAATGACACCGTGACAGTGAGTTATATCTTCATTAGCCAGGAGTTTTGTGACTCTTAAAAAATTTTGTAGTGAACTATGTTTAATTAGTTAGGGAATGTTTGACTGTGATTTTAGCTGCTTTTGTTTTAAATCTGTGTTGGCTGAGTGTCAGTAGAAAACCCTGAGAAATTACCTCACTTCACCTGCAGAAAGGAACTCCATGGATCCATACCTCTTAGAGAACTTAATCAATAGCTGAAGAACAAAATTCAATAAAGAATTGTTTAATAGTTATCATATAACTAGAAATGAATTCATTAGATGTTGTAGAACAAGAAAGATATCTTGAGAAAGTTAAGGAGTCAAAGGCCTATACACCCCAGAAAACTTGATTAATACATTGCAGGTGCAGTAAGGGACCCACTTCATGCGCTTGCACACCTCAGAAAACTTAATCAATGGTAATGGTCTAGCCAGGACAGCAAATTTAATAAAGCACTGTTTAGCTGGATAAAACTTGGGTTATTCATTAAACAAAGATAGATGAGATATTCTGATAGTAATTAAAAGAAACAAAATGCCTATACCATGATGCAATAAATTGGGCAGACTTTTGAGAGTGTCTATTAAAAAATCTTGGATGTTACAGTGTATATAAGTGCCTGAAAATTATTGTTTCTTTGAACATGTCTAAAGCAAATAAATTCCCAATATGTTCCCAGTTTTGACTCAAAATTGTTATTAGGCATGTTTGTCCAACAGCTTTTTGCTGTTAGATTTAACACTTTTTGTTTCAACTGATAGATGAAGCAGCAGGTATTTGGGTTTGGCCCTTCTGCATATCCAAAAAGAAGGATAAAATCTAATGGAAGAACAGGTCCTGAAACACAGATGCATTCATCAGCCACACCATTTCATTCATTTTGGACAAGGACTATCCCTATTTCCTTTTCTAGATCTTGCCATGCAGGCCACAAAGACCATACAGGTCATCAGATATACATAACTGAGTCTCTAAGAACGTGTATTGGTTGGGTGTGAGGAGAAATGGACACTTGGATTTATGGACACAAGACCTTAGATGGGTTTGGCACACAACTTCCTGCAAACCTCAAAAGAGAGGTTCCTACAAACCATCAGGGTGGTTGCATGGGGCATCCACTCCAACACAAAATCCACCCCCAGAAGCTTCTGTTTGCCCCCATCATCAGACTGGAAGCTGATTTGGGAAAAAAGAAAAAAAAGAAAAAAAAAAGTGCATTTTTATTGGATCGTTTCCCTGTGGTATTCCCCTTAAACACCAGGAAATTATCTCACAGGAATTAAGGGGCGTTGCCCTAGGAAGGTGGCATGGCTGACAGCCCAGCTGAGATGCCTTTACAGCAGTGCACACAGCCTGGGCAACCAGCAGGAGGAAGTGGAAGCCACTGTGGTGTTGGAAAACTATGACCTTGTTGCCATTACTGAAACTTGGTGGGACAAATCCCATGACTGGAGTGCAACTATGGACGGCTATGGGCTGTTCAGAAAGGACAGGGCAGGAAAGAGAGGCAGGGGGGTTGCCCTCTGCATCAAGAGGTGGATTGAGCATGAAGAGCTGCCTTTGAAGAACAGTCACGAGCAAGCTGAAAGCCTGTGGGTAAGAATCGGGGACGGAGGAAACAAAGGGAGCCTTGTGGCTGGTGTTTGCTATCAGCTCTGATCAAGGGGAGCCTGTTGCTGAAGCCTTCTTGCTGCCGCTACAGGAGGCATCACACTCGTAGGCTTTTGTCCTGCTGGGGATCTTCAACCTCCGCAGCATGTGCTGGGAAAGTAGCACAGGGAGCTGTAGACATTCCAGGAGATTTCTGGAATGGAGGATAACTTCTTGAATAGACAGCCCTACCTATCCACTGTGATAGTGGATCTGTTGGTCACCAATGCAAACAAGATAACTGGGGACATCAAGACTGGAAGCAGTCTGGGCTGCAGTGACCATGCTTTGATGGAGTTTTAGTCCTGAGGGATGTGACCAGGTAAGGAGTAAAGGTAGGCTCCTGAACTTCAGGAAAGCAGAGTTCCAGCTCTTCAGGGAGATCCCCTGGGACACTGCCCACAGGGACAAGGGATTGGAACAGAGCTGTCACATCTTTAAGAACATCTCCCACAAAGCACAAGAGCTAACCATTGCCAGGAGCATGAAGTCAGGCAAGGAAGGCAAGAGACCGGCATGGCTGAGTAGGGAGCTGCTGGTCAAACTAAAGGAAAAGCAAATGCACAGGCAGTAGAAGCAAGGGCAGGTGTGCTGGGAAGAGTATGGAGACAAAGTACGGTTTTGCAGGGATGGGGTAAGGAAGGCCAAGGTGAAGCTGGAACTGAACATGTCTAGGCACACAAAGAATAGCAGGAAGGGCTTCTACGGATGTGTTAACCAGAAAAGAAAAGTCAAAGAAGGTGCAACCCCCCTGATGTTCCATATCCCCCCTTGACCTGGGTAAGCTTGAAGAGTGGGTCCATGGGAACATCATAAAGTTCAAGGCCAAGTGCTGGTGCTGCACCTGGGTCAGGGCAACCCCCGGTATCAGCACAGGCTGGGCATGAACAGACCGAGAGCAGCCCTGCCCAGAAGGACTTGGGGGTGCTGTGGGTGAGAGGCTGGACATGCCCCAGCCATGGCACTCACAGCCCAGAGAGCCAAACGTGTCCTGGGCTGCATCCAGAGCCCCGTGGGCAGCAGGGGAGGGAGGGGATTCTGCCCCTCTGCTCTGCTCTGCTGAGACCCACCTGGAGCACTGCATCCAGCTCTGGGGTCCCAGCACAGGAGCGACAGGGACCTGCTGGAGCCAGTCCAGAGGAGGCCACCAAGATGATCAGAGGGATGGAGGACCTCTGCTGTGAGGAAAGGCTGAGAGAGTGGGGGTTGTTCAGCCTGGAAAAGAGAAGGCCTCAGGGTGACCTAACTGCAGCCTTCCAGTACCTGAAGGGAGCCAACAAGAAAGGTGGAGAGACTTTGCAAGGGCACGTAGTAACAAGGGGAAAAGGGGGAATGGCTTCAAACTGGAAGAGACTAGGCTTAGATTAGACATGAGGAAGAAATTCTTTACTGTGAGGGTGGTGAGGCACTGGAACTGGTTGCCCACAGAAACTGTGGATGTCCCATCCCTGTGAGTGTTCAAGGCCAGTCTGGATGGGGCTCTGAGCAGCCTGGTTAGTGGAAGGTGTCCCTGCCCATGGCAGGGGAATTGGAACAGGATGATCTTTAAGGTCCCTTCCAACCCAAACCATTCTATGAGTCTATGATCTGACTCACTGGCATTAAAGCAACATCTGCACAATGTAATGACAACTGGTGAGGTCTGGTTATGTCTTCATGAAGTTATTGCCAAACAAATCAGACACAAAGGCTTTCAAATTTTCTTTCCTTCTTTTTTTTTTAAATATAACTTTCCAGCCGCTGAGTTCAAAACAGAGTCTCACAAAAGCTTGCACCGTCACAGTCCACATCAGAGAAACTGTGGTGCTGGGGTTAGGCAGAGGTTAACTCCTTAAACCAGCGTTATGACTGAAACCAGTGTCTCATGGTAGTGTGCCTTCACACATGGCAGAAATAACAGAAATAGCAGTCTCCCAGTGGTGCCTACGACATGGGCCAGAGAGTGGATGTTACTGAAATGAGAGAAGAACAAAATATCTGCTGTTGAATATTCAGCCTGACCCTTTGCTGAGAACTCTGTTTCATGAAGAATATTTGCAATAAGGCAGCATTAACTTGCCTTCAAAGACATGACTTAAATCTCTGGAGGGAACTCCCATGTATATTCAGGACAGCTACCCAAACTCACTTGCAGAATTTAGAAGTCTCCTACTGAGAAATATGCCAGCAGATGCTTCCTGACATTTAATGCTAAACATGTTATAATGGGGCTATAAACAGCCTTTCACTCCGAAACATATGAAGGAATAGCATAAGACCCCAGGGAGGGACAGCTCTGTGGAAATGGGTTTGTTGTTCCTGATTAGGATTCAGACAGCCCTCCTTGGTGTTGTTAGTACTGGTTTGATTTGTTCTAAGGCATGTCACATGTTTGTTGCACAAACAGACTCCCTGATGCTTTCATCATGATGGAAAATTAAAAATAAGAGGTGTTAAGTAAAGAACGGGTGCCACAATATGAGTCTAAAAGCAGCACATGGTCATGTAGTCACTACAACCCACTGCTGTCATGAGACCTCCTGACCAAGGTTTCCATTTTAACTTTTGCTATAGTGTGGTTGTCACTTTCCAGTGAATTTCAAGATTATTCATGTTCCTACTTCCCTCTGGCTGCTGTGAAAAGTCTCAGTTTCCCAGCAGGTTGTGAGAATATCAATGACATAACCTTCAAAGAAACAATTTCTAAGTCTTCCAGAAAAACTGAGATTTTTCAGTCATGGCTGAATACCTGAAGAGAAACCTTTTGGCTCTCTGACCAGCAGTTAAATGTAGAGAACATTACAAGAAAAGGACATTAAAAGTCGTGAGAGGCATCTATATAAAATAGCAACTAGAGAACAGTAACAGAACAAAATCTGGCCCCAATGAAGGTGAAACTCAACCTCAGATAGGGGTCAACAATGTGTTCAGAGCTCATTTTGTGAGAGGTAGGTCAAGTCTCGTGCAAGGTTTCTGCTCAGGTTCATCTCACTTTTTCTGTGATTGAAATTAACATCATTAACATGATCCACAATTAACAATTAAATGTGGTTCGTAGGTAACATCATTAATGTGGCAGGACTTTGAATTTACAACAGGATCATAAATTAGAATGTGACCCTACGCACCTAACTGTGCAAACAAGCAAAAGATCACAACACGTATTAAACTTGGACTTGTTTAACACACATGAACTTCTACAATGAAAACACTTAAAATATTATTGCAAGTGATTGCTGACATATGTCTGTCTGGCATCATCCACCCTGAACTGGTCAAGGAACTCTAAAGCATCACAAAATACTTTTATTTAACATACCCCATATGCAATCACAACAGTGTTCATTAAGAACAACATAGTGCATAGAGTTTTAATCCCCACAAAAGACTCAGACATACCAATACCCATTCTGCCAGAGGAGAAATTTTGGTGAAGGACTTCCAGAAACATAATGGCTGACATGTTTATAATAAAACATTAAAGTTAAAACACTCCCTCAGCATGACAGGCAAAGCAGAGTACATGAGACTCGGTTTCCCCTTGTGGAACGAGTTACTAAGGGCCATTTTCTGTCCCAGCTTAAGTCAGAAATGAAGCTAACATACTGTGTGCTAACCGAGGATTGGCCCAAGTTTTTGTATTTTCCAGGCCAGGTGGCTGTTTCCAGCCTGCACTATTAGACGGTCAGTGCCAAGGGCCCCAGTGAAACTGACCTGCAGCATCCACCAGATGAGAATACATCCCACTGCTCAAATTTCCCAAATTTGCTTTGCTGAAAACCTTATATAGATTTTGGCTTTTCATTATTTGATGTGTCCCAAGAGGTGCGTGAAGATGCCAAGACTCTGGAAAGGCTTGGGGAGGAAAAATTAGGCAGGAATTCTATTTTTCTAAGACTTCTCACATATTCCCATATTCTGAGCATGTGAAGAGCTTTCCATCCCCTCCCAGGACAATTTGAGTTAAGGCAATATCATAGACATACCTAAAGGCTTCTGTTTAACCCAGCAATATTATTTAGGCTTTTGAAAAAGGCATCTGACAAATAAGAACAAGAAAAATAATTTCAACAGTGGTAACCCCAAGTAGAGTTTAAACTGTCAGTGGAATAAGTTAAACAAAGATGTTACCTTGTTAGCATCATTTCCCCTTTTCCCTACATGTTTTTGGAGTGCCTGAGTTTGTTCCTTGCATGCTGGAGACATCAAATGTTGAGAGATGCAAATTCAAAACCACTGTGAAGACGTCTCTGATATCCCCCAGCTACAGAAATAAACTTTTGGTTTAGGTTTGCAAAATCATCAAACTTCCTGCTCTCTCCCATCTCCTCTCAAAAAAAGATAAATGCCCGCTATAATAGGTGCCCTACTTACCTAAGGCTTTGATCTCTCTCAGCTCTCTGCTCGCAGATTTCTGGAGGAGCCCCAGCGTACGTGAATTTACAACGCAGCGAGCTGCTGTGCTTTCCAAGAGGGCTGGTTTCAGCACCGTGTCTGCAAGACTTCAAAGGAGAGGGGAAAGTTATTTTTCTACTTATCGCTCCAATTTCCCTCTCCACTGCCTCTGGACACTGTCAGTCCTAGGAGATCATAGAATGGCTTGGGTTGGATGTGACGTTTTTCAGGACAGGCTCTATGCTGAACTTCAGTGAACCATATCCAAGGAGAAATACGCTCATGAGATGCTTTGGGGTATTTTTTTATTTCCTTGCAGGAGTCAGAGTGTGAAATACTATCACTAGATATACTGCCCTTTGCTTCAGACACACAAACACACATTTGTGTGTTATCTTTCACTTTGAAACAGCTACCTGAGCCAGTAGACAAGCCCGTGACTAAGCCAGCACTCTCCTGCATCTCATGGGAAAGGTGCTTAGACCTTGGCAAAGTATGGAGAATATTTTGAGGGCCTGGATTCCTGCCCCCTCATTTAAGTACAGTGACCAATTCACAAATATAATGTCAATTGGTACCCTTCCAGGTCTCCAGGCATAAATCATGGCTGCATACCAGGCCCTGCACTGCTGGGTATTGCCCTCGCCTGTAATCTCTCACCACCCTGAGAAACCGTGGATGGTTCATGCCTGGAAATGTTCAAGGCCAGGCTGGGTGGGGCTCTGAGCAACCTGGTCTAGTGGAAGGTGTCCCTGCCCATGGCAGGGGAGTTGGGACAGGATGATCTTTAAGGCCCCTTCCAGCCCAAACTATCCTGTGATTCTGTGATGACAGAGCTGCCCTTCCAGTTGTGTGTTCAGTTCTGGTGGTTGATTTCATGCCAGGCATTCAACACAGGGATACACGCTGTGATTGCACAGCCTTTGGCACCGCTACAGGCTGTCATAAAGAGCCAGAAAAGTCAGCTTGCCCGACAGACTGAAAATTAACCAAAGTTTGTGTTATTCTTCTGTTAAAATAGCATTTGATGCTATTTGAACAATGATTATATATATGCAGCAATGCTGTATCATTTTATTTAAAGTATTTTTTTCCAGACAATCGTGATTTCTTGTGATTTTCATCATGTCTCATGAGTCTTTGTTCCAAGTTCTTTATTAATGAACTCATTGTGCTATACTGGAGCAATACCCCTGCCAGACCTAGGTCCAAAGAAAAGCAATACAATTAACCTGGCAGGGAGAAGCCTGTGGCTGGCTGGAGTGGCAGTGGACCAGCAAAACCACAGCACTTGCAGGATCTCATCCCTGTATGTCTGCACAGCCCTGGATTGTGCAGTGTCAGCCTGCTCAGGGTAGGATCCTAAGGGAGGCACGACCTTAGGCAGTGGTGAAGGATGTGTTAGTCCTGGCTGAAGGCCCATGAGCAGACAGGACTCAGGCACGCTGGAGCAGCAGGTGTGTGGGAATTCTGCTTATGCTGCCGTGCTGTAAAGAAAACAAGGTTCGCTTTCCTGACACTGGGCAAGAAAATGTTATCCTCACCAAATACCCAGTGTCAGTGTTTCTAGTTCTGCAAAGTGGTCCATTACCTAATTGCAAAACACCTGCGCCACGCAAGCGACAAACCTGGGAGGCTATGGGGCTTCCAAAGGCTTTCCAGAGACCTGTGTAGTCTGGGTAAGAAATCCACCCACATCAACTCCATTCTTCAAAAGTGACAAGTTAGGAAAGAAATGAAAGCAAAATCTCTGCTGGAGGAAGTTTTGCTTCCCAGATTTGTAGACCAGTGACGTTTTTTTTTCTGTTTGGGAACACTTGAAAAAAGGGGGAAATGAAAGAATTTCTGCCTAGGTTTCCTATTCTGCAGAACTCTCTAGTCAGATCAGATGGTCTGAGGAACAGGCTGGGTGTAGATGAGAAGGTGGTAAGAACCCAAACCACTAATTGACCAAAATACCTCAGTCCTCAGAGGGCTGACTTGCTCATTACAGGCAGCGGGATTAATTGAGAAGCCTCCCAGAGGCAAGGCCTTTTCATGGAGAAAGCTTTACCTGGGACAGGAATGCCAAAGGAGCTTGGAAAGTTACTTGAAGATGAGCTGGGTGGAAAGCCCTTAAATCTCCAGTCAACATGACCTGAAAGAATACTTCTGCTTGATCCCAAATCCATTAACCAGCACGACCCTGGGAATTTGAGTGAGATGCCTGGTCGTGGTTCCAGCTGGGATCAGAGGGAGAGAGCATGGCCAAAACATTGTGGAATTAGGTACCTCCTCACATCATTGCCAGGGGTGGAGAAAAGGGTCACTCACTTCCAGGAAGAAGGATGTTCCTTTCTAGTCAGGAGGAAGCCTGGGGTGGTGGGAAAGACATGGTCAGTATTTTGCCATGGGCATTCTGTGTAAATCGTTTCTTTGTCCCATACCTTTTGTTATTATTGTCACTGTTACTGTTCATTTTCTTACCTCGTTGCTGTTTCCAGTAAATTGTTGTTATCTCTTCGTATTTTGTTTTCAGGAGGTGGGGTGGGAGTGAGTGGGAGTATGTTTTTTGTTGGTTTTTGGTTTTTGGTTGGTGTTTTTTTTTAGCAGGACTACTAAATTGTGGAATACTGTTCCTAAACCATGACATGCAGCAACCAAACACTTAAGAAAAGGGAAGCTTTGAGGTGCCCATAAACCATGGAGGAGTGTGTAAGATCAATCTCTGGTGCTTCACAGGAAAGACAGGAGAAGGAAACTTGTATTTAGTTTTAGCTTATTTCTAACCAGTGTTCAGTGAGATGGAGAAGGGTGGGATACTCCCCGATCCTTCCAGGAGGCTTCTGAAATACCAAAATACATGACCTGGCAATGGTGTGTTATCTGGCATTTCTTTCTTCTTCATTCTGGACCGATTGAACCATGTGGGTTCATTTCAGCAACTACTTCTGCTCGGGTAAACCTACAGATAGACAACACCGGTTAAACTCCCCCACTTATTTGCTCTGAACACCTGACCTTCTGTCACAAATGTACAATAAAGAACCAGTGTCTGGAAGTCTTAAACCAAGTAAATGAGTATTAGAAAACAAAAAACTCCCAAACCATTAACCAGCAGGGCAAAACACCAACAGCTGATCTCAATTTCTTAGAGTTTTAGCAGCAAGATAAAGAATATTTTTGTGGTAGAGTTGACAAATACATCCAAAGCCACGGAGCTCAATACAAAGTTCACAGGTGGTGCACTGTGGCCTGGGCAGTGCAGTAGATGAGGTGAAATGATCTGCTGGTCTTTCCCTGGCTCTGACTATATGGATGTTACCCAGAGAGTCAAAGAATCACAGAACGGTTTGGGTTGGAAGGGCCCTTAAAGATCATCTCATTCCAACTCCCCAGCTGTGGGCAGGGATGCCACACGCTAGGCCAGGCCCTGAACGTCTCCAGGGATGGGACATCCTGCAGCCATCGTTGCTTTGGTGAATGTAAGAAAAGTCTGCAGTGACCTGGGCAGATGGTGGGGCGGTAAATGACGAGAGAAGTTGTGGGCTCTTCTCTCACAGAAGTTGATGGCCTTTATTAAAACTCATGCTAGCAACGCTTTCTGCCAAGTCTCACTTCTCTGTCAGTGTTCTCAAACCACATTACATGACTCAGATGAAACCCACAGCATGGACAAAATTGGCTGCAGCATCATTAGCTCTTGCTTTACTGATGCTCCTTATGGTGGTGCTCTGCAGAACAGATGTGAGCTCTTACCAAGGGTGGGCTGTTTCTGCTTTGGCACCGGGACGGCACCAGATAGACACTGGAGACTGAGATGTATCAGTGTCAAGAGGCAAAACACATCTCTTTATTTCCCATTTCATCATCCCACACCATGCAGGGAAGACTAAAGGTGGATATCCCCAAGCCACGTTACCTTCTTGTTCCTATTTCCCTTTGGTTCAAACCTCACGCATATTAGGTAAACATTTTGAAACTTCAGCAAAATGACTGATTGCTACAGTTAGTCCAGGTGGCACAGAAGAATCCTGCAGACTTTTTTGATGTCAAAATCAGAAGACGGAACACAGGTACAACTCACCTTGGCTATCTGGACAAGAAAAAATGTTGTGACATACAAGATAAAGCCAGTAAATGACTAGTCAAGGGTGGAGAGGAAAAAGACTTCCCAGGCAAAATGTATCAGTTTCCATATTGTTTATTGCTATTTTTAGTGGAAAAGCATTAGTTGCCATCACTATAACTATGACATTTAAGGGTTGTATATTGCTTAAAGAGGCATCTTTTGATTGTGATAGGGACCAAATCCGACTAGGGAAGGGTGATCACCAAGTGCCATCATGCCAATTATCAGATGGCTCCTGGGCAGTGTGACTTGCACCTGCTGGCTTATGGGAATCCATGCTTTTGCTGGCACTGAAATGTAGGAACCATTTGAACATATGAGGCTGTGAGCTGACCCAGTGGGAGGGCTTTCGTTTGTTATCCTGGGGTTGACACACTCATATTTTCTCTTTTTCAAGAGTGCTCCCCCCCAAAAAAAGTCCTGGGGCTACAAATCTGTGAAGCAAAACTTCCTCTGACAGAGATTTTGCTCTAATTTCTTTCATAACTTGTTGCTTTCAGATTTGATGGTGTGCAGCACTCACCCAGTGACCAAAGCCTTCACAACCTCCTTCATTTGGGGAATAATGGCAGGAGTTTAATTAATTTGGGCTCCAGCTGAAAGAACAAGATATTGTTTTTCCTGCTTCTAGTGTCTAGGCTGGAGTACAAGCTTCCCTCTGCAGAAAAATGTGCAGGGGTTGCTCTGCAGTGCTGTCAGGTGTTGTCAGGAAAGGTTGGCTTGCAGGAATCAGCTGTAATACAATAGCTTCATATCCAGCACTGGCCATGGTGTCCCACTTCTGCTCATGGCTGTTTTGCTACTTCCAATGGGGAGAAGAAAGGCAAGGAGGAAAATGCCCCAAAAATTTCACATCTGTAGCACATGGGGATTGAGGGTATTTGTAAAAGGCTGCGTGGGTTTGTTGGAAAATGTTTCAAAACTGAGCAAGAAACTTTCCTAAACACAGAGGGTATTTATGTTTTCAAACTACACACACACAAATATACACACAGGGGAATAAGTTATTGCTGCTGCCAAGCTTTGAGAGAAAACCTTGGTTTCTATTGTGTTTTTATTGCATCTGTGATGGTCATCCTCAGAAACTTCCTCCTTTGATGAAACTGATGACCTAGGCTTGGCTCCAGGCACATGAAAATAATTCCAAATAAGGACCTGCAGCCTGACAAGCTGCTGTGCTCCAGAGAAGGATAAACTGACCATGTTTATCAGCAACTTGAATTAAAGGAGGCTGTTTGACTTCATCACGTCTTCCAGCTGCCAAAGCCATATACCTCTCTGCACCTCTAACTGTGAGTAGGAAGGAGGCAAACCACTGTAAATTGTATTTTCTGCTTCTGGAGATGCTGACAGACACAGCTTATGTTCCTTAGTTTGCTAAACACCAGAGGGTAATGAGACAGCCTTGAGAAAGAGCATCTCAAGGGCAGAGGGCAGGGGGGGAAAGAGAAAAAAAGATTCTCAGCAGGCAGTGAGAGCACTTCTTTCTTTGCAGAATTCAGTTAATTCAGATGTGCCTCCCCATAGGTTCATTCACAGGGTTGGTGTTCTCACTCTGAATTATGGAAAATAGATGAAAATCCTTTTGGCTGACAGTTGTCATTACGGGAAAACAGCATCTCAGCAATTGGTGAATAGCTTCTATTAATCATGGCACTTCCAGATACGACAGCTGACAGGTTTTGTCACTACACAGTCACAGAGATGATAAAAGGAGGTGTTATTCTGGGTTTAGTTCCAATAAGAAGCAAAAATACTAGAAAGAGTAACTTATAAAACTATTGTCCAGTGAATAGTTACCTGTAGTTTATATGTAAGGATAAATAAAGGGTTTTTGATTTCTGAAACAACAACAAAAGACTTCACAAAGCAAAATCAAGTCAAGATAAATAAGATCAGGTTAAAGTTCATCTGAGTTAATCTTGACAGGGAAACAGAGGAAAATATAAAGGTTCTTTGAGGCGCATTGAGAGTACTGAGCACTGTGTATTTTATCATGGCAGAACTTGAGGCTAATGCCTTTGTCTCAAAGTGAAACAATTACTGGACTGGGGGAAGTCTTTGACACAGTTTGTGATCAGTACTGCAGGCCTGTGGACATGCTGAGTGCTTGGAGGTCCAAATTTTATGTGGTATTCATAGAACTTTCAATATGCTTAGATTATTTGTCACACAGTGTTTTATATTGTACTGAAATAACCAATGTTACACTTCCAGACTTCTCCTTGTCACCTGCAGGCTGCCAAAAATCATTGTTCTTCTTTCCCAGTGCACAACTGCTCTGATTCTCAGTGTCTTTTGCAACACACAGAATGTACCAAGGAATCAGCTCAGGCACCTCACAGACTTGCTGTTGCTCAGTGTTAAGCAGGATTGTCATGCTAGAGGTCCCCAGGTGAGACTGACAGATGTCACCAGGGTCTAGATAAGAGAGGCACAGTTCACCTGCCTGCTCTTCTGCCCCTCTTTGACTTGGACACATTTAGGAGAGAGGAATTTGCAAAGGTTGTTGCGGTGCTGTGGATCTGCTTTGCTCTCTCCTCATAAATCATCGTGGTTTCTTGAGATTTTGAGCTTGCTGGTGTGATGCTGGAGGGTTTCCTTGGTGTTTTGGTGTGAGGCAGTTCATGGGGACTCTGCTGAGTCTAAAGCTTGTTTCATCGTCATGGTGTCTGAGGGACAGGCTTCAAAAGGAGCCTGGTCTCCTTTCTGTCGTATGCTTTTGTCTTGGTTTGAAAGACAGGAGCCTCCCTTGGAAGGGAAAATGTAACCCTTCTGCCCTCCGAATTATTATGATTTTGAAATTAAGGGGCTTTCAGGCAAAGATACGAGAAATAGGAATAACAGTTCTTTACTTATGTATATATAAAACAAGGCAAACCAACAACAATAACTATGTCAGTAACAGCAAACAGAACCACAAACCCAGTGCCGGCCTCTCTCAGCTGTTGGGCCCTTTCCCTGTTGGTCCAGTTCCGCTCACAGCCTGCAGGGGTGCTGGCGGCTCCCGGTGAGCAGGGCGGGTGCGATGGTTCCCCCACGGCTGCAGGGGGCGCTCCGGAGCGAGCGTGGGGAGCACGTGGTGATGGCGGCTCAGGGTCGCGGGAAAGGGATGGACGAAAAGCTTCACAAACCCCATGGCAGCTGATCCCGGTGTCTGGCCAGACCCTCGGGAGCAGCAGGCTGGAGCAGCAGAGATGAGCACAGACCCCGGGTGGTAGATGAGATGTATCAAACTCCAGAGCTGCAGTGGGAGCCCCCGGGAGGTCTCAGCAGGCAGGAGGTGCGGAGCTGCAGTGTAGTGAAGGCGCAGAGCAGTGGCAAAGGAACGGCGGGGACAGGGCAGTGGCGGCCCAGCTCCCAGCAGGGCAGGGAAAGGTGGGCTTGTGATCCCAGGGTTTTCCCCTGAGGCACCCAGCAGATGGCGAAAACGTCCCTCTTTTAGTGAGGTAGGGTGTTAAATAGGGTCCCAATGAAACGGCTGCTCCAGCAAGCAGAGCTCCACTCACGGTAGAAGGAAGGCAGCAGAAGGCAGAACCCTGCAGTGGTGATGAATTCTCCCCACAGGGACCGCAGCTTCTCTCCCCTCTGAATGCCGAGAGAACAAGAGGGCTAGGGGCTCCCCCCAACCCCTTTTCCCCAGTCCAAATCTGAGAGCTAGGGGCTGCACCCAACCCCTTTTACCCAGTCCAGATCTCACTGCATCTCTGCTGTACATGAGAAAACCCCAGGTAAAAGAGCGTAGCCAGCTGGACCCCTCCCCTGAGCTGTGGCCAGGTCTTTTGTCTCTCTTAAGTATCCAGTCGGTGTTGTCTCCTAGCAAGATGTATGGGGTAAAATTCCTTAAGAGGAAAAAAAAACCAACAAAAGGAGAACTCCTAAAACCCCGACAGCTTTTTGTCAGGGAGAAGGTGGGCAAGGCCAGGCAGATGAAAAACGTCCCGCAAAAGGACTTGGCCTCAGACATCACCCACAGAGAAAGAAACTGCCCGAAACAGAAAACAAGGAAATGGAATATGCTGTGCTATGGTCACTAGAAGTTCAGAGGGCTCAAATTCCCCTGATCTCCAGGAAAGGATCACTTCCATGCTACACTTCTGGTAACACTGACACGTGTTACTGAAGGAAGAGGGGAACTGAAGGCAGAGGGGGTCTATTAATCTGTGAAGGTGGAGCTCTTGTCCAAAATATGTGCCATATCCAAGTGACTTGTTACTTTTGCAGCTGACCTGAGCAGCATTCAAGGCTTTAGAAGTCTTGAAGAACAGTGAAAAGAAGGATGGAAAGAGAAATGAGATGCAACATGGATTTGGCAGAGCTAGAATGTGCAGAACCAGCTTAATCCTGGCTGGGAAATCAGAGATTTCCCAATTCTAACCTGTTCAAGGTGTACATTTCTGAAAGTTTCTCCATTGCTTCTGAGATGACGTGGGAGTAATGGCTGCTTGCAGGAATAAATACATGATAGTAAGAGGCATTCAGTGCCATTTGTGAGCCAGCTGAATCTTCCCACAGGCTGTGGGTGGGCAAACTTAATTTCTAGGTACAAATCTGAAAGCTCAAATCTAGGTGGATTAAAAAAAACCCCATTGAATAAAATGTGAGATGGGAATTCCTGGTGAAAGGACTCTGGGGCGACATAATAGAAATGGGCAGAGAAATACAAGAAGTCCACAAAGGCAGGGACTGATAATGAGAAGTACTTCTTAAAGCTAGGGGAAAGTGGTGCTAGAGAGGCTGTACATTAGAGAGAAACAAAAAGAAGTTATGCACATGGGACTGGAAATGGAGAGCACTGCTTATGAGCAAAAACCCAGCTCTTGCCTGGTGTGGCAGAACAAAGTTTAGTGAAGATCACAATGTTACCCAAGCACCAGGAGACTTTACTGTGATAAAAAACACTGGTGCAAGAACAAATATTTCTACATTGGACATAAACCACAGGCAACAACTGAGAAGATAAAATACCAGAGAAATGAGATCCTGAAAAAAATCCTCCAGCATCCACACTCCTAGTTTACAAGAGGATTATGTACCACAACCCCCAGGGAGGGCTCAGACCCACAGTGAATGTCCCACCAAGCTCTAGGGAATACTGCCAGCCTCATTAGGCTATTGCAGATGTTCACAGAGCCACATCCAGAGATTTCTCTAGAAGGGAGGAAATGAGAGCATAAGAGCAGAAAAGGAGGAAGATGACATGTCTGGAGGAAATTCCATGAACAGCCTGACCTACTCCACTGCCACAACACTGCCTACTCCCTCTCTGATGCTGTCCAGAAACTGAATCCCACATTTCAAGTGCCGTCTGCCTTCTCAGTGTCTATGCTAGTCACTCCCAGTCTTCTTATCTCCATCCATCAATTTGCTAATCTCTTCCAGGAAGGCTGATAAACCACCCTTCCCACTCCTGCCCTTGGGTCTCTGCTCTCATCCATCACACACCCAGAAACACAGCATCCTTTCCCATATGGACCTTTTATTCCCACCATGTGCACACAAGCACACATTATTCCTTTGAGTCCAGCTATCTCATCCCCCCAGCAAAGTTTTCTGATGATGTCACGGACCCAAGTTGGCCACAGCTTTGAAGATGATTTCCCGAAGATCAAAAAGTCTCTGAAGTCCAAAAACCAGGCTTGTTTTCTTTCTCTCTATTCCTACAAAATTAATTAATATTTTAAAATACTAGAAGTCTAGAAATGAAAGGATTGTCAAAAGGTCTCAACCATCCACCAATTCGCATCAGGGCGACTTCTTTCTTTCTCAGGGTGACTTCCCAAGTTGCAGCAACCCCTTGAACTTCCCCTTTTGAGATCCTACAAAAGGCTTCTGTGTCACTTGTAAGGTTTGGCATCATGTCTGCTCCTCCCAGGAGCCTGCCAGCATCCTCTGAAGAAAAATGAAAGTGTTTTTTGAACTACTGACCATTGCTCTTAAGATTAGGAGCAAAGAGCAAACTCTTATCCTCAAACAGCTTCCTCCTGGAGGCTGGTCCACATTTTGAATGCTGTATGCTGTTCTGGTCCTCCTCTTCCTGGTCCTCACAGCTCAGAAATGATCCACTTAAATGGGAAAGGTTCAAAGAAGAACAAAGACTATCAAAGGTTTGGGGAAAAAGAAACCAAGACACTGCCACCCCACAGAGCAATGACTAGGGTGGGATAAGATAGAGGTCTACAGTATCTCCATTGCCAGGAGGGCAGCACTTCAGCATCTCTTTGAAAAAAGAATGGAGGGTGTCAAATTAATTAGTTGGAATCATGTTCAAAATAAAAGAAGATAGGTCAGATTCTAGAAGCACTTGTAAATCCATGGAACTACATAGAATTTATTAGAGAGAAATCATGGAGTCAGGAACAGCCCTCAAGTTAAAAATTACCAGCACCACAAAGACCATCAGAAGGAAGTATCATGAAGTTTACCTTGTTCTGACTCTTCTCTGGACAGCTGCCTTAACCACTCTTGGAGGCAGGATTTGTGGTCTGAAACCAGTCTGCTGTTCCCACAGACCTTACAGAAAGTTCCTGGGCAAGAACTGTGAGAACATTGGCAGAATTGACCCACCTGCTTCCAGCAAGCAGCTCTCACCTCTCTCCTGCGCTGCTCTAAGTTGGTGTCACTGCATTCTGCAGATGATTCCTGGATGGGACAGCAGGCCACTTACCACTCCCTGCTGCTTGTCATCTTTGCCAATGTTCTTGGAACAGTCTTTTCCAACTCAAGACAACCATTTCCACCCCAGGTACACCAGCATACAGATATTGTAAAGTAAGTATTCTATTTGTTCATTTATTTATTATTACATATATAATAAATAAATTTACAGTGCATATCCTACATCCAGCTGTTATTTTGAGGAATATTCAGAGTAAAGACATTCATGTGCACGCCACAGTATTGCTGCCATAGGTGCCAACAGAAACATGAGTGTTCATAGCTTGGATCTGCAAGGTTTTTCAGGCAGAAAGGAAAATTTCAAAGCATCACAATTACCATAAACCCAAGAAATGAAGCAAGATGGGCAAACAGTTTTATGCAAACATGTTACAAGGTAACGCTTGTGGAAACTGATGCTGTAATTAAAAAGCTCACAAGCTTGGATGGCAAGAGAAGTGCTAGACTAGTGGATAAGCAATACTTTCAGCAGAGTTGGGTTCCTGGCTCTGTTGTAAAAGCCAGACCTCTTGCCCTGTCCAGGCCTCTTCCCCATGGTTACAGGCAACACTTTTTTTCTTTGAATTGCTCTGTATTGGTTTCTCTCCTCTGCAGCACTTGCTGAAGCGATGACAAGCAGGAATTCTGATGAGTGAAAAACCTGTGAACCCCTGACCAGGCACTGAACTGGGGCTTTAAAGATGCTTTAAACTACACACCATGCAGTATGTGCCACCAACTTCAGCAACTTCCCCATGACGAAGCCAGGACTTTGAGTTGTACTTGAGTCACCGGAGTTGTAAGAATTGCAGAGCTGTAGAACCATTTACGTCGGAAAAGACCTCTAAGATCATCAAGTCCAACCATTAACCCAGCATTGCCAACTCCACCATTAAACCATGTCCCCAAGGGCCAAATCTACACATCTTCTAAATACCTGCAGGGATGTTTGCTCTACCATGTCCCTGGACAGCCTGTTCCAGTGCTTGACAGCCCTTTCAGTGACCAAATTTTTCCTTAGTATCCAACCTAAACCTTCTCTGGGGCAACTTGAGGCCATTCCCTCTTGTCACTTGTTTACCTGGGAGAAGAGACTGACCCCCACCTGGCTACAGCCTCCTTTCAGGTCACTGTAGAGAGTGATAAGGTCCCCACTGAGCGTCCTTTTCTCCAGGATAAACACCCCCAGCTCCCTCAGCTGCTCCTCACAGGACTTGTGCTCCAGACCCTTCCCCAGCTCTGTTCCCCTTCTCTGGACACGCTCCAGCACCTCAGTGTCTTTCCTGTAGAAAGTGGCCCAAAACTGAGCCCAGGATTTGGAGTGTGTTCTCACCAGTGCCGAGTACAGAGGGACAGTCACTGCCCTGGTCCTGCTGGCCACACCATTGCTGATACATTCAGGGTGTCCTTGGCCTTCTTGCCCACGTGGGCACACTCCAGCTCATGTTCAGCCACTGAAAACCAGCACCTCCAGGTCCTTCTCTGCTGAGCAGCTTTCCAGCTACTCTGTCCCAGCCTGGAGCTGCAGGAGGTTGTTGTGACCCAAGGGCAGGACCCAGCACTTGGCCTGGTTGAACCTCACACAATTGGCCTCAGCCCCCGGATCCAGCCTGTGCAGATCCCTCTGCAGAGCCTTCCTGCCCTCCAGCAGATCAGCACTCCCACCCAGCTTGGGGTTATCTGCAAACTGAGGGTGCTCTCAATCCTCTCATCCAGATCATCAATAAAGATAAACAGGACTGGGCCCAACACTGACCTCTGGGGGACATGTCTAGTGACTGGCCACCAACTATATGCAGCACCATTCAGCACCACTCCCTGGGCTTGGCCATCCAGACAGTTTTCATCCAGTGAACACTGCACCCATCCAAGCCATAAGCAGCTAGTTTCTCCAGGAGATGCTGTGGGAAACAGTGCCGAAGGCTTTGCTGAGGTCCAAGTAGACACATTCCCAGCCTTTCCCTCATCCACTGCATGGGTCACCTTGTCACAGAAGGAGGTCAGGTAGGTCAAGCAGGACCTGCCTTTCATAAACCCACGCTGGCTGGGCCTGATCCCCTGGTTTCCTGTATGTGTCCATGATGGCACTCAGGATGATCTGCTCCATGACCTTCCAGGGCACTGAGGTCAGGCTGCCAGGCCCGTAGCTCCCTGGATCTTTCTTTAGGCCCTGCTTGTAGATGGGCATCGTTTTTGCCAACCTCCAGTCAGCTGGAACCTCCCTGGTGAGCCAGGGCTGCTGGTAAATGATGGGAAGTGGTCTGGTGAGCACTTCCACCAGCTCCCTCAGTGCCCTTGGGTGGATCCCACAGACGTGTGTGCATCTAAGTGGTGCAGCAAGTCCCTTACCATCTCCCTTTGGATCAAGGGGGCTTCATTCTGCTCCCTGTCCGTTTTCCAGCTAACCAGGCTGAGAACAACTGGTGTTACTATTATAGACTGAGGCAAAGGCGGCATAAAGTACCTCAGCCTTCCTTCTCCTTTGTCACTTTGTTTCCCACTACACCCAATAAGGGATGGAGGTTGTCCATAGCCCTCATTTTGTCGCTGATGTATTTATAGTAACTGTTTGATACGGCAGTAGCCAGATTAAGTTCTAGTTGGGCTCTGGCCCTTTCAGTGTTCTCCCTGCATAATCTCACAACGTCCTTGTAGTCCTCCCAAGTTGCCCCTTCTTCCAGAAGTCAGAAACTTCCCTTTCTTCCCCAAGTTCCAGTCCAAGCTCTCTGTTCAGCCAGGCTGGCCTCCTTCCCTGCTGGCTCATCTTTCAGCACATGGAGACACCCTACTCCTGTGCCTTGTGCCTTTAAGATTTCCTTATTGAAGAATATCCAATGTTCCCCAATTCCTTTGCCCTTCAGGACTGCCTCCCAAGTGACTCTGTTGCTAAGCATATGTTAACCAGGGAAAAAATGGCATTTCAGATCACAGAAATTCAGAGACCCACGTTATCATGAAATATGAGTCTCTGAGTTATCTGACCTTGTCTGCTGGAAATTGGCAGAATCCCCAAAAAATGAGGAGGGGGAGTAGTTTATTTGCCATCCAGAAGGCTTATTCTTTCATCTCTTGGGCATACCATCTACAGAGTATTAATGTTCGTAAGAGGCTGAAAGTTATGAATCAAGCTTGGAATATTATTATTATTTTTCTTCATCTGTTATCTGCAAAGTATCCAACTGCCTTGGCTGAGTCTTTCCATTCAGCACCTTCAGGAGACTACCCTGAGTACAAAGGAAATGTGGCTTAAAGGCCAGACAGGAGAAAAAAATGTAAATAAGCTATTCTTTATGCTTTTCCATGATGTCTCAGAGTGTTATCAGAACCCAAGGACTTCAGGGAAAGATGTCCCAGACAGAGGCACCATGGAGGAGGGGGGAACTGTCTGACTCATACTCCTTGCTGGGCATCTAAAGCACTAAAGAAATCTACGTACTAAACCTGAATAATTTCCAAAGATGCAGCAGTGATTCTGCCCTCCATGGTTCAGGAAACCCAATCATGGCTACGCTCCAACAGACAACTCCAAATGCTGCTAAAAGAGTTTATTAAAGACCATACTAACAGTTCTCATAACAATGGCACGTACAATGATTCAAAATCATGACAAATAGCGTGGAGTTTCGAAGAGCATTATTGTAACACACCATGGACAAGAACAAAGCAGATGTGCTGTCTCAGAACTCTACAAGCAGGCCCATGAAATACAGGAGTCACATCATACAGCTACACAAGTGTCAGAGAAAATAGAAAGGAGAAAAAAAAAAGTCATTCAATATGCAGTCCTTGAATTTATTGACAGTATTACAGTACTTTATGGGCAAGGACTGGCTTGTTCCAGCTGCACTTTCCAGAGCACAAGGGCAGCTGGAAAAGCAAAAATATCCCCAATAAAAACCCTCCAATGAACATACCTCAGGTGCAATCACCACTCCAGACCTTCCTGCTTACGAATTTTCAGTCAGAAATTCTGACCTCCCTGCAATTACTTTGCTCAGGACAGTGTTTTGTTTTTTAAGAAAACAAAAGCAGGATGCTTCTTTAAGACAGTGCAAAAATATTTCAATGGTATTGTCAATGGTATTATAAGATTCATGACAATCAGCATGGGTCAACCACAGCACGGCCAACAGCATCTCCAAGATCAGAAGCAAATGGACGTGCTGCCCCTTGACCAGCACTCCAGACTGAGGGCTTGCAGAGGGGAGGTGTGTTCCTCTCTCCCAAGCAAGCCATCACTTCTGGGTTCATAGTGAGGAATGGTCTTAGCTACTCCAGGGTAATAAAATGCTACAGAAAGCCTGCGATATTAAATTATCCAATCCTCTGTCAAACACTAACAAAAGAATATGGAAGTGGAAAAAGCACATAGCAGCCATGTGATTCGTCATGGCTCTAACTCTACGATTCTAACGCTGATCCCTTCCTGACCGTGTCGGTCACGGCAGCCCGAGCGTGCCTTACGGAGCTGAGCAGCTTACAGCACCCCCACGGCCATCAGGGACTCCCAGCAGCACGGGGGGATTTGTACTCTCCGAGACACACCAGCTAATTACAGCGGCAGGGCAGCTGCAGCCTGCTCCTGGTGCACTGCCTTTGCAGCTTTTGGCTACGACATCTCAGGCCCCACCCCGGGCTCGTGGCCCTGGTCTCACCCGCGCCCACAGCAGCACATCCGTGGACATACATTCATTCGGTGTGCATCTTCAGAGCCATCTGCAACCTCTTTTTTAAGCAGATGTTGAGGTGTCTGTATATCACGTTGGCATAATCTGTGTCAGAAGATCCCCAGGCAGCTCCACAGTACGTGAATTCAATGAGAGATAACTGTGCTTTGTCAACCCCCCCAAATCATCTCCTCCCAATTTCCACACAGTTGTGTGTTTGCGTCGTAGTGTGATAACGCAGAACCTTTTTAATGCCTGCCAAATTCAGAGGATAAAATCACAGTGCTGCATATCAACAAAACCCAGCAACTCCAGCCTCCAATATAAAATAATTTATATACACAAAGCAGAATTTACATCTTAAATAAGAAGAGATTGTCTCATTCTCTACGGTGTCTTACCCAGCTACTAAAAAATAAATAATTCACATCAGATTGATGGATTTGTTTTCTATACAGCACACGTGCGCTATCGGAGCTGACAAAGACAACATGAAAAAAACCTTTTGCAATTAATAAAAGAGAATTGTTGAACACTTGCACATATTGGCACAAGGCAGAAGAGGAAAGGGAACATTACACAGCTCAGCTCAGGTGCCTTCCTCTGTGGAGCGGGACTCAGATTTCAGCTTCACAAATTCCTTGGCAACTTCATCATTGGTTCTCTGAGAGAGAATCCTCAGAATTGTGAGTCCAGTCTCATCCATGTGAATCCTGCGCCCGAGGGGGCACCAGCAAGCACAGCTTCCTTTGTCTGCTATATCTCTGAGCTGCATCACTGCTATCCCCAGAACCCGGTCCTCCCGGGCAAAGCAGTAATCCTTCACACAGACTTGGAGCTCGTAGGCATCGGGGCCATCTTCATTCCCTAGGATGCTGAAAAACACACACAAGTTCATTTACAGTGTCTTGAGTGCAAAACAAAGGTGCCAGCAGCTGACTGGAGGGCTCTGATAAGTCACAGAAAACTCCTTTCTACAGAAAACCCTGGTCAGAAAGTGAGAAGTAAAACCTACAGCATGTGGGCATTTTTTCCAATTTACAGCAGATAAAGTAAACCTGGTTACTCAAGAAGAAAACACGAACAACCCCTTTCAAGCTGCCTTTGCAACTTTTGTGTGTGTGTGTGTGTGTGTGTGTGTGTGTTAAACTGTGAAATGAGAGGAATGGGAAACATTAAAGCCATGCTAATAGATTTTCAACTCAGATGACTTTAAACATTCCTGCTTCTGCTAACGGTTGCTTCGTTTCAGAATTACTATTTTAATTAGATGAAGTCTTTGTTAAAGATTCAGGACCTTCCATTAATGCGAAAGCTAATAAAAACAAATCCCCCTTCTGATGTTTCTAAAATTAAAAGAATAAAAGGAACAAAATCTCTTCACTTAGAGGAAGCCTGCCTTTCCTCGCAGAACAGAACAATTACATGAACACTCCCTTCTCCCCTAGACGTTTACAGCCTTTTGCTGGTCAGTTCTGCTCATCTCATTTTTATATGTACAGCTGAGAGAGCTCAAGCCTGCAGCTCCCTCTGTTAAGCATCCCAAGAAGGAATATGCCCTTATAATAATGAAAGAAAATGAAAAAAGAAAAGATCAATGCTCAATGCTGAGAAACACTGCAATTTTAGCAGAGCAACTTACTACCAATTCCAAGGGCTGTATCCTTGGAAACAAGTTCCAAAAGCATGTCCCACAGGTCAAATTGGGATAAAAACGCACATTAAGATTAAGAAATAAACAAAAATGAACTTTTAGCCTCAACTCTACCAATAAAAACACGAAGTTCATTAAAATGACAGAGCACAGTAAAATATGTTCACAGGACACACAGAGTATTTCAGAAAGTAGCCGAAGGATACTGCTTTTATAGAACAGACCTCAGCATCACACCTGCAGCAAAAACTTCCATAATCCAGCTTTTCTGCAAAGACACCAAAGACAGGACCAAGCTACTTGTTCATGTTCTCTTCCAGGCCCTGAGCAGGCTGTCTGGGGACACTGGAAAACCCTAACTGTCCCCTGCATCTGCACTTGCCACACCAGATGCCCAGGATATTTTTCACACTTACAA
Organism: Lycocorax pyrrhopterus obiensis; assembly: GCA_014706295.1. Taxonomy (NCBI): domain Eukaryota; kingdom Metazoa; phylum Chordata; class Aves; order Passeriformes; family Paradisaeidae; genus Lycocorax; species Lycocorax pyrrhopterus. The sequence goes on along the minus strand of JACSVZ010000014.1, from coordinate 8,345,167 downwards.
ATGAAAGGTTTCATTGTATTTTGGAGCCCAGTTGTTGCTCTTTGACTTGGTTGTGAACTTCCTCTTCTTGTCACTCTGGTGGGGCCCAATCATGGTGATTTCAACAAATGGACGGAACATGCCAGATGTCTGCCACTTCAGGTCGTTGGCTGCCACAACTGGAAAAGAGAGTCACAACCTGGTTTACAGTAAATACTCATTTGTCCTCATTGCTCTGGACACCCTTCCGCTCTGCTCTGCTTTCAGTTTCTTGTTTCTAACTCAAAACATGACAAGTGTCACAACACACATGGGCAGGACTTTTTTGTAATGCAAGGATACGCTTTTTTGATCTAGTTTAAGTTCTGTGAAGGGAATTTAATGTTTGGGACAGCATGTAACTTCTGCCATATGGATTGTCAAGGAATAAGCCCAAGAAAACAGGCATTCCTGCAGCTCCAGGCAGGCTGCCCTGACAGTTCCATGCTTACATCACCATTACATGTGGGATAAGAAAAAAAAGGGGCATTTTGGAGGCCAATATTAAGGTATCTGTTGAAAAGAGAAAATGGGACTGCAGGTAAGACAAACAAAGCTGTGGGTGGTTCCAGGATCCAGATTTATTAGCTTTTAATTCTCTTTCTATCTCAGGTCACTGCAGGGAACAGACTGAAGCAGAGGAAATAGCTCTGAAAATCAGCTTTTGCACTTCCATGTAGATTTAACCAGAAGAGAGGCCTGAAGAACTGTTTATATAAATCTTCAGAGGAAATTAAAGTAGTTAAGTATGCTGTATTCAAGTGAAGGAGATGAAGGAGGAAAAGGAACCCTGGGGTGAATCACTGCTTTGGTTATTTTCAGAGTGGCTGTTCAGGGACCAACATGGCCTTCAGGATGGGGGAGAGGAGCCTCTGAACTCTCAGTGGCTCTGTGATCTCCGGGTGTGCACTGAGCAGTTTCACAAGATCAGCCTGCCCCGTTCTCTGCAGCACAGACTAAACTGTGGCGCCTGGCGAGAGCCATCATCTGATTTCTGTTTACTTGCACACATCGCTGCCAATAAACAACCGAGCTGTGCACTGCCATGTCACTGGCTGCACAAGCTCATTTGCTGTTTCTCTACGTGTCCCTGATGTGAAGCAGGGAAAACAATTCTGGCCTGAGATCCCACGAGCTAACACAGAAATATCCTGACTGCCGGCTGGAGATTTACCCCGGCGAGCCTCAGCAGCAGCACGTGCTTTGCCATACCTTTCACCGTGACCTTGTGCTCCCCAGTTCCTGGGTGGGTGTACAAGTCAATCTGGATGGACACTTCTCCCACGGGATCATCCACACCAGAGCCTGTGGGAAGAAAATCGACACCCCCCCATGCACACATGGATTACTTGTTATTGGCACAAGTCTTTACGGCCTCAGGAAGACAATGTGGTGTTTTCACAGCACACCTCCCAGAGCCAGTTTCTCAGTCAGCACCAAGAATGTCACGGTAGTGCAAGATAACATCAGGCTCACATGCCCAACACACATAAACACCAGCACTTCTTCCACTCCACTGAAGACTGCATCCTATTGAGAACACCAGTGAGGATTTTAAAAGAATTTAAAAGACCTAATGCTCAACAGTGGACCTTCACAGGGAGCAAGGATTTTTCAGAGGTTCCTGCCAAGCTACTGTGTGTACATGCAGGCATTCCAGTGGTGGGCATTGGCATTCCTGTCTGCTCAGGGAAGAAGGGAGGACAAAAAACAACAACAGAAAAAGGAGGAGAGGACATCACACAACAGAGGAAATTTAGGGAAAAAAAAAAGATACAGGTATTAGTGATTTGCACAGAGCCATAGTGCAGTCTCACCCTCCAAGAATCTTTCTGCATGTTGTGTATCACTTAAAAGTTGTCACCCTGACTGCCTATCTGCTTCCCTTTGGAGCATGATGAGAACCCCTTCTTTTTTGTGCATCAAAAATGTTGAGAGAGAAGTACTCACAATTTGCATACTTATTTCCCTTTATCAATTAGCCATGGGGAAAACAAGATGTAGCTTCAGAAGGGAAAGATAATATGCTGGTATCAGAGGGAGCTTTCATGAACCTTACAATTCATGTATTATGATTTTTTTCAACTTTTTAACTTTTAATCACAATTATCATCATGTAATATGTGGAAATGACATTTTTCTGGGTAATACAATTAAGATGTCATGTAAATTACAGAAAATGACTGCTTTGCAAAATGAAAATCAAGTTTTGATAAGAGAGTGAGATTGATTTGACTTTCTCTTTGATAACTGCGTGACCTCAGTTTGACAATTAGCAATGCTGTTGTAATCGAGATACTTAGAGGGTAATTGAGTACCTATGAACAGCAGTTATTTTGTCAAATTTGAGGGTAAGATACATTACTAAGTGAAAAACTGGTCTGTTTGAAATTCTAGATAAGGAGCTTGAAGGATATCATTAAACAAACATTTTGATTAGACTGATCTAACAAGTTAACTTCCACAAGAACGGTCTGCAGGCAGCAAAAACACTCATTTAAAAACCGAGAGGTTGAGAGCTACCTGTGCAATTCTCTGAGGCAAATTACATGCCACAGAACTGCAGGAAGTTAAAGTCACATTAATATACAAGTATCTCAGCAACCAAAACAGAACATCAAATTATTACCTCAGGGTAGGTTCTCATTCTTGACCTGAGTACATTAAACAATCTTTAGGCTGTAACAAATATAATCTTGAAGGTACTGTTTCCTCCTTGCTTAGAAGGGCAATGCTGCTTTTTTTTTCTGTATATAAGCACAGAGCTTTAAAATTGGTAGGCTTAATTATTGACCTGACCTATCTGATGGTGTGGATCTGTCACTTTAACTGTTGGCTTTTTCCACAGGAACAAACAGAATTACCAACAGTATGGCCACAATCCACAGAAACATCGGCCAGCAAACACTCAGGTCTTCACTTTATTGATCTTTAGTGTAATTAATAGGTTATAAAGGAGATGCTGATGCCTCAGAAGAATGAGAGCAGGATCATCCCATTACCTTTGAAGAAGACAAAATTTACATTACAGTTTTTTTCCTGCCTTCATTCTTGTCTTTTCATACAAAAATCTTGTTCTATGAACTGAAAATTTCAGAGACAAAAAGCAATCTGAAGACAGCCAACAAAAAAATATTCTGAGCATGTACAACTGTGTGCATACACATACTTGTACATTTAGTGACAAGCAGATTTAACTCTTGACATGAAGGCCTCATTGGTATTGCAATACTGAAAGGTGAAACTGCAGAACTGAGCTCGTGCAATGGGTTATAGATGTGTTTCACCTGAGATAAGAAAAAGACTTTGGACAGCAAAAAATAAATTAAGAGATGAAACACTGCAAGACTTAATATTTAAGGGTCTCCTGAGCATCCAGACCTTTAGGTAACCCCGCTTCAAGCCAGATGGTTCAAGCTTGGCCATAACCTTGAGTGCATATCAGACATTCTCATGTATTACAGTAGCCCTTCTCAGCAGACCACGCGCATGCAAGTCCAGGACTTGAAACACACACCCCATGGTAAAGGGTAGGGAACAAGTCTGCAGCATTTTCCAAAACCCAGTCCATTTTCAAGACAACTTTCACATCCCATGAATAAATCTCAAGCTTGGGAACAGGCTCTCAGGCAAGGTTCAGACTTCTAAACCACACCACCTGTGGCTCAGTCTGCGGGATGCAAGCATTCGGTGGAAGTTCACTTCTACAAGGGAACTACAGGGAACAGGACTCTGGAAAAGGTTTCTGAGCATGGGCAAGATGACTTCAAAAGCAAGGCAGTTGGGTAATGTTGTTATGGTAACAACATTAATCTTGAACATACCCTTATCAGGAAGAACGTCCTCATTAGCGGTAAACCTTATACCTTTCCCATCATGCACTGAGACATGAATTCAAAAGGCAAGAAAGCAAGCAGGATAAAGAGAGAAGAGTATGAATTACAACACAATTAGCAATGTCACTTAAACACAAGGCAAATATTCTAGCTCTTAACAGACAAAATATCCTCCTAGGTCTTTTGCACCAGGCTTTGGAGAGCAAGGCTGTCTGCAAGTAAGGCATAGTCTGGGTTAAAACAGAACAGAATTTGTGCTGGCATAACTAAACTGCAGCCCTGATCCAAACCTGCAGAGCAAATATTTAGCAGCATAGTGCCATAGAAACCTGCTCAGTAATGAAATGAAAGCAGTAGGTACTTCACAAACTGGAAGGTGCAACCATTGAGCAGAGAAGTAAGAGAAGCAAACAGCATTTAAATGATTCTGCATGAAGCCATGTCCTCCCATGAGCTCGTGGGACTTACGCAAAGGGAAACCTCAGTCAGAGAGCTCTGGTAAGCAGATGTCAGCTGTAAATAGTGGTGCTGCCCCTTCTGTTCCTTCAACCTGTGTGCAGCTGTCCAAACCTATATACTAGCCATGGTTAATAAGAAGGGTAAGCAAGTATCCTTCTTTAGCCCCAGTCCTGGGAGAGAGTCACAGAATCACACAATATGCTGAGTTGGAAGTGACCCACAAGAGTAATTGAGTCCAGCTCCTGGCCCTGCACAGGACCACCCCAAGAGTCACATCTTGTACCTGAGAGCATTGTTCAAACAGTTCTTGAACTCTGTCAGGCTTGGTGCAGTGACCACTGCCCTGGGGAGCCTGTTCAGTGCCCAACCATCCTCTGGGTGAACGACCTTTTCCAGCTATCAAACCTTAACCTCCCCTGACACAACTTCAGGCCATTCCCTCGGGTCCTGTCACTGGTCACCAGAGAGAATAGATCAGAGTCCTGCCTTTCTCAGAGATATCCCAGCACTGATTCTGCAGATATTAGGTGGCGTAGCTCAGATCTTTTATTCCCCAAACAGGGTCCAAAATTCTCAAGCCTACTAATGTACAAGATGCTGATTTGTACCAGTGGCCTACCATGCCCAGTACTTGCTCCCTACAGTGGCTTAGACTAAGTGACAAAGAAATGTCATCAGTCAGCTATGAGATTTAATTGATGATCTCGTAACGTGTGCATATTATGCCCTAAAGCCAGAGCTTCATTCTTTCTAAGCTTCTTAAAAAATACATAAATACCCAGGCATCCACTTCTGTGGCAGCCCTGTATATTCCTGCTTCTGGGAGATAATGATAATGTTCCATTATCTTTGTGTTTCTGCTAAATACTTGCCCTCAGTGAAGTTTTACAGCCAAATCATGCATTGCATGAAGCTGCTTTTTCATATCAGCTTTGAATTTGTCAGTTTTGTGACTTCACTGGAGCACTTTCTTTCTCTAGTTTTAAGTACTCCTGACTGTAGCATGGACTGCAGAACATCAGTGCTGCATACTTCCCTATATCTTAGTTCGTCATGACAGTTTAACAGTATCCACATAAAGAACTAGCTTCAGTTCATGGTTTGGATATGTAATGGGAAATATGTGCACAGAACAGCAAAGACTGTAAGCACTCAAGTGTGCACTCAAGTTCCCTGTTAAAAAGTGGTTTGTGTAAGTGATGGCAACAGCCAGGTTCCTGGAGTCCCTAGTGGATGTAGCAGTCTTTGACCTGTCTGGCCACTGGATGTCATCGTTGCTCTGCTGGGACACAGCGACAGGACCATTCTCTCAAAGGTACTGATTTTTTATTTAATTTCAGTGTTTTAATGCAGTATGTTTCAACATAAGGAAGACTAGACTGTGCTGCTAAAGGCAGGGGTCACAGAATCACAGAGCTATCACGGTTGGAAGAGACCTGCAAGGTCATCTAGTCCAACTGTCAACCCAGCACCATCAAAATCATCCCTAAACTACGTCCCCAAATGCCACATCCAGACACCTCTTGCACGCTGCCAGAGATGGTGACTCTGCCACCTCCCTGGGCAACTTATTCCAATGTCTAGCCACCTTTTCAATGAAAAAATAAATTCTACTATCTAACCTGAACCTCTCCTGGCACAACTTCAGGCCATTTCCTCTCATCCTTTCACTTGAGACATGGCAAAAAACACCAACTTGCACCTCACTACAACCTCCTTTCAGGTAGTTTCAGATCCCCTCTGAGCCTCCTCTTCTGATGATTCAACTCTCCAAAACTAAACCAAACTTTTCTCTTTAGAAACAAACCTTGTTTTGTTCACGAAATCTCTGAACTTTCCACACTGCTAGGGGAATGCCAGCATCAAGCAGCCTCATTTGCACATAAGGGAAAGTATGTGAGCTAGGGAGTGCTTTCCCCTTGATTCTGGGGCTCGGTGTGATGGCATGCTGGCAGAGTTAGTAGAGTCTGTGGGGTCACCAGCTCTCTTAGGCTTGGAAGGAGTAAAAGAAAAAGGATCCCATGCAAACAGATGGCAGAAGGACATGTCCATGGAGTTGTATAACTTTGCGGCTGGGATGAAGTAGCTTAATGGCAAGGATTTTAATTAAACAGCCTGAAAACTTAAAAATACCAGTTTTGGTTTAGACCCAACCCCTAACAGCATCTATCTCCTCTTACTGCGAATAGTGAGATTCACAGTCAGCCAGTGAAGGTCCTTGACTAGAGACCAAATTTTTTCAGTACAATAATACGGAGATGTTCACATGAAAGCGATGAAATTAACTGTTTACCCCTCCAAAATCAATGAAACAGCACTACTGAGCCATAAGGCTTCTCAGAGAGTCACCAAACACTTTGGTGACCCATCCCAGCAGCTTATTAATATGTTGTGGTGATCTGTAATCATCTAGCTCCCACATACCCTGTACTGGCTGCAGACAAAACAGTGCATTTGTTGCTCTCCTGAGAGACTTCTCCCTTTACAGGCAGCCTGTAGCTCCGTGACTCATCAAACTGCTGTCACTCAGGCTTAGTCAGGGCCACACAGGCTGTGCCAGCAGCTGGCCTGTGACCCAGGCACTGACTGGTTTCTGCAGTGGTGTCTTGCTGAAATGGTACCTCACACCACTGTGCAAGGCTCAGTACAGTAACTTCAAATTTCACTTAAGCCACCCACCCACATTAATTCATGAAACGTGACTGTTAAGTGAGGACTGCAGAGAAAAAAAGACCACAAACACCCCAAGCCTTATGTTTCACATATTTCTGCTCTCTCAAAATGTAGTCATGGAGTGGGAAATAACCCCCTTTCCCTCCTTCCCAGTTTCAAAAGCTCTGAACTGTCACGCTTTCCAAAATGTTACTGCCAAAAGCACTCTACAAACTGGCACAACAATGGAGAGAAATTATGAACAGAGCCAGGAGCTCCATTGAACTCTGCCAATACAAAAGAGTCTTACCCTGAGCTGTCTGAGATTGGACAAACGTTTTGATGAGAGTGTCCGTGGTCTGAGTGTAGAGGGAGAGAGCATATCGAAGTGACTGCAGGTCTGGACTCTTCTCCAAGAAGGTTTTCTTCAGACCGTTCCCACCAGCATGGAAATATTGCTAAGAGTGAAAAGAAATGGGAAAGGCACTGAGCAAGAACTGCAACCAGCAACTAACATGTATGTGCAGTTGTGTGTACGGATAGGAAACAGCTGGAAAAATTCACAAAACAGCTTCTGTACTGGAAACCCAGCTCTTAGACCAGCTGATACCAACTGCTCATGGCATTACTGTTCCAAAGCGCTTAAATATGAATATGCTGACTCCCAGCATGCCAGTCCCCTGAATCTCTTCAGGTGTACACAAACATGGCAGTATTCCCTTAGAGCCTTTATCACTGTGGCAGCAGGGACAGACTCCTGCCATCTCCTGAACCGGGACAGGCACTGTCCTCCCAAAAAGTATTTGGGGATGGAGTTAGGGAACAGCAGAGACAGAAATGGAATTACTTACTTTGATTGTATCCAGTGCCAGATCCAGGACAGCACACTGCTTTGGAGTGAGGCTCCTGGTTTCTTCTCTCACCATATGATCCTGCAAACAACCATTGTATTTGACATGAGCATGCTGTGAGAGGCTAAAGGAAAAGGAGTCCCTAGTATCACCACTTTCTCTGGATTCACGCTGTATCTATGTGGTGACAGCATTAATTCAGCTGTTTGAGGAATGTTTAATGGAGTCTCTCAGAGTCATTTATTACAGCTGAACTTGAAAATAAACTCATTTTCTCTCTTTCTTGCAGGCACGGAAGATATAAATAAGGAAAGAACTGGACAAAGGTAAGCGACAATTTAAAATCACAGTTTGTCTCTCAAGAAAACCCAAACAGAAGTCTGCCTGCCACCATGGTCATTCTAGAGCAGCCACAACAAAACTCTCCAAATACCACCTTAATCAAGGAATTCTGAGAACTAGACATTAGTCAAAGTTGTTTTATGTCATTTATGGATTTTTTTAACTCTTCCAACTACAAAGGTCACTAATTCATTCTGTCATTTGTGTAAAAGAAGAAAAACAAAAGAAAGCATGTTTGCTAAAAGAAGACATTGTTTCCATTGGGACCCACCAACTCTAATAGCAAAAAGCCAGGAATCACTTGGGAAAGAATTCCCTTTCCTGCAGTGGAAGCACATTCCTGTTAGACTCCTGCCTGACCACAGGGATGTGCCATCCTTTGTCATTTCACTAAGCCCTTTCTCTCTGATGCTTAGTCAAGGTCTCAAGGGAAAACAGCGTATTTTAGGAAGTCAAAGCTTTGCACAAACCCATATTCTAACTGAGCTGCTGGAGGGTCAGGCCAATTGATTTCAGGTTGAGTCCTAAAGCATTCATTAAAAAGCTGCAGGCCAATCAGGCAAAGGCTATTTATCCCTACTTTAAACATGTCATAGCCCCCCTAGACACTTTCCAGGAGACACACCTGCTAAATTGCCTCTGCGTAAAGCACACCTAGTGTGTGTGTTTCATGTGCATGTTTCACAGGGACAGACCTGCTGGCTATCTTGCAGCTTGCTGATTCTTCACACTGCCTGGTGCTGTCCCCATTCATTATCCATTGCAATCCATCTCCTGCCTGATAGAGACAGGGCTCTCTGCAGTCTAGGGGCAGCACAAGGCATTTGCCACACTTCTCACAGACATCTAGCTATCAACTTTACACAGTGCAGCCTTGAACTCCATAGAAGATGCCTCTCAAGTTGTCAGTTTCTCAGACAAGTTCACACCCTGCTTTCTTGAGTAGCAGAGATGTGCCTTGATGTGCCTCTTCCCCCGCACAGGATGTCCCTGGTCTGGGGACTGTGTGCAGGGGCACAGTACTTGGTGAGCTGCAGTGTGTCTTCTGTTGTGATATGCTGTCCTGAGGGGAGCAATAGCTCTCCTCCCTCTTCTTTGTGAGCTGGGGGTAATTCAATTGAAGATGATGTGGCTTCACACTTCAGTACACAGAGACTTCAGCACACAGAGGGCAAAGCGTTCTTTTCTCTGTCTGACAGTCAGATAAAGTGCAAAATCAGCCAGAGCCCAGGGCCACGTTCATGGGAGAGGCCAGTTTAGTCAGGGTAGCTGTGTTGCCAAAGCAGAGCGACTTTCACATCTGCTAAAATGACTTTCTAGGCCTGCCTGCCAGATTCCCCAAACTGCCACAGAAACCAGGTGGTCAGCACTTTTCTCTCAAACACCTACAGAGCTCATTCAGCCCCCTGAGCGGTCACTCCACCCGTGCCCATGCTGTCAATGCACAGCAACACGTCACTGCTTTCTCCGAGCTTCCCAGTGTCAGTTTCTTCAACACATTATGTAAAAATAACCCAGAGACTGGACTGGTAATATTTGCACCTACTCAGAGAGGAGCCCACGACTGTCACTCCTGTGCATACCTGCCCTCTGCAAATCCCACACTGTTCCTATAAAGAACTGTGCAAAGTGCTACCTTGCACTTCCCAGATTGCCAGCCAGGAGCAAGAAACAAATATTTACATCAAATAATTATGCAAGTTCAAGTAGAAGAAGTAAAAAAAAAACAAACAAAAAAAAAAAACAAACAAAAAAAAAAACAACAACAAAAAACCAAACCAACTCAACAAACTTTTCCTGATCTCTCAGACTCATCCTTGTGTTCTCCACAGGTATTCTCAGAAGAAACTCTGGTCAGAGTTTCTGGCTGTTTACTCACGGGGCAGCACAAGGGAGAGGAGGCAGCTGCTCCCTGCGCCAGTTGCTGGCTATTAAGCAAACTGAACAGAAAGAGTTTGATAGTAAGTGGGAGGCAGGTATGTGGCACCAAGGAGCCAGGTTTATGGTTGGTTTTCTGAGCATTTTAAAATACACTGTGAAATTGATTTGTCATCAGGATGAGAGCCTGTGCTTGTCAGGTCTGTCAGTCTCAGTTTTCAGCTGAGTTATCTAATTCACTAGGGATCTGTTCTCCCTGTTCTATTTAAGACCAATAAAGCTTAAAATCCAACTCATAATTTTCCTAGGCTTTTAGTGGAACTGCAAAATGCAGAGGAGAGGGGCTCTGAAGAACCATGCCTTCCCTATTAGCTTGTATGTGCCTGCAAAAACAAAAGGACAAAAAACGTAATATCCACGCTTCTTACATGGACTCAAACAATTTACACTCTTGCAACACTCTTATTCTTCTGGAAATTTTTGGACACAATGCCATTTCCCTTATGGTCTCCAAAATTCAGGTGCTTTCACATTTGAGCATGACTCTCTTGCCACATAAAAAATCCTGTGCACCTGTATTGCTGGTGTTCTATATGTGGATATGCAAATAAAGGCTTGAACACACACCAGGGCTTGCCTGATTTGCATGATTACATGCATTTCTAAAATTGCAGTCCAGAGTCACCAAAGTTAAGCTTTAGAGTAACTGAACTGAAGACAGGCTGCTGCTGAGGGATGGCCTTCACCTGACCAGTGCAAATGGAAACCAGCAAAGCTTCCAAACCATTCCCGGCAGAACACGCCCTGTATATGCTCAGAAATTTCAGTAATGAGAAAATATGGAACAAGTAAAAGATAACAGTGAATTTCAGTGGCCATGCCCAAGAATGCAAGCAAACCACAGGAACTCACAGACTGTCCTTGTGACCTGGGGGAAGAAACAGAAAATTCAGAGCTCTGCCCTCAGACACCCGGAGTACATGTAAAAGGCAGGGATGGCTTCTCCTCCTCCACATGATGAGTCCTTGCTGATGTTTTTGCAAGGAAAAGGGGAAATTCACAGGAAACAGGAGTCACATTTGGATGCTGTGGTTCTGCTGCCACTCTCCCAGGCTGGCTACAAAGCTCCTTTTTCCCCATTTTTCCCACGGAAGCGACACACAGCATTGCAAGCGCAGGAAGCAGGGAAGGAAACACAATCCTCATGAGCCACCATGTCACCAGGGATGACAGCCTGACCGTGGGAGTGCGTAAGGCCATCACTCAGCACAGGTGACAGCTATTCCCCTGGGGAGCCCCACTTGGAGTTTATGCTAGGTGACTATTAACTGCTATGTTACAGCCTCAAAATGTAGCTGGAGAACAGGAGCATGTCTAATGACACACCTGCATGCCACGATCACTTGCTAGGACTGCTAATAAGCACTGCCTTAAATGAGCTGTGTACTGGCCACATAAGCGTGTATGGAAAATGTATCTGGTGGGCAAGGGACATAGGTATATGAAGACAGCTGTATTAAGTGTGCAATACAAACTCAAAAATCAATAGGAAGGGACAAATCCATTTTGAAACTGCACTAATCACTTAGAAGAATGTCCTTTGCACTGGGAAGATTTCCCTGATCAGGCTCTGAGACAGAGTTCAGGTCCAGCTCCATCTCCCTCGCAGCAGACTGTGCACTGTGACACTTCAGATTTAGACCTCCTCCTCCTCTTGCACCATACCTGTCTTGTAGCACAAGTCCAACCACAGCACAGTGCAATCTGAGTGCTGTAAGGCGTCACTATTTTCATACCATTCCTGTCGTGATCAGTGAATTAGTGTTTGATTCGCTTATGATGAGGTGGCGTGCACTTCATAATGCTCATGTCATGCACTGTCACGTCATGCACTGTCAAAACACATCAACAGAGCCTTCATGCTAAATGCCAGCTTGCCTGTGAAGGGCGCCCACGCAGAAGGAATTTACAGACACAGGCTCTCTTCCATAAGCAACAGTTATTTTTGTAACAGTCCATGTAATTCATCCACAGCTAGCACAAGTGTCTTTCCAACCATTAGGGACTCCCTTTTATAAATGGGGATATGGAGGAGCTGGCCAGATATTGAGGAATCTACTTTTTTTAATTTTAAATTGATGTTCCAGACTGATCACCATGTATACAGAAGAGAAAACTACATTGATGATTAAACTCACAATAAGATTTAATGTTAAGTACTATGCTGATGTTAGTAGAATGCATTTAAAAGCACATTTAATGCATTTAAAGGCATTTCTCTACAACTGCATTCAGCAACAAACCACTGCAAGCACAAGACATGCTATGCACTACCACACTTCCATGCTTACACACAGGGACATGAACACGAGCCATGCAGGACAATACCTTCAACTTTGACAAGTGTCCCAGTTCCTTAGCAGCACTGAAAATCAACTGTGTGCCCTATGGTTGCAGAAGTTAGAAAAGAAAGGAGGGGGAAAAGAAAGGAGGGGAAAAAAAAGGTTATAAACAAGCTTCACATATTTCTCCTTTGAGCAAGTCAAGTCAGTTCATAGCAACTTTACATAACCACCCCAAGGCCAGGCACAACAACTGGACTCCTTGCCAGTTTATTACCTAGTATAAAACCTGGCATTTCCGTGGATACCACATCAAGAGCTGTTTCAGAGCACAGTGTCTTGCTCACCAGTTCACTCTTGCTTACAGAAGCCACTCACTCACACAGGATGAACCTTCAAATGGATTGCACAGGCTTGGGGTGTAGGCCGTCTCCAAACACTCCTTTAGGTTTCACGTCTAAACACATGTGAAGACAGCAAAGACTGGCCAAAAGCAAAAGATCACACAACCCCAAGATGATGAGAATCCCTCCATAGACGTAGGGCCCAGTCATCAGGGTGGGGGTAAGCACAGATCAGATCAGAAACAAAACTGGACCTCAGCTGTTTAGGGCTGAGAGATTGCCGAAGTCTAGTGAATGCTACAGCATCACCTTCAAATGTCCTAGAGCTTGGCCAATGGCTCTTTACCCCGCATTGTGCCTTCCTGAAGCTGTATAAAACCAATGAAGAAACATAAAGGGAAGATGAACCCCAGTGACAAAAAATCTTGGCTTCAAGTCACTTCACCACTCTCACTGCAAAGAAGTCTTCCTTTTATCTAGCCTAAATCTACCCTCTTCTGGTTTAAAAGCATGCTAGCTACATACCTATGTAGCAATTGGTTATTTAGGCATTTGGAAAATAAATTTTAACACATAAAATGTATTTCAACTAGATCAGGTTGCTCAGAGTCCCCATCTGACCTGGCCTTGAATGTTTCTAAGGATGGGGCATCTTGTATGGGGACTGTTGGCTTCACGAACTAAAGGTCTCCAGTAAATCCAATTCTTCCTCCCTCTCCTTTACTATCCCTTCTTACCTTAACAGTCTTTAAGCCTCCCACTTAACCACAGCAGCCATGACCACTCCTCACCCCAAAATACCTCAAACTGTAATGAAGCAAGATGTAAACCCAGAATTATTATACTGCTCTTTGCCCCTGCCTGTGTCACTCAGCTTTCCTTTGCTGCCTTCCCTGGTATTTGTTCATTTGTTCCCTGCCTATTTGTTCACAGCCAGCCTTGAACTGGCTACTGCTGCAAAGATCACTGCTGAAATAATTCTCTTTTTTTAAGGATTAAAATGAACATCAGCCCTCTAAAAGTTTGCCCTCAGCATAAAGTCTCCTTATACCTGTTGCTTGGGGTAGCAGAAGAAAAACAGGCAGTTTATAGATATAACACTGGAAAACCTGAGACTTGCTCTAGGGCAACGGGACACCCTCTGCCCATTAAAACAGCAGCCCAGAACTGAATTTTTAAGGTGAGGGGGCCTTTTCTTTAGTTTTTCCAGCTTTAGAAATTTCTTCAAGCTGAAAAACTCTGTGACCTGAAACCACAGATCACCTCTTGACTTGCTCTACTTGTAACTACCAGCTAACCCTCACTGTTTCTCAGCCTTTTATGTTTGTTGAATACAAACTGACACAGAATGAACATTATTGATTTTGTAGCTAAACAGAAGCTCTTGATAAATGATTAAATTCACAACTTTTGGCAGGGGTGGAGGGGAAAGTGCAGGCAAGCACAATGAATCCACAAAGGAAAGCTTCTGAAATGAGACTGAGAGCTTGACCTGTTGTCAGTTTCCAATGGGTAGTGTTGAAGAGTACAGCTCTCTAATCTGAAAGAGCACAAATGTCCATGTATTTCCAGCAAGGAGGGTTGAACATGACTGCACACCAGCAGCAACAGAGAAATTTCACTGTGGGCCATGCCAAATAACCCACCAGAATAAAGGGTTTCACCAGCCTCTGCTACCCAATGGATGTGCCTGCTGTTCTGTATGATTTGCCATGAAATTTTGTTGACTTATGGGTCTTAAAATTTAAGGGTTTTGAGTCTATTGATCAAGCAGGTGACAAAACCCAAAACATTTTCATACCCAGAATTTTGAAAAGGGGAGTAGTCCCAAAACACAGTAACAGCAACATTTCTTAATTCAGTATTTTCAGCATTCACTGGACACTTTTTTTTGTATACATTTGAACAACAACATTAACCAGCCCAGGCACGTAATCTTGCTGCCTCAGGCTTCTAAGGAGGGCAGGTCAGTAACACTGAGCAATACCCAGTGACTGGATACGCTCCATGGAACAAAGCTGCTCAGATAACTCCCAGTTCTTGCACGTTAAGAAAATCCTCATCCATCAGTGACAATCTCTGTCAATGCATCTGCAAGGAGAAATTATTTTGCTGTTACACTGAGTTTGTCATCAATGCTGGTAACATCTAATGAAAATCTGGACAGCTCCTTCCTCTGCCAAATGGCATTCTTGTAAACAAGATGCCATACTCCTCAGAAAAGTTATTTATGCATGGAAAACGTACCACAAAGCTCTACAGACAGCACTTATTCCAGTTGTGCCAGGGAGTGAAAACAACTAAACTTAAATTATCAGGTAGCTTTGAGAAAAGCTGCCCACAATGGAATTGATTAAAATGTCAAGGATAGAATATGAGGACAAATTAAATCCTTATCATGAATCATGCCTAGCTCTGCGGCAAACACAGCTCGAAAGGGGATGGGCCTTGATGCTGTTTTTTCTGGCTCTTCCCATAATAGTAGTTTTACTTTCCTAAACTCTTCAGAAACAAGAAACACACCTGTAGTCCACAACACGGAGATTTTAATTCCTTCTTAATGGTCTGATGCTTTTTTGTCCCTTCAGTGAAAGCATTTAGAAAAGGATCATCAACTGACTCAAGTCTTAATTGTTGGAAGCCAACAGAACAGCACTGATTGATACTCCAAGTGACTCAAACCCTTAAATCTTAACTGTCCTACTGCTCAGCTGACAAAGTTAGGAAACAAAAGCCTACTACAAGTTTTTTGGATTCCAATCCTTTTTTGGAAACCATATTATTAGTGATGCGTATTTTTCTGAGACATAACAGTGAAAGGAAGTTTCATCTGATATTGTACATCCTTTCCCCATATTTTTTTAGTTCCTGTGTTCAACAACGAGATCTGATAATTTAACTTAGCATTTAAGTTCATTTAAAAAACTTTATCACATCTGGTAATGTTTGTTAGCACACATGAAAATAAAACTATTCTTTAGTTGTTGTGGTGTATTAAACCACAAAAATTGACAAAATAGGTTTAAAAGTGGGGATGAAAAGAGGAAAATAATTACCTGTCAGTACAGAGAACTAGGCACATATGCAGTTCACAGACCATAATTTTATTCAATGCTAAGAAAGCTTTTTCTCCTCATCACAGAGGCAGCCTTGAACTTCTCTGCTCCAAGCTAGCACCAGGGAGAGGATTCATTTAAACTAACAGAAGTTAAGAAAGGTTTCAGAAAACCTCTTAAA
Source organism: Lycocorax pyrrhopterus obiensis (assembly GCA_014706295.1). Classification (NCBI taxonomy): domain Eukaryota; kingdom Metazoa; phylum Chordata; class Aves; order Passeriformes; family Paradisaeidae; genus Lycocorax; species Lycocorax pyrrhopterus. Next base: position 8,329,208 of record JACSVZ010000014.1, on the reverse strand, counting down.
GCCACACTCTCCTCCACCACAGAGTAGGTCTGGAGCGGCTCAGGCAGATGAGCCTGAAAAACAGACAGTCTGGAAGTCATATGCAAATTCTGTCCTCGGCTTAAAGAAAATTTAGTTCTTATCTTGTTCTTATTTAGGGAAGAGAAGTCTGACAAGTAGAAAAAAAGCACAGCAGGAGCAAGCACAAACGGAACCCCATGTGAATGGCTGCAGTGTACTGTGTGAAATAAATAAAGGAGAGGCTGCAGAGGAATCACCTGGGTGTAAACTAAGCACCTCTTCTCTCACCTGACTAGTCACCGATGGCATGGTACAGTTTCAACCTAAGCAGCTGAGAAAGAGATGGATAACTAATCTGTTAATATCCCCAAGCGTTGTGCACTGAACCCCAAAATAAGGATTCCCAGAGTGTCTATCGACTCAACCAAGACAGAAGGTGTTTAATTACATGCTGGATCTTAAAATTAGTGAGGCGTGAATTACTTGGTGAGTTAGTGCAGATCACATTGCTGCTAATCTCACAAGCCACAGGCAGAGAGTGCTCAGTGAGGCTGAAGTCACCCATCTGAAAGTCATGAAGGGAGACTGTCAGACTGGGAGGTTGTAAAACTGCCCTGTCCCCACTGGATTCCTCACAGAGCTAACACCTTCTGATCTGAGCCCCACACAGCAGAATCTTCTAGAAGCTAATTTAAGTGGAATTGTTAAGTCTGGAGAGAGGCATTTAAGCACCATGGAGCGGCAGGGCCGCACAAGTGACAGGCGAGGCAAACTGCAGTGTGATGGGAACCTTCTACCTCAGTATGCTTTCCATGCTCTCCATCAAAAAGACTTCTGCACCTCCAGCAATTTTGCAGAAAGAAGAGAAAATATTCCATAAAAGAGATTCTTTTCTACCATTAATATCCCCTACTTCTTAAGGGCTGCACATGAGTTTTAGGACGGAAATCCCCATCAGTGGTCGTTCAAACACGAAGAGGGCCCACTAGGGCTTTGTGTTGCTGAAGGCTGGGAGGAAAGCGTGTTACAGTGCCTGAGGCTATTTGTGTCTGATGTGCTTTCAAAAGAAAAGAAAAAAAGCAAAAAATAGAAAGCCAAATTAGATAAGAGCTGCTTGGCACAGATGTAGAATACCAAAGAGAAAGTACTGCTTCTGCCCATGCTGGGAGCCCTGAGTTTTGCCTTGCCTTGCCTCGCCCTGCTAGCCTTCACTGCTGGGAATGATGAAAATCTAGTGGTGACAAAATAAACTGCTATGCCCCAGAGAACAGTGGAAGCAGCTCTTCGTCCTTGCAGCTCATCCAGCCTCACCACAGGTTCCCTGCTCAAGGACTGCAGACAAGGCCATTTTAATCATTGCATTGTTCATAACTGTCCTTCTGGAACAGCAACTCTTTTCCAGTTCAGACTAGTTCAGCCTCCTTGCTACCATACAACTAATTAGACGCCAAAAAATCCGGATACGAGCACTTTGCGTTATCTCAGACAAGTGAGCATGCGCTTCAATTTGCTTCTCAATCTGAAACTGAAATGATGGCAACAAGAAACTATGAAAAAAACTTTAAGTGGCTTATAGTAACATCCTGCAGGTTGGAAGAATTGGCTGATCACAGTTATTGCCTCTTTCATGATACAAGTACTGAATCACTCTCCTACTCTGCCTTTGAAATCCAAAACTAGCAAGTATAAAGCTCAAGCAGCTCCTCCCTACTTCTCTCTAAGGCCCTTGATCTCACTGATTCCATTCCAAATGGGTCATGTTAAATGCTGCTCCTACACGATGATTTTAGCACCTGTCCCCAAAGACTCCTTTTTAAAAGCAATCCAACCAAGACAAAGTAATTTCATCTTCCTACATTTATTTTCTTTTTCTTCTTTACAAATCATAAAGGCAAGCAGAAATGATTACTCCAAATCTGAGCTCAGAGAAAGCAGTCTTATGCAAATTATGTCTCATGATAATTTTATGGTTGTAGGTATGACAGCACACTTCCTCTCAACAGTTTTATTTAAAGTCATCATCATCAATGCCAGGGACAAGGGCCTTCCCTCTCAGAGCAAGAAACACCTAGAGCAAGAGGCGGGTTTGCATCACTTCCCTGGACACTGCAACCCAGGAAGCCCAATCCAAATATGTGAGGGAACTGCTGAATAGTGAAAACCACTATTGTTCTGCCCACCGCTGGGAAAAAAGTACGGCTGCATAAATGAGCTACAGACCACAAGTTTACTCTAAGAGCAAGATGAAAAGAAGTTCTGGATCATCTGTAAATAATCAGGTTACAGCCCATACTTCACACTGCCTCCAACTGAGTGTCATCCCCCAGAGCAGCTGGGCATGCATGACTGACATTTAATCAGTTTCTGTGGTTTCTCAAAACTGGGGAAGAGTTAATCTTCCATTGTTAAAAGCATCACTACATTCATGACACACATTCATCCAGCATGTCCACACAGCTGAACAATTATACAAAAGACTGCCTTTGAAGGAAAACTATCTGGACACGCTTCCAACTCCCCAACATCACAGAGAAAGAAATCCTGACAGCCAATGCTGGTGTTAAAGCCTCCTGGGGGGGTAAAATGGGGGATGGGTGATTAAAAATCAAGCTCAAATTAACCACGTCTTTATAGAGAGACACTCTGGCTAATAGATGATCAGGCAAAAGTGGCTACAGGTCATGACCTAAGGCCATGAAGCCTAATTGTTCCATAATCCCACACATACACAGAGCTCTCCTTAGAGGATTGCAAAGCCCTAATCAGTGCAAACTGATATACTGGACAGAAATTCCTTTTGGATCATGGATTTTGAATTGTGTTTTTTTTCTAGAGCGTGCTCTGTATCTTGCAACCCTACCATAAATAGAGATGGTCTCTTTCTTTACCAAGTTACAGACATGTTTTTCCATCCTCAGGCAGGCTACAAGCAGACAAATTTACCTGTATGGATGACTCACTAGGTCAGGGGGATGAGTTACACAGGCAATGGCAACACTTTCTGGTATGAGTCAGGAAGGAGAAAATGCTTTACCGTATGGTCTGTAAGAGGAGGCAGCACAATCAGCTTCTCCATGGTGTTCATTACCACCCTCCAGAGCTCTTTCAGCACCCGTTTCAACACTGTCTTTTCACACACAGTCGCAAACAGTGTCAGGCTGCAGGGAGAGAGCAAGAACTGAGTAAGTTCAGAGAGCACAACATGCAATGAAAGAAAAGGAGCTGCATATGGAAGATTCAGTGCCCTATCCAAAGCAGTTTGTCATAACAATTGCTTTAAAGGTAAAAATCTTCCCTTTCCATAAAGCAGAGCCTGTGTTCACCCTTGGAGTTCTAGCACTGAAAACACTGGTGAAAATGGATGATGGACATTTCTGACCTGAATAATTTCTATTTATTGACCTGGGGATTACAGGAGGTATCACTTGGTGGTAGGTGGTTGGGAATAATATATATAATCCAAATAAGAGCAGGTACCATTGAACAGGATCCCTTTAAGAAGATGTGTCTGGTTTACAGATTATATAGAAAAAAACCTACAAATATAGAGTAATTGGTTTTAAGCTTCAAGGGGTTACTATAATGATTTTTGACAAATATCTAAATTAATACTTCCCAGAGTGTTGTGCAGAAATCCCTGCAAAGCTTCTGATAGCTGCTGAAGTATCTAAATCTTTCTCCTCTAAAATCACCCCAAAGTATTTTTTGGACAACTCCATATTTTGTTGTGATTGCATTCACCAATCACCTGCCATGTGTTTATCTGCTCTAACACAAAGGGATTTATCTCCCTAGTTTTTCTTCCTTTTTTTATTGTACAGGCTATCAAAAAGGCCAAGAAGTGTTAGAACCTCCTTTTAAACGCTTGTTCAACTTCAGGATTTACCAATCACACTGTGAGAGCTACAGAACAGGAACTCTGTGGCCAGCAGCACTCAAGACAGCTGACTCTTCTCCATTGTGGAACATCTTCTCCCAACTTCCCTTCTTCCCACAGCTGGTTAGACAGTAAATGAACAAAACCGAACAGGGACAAGACTGATATGGGTGGGATGCAGGAAGCATTTAAAAAATGCTCTCCTTCTGTAAAGGAGGAAAGAAAATAATCCAGACATGGATTATCATAATCAAAATTACTTGCTCCACAGATGGATGGCAAGCCTGTAGCATACGAAGTTCCCAGTGGTACAAAGGAATCTGGCTTTTCAGGATTCATGATGGCATGCATGGAAGATGATCAGATGAGAAGGCTCCTAGATGTAATGACTGCTGCAGAGTCACTTAGTACACAGTGACCCAAAAGAAAGATGGGATAATCAACACTAAGTGCAACCAACCCCCCTATATTTTAAACTTGTAAAGCTTCACTTCTCTTGCAGCATTTATTATGAAAATTGCTGGCTATTCCTTACTAAATGAAGAACTGATGTAAAGCAGCATTAAGTTTAACTTCTACAAGGATTAAAAATTATTTCTGTTTGCAGTTCAAGACTTGGCTTATAAAAATATTGTCCAGTAGCCACATTTAGCTATCCCTGTCCAGCTGAATCATGCTGCATGGTATTAATGCAACGGTTAATTAAAGCAATGGATCAACCTTATGCACATCCCATGGTTCAGAAGCTTATTTGCTAGTCAGAACAGCAGCAGGTATGACTAGAACACATGCTTGACACGACTGTGATACTGAGTAGAATATGTATCAAGTACATAAGCACTGTTTCCAATACGCTTGCAAATTGTCTACGGTAAAATCTCTATAGGAAAAAAAACCCACAGCTAGAAAATTTAGAATTTCAGTCTTTTTCACTACTTGATCAGCAGTGTGTTTTGCTGATTGCTATAATTACCAGAGGTAGAAAGAAGAAGCTTTGGCACTGAATGAAGGCTAAAGAGCCTATTCATGGCTTGTGAGAGGCAGATATGGGAAGAAAAGCTATTAATTAGTCTTGAAAATTTGGAGACTGGAAATCTCAGTAACAATCCAAGAACAGAGAGCTATTTTCCCCTCTGCCTCATTCTTGTTCCAATCCAATGAACTGTATGTGTTGCATATATTTGAACACTCCCTTACTTTCCATCCAGGAAGTCCATCAGTGGCCTCAGGACATTATCTGCATCTTGTGCAACTGTGTTTCTGGCATTAGCAGCAGAATTTGCTGTCCCTTTCACTTGACAGAGGATATCAGACATTTGCTTGACACACTCATCAATCCGAGTCTGAAAGCTGCACAGACAGGAGAGAGGCAAAAAACAAGATTATCAGCGGCAGAAACACAAGGTAAAAAATTTCAAGTTCACTCAGTTTCACATTCTCCTTTCACAAGACTTGCTGCTCTTTTCCTTACTGTATTTGTTACCAAGGGGCATGGTCTCCAGCTCCTTATGCCCACCACCCACACACACAGCCGACCACCTCTGAACATGAGACACAAGCACATTTGAGAGGAGTTTGTTCATTCATCTTGCAGCAAGAAGTGATCTTTTCCTGACTTCAGGAAACGCTGTTATTCTCAAAGCACCCTGCTCTACCCTTTGCTTTCTCCACCACAGAGACTGGGATATCACACAAAGCAATGACATAATGCATGCCCCACTCTGAGAACCCAGGAGTCCATCAGCAGAAATCCAGTTATGCCCCATCACAGGCTAATTCTTTACAATAATAGAGACGGCCTGAAGGCAGGCACCAGCTTAAACCAGTCCACTGCCATACAGTCCACACCAAGTCTCAAATTGGGATGTGGGGCTCAGCTGTGCGAAGTGCAGTGTCCCTGTAACTAAGTGACACACAAGGCATTAAAGCACAATTACTTTTCCACCTCTTCCTGGTAAGAGGCGGTTCAAAATTGAATAATGCAGTGATTAAAAATTATGAATAGATCAGCAGAGCTGACAACAAATCAATTCAGCAAATAAAGGAAAATGCTTTGACGTTTAAAAGAACAGTTGCTAACAACAGGCACTACAAGTGACATTTAACTATCCATTAATGGCACAGAGGTTTGAAAACAGGAAGAAAAGCCAGTGTTATGAGCTAGGGTAAAGATTTAAGAACACATATAAAAGTTTGGAAGTCAGCTTTACAGCTGCAAAAAGGACCTGAACTTCTGATGTGTGAGCCACTGGGGACACCTGTGGGTCGGGTGGGAGTGCGCAACTTCTCTGCCCCACGGCTCTCACCTTCTTTCTCCACCTGGTCACCTTTCCTGCTCTGCCACCTCGAGCCTCATGGTCCCTCTTGCTCAATTCTAGCCTGCCTCTCACTGGAAAAATTCCAGAGCTGTCTCCCACCTGCCCTATTTCTAGCAGAAAGAGTCCTGCAGCAGTCAGATGTGGCTGCAATGTCAGCTTACCCAGAGACCTAAGCCACATCAAATAAAAGGGCATAAAAAATTTCCTGTGCCATTAATAGTCCTTGTTCTGTCACAGACCAATCCCACCCCACAGTTCTCCCATCACTACACCAATTGCAGGACCCTGCTTCAAGACGCTTTAAACGTCCCAGTCAGGGATGGAAAATAACAATGCCTTCATAGATAAAAAGTAATACAAGCCAAAATGGTTACCAATTTTATGAAAAACAATAGATCAGTTACTGTGGCAACAGGTTCACCTGAAAGTGAAGCTTGTGTAGATGTACAGCTGAACAGGAACCCTTGGCAGCAGCAAGCTAAAAAACAACTTGGCCTATGCTGTCAGACAGGGCCTGCTGCTCCCTAATTCCTCCAGGAATTCCTTCCTTCACTCCTACAGCCTCCAAGAACAAAACATCAGTTAGCCTTGCATGAAGGATAAACCCTTCCAAGACTCCTCTTCTCTCAAAGTAGAAAATGCTTCTGTGTCCAGACAAAATCCTCTCTCAGCACAAGGGTGGTGAGGCTCTCAGGATATGTGCTGCCTTCTCAGCAAATGCAATTCTCTCACACAGATGAAGAAGAGTTAAGATCTGCACTGTCAGGTGTGCACAGTGTTGAAGGAGCAACTGTTTACAGACTCTGCACAGAATATTTTGGATATCTGTCTTATCTCCTAAGTTTATATCTTTTAGGAGATCATGCTTATATAGTAAACTGCAGCTCAGCTTTTCAATCCCTGAGACTGTTAAAGAATAAATGAAGCACCTGAGCCATCTGACTGCCTAAATCTCTGGCTGGCTCATCTCTCTAAAACACTCCCCAGTATGTATGCTGATACTGGATAATCTCTTTAAATCATATTTGCAAATGCCAAGATTGTCCCCTAATTGTTTTGTAGCAATGACACCATGGAGAAAATACTCAGATTAAAAAAAAATTCACCTCCCTAATCACTATTTCTCAGTCAACCTCCATCTAATTACGAACTTCATTGATTCCATTCAGTTACTGTCTGAGTCTTTCCATTTCTTGCTGTAGCATCTATTACTGGCAATAGGAACAGCTCACTTATCTCCCTGCTTATCTTTGTGTGCTGAAATCCAAACAGTCATTGACAAATCCCACCATGATTTTTCAGCCATAAGAACTGCAAACCTGTCGACCCTGGGAGGCCAGGTTGGTACAATATGCTCTGCCTTGCCCATGTTCAAGCTACACTATGGCTCATGCCTGCACTAATCCTGTTATGCAGCACAACACGAAATGAACGGGGTTTGTAATGAGAAGTGGTTGTTTTCGAAGAACAGTCAGGAGTTCTGTATTTTTAGATTTCACTTCATTGACATCCTTTATCGTTCACTACAAAAGTCTTAAAAAGTTGAGCATATTTTTATCCTCAGGTAAATGATAACATGATTTCCATGTCAACATGCAAAACCTAATTGCCATCAATTACTTTGGCAATACTTTAAAGAGCTCCTTGAAACACTAGGTAACATTTGCAGCAGCATTAGAACAAGTCAATCTCAAATTCCAAACCTGTTTCCTTCTTATTCCAGTATTCATTTAACAATCAGAAATCAGTCAGCTGTTTCATACATTTAGAGCACAATGTTTAAACAAGAATGTTGCTTCATAAACACTAAGCTGGAAACAGCTTTTCGAGCAGTAAAGGAACAGGCAATTCTGTTACTGACAAGCACTACTTACTGAAAAAAAAAATCACTCTGTGTAATTCAAATACATTTCACAGTTGAGGGATCTCGGTGCTACATTTCCAAGCAGAGAAATACAGAAGAGAAAGACTTTAAAAATGTTTCTCACTTCCTTAGATGGTCTCTGTATTTGAAAGGCCACAAATTAAGGACAAAAACAAAAATATAATGCAGTTCACAGGAGTTTCTTTTCTTTCTTAACCTGAATGAGATTAGACAAAAGAAAGGAATGCTTCAAGGACAAGGACCTTGTAGTACTCACCTGTTACCAAACACTGCACTGAGCTCATCCAAAACATTGTTCAACTTCACTTGGAGCTCTTTGAGATGGTCACTTGCTTCTGCATCCAACTGTGGATGAAAAAAAGAGCATTTACTTTGAACCCAGAGGGCAGTCTGCTGTCCTTTGCAACGCTTCTCTTCACTGTTGAGGCTACACTTAACAAGCAGGTGAACTATCCCCACTGGACTCTGCCAGGTAGGATGCTCTCCTCCACTGCCTGCTGCTGCTGCTACAGAAGCTGTGAAATCATCAACAGGTATTTGCCTAAAAAGCAGCAAGTAATTTCCCCAGGCTCCTATACCCTTCAATATCCTTCCCAAAGTTTGTACAGTTGAGCAAGAAAGGGAATGTGAACTCCCTGTGACCAAGAGTGTATCTAGGCTGAGAATCCATCAAGTACTGGGCATGACCCTGGGCTCACACGTAATTTCACCCCTCTGAGTCTAGAAGGATACAGGGCTTTTCAGACTGGTTGTTACTACTCGTGCATTTCTCCATGCACGATCTTGAAAGAAGCTATTTCACCTTTCACCCTACTGTCAAATACTCCAACTGAAGACTGACCCAGACACTGCTCTCAGAAGGTTGGACCCCAGCTATTTTGAAAATCCGGCCACAATATCATGGCAGGAGCTGTTGTGACCTTTTGTTGATCATTTTTGGAAAGTAAAATCAGCTACTGGTATTGAGCAAACGTAGCTCTACTCCCACATGGAACCATGAGCTTTTTGTATGCAAGTGTTCAGAGGAAAACAAAAAACAAGTGCCCCAAGCACTACATGAATGCTGTTGACACCTTGGCAGGTTCTGTAAGAAAGTGCTTCCTCCATTCTTATCAGTCCAAATCCACCTGTTTTAAATTGAACATGATTTACAGCGTCTTGTATTCCAGGTGCAGCCACCCCTCCAGCCTCAAAAGAGCCACTTCTGAGCAACATACCTGTGTGTACACATAGCAGCACAGGATGAATGCTTTGAGATCATTTGCTCATAAAAAGTAACTTGTAAAACAGATTTGCCTGTGGATGCAGGCAGGCAAGACGTTTGTAAAACAAAAAGCTTCCTCTAAGGCAGAGCATCTATTTAGGAATGTAATGAGCCAGGTACCAGTACAGTGGTTAAAAATCAGTTTAGATTTTTATGGTATATCCATCTATACAGGATTTGAACACGACAGGAGTCCCCACTTCTAAAATCAGTGCCAAAGCCCTCTTCATATTCCTTCAGCATCTGTCAGAGAAAGCCAAGCCTTAGGGGATTTGGAATCTGATCCGTTCATTTTCCTGTTGTAAGCTGGCATGGAAAATTGACTCTATTACGCATTTGAACCTGTGCTAATGAAACTTCTGGATCAGAATTTTAAAAGTAATTAAAGTCAGAACCAACAACCAAGCAAATGATGATTACTTAGGCCTTGTAACTTTAAGCATTGCTGCCTCCGATTATTTTTCCCTTATTAAAGTAAATTTCTTTTCCTATTATCTTTATAACACTCTTGCTCTGTGACGGCAGAAGGAAGCTAATGTCATGCCAATCAGCATTCATTCTACCTACAAGCCAAGCTTGTAGGTAATAAAATAAAAACAGCATTTGGTGGTGGTGGTTTCTCTTGCCCCTACATTAATCCTTCCCTCCTACTGCATAAAGGCACAATGAGTCACAAGCTGATTTGCTCTCTACAATTAATGGCACTGAACTGCCCTCTGATTTCAGCCATTTCTGACAGATTTGAGGTAGGACCAGTTCATGATTCATCAAAACATTCCAACTAACTGATTTTCCAGTCAGAAAAAAAAAAAAGACAGAAGAATTTGGCACACGACAATTACTCTTTACAATTTACTTATACTTCTTTATAAGCTATCAGATGCACAGTCTAGAGGATATTTGAGGTCAGGATCAACAACTTGTTGGCCTGGTTCATGAACGATGCAATCAATGATTTATTTTACTGTGAGCTGGCCTGGAGAGCTCACTGGTTGGTGGCCTGGAGAGCTCACTGGTTACCTCTAAGCTTTCCCTCACTGCTGTATTTTACTGCAAACTGATCTTCCTCATAGCAGACACACTGCTGTCCCAGTACTGCAAGAAGAGGCAGCTGGAACAATGCTTTTCCACAGGGACGAGCTCCATTATCTGTGGTAAGGAACTCTCACTCCTCCAGAACATCAGCTTACAGCTCTCTGGATACAACTGGCAAGACAGCTGCCCAGATTTAACTTTGAGGTGCCCAGCCTCATCCTCGGGAAGCCAAACCCTGGTGGTAAACATTCTGGTTCAGCATCCACAAAGCCCCGTCACACTAGAAAAGCTGTTGTTTTCTGAGCAACTGCTGCTAGGGAAGAAGGACTCCACATAACAGATTACTGATGGTTAATACTTAGGCATTGGCCTGCTCTGGCTCAAAAGCAAATTTTGGAGAATTACCTGAGTGTGATTTAAGTTCATTAGGAAGGTGCTGGTAGGTGTGTACTGCTGTTTCCCACACATAAATCACATGTCAGCAACAGAGTACTGCAGCATGTGGTATTAACTGCAAACGTGGCCAATGTGGTGAAGCACTGATAAGAGTGCTCAAATGAACCCACAACGGTGCTGCTGTTGATGCTCACTCAATGAATTTTAAGCATATCAGCTATCACTGATAGCAGGAAATGCTACTTGGACTGCATGATAAATCTGGCTGGTATAGCAGAAAACAGGATTAGACAGCTGGGTCACTGCCACATGTCACATCCACACCATTTCTCTCAGCAGGCTTATGATCTCCATTCTGTGGGTGTATCAGAGATAATTCAGAGGAAGAATGAAAAGTTCTCTGTGCAAAACATGGGACAGTGAGGTGGCTTCTGATCTCTGAGCAAATGTTCCAATTCCAGCGGAAATAATGGCTGGCACAGACACAGTTCTGTGTCTGAGGCTACATGTGTGATGCTGAAAACTGAGGTGCAAAGAGGGAAAAGATAATCCCATATTTAAATTTCAGGGGAGAAATCAAGTCTCTGTTAATTTTCTGAAAATATTTGGGAATTAGCGTTTGAAAGAATCTGGGCCTCAAAGTCTCATCTAGGGGTTCCATTTAGGGCTGGAACCTCAAGTTCTCTGCTAATCTGAGTGGTGGCATTTATATTGAAGTGCTATTAACTTGAATTTAGGATGATCTTCTCCTATCCTCATGCATGAAACAGAACCCCTGACTCGAAGAATTTGCAGTGATGGGTTTCCAAGTTTTCCAAGAGATGTAATTAGTTCTTCTTTGGTTTCCACACACACTGGTGAAGCGTGAGTGGCCAGAACTGGAAGGCTTCTCTGTAGGTGGTGTAGGTGGAGAGACATGACTCTTGCCTTCTAGAAAGCTCAAGATGTTAGTCAATTCACACCTAAAAGGCAGAGACACTGTGAAATCATCAGGTCTGATCTGGCACATCAGTAGCTAAAGAATTATGCCCTGATACTATATTTTAGCTTTATGAAAGTTATGGAGTTCATCTGACTCCAGTTTGAAGCTGCTGGTTTTTCTTCTGCCTCCCTCCACCAGTACCCTGGGAGCTCAGCAGACCCAACCCCCCTTTAGGGACTCACTTGCACTGAATTTTCAGGCATCTCCCCACTTTCCTACAGGATTCAAGAGTAAGGAACATGGAGCACTGAATCCAAACAATAGCTGCCAATTTCTCAAATACTAGGGTGGCCTTAGCTCTGGCATGTGGGATGCTAAAGAGCAGCAAACAGTAGATACCACAAATCCTTTGAGAACATTCCTATTTAAGTCTTGGCTGTTTCTAAGCTGTCCTGCAATTTGTTATTCAGGTGGCTAACTTAGGATTTAAAATGTGGGCTAACCCTGGCTAAGCATTAAGAGGAGAGTTTCCTGAAGCTTTAATTGTGCAGATTAGCTTGAAACCGAAGGCATGAAAATTGTATGATGACAATATTCTGCTACTCAGCAGCTAATTCCTTGGGCTCCCTAGGCAGTGCTTGTCTCTGATACTCACCTCACATGCTTCCCTTGGGGAAAAAAGGTGTAGAAATGTCTTAAACTACTCTTTCACGCTACATCTAGACTCCAGCAGTGTGCAATGCAGTATAGAACCTTTTAATTTTACTGCCATGAGTTCATTACTCGTGAAAAGCTAAGAAAAATAATGGACTGCAGGCTGAAGTCTTCTGGAAAACCACAGAGGTGGGTAGAAAATGCAAGTCACGTTAGGTTTTATTAGGAAAAGTAATGAATAAACAAATAGGGCCAAGTTCAGGCAAACACTAGCACTGAATGTGTGTAGTCTACCCTAGCAGAGAGCTAAATTATAATCTCCATTCTGCTGGTGTATTGGAGATGATTCAGAGGAATCAAATGTTTCAAAAGGTATTCATGTACCCAGTTTTTATCCAGGACTCACCCCTCCATTTCACTGTTCATTATGCTTTTAATGCTATCTGCCACTTTGATAAACACTGCCTTTCCAAAACACACTTTAGGGATGTCTGAGAATACTCCTGAGTCATGCTGAAGCTGTTTGATCCCATGAGATCAATACAGCTTAGAAGGGAAATATAAGTATTAATTATAATTCCTAAAAATTATTTAAGGTACTTTTCTCTGTGTATGCATGTGTGCTTATGTATTTGTGTTTATATATATATTTGCCCTGAGTTCTCAAGCACAGACCCAAGGGAATCCCTCCAAACAGAGCTCTCTAAAGCTCTGCTGCTGTCCTCATTGTTTCTGACTAGTAATGTTCATAGACCACATGACATTGACACATCAAACGCAGAGATGCTGGGCAATTTTTTCCCTGTTTTGAGTACTACAGTTCAGAAAAGAATAAGAAAAGTGAGGGGAAAAGGTACCATAACTCACTGGGGGCAGCGGGTGGAGGAGAAAGTAAAGAAAGGCACTATATCCAGGGGCCCAATCTCAATAAATAGTACTGAGCAAGCACTTCTGTTCCACATTATGCCACTGTACTGCAGGGTGACCACGGGTGAGCATTTCCCTTGCTGCAAAAGGGAATAAGTGACATGGATTTCCCTAGGGGTGTGTTCTGGACCCACTGGCAAAGAACACCAGGTAGCAGCAGTATTTCAGAGCTTTCCAGAGTTGTGCAGCGCTACAGCTACAGCTGTAGATGGAGATGGATCTGGGAATCAGAAGCAGATGAAACCACAAGCACACGATAACTGAAACCAGTCCCCAAGGCCTGGCTGCACACACGGCACAAGTGACATACTTGCCACAGGAACAACGGAATATTTGGTACCTGGCCCTCAAAAACACCTTTAAGAACACAAGAAGTTGAACAGTTCAAGACCAGGGCATACCACTGTGCTAGTTTCCTACTCTCCCAAGGAGGCAGTTCTTTTTTCGATAGTCAGGACAATGCTTAACTTTTGTGCAAGCTTCTGTGTCATGCATAGATGAACACAGAACAAATCCGCCACAGAAAGTAAGAACTGTCCCTCCTGAAGGAGGATAAAACCCACAAATGCATTTCCAGGAAGTTCTATTTTCAAAGCTGTTGTCTCATCTGTTGTTACCCAATAGTCAGGTTTGATCTGCAGCAGAAAGACTACTCAAACTAGGACAAGACCTTGTTTACTCTAGCAAAACCTGGCAGGTTTTGAGTCAAGAAGCAATGTACTACAGAGTCACCAAGCGGGAAACCCCTGGGGACAGCAGATAATGCAAGCACCTAGCACAACACTTATTTCTGGTGATCAGTGGCAGCCCTATGAAGTGCAGTAAGCAGCATTTGAAAAGAAAATGAAAAAAAAAAATCACTTCCAAAAACCAGCTTCCTAGTGTGCTTGTCGCATTTCTTTCTGTGTGTTTTACTACTCACTGTCAGGGTTTCTCTGCCCTTTCAGTCTTTTGCTTCCACAGTACAGGGGAAATAGTGGGTTCATTACCCCATTTTTACCTTACTTACACCTCCCGTGGAAGGTTTTAAAGGGCAAAATGCAGAGAAGAGATTTAGGCTAGGGAAAGTAGCCAACAACCTCAAGAAACACCTTTTTTCTCCACTTACTTAATACAGTATCAGGGGATATTTTCAATTTGAAATATAGGGAAATCCTACTTAATGGCCACCACTATGGAAAATAGTAGCAAATTGATTCCTTAAGGGAAATTAAATGCACAGGCATTAAACTTTTATAGGCCACTTCACAAACATTTCATCACAAGTTTATTTTTTCCCAAAAATGAGCATTTAGCTACTGCTGCTATTACAGCAGGAAGCATATAATGCTAGTTCTTGATGCAGGGCTCAGAAACTAGGATTATTGAGGTGACATGTGAAAGAATGACAGCAGTTTTCCTTGCCTCATGGGGCAAATCTATTTGTTGAGATTTCTGCCACTTCATAGAATTCTGCCACGGAGCAAAAGCAAGATTTAGAAAAGCAATACAGGCAAAAACTGAGCTGTCCATCAACAAAGCTGACTTTCCTCTTGGCATACAGGTCATAGCACAGGCTCTATCACAACACAACCAAAGAAAATGCACTTGAAAATAATTTTTTCCTAACATCAGCATCAGCAGGCTTTTCTTCATCTTCCTGAATCTTGTAAAGCAATGAAAAAAGAAGAGAAAAAAAAAAAGAAGATACATGCATTACGTCAGAACAGAAACAGTGATCTGGAGGAGTAAAACATTATTTCTGTAAAAATTACCATCTCATAACAAATGGACACATCTGAATACCCCTCAAAATGTGAGTAGAGAACTCATTTGCATGTCTGTAATCTATTAGATATTGGACATTTCATGCTAAAGGCACCACCCCACATTTATATGCCATATAAAATGATTCAATGTCCACGGCTCTGAGACCTCCACCAGCCACGCCCACATGAGCACAACAGGCAATCCTTCCTTTCCTTATCTATGCTATTCTGTGCTCCAAAACATTTCCTCCTGCGTTTTATGACAGATTTATCTGGGAAGCCTTCAGTCACTTACAGTGCCAGGTGTCACAAGGCTCTCCTCACGACCAGTCTTCAAGAACCAGTACGATGCAAACAACCCAGTAACAACAGTGCAGGAGGAATGAGGAATAACACTCATTCTCTGAGCTCTCTTACCTCTTTACCACCCATGGCTTCAAACATCTTCTCCAGCTGCACCCGCAGTTGTTGGATGTTGTTCATCAGGATGCAGGGCTGAAGGGACAAAAGCAGGTGACTGTTACTGCTCAGGATGCCAATACATTGTCACCAGTGGGAGACCTTGTGCCTCAACACCCTTCCCCAAGTACCACCAGAGTCAAGAGTTACATAGGAGGCAGAGAATGCACAGATTTCAGCACTCAAACATTTAAAAAGGTCAGTTTTTCTCCAGCTTGAAATGGTATGGTCAGTTCCCAGTTCCAGAACACCCAGACGAGCAGATCTCTCTAAGTACCAGATCTACAGAGCAATCTATGCTCACTTTTATTATTTTAAATCACACAACACAGGCAGTGTGGAACTTAATTTCAGGGGACCTGATAACATCCAAACCCTGCATATCATCCTCAGGGCCTATTTTTAATTTAGGTCCAAGCCAGAATTCAAACTGGAAAAGCATACAAATGATGATAAAAACAATACTGAAAATATTTACATCATCACCACAGTCAGGTGCAATGTGAGACTGGTTTCATCAGGACAAATATGTGATTCTTTGGGGGAAAAGAGAAGCTCAGCATAACTCACCAGTTTCTCCTTGGAACAGTAAGACTCAAAGCTCTTGGAGAGTATGTCAGCATACTGCATCAGCACTTTACCAATAGTCTGTGAAGACAAGATGTGAGCACTGTTACTTGTCCTCTACCACTGCAGGAGAACTCCAGGAAACAGAACAAAAATAATCATACTGTTTTACACTCCATTAAGAAAAGATAAATATCTGGATGCTGAGGGTATTACCTTAGCAAACCTCCTATTGTAGTGAGCAACAATGACAGGGTCTGGGCACTCCAGCTTCTTAATGATCTCAAAGCTCTGGTTGAGCTGGGTGAACACATCCACCACAGAGCAAGAGAACAGAGCATGCTCCGATGTTTGCTGGAACTAAAACAGAAGTACAAAGAGTCGCTGTCAAATGGAAAGATCTGAAATATACCCACATTGCATGGGTGTTTCCATCATCTGTCGCATTGAAGGCAGGGTAACTTTACCAAAACCTACATCTTCCTCAGAATTAGTCAAAAACTCTTCAAAAGGCCTAGAGGAGCTAAATAGCCTTTTTTTGGTTGGATTATAAATTTACTGTCCTTCCTAACTATGATCATGACAAGCACCAGGGAAATGTACCATGATGTTGAGATTCTTACTGCAGTGCATGGTTTGCCTGTCAGCTAATGAGGAAAGAAGGAGAGAGTAAAGACCTATTTTAATTTTTTTTAGATTTAGCTGTTAAAGAGAATGTTTGCATGAGTATCACAGTCTACAGTGCCAACAGTCACTGAATAACAGGAAAGCTCTTCTCTCCATTGGCAATACTCAGCAAATTAAGAGTAAGATTGGTCTGTCAGTGGATTAAGGTCACATTCTCACTGCATGACTAAGTACATGCAAAGTGCCTCAATTTTCAATTTCAATTACTTCTCCCAAACAGAGAGAGCTGAGAGAGCACCAAGCCACTGGCTGACAGATTAACAGCAGCAGAACATACAAAAATGAACAATATGCACCTTGCTGTTAAAAAGTTCTCTGTGACCTATAAAGTACTAAAATAAATGAGTTTCCCAAGTGTTTAGCAAGCAAGAAGGACCACATCCTCCATTTGTATGACAGCTGAATTATAGTGTATTATTTGGTTCCATGCACTTAATGATGCAGCACCAAGCTGTGCACTCAGAGTGACCTACATACCCCATCTTTCTTATCTCTCTCCAGAGCACCATGCAGGAAATCTAAGGAAACATCTTCATTTTCATCCAGCCACTGCATCACAAACTGCTCAAACCACCTGCAGAGGAGGAAAGACAGCAAGTTACAGCAGGAAGAGGAGCACCCTAACCCCAGCAAGCCTTGTGAAAGCTGTCAGATGTCTGAATGCTGCTGTCCGTGCGTGCAGTCAAGGTTCCCAAATATACTTGCACCTGTACATAATCTACTGGTGAACAGGGCCTGTACCATCACTTGGGCTGGTTCTGAGCTGTTCTTGTCCTTCTTCCTGTCTTCTCGCTTCTTGGTACCTTCCCCTTTCCCTGCCCTTAAGAGCCACCTTGAACTTTGCTTCACTTCAAAGCACTTTGTAGTTTCTTGCCCTTCCATCCACGTGCCAGAGAGCAAAAGCAAAAAACATGCCCACACCCACAGGCACCTGTCCTGCTACTCAGATGGGTGTACCAAATAGGCCATGTGAGAATAGGCAAGCTGAGAAGCAGCTTCAGTGACAGGATCTGACAGCTGGTCCCTCTGTCCTCTTCTCTGAGGGACACACACAGTACAAAAGGGGGGGGGGTGGTGTTTTCATTGCCTGTGTTTAAGCAATAACATAGCACTTACAGCCTTATTTAAATGTCTGTCTAGGGTTTGTTGCATGCAAGTGCCAATACAGCACAGCTGAAGCAAATCTTAATTTCAAATATTACTAAACAGCATTCACAAACAAGAGAAAGAAGTGTCCATGTGTAATTTAGTCCATACAAAAGATTATTATATGAGCAGTACAGAGTACAGCCTTCTCTACACAGGCAGCTGTGTTCATAGAGATTGTGCTAATTGTGGGCTGAGTTTGCAAAGAACATGAAAGCATGTGCCAGACATGAGAGGGAGATCAAGAGCAAATTCACAGGCAGAGCATACTAGATAGCCTTAAATAATCTCTACACTTTGAAATATAAAGCACATCAATGCTAATATTGGAAATTGTAACTGACACTGTGTTAAAATGCCAACAGCAACCTGTCTATGCAGCCCTATTTATTATAGACAGCAACAGTGGAACACTGTCACAGACATATGGACTTCCTGTATTCTGGAAGAATTCCTTCTGAATGGCACTTCAGGCTCCTAAAAGTCAGCATATGTTGAAGTCTGCTGCAAGTTTCTCAAGCTTTCAACATTTTCTTTTAAACTGCAATAGTGTATTTTAAACAGCTCAAGCCTTAGAAAGGAACTCAGGCAGTTTACAAAGAAGCAACTATACATCTTCCACCTGTTTCACAGTTCCCAGGCTGTGACTTGCTGACTGCTTCACATGTCACAGGTCAGTGTGCAGGGAGGATTACTTGTTTGTGCCAGAAGACAGTTTTCACTCTGAGAAGCAGAGCAACTTCCTGATTATCATTCATCCTTAGTTATTGCACCATATTCACAAGAAAGGGCCATTTGCTGTTGAGAACACTGCCCAATTTTATGGATACTGTATGTTGCTACATAAAATCAAGTGCCTAGGTATACCTGTCTTGCCAAATTGTCTAAGCAAAGGTGGCAAAGAAAACGGCACTGCTGGGTGGGTGGGAGTGGTGTATTTGCTCTCCCTCTCATAAAAAAAAGCATGACCTTCAGGAAGAGATTTACTATGAATGTGGAATGAACCACTTAGTTCAGGAAATTCTGTAAGTACATCTGCAAAGCCAGCCTCAATTTTGTCCTTTGGCTGACAGAAAAACCTGAGAGATGCAAATAACTTACAAATACATCCAGTACATGTGTACATTCAGGGCCAAACTATGCTCTGAACTGTAACACAAACCTAGAGCTATCTTAGGCCAAATACCCCTTACAGTGTTTTACTATCAGGTCTTGGACCGCCAAGCAAGTCAGGGGGACTCCGAGGGCTACAAAGGCAACAAATCCAGAACAATATGCAAAACTATCTAGCACAGAAACGAATAAAAATAATCTGATTTCATGCAGAAATAGCTTCAAAATGTTGTTATATGGCAAATATCTTCTCCCTCATCTGCTTCAATTATCTGTCAGGAAGCAAACTCTGCAATGACTCACACACCAGCACACACGGCAGCGGCTCACGGTGCTGCTTCAGAGACATTCTGTGCTCACAGGGGTCAGCATGGCCTGGCTCCAGATGGCACAGCCAAACTCTCCAAACAAGGTCTGCACAGAATACACTTCAGTCCTGCCTGCTGGGAAAGGCAGTGGTGCTTCAGGACTACATATAAGTTCACCTCTGTTGGCTGCACAATGAGGTAACACAAAAGGCTACCGTTTCAGCTTGGCTGTGAGCCTGGCTACCTCAGGGTCACACTTTGCAGGTGAATTAATCTTGTTCATTTCCTGTGGGTATCTAAGGAACAATCTCTAGGCCTTGGCAAAAGCTGAGGCAAGAAGGCAGGAGGGGTTCCAATGACTAAAAGAATAAATACTGTGTTCGATGAAGAGAGCCAGAATAAGTCGACAGGATCTCAAAGGAAGGAATATCTTCCCCCACTACAGAGCAGGTAGGCTCCAGTACAGCTACAATGCTACCTGCATGCTAAGATCAGTACTTAAACAAAACATAGAACACTTATTTACACACGTAAAAAGCTGGGGTTTTTCAGGAACTGATACTTCACAGCTTTTAGCTGGCACAGAGGAAGCTTTTAAGATTCACTCCCAGTTACATAGCTACTTCCATTTCAGAAAATGCTTCTGAGTTTCAGAAAATAAAGGGAGTATAAAAACTTCAGCTTCAATACTTTGGACCCTGCACTTTTTTCAATTACATCTCAAGGCTACCAGGAACACGGTTTCTCATAGTTTATAAACAGGAAAAGTGAATTTGTGGATAGCCTTCTGTCTGACAAGTAGACAGACAACCCAACCGTTGTCTGGACAGCAGCACTTTAGTTTCGTCTAAGGAGTTTACCAATGTGCAAACCTGATGCGGAGGCTCCTTTGTTTAAAGCAGCTTTGAGGCTAAAAATACTTGTGATGAAGCAAATCGAAGGACAATTCATATCAAGGGGATATTTTGTGGCAGGTGAAGGTTACGGTTGAGATAAACATCACCTATGTCTGACAATGTGGCTATTGTACTGAAATACGAGGGTAAACTAACAAAGCCAGTGGCTGCAAATGCACATGAGCACTGCAGCTCTACGACAAAGGCCAGCAGAGCAGAACAGACTGCAGAACAAAACTGAGCATCATTATCCTGATTACACAGGAGAAGAAGAGGGATTAAGAATATCTGATGGCTTGCATGAGACTGCCCTGACTCAGAGGCACAGCAAAGAGAACGGGGCTTCTGAGACTGTCACTCCAGCACCCTGCTCACTGAGTTTATGCCTCTTGCTGACCTGATTTGTTAATCAAGGCCCACAGCCCACACCGAGCAATTATGCTCAACTGCCTCAACTGTGATTAGTATGCAGCTAGCACCAGGCTTGAGGGACTGCACGCATGACAGCATGGCAAGAGAATTCAAAGTGCCAAACTGGAAAGAGAGTCCAGGAAAAATGTGTTTGTCAAGAGGGACAAAGTGCTGCTTTCAGACAGCACTGAACAGTCATGTACAGGGTGGGAACAGCAGCATGGTGGGACACAATGCTGAGGGTGCCTGCAGACTGGCCAGTGGCCCACTGGAAGCATCCCCCATCACCAATATCTCTGAATACAGGAAAAAAAAAGAGGTTGCTGTCAACACAGCACATGAGAACTGCAGCACTGCCTGCAATGCAAGGCAAGGTCTAGATGAAACATCAATATTTAAGTCCAAGTATTCTGTTCAGACACAAATCATTCGAAAAGAGGTGAGTAAACCTCACTTAGAAGGAAAACTAGGAACAAACAAGAACCAGCAGAAGACCATGAAGAGACATGAGCAAAGCATTCTACTCTTGTAAAGCAGGAACAATTTATTCTCTATGTGCAGCCTATAACAAGTTCAAACTGAAGCAAGAAAGATTTGGAGGGGGTGAAAAGGAGAGTCCATGTTAAATCCCCAAAACCCAGTGAAGGGTTAACAGTGAAGCACAGGAAAAAAGGAGTTGTGCAGCAACCATCACTGAAAGCTTTGGAAAACCAGTTAAAGCACTGGTCAGACCCAGAATACCTGTTCCTGCATGAGGTAAGTGCGGGACTCTAGCTACAGCATTATCTCCAGGTTGCTCAGACAACCATTTGGTCTCACACATCTTCTCTAGGTCTGAAATCTATTGTTGCTCTTTTAAAGTTAAAAGTTGCAAACAATTGCTTAGAGCTCAAGAGCGACAGCTTATCTGATGCTTCCAACTAAACCACCCAGTCTTACTAAGAAAGAGAAAACATTATCTTTGCTTACAAATCCTGTAACGTATATACACATTAAGCGTATCTGTAGGCATACATCTTCTATTCAAGAACTGCTCACGCTGCAGGCACAGAGTAGCTTAAAGTCTGTCCATGCTATTGCTAAGGCTTTGGAAATGTTGGGAGATATTGTGCAATAATGGACTGAGTTCGGTGAAGGGCAGTGTCACAGAACACCAGAGGGGACAAACATACAACATTTCTTACCTCCTGATTTTCTGTGTTTATGTGTATCTCGAAGGCAGCCACAGGAGAACCAAATGGCCCACCCTAACCCCAAGGTAACAAAAGGAGGCAGACAGTGGGGATTTACTACAGGAGGCATAAAACACTCACGCTGGATATTCAGGCACTTTTCCCTTGAAGGCAGGCAGATCACGAACGTATTCGTTGTACAGCCACTTCACTTTGAAGTGTAAATTCATATAGTCTGCACTTTTACACAGTCTGTGTTTCTCATGCTCTGTAAGGAAGGGAAAAATAGCAGTTAGGTCTGAATTCACCACTGTCACCACACCAGGCACAGGAAGAACTTACAAAGCATGACTGCAGAGAGCAAGGGCGTTGAGGATGAAGCACCTATAGAGCCACAAAATCTACACAACACAAGATTTTGGTAGCAGGCAGGAGTTTTTGGAGGTTGGGACCATTGGGGCTCTGGAGTTTTTTTCTGTAGCTCCAATTAATACTTCCATTTGTTGAACATTTTTTTGTTGTCAAAGCAATAAAAACAGAGCAGTGTCTCATGGCCTTTTCATTTAACATATCACAGTTGAGACTCCATCTTTGCAGAGGAAAAATCAAGGCGAGCAAATCTGTTCATTCTTGGATATAAACAAAGGCAATACCAACACGTTACACTACATCCCCTATGAGAGAAGGGTAGAAAGCACCAAGAGTTTGACAGTGTGACTCAAGCAAGATCAAACGAGCTACACAGGAACTGGAGCCTCCCCTGCACCCATTTGGAGAAATTAATGATATTTCTCTCCCACAAGGCAGGGTCTGCTGCTGAGCTTCTTCCTCCTGCCAGGATTCCTTATGTTTTTGTACCCAGGCAATGCTGGGAAAATGCAGTTTCTCCCTGTATAATGGCCATACCTCCACAACACAACCCTTCCCACACACCTACACCACTAAAGCACTGGCCATAATCAGACCGACGTTTCTGCAGAGAATCACCTCCGCAGACCACTGCTCCCTTTCCTTATCAGGAGAAATGTATGGTCCATGTCTTCACTCTCAAGGCCCTCCACAGCCTACGTCCACACTACCATCTTTCAGCAATTGACTCCCACCCCTGATCAGCCCACAATTCTGTATTTAAAATACTTGTTAAGTTCTCCCAAAAGCAGCTCAACGCTTTCTCCTAAGCCACCCGTCCTGCTTACACAGGCAACTTCTTCTACTGCACTGCTTTTCTTCAAAATCCTCCTTGAAGAGATTAAAATTAATTCCTTTTTCACAATATGAGGACTCAGCAGCTGGCTTTTGCCTGCACTGTGACCATGCATTATCAGGTTATCAATCCTGCACTGCTGCTCTCCAGTGCCTCCTGTCTGTATCCAACTTTCTTCTGCCAAGCTTCACAGCAGGAATACACTTTGTGCCAAGCTTCTTTGCTCACTCTAGCACCACAGCAAGCTGCTAGTCCATGACTACAATGTGAGATATTATAGTAAAACATACATGATTTCGGCTTAGATTCAGGTTTTTATCCCAGTATTTGACTTTAGACTCATCTTTCTACCTTTGATGTGGAAATTTCATCACTGATGTAACTTCCCATGGGCACCACTGCTGATGTGCAAACAGGTTTCAGTTATGTTAAAAAGTGGGAGTCTTTTTCTCAACTTTGAATGGCTTATTAACTGATAGGCATGTTTATCTTACAGCATTACCTATTTTCAGGTAAATGTGAATTCTTGCAACTAATTCAAAACACTGAGAAACTTCCACATCTCTCTTGAAGCTTCATTAACATGCACAAGAATAAAGTCCAAATCAAGTGTGAATTATCCAACTGAAAACACAAAATCCAGAGCAATGTTCATGCAAAATGTTTCCATAAACCTTGTCAACTGCCAAGCAGTTGAATGTTCCAGTGATTTGCCTGCAAACTTTCGTAAGTGTAATACAGATTTCCTTCTAGTTCACGTCACAGATCCACACAGATACGCTCTCAAAAAAAAAAGAATAAAAGAAAAATAAAGAAACCCAATCTTTGTTTTAAAGAAATTAAAATGCCCAATATCTGAGAGACATAATCCTCAGGGGTGATGGTTCAATGGACAAGTTACATGTACTACGGTTCATTTCACTCCACAGGGAGCTGTGTGAAGTCCATTCCTGTTTTACATTAATAACCTCATATCTTTCTTGAGCACTAAGAAAGCAGGAGTATACTCAGCGTCTGAACTGCTGACCCTCTGCTATCCCTCAAGCAATGGTAGAAGAAAATGAGAGCTCCCTCTGCAGATCTAAAACTGGAAACAAATAGAGCAATAACTGTGCCTGCTCTGCTCCCTGTGAGTGAGGAAACCAACGGACAATTATAACTTCATTAACTCAGATGTGTGCTGCCGCCAGTTGCTGCTCCCGCGTGTGGAAAATGCTGTTCCTGCTGAGGAAAGGTCCGACTTGGATGTAAAAAGGACTTAAATCAGATTTAGTTCCTCAAAATTAAACAATGCACTAAAAGCAAGCAATTCAAGCCTTTTCCTGTTTTCTACGACATCTAAAATACTTCTAAGTTGCAGAAGAAGAAGATGCAAAGCAGCCACAGAAGGATAAACCCAAGCACAGCTACTAGGACTACCTGGCCATCTAGGCACTAAAGGAGACACTTGACACTAAGGGATAAATCACATGAAATTAAAAGAAAGAAGGAGAGGTCTTACCACCATAAAAGAGAACTTTACGTATTCGAAAGAAAGGAGGGGCTTGTGACAGAGAAAAGACAAGAACGAACAGCTCAAACATTCTGGAGAACAAAGAAAGCCAACAAAGACCCAAACCCCCCTCATCCCCAGCTTGCATCATCTGCCTTTCCCCTTTCAATGGACCCTACACAGTTTTGATCAGTTGCTTCCTTTGTAAGTGGAAATGTTTAAGACCACCTGAAGGTGACATGGAAACACATCAGTCAGAGGCATACATTGAAAACCCATTTTAGAAAAAGTAAAGTGAAGATCCTGGCAGCCATCAGTCTTAGAACATTTCTATTCTGCTTTATAACCTGCTGGCTTTTAAAGAGCTTAGCAGCAGCAGCAGCTGCAGAACAGCACACAGATATTGTACAGCATCTGCTGTGTTTTATCCTGAAAAGACCACAGAGTTCTGTTAAGTCTCCCACACTTCCTTAGCAGATTTCAGCTGCAAACAGCCTCCTACGGAGAAAAGCTTTTAGAGTCACCAAGGCCACATTATTAAGGTATTAACAGGGAACTGCTCCCTAGCAGCACACTTTCTAGTGTTATGTCCAGTTCTACTTTTCAGGCAGAGAACAGGCCTTCTACCACACTCTTTAATCACAGAATTTTTTCTTGATTGTAAAGCTACTTTTCATGGGTTAATTTCTAGCAAATAATGCCAAGTTTCTGTAAAGAAACTCTAATAGGTACCGAGGCTGTTGAAGCGTCAACACTTTAGATAGCTGGCATCTGTGTGTGCCTCTGATCCCCTTCTCCTTATTAGAAGTGAGAAAGTGGCAGAATGATTTATTTCAATCCCGCCTGCCAAGTCTACTCAGTCTCTCTTCCTATCAGAGATGTTTCCAATTTGCAGCTCTCCTAATACTGATGTGTCCAAACTAAGATGAAACGTTGCTGTCAAGGATGACGTTGATTTTCTATTACTGTCTTTTAAGGTGTTCCTAGCAAAGGAAGAGCAGAAGCCTCTTTACTTGGGGTGTTTGTGCATTCTGGGTGACAGAGGTTTCAGAAAGAAAACCACTAACTACAGTTAGTGTGCTAACAGAGAGGCTATCCAGCTGCTTGAGCACCAGGCAGTGTCCTGGGGTGGAGCCAACTGTATGGCTTGGAAAATCATCCTCTACCCTACAGCAACTCCAAGGTAACACGAGCCTTTCAGCCAAGTCTGGGACGTGTATCTGACCTATTTTACTCTTGGGCTGATAGCGAACAAGGGACACTCCTCAAAGACCCAGCAAACAGGGAAGTGCTGGGTCTGCTGTGCGTGGCGCCTTGAGTAGTCACTGCTTTAGGGGAGAGAGAAAACAAGTGGGGTAGATACTGGAGCTTCTGCTCTGTCTCAGACACTGAGTCTCCTTAGGACAGCCAAAGGAATAAGATCCAGCAGTCAAAACACACCGCTGTCATGACTACTGCTACCAGCTGCTGAACATATCTTATACAGAGAATAGGTGTTTCAATTTTATGACTCAACATTTTACACATCAGCAACCTAACTCTTCAGAAGGTGCCCAAAGGACACATTGCTGCAGCATCCACAGGCTGGCGTGAATTCTGGATCTGAAGCCCTTAATATTCCAGGTGTAAATTAGGATTTATGCATTGCCCTGCACAGGCTGCATGGTGCATATGGGGGTAAGCTCCAGCTGGGAGAGGCATGATGGGGAGAAAGGAAAACAACTCAGGCAGCCAGGCACTGCTCTCCAGCTCAGAGAAGCCATCTCTCACGTGAGCCTCCCAGCTCTCTTGCACACTGCCTACTAGAGAGCAGTGTGGAAGCATCAGGCTGGAAGGAGGGAGGGGGCCGTTTCACACAGCCAGGTCTGCACTCCTTCTACTCCAAAGCCTCCTTGCAGCACATACCCTCCATTTCTACGGCAGCAGTATGGTCTTTCAAGTCTTCTTTGCACATCTGTTTGTTGCCAGCATAAAAACTACAGAACACTAAAGCCAGTGTTACACACTACGTCCGAAGTGCTAAAACTACAGTTAACAGATCAAAGTCTTTGTCTACTCACAGCTACAAGCTCCACCAAGGAGCATGAACTTACCACTTGGTGAGGTGAATGAGCTCATGTTATCCAGAACTTAGGAACAGAACATAAGGGAAAACACCATGAGGAAAGTTAGGGGCAAGTGTTATACTCTGTGTTCATGTACGCATATCTCCAAAAAATAGATTAGCTTTTGTTGCAGAGAGCTCCTGGTGCACACAGATCTTGGAGCAGACAAGAAAGGTACCCAGGGAATATGCCACAGACTGGGAAAAAGAATATAAAACTCTTGGTGCAGGTTAACTGGTAGAAAAACCAGCAACTGAACCTGAGAAATGACAGAGCCAAGAGCTGAGGCTGGCAAATCTAATTATCATCCTACACATCATTTAATCAGTTTCCTTTAATCCCTTTTTCCCTAGTTTTAAAAAAAAATGCAGTGAGCTAATCCAATCATCTGTATTTAAAATATATGTAGTAAGGCCCGTAATTGAATTACTGGAGAGCTTGTTTTAAAGGTTATCTTCACAAGTTTCTGAAGAGCAAAGCAGTGAGGAATCACACTTGCCTCAAATAGAATTCTGCACCCTAAGCATTTCTTGAATATATATTTGGAAAAGACACATCCTAACACAGACTCCATCACTGTTCAACCCTCCCGCAGAACTTGCACAGTTAAGACTACAAATAAATTACCATGCAGTTTTTAGATTTTTGTTCAAAATGCAAAATCCCTGTCCACCAGCTGCATTGGTATGAACATTCGTCACCAATAAATATTTTGAAGAGGGATGGTCTTTTCAGCAAGTATTTGCTATGCACTGAGGAACTCATGGGTGATACCAATGCTTGTCTTAAGAAGCCCACAAGTGACCAGAAGGATGTCAGGAAAAGGTAAACTAAGCCCAGAGTCATCAGTGGGGTCATGGTATGAGACATCAACAGAGAAAACCTGGGAGATCGAGCTAATCTGGGTACTGGCAACCAAATAAAGCAAATAAAAAAAAACCCCAGAAAATAATTCAAATTCATGTCCCCTTTGACAGTCATGCAATCTGTAATCTTTTTACAGCTGCATTTTGGATGCAACAGGGAAAGGGAGTCTTAGGGAGGGGAGCAACTAGATCTGGAGACATCCATTTCTCACGGCTGCAGATACAGGAGGAAGTTAGGGCGCTTTCAACATGTAGAAGTGCAAATTGCATTATAAACTCCTGAAGGTGAGCACACAGGAATAAAAAGAACCATAGATCGGCTTCAGTTGGAAGGGACTGTAAGCTCAGCTCATTGCAACTCCCCTGCCATAGGCAGGGACACCTTCCACCAGACCAGGTTGTTCAGAGCCCCATCCCACCTGGCCTTGAACACTGCCAGGGGCAAAATCAGCTGCTCTGGGCAACCTGTGCCAGTGCCTCACCATCCTCACCAGGAAGAATTTTTTCCTAATACCTAATTTCAACCTATTCTCTTTCAGTTTGAAGCCACTCCCCCTTGTCCTGTCACTACAAGCTCTTGTAAGAAGTCCCCCTCCATTGTTCTTGTAGGCTCCCCTTCAGGTATCCCAGTCAGATCACCCTGAAGGTTGAACAAACCCAATTCTCTCAACTTTTCTTCACAGGGGAGGTGCTCCATCCCTCCTATATAAATAAGAACAAAATTGAAAGGGGAGCTAAAATGGTCTGCAGGAGCAAACAGTTTCTAGGGAAAGAGAACATGGAATTACCACCATTGCCTTATCTCTAACACATGAGCAAGTAGTGACAGTCACTATAAAACAGACTCCTCAACATAGTTAGTAGGTCATAGTCCTTCTTCCCACTGCCTGTTCTTACATGAGCTTGACCTCACAAGACAAAGGCACTGTGGGGTACAAGCACATATAAAAAGTTCCTAACACAGAAGTGAGAACACTTCATCCAGCCCTGCAGCCCATCAGATTCAAGCCTACACCTGGCAAAGAGTGTCTCCCCCACAGCACAGTCTCTACATCTGTTGCACTGACAGAGACTAATAAAATAAATGGAGTAAATCTTTTTCACCTGCAGAGCAACCCTACAGACTGCTTCCAAAGAACAAAATGCAGGCAGCTCTCTTACTGGCAGCGTTTTTTTCCTAGCAATCTGAAGAGTCTAATTAGCTGTCACTCCTGTAAGTGAGCTCAGATCAAAGTGGGGACAAGTGGATTGAGCAAAAGTTTTGAGTGGCCAGAAGCAGTGGCTTGACTTGGGTTTGGAATATAAATACAGCTAGCATGCTGCAGACAGCAGTGGCATTTCTGTTTTATCACAGTATCACCTTATGAATGATCATAAAGCCCAACCCTACAGAGACAGTGGGATGCTCTCTGAAATTTGTGAAAAGTTGGTGAGATTGTGAAAATCAATGTATAGAACTAAAACCAAGTTCAGAAACCAACCATCAGAATAGTACTGCAAGCAGCAGAATTCCTTTCTGGAAGTTTGCTGGGTTTTGCATGCCTAACTCATCTCCAGAAACAGTAAAATTTCTTCCTTACAAGGAGGTGGAATTATGCAAAGACTAATTTGAAATGAAGATGTCTGCAGCAGGAATTGTTCTAACAACATCTTTCTGCCAATGGCTTAGACAATCTGCTGTATTATCCAGGGAACTACAGCCATGGCACAACCCAGAGTCCACCAACTTCTCCAACCCTTTCTACCACAGTACAATGAAAAATGAAGCTGCTGCTGGCTGCTGATCCAAGCCATCATACCATCAGGCCAAAGAGAACTTCTGATTTCAAACCAGCTGGGATGTCAACAAACAGCTTGCAACGCAGCCTGACATGGAGGTCTACAGCTCGTGCAGATCTCAGCCTCAGTTCTGACCCATAAAGCAGCCGTGCACAGACAAACAAACCACTAGAAATCCCTGCTCCAGTCAGTGGTGCTACTCATGAGCTTAAGCCTCATTTTCACCAAATGGATGGAGAACAAGAGATCAGCAGAAAGTCAACTGGCAGCAGTGAGACATTCTCTTACCTTCCATGGCATATTTCATATCCTGGGCAAAGAGACTCCACATCACCTCTGCGCTGATCTTCCCAACCGCAAGCTCCTGAGGAAACCTGAGGGGACATTTAGAAAAGCCTTTGGCACATGTCAAAGCAAAGGGCTCTTTTTTATTTAGGTCTCAGCTACACTACAAGCTGAAAAGCTCAACATTACAGATGCTCCCTTCACCCTAGATAAAGTACCAGGTGAAAATTGGAGATCATGAACTGGATTCTATGGCACAGATTAAGTAACCTGAGAAACTGGTTTTAACTCAAGAAGACAAGCCCTGGATTCTTCTTTCCCAGAAGAGGTCTACACAGTCATTCTGGGAATGTGATCTCAATGCCCTTGCACCTTTTTCCTCCTCCTTGCCCATTTTTTTCTTTCTCCTTTTTGAGGGTTACTAGGCTGACAGGTGATTGCTAATCATGTTAAAACAACGATGATTAGGGCATAACCCAGGTCTTTGTGTGTAGTATGTTGTAGGATCTCTGTCCCTCTCTGCCCTGTGGGACTGTAGGAGGGGTATCCACTGGTTAAGCAGACCCATTTCCAGGGTCCTTTCCAATGCTGTGCCGACTCCACCCAATGCAATCTCCCAGTGTTGCACTGAACACCACACTCCTAAACCACATTGTTAGGCACCACAGCACCACTGTGTGCATTAACGTGCACCCCTGAACTGCTCAACATCAGAAAAAACCAAAAGAACTCTCACCCCAGTTTCAGGTGCCTCCCTGAGTTCGGGATTGTAATAATCGGGGTGTTTGTGCTCGAACGCCATCGTAACTGAACTTTTTGAAACTCTTCCATCCCAATCAAAAAGTTATTTATATAGACAGAGACAGATAAGACAGAAAGACAGACAGACAAGATAAGTACTTCTATAAATAGACAAGTGACAGAAGAGATAGAAAGCAGTTTAACAAATAAAGCAGAGCACACACAGACTAGCAATAGTCATACATGACACGGAGGATTCTTACTGATTCAGGACTGGGGTATAAGAATTCTTATCCTCTTCTATGATGGAAACTATCAAAGTGATGAGCTTGGGCCAGAAATCAAGGTTCCTAATGCTGGGACCCTGTTCCTCGGGAGGAAGGTCCTGAGTTTTGTTCTGGGAAGGAAGCAATTGGAAAACCAGCATAAAATTTAAGGGGAAAGAAAAAGCTAGCAAATGCAGATCACCGTGCAAACACTAGTCACCTGTGGACCCTTTCTTCCAAAGAGCTTAAAATTACCAGTGACTGCTGGCAACTAGTCTGATCTAATGCAAAACACAGTAATATGCCAAACCATGTTGCTAGCTGGTAGCCTCAAACCCAGCTAATCTCTGTTTCGTCATCTACCATGCCAAGAGCAGGCCAGGCTCCAGGAGACCTGCCGAGACATCATTTGCCCTAAGCCTATTCCAAATACTTGCTCTTTAGGCACCTGGCTGGTGACTATATTCCCACTGACATGTTGTGTGCGCATTACTACAGAGGCCAGTGGTGCTTTCACGCATTTGAGAAGAGCTTGTGTCTAGAGGCACCTCCTAAACACAGTGCAGGATACTGGGTGCCTGAAAACAAGGTGAAATCTCCCTGCTTGAGGTTTACGTATGCTAATGACAGTTTCCTTGATCAGCCTACATTTGCTGTAATTGGCTTTTGCTTGCTCAAAGCTACATCAAACCTTTCCTTCACAAATAACTGCTGAGGCTGGCAAAATGCATCATAATTAGTCAGTGTAAAACAATTACCATCCTCCCCATACTAATTAGTGCCCGTTAATTGATTACAAATTTTGTGCACTCAGAAG
The DNA here is from genome assembly GCA_014706295.1 of Lycocorax pyrrhopterus obiensis. Lineage (NCBI taxonomy): Eukaryota > Metazoa > Chordata > Aves > Passeriformes > Paradisaeidae > Lycocorax > Lycocorax pyrrhopterus. The sequence continues at coordinate 8,297,868 of JACSVZ010000014.1, read as the reverse complement.
ATAAAAAGTCACGCAACTTTGTTTGTGCTGGCTTTTTGTATCAATTAGTATTCTTGTTATTGTCTTAAGAAAATCAGAAAATTTTGATTTCTGCTTGCTTATCAGCTACTCACAGGATCTGTCTGGTACTCTCGACTATACAGCTCATGACAGTTGTTGAAAATGTACTCATAGGTGGAGTTGAGGCAAGCTTTTACACAGTCCTTCACTACCTGGCTGGCTCGGGGTGGACTCTGCAGCTCTTGGACCTGGCAAGGGGACAACAAAGAGTGTCAAACAAAGCACGGTTCATAAATCAAACAGGGAAAGAACACATCGCCGTTTTGGAAACCACTCAGGGCCTGGTGGATCTGCTTTCAGCAACTTGTGACCTGAAACCACAAATGGGTCACTCTCCCCAGGCATAAAAAAGCAGTGACAACACTTATCTTCCGACAGGACCACTTGAAGCATAAAAGAGATTTTGATGTGCCAAGGAAGATTCCCCAGAACAGAGAGATCATGTGGCTTGATATGTGTATAATCTGAGCCAAACACATGATTTCTGCTGAATTTATAGGACTTTGTAACAAAGCCAGTGCACAATCTTCCCCCGCGTTGGAAGACTGTGCAACAGACCAGCAGAGCAGTTTACATCTGATCAGGAAAGTCTTGCTGAAGACCACTTGTCTGCCATTAAATACAGAAAACTTTCATTAAGTACATCTTTCACCACAAGCTTTATTGAATTTTAAAGCAACCAGAATCCTTAGGGACATGCCAACTGATACGCCTTCTCCTCTTGCAACAGCAGCTGTTTTCATTATTTCATTGTTACACTGTTTTAGAAAAATGCTGCAGGGGTACTTTAAACTAAACAGACAGGCAACCACCACCCTGCAAATACAACTATAACCTAACAATTTTGATATTTTCAGTACCTCTCAACTTTTCCGAGTATTTCTATTAATCAAACTTCCAACACAGACAGACTGTCTGAGTTAATACTCTTAAAATAAAGTTCTAAATCATCATTTACCCTAGGGCTTAGGAGTAAAATTTTAAGCACTTCCTGAAGTAGCTCAAATTAAACACATGCTTCGTTTTTGATAAGACAAAAATTTTTAAGTGACAGGTACTAACTGCCAATGTTAGGTTGTAAACTTCTAAAAAAAGTTCAGAAGCTAAAAATCAGGAATATAAAATAATCTCATTACACACTGCTAGGACAATAAACTTAACTACAAAACCAGCACATTAGCATTCATAACAACTCTCCTGGATCTCTACTGAGAGATATTATCCCATTTCAGTAACTTATCCTCCACAAGAGAAACTCTAAGGTATTTAGAGTTGGTGAAAGATAGTGAAAAACCTTCCTAATGTTATTAAAAAAGCAAATTATCTTCCTAAAACTAGACAACTTCCTTTATTCCTCCTCCTCCTATTTTTTTCTCTTTTTCGGGGGGGCGGGGGGGGGCAGGAAAGGGTTGTACCATCTTTATAAGTGAAGAACAATAGGGAAAAAGCAATTTACATCCTCATAATGCAAAATACAGAGAATTAAAGACAAAATGTGGATGTTTATATATGGTCACCAGATGATTTCCATGTTCCTTAAGTGTCTAAAGCACAGAAACATGACACAATGGTTTGAAAATGGGAAGTCAACTCCCGAGGGAAAAAAATGCAGAGATGCCATTCCCAGCCCCACCCATACCCCTACCTTCATCCTGAAAAAAGTGATGCTGGTCAGCAAATCCACTGTAGACTTCAGGTCCTGCAGCCGTTCACGGCTGCTGGCTGGGAAGTTATTCTGTTGACAGAAAAGGGAAATCCTGTTGGAAAGCACAGTCAGATCCATGCAAGGCTTCAAGCATGTGCTAAATAAGGAAACTGTCTTGGAAACATTTCCTGCTCAAGAAGCTTGTACCAGTCAAAACAATGCTCAATAAATAAGGCTTTTTTTGCTGCAGGAGCTTATCTGTTTGCTTAATTAAACAGCTTCTCATATAAATAAATGTAAAGTCTGTGGATGCCAGGAGACTGACAGCCCTTGGTGGCAGGAAATCTCTCCTTGGATGTAGAAAGAGCAGGCTGGGAACAGCCTCACCACTGGCAGCCCTGGCCTTTTGCCTGAGGTTGTGTGAGCCCTTTCCTTTCTGCACTCAGTGCTTGGTTTTTTGGCTTCTCTTCTGAGATGCCAAGGGGTGTGGTGCATTCAACACCTCTCCAGAGAAACAAACAAGACCAAGAAAGAAAAATTAGCACTGATCCCACAAGAAGGTATTGGAACTAGCCAGAACCCGGTGAGATCCCATATGTAAATACATTTGCTGAATGCAGCTAGCTTTGCTTCTTGCACAAAACTCTTCCCTTTCCAACCTCAGGCACTGTGCCCTTTCCTACATTCCCACTGTCTCTGACCTGTGTCCTTTAACAGCATTCATGTTCCTCAGCATGTCCTTACATTCAAGCTCACGTGAATGGTTTTTCTGCAAGTAAAACAGCAGGGGCAACCTTCTCTTGGACAGACTCTTCACATCTGCACTTTCAAAAATTAATAGATATGAAGGTGAAAAGGGTGGAGGGGAAAAATTTTTCACTTTTTACTGAGGACTTGCAGAAAAATATGCTGTCTCTTGACAGTAGTAACTGACAATTACTGCAGTTCAGCTAACCACTGCAGGCAATCTGATACTCCTTGCAGTCATTTGTAGATGGTCCTTCCGAGACAACTCTCCTTTTAGAGTTAAGCTCTCCACACATGGACTCTCTGGAACTCAGGGTATTTATCGAAATCGAAGACTTCCATGGGTCAAGACCTAAATACAAACCATCTCCTGTCTGGAAAGCTGCAAACTAACACCTTTTCTTCCAGAATTTAACTTGCCCTTTACGGGTCTTAAAATAATTACTACGTGCTCCCGTAATGCTTCAGCCATTTCTCTAAATATAATGGCAATTAAACTACACCTAAATTATTTAAACTACACAAATCTTTCCTGGTCCTTTATGTAAGATCTTACTTGTTTGTGCACAATTCAGTTGCATTAGCCACCAAAAAGCAGCTTTTACTGAATGCCAAGCAAACAAAAAAGGCAGCACTGTTACCGATTCCTATTGCCATGGGTTGATAATTTTCTCTCTGCTACTCAGTGGATCACTACTCTATTTAGACCTTCTTACTAGTAATGTAGCTTTAGAATAGCTCTTCACACAATATTCCTTTTATCTTCTTTTGCACCTTGCCCCTTTTCCTTTTTGTTTTGTCTTCCTAATGCACTTCTCTTAATCTCCTTGTGTTTTTCTCCTCTGTATGTTTTTCTGTGTTTCAGGTAAATGCTGAAATCAGAGGCAGGTAACTAAATAAAATCAAAGCTCACATTCGGCCACCATTTTCAAAATTTTCAATGAATTAGTCACCAATTGAAATAATATAGCAAGGAATTTTAGGGAAAAAAACCAGCCAGGTCATATGATAAGACAATGTTGACTCTGGAGCAGCAAAGAAAGAAAGTGGAGGGTTTATGAAGCCTGTTGGACTAATGTCAACATTGGAAATTAATCTCTTCACAATCTGCTGAAGTGGGGGGGAATATCAAACCTGACAATACATCACGATTCGAGTTTGCCAAACCTAAAGTAAGTGACAACACGGTCCTCTAAAATATTTCTGTCACAGCAGGGGAGAACAAGTCTATTTCCCCTTTTTAGATAATACCTGAAGTAGCTGATAAGAGTAATTCAAATTATTTAATCCAATCCAACTCAGATTGAAAACTTCTGGGAAAGTATCAGAGATGAGCACAGTTCACAATCCTCAAATTATTTCAGAAGTCTTGAGGCAGTTACAATGGAAGAAAAAAACAAGGTCTAAGTTCTATCCATGAGGAAAACAAAACGGTACATTTGAGCAACAAGCTTGTCATGACAATTCCTTAGGGCACAAACTGTGCAAAAAGCTAGAAATGTAAGAGAAATCCAAATGTTGTGTTTCCCCTCTGCCCACCGGAATACCTGTAAGGATTCTTTTTATTCCCACTCACCCTGTACATTGAGAGATCAATCCGAAGTGAATTATGAAGCTGGTCCAGAAGCTTCACAAATCGTTCTTTCTGTTGAGCAAAAAACACCAATAAACATTCACATATCACCACTGTCCAATCCATATCCAGAGTAAGCAGCAGGGTATCAGGTAATCAGTGTTAGATCTCACAAGAGCAGGAGGAAGCAGTATGGATACACAACGTTGTGCAAACAGTACTTTGATTCAATTCTTGGATTTACTTTTAAACTGTAATTATTTCTGAAGTCTGTGAAACATCAGAATTGTCAGAAAAAACACTTCATTATCACTCTGAAGTTAGAGGCAGAACAGAAACCTCTTTGATTTTCCATCTGCAATTTACACTGAATTTGTATTTGAGAGAAAATACTTATTCAGAGATTATTAATAAAGTACCAGCAGAAAAGGGACTAATTCAGAACAATAATACAGCTCCATGATCTTATCTGTATCAGTGACAAGTACTACAGGCTTCTTGTGACATAACGTCTTGAGGTCAGGTCTCTCCACTGAATTCTGATTTGGCACTGTGAACACCTCCTCAATCTATTTATAAATTCTCAATCTGATGGGAAGTATTAGCTTCTCCAAATACTTTTCCAGCATGCTCAACTCCACCACACGTTATATACAAAACATTTCAACCATTAGGGGGACAGACTTCTTTTGTGGTGGTGGTTATTTTTTTCTTAAGCAGTTGCTGTTTTTAAAAACAAAGTTCTGAAATTACCAGATCACACAGTATATTTCACCAACACTACTAATATGCAGAGTTAGTATTGTTTGCTCATTCCATACCATCTGTGCTCCACTGTAATGTGAACACAAAGAATAAACCTCACAATGCATTACACTGATTGATATCTGAAATGTGTGATGATCAAGACAATAAACCCATGCTCTTTGTCTGGTGTAAAGAGTTCCACTGCTTCTGACTCCTCATAGATTTAATGTTCCTTAACAGAACAAGTTATTTACTGAAGGGTGGAAGCACTGTAGGCAAATTAAAGAAGGCCAATTGCAACACTACGAAACACACAAACCTACCCCAAAATTGGAGGCTGCAAAGCGGTCCGAAGCAGACACATTTGTGGAGGCAGTGGTGTGTGCATAATAAGCATTGATATTGGCAAGTAAGGTGCTCATCACAGCTGGCACGCCTGGGCACATGTATTTAGAGGAGAGACATGCAAAATGCCTGCAAAAGGACAGTGATGTAAGTCATTCTGGTCTCTTTTGTGCAGCAGGACTTGACTTTATCCCTTTAGTAGACCCCTTCTGCTGGTGGGCACCATGAACAGATGGAAGCTACATTTCATCCCTTTATAGAACTCCAGTATCTCAGAGCTTTTTTCAGAAAGATGCCATCTAGACAACAGCTGAAAACAAAGAGAAATCCCTTCACTGCAGCCATTTCCAGATTATAAAACAGCTTCTCAACCATTTGTTGCCAGCAGTACATGGCTTAGCGATGCCCTGGGTCCTGATGCCAATTCCTAGAACCAAGCCTGACACAAGGAAATTTATACAATTTGCTGCTGCTTGAGGCAGACACAGGTTGTGAGGGGTCATGAGGCAGCAACAACTGGAAAGCATTAATGCCCAGTGAGAGTACACACTAGTATTTCTGTGCTGCACTTATATGTGTTTCCTTATGGCTAACCCATTCGGCCTGCAAGAAGCACGCATGCTGATTTGCATTTTCCCATTCTCTCATTAAATGCAAGGAACCCTTCTCCAGGGAATCTCAAAATTATGCTAGGAGCATCCAGGCTTGTGAAATTATTAAAAAATTTTAATTTAAATCTGGGAACTATTTTCCAAACGTAACTTTCTCCCTAAGGGACTCATAGAATCATAGAATACTTTGGGTTGGAGGGGGCTTTTAAAGGTCATCTAGTCCAACCTCTTCAGTGATCAGGGACCCCTTCAACCACACCAGCTTGCTCAAAATCCCATTCAACATGACCGTGAACACTTCCAGGGACAGGACATCTACCACCTCTCTGGGCAGCCTAGCCTATCCATCCACTGTTTCACCACACTCATGGTAAAAGATTTCTTCCTTTTATCTATCCTAAATCTAACCTCTTCAAGTTTAAAACCATGCTTGCTACATGACACTTACGTACCAATTGGTCATTTAGACACTGGGTAAATATAAGCAATGAAATGGCTTTGTTTAGCTTTAAGAAGAGAAGCTGGGAGGAGTGGGGATCTAATCAGAGAGGCAGTAGACCTTCATCCTTGGAAACTTTCCACACCCCTGAGCAGCCTAGTCCAACTTTTAAGCAGTGACTGGACCTCCAGAGGAACCTGCCAATTCTTTTCTATTTTGGCTTAAACCAATAGGCAGAAAAGCTGCTTGCGAGGTGAAATAAGTACAGCTCATAACTCATCTAAGGACCCGTAACCCAAAACTTTCAGCTTCTAATGTGAAAAAGTTCACTTTTGTCTGCTACATTTTATATTACATTTGAAATAAGAAATGAGCTAAGCATAGCAATACTAGTCTTTAAGAGGAAGAATGACTAATCCCAAATCCAAGCAGAAGTATACTGACAAGGAAAAGGTTCTTTGAAGATACAGAACTGCATTAGCCTAGCTCCGAAGAGGACAAATCAGTGGCACCATTACTCAACCTTTCTATAAATTCTTTCAGCAGCACCTGGGAAATCAGTCACTTCAAAGGACTGTAACACTTGCCACAACAGACATATAGGACAAATACTTCCACAGAACCTCATCCCTTCTCATACCATCAGAAATCTTCAGTGGGAACCTGGAGCAAGACCTTTTTAACAGAAGAATTCTCAGAGATTCGAGAGTCTCAAAACAGAAATGGCAGAAAATAATTTCTAGACTTCGAGGACACCAGTGATTCAAGGACAGGCAGTCTCTTCCCTCTCACAGTAAGCCCCATAAGGAGCAGCTGTCACTGCCAAGCTTTCCATTGCCAATATACTTCATCTTCTAAACAGTGAGAGTCACATCAATTAGTTACACCAATTATCTGCACTAAGGAACACAGGAAATGCATCTTACGTCATGGCCTGGTATATTGACTCAATGCCATAACGCATTGCAAATTCATCCACGATCTCTTGGGCTGTCTCATCGAAATACACCTTCCATGCATCATCTCCTTTGGCATCAGGGATCTTCACCACCCCATTCCCTTGCACATCTGTGAGATGGTGAAAGAGGTTCTGAAAGACAAAACAGGAACAAGTTTGTATGTGAGGCTGCTGAAGCCTCTAAGTAAGATTCATGAAGAGCTTGGAACTGCTGAGGTGGTGGCACTAACACAAATTTCTTTGTTCTCCTCCTCTTTCTTTCCCCCTGCCCACTCTGTATTTTCTGCTTTTACCTTCTTTTCTTATTGAAAGAATCTCATAGCTGAATTTTTCACATGCATACCTACGACTGTACCCAGCAGACATTGTGAACGATGCAGAAGAGTGCTTCAGTGCATTGAAACCATACACTAATTAGTTTTCCTGAAACCTACGCATTTCTGTCCTCAGAATGAAAATGCCTTAATATGGACAAGCTATTTAAACTAGCTGACGTTACAGCTCTGTATCAGCATTGTAATTATTATTATGCAGAACAGTCCAAACAGATTTTTTTTTCCTGAAACGGACACCCTTAAGATCACCCCTAACAACTAGACACTTGCATTATTATTCAACATAACCCTTCACTTTATCTAACAGTGCAAAAGTTTTCAGCTATCATTGCTATGCAGAAATTGCACATTCAGCTCAGTGGGTTTCTCAGTAATCCTCAAATTCATGTCACTTACAGATTCATCAGCCTTTCAGACAGCTGGCTCCCTACAGTAAGGGATGCAAAAGTCTAATGATCTCATTAGTAGATAGAGGACTCTGCTTTACACTACTATTTTTCCTGATTGTTCTTGCTGCAAATCATCTTCATTATAGAATACACAAAAGAAAGAAGGTGATAGCAAAAACATACCTATTTGCAAAAAAAAGAGCAGCAAGTGATCATGCATGTTCAAAGGACAAAACCAAAACAGCTTACCAAATAGGAGCCATCACTGAATTAAAAAACAATAAAAATATACTGAAGGACACAACACAGCCTACTAAAAGAAGCCTACTTTCTGAGCTTCATATCTACCTTACAGAGAGCTCCCTGGTAAGGCCAGAAGACACCACAGAGCTCATCCAGCTCAGTGTCTGGATAAATATGTTGTTCCTGGAGATGAACATTCCTCTCTGTGATACAACTGTCCTTCTCTGTCTAAGATGAATTTGCTTAACCCTCACTGACCTCAGGATATTCTTGTATACAGGGCTCTGACTTTTCTTCCTTATTCAGGCACTTTTGAGAGTGACTCTGCCGCCTGCCTTTTCTCTGACACCGATAGACTGGGCATCTCTCCAAGACAGGGTTTTCCCTTTAGTCCTTCTCACAAGTCATCTTTGGATTTCTCTCAACTTCTGCAGCACTGTCTGTGCAGCTCAGTCCATCCCGAGACAGGTCAGTGCCCAGAAACCTCAGCTTAATCTTCTGTTCCCCAACAGTTGTTCATAACTACACACCACCACGGCAGCAGCACAAAAGAATTTATACCACCAGTACCCGCATCACTTAACAGCCCAAGACACAGACTCCCTCCTCAATCAGAATTTACTCGTAATGATTTTAGTATGCTTCCTCTAAAGAAAGACAGAGGTACAGCACATGTTGAAAACATCACTCAAGGAAATTCAGAGGTTTCTCATCATGGGCTCTAAGCGGAACCAAAGCCTGATCTCTAGCACAGCTGTGACAGTGGGACAGACTGAGCCAGCCAGTCCCCAGTGTGGGGGAGACAGCTTAAATCTGCTTTTGCCTCCCTGACAAATGCGGGTTTGATGATTCAGTGTGTTACCAGGCCTGCATGGGAGGGAAAGAAAGCTCACCTAGGGCAAGGAGGAACATTTCAAGGAAATAAAGGTCAGAAAATTGCTTCTTCAATAGTCAGAAACAACAGTGTGATATTCCCACTTCTTACCTCATGAAGGCAAGTGTACTGAATATGATATGGAGCCACTTTCTCCTCGCCTTTGATCTCCACACTGATTTGCAGGCGGATAGCTCCAGACACTGCAGACTTATCTGTTCGCTTCTCTAGAAGGCAAAACCATCAGCAATTATATGCATTGTTCATGTTCAGAGCACAGCCATCTCAGGGTGACAACTATGGCAAAAGAAACTGCTGGAACCTTGGGCTGAGTCACCACAGAGAAAACTTTCACTTTTCTTTCAAAACATTGAATAATACTAAGTAGACATCAGCAAAACAACAGCCATGATACACCCTCAATATGACAAATCTAATTACAACTATGCAAATTTTTAGACATAAGACAGCCTTTCTGTCAGCAAATGTGCTACAGGGTCTTGGATTCAGTCAGCTGAACTAGAACCACCAAGGACAGATTCCTTTTCTGAGAACAGCGCTGACTGATGTGGAATTTGTCCCTAACGTCACCAGAGCCCTGAACTCCTGGGAACTGTTGGTTGTCCCTATCAAGAAGATTTTGGATCTCCTAGGAGATGACAAATCCACAGTGCCTGTCAACTCAGCACCATCTGGTTGCTTGCTGGTACTTTCTACAACAGTCACTGGAAAAGGTCTCAACAACTTGGCAGCCCAGTGCAAGGCACCTGACAGTCTTACAGACTGGTAAAATGTTTGTGTTGACGCTAAAAAAAAGAACACAGTACAGCATGTCTCCAGCAGAGGTGGAATAGAATCCTGCTCCAAGCATTTCTCCCATTGTAGTTTTCAAAGGCTGACAGAGAAAAACCATCAACCTTCTGACACATTATACTCCATTTTAACTGGGATCAGCTTTGCAGCTGCTTTGCAGCAGCATCATATGCCCCTGAAACCATGCAAACTTTTTTTTCCCTTTCTTGCAAATTGTCCACATGCATCCAAGTGCTCTCAAACATTCCCAAACCAACAAGTGACACACTTTCAGACCCAAGGCCCTGCTCACCAAGGTTGTACCACACATCCATTTCTCCGCTCAGAGTGCGAACTTCAATGATTGTCTGCCCCAGGAAATCATCCGACTCGCGTTTCAGCCTCTGCTTGACACGAGACTTGATGTCATCATCTTCATCCCACACTCGCACCTTGATCCGGTCAGAGGAATTATGGCACTCACTGCAAACAAGAGAAAATGTAATTTTAAGAGTGCGCAGTGCAGCCAACATTTATATGCTACACACTCTACATTCCTCATGATCCACTCCTCCAACATCAGAGAGATGTATTAGCAAAGTGTAAACAACCCGTATTTTTTTCAAAATCAGAGTGTCTGATACGAACCCATGTAACAACTTTTTGGTGCACTCTAAATGCGCCTGTGACATGCCAGATACTGCACTCCCGATGCATGCTGAAGGACCGCCCTGCCCCGACCTCAGCCACCAATTTCTGACTTCCTAAGTGGCTGTGACTCTGCTGCTTGTCCTCATTCTCAGCAGCAGCTCACAGAACTTGGGAATTCTCTTCACAGCCGTCGGTTTTGCTGTGAAGCCCACAGAAGCCTGGGGATAGCTAGGCTGGTTAATGCCAGCATACACCCCCGCCAAAAGTGACAATCAGCATCTAACTGGTTTCAACAGATCTCTCCATCAATGACCTCCTGTTCAGCTGTAGGCGGTAAGGACCACCTGTCTTTATGCAGTTTCTAGGTTAGCACAGTGAAGACCTGTGACGAACACCCTTTGTGCTGGTTTCTAACAAAGGATAAATAGCTGAGATGGAGGTAGATCTCTTACTTCAAGACAGTCACAAAGCAGTAGTGTATCAAAGCACAATACATTACAGTCAGATGATACACCACACTGCCTGAGGGGAACGGGTGTGATACAGTAGTTACAGCACTGGTATTTAATTACTAGAATTGATTCTGCCTATTATTCACAGCTTAGACTGATACTCTGTGCTCTGGGCAGATCAATAAAGACATTTCCATTAAAAGAAGCAGTTTACTGTTTGATGAATCAGCACCCTCCAGTTTAATGCACAGAGAGAATTTCCAGAGTCTCCCTCCTTTTTAAATGTTCAGATAACTTTCATAGATCCAAACAGGCTCCTGGATGTCAGAACCATATTACAATAGCTCTGCTAATTTACAGGTCATGCAATAAAGCAATTTGAATGCTCATATGAGACCATGACAAGGGTGATTACTCACCATAACCACTACAAATGTCTACCCTCAAGCAAATAAAACCTATGAAAATAGGCAACTGCTGCTGAAGGCCTGTTTTCCAGCCTTTTTAACATTAACATGCTGCATCTGTTGCTAAGCAACAGGGAGAAAGAAGAAATGGGTCAGAAGAGATCTGCTAAGCCTGGTCAATAGGATGTGGCAGTGGCTGGTTATGAGCATGCTCTCTGCCAAGAAACCATTTGGGCTCTTACTGCCACCATTGTGATTCAGGACAACGTTTAACAGACATCCATGCAGCTCCTACTGATTTTTCCAGTAGAGAGGAACAGCTAGGAATTATATGGACAAGGTTAGAGGCAATTCCATGCAGCTCTGATCACAGGCAGAGCACATCGCTGCTCCCTGCCTTTGCTGTGCAATCAAATCTGTATTTAGAGTTCAGAATAAAAGAGGTTCGATGTTTGTCTCCCATCTTCACTCTCCTCTCCCTCCTCCTTTACTTCAAGAATGTTTTCCCAACAAAACCATGCAAACAAGTGTTCACAAGCAGGGAATGGTTGGAATTGCTGCTCTTTGTAGCTCTCAACTTTATCTGAGTGCTTTGCCATGTCTGCAGCAATACAGCCGAAGCATGTAAATGAAATCCTCTGCTCCTGACATGGTGCACTAATGTACAGCCTGGCAGTATTGCGGAGGCTCAGTGTTCAGAAATGCACACGTGCCTCAAAGCACAACTGGCACACAGAGCCATTTACAAAGCATCAGTAAGTTAACTCCTGACTTCTTCAGACATCACCTTCTGGCTGATAGCCCTTTGCTAGGACCACTTTGGTCTTCTTTTTTTGCTTCCAATGGTCTTTCCTTAAGGAAAACGTTCGCTGTTCAAACCTAAATCTAACTTAAGCAGTCCCACACGCATCATCCCCCGCTCCTGAGGTGCCTGGCTATCATCCTTCACTCAAATACAGCAGCATAACTCACTGCAACATCCTACAGGAAACCTTCCAATAGCATTTACTGAGCTACTAAAGCTTCTATTTTACCACACCTTTCTTTGCTGTTTTTAAGAGACTGCTCAACTTGCTTTCTTTGTGCTGGTCCCATGCCAGAGAGTGAGCTTTATCACTTGCGCACAGCAGCTGAAAGCCTTGAGTTGGTGGCTTACCTTCAAACATCAAAGTCTGTAGAACCACAGTCCTTGATCTGGTGAAGCAACACAGTTGTGTCAAAACTAGTTCACTTTTCAGTGAGCACCCCAAAACAGAATCATGAACACTGGAAAACTTGGGCTTGCTGACAGATAACAACTTTCTAACTAATGAGAAACAGCTTCCAATTTGTGACAGTGACATGACTCCATAAGACTGTGGCTAACAAGCTCTGCTTCTAGAACCTTTCCCCCTCATTAATAGAGGAGTTGGCACATTTCTCAAGATGCCTGCCCCACTTCCAGCTATGTTTTTATGAAGCTTGATTTCACTGCGTGCACACATATGTCTGTCCACCCTCCAACAGCTGAAGTCTCACAACTTTTCCCAAGAGGATGCAGAGAAAAAAACCACTCAGTGACCCCACCAAAAGGAAGAAATTACCAAATACTTTCAGGTCCCTTTCAGAGAACAAGAGATTGGAAAGCAGGTGTGCTATGTACATGGCTCAAACCCTTTCTTTTTTATCCATATTGTCTCAGTGTTTGGAGTGGTGCCATTTTTAGAAAAGAACTTACTTTTACACTTCAAGCTACCAAATGAAGTAACATTCTCCAGAAACAGCATACAAAATCCTTAAGAAAAATTAAGATTGAAATTTTTTTTCCATTAAGATTTTCTGCCTGAGGCCAGTGGTTCCTGCATTGGAAGCAGCTGAGCCTGGTTCTGCTGACTTGCTCACTATCCCACTCTCTACCTCCATCTATTTTGCCACGTTCCCCTGTAGTCTTATACAGCACTGAAGCCCCAGCACCCACACACGTCCCCTGCACTGTCAATATTTGGGTCTCTTCCCATGCCCAGCTGAGGGGAAGCACGAGAGCACACGAAGCTGTGGTTAATTCTGGTCTGCTCACACAGTGACATGCCCACACACACAGTAATTAGTATATTGGTGGCTAAACAGAACAAGCAACTGTTGAATTTACACTGTAGTTCCTCCCACAATGAAGTTAGCAATTTGTATCCCTCTAATCTAGCTCCAACTTCTGCAAAAAAATTGTAGAAAGTGATTCTTAGTTCTGAGATCTCTGCCGATCTGTAAAGACTGGGCTAGATGGGCTTGGACGATGTCAGGGGTCTTGGACAGGTCATTGCCTGTGCCTTGTCTGCTCCAAAATGTAGAGAGAAAGAAAAAGGAGAAGTGTCTAAAAATGACCAGAACACTGCTTCTGAACCAATTCATACAGAGAAACAAAAACCCCAACAACATTTGTGCTGGATTTGCTAATTTTGCCCTGTAGAACTGACAGGATAATGAAGACGAAACAGAACATGTAGATTTAACCAAGAACATACAATGAAAGTAAAAGACCAGAGGAAGAAACATTTTGCAGATTTTAAAGTAGGTCAGTCAAGCCCAGAATTGAGTCATTTCATTGTATTTTGATACTAAAAAATATTTATGGTTCAAAGAGTCTAGTGAATGTCTGTATGTCCATATTCTGTGAGCAGTTTCCTTTCTGCCGACACAGTTCTCAAGAACGGCCTGTAAAGTTCCACAGTCCAGTGCAGGGGACATTTCAAACAATGGTAGAGAAAGAGAAAGAAAGTGCACAGCTGCTTGCAGAAATAATGGATGAGAGTACAGGAGGTGGGAAAATGCAAAGGAGAGAACAGATCAGCAAGACTTTAGGACCTGTGATCATTTTAGGAGGACAGTTCTGCTTCTGAGGAGCAAAGCCTAAAAAAAAGAAGTGATTTTCTGGAAAATGAGAAAGGAAGGAGTAGTTGTAGCAACCAGTATGAGAAAGTCCAGTAAAAAGTTGCAAGAACATACAGAGAGGGAGCAGAAAAACGGTTGTTTTGGGAAATGATGTGGCTGAAAAAGCCAGAGGATTCGAATCTGCTTCAAATGAAGCGTCATAATACTGCAGGGTCCAATTGGCAGCTCAGTTGTGGCCAACTGCAGTGGGAATGGAATGCAGAAAACTTCTCAGAAGAGGCTCATTTTTAAACAATGACAAGACTCCTCTTTTAGGGAGAAAAAAGGACAGTGGAGAAAACACTGAAGGCAAAATCAGAGTGGAAAGAGAACGAAGGAAAATCCTCAGTACCTTATAAGTTAAGCACAACAGCACAATAATATGCCCTGAGAGCCCACTGTTGCTGTCTAAGAACAAAGAAATGAGTTTTCTGTTCTTACTAGCATGAAGCTCTTTTCTTAGGAGAACAAGTACAATCATTTGCTGTTACCCAATGTTGCAACACCAACTGACAAATTAATGGTGCAGCTCTTTTAACTACAAAGAGCAGATAAAGTGATTCTGCATTTTACATCCTCAGCTACATTAACTCAGCTTTCCACCAGACGCTTGCCACAAGGCATCAGGTCTGCGTTCAGATTTAAGTCTCACACTGGTAACCGAGCAGGGAAACAAGTGAGATTTTATCAGAGTGCCAGTTTCAGTATCTGCAGTACCTGGAGATTAAAGAAAGCAAGACAAACTGGATGGCCCCTGCCACACAGTGAAGGGAGTCTGAGGGGGGAGAGTTACAGTGGTTATAAATACAGTGATCTCAGAAGGGGAAGCCTAAAATACAGCTCTGGAACAGTACATATAATCACAGAGATAACAGAAAGATGTTGAGCTTGACAACACGCTCAGCAGCCGAAAGGAAAACTGCAGAACCAAATAGAAGCCTTTGGGTAACTAGCCAGTGGTTAGCTGAGCAGCGGCATCATTCCCAGAGGATTAACAGGTATGTATATCATGTGGGCTCTGCATGTCCCAGTAAAACACTGTCTGTCTGCTAGCACGAGGCCCTGCATTCATTTTAACTTGGTTATTCTTCTGTGGTGAGAAAGAATAAACATGCCTCTTGCAACTGTTTGGAGACAATGTAATCTGTTCCAGGCAAGGATTTCACACCCACCATTCAAACCTTCAAGACCCAGCTGTACTCAGACCATTCAACTTCAAGGGGATATTACTGTAAAATGAACAAGTAATTTTGCACCTATGCCAGGAAGAACAGCAGCATCCTGTTTGAATCCAGTAACATTTAGTGCTCACAGTTTTTAAAGACTATGGCATTCCCTGAATAAAAGGTATGGACAAGCAACCTCCAAACAACCCCAGAGCTCTCCCTTTACAACTGAAATTGCCCCGTGGTCAGGTTTATCCTCCTAAGCACTGTCTGGTATTGTAACCCATGCAAATGCATGCTTAGCTTCAGCCTTTACAGAAAAAAAAGATTCCAGGAATCCTGTAATTTCCACTGACAGTCTAAAACATGTCTAAATGGGGAATTACTGTCTTGTTCTAATTGCACTGAATATGGCAAAAATAGCTTCTTTCTAATATTACTGGACTGCTTCGTAAGGAAATGAGAGTTATGCAGACTTGTTATGAAAGCTTCTACATTCCAACAGGTTTTGTGAAAAAATAACAGCTAGATGGAGAAGAGAAACCCATACCAGCTGCTGTCCCTGGAAAGCCTGCAGCCAGCTGGCTCTCATGTACCAACCAGAACTCGGAATCCAACTGCAGGCAGGACACATGCTGCCTTCTGTCCAGTCAGAGCTAAGGGCAAGGGAAGAGAGCTGAGGGCACAGGGGGAGACAAGTAAATGGCAAATGGAGGAGGAGATCTGTAAGCCTGCTCATCATAACTAGAGGAAAGAAATTGAGATTTACTGCATGAGGGATGGGGATGCAAACCCAAGGGAAGCAGGGTTTCCTTAGTGTATGTTCACAGAACACGTTGTGTTGCAGCAGTGGCTGGAGTCCCCCACCAAGCTTCCTGCTGCCAAGCATCACATATGCAAAATCTGCATCAAGCCTGCAACACTTGGAACAGAGCAGAAAAATCAACACCTTCTGTTTTCAAAGGTCTTCAAACTCTGATGCAATATAAAAAAATCTCTCCATAACAACATGTTTCCTAAGGCTATAGATGTAAATATACAAAGAGAGAATTCTCAGAAAGAAACAGCCTGCAAATCACTTGCTCAGGCAACATGAAAACACTGCAAGAACTGGTGATTAATCTAAGCAGATGCCTACAGTTACACAGGCTAGTAACGACCTAAATAGCACTTAGAATGGAAACCCAAAGCATTTTCAACCTTGCCTTTTCTAAAATATGAGTCTAAATCTGGACTTTAGAATTGGGTCAAACTTACCACACTATTTTTTTTCCTGAAAATATATGGAAAAGAACAAAGCCATTTTTAGGGAGAGATATTTAAGTTTATATACTTTTCTATACATCACCATAAATAAGCACAAAAATCCCTATTTAAAATAGGCTACCAGATCCTCAAAAATTTTTAAACTTATTTAGGCTGCTTTTAATAAACTTTACCGAGCTTGTAGAAAGAGTTGTATCACTTATCTGTACAAAGTGTGCTCCATTCATGCCATGGATTATAATAACAGTGTTATAATTCTAATGACTGATGCACACAGATTTCTGGCTCTACATTCAACCTTTGAAAAGACACTGGAATTGTGATCATATGAAAGGGACTAGGCACATAATGAACATCAGCTACAAACAAGTCCACCAAGCCAAACAGAAAAGAAACAGCACAGCTGACACACATATTAGTAACTGACCTGACCACTCTACTTACACATCTTGCTCCTTTTGAATTAACCATTTTGAACACCAAAGCTTTCATATGTCTACTGCAAGGCTTTCAGTAACTACCAGCACACCCTTCTCTCACTACAAGAAATTAACCTCATTCTAAGAATCAGAGACACCTCCCCATCCAACCCTTTAAAATTTGACAATCTCTTGATTGACCTGACAATCTCTTCTAAAAAAGCCTGGTATGTAACGGGTATTTTGGGCCTGAATGTGTTGATTTAAATTTCCATTTGATTATGGGGTAGAAAATTTTAGAACTTAAAGAGCTGTAAGCTGCAAAAAGATCCATAAATGCAAAATAGAAACATGGATGTGTAGAAAAACAGTTACCAGAAAAACGTGTAAATGACTCTCTCCTCAACCAGCAGAAAGTGATCTTTGACACCTGCTAATGAAACAACACACTGATTCCAGTATTGAATGCTCTCCAGCCATCAGTATGGACACTGTGCTCATTCCCTTCATCTCCTCCTGCTATTGCAAGACAATGAAGGGAACCACCACAGACAAGACAGAAAGTAGCATCAACTCTAATGCCCAAGAGCATGTTATCTGCTGAATCACAGACATGGCAATTAAGTCTAAACAGTGTCACCGTTAAAACTGTGACATTTATCACACTCTGCTATCTATCTTTAAACAGAGTATTTGTTGAAGCTCCTAAAATTAGAAGGGAGCACACTGCAAATACCATGGTAACTACTTGGCATGGTAAATCAAGGTCCTTAACGCTCCCACACAGATTTGCTGCTATTGTAACTAGAGTTATCCAAATAATAGGCACCTAAGCATTCTTACTACTTACCAAGCAGCAATGTTACCTTGGATAAAACTAAGAATAAAGCCAAGGGCTTACTCGCTCAAAATAGCAGTAGTATTTTTCTGACGTTAATGAGTAGCTCAAAACTGCTTAAAAATAATTTTGTTTGTACTGTACATTGTAAAGACAAAGCTGGACTGATACAAATGTGATTTTAAAACACAAACAAATTGCACTTTGCAGACAGAACTCCCCCCAAGCAGTTTAGGAAAGTGCAGGGAGGAAAAGAAAGGAAGGAAAGAGATGGTACAATGGAAGACCTTACACACTGAAAGAAATAAAAATTGTTGACGCTGAATGAGATCACCCAGAATCTTCAGAAAACACTTGTTGGATTTCATGTCTCCATTTTGGTTTAGAACATCTTCAATGTCAAACGGAGGGTACTGTTTGCTTATTCAATAAAAGCAGGATGGAACAGTGCACTTTCAGCGTAGCTGTTATCTAAGGAATTGCGCCTCCAGTCTTTGCTTTCAATTCAGACATCAATACATTGGTCATCTTGAAAGCTCCCACTCGCAACAATAACTCCTTCGAGTTATTGTTACATTGATTTTCTGAAAGAAGAGGCTGCCTGTGTCACAGACAACTGACAACTAATTACCTTAAATTTGGTTGCCAAACACCAGAAGCAGATCCCAGAAATAGGTCACAGAAGTTTCCTTAGTCTTTTACACAGATTTTACTCCCATATTACAAAGAATTTTTTTAGCCAGGAACAATAGCTGCTGATTTAAATATTTTCCTTTCTCTTTAGCATTCTCTAGGAACATCAGTATAAGACTGCTCATGAAACAGACGATTTGTATATACACAAAGAAGACAGATGGGATAAATAGGTGCGCACTACCTACATTGTTAAAGATGTCAACCCTCCACACACACGCAATGCTGAGCAAAAATAGAACCATCCCAGAATACAGGTGATGTGGGAATGCATACTGAGAGAGAAGACACAGCTGTCAAAGCACAAATCATACAAACAGGTGACACAGGGCTGAGAATCCTTGTCAGAGTACTTACAAGTAAAACTTCTCTTCCCATACAGGGTTCAGATTCCCAAAGATCGTTTTTGTCCTCTTCTTTGTTTTACCCACTTGAACAGTCACATATGGATCACTGGACCCAGTCTTGTCTTTGGCCTGCAGACCCTGAGCACACACCACTGAAAGGAAAAGAGAAGGGTTACCATCACCCTGCAACAAGACAGTGTGTCTAACCACCACGTGAAGCAGCAGCTCATAATGGCCAGAGAAACAGGAATATCACTCATAAGAGCATTTCTGATGAGCCTCAGCTCAAGGTGCACCACAGTGCCTGCAACAGGGGCATCTCCACCTGCTACCTGTATGTGCACTCAGCAGAAAGACACAGAGGTCAGAGAAGCCCTTCCTCTCTGTTCTAATTTCACACCAACTCTCTTACTTGAGGTTCCCAAGTGAGACCAAGAGAACCCACGACTCTCCCACTCACCGGTGATCGTGATCTTTGCTGACCATTTTGAGGTACCATCAAGCACGCTCTGTTTCACTGTCTTCATCTGCTGAGCGTGTGTCATTTTGCTCTCACAAAACACATCTCTGATCAAGTCAAAGATCTCAGGCTTGTTCCGCTCCCGGATTTTCATGCGATCTTTCATGGCCATGATGAAATTCTGGGTCCGGTCTTCAGCTCCATGCTTCGAACTCTTTTCTGCTGCTCCTGTGCACCAGAAAACACACCATGCTCATTAGAAACAAACACACATGAAATCATGTCTCACTGAATTTGGACAGGGGGATCAAAGCTACAAGATACCCTTCACATGGTGGCTCCTGATACTGACTTTTACACTCAGTCCCCCCTATTTCAACATACACAGAGAACTCAGACCATTTGGAGGTGGAGGGGATAGTTCCTCTATAATCTGGGATCAGACTGCCCTCCTAACAACAGGTTGATTTAATATCCTTACAGCTGAGGAACACTCAGGAATGAGGTTCTTAAATTAACAGCAGCATCAGCATGCCCTCTGCTCTCATATCCTTGCTATGAACAAATAAATCTTTGCTTGGGCAAGTGCTATGAAGAGCACATAGGACCTCCATTACAAATAGTACCTATGAGCTTATCTCAGTGCTGCACTTGAACACCACAGAAGAGCAGAAGTTCAGATGGGTCCAAACTGCCAGCATTTTCTACCCATGTGTGTCACAAAGCTCCCTGCTCAGCGCACAGTCACTGCAAATCTATGCCTCATTATGCCTGGAACACCCTGTTTGGATCAGGCACCAAGCTGCAGACACACAGAGTGCCTCCCTGGATGCTATTCGATTTTATCAGTTCGTATGGAGACAACTCAAATAATCAATTTCTAGAACTGCACAGGTATATTAACTATAACAAATACCTATAAGACAGCAAACTCAATAGTTGAAAACTTGGGCCACTATAAACATGCAGTGCTCCTACAGTGTCCAGCAGCTGGAAACACAAGAGTCTATAACTGAGAGAAGAGTTTGTAACTGTACAGGTAGTCAGCTGCATCTGAAAAAAGAGAAGCTTCTGGTCGCTTGCATATCTCTTACAAAATTTCGAAGTTCATATAGTTATGAGATAAGACTACTCCCACGACCAAATACTTCCTACTCAATTCTGACAGTCATTTTTACTGCCAAAATTTAGAAACTGACTACTGTGTCAGATGTGAGACATGCATCAATAAAAGCACCAATGTGAGCTAACAGGGCAGATAACTCAGGTGTGAAATGAAAAGCAGTAACTCAGGATTGCACACAGTCTCTCTAAACACTGTCTGCAGCAATTTCAAATTATGATCTTAAGTCAGATTAAGTTAAACCAGTACAAAAGTCCTGTGAACACATTCAATCATAACCTTTCTGTTTAATATAATATGCTTTTGTTTGTTTTTCTTCTCCAAGATAGTTTAATTAAAGTAAGCTTGTTCCCAGAAAAAAATGTCCTCATTCAGGTATTCACCAAATACTAAATTACCTTAAAAATATGTACTACAGCAGGTGCAAGGTGTGTGCAAAGGGAGTCATCAATCACAAAGATACATGAAACTGTTTTCTTCCAGAAGTGGGCAAATATGGTATCTGAAGCACCTTTGGTATAAGGAATTACAGTTTTGCATACACAACTGCTTCAACAAGTAGTGACTAAATATGAAAAAAATTTCTATGAACACACACACACACACACACAGAGGAGCCCAGCAGTACATAACCAAAGAGAATAAAAACAGTTTGCAATAGACTGTAACCCCTGAAGTGTCAGAAGTTCATTAAGGACACTGCATACCAAGGCATGTAATTAAGGACCTGGGTGTAAAACAAGCCATAATTTTACATTACCTGAGTACTTTTTCATTTTTCTTGCTAGAGGCTTGATATTCAGTATTTCATTTAGTACAATAAAAAGTACATGCCCCAGAGTTTCCTGTTGTTGGCTTAAGATGAAATGAAATCAAAAATACTGGAATTAATTACATAGTCCCTGCTGTTTCTACTCACCAGTGATGCACCTAACATTTATTAAAGGAATATGAAACTGAAATGATTCCAGGGGCTATGCTTTGAATTTCAGATAAGAAGTGCTATTCAGCTTTAACAGAACTAGGTCTCCTGGGGATGGAGACGGACTCTATACTATATATGCAGAACTACAGAAAATTACTGGGAAATTGGGAAAGGCCAAACTGAACAATTTGCATTTCCTAGCTGGAATTCTGAAATCTGCCATGATCCAAAGAAACCAACTCTGCCCTGACCTTTCTGACTTCAAGGAAATTAAGAACCAAATTAAAACTCGCCTTAATGCAAGCATTGCAGGAGGATCAAATGAGGCTTTAGAATGCAAATTTGGACAAATGGAGGAATTCTAATGAAAACATGTTTAACATCCCCACAATCTCCAAAGACCTTGATTTATCCCTCTGCAAGCCTAGCAGCAGTCCAGGGCACTCTGGGGTGCAGGATGTCCAAGCCATGACACACAGACCCCTAGAGCCCTCTAGTCACCTCCAAGGCTTGGCTCTGCCTTGTGACTCCAGAGGAAACCCCCCACCTCTATCCACACTGCTTCCCCACCCTGCCCAGATAATTTGCCCAGGCAGCTCCATTATTCCTTCCCTGGAAAACGTCTCTCTCTCCCTGCAGAGACTGTGCCTGAACTGCAGGGCAAAAGCCAGAATCAGACAGACACCTTATTTAACAATACAGACTAACAAAGAACAGACAATGTCTGTTCTGCTGTCTCAACAACACACTGTCTCCTAATTTTGACACCTGCTTCTTGGTACAAAACCAAAAGGGTTTCCAAAACAACCACTGGGGAACTAATTAACTATGATGCAAGTGTTTTAAACACAAAACATATCATTATACTGAATGGCAGAGGGTGCTTTTCCTACTCTTGGACTGGGATTGTGTTTCTTCAAGCTGCAAAGAGGTTTTTGATGAGTGCATCAGCTTTTCAAGTCCTGTGAATGGTAACAGAAAGGCATTGGAATACACAGGTAATGTGTACAGGTTCTGGGCTTGCTTTCTTTCTTTCTTCCTCTCTAGGACTGAATTATTTGTCAATTTATGACTGGAAACAGAAAGCAAATGTATCTATATTGGGAATTGCATTGATACAGCTATTAGTAAATCACCAGTGCTGTTATTCTATGCTTTAAGAAGAAGAATTCAAGAAAGCAACACTGTCAGGATAGAAGGCAGCTGTTCAGTAGGCGGATAATGCTTAGAAATTATATATTCCTGAAACTTAAAATAGATATTCATGTTTCAAATAAAGGTATCCTTCTTCCTTCTGTGCAAATATTTTCCTACATAGGACTCTGGGAGCAAACAACTGTTCATCACCATGGTGTCTAACTATCATTCAAATCAAAAGCCAAGATGATTAGTACATGACTTAATTGGTCTGACTAACCCCCCACTCACTGACTTGGTCTCAGGACTGCAACCTCTGAACTCAGAGTGCAACACACGCAAGTTTGTCATCCAAAAAGCAACAAACACAACTGCCTCACAGTCCTGAGTCAAAATGCTTTGAACAAAAAAGCTATCCCTCAACTGTACAGGCCTCTTACTAGGCTCTTGCTCACACAATGTCCTTCCCTTCCACTCTCTTGGTAATTAGTTCTCTGCATTTGTTCCTTGGTCTCCTACACATCCATCCCCGGATTTACTTTCTTTGACACAAGAATTGCTCAGCCCACTGTAATTTAGTTAGTACTACACCAATGCTCAAGGTAAGAGACAAAAGCTCAGTTTCCAAAAGCTTTGTGTGCCATAGGGACATTAAAGAACATCCCTCTGTCCACTCTCAGTCAAGTAAGAAAAGAAAGGTATCCATTCAGCAGAGATTTCCACTACATCCAAGAATAGCAGACAGCTAAAAAGAGAGCACTGTCCCTTGAGCAAGTATTTATGAGCTTATGATAAAAAGGTAAGTGCCCTATCATCAGAATAATAACTTCTAAGTACCTACAATACCATAAACCAGGAGGCTGCAGTGCACATACTACAACTGATTCCAGTTTACTGCACTTCAGACACCACCAATTCATGGAATAACCCTGCTGAAGCAGTCTGCAAATGGGTTTTGATTCAAATTGCAACAAAGCATTGCTTAATTTGAGTATTTCACCAGTGCAGTCCCACACTGATGGTAAATTTGTTGAGTATATCAGATAATACGTTTCTTAAAAACACAGAGACAAAGACAAATACCCTCAGAAGAGATAATCAAACTTAATTCTAAAAGACTTGGAGAATTATTTTCCCCAGAAAAGTATGAAGAACGGAACACGGATAAACAGCACATTCTGATTCTAAGGAATAAAACCCCAGGTGTCTACCAAAATTTTAAGGCATAAGCAATGGAAAAGTATTTGTGACCAGCCTGAAAATTCATTTTACTCCAATGCAACATTTTCTGGAAGACTTACACAGATTCAAGTGAATATATATCCTGAGGCATCAAGGTATAATCAATAGAATTGTATTTGTTACCAGTCTGAAAATTCATTTTACTCCATTGTAACATTTTCTGGAAGCCCTAAACAGACTAAGTGAAGATACATCCTGAGAATGTTTTGGGTTTTTTGCCGACAGCAACAATAAAGCTTCGGTTAGGAAAAATTCCCTCCAGAGTTCAGTATACAAGAAAGTTCAGTCTTGAATTTATAGGATCTCTAAACTGTTGCTTGTCCCCCAGACACCCTGTTTCTCATTCCTCAACCACAGACTATGTTCTTCAAACATACGTATAAAAAGAAATTAAACTTCTCCATTTTCCTCTGGCTTGTTGGGTTCCAGTTAGAAGGATTTTAGCATGAACAAACCGAAGCAAAGAACACAGTTGCCTGAAATTGCCTTTTAATACATTTCTAGTATTGATAACAATTATTTTCCCATGCTAGAGGCACATTCACCCCCTCCTCCATCTCCCAGCACTATCCTCTGTCTTCTCTGTCTTTTCAATTATCATCTCCAGTTTCCTCTACATCTCTACCCCAGCTAATGATACCTTCCAGATTCACAGTGGGTAACCCTGCAGACCATGCTCACAGTCTATCTTCCTTGATTCTGGACAGCTTACAAGTAACTCGGTAAGTAAAATTTTTCTTTGGCTGGGTTTTACCTTTCTACATGCTTCACACATTTTAAGCCTGGTGTAATTCCAGCTGTTTCCTCTCTGTTTCTGT
Source organism: Lycocorax pyrrhopterus obiensis (assembly GCA_014706295.1). Lineage (NCBI taxonomy): Eukaryota > Metazoa > Chordata > Aves > Passeriformes > Paradisaeidae > Lycocorax > Lycocorax pyrrhopterus. Next base: position 8,273,262 of record JACSVZ010000014.1, on the reverse strand, counting down.
AACTCTGCATGACAAAGTACCCTGAGTTTACATTTTGAAAGAAAATGTGAAAACATCTGCAACTCCCTGAATAAAATAAGTTCTTACTTAATGCTTTGCCATATATGAAAAGTAATTTCCAGTTGTTTCTTCTATGGAAAAACACATAGTATTGCCATCATCACATCCCACAGCCCACTGCATAAGATTATGTAATTACAACTGGAGATAAGAAAACCTTCCCCCATGGTTATTCTTCAGAGTCTCAGCTCCAGAGACTCCCTGTTCTCAGGGAGTCTGAATCACTGAAGTTGTCTTCTACTTCCACCTTTAATTTTCTCACAGTAAATCCAGCCCATTTTCTCTTTTGTAAACAGTAAGCTTGAAAAGATCATCATTCTCCCTGTTGCTTATCTCCCTCTTCTCCAACATGGTGCAAGCATAAACAGGTTCAAACAAGGATTAAACCAATTCACAGAGCCACCGCTGCCAGCGATGAAACAGTATCTACTGCCCAGAAAGGCTTTAAGCCATGGATATCTGTAAGCTGTAAGAGTAAGCCAGAGTCATAGCAGGTGCACCACATGCACGTGCCTTACACCTCGGCCTTGGGCTCCACAACATCCCTTTAGACACATTCATAGGACAGACCTAGTATAGCTGTTTTTATTTTTTTGAACCAGCATAATTCCTGCCCTCCTGTCCCACACTGCCAAGCCTCTCTTTTGAGAGATTAACAATCTCATATCGTCTCTTGAGACATTCTCATATTTTTCCCATTACTATTGAACTCTCTCCAGTACCCACTCCCATCTGAAGTCTCCCTTCTTGAACAAGGATAGCGACAACCCTCCTCTTCAGGAACATATTTCCTCTTAGTCATTAGCTATTTCTTCAATATAGAGGTTTTTCCCTATTTTTTTCAACTTCAGGACCACTGCTCTGTACAACAGCTTTGTGCCTGTTTCCCGGCTGCTGGTGTAAACCTAATCTTCCTCTGCTCTCCACAGATTTCTCCCTCGCTGAGACACCACAACTCCCTTGCAACATTACAGCATCATGGGTATGCATCTGAATCAAGCCTGGATGCACAGCTGTTCACCTCAAATACTGAAAATTACCAGTTAGCAGAGAGTTCTGGTGAACTCCAGAAATAAAAAAGTTATTCTCAGGAACTGACCCTGTGCATCAGACTGTGACAGAAAACTCAGCTATGACCGAACTACATCCTCCTGGACTAAATGCAACACCACAGCTCCTTGTTTAGTCACAAAAAAGTCCCAACGAAGCCAAGGTGCCAATGATGCAACAGTTCAAATGCTATAAACTCACCTCCCAACCCTCAAAGACAAATATGGAACCACTAAGCAACTGAGGGACAGAGGTGTTTTGCCAGGATCAGATAGATGTGTCATACAAATAAGCCATTGCAAATAGCCCTAGACCTAACTGACAAATTGAAGACTCCACACACATCAAAAATACAAGTATAAACAATATCCATTTGGGGTGTTAAGAAAAGCCATAAGAAAAAACAAATGACCTATGACTCCCTGGTATCCCTTGCCAAATCAGCCTGGCTTTCCTGAACAACCGCAGCCTAAGGCAGACACAATATTTGACTTTTTATATAACTATAATTGCTGACAGGAATCTGCAATAGGTCTGCTCATAGTTCACAAACTTTTCTGGTTCCTTAGACTTAGTCCACCAAGTTACAATGACAAGAAAAGTAAGAGTGAACAGAAATAGCCCCACCTTCCTACTCAAGATTTAACATACATGGAAGAAATTTCTATTCCATTTAGACTGAGATAGTTTACTCTCAAGCAGGAATATAAATTTGACACCAAATTAAGAAACAGTTTTACAAGCAAATAAAAATAACTGGAGCAAGGCAGATGCCTAAATAAATACTTTTTTCTCTTCCCCCCCCCCCCTTTAATCAAATTCCTTTTAAACCTCTCCATAGCTTGTGTAAGGTGTCATTTATTCTGCAAAGTCACAGAGTTCCTTGACGAGACGACTTAGTTTTTTACACTGCAGAAAAAAACTCCAACAAAATAATCAGAAATGTTAGTAGGAAGATGAAATACTGCCCATATACTCAAACAACACCTTTGTATCTGATTCAGCATCTCTGCTAGCTCACTCCTAGGTCTCTAAAGTGATTCAGCCAAGCAGGCCTACTGTTGAAAAGACAAAATGCCTTTCCCGGCTGCTGTTGGTACAGATAATCCAAGGTAAATCCAGGGACTCTATTCCCTAAGCAGGAGCCTAGTGTTGCTTTAAAAAGCTTAAAACAATGGCACAGAATGATGGTTGGAACAAGCAACCTGACTGCAATACCAGGACAGGGGGGACAGAACAAATGTCAGAATATTCAGCCTCATACCCTCTTCACTCAACCCACGCTTCAATGCAGGGTATGTTGGCAAATATACAACCTGAGCTGACTACAAAGAGAGCAAACAAAACAAAAAACCAACCCAACAAACAAAAAATCAACCGAAACCAATAAACAGACATGAAAAAGTCAAGAATTAAACCTTCTTTTAAAGGACATCAAGCACAATGCTGCAAAGTTCTTCTGCATCAGTGGAGCTCTCTGTGCTCATAGGGGTAGGTTTAGCCCAATAGCACCTTTTCAGAAAACACACAGTCACTTCAATCACTGCAGCTTCACTGATCCCTGAGATACCAGCAACACATTTAGGAAGGCTCTGGCAACAACTTCTGGAACAGCCACACTCCACTGGCCACTACTCACTCTGCAGGCAGTCGGCGTTGAGCAAGTCTTGGCACTTCTCGTGGCACTTGACCCCGCACTCCCCGCAGCGCATTCCCTGCCGCGCGATGCCCCACAGCAGCCCCTCACATTCGTAGCAGTAGGTAGGAGTTGTGGCTGTCCACACTTCGAAGTTGTGTGGGGTTGTACAAGAGATGGGGTAAATTAAGGCTTGCAAGGTCTTCTTATAGACATGAGATTTCTGAAAGGCAAGAGCACACGTAAACCAACATCCAGGAAGGTGACTGAGCGTATTTTTGCTGGTTGACACAACAGTTTTACAGGCATGACCAGTGCAATAAAGCTGCACATTGGAGGCAGACAAATATATCAGATATTTACATGCTGTGTCAGAGGACACACAGCCCCTCGCCTTCCAAAAATGTCTCCCCAGTCATTAAAAAAATCAGAAGACAACAATTAATGTTTGTGGGTGGGAAATACCTTGAATAAAACAAGTTTAACACACTGTCCCTTATGGCAGATAGCACAGGCGGAAATGGTAAGATTACTGAGATCAAGAAGTGTTTGGACAATGGCATCAAGCAGATGATGTGACTCCTGGGGTGTCCTGTGCAGGACCAGGAGTTGAACTCAGTGATCCTGATGAGTGCCTTTCCAACTGAGCATATTCTGTGATTCTGTGTTTCTACATTTTTCAGGATTATATTGATACATTAAATATTATTTTTACATGTTTAGTTTCTTTAAACAAATGATACAGGAAGCTTTGCATCTATATTTCTAGACATCTGTGAAGCTGGCTCTGCATCTCAGAGAGCCAAATCCATTTAATTTGCTTACTAAGAATTAAGAGAAGCCAAGCAACCCTCCCACTTACCAGCTCTTCATCTTTGAGAGATGTTCTAGTGGCCATTGCTGAGGTAATTCCGGCTTTTCGGGACTGAACCAGTGACTGGGGAGGAAGAAAATTTGTTACTCACCACCAATATTTACAAGTGCAATGGCATTACATGCCCAGAGATGTGAGCAAGGGGACTCTGTCACGTCTGACACCAAACCAGCAATCTACTGCATTTAAACTGGTTTCTTAAATGACTGCTCATATCTCAGAGGAGTCAAATGAATACTGTGAAAGGTCTCCAACTTGTTTCCACCTGTCCATAACCAGTCTTGCTCTAGGAAATTTCTACCTGTTTCTCTGAAAGAACTGCCAATGAAACCTGGGTTCCCATCTCCACTTCTACATTACGGTAGCAACAGCAACCCTTCTACTGACTAAGGTGCCTACAACCCACTCACTTTTCTGTATCTAACTCCATTCATATCCAAAAGGAGATTATTTCATCAGCTTTACAACACATACAACACCCCAAAATGTGACAGTAAAGAGGTTGCAAGTAACAAGGATAAAAGAAAGGGGAGTGAGTTGGGAGCAGAGGTTTGAATGTGACAGTGTACCACATTCATCAGCCATCACTGAACACAATGAACTGCATTTTCCCCTTAAAGAACTGCCTTTCACACCAGGCCAACACTGCTCTGCAGCTGTGGACAGCACAGGGCAGTGGTCTTCGCAGCACCTCACAGTGGCATACAAGGAATTTCTGCAGCCACTCCAGTAACATGAAGGCAGAGGATATTTAAAGGTAGCAGCATTTGCCTTGAAATCATCCAACTCTACCAGTTTTGTACCATTTATGTTCTGCTTTATGCTGTTTCAACAGAGACTGAAAAAGTTCATTCCAACAGTGATGGAGCAGGACAGAGTGCTGGATACACATTCACTGCAATACTGCAGATTCAAAACAAAAAGCAAAGAAGTAGAGGGGGAAATAAGGTAAGTAAGGGTTTGGTTTTTTTTTTTTCTGGTGAAGACTTGATGGATAGTCTTCACCTCCACTTACCATGGCCTGTGAAGAGAGAGAATGAATGCATTCAAGGGAAGTAACACAAGTTAATGCCATTATTGCAAAGATTTAAGATACAAGCAGTTAGCTAGACACATACCAAGCTGCCCATGTATAAACTGGCAGACAAAATTGTATGCATCTTTTCACATGAATTACAGGATATAGAAACTTTGGTCTTTCAGTTGTTACAGCATTTCTCTCAAGTATGAAATCGCTACATGTACTGAATACAGCCAACAGAAAACCATTTGTCCTGCACAAGCCTTATTTCACCATATCATACAAGCATATGAAAGTTGTCCTCATTACTCACTTGGTTCTCATGCTTCCTCAGTGCAGAAGTCTACTGGCAATATTGCAAATAGCTTTTAAAATCCAAGTACATATGCTCGTTTATCTATCCTCTGTAATTCCTATCTTCTGGTAAGCTGCCAAACCACACATGGACACTATAACTTTCCCTAAAGTATGTGATTTTTAGCAAAACATTTAAAAATGATGCAGGCCTAAAAACAATCAAATATTTTGTGTAGAATAAAAAGGATAAAGAACATGAAAAATCCCCTGTTTCTGTCAAATGATTGAAATTGTCTACAAAACCATAGCTCATTCTCACTGAGATTTTTCAAGCACTACTCCTAACCCTTTAGCATAAGAATTCATTTAACAAAACGCTTGAAGTGACAATGAATGTGCCCATATATTCAAAAAGTAAAGCTAGCTGCATAAATGCTGTGTGGCAGAAGAGAAACAAACAAATCTCTTACCAGATCACTGACAAGTGGAATCGGCTTTTTTTTGCGTAGATCAGGCATGCTATCGATGCCATAGAGGCCACCTGCAGGCCTGGAAATTCAAGAGGAAAAAAAAAATTAATTAGTTTAGGGTTGAGAGGGGTGAAGAAGGGGATGCTTTACTGTAGGAACAAAAATGGCCAGAAGATTATACTTAAGAAAGTGTAAAGTTAATGCTAAAAACGATTAAGTGTTTATCTTCTTCACACACAACAATCCAGACATTCCTGCCTGGTGTTGCTGGTTAGGAGGGAGCACGTCAAAGAGGATCAGCCCAGGGGCAGGATGCTGCTACTCATCTTCTGATTCTAGTCTAGAACATGCTTAACACTGGCCCTTGAGGTCCATATAATTATTAGGAAAAACCTGACATCGGAGGAGAAAATATATTATTTTTAATTCTATAAAAGAGATCATTCATGGTGCTCAGCATTTAACGCCATGCAGACCTGCACACACAAGAGATGGCATTTGCTGGCAGAAGTGACAATGGAACAAAAGGGCCATTACCCCAGCAACAGTCAGAGCCTGATGAAATAAAACACTATAACCTGCTTCCCTCCCAACGAGACCAGGCTGGATAATTATACCTGGATCCTGCCACTCACTGGCAACACCACATGGATGTAACCCTGTACTTGAAGAAAGTCTATTAATCCAGCTTAAAGGCCGTCAGTAAATGCATCCATCTCTAAGGACTTTAGATAATGCTGTTTCCTAAAGTTGGAAACTGACCACACACCTCTCTGCTGTGGCATCCTCCCTGCAATGAATACCCAGCCCAGCAGGCAAAATCCACAGCGCCTCTCAGTGTCTCTCTCACCTTGCCCATCTCCACTCTGCGCTCAGGCCTTGCTAACACTAAGAACATGGTTCCCAAGGCCTTTTTCTTGATTACAGAGACTGCCTCTCCATCCTTAGCCATTTGCCTTCACTCCCTACCACTCTGCCTAACACATTTTGGCATTTGATAAACTGCCTGGCAATTTCAACCGGGGTATTTTGTTGATTTGGTACAACATACCCAGTCAAAATGCTTTGCAGGAAAATTACAGGAAAAAGGAGTACAGGACAAACTGTTCTTACAGCCACAAAACCCACACGTGGATCTACCTTTCAAAACAATCTAGGAAATCAAACTGCCAATACAAATTTGCACAAGCCATGAAAATTGTGAGATTGATAAACGATAAGAGGCAATCTGCAGCCATCAGAAAGCAGGGCCTACTCAAGCGCCCTTAAATACAGCCAAAAGTAAAAAAAAAGATAAACAACAAAACATCCAGCATGATCAAACCTATACTACAGCTTGAGGATGGACAAGGATGTCATAACACAGCCTAGCACGAGGCTGTGCCAAAGAGGAAAACAGTCCATTATTACAGAAACATGTGACAGAATTGTAATAGTAAAATTGACTTTTTTGATGGGGCGTAGGAGGGTGACGTGTCCGAGCCACGGCTGAGCTGACAGCTGCTGCTGGCTGAACAAGCCTGGTGGGAAGGTGAGCAGTCATGTGTGACTGCAACAGCCATGTCAGCTTCAGTTTTCCAACAGTGTAGTTTTCCATCACTGGAAATCCTCACAGTGAGGCCACACTGTGTTTTTCACCAGAGGCTATCATCATTTTGAACAGAGAATTCCAGAAAAACTTTTTGACCAAGTCACACTGCAAAAATCCCTTCTTATTATAGAAAGATCTCACTCACATCAAGAAATAAGAAATACATTTAAATTCCCACATTTGTCTGCTGCCCTCATGTTACAAAACATTTCTGATACTAGTGATACTGTTTTGGGGTAAAATAGGTGTCATGGCAGACTACCCAGATGATGCAAAGAATCCCAGGATTACTTAAACTACAACACAGCTTATTGATAAGCTTTGGGTCAAGGATTTGTGTGAATCACTTGAATTATGAAAGCATGTATAAAATAGAAAGGGAGAGTCTATAACCTGAAAGACGCAACAAAATGATCAAGTAAATGAACAAGCAAAGCTCCAGAGTTAATGCTCCTGCTAACAGTCTTTTCCTACATTGTTTCAAAATATTTTTTTTCTAATTTAATTGAAAGGAAACTGTGATACTCTGACATTTCCCAGGAAAGAAAAAGAACATTAAAATTGCATGCTTTATAAATTCAAGATGAGCCTATATAAATGATTGTGCTTGAGAAACATGTCTAGTTACAACTTGGTTTGTTGCAAAATACTTTTGATAGACTGAGGTTTATGAGAGAACCAGTGGTAAGCCAGGACGACAAACATATTTGAAAGGTGCTTGTATTTGTCACTGAAGAGAGGTGTCCTAGTACCTACACAGTTATACACCCAGATGACCTGCTTTTAGCTTGTTAATATTAATAAAAAAAAATTCAACAACAATTCCTAATTTTCAAAAGTGCTGTGTTTTCAGCTACCTCAGTCTCTTTATTCAAGCACAACTGCTACCTTGCTTAATAAAATTACAGTGTTTGCACAGAAAGAATTGACAGTGCCTCAAATATGCACAGCGTGGCTTTATATGTAATAAGGTAACTCTCCTCTGCAGTGGATGTAATATTTACAGCATTATTATGGAGAGCTGTATTGAGGAGTGAATAGCATTTCTGTATGAGAAGATGATTTGCACTAATAAATAAAAGATACAGATACTACACCCAGAGACTGATCCATAATACCAATTGTACCTTTTTTTCTAAGTGATCTCTCCAAAGTCCTTTATTACAGACAGGGAGCTACTGCTGCATTAGACTATAAATGAAAATTGCTTGAAGCATGTATTCATCTTTTAATACAATTTGTATCACACAGAAGCCTCCATTAAATCTTGACAATCTAAGAAAGATAAGGTGATTTGCAATGACAGAGGACGACTGCTTCCTTCAAAGGAACACAACTCTAATCTTCACATTAAAAGAACAACCCCAAACACAAATGCTTTCATATACTTCGAGGCTAATATGCCAAAATGTGGCTAAGGATGGAATTAAAGGTTTACTGCCCACAACCACCTTCTCTGGGAATCCCTGGCACAGGGGATACAGTGAGTATGACAAACTTTTGTCAAAACTACGTTAGCCAGACTGTTTAGATGTATCTTGCATAGAGAAAAAAAAATTACAGACTAGAGCAAACAATGCCTCAAATTGACATAACACATATTTAAGCATTTCAGGACTGTAGGTGTATCCACCTTTCAGGCTAGGAAATCATTTTGCGTGCATGAACCAATAAACCGAGTACACTGTCTCCTTGTTAAAGCAGGAGAAGGTGCTGTTTATAGTTACAATAAATCACTGTCTCCTGCTCCTGCAAATTGCCACTCTCCAGCAGCCCGCTCACTAAGTCCCAGGTTCCTTGGGAAAAGCAGGGGGTTGCTAGGCAGCTCCAGGCACCCACAGGTGACGCTTTGTGGGAACAGCAACACCACAGAACGACGACTCCAAAAGCAGAAAGCCATACACTGAAGCTTCCAATTTAACTTCATGTTTTATTAGGGAAGCTTCCTTCAATAATATGAGAATTAACTTAAGCATGTAGCAAGCAAACCTCTGGCTGAGATTTCAGGGCAAATCTTGCTGCTGCTGACTGATAGCTCCTAATGGGTGCCCCACCACCAAACTGAATCACCCTGATCATGTACCAGGCACATAACCTGTAAAATGTGCCACTGTCTTTTTCCTGCCAGAGGATCTCAGGGAAGCTGCCGTGCTGGCACCTATTACCACAGAGTGTCATGCTGAAATTACAACCAGAATTTGTCTGCTCCATTTGCTGCAAGTAGTGTGTTGTGGAGAAAATGCACGACTCATTCACGAGAATCACTCTCATCTGTGCGAAACAGGCATGATGAGCACTGCTTAAAAATACAAATTGCAATCATTTCTAGAGTTAGTGCAGTTTTAGCTACTACAAGGAATCGTTTAAAATACAGAAGACTTCCCCAAACCTATCTTCTTCTTCTTCTAAGAGCAAAAGACACAGCACTCTTTCAGAGCTTCTCTTTGCCCCCTCTGCTGCCACCAATGACTGATCCAGAAGAATAGATTTCATCCAGACCGTTCTGAGGTACTCAGTAGCAATTATTTAATACTGCTGCCATAAGCACTTGCCACCAACACATTACAGATTATACATTGCAACTATAGCCTTGTTCTTAACCACAGGTCTGGAAGAGCTGTCCACCTACAGCTGCTTAAGAAGAGACTGAAATATAGCAGCAGCCTGGCCCTCGGTGAGGTTTGGCCAGTTGATTACTTCATTAGAAACATCAGAAATGCTATTTTTACTTGGACTGAACTGCAGACCTCTGAAGCACACTGTAATTATACATACAGGGATAAAAGGTCTCAAAATACCACTTACCCTCCTTTAAGCCAGGGTGGTTTCGACGGATCAGCCTCATCTTGGCCCTGAAGTGGGGGAAGAGAAAAGAACAATATGAAATTACTTTCCAGGAATACCAGAAAAAGTATTTGTATTATATTCTGTGGAAAGGGTAACAGACCACACTGCATGCAGGCAAATGCATACAGAAACTCGTTCGAGCACCTCCAGTGACCAAGACGCCAGGGTAAGTCATACAGACACAGACAGACTATGCAATTTCATTGAACAGCTAGGACTGGAGAGCCTGTTCAGCGCAACTCCTCATTCAAAAGGCAGTCTTGAAGACAAACGTTTTATTTTTTTCAAACTCCAACAAGTTATTGGAGAGCTCCTGTTACTACAGGTCACTACTTAACATGAATGTTGTCATAATGAAGATGTTATAAATTGAAAGCCCTTGTATGAAATGCACAAATGACAGAGTAACATGAACCTCTGTATGAACACTTGTGAGCTTTGCTCGTGCCCAAATGCAAAGACCCTTTAGTCCCCTAAGCATAGAGGTCCCATTACAGATTCACCCATCTATTTGAAAGTATTTCATTTCTAACAGGCATGAAACAAGGGCCACCACCTGCAGGTCAACTGGGATCTCACAGTGTGATGGAAAACACAACAGAATGCAAATGTGAGGATTCATATTTAGGAATTCAAACCATGTTCTTATGTTCATATTAGGAGTGCCTTTATAGAGTGATGTTGTGTTTCTCTGCAGATCTTCAGTGGACTAATTAGAAGTGATAAGTACTTGAACACTTGAAATGTACCTGGAAGAAATGGTTACCCGTAACTGGAAACCTCCTTGTCTCAGCTCACAGGTCATATGTTCTCCTGCACTCCCTGAAAGAAATGCTGCTTTCACACAGGACTAAGCAAGTCACGATGCAAATAGTTAAAAATCCAACCTCAGATAATCACATCTGCCAAGAGAATAAGGAGGCTGCAACTTGTACACCGAGAAAAAGTATTTCCAGCCATGGGACTCACAACTTGAGAGTCAACAAAGTAAAGGAGTTTAAGTCAGGAAGTAAGACCCAACTCTATGCAAGATAAAAGAACACAGCTCTAAAAGAAAGTTCTTTTTTCTTTTCTTTTCCTTTTTTTTTTCCTCTAACCTGTGCTTTGGGTGAGCTGTGCAACCCCAGATTGTTCACAGGTAATAGACAAAGACTCCCAAGAAGAGCAGAAATAATCAAGGAAAAGGAGTTCTCTTTGAGGTATCAACTTGAACAGAAGCAAACGTCCAAACTTTGTACTTTTGAGTCCTACAACTTTGGGGATAGGCAGATTTAAAGACTACATATTAGTAATGTTTATTGTCTTATATTTAAATAGATTGAACAGTATGATGTTATCCTTAATGGAAGGGACACGATCAGACAGGTTTGCAGAGGAGGAAGGGGCCCAGACCCACAGTCCAGTACAGTGCATGTGTCCCCACAGCTGCAGCAGCACACTAGGCTCCACTAAGCTGTGCTTCCAAAATCCCTCAACCTGAAACCTGCATTTCCTCCAGAGGAATATGAACCAACTGCTGGTCAAGAGAGATTTCATAAACCAAATGCAACCAGATCCTTCTGAGCAGGGAGGACATCTCTACCTTTGTATCTGAACACATGGAAGAGTTATGGTTAGAAAGCAACACTAAAATGGACAAAGGTTTCATATTGGACTGAGCTCTGAACCAGTGGCTCAGCTGTGCTGAATGACAGAGAATGACAAACACAAACGTGGCAACACTGACTGGCAGAAGGAGTTAGTAATAACAAAGTTTTCAATCATTTTACATGAGAAACTAAATATAAATGACTGATATTTGAGACATTAACAGACCACAAAACAGCGTGTTCACTGCAGACTGGAGACCACAACAGCATCAAGAATTTGGGAGAAAGGCGGGGGGGGGGGGGGGGGGGGGGGAGGGGGGAGATGCAGGGAAAGCTGTTATCTAGCTGAGCAATTTCTTACAGGCAACCATGAGTCAACAGAGAACAGCCAGGAATGTAGATGTGGGAAGGGCAGAAAGTACGATCAGGAAACAAATCTCCATCATGTCCCAGATTTGTGACGTGCAAAGTAAAATTTGCTAGGAGTTCCATATAATTAAAATAAATTAGTAAAAGTATAATTTATTTTCACCAAGCCTTTCAGACATGCAAATAAAAAGAAAACAAGAGGTAGAGCTTCCTAGGGTCAAGATTAAAAATCATCTGGGTAAAACAGCACAAAACAAAAGAAAGGGCTTTCAGTAAGTGGCAATATTGATGCAGGGCCAAAGCAGGTGATGGCTGTGTGAAAGCAGGAGTTATCACCTGCTGAAAGCAAGTAAAGAGCTAATTTGCTCCAGGCAGCCTTCTCTCTGAGAAAATGCCAAGAGAACCAGCACCTGACATCCATCAAACAAGGGCTGATGCCGTGAGACTGTAGAAGAGCCAATGCAGTACCCACAGTTAAAGTGTATGTGTGTGTGTGGAGGAGGGAAATGTGATCCAGATTAGTGTAGAACCATTACTGGCTTCAACAGCTTGAACGGGTTCTGAGCAAACATGAAGGAAAGAATTAAGATGGAGGCTACTGAAAAGCAGGAAAAAATATAACAGAGGCACAACCAGTCCTGCAAACATTCTGGGTTTGTTTCACAAAGGAACTCTTTTTCTCTAACCATAAAATAAATGATGAACTGAATTTTTGTTTCAAAAAAAACCTTTTGATGCAGTGCCATGTGACGTTAATAAGGCCGGATAAGCGGAGAAGGAGGAAGGAGCTTTCAGGTGGATAAACAAGTAACTGTGAGCCAGCCATGGACAACGCAATAAGGAAGCTAGTGGGAGTAAGTAGGATCTGCTGATAAAATCTGGTTGGTTTGAAATGACAAACCCAGGGGAATTATTGATCCTGAACTCATAGGTCCAGTGGAAAGAACTGATGGCAGTAAATACTGTAACAATGGATTAAACATGGAACAAATGGCAAGGTCAAAGCCCCGAAAGCTGCCATGAATTTGACTACATACAAAGTGTTCTTCAGTGGACAAGAGCATGTGACAATGGATTTGAGTTCTAGTCATCACACTGACATAAGCTTCTAATGATACAGCCAGGTAGGAAGAGAACATAATCCATAGAGAATGTCCAATGAAATGTCTCCAAAGAAATAAAAGCATAAATACCTTTGTACTGTGTTGGCAAGATTCCTTCAGAAAAGTATATGAAATCTTTTTATTCTGTACCAAAGTAAAAAAAAATCACAAAGGAAAATGGCAAAAGCAGCTGGGGGATGTAAACACAATACTATAGGAGGACAAAGCATCTTGCTTACTCTAGCAAAAAGAACCTTTTCCCGTGTTTGTTCAATAGGCAAGTGAATGGGTGAAGAACTGCAGCTAAACAGAGGATGAAAATTCAAAAGTGTCTCACCACGACAGTTCTGTAGAAGCCTTTCAAAAGGAGAAGCAGACACCAAACCTAATCAGTTCTAGAGAAAGAAATTCAGAGGTTCATATACAAGGAAATTGCATAATATCACACACTGGCAGTCACCAAGAAGTCCTCTGCAGTCCCTTTTTGTGCTGACATACGTAGTCAAAGAACCAGAGGCTGCATTAGCTACAAGTGCTGGCACGAGGGTAAAGACACCTCCCCAAGTGCCAGTTAAACACAGTAATCCAGAGTTTGCACCCCTGTTGGGGGTAAGAACTCTTCACATACTCCTCTTCATTTAAAGAAAGCAAACAGCAATATTGTCCCTCCAGATGGATTTGCTGCAGGTGGGGAGGTTCCAACCCTCCACGGCAGCACTCATGCCAGGACACAGCAGGGCTCCAGTAGCTGCCCTGGGACTTGTCACCAGCCATGGGTCTGTGCTCAAGTTCAGCCCATGGCAGTAGCCTGACCTGCTCAGAGCCTGGGCAAGCAGCAGAAACAACAGGAAGGCGAGAAGAGCACTGGAACAACTGTGAGAGTATTTAGCACTGTCCTTCCCAGGGACAAATGGGAGGGCAAAGGGAAAGCAGACACATTTAAAGCCCTGTCATCCACATGCTGCATGTCACAGAAAGTGTTTTGCTGGCTTATGGCCTTCTCTGCACAGCTCTGTCACTTGATCTTTCCTAAAAAGCAGCCACACCAGGCTGAATCTGAAATGTAATTTTTTTTTAATCTCCAGTAAGCACATAAAGGAGCACTGAAATGATGGAGAAACAAACATGTAAACAAAACAGGCCATCACATCCTTATTTGATTTTTTTTTTCTGATGCTGGTGGATGACATTTTTATACCTACTGTCCAACAAATACCTTCAAATGGGGAAGTGCTTGTCACCCCTAGCACTGCAGTATATTCACTCACAGTGAAGTATATCATAATCAGGTGTTGAAAGGTCTTCTCCAAATAATTAAAGTTTCTTGCCCACCAAGAACCAGTTAGCAAAACAATGCCAGTGACAGAGCAGCATAAATTTAAGGCCCTGGATTAAAGGAGGCAACAGACATGGACACTTAAGGCAAAGTATTCAGTGATAGGGAATGCAATGTTTGGTGAAGCCTAAAAATGAAACAACAGGAGTTTTGCTTACTCAGGAAAAGCAGCAGGTGGGCTTACAAGTAACTTGAGAAGTTATTTAACAAAGCTGCAATTTTCAAATTTTGCAAATTCTCTCCAAGATACAAGATGGACAGAACAATTATGCATTTCTGTAGAAGTGAATGCGGAAGTCCATAGAAAGGACAGAGGGGCATAAAAAGAAATAAAATAACAAATCACAAAGTCTGGAGCAGCACAAGGGAAAGGAAGAACATCCACGGATCTGTTAGCTCTCCATATAAATCTAGCTCTCCACATAAAAGGCTTCCTAACAATGTAATTTTCCATCACATTTAAGTACTGTGTCTAGCACATTATCCTCTTAAAATATAAAACAGATGTAAAACATGTAAAGCTGCTTTATGCTGCTTTATTTAAACAGATAAAAAATCAATAATGACTTACTTGTTTTGAAAACCATCCTAACTTGTTTTCAAATACCATGCTTTATAATTAAACCTCAAAAACCTCAGTTAGCTATAGCTTAATCTGAATCAGGCTAAAACAAGGAGCAACTGTTTCACTGACTAAATTAAACTTCTGGTCATGCCCAATTAGAGCATTTCTTCAGTGGCATTAACAGAGTCAGACTGAACTAAATCTTCCCAATTAAACAACTCAGTCTTGTGGTTCAATGTCTTATTCAGTCAAGTATGCTACATTTTACATGGAATCCAAAGCTGCAACAAGTCATGGGATTATTTTAAATTCATTCTGTATTCTGCAACAGCATCCATTTAATTATGGGATGAAGAGCCCCAAAGGAAGCTCCTTCTAACTGATGTATCATCCAGTACCACTCTTCCAGCTGCCAGATGAGCAGTTTAAAGGAGGTTCCAGTGGTTTTGCACTGAAGCGAAAAGGGGACTGAATTTAACACCGATATTTGACATCAGGTATCTCTTCATTCCTGAAAAAGCATTAATGGACAGATATTTACCAGTTAGAAGGAAACAAAACTGCTGATACATGAGGCAATAAAGCTTAGAAATGCAAATTCATCAAACTCCAGGGATGGCATTTGCACGGAGGCCCAAAATCCATGCAAGGTTCATCTTCTCCTGGAAGCCAGTTTAGCCTCATTCATACAACTACGAGAGAGGGGGAAGCACAGCAGGCACTGAATGCACATAGCACAGAGTCATGAAAATAAAACAGATGAGGATCCAAAAGCCAGTAATTTCTCTACGTGAGGTACAGTTGCTAACACAACTGTTGACAAAGCACACAGCAGTCAACAAAACAATTCTGCAGATCCTCCTAGGAGGAAAGAGTTGCCCACAGGGTAACGGGCAGAGAGGTAGCCAGTCCACGAACAGAAAGACAACAACTGTAGGTATTAAGGAAAAAGTTCTGCCCTTCCCATGGGGCTTTGCTCAAAGCAAAGTGACTACCTAAAAAGGCATGGGACCTGCAGCAGACCTTTCAGCATCCAGTCTTGATTAATCTCACTACAGCCCATAGACATACTTTTGACTTTAATGGATGAAAGTGGACAAGCCAAACAGAGATGAAATGAAATAATATAACTGAAGAAAAATGAGGAGATACTTGGTTTAAATAAGATTCATAAAGAGGAAGACTGGAATGAGCAACTTGTCCTCTGCACATGCGGTGCCTGTGCACATCACACACACCCCACAGTGCGCCGAAGGGAGATCACTCCAAGCATTCATGTTTTCCTCTTTGTACAAGGTCATAGGCACTGAACAGACTCTTAACTCATACACAGTGTTAACAATGCCTCAGACAACCATGACATGCTAAACTGAATCTCGGCGCCTCAGCAGGAGCAATTGGCTACAGGAAAACAAGTCATGCACACATAGGGGTTTCAGAAAGAGATGCTGGTTACAAGGGACAACATGTACAACCTGGAGCTCTCCTCTACCTCCTTCTGCAAAGAAAGAAAAAAAAAAAAAAAAGAGAAGAAGGAGAGGAACAAAAGTTAGTAGACCAGATTTCTGCCATGAGTTCTGTAAGATGATTTTTACAGAAATTGGGGTAAAGGTTTCCCAAAAGCTGATAACACGTTTGTGCAGTAGAGAGTTTTCCCATGCACTTCCTGGGACATGCACCAGTCAATTAATCTCTAATAGACAACCTCGAGTTAAACTAATCAAATTTCATCCATAACTGCGCATGCATTAAAACATATGCTTTCGAGAGCTCTTTTTAGAGTTACCATTCCTGTTTCATTAACTGGGGATTTTTAAGCAATCTTAATACAGAACTGGAGCTGCTGTTTATCATACAGGAAAAAAAACCTGTATTTATTATAAGGAGGAACAAATTTGCTCCCCTCTCCCCAAGACTGCATCCACTGCCTGCATCTGAAACATGTCCCCTGCTCCCTTCCTCACCCCCTGTACATTTTGCCCGGTATGAGGAAACTGGCAGCTCCCACGGAACACATTTTGCTTTTGCAAATACCATAATGCAGAGAGATATGTTCTGAGTTTATACATCTAGGCAATTTTCCTCTGAGCAAAAAAAAAATCCAGAAGCCTCCTACACTAAATCTCATGTTTATGGATAGGCAATTTCAAGGCTAGTAAAGTTACATGAGAGTCATACTCAAAACTTCCGGTACAGACATGATATTTTTTAAGTCTTCCAATCAGATATTTCTCTATCTGCACAGAAGAACCATATTACTCATTTGTGTATGAAAGATGGAGGGGAAGGAATATCTTCATGGCAACAGGAGACACTCAAATTGGTTTAAAAGCAAAAATAGTTTTTGAAGTTACTGTCTATATGGGTGTAATTACAGACATGCAATCACTAAGACAGGAAAATAGAGAAGCTATTTTAACTCAATCGCTAAGGAGAAGTCGAATTACTTTAGCAAACGAAGTGCTGGATTGTAGCTAAAATAAAAATCCTATTTTCCACCTTAAGACATGCCTTCATGGATGCTCATTAGGGAAGAAAGCCTCTGGACCACCCTGGAGGTTTCTCCTTTGGAGGTAACGGAGGAGAAATCACAAGCAGCAGGATGCTGCAACCACCGGTGTGGCACAAGTGCTGTGTTTTGGCAGTCTGCTCTGCACAGACCTGCTGACCTGGGGAAACTGAGGAAATTTGGGGTCCCTTCAAGACTCAGATGGGAACATGTTTTGTTGGACATGGACCCTTCTGACTGTTCTCCTCTAAAGTAATTTTCTGTACCATCTTCCTGCCTGTTCTGTTTGATTAAGCAAAACCTTCCCACCTAGACAGACACAATTCCACTTCAAGTCGTCTGGTTTTGTCCTTTTTTACACAGTCACTCCAAGCCCTTCCAACCCAAGCCAAATCTCTCCTGACTTGGTCCCTGGAGTGTTTTCAGTGTATCTCAGGCAGACCCAGACACCCTTCATTCCTGGGTTTTTAATTCCTTTGCATTTTTACTCTCTTCTTTCTTGGCATCTCCTGAGGAGTCTGAGAGCGCAGAAGATGCAGAAGACCTGGACTCGTGTCCCCTCTCAGGTCTGCTGTGGCTCTCAGTCATGTCGAGCAGGGAAACCCTGCTTTTAGCCCCCAGCTGGAAAACACTGAGGACAGATGGAGTCTCTGGCAGTGCAACAGCTCAACAGTAGCAAGCTACCAGTGAGCATATGCAAACTACACATTTTTCAAAAGCGTATTCACTCCGCTCATTTGGGGTTGATTTTCCACAGAAAATTCCTTGACACAGGCTAGGCACTGCCAAATTTTAAGACCTCAGGGCACCAGAGCTTCTCAAATATAGGTCACACTTATTTTTATACAAACGCAAAGCAATAAATCTTGCATTAGATTAATTTTTGGATAATTACAAAAAAACGAAAGCAACAAAACATTTTGTATTAAAATCCATACATGTCTTTGATTTCGGAGCACCATCAGTTTAAGGTTGTTAGGGACACTTTCAGGCCAAATGTAAAATTTGGCAAAGCTATGAGTAACTGCAGACACAGATTTCAAATCTTGTGTCTCATTGCAGCACTCACAGCTTCATCAATGGTGACTAACTTGGTTAAATCCTGATCACAGAATTCTTTCACCATTTCACTTTTGAGCAGTCACCTTAAATCTCAAAAAATCTCTAGCATTTCAAGGCTTTTCTTTAAACAAATTCAAGCTATCGTCATCTTCACTTACACTTTTTTTTTTGCTTTTTCTCAAATTCAAACTTTAAAAGCTTCCTCAGATTTTCAGGGGATATTTTATTTTTTCTCTTTTGACTTCCAATTAAATACAACAATTATTTATATGCATCTGCCAAGTTCCAAGTTCTTCCGGTAATTTGCATCTGTGTTCAACTATAAATAATTTAAACCTTTATGCCAGTGCATCATCTCTGAATCACCACAACATGCATATTTACCAACACCTTCAATCTTATCTTCCATTCCTTTGCTGGAGGCTGCTGCCAAACACATTTAAGAAAATACCTTGAACTGAGCTTTTGAGCAAAGTGAAGTTCAGGTTCAGAACCAAAAAACCAGCTGCAGAGCTGGGTTTTCAGTGGACCTTATCTGGGAACTGAAGAGGCTATTAACAACAAATTGTATTTTTAAAGTAAGACACAAACACTCACCTACAGCTGGGACAAAAAAGCAAACCAACAACATTTCATTGCATTCCAGGTACAATCCTTTTTCGGAAGGAGGAAAAGAAAAGCTTGGCTCTCACTTGAGTACATTGAAACAGGACGCAGCTTCTCTTTCTTGAAAAACGCATGCCAAAACAACACTATTTCAGAGAGTCACAGAATCACAGAATGGTTTGTGTTGGAAGAGACCTTAAAGATCATCTAGTTCCAACTCCTTCCAGTCTAGCTGTCAGGATCTGGGCTGCTTTGCTTCCTGACATCTCCAGGGTTTTTTTCCCAAGGTCTCTCTTTTCTTATCCTTTATCCACTGATTTCCACTACCTTTGACTCCTCTGATGCCCTCCATCTCTCAGAGCACATTTCCTACATCATGACTTCATTACATACTTATTTTTATAGCTTCAATTGCAAATCCACCTTATAAATCTATCTTTATGAGAGTGGCACACAAGTGCCACCAACTTTTTGTCACATCACTGGATGATGTTCAAGAGAACTGAAGCAGGGAGGATCAGAAATCCCAATTCACCTTGGGGCCAGATCTAAGGTACAAAGCCCAGCTCTACTCCTCCTCCTCCTTAATTGTTTTGGCTACTTCTTGCCTTGCGAATGTGCCTGTGCTGCTCAAACTCTGCTGCTCAAACTCTGCTGAGATGAGCAGCCTCCTCTCACATTCAGAAACAGGCTATTTCAGTACTTCTGCTGTACTGTGGCAAATGCTAATCCAAACCACTGTCTGTTCCCTCAGGTTCTAAAATTAGGACATATGTCCAGGACTTGAGTACCACACAAACACTACCAAAAAAAAAAAAAGTATCTGTGCCAAGCCCGCTAACAAATCCCAGTGTTTCCCTCATTAAAAACTTACTGTTTGAGCCAACTCTATACTAAAGACCTTGTGCAAAATAAGAAAGCAGAGAGCTGATTACCAGCTTTATGATCTGCATAACTGAGAAGAATGCTGGTACAGAAATCAAATACGGGTTGACAGATTGTTTCTTCACAGTGAAAGTAGAGTCACTGGAAAAGCACTTGGCAGATGACTCCTTCAGTTGAGAGAGGATTATCTCTGATTATTCTGACCAGCTTTCATGATGGCAAGAAGAGTGAATACAGTATTTGATACAAGGAAGTTCACAACAAGTATGTGAAGATTTCAAGCTGCAGTCAAAATAACTTCCACTCTTGAAACAAAGCCTCTTTCCTGAACTGTGTAGTGATTTGTAGAGATGACACTGAGAAAGCCTTCTCACTGCCTGGAGAGGGACAGGGAAGATGGACCTACACTTCAACTTTAGGTTCTGTTTTACCAAATTGAGGCCTACCAAAACATGTCCCATCAAGATGCCAGTCAGCTCTATCACCACATCCTCAGGAAATCGTTTAGCGGCACCGCTCCACCACTGTATCAGTTCACATCTGCTGTGGTCACACATTTCAATATCTGTGCTGGCAATAAGGGATGTATTTTGTTTCCCCAGAAACAAAAAATTTTTCATCTCATGGACAAATTATGGAAACAATACCAAAATACAAGTCTCAACTTCCCAAATTTTAAACTATTATTATTATTATTATTATTATTATTATTATTATTATTATTGTTATTACTATTTTCTTTATTATTTTCAATGTTCTCTACTAGGATAACATCTACCAGTGATTAAAAACTGAGAACTCCCACTTTGTGGGATGTCACTTTGTGATGGAGTCACTTAAAGTCTAGATCCACTCAACTCACAAAACTGCAAATCTGGCTACTTATAGCTCAAATGCACACTTTGTTATCACATGTCTTAACTATTATATTTAACAAGAAACCAAGTCACGAATTATGACGAAAAACCTTAACACCTGCTATTTTGAAGAAGCACTGCAAATCTCCCTCTCTCAAAGAAAAAAAAAAAGGTGAAGCTTGCTAACTGGCATTTCAGTGTGTTACACAGTAAATTTCAGGGGGTTTTGTCAGTACTGTTGTACAGTGTATGTACTTGTCTTTGTAACTATTTGCTCACAACTTTTAATACACTCACAGAATGTTCACAGTTCACCCACAGAATGAAGTGTTGGCCGCTGGCTGCACAAACACCAGATTTTGACATCTCCTTAAAAACATTTTTTTCATTTTACCTGAATTTGTCTCCTCAGCAGAAATCCAGTTTCCCTCCTGTGCTAATTCTTTTAAGAGTCTCCTACGCATTTGTCTCTTTTCCCTCAGCACATTTTTGAAATTGTTGATGCATTTGTTCAGGTAGATGGTCTCTGCGCACACCTTGTCAAGGCTCATGGGCCTACATTCCTTTGCTGGCTCGGGCAGACGGTTCCCATTTTCTCCAAGCTCCTCAGGAGGTAATCTCTGCCCAGTAGGGATTTCACAGTCAGATGATGGCATCACACTGGAAACAGGAGGCTCATGTGAAACAGAGGAAAGACTGGAAGGAGCGAATTGCATCTGAGCAGATGTTTCACTGTTGACATTTGTGTTTGCCTGGCTCTCAGAGGACTGACTAGGAGGGGTTTCTGCAAAGTAGTCAGAGCTGCCACCCATACCTGAACTGGTCAGCATAAGCGTGTTGTCATCATCCATCTGTAAGCCACTATCATTTTCCAAAAGGATTTCAGAATCACTTGTTTCCAGTTTATGGAACACCACTTGCAGAGCAGACCTGAAGTGGTGAATAGCTTTCCCGAGCTTGTTAGTGTAAAATTTCATGTCTACAAGATCAATGTTGTCCCGGGAGTGGTCAAGGAAATACTGGGAATTTTCCAGGACATCCCTAAAGACCTGATCAGTTGGATCTTGATCATTCAGGTCCATTTGGATCATATCTTTCAAGCTGTCACTACTATCAGCCATTTCATCTGTTGTATGATCATAGCTAATGGTTGTCACCCCACTAGAAACATCTTCTCTTTGAACATCACCTTTCTCTGCACTGGTAAATTTGCAAGAGTTATCATAGTCTGTTTCAATTTCTTCTGTGGTTATTCCCTCATCTTTTTCTAGAAGAGAAGAAGAATTCTCAGTGACGCTTTTAGTGTCAAGCCTCTGCTCACTACCGTTACTTGAAGCACACATCTGGCTTGCATGGCCCGAAGAGTCAGATGAGCAGCAGTGATTTCCATCACTTGATTTGGGCGAATTGGTCACCTGTGAAGGTTCAGCAAGGGCCTGGCAAATGTCCCTGTCATCTGAAGGCTGCTCACTGCAGCTTACTGTTTGTGCTTCCTTTCCAGTTTCAGGTATCACGGTGTCTGTCTTGGTCAAGGCTGACTTCTGCACAGAATCAAGTCTCTCCCCTGCACACTGTCCTTTCCTACTTGTCCTTTTATACTTAACCTGGCATGAGTCCATCTGAAGGTGCCCAACTCCATCAGGATTCACCGAGTTCTGATTATTTTTCTTGAAGCCAGACTGCAAAGAGACTGAATCTGTTTTCTGGCCCCTCTGGCCATTCTGCTGCTTTTGCTCCTCACTGGTAGCAACCCGGACCCCTGAGCTCTGAAGGAGGATAGACTTCTGTAAAATAAAGTCTCTCTGTTCACAACTCACAAGTTTCACAACTGCTGGTCTTGGCATTAATGGTTTGCCTGTACCAATATCTGACCTATAAGCATCTTTTATATACTTACTGCACTGAATACCATTGAAACAGTGATATTCAGACAAAAAGCTGCAGATAAGCTCTACTGTGTTTTCGCCATCCTTCTCTGGGATGCCATAAAAATATAACACTGGCTCTTCCTTTTGTACCTCCCTTCTTGGCTCTCGAGCATGCATACCCTGGGATTTGCCACCAGAACCACCTTGCAAGCCTTCTATCTCACTCAAGACCGTGTCCACACAGCTGGAGACTTCATCCACAGAGCCTTTTATCAAGGTGAGGTGCTGACGGAGCTCTGCAATCTCCGTCTGGATTCGACTTATTCCCTGGAGCTCTTTAACAATGTAATCAACCACATCAGCTGAGCGGTCTCTTGATTGCCTTCTACGACTCTTGTACGCAATGGTCTTTTCTGGTGGAAAGCATCCTTGCCTTTCAGCTGCATCCCTCCAGCTCATGGTAATGCTCAGGGAAGAAAGGTCCTGCCCCTCAGACACTCTGCCCTTTATTTCAGAACAGGTCTGCGTGATACCATCAGAAGAACTCCCCTGCAAGTCCTTCTTGTTCTGTTGAACTGAACATGGTATTTTTACGTAGCCACCCCAGTTCAGTTCCACCTCACCAACACAAACTTCACTCACTCTCTTGGAATCATGTCCTCCATCCTGATGAAAGTCCCCTCCAGCCGTGGAAAATTCAGTGCTTGGAGAGCTCCTCGTGATTCCACAAACAAACATGTCTGATTCAATCTCCACTGGGGAAAGCTGACAGCGATGTGCGTGGTTTGAATTATCATCTACCTGGCCTTGGAGAAGCCTCTTCATTTTGTCCCGCAGAAACAAATGGAGTTTTTGCTTCCGGAATTGCTTCCTGCCCTGCAGTTTTACAACAGGTTTTCTGTGCAGAAGTGAAATTTCATTTTCTTGCTTTTTCAATCTACTTCTAGCAAACATCATCAGCTGCACCTGTGTTTCTCATAGTGCTACAAGCTGCACAAGCACACATCAATCACTTCCCAATGCACAACTTGCATCCAGTTTTTATTCTGTCATGAGGCAGCTACCAAAAGAGGGGAAAAAAACATTACAGTTTGGTTCAGATAGAAATAGCCGAGGTAACTTAAGCAGCAGAATAAAAAAACCCCAAAAACCTAAAATCAGCATACACATAAAATCAGACAGAAAGAGGATGTGCTGTTTAAAGTGTATAGACATTGTCTTGGTTTTGGCTGACTCCCCAGATCAGGTTCTTGTTGTAGTTAAGTGTTCCTCGCTCCTTCTTCTATTCAAGAAAGTAAAAAAAAAAAAAAAGTCAAATTCAAGAAGCAATTCTGTGGCCGTTTTTCTACCAGGTTTGCAAATTACTCTCAAGTTTGAGCTCCTGGCAATTGTGCACTGTGTGATTTAATTACCCTCCCGAATACAGAATTCTGACATTAGCAATTCTATCCTTGCACATTTCCTTTCCTTTCAAGTTCACAATCTTCATCCTTTCTTTCTTCAAACCAAAGCAGAAATCAAATTTAACTTGGCGCAGTACCAGCTAGCCCACAGGAATTGCACGAAGTGATGTAAAGTGGCAAGAACACTGGATGACAGATTTTAGGAGTAAAAGCCTTTCTGCTATTTTAGTATTTTCATCTTAATATTTTGCTACGAAGCAGTAAAAAAAAAGAAAAAAAAAATCCAAAAAACGAACCAAACCAAAAAAACCTCAAAGCTTGCAAGCTCCCAAGCTAACCTGCAGTTAAATATGCCACACTCAGCATATGCACAAACAGCCTGAGCTGACAGCATGAAGCTTCTGCATGTCACTTCTACTCCAGCTCTGAAGATTTTGCAGTGGATTATTTTCCCCTATTTAAATCCCCTCTGTAATGAACAAAATGAAAACAAAAACCACCATAATGTTAACTACTTGAACTTCCATGTGCCTTTACTGCCGTACTTACTAAGCAACATACAATCAGTTTTTTCCTCCAGAGAGAAGGGCACACAAGAGACCCACATAGGATCCCACCTGGAGGCAAGGTGACTGGAGAACACAAGTGTACTTGATGATTCAGTTTGGACTTGCTGCCTGAAGCACATATTCTTTCTCATATTCTTGTTTTATTTAAGACCTCTGGTAACTGTCTTTCATTTTTATTGTTTCACTTTGTGGGCAGGAAGGGAAAGAGTGTTTTTTGATCTGGAGGAAGCAGCATTGCAAATACCCATCTCTATAATAAGAGCTTAATTAATATGCTATAAAAGAGGTTGCATCTGTGCTTCAGGTTTAAGTCCCATCATCAAGCATCTCAGCTGAACTTCCATAACAAAGGCAATACCTGTCCTTGTGCAGGCTAAACAAATTCTCTATGAGACTGACTGTCAGCTTCTTTGAAGAAAGTAAGTTTTAATTTTCTAGAATTTTCAGGCCATGGATCCAGAAAAATCGGTTGGGATTTCTGTAGGGTTTTTTTTAATCTAACTATTCCCTCACAGAAGAGGGCTGACATAAGGAATATTTTTTCAGACTCTCTTCTTGCACCACTTACACAGTTTAGCCACTTTCACTTGAGTGGGTAACTGAGGTTTAGCATCAAAAAATCACTTCTGTACCAGTCGTAAGAAGTGAACCCTTGGAGAGCAAGCAACTGGATTCAATGGCAGCCAAGAAAAAGAGCTCCACAGTTGTGGCTCCCTACACAAGTTGCTTGAGAGTAGCACATGGAAATGCTCATTTCAAGTATTATCCAGCATACTGAACTCCAAGTGCTAGGAGAAAAGCCTACATATGCTTGTGCAAGGTTTTCCTCAGAAAGCTCCATCTTCATTTCCTTCAGTATGCAGCTTTCAAGGCATCAGAGGGGCATAATGATCACTTTAGTTTAAAAAAGAAATCAATTCAAGACAGAGCTTGCTCTCACTTCCTTTGTCTGCTACAACACTCAAGAGCAGCAGTTTGCTACAGAAATCACTTTTTCCTGCTGAACTTGAAGGATTGAAGTCATTCCAAAGCTGGCAGCTCAGTGCAAACAGTACAATGCTGTCATTTTTATCTATATATATAGTATTTGTGGCATATGTATATGTATTTATGTATATATAGGTGTGTATATATGTATGTATGTATGTGTGTGTATATATATACACACACACACACACACACACACACACACACACACACACACACACAAGATTATCTACTCCATTGGAGATTTTCAAAAGCACATCTTCGATTTCATCAAATACCAGCAGTACCTTTCCATCTTTCCCCAAGGAGGACAGAAACCGTTTCCTCCAAAGCTGGGAACAAGGCCAGAGCAGAACACGTGGACAGCAGCTCTGGCTCAGAGGGAAGCCTTTCTACCTCTCTCTACAGTGGGTGGAAATGAATGGAAATCGCTGTTTACCACCAAAGATCAAACCGCTGCCCACTGAGTGGAATGCCAAGAATCAAGTAAGAGAATCGCCCTCTTTGTACCTCTCCCACAGGCTTCCTCCCTCCGTTCCCCACCCCAAGCCCACGCTCAGACCTGAAGCTCTGGGCATTCACTCATTCTGTGGGCTGGTCCCACAGTGTCTCTGCACCTCCTGCCAGATCCTTCCCTCCTCCTCTCCATCCAGGGCTGTGTGCCTGCTCCTGACCCCTTCCACTGCTCCTGACTAGGTGCTCTGCAACTTGTCCCCTATAAAGTTCCCTTATTTCTGTTGTGTTGTCTGTGTTAGAGCCATGCTTTTTTGTAGCACAGACATCTAAAGTGGCAATAAAAGTTAATGCAGGTTCACCCAGAAAAAAACCCCAAAACCTCATCTAGATGCAAATCCCTGCGGAAGTATTTTTCTCTTCCAGGATCACTCCAGGAGTCACATTAATACATAACAAGAAGTCAAGTCTTTAAGGAAAGAATATTTGGATCCTGGTGTCCTGCCAGATGCTGCAAGCCTTCACTGACTACACAAGGTTTGTTCTGACTGCCTTGTTAGGAGGCATCTCCTTCCAGGAGAACTCCATGCTCAGTTAAGGGCAGCTGTCTCTGGATGTGCACGAGAGCAGCATGCACAGGCACCACCATTTCTATGTTCCCCAACTTCCCAAAACAGAGCCAGGCTCAAGCTCAACATGAGGAATACATTGCTGCTTTACTTGGGGACGTTTGGGTTATTTTGCTATTCCCATGAGGACAAAGCTGACATACTAGGATTTTAGAGGGGGAACACGTGAGCTACCACAAACACTGCACAGCTTATTACCTTATCACTGGACATACTTCTGAAATACTCTTGTAATGCATGAGCAACAGATACTTTTCCTCCTGACATACAGATTTGCCATGACAACAGGAGTAAAAGCATGTCATATGCCAGCACCCATAATGAGAAAAAAGAACATGAGACATCTCATGAAGGAATAATACACAATTATGTTATCTCTGCTCATCAGCTGGGGATCAGCCATGTTTTATGCTTACAGCACTCAGGGAAGGCCAGGCTCTCACCAGGGAGAGGGGAGCTGACTGCAACCCTCTCTGAGCAGTACCTTCAGTTCTATGAGACACTGGACCAGCATGGTTCAAAACAAAGGCAGCATTGTGAGCCTTCAGCACTGCCCCACACTGCAGTGGGCTCGCTGCAATCTGGTGGAAGAAAAGGGGGTGAGAGCACAAAAATGAGGTAGGTTTATCTTATAGAATCATAGAATTGTTTAGGTTGGGAAAGATCTTTAAGATCATCAAATCCATTGGTTTACCCAGCATTGGCAGGGCTACCACTAAACCATCTACCTGAGTGCCACATCTACATGTCTTTGAAATATCTCCAGAGATAGTGACTCCATCACTCCCACAGACAGCTCATCCCAATGTCTGATAACCCTTGTTAACGGCTATCTGGTTTTCATCACACTAAGGTAAATACTGAGACACCTTTACTCCACAACAGCATGTTAGAAGGTACTGGTACCTCAGGGTAGATGTGACGTTCAAGGTCCCCAGAAAACAGATATAAAAACAATTAACTATGATCACAAAAACATTTCACAGCAGCCTCTCTGGCTATTGACTCATGCTATTGAGTGAAATCTTTTTTATTAGATTATATTTGCAGTATCGTCCACACAAAGTGGTATTGCATTACCTGTAGTAGCAATTACAATAGGAAAAGCAATAAAATGCCTAATGAATGGTCTTGCTACTTTATAAAGTGTGATTTAAACATGAAGAATACCAATAACTAAAATGCAGGACATTCTGGGGAAAAAGATTTTGGCATTAAAAAGAGAAAGAAATCATGGCTAAGGCTGCCATAGCAACATCGCCCCAGCACTCAGCATGCTGAAACATCGACTCTTCCTGAGAATATTATAGCATTTTTAAACACAATAATTGCTGAAAGAATCTTAACAAGGCTTGACAGAGATATGAAGAGTTATCATCAGTTTTGCTGTTTGACTTCTGGAGATGAGCCTGCAATTTTCTAATTAATATCATTAGACTTAGTTTTGGGTTGGATCATACCTGAACATGGCATTATTGCTTTGCTTCTGAGAATGTGCCTTTCTTCAAACCTTCTCCTGATAATTAACAAAAATTCTAGCTTTTGAGTCCTAGCATGGATGATCAGAACAACAAGGTACTGAGCTGAGCAATCCTGGGCAAAAAGCAGCAGAGACGGAGAACAAAACATACTGTTGAGAAACACGTTCACCTCAGGACATTTCGACTAAAAGTAAGGTGCAGAAGAGACACATGGAACTCCATGTGGATTAAAGAGGAAATACATCCGTGACATTGAAAAGACACTAGTTACAAAAGGATGGAAATAATTTTACAAAAAACAATGTGAGGAGAAGAACTTACAACTCAGACCCTTGGTAACCCTTTCACAGTCCCTCTGCAGCCAAGCCTCAACGCTTCCTGTTGGGGAACTACTGCACAAGCTGCAAAACCACATGCCAGCCCTATCTGTAGAACTTTCTTAAGTTTTTAAGCACTTCCAATTTTTTTCCAGGTTGTATCTGTACCTACAACATTTGTTTCAATACAGCTAAGCAAAAACTATGACAAAACACTTCAGTGCAGGTATCAATGACAGCTGGCCTTCCCACCTGACAGATTTCAGAAAAAAAACCCCACACTTGAAACCTTTCCGGAGCAGTTTGATAGAAGTGACAAAAGGTCAGGTGTAGTCAGTCATCTTCATGGTGGAAAACTGATCCAGGGAACACTGCATGTAACACAGTTCTGCACCTCCCACATCACAGTTATTTCCACCTTTTACACAAGGCCATCCAACGAAGGAAAAAAAACCACATCTGAATAATATTTTGCTGTACCAGCAAGTTATCAGGATAGCTACTAAGTAAAGGAACAGTAAAAATCACAAACTATGAGGGTAAAACACCCACTGAAGTGTTGTGGGTTCATGGCATTCACCAACGTAAAAACTTCTGTTGTAAAACAGCATAAAATTAAACTAATGTAATTGAAGAGTATCACTGTGTAGTAGAACAAGGAGATGGCAGTTCTTGCCTTAACTCCTTAACACCCCCTACAAACTTAGGGGACACCCCAGAAGTAAAGCGTGTCTCCGCTTTCGGTAAAATGGGACTAATGTCTGTCATCCAGACAGCACCCCTTCTGTGAACACAGATGGAGAGGGACTGAAATGTCCAGGCTTTAAGTCCATCTGCCTTGGGAACCCCTGGAAGGCACCTCAGCACCAGGCTTCCATTCTTCAGTGCCTCAGTGTGCTCATTCCCTCTGCATCCTTCTGTCCCAGCTTTTCCTGCAGGCTGGAGGCAGCAGTGCCTGGCACAGCAATGCATCGCCTGCAGTAACAAACGAGGTCTGTCACCACCTGGCAGCCAGGAAAAGGCGGCATCCAGAGACAGAAATAGGGGTTGTCCCCAAGCGCAGAGGGAGGCACAGGCTGCAAGCTGCCGACCATGGCACTGCAAAGGCTCATGCCTAGTGAGCAGCAAGCTAACTATGAGGCACCTACCTAGTTCTGAGGCAACCCTGTGCTGAGGAAAAGGCAAAAAGGATTAACTGACTACTGAAAATAGACATCGCAGCTGCTTCTGTCTATCTTATGTAAAAGTTACTTCACTCCTTCCCAGCAAATACAAAACCTGAGCAGCAGCTATCAGCACTTTAAGAGCAAATGGGAAAGTAATCAAGTTTAGCAGTACCCTGAACTGAGTATTCCCAGAGTATGGGGGTTTTGTACACAGCTGAATTAATCAGTAGATAGTTTGCCCATGACCACCTAAAGCACTAATTGTTCCTTAAAATAGATTTATCCCAAATCAGGATCCTAAGAACAAAGCATTATATTGAACACATGGGCCAGGATCTAGAAGCAACTTCTTGTTTAAAGGAAAGAGCTCCAAGAACTGAAACAAAATTATCAGGACATGCTGACAAGTTGGCTGGCCATGGGATGAAAACTTTAGAAATATCTACCAGACTTTGGGGAAAGGTTTCTGATTATTCAGCTACCTCTAACCAGAAAGAAAACAGACAGCACTGGCAGTACAAACACAGTACCTCTGGCTTAAAGAAGGTTTGCATGCACCATTATGGAAATGCTGAATGATGCTAAGAGCTCTGCCTAGGCTAACAGAAACAGAACATGCTGTACCTCTCCCCTACTTGTGACCCAGCTTACAGCCCAGTGCTGAATTACTGCTGGACCAATAGTGTGAACTCTCCAAGTCCTGCATTTCTGACAAGAACCACCATGAAACATTCATCTGTAAGAATTTTCTCAAAACTCTGATGACTCACTGAGGAGGTCTGGAGCTGTTTTTCCAGGTGACAGTGCCTCAGCTCACAGGGACATTCAGGCAGGGGAGCGACAGGCAGCACTCACCAGCACAGGGTGATGAATTAGGAGACCCAATTTCTGTTGTCAGGGCAGAGAGAGCACAGCCCTGGTACAGACTGGTGCTACACAATCTTACTCACTGATTCTGACCTATTCTGCACTCCCTTAGGGCAGACACTTAGCAGTGTTCAGCCAGACTGGGTGAAGGTACCATATGCAGCAAACGGAATAATTAGGGTTTTACAGCTCATGATATTAAAACGTAGCACGTGGCAACTAAAATCCTCCTGGGCTAAAACTGCAGCTTTACTTCTATAAGCTCTCTCCTTTTCATCTCAAGGACTGAAGACCTTAGCATTCTGTATTAAGTCTTTAGGTTTATCCCCCAAAGGCTTGCTCCATTAGCAAAAGAAACCTGCCTGTATAAATGGAATGAAAACTGAAAAGGTATTTGAAAACAGTCACACCATCTGCTCTGATTCACGAGCTTGTACAGCATCCTCATCGCTCCTGCATGCCAGTCATTTCATCTCATCAACTCACAAGCTTCTCAGCACAAGAAATCAGGCCAATGACAAATACTCTGTGTTAAAAGAAATCCTTTCTTAAATGATATTTAAGGAAGAATCAAACTAGTAATTTAATTACTTTGAGTTATTTGCTTTTCAAGTGATCAAATTTAAATTTCCCCAAGCTCCTTTCCCTTTAACTCTTTTTCCCATAGTGATTTTGATGTCAAATTCCAGCTGAGATACAAACCCTCCTAACAGAGAAGTATGAGAAGTAAACAGACACAACCTCAATTATACCAGTCATAAGACATCTACAATTAGTGTCTAATGGGTGAAAACAAAAACTAAGAAATAGAGCATACAAATGAACATACTAAGTGTAAATTGTTTTTACAAAGCACATTTTTAAATCCAGTCAGCTTCCAACGGAGCTATTGTATTGTTAAAGTAAACACACACACACACACACACGCACACAGAGAGCCCACTCTAAAAATAAAGAGCAATTCTCCTTGGTTGCTGCCTACTTGCAGTTTATACCCAGGCACTTAATTTGTTCCAATCTTTCACTTACCTCGCTGCTTCAAAATAAAACAAAAGGTTAAAATGTAAAGGAAATGTATAGAATTAAAAGAAAATTACAGAATACAACAGCTTGTTCTCATAGAAAATACAAGTCCTGAAGGATTCCTAATGTTGTTAAAGGTTCACCATATAATGAACTTTCACTATGGAGATTATCAACATATTGTTGGTGTCCCATCTGAGGTATCAGGGAAAGCAATGTTAAAGGCACCGAGAGTTTCCCGTTCCACAGCAGCACTAGGATGAGAAATCATGTAAAGTTGAAGGCATGTTGAAGGGAATAAAAAAATGCAAACAGCTACTAAAAATCCAAAAAGCAAAAAACAGCAGAAGCTAATGATTGCAAAAGCTAAAAATGCAGAAATCCTTTTGGTTTCCAGGAGCATCCCTCAACAGAAATTCTTTAGTTCCCCACCACAGCGCGTCTTTTCCCTTTCTCAGGCTGTACCAAGTACAGTTAAAACTTCATCCTTCTCTTCAGATGTGACTCAACAGAAAATATTGTACTTCAGAGGCAGAGAGAAAGCTGTGCAGCTACTTTACTCCTCCTCGTCAGCTGCCTACTGCCTAGCTCCTCACACACGCAGCCTCCCCGCTTCACTCCTTGCCTCAAAATGATTCTCCACTTTATTATCCATTCAGAAGGAAATACGAACTGATGGAGCCAAT
The DNA here is from genome assembly GCA_014706295.1 of Lycocorax pyrrhopterus obiensis. Taxonomy (NCBI): domain Eukaryota; kingdom Metazoa; phylum Chordata; class Aves; order Passeriformes; family Paradisaeidae; genus Lycocorax; species Lycocorax pyrrhopterus. Next base: position 8,241,086 of record JACSVZ010000014.1, on the reverse strand, counting down.
CTGACTAAAGACAAAACGCACTCCTTTGGCATTATGAGAGCAGGCAGTGCAGCGCAGCGAGCAGATCTCTGCTGGAAAAGCGCTCTGGCATCCTGCGGGACTGTGGAGAAGGGGGGCTGGGGAAAAAAGCCCAGGACTCAACATAATTAACCAGCTCCAAGAAGATTTTTTGCCCAGCTCTGAGATAGAGGTTTATTTTTATCTCTCCTGTTCACCCCCCGACTAACCCACAAGATTCAGCTATGCCCTTGCTGAAATGAATCCAGTTTCCAAGGAAGACTAGTACCAGCTCTGCTACAAGTGTGGGGGATTGAACACCCGTTGATCTCTCATTTCCCAAAAATAAAAGTCACATTGTTACATAAAAGAATGACTGCAGAAGTGTTGTGCACAGAATCAGATCCACTCACGTTGTACTGACACTTCTCTCCTGGGAGTGAGCAGCAGCAGGCACTCATCCTGCAAGAAGTGCCTGAATTAAAGGCACCCTTTATCTACCCCACAACCTGCTCCAGAGGCATCCAACAAACTGCCAGTAAGAAAAACTCGCTGGCCAGTTGATCCATGTTCACATCTCCCTTCCCACAAATGCCCCTTTATCCTGTCTCCCCTCTTCATGCACCCAACACAAACACCCACCTCCTTCCCCAATACTGTTTCTCTGCCTCTAGCATCAAAGGCACTGTGTGAGTGCTGGTGTTGCTCAAGAACAACTCACTGCATCTTTCAAAACAGTGTCTTTTCACAGTGTGGGGTAGGATTTTGAAGAGGCCTATATGACTTAGCTGTGGAAATGCCACTATCCTCCCATCTGTTCAAATACCTCCTACCTCCTCGTGAGCCAGCCTTGCTGTGAATGATACTTCCCCTTCAATATCTTACCTACACCAGTATCAACTTTTATTCAGCACTTCCTCCACAAGCATCACTGTGCTCCAGTGCTGCCCTCACCACAGTGGATATTCTCCTGGCACCTTCAACCCCCTGCTCCCACAGCTCCACCCCAGCACCTGGCTGCAGTGCCAGCTGAGAACAGCCAGGCTGGCATCCTCCCCAGTTCATTTGTTTGTTTTGGGTAACAAGTTTCACATACAGCCTAATGTCACAGTTCACAATACTATGTCTCAGCAGCACCGCTGGTGAACTGTATCCCTGTTCTTTCCATGTGCAGCCACAGCACTGCCCCTTTCAGCCAGGCACAGAAATCACGCCACCAACCTCCTTTCAGATCCTCTGTAAGGCTGATGTTCCTCATGGCCACTCATATCCTCCATCCTCCAGAACACCCTCTCATTTTTGCTCTTTCCCTTGCTGCAGGGGCAGGGAGTATAGGTCAGATTTTGAGAAGTGATTTAGCTTTAAAGGATTTTTAGAGTCTGACCCTGAGTTTCTCATTATATGTTTGCATTCTGCCAGGAAAGCAGGGTTCCTGCCCAACTGAGAGCATTGAGTCCAACTGCAGTAAGAATGATTCTACTAAACACAGCAATTACAGCCCTTGAGCTCAGAGTCGAAGCTCTGCATCAAATTCATCCACATAAGGATGAAGACTGCCCAGCTGAGAAAATAAAATGCAATTCAGGATTTGAACAGCACTTAGCATCTTCAAAGCCCTGCCTACGAAGAAGGTGAAAAAAATCTTGAGAGAGGTCTCTTACATAGCAATAGTTTAAAAAAGATAATAGTAAGTATCCATCAGATAATTTTCTATTTACATTAACTTGCTACAGCACCTGAAATATTCACTAGACTGCCTCACAGGCTTTTACATGCCATACTCTTTCCAAAGATCCTACTACAAGTGGAGCCAGTGTCATCTTGCCAATCACTGCCTCTGTCCTTCCCATCTCCTTCCTTCCTTGGTCTTTGCCCATCCCTGCAGTCATCAGTAGCAGACAGTAACACAGCAAAGTCAAAAATGTACTGGAGTCAAACACAATGCTCCAGCCACAGTTCCTGAGACCCAAAGAGCCCGTGCAAATTTCCAAACACTGCCACATAAAATCCCAATATTCCCATGGCTGTCTTACAGGAATAGGAACAGAAAAACACGTGGAAAAAGTGAGCAAGTCTCATTAGACAGAGCCAGGAGACATTACTAAAGGAGGTCATGAGCAATGAAGTGCTGGGAAATGTCACTGCCCTCACCACAGCTCACAATGTGGCTAAAAAAGATAAAAAACCAGGTGCCCTCAGAAGAAAGGAAGATGGCACCTTTCAAATGTTTAGAACTCCTTACCTAATGCACAGGATATTGAGACAGACTCTATTTTTCAGAGATCTTTTCTGAAAAAATGAAGGTAATTTCATGAGTAAAATAAGCATGAGTTGCACATAAAAAAGTCTATGAGAAAGTGTATGCTTTACCTTAAGGCTCAGAGCACTGAGTTATTTGCTTTCTACTAGAGAAATAAACTTCCACTTAAAAATTTAAATACTCCTTACTGCAATTTTTTAATTCACCAACAGATTTTAATTTCAGGTTGAGCCAGCAGGGAATTATTAAAACTGATAAAGCCTGGCTCAGCTATATAGGCCAAATGCTTTGATGTCTGCGAGGTATACGTTACCCTTTTTTCTTTTTTAATCCTCATTATCTATTTCATTCCAACTTCCTGTAAAGTACTGAATTACTGATAAAACTGTAAAAAGTAAGCAATTCTTTCATGAGCACGAGTGGATTAACCAAAGGAAAATGAGCACTCCAAGCACAGGTCCTGCCCCTCCCTCTCACACACTTACGCCCCTTCTCCCTGCAGGAAGACAAGCAAGAACATTTCTACTGGATCTGGGGAAAGTACAAAAATGAGTGGCTACGGAAATTAGAGGATAAAAATGTTACACGGAGAGATGAAACAAAGAAACAAAGTGGGGGGAAGTCAAGAGAGAAAAGTCAATGGCGAGAGGCTTGTCTGGAACTGCAGGGGAAAATGCCCAACTCACTCTCAGGTTTAATTCATCTCACAAATGGCCTTGGACATCTCTGAGCCAAGAGCCCTCTAAAACAAATTTTTTATTTCACTGGGAAAAATGTAAGAACCATCCGTCCCAAGTAAAGCTGCCTGCTGTGTCTCCCTAAAGACAGAGTTCTTAGTAAGGCAGCTTGAGTTCAGTGCTGCCCTAGACCTCACAAGCTCACACACACAGTGTAAAGTTTATAAATTTATTCAGCAGTGAAAACATGCTATTTATTATCTTCTTCAAAGCCACAAGAAGATTAAATCAATCAGCAGTCTAAAGATGAAGTGTTAATGAACAAGCAGTGACCTCCTGCTGTTTGGCAGCTGTCCTCAATGAATATCAGCTTTGAGGAGCTGTGCACCACACAACCCAAGAAGTGCTGCTGAAACATAGCCTGGAAGAGAGGGGACTGTATATCCTCAGGCATTTAAAACTGCCCTGTCAAATGACGGTGCCATCGTTACAGCAGCTCCAGAACACACTCACGAAACATACACTTAAGATGTTGCTGTCAGATGAAAGAACAACCTTAAGAAGGTGCCATTCAAAGCACTAATGGCTTTCTTTTCCCTCTAGGAAAGGCTAAGGCAAGGGCAACATACAAACCTGGAAGGGAAGAAAGGCACAGGTACCTCCCACAGCACCTTGAGCACCTTGGAAGCTCGTAATGGCCTGAAATTGCATTGAAAGACTTGAAGAAAAGGAAGGAGATAATCTTCCCCAAAGTTTCCGAAGTTCTCATCCTTTAAAAAGTTTATTTTTTCCTCTCATACAAGTTGAATTATTTTGTTTACAGAAGGACAATGAGAATGGTCCTGGCTCATTGAAAAAAATGCTACAGATTGGAGGTATTAGGACTTTTCAAAGGAAAGATGTTTACACTCCGTACGTTAGCATCACCTGACTGCAAGGACATCTGCTGAACTCTGAGACATCAACATTTCTGAACTAATAGAAGGAAAGACTTTCACACACCTGGGAATAAAGGATACTTCCAAGGCCAAGAATGTAGTAAGGTTCAAAGAGTGGGATTTTTGTGAGGCTAATGAAAAAAAATGAGTCAACATAGCACTAATATTTTTTAAGAGCCACAAACTTTACAACTGCACAGTTTAGGCCAATCTTTATCAGGCAGGGAGTAATCAGAGACCGTTGAGTTGCCTGCAGTGTGTTCTCCCATATCTGTCCCTCTGAGGCTGCTGCTGCCATACCAGTCAAAAAACTCCTCCAGAGGCTGAACACATCTAGTCTCACATGGGAAGCCTTAAGGTGGAAAGTTCTTAAGGTAGTATTGGTCATATAGAAACCCTCATATTATCATCCTCCACTTAATTTGTTTACAGCTATCATTGTTACTTGCAATGGTAATGCCTTTCCTCAGAGATGTGAGGCAGCCTTTAAATGCAGGTGCTAAACCTGCCTGTCCCTTTCTTGTCTTGATGAAGATGTTTGCATTCTTTGATTTTGGGATACAAAAAACCAAACACTATCAGCTTTGCAACCACATACTTCACAGAAAAGGCTATCTTATTCTTCATTCAGTAGGTTCCAACTACTCTGGGGCACAAACAAGCCTTGGCTCCCAGACACCACGCTCCCTTCAGAAGTCGCTGTCGAGACAATGTCAACCCCACTCGTCACAGCCCACACCAGCCTTCAAAATCAGGGTGATGAAACTTTAAAAGCAGAGCTGTCTCAGGTGACAAGCTGTGGGAAGCACGTTGTCTCCTTGTGCCCCAGCAATGACAGACATAAAACCTTCTTTAATGTACTCCTGAAAACATCAGGATAACCCCAGAGCTCCTGCCCTGGGTTTCGGCTGCCCACCTGAAAGCATGGAAGCCCTTCTCTAGCTGAATGGTCACTCTCTGTTTTTAATTAAGAAGTACAACTAGAAGATAGACTCTTGAAAAAACCATGGTGCCTTCTGCAACTCAGATGACTTGAAAATTTTAACCAGCAAGATGCCCCCATTCCAGAAACAACTATTACGCTGGCTTTTAGACTACAGTCAGCTTAAGTACCTTAGGTCAACAGGCAGCAAGGAAGCATTTACAGCAGAGAAAACTCTCCCTCTGCTGCCTCTTCCTTCAAACTACATGTCTCTCCCTCCTAACAGCATCCAAAACGTAAGGACTTGGTATCTTATGAAATTGGAAAATTACAATCAATGCGTTAATTGCACATCTAATTAAATAATCAGCATTCCTAAAATGCAAAGGCATCTGGGCACAGACATGTGCTGTGGGTAGAAAAACCTGTAATTATACTCTCAGTTGGAGAGTTATAAAAGCTGTAATTGCTTTTTGATCAAGAAGCCTGGGAAGGAAAGGTTGCAGATGATATGAAATGTAGACCTCAAGTACACATAACAGCTTTCCAACGTGAACTGGTTGAGGCAACCACAAGGGAAATAAACTATTCAGCACTTCTATTAGAAACACAGATAAAGAAATACCAGACTTAACTTGCAGCAGTGGAAAGCTAGGTTAGACTCCTGGAAAAGCTTTTAATCAGAGGTGAGCATGGATTATCAATGGAAGCTAAAAAAATCTCTATCCCAAATGGTTTTAACAAGTGGAAGTGCACACATTTTTAAGGGATGCTTTTGAAGAAGATAGGTGGTTTAGTTAATCTCTTCACATCTCAGTTTTATTACTCTTTATCTTTGTCTTTCCAGAGCCTATCTCAGGTAGGAGACTACATGGTAACACATACAGCAGGCTAAGAGGCACAAGGGTACATTACTCCCCATGGATGGTCTGCAGGACAACCCTGCTTCCCACAACACAACAGCTTAGTTCAGACACTGCAGAGGACGTTCTTCTACCTGAGCTTGACAGTGAGAACATGGAAACTATCTCTCACAGAACTGTCCATGCATTCTGCAAGGTCAGTCCAACACACAGGGATTTGGCTGAAGGAACTAACTGCCTTCATCCTACAGGGTAGCATTTTGTATGAACTTCCACAATTCTTTCTCCAGCTGGAGGTAAACCCCTCTCTCAAGCTAGAAGAGGGTGTCCTGCTCACTGAACAAGAAACTACTTAATATTGTTTCCTTGGTGTTACTCAAAGCAGGATGGCATGCTTTATTCATTATATCACAGCCAGGCCCTACCATTACATGCAGTTATGTCACCATTACATGCAGTGAGCTAAGGGGCACTCCTCATCATATTACTGAAATAATTCAAGCTTAATTGGCGTTTTGACAGCATACCTGTGAAGTTAAAAAGTTCCCGTTTCAACTGAAGAATGTGTGCAGTATCAGGTCACGAGCTTCTTCTCTGAACACTCATCTCAGGACAAAAAATCCCAGAATTCTCAAAGTAATTAAGTTGGGAGCATAACAAACACTAAAAATTCTGGCTTTCCAGCTACTTCACTTACTGCTCTGATGACTCCTTTCCAGAAATTTTAAATCAAATAATCAGAAATCAATTCATGGATCTGAGAGAGAGGAAATGGAAAAGCCCTTTCAAAAGACACAGTGGCTAGTCCAGCATCATGTAATAACATGGCAGGGGAATAACAGCTGAAAATCTTACAGAGCAATGCCCAGCTACCTCTGCTGACAGATTGTGTCCTCTACCAGCATTTTCCTCCTCATTGCTACAGATGCCCCAGCTTTCAAAAAGTAGGGAGAAAACATTTTTTACTATCCTACCTTCGCCTTTATGTCTCCTGGCTTAAGTACACTTTTCTCTTAGGTGGGAATAAGTTTGTGTATTTATATTCCTTGCAGAAGGTAGCAGTTGATTAATGAACCAAAATGTCCCGCAAATACTTGCTGTGAACCACGTACGAGCCTCTGCCATTCTCTGAGGACACTGTTAGCATAGACACTGAACATGAAAAAAAGGAGCACTGCCACATCAGGGGTCTGACAAAACCAACTCCAGCAACCACCCCCATATTAATAAACTCAGACACATCTTTCACACCTCCGGTAAAGGTACTTCACAGGCTCACACTGGGCCTGAATTAAGGGGCTCTGGAAATCCAGTCAGTCTGCTTCGCTGACTGGGAGGGACAGAGGAAGAAATTAAATGTAAAAAAAATGAAAATGCCTGGACTTAGAAAGCCTCTGCAAAGGGATGAAAACTGCACTACAAATCAGGCTTTGAAAACATAGCTGACCTGAGTCAAGTCACTGAGAGGCCAATTAGCCCCTCTGGCAAAAGTCTGTGATGGGAGAGGCAAGCACAGCTGGACCAAAACACAAATACTGAGCAGGGATGTCAGGCTTATTCCAATAGCTGCTGCCACTGTTTGGTGCTCTCAGGTCACAGAAGCCCACTCCACCTTCCCACAGAAGTGGGTGTAAAGGCAAGATTAAAAAGGCATGATTCTAGCAGCTGTAAACAGCTGTGTATTAACAAGCTATTACTACTGCGAGCTAAAAATAGAGTGATATAATCTGGATGAGTAACATGTATCCATGTCACAAAATATGAAGGAGAGTTGTACTTGCTTTAAACTGAGTTCCTTAAATTAGGCATAACGAAATTCAGAGTGAATACACCAGCCAATCCATAGGTATTTGTGTAGACAAAACTGGATCCCTCAAGTACCCGTTATATGAGATACCACAAAAAAACTTGCATGCATTTCAATCTGCTGCACTAGCATAATACACTGAATAAAAATAGAAAAATATAAATAAATTGCATTAAAATTTAGCACTCTCAGTTTCTCAATAACAGTGTCTCAAAAATGTGTTTGCTATCTTAAAATACAAGGTGAATATTGACTCATTAACAAAAATAAAACCCAGATGGAGACATGGTTAAAATAAACTGATCTTTCACATAAAGCAATTTCTATTTGTATTTCAAATATTCTTGTCTGCAACAACCTAAAGTATTAACCAAAGTGAGGCTAAATGAATTGAGTCTTGAACTGATTTATCTAAATTCACTCCTAGATGGACAGCTCTACTATATCCTTTTTAGTGCATGTCCCTGATTTTGTCTCTGTTCCTTTTCAAGGTCTCCTATAAAATAATTTTCAAGTGCTAGCTCTTAAAAAACTTTTAATGACTATGAGTTCAATTGCAATTTACTGCCTAAATAAGCAACTGAAATCCCGTGGGGAATTTCAAAAACCTGATTTAAGAACAAACCTGTTTACAAACTACACCATACTTTCTGAACCATTACCACTTGAACATTTGTCAGAAAACAAAATTATATCTATGACAGGTTCATTACCAGGCATGAGTCACTAAGAACAACCATTCTTCAAGAAACCCCTAACACAGTCTAGCATCCTTAATATCTGCTGTGCAACTGCATGGAAAAGCCACCATCCAAGAGGGGCTGCAATATGATTTTCACAATTTCACTTCAGCGAGAGCTTCTAAGTAGCAAATACCTCTCCTACACACCTCTGGCTGTGTTTGGAAACCCACAGGGTCCTGTAATCTGGCACAGCTCGACAGCAAAGGCAGGCAGGTGGGCAGAGTGAACTCAGGGAAGCCACACTATGAGGAACAGTGAGGGAGGCTGTGGTTCCATGGACATTTCTGGCAGCCTACTTAGAGGCTTCCTGGATGATGAAGTCCCATTCTTTGCTCCCACAGACGACTGTCATATATAACAGCATTCATAAAAAGACCTGTTTTTAGACTAATTAGAAAGGGCAAAGAAACCAATTTGGAAGCTGTTCACTAACAATTAGAAAAATCACTTTCTGATTTCTAGCCTGGGTTTGTTCCTAACTGGTTTATGCCCTTCTGTTCTTGTGCTAACATTAACCTCTCACTTAAATAGCTGTAAACTTGGCAATATTTACTCCCATGCTCTATTAGTACATGGCAGCAGTGTCTGCTCTCAGCTTCCAGTCTACTAAGCTGAGCCATACTTGTTTGGTCTCATCTCAAACAACCTCAGCACCTTCTCTCCCTGGGCTGCCTTGATGTCCCCTCTCCCACTTCTATTCTCTGATGTTTGCAATAGTCCCCATCTTCTCCAAATCATTTGCTGTTTTCCCACATATTAGAAATATTATAGAAATACAGGCATAAGAGACCTATTGCCTACCTGGTTTGCCACAGCATAGCACAGAGCATAAAGCAATTAATCATTTTACTAATTTCCCATTTGCCAAGCAGTAAGGCTTTCTTTCATAACTATTTCTACAGCACCACTAGTGAAGGCAGACTAAATAAGTTTGTATATACCCAGAATAGCCCTTCCTTCCTTTACTGATCCAATGCATAAGCGTGGCTTAAACAGAATCCTCCTGTTTTGAGCAGATACTCCCATAGTCCAGAGGGCAGCACCACTGATCACCTGGTACTACATTATCCTGCAAACCTGAATGCAAAAGCCACCCAGTACAGCTAGAGACTCACTGCCTACAGCACCCCAGTAAACTGGCACTCAGATTTACCTCAGCCCTTCCCGCATCTGGTAACTGCACACTTGAGCAACAGATGAGAATCTCAATCTACATTTGGGATTTCACCCCAGCTTTATGCCTAAATTATCTTTAGTTTTACAGCACACAAAGGATGAGGCTGTCAACAACCTCAGGAAATTCTTCCTGCAAAACAGATATTGATACACTGATGCTCTCAAGTGCCTTTCAGCAGAGGAGGTGTGTTACAAACCCAGCTCACAGACTGCCAGGAAAGGCTGCAGGCCTTTTCTTACAGATTCAAAAGCCAAGAAGAGGAAGAACTGGTCCCACCTTTATACCTCCATGTTTCAAATTAAATCCATGGGGAACCACTAAAAAGCCCTTTTCAAAGTGTCAGTGATTAACCATCAAAGCAGTAGAAATAAACTAACAGTTTGACCCAGATCTGGCTCATGTGATCAGTTCTCCACAATGTCACCAAACTGTCCAGACTCTAACTATCAGCAGATATGTGTGTGTCTATGGTATGGCTTAAAAATCCCATTTGAATGCCAAGAAATGAGTCTGTATGCAAAGCAAGTTCTTGTTATCACTCAGTAAGAACTACATCCTAATAGGCAGCATTCATATGCTGCATCACAAGAGCTTGAATTCAATGCAGAAAACAAAAACGCAACTCTACTTCCAGCTGACACACCTGAAGGACAGAATGCCATCCAGAGGGACCTGGACAAGCTCAAGGAGTGGGCCCAGGGGAACATCATGAGGTGTAACAAGACCAAGTGCTGCTGCTGCACCTGGGTTGGGACACCCTCTGGCATCAGCACAGGCTGGGCATGAACAGACCGAGGGCAGCCCTGCCCAGAAGGACTTGGGGGTGCTGTGGGTGAGAGGCTGGACATGCCCCGGCCATGGCACTCACAGCCCAGAGAGCCAAACGTGTCCTGGGCTGCATCCAGAGCCCCGTGGGCAGCAGGGGAGGGAGGGGATTCTGCCCCTCTGCTCCGCTCTGCTGAGACCCACCTGGAGCACTGTATCCAGCTCTGAGGTCCCAGCACAGCAGGGACAGGGACCTGCTGGAGCCAGTCCAGAGGAGGCCACCAAGATGATTAGGGGGATGGAGCATGGCTAAGACAGTTGGGATTGTTCAGCCTGGAGAAGAGAAAGTCCCAGGGTGACCTGACTGTGGCCTTCCAGTAACTGAAGGGAGCCCACAAGGAAGATGGAGAAGGACTATTCACAAGTGACAGGACAAAGAATAATGGTTTCAAACTGAAACAGAGTAGGTTTAGATTAGATATCAGGAAGAAATTCTTTACTGTGAGGGTGGTGAGGTACTGGCACAGGTTGCCCACAGAAGTTGTGGATGCCCTATCCTTGGCAGCGTTCAGAGCTAGGCTGGATGGGCCTCTGAGCAACCTGGTCTAGGGGAGGGTGTCCCTGTCCATGGCAGGGAGGTTGGAACTAGATCATCTTTAAGGTCCCTTCCAATCCAAACCATCCTACGATTCTGTGATTCGATTCTACATACTATGTAGCGCCATGCAGAACTGGAGCACTGATGTCTTCAGGCATTGTATTATGCAATATTAATAGCTTTTTGACTTATAAATACCACGTTTACAATGGGGGGAAAACAAAGCAATCATCTTACTTGAATCTGGATACACAGCACTAGAAGACTCTAGTTACACAACCCTTACTTGACTCCAAAAATTAGCTCAGAAGCATGCGAGGCAACCCTGCCCTACATCTAAACAAGTTGTGTAACAACACAGCTTGGAAAACAAGAAACAACTGAAAGAAAAGCAATACTAAAAGAAAAAATTGAAAAGTCCTAGCCCCTTTTTTCTGACCTTCTGGCTTTTCCTATGAAGTTACATTATTATTCAATGCATTTGCTAACATTGCATGAATAGTTATTGCTTCGTTTATGATGCTCTCAGACAATGCTGGTGAGCTCATCTTTTCCTCAACTCTTGTGCTTTGTAAGCTGAAGCCCACTGCTATCTCTCTGGTGCAGCATTTCTTGTACAGATTGCTTCAGTAATACACAGCACTGGGAAATATCCCCTCCTCCCACACAGATCCTTAAAAATAAGAGTGTGAAGTCTGGCTCTCCCAACAGCCAATGCTATTTTTAAGGGCTGCGTATGTGGCAGGTAGGAGTCCCCCCACCCACCTCTCCCATTGCACCCCTATTTTGAGCAGAAGCAACTGGCTTACTCCAGTGTCAGATGAAACTCTCACATTTTTTCCTGATGAGCACCACACGTAAGTGTCACGTCGAGGTGATCAGGACACCACACGTTTCTGTGCCCCATTCCAAATCAGACACAACCTCTATCACCAGAGCACACTTCCTGTAATTCTGTCTGCCATTATATCCCCAAAACAAGGTGCAAAGAGGGGAGTTTTGCATAAGGTGGCAATGGTTGTCTCAGCTCAAACACTTCTAGCGTTCTTCTACAGCCTTTAGTATATGCTACTGAGAGGACTCAGTCCATTCTTCACACAAATCTGGGTTTCATTTTTACGAAAGCTTCACCACTGCAGCAGGTCCTGAGAAATGACAATCACATGGTCAGGAAGGTTTTTGGGAAGAGTCTTCGTACAACTGTGAATGCAAGCTGGGCAGCATCAGAAGGGAGAAGAGCCTACTGTAGTTCACCCCAGTTCAGAGGGATAAGCTATGTGCACACAGATAGCTTCTCCAGCCTGCAACACTCAGGTCACTTCTGGACATAACCACCACAGAAACTTCTGTGACCAGATAGCCTACAAGAAATGTTGCCAGAGGAAAAAAGGCAGAAATCATGAATACACACTCCAATCAAGAATCTAGGAGTTGTACAAGACACAGGTCATCTATCCACATCACCAGCTCACTGCTGCCACCCACATCTTGCTCTCTGATCAGCAGAGGTACACTTGCATGGAGAATAAAGAAGGTGACTAAGATACCTTTTCCTTCAGAAAACATCAACTTGTCAGAATCAAAATCTGCTTTACAGGACCATAATGCATTTGAATGAGAATATTTCTCCGGTCTAAGATGTCCAAACAGTTGAGGGAGTGCAGAGAACAGTCATTCCCTGGAGGAGTTGCTAGTTGATCTTAGCAGCCAATGCACTTTTCTAAACCATGGGAAATCTAGGTTAAAATCCCAGTATTGCTCAGTTGAGATCAAGAACAAGAGTCCTATTACTCCCTTATTCTAGACATACCTACCTTAAAAAAATTAACAGGTATAATGACAGTCTATTCACAACCAGTGCTGTCATTATGATCTCAGAGAAGCACAGAGTTCAGCCAAACTGGATTACTTGAACATAGTGTGCAGTATTGGCACAAAGAAAGAGATGCACCTGATTGTGGAACACATCACATGTGTAAACTATATCCCAGATGTTGCACAAACACCTTCCCTTTCTTTTTAAAGAAATTAATGGAATAAACTTTGGAAGAAAAGCAAATTAATCTTGGATTCCCATTTCAAGGCTTCAGAACAATTTTGACTTACAGATGTGTATGGTTTATGATACAAGTCTAGAGAAGCAAAACCCCTTGAATTTGTCTGGGGATTTTTTCCAACCAGCAACAAGAAGGTATGTAGAAAACTGAAGGGGAAAGATGCCCAGTGTGCCAGGGGACACATATCATCAACACCAAAACTGGCTTTTAGCTGATATGAGTGTTAATATATTGGTATGTTCAGAGAAGCTTTCAGAAAGTCCTGTTAGAAACTGACCAGGCTCCAAGCTGCTGTGGTCATTAAAGAAAACATTGCACATTGCTTCACAAGAGAGCATTTCTCTTACCTACTCTAAAAGCAGAAAGGCTGCTGATCCTTTCCACTGGAGGTAAGGTTATCAAACAGCTGCTCAAAAATCACAACAGTAGCTATTTTCTGGTGTGTGCATACAAATCACAACACTATTTTCTGGTGTGTACATACAAATAATTACCACTTCACTCTAACGTAACATTCATTGTAAAGCACATTAAAAAATTATAGTAGGTCTCAGGGAATCTCAGAAAGGATAAACAAAAACAGCTTTTATCCCAAACAAATGTGAAAATGCAGGTATTTTACTTAAGACACTTGGAGAAGAAAGAAGCTTTCCCTCATCTGAGTACAGTGTGTCAGCTGAACCTTCCCTGACAGAGGCAACAACAGACACAAGTTGTTCAAACACCAGGGAATCACCCCACACTAAAAGCTGCCTCGGGAGAGGCACAAAGGGCTTTGGAGAGTCTTACAAGACTTGCCAGCTTGCAAACTCAGATGCAACAGAGAGAACCAAGATTATGGCATAGGGAGACAGTCTCCACTACTTTTGTATTTGAACGCTTTCTAAATAACTATGGTTGTGCAATCCCCAAGAGATCTGAAAGCTGCATTTGCAGAAAGGATTTGACTACCGTAGCCACCTAACACCAGACAGTCTGCAGTACAGCTGGCAGCAACCCTCGGTTTGTGCCTGACCAACATGACCTCCATCCGAGTGTAGGAAGAGCAAATTCATGACCACAAGAATGTTCTACAGATCTCCACCAACACTGATCCCTAGGACACTTGATCAGGAATGCTGGTATTTTGGTGGAGGTTAAGATAACCTCTATAAATCTTTAGACAGAAAAGAAGGAAGACATTTAACGGGAGATGTACTTTTTCTGTATGAAGAGAAGTTTCTAGTAACTTTCTGTTAGAGTCACAGTGCTTCAGTTTGCTTCTTTGCCACTGTGTGGGAGGCTTTGAAAATGCAGAGCTTACTCATCTTCACGGGACTGATAAAGAGACACCTAGGCAACAAAGCTTAAGGGAAATAAAATGCCACAAGTAAACTATCACACGGACTGTAAAGTCCATGAGAGGTGGAAAGGGACAGCTCCCAGTCTTTCGGTGACTGGCTCAAAGCAGTTTGTTCTCCACTAGCTGAGTGGGCTGGTGCACAGTACATGGTTTTACTCATCAGAGGGCCTGGGTTCACATGTGGGGGTTGATTTCAATCACACAGGGACAGGCAGATAACTTACAATCAAAGTTGCAACCAAAACTGGCACCAAACCCTGCTGGTCTCTCCACAATGAGTTTAAGTCAAGCAAGGACTTTTAGGGCATCCCACTGTTGCTTATGAAGGGAATAGTGGTGCTTTGCACCAACAGCTTGCTTTCTCAAAATCAAAACAGTGCTTCACACTACAAAATCACCAACACAGCACCCTCCCAGGACCAGGGCTTTTAAAACTGAGACCCTCATGGTTCTTAAATATTTGCAGGTGCTTGATCAGAGGTGAAGCTATAGAGCACGGGAAAATCAGACTAAGGATATGCCTGGGTACCCATAAGATTAAAGGAAAACCCCCTTTAGTCCCTGCTACTGCAGGTGATCATCATATTCCAGAAAACCATTGTCATGAACTACATCTGCCGTCTCAGTATGTGATCTGATTACGTATCAGTCAAAAGGAACAGACTATTGCCATTAAACGGGGAAAGACAAAGGTTAAATCAAAATAATTGGTATAAAATGGCATTATATAAAGAATGAGGAAATAGTGCTCCAGTTACTTTGGTTTTGAAAAAAAATAAGTCAATTGATGTATTTAATCTGCTGACTTAAAAGAGGAAAATGATGCATAAGACTTTTTCCCCCATAAACAAATTCAGTGTAAGTGGAGAAAACCCTAGATCCCATACCCTCTTCTAATACTTAAATATACTTGAAAGAGTTGGTAAGAGAGGTAATTTGATGATTTGACTGAATTTTTACTCTTCTCCGGTCTGCCTCTTCTGTTATGAAAAAGTCAGATTCGAATTTGTTTAATTTTAAAAGTCACACAGCCATGTCCCTAGCTGGAGGCTACTTCAGTTACTGAGCGCTGCAAGTTGAAGGTGCAATAGCTACATGTTTGTTCTTCTTCTGGAAAAGTCCCACTGAGGGACTGCAGCAGATGAGCTATCAATTAATCCCTCTTTGTAGTCGAAGTTCTAAGTGTGAAGGTGAGGATTATTGAGTCATTCCTTGCAAAAAACTGGGCTGAAAACCCTAGTTGATTCTGGCATAATTAAGTTTCTTCTTCACAGAGAAAGAGAACAAGAAAAACAGCAGAAGTGAAGAACAAAACGTACGTGCATGCTACAACAAAGCTTTTTTAACATGCATAGTTACAAATTCCTGTGCCATTTTGTAACTGTCAAGTCTTAATTAAAAGACTACATTTCTCTGACTCATGGTCAGAATGTAGGATGCATGTACATTATTCACATGAATATTAATCTTTTCCCAGGTAGGAGGCTGAATTGCTCAGGGGATTTATAATCACATCACGTACGGAAACTTCTTGGGTGTCTTTTTCTTTTTTGGACTTTTTCTTTTTCTTTCAAATTTCAGTCAGATCATTAACAATTAAGGGTTGCAAGAATCATTTTAGTAGTCTATGTGATAGGAGTCCAGCCCCTCAGATCTGTGCAGTGGAGCTCTAGGTGTATTCATGAAATGTTATGGCGCATGGAGAAAGAGGAACACAGAAACGTGCTGGAGACATCACTTCAAACATTAAGGACATAACCACCTGCTCTGAAGTGCTAGAACAAACAAGGATAGTCCTCTTGAAAGCTCCTAGGTAATGACAGAAGGTGGGAAGATGTTAATACAGTGACCAGAGAAATGAGACACGATCTTTTCTAGCTACCAAGAGAATCCCCATGTTAGACTGCCACCGCAGGGACCTTTAAAATCCTGATCCTCATCTCTAAGCCTGTGTTTGTATCACCGACTTTAAAGGAAAATCTATGAACAAGCTGATGACTCAACTTGCGCGGAAAGCAACTAGCAGAGATGCTCTTCATAAGATTTGAGCATAAGTGCAGCGAGAAATGAGGATGCAAATGCATCTGAGGAAACTGTGAGAGTCGTCCCGATACCTTAGAAGGAAAGGAATTAGACAAGCTAGAAAACACTACGCGATTCAAGAACACAAACTAATAAAAACTCAGAAAGTCGGTGTCTAGAGCTCAAGAGAAAGAGGCTTAAAGGACCAGGGAGTTCAGGAAGCTGTTAACAGCTAATGAAACAGCATTACCAGACAAAAATCAGAATCTCCCCCAGTGAAGAAACCTCCTGCCCTCTAAGAGGGCTTGAACTCTCTTCCTGAGGAAGTTTTTAAGGACTAAAATGATTGCACAGAAAACTAATCAAAAGGCTGAAGCACAAAATTAAACATCTAGCAATGAACACACAATGTGACAAATAAAGGATGGATGCCACTCATAGGAAGACAGAGATATCATCAGGTGGCATTAAGAAGGCTGGAAATTTGATGCCTTAATTGCTTCAGGTCTTCAGTGACAGGGACAAACGCAGTCAGGCAGCTGACAGAATTAATACTGGATTGTTGGGGGTTTTTAAAGCAAAAAGGTTTAGAAAGTTATAAAAAAGAGGCTGCAGCAAAGAAAAACAAATTTGAAAGAAATAATCACTTTATCTGTCTGTTAAGTCAGCTGGCTCTGATAAATACTTATCCTCAGGTTCTAGGTTGCAACACTGACAATCTGTAAGCGCTAAGAACTTGAGAAACAGGCAATGCGCTTGAAGATTTGAAAAAGGCAAAGCAAGTATTTATGCTTAAAAAATAGTAAGAGAAAGCCTTGGATAATTATAAAGGCACTAGCTTGACACCCTTCCCCCCCCTCCAAGTTCCTGGGGATTGAAGACTGGAACAAATAATCAAATTATTTGCAAATCTTCTAGAACATAAAAAGGAGAGAAATAACTGTGAGCATGGTTTCATCAAGAGTAGAACTGTTTCAAATGCATTTAACTTCCTTCTACGACAAGGTAAATTATTCTAAGGGGCAGAGAGAGTATAATAGAAGTTTTATACCCCGTGATCTGGATGAAGCTGTTAAAATAGATGCAAATATACTGGTAAAAAAATTATAATCGTGGTAGACAAATTCAAAGAATGTATCAAGCAAGATCCCTCAGGCAACTCTGGCAGCACACAGGCCATCAGCTTGGATACCACACAACTTTGTCACAGACAACTTGAATGATTTGTTCACGTAAAAGGTAAGGAAGAGACAGACCGTGCTTACAAAATGAAAAAAAAACCCCAATGCTGTAAGAACAAGTGCAAAGCCATGTTCAGCTGTAATCCAACACAAATATAGGCTATACAACACCTGAAAAAGTCCTTTTTCAGAAGGAACTTCAGCTCTGGAAAGTATAAAAGGCTAACTATGCATCAGTGATAGCCTGTGATAAAAAAAGCACCATCACAGCAGGACAGCCAGTATATCCTGGGATATCAGGATCGCAGGAAGGAGAACAAAGTCTTGGTTGCTCTATAGTGCACATGAGCAGGCTCTCAGCTGGATTTCTACATTCAGCTTTGGACACTGCACTTCAGGGAAAACAAAGAAAGGAGTAAGAGAGAGAAGAAAAAAAAAAGCCAGCCTGACTGAAGAGTGCCTAAAAATCCTGGCAAGAAAAGGCTAAAAGAAAAAGGGTCATCTAGTGAACACAAGAAGAGCAAGTGAGGCTTTGTCCTGTTTTTGCAATAGCCCTTTACTATTCCAGTATTCCTTGTCCTAATCATGAGACATGGATTTATATGGAACAAGAGAGACCTAGAGCAGAGGTAAGGAAAAGTCTTTGGACAGTAAAGGCAGCTAAGCCCCAGAGCAGGCTCCTGGAAAGCTCCAATTACTACATTTTTCGGTTTAAGGGAATTTTTGATCAATAGTTGTCAGCAGTGGTCAAAGCAAACCAAATAATGACATTTTGCTATCAGAACTAAACTACTGTTTCAGTAACAATCATCTCAAAGCACGTCTTCCTTCCAATTCAGCAGGATCACAAAATGATGCTGAACTACCTCATGGACCTTCTACTCTCCCAGAAAAAGAGAGACATCCATGGATAGGTGTTGTTGAATCTCTTGCCCCTTGTTCTTTTTTCCATAAGGCACAGAACTAAACTGTTTTGTTTGCATACTCTACAAAATCATAGCAGAAATTTATTTCTTCTTATATACTAGTAGTGTTCTTCACTTTCCATGTCATACTGAGAGTTTTGATCCAAATCCTTTCTGCTCAGAAGTGAAGCCATTGTTAGATGAAAAAGCATTTACAATCCAGATAAGAAAAGAGAAAAACTATTTCACCTCCCCAGATGCAAAGCAACAACAATCACTTTCTTGAAAACTTGCAAAAATCCAGAAGATAAAGACCTCATTGTGACAGATACTGTAAAATCTCTTATAAAAACAAAACAAGTCATCTCTAGAAGAAAGTAGTATTTCTAAGTGAAATATATTAACTCTGCACTTAGGGTAGTAGGCAAAAGTTTATCATCTACGGAACATGAACACCATATGTTATCTTTCTGTGGGCATATAGATGGATAAAACCATAAGACTTTTTTTTTAAAAATCCAACTTTTTCGTTCTTAAACACTGTTTTCTAAAACAAGAGTGTTTATACTGTTATAGAAAATGTCACAACCTTTTCCTTTTGACTTCCCAAATCAAGACTACTTATTTTTAAATCTTACTTTCATGAGATGGAAATACCAAGACTTACTATACACCCACTTTCAATAAGTATATATAAAAATATTTGATGCAAAGTTTCCCAAGGAACATTTTCACACGACAAATAATACGGATAACTCCTACTAAACTAACAAGCTATCCTCAAGTTGCCTTGAGAAAAAGTCTTCATTTCAAACAATCTAGAATACACCATTTAAGTTCCAGACACCATTATTACTATTTACAAATTCAGAGCTAATTTCTCAGCTTCTGCATCTTTTCTGATAGTCATCTCTAGTTCCCCACAATGATCTTAAAAATGTCTGGTAGAATCAGAGAGCTCTAAAAACATCACAGCATGCTGCAGTCCTACACAATACCTTTGAGGAAATTTTTGTCCGCAAAACATCAAAACTGTAAGAGGTGTCTTACGATGAAGAAGAAATGAAACCTTCAGCCACAGCAGCTCAGAAAAGGAGCAAAGCAATACTCCATCCTACCTGTTGAAGCTGCAGTCGGACTTTGCTAATGGCTCTAATCCAGTGTGCTCTTGCTGGAGGAAATGGTGGTGGCTCGATGTCACCCTGGTAGCTGGAAAGCAAGAAACAGGAAATCACTACATGAACACCTGTAGTATTAAAGATTCAACCACATGGTGCAATCATAGCTTCAGCTCTGGAAGCTGAAGGAACCAACAGGCTCCAGTCAGCACAGCCCTGCTTGTGCTCTGGGAAGTGAGAAGCTAACATAGAGGTCTCCTTACACACAGAAGCCGCCATGGAAACTGATGAGCTGAAAGATATGAGCTGTACACAATCCAAACCCAGGAGGAAGATGATGTTTGTGAGAACATGAGGAAGGCAGTCCACAACACCACATCAAGCCAGTGGAACACAATGGTACCGTAATTGTGTTACCATACCATAACAGACGCAAAGAGGTAGACTGATGATTTTATATCCCCATGCCTGTGGCAGTTCCCTTCTAACCACTGCCCATTCCTACTCCTCCTGCTACAAATTTACAGCCCCTTTTTAGGGGAAACACTGGCAACAAGGCTCAGCCATGAGTTTCCCCCGTGCATTGAACTTTTGTCACTCCACTCTTTCCTACAGCTTTTCAAGAAGACGTGTGGGTCCGTCAGCAGAGCTCCACCTCAGTGACCCACAGCACATCTTGCAATCCCTAACCTTGTGATACCTTGGGCTTTTGGTTGCATCCCTGCTTTTTATGTTGCTGAGGTGTAAATCACAAAAACAAACACCTTTTTGCTGCCTGCAAAGCACCCACCCTGCACTGCTGACTGCATAAAGAAACCCCATAGCTGAGAGCAACACACATCCATGCTACAGGTCTAGGGCAGTGCAGCCCTAGGGATCAACATTCAGAGCTCAGTTCCACGCATACTCCATGGAGACAGGAGAGTACTGCCAGAGGGTGGAGAGAAAGGGAGCCAGTGAGGCAGGAGCATCCAAGTTAGATGCCTAAATTAGCCTGAAATAGACTATGTGAATAACCTTTCCTGTGAACAAATATAGGCCAGCCATTCTGGGACAAGACTCCTGCTGCTCTGTAAGGAAAAGAGGAAAGTGAATCAGAGTTTAAAAACAGTTTAACACTTTTCTAGTCTTGTTTTCCTCCTTTCATCTTTAGTGTAAGGCTTGCCTACACATGAACTCCTGTAGTTAATTCTATCATCCAAGCACAGTGACACCAGCTGTACCCTCCAAAGGGCACAGACAGGCAGACATCTTCCCATGGATCCAACTGAACCAGATAAAGAAAAAATCCCTCATACTTATGAAAGTATAACCACATCCAGGGGCTGCAATGACTTGATTACCTCAAGGAAAAATGTCACTCCCAAATTTAAGTAGTGAAATTTGAAATTCCTGTAAAACCTGTGCAAAACCCAGTACTCTACTCCCCCAAACTTAGATGAAATACTTTTGAAGCCTGTTTTCAATACTGTTGACAGCTTGGAAAACCAAAGTACAAGGACAAGAAAAGCTGCCACAGTGAGTCAGAGCAACACGTCTATTCATGCTGTAATTCTACAACCTACAACTACGTAAACACTAGCTCTAATGGTGGTAGTCTACTACACAAGAATGGAACTAGTGAAGCTCTAACCATGAAAACAAATTCTTGGTTGCTCAAGCATAAACTTGATCCCACATGAGCAATGGAAGCAGCTATTTTGGGGCAAGAGTACGTTCATCAAACCAGAAACAGAAAATCCAGCAAATGAGCTCCAAGGCACTAGCAGGTGTGCCTCCTTACACACACAAACCCCATAGTTTTAGCAAGTGTTCCTCGTTGCATGCAAGGCAAACATAGCTTCAGCTCAGCCAATGCCCCGTAAGTAACTGGTCCTGCACAAAAGATGTTTCACACGTCAGCAACATCAACTCTATTGGTCAGAGAAGGCTGCAAGAACAATGTACAATATTTGCCCTGGGAAATAGCAAATAGAAGAATCCTCTTTGAACTAGCTGAAAATAACTTGGCAATAGTTTCACGTACCTCATTTGGACTCCTGCGTCAACATCCCTGGGCTTCTCAAGTTCCAGAGGTAACTTAGCTGCAGAATGGTCTGCAGGTTTTTCCTCAGTCTTGCAGACCTTCTCCTTCTCTCCTTTGCCATGAAGCTCCTCTTGCTCCTTGAGCCATGCCTGACCATCTTTCTGGTAGCTGCCCAAGCTGTGGTAAGAGTGATTCGACTGCCTTTCCTGGTGATCATCTTCCTGCTCAGAGCCATGGGCACTTTCATGGGAATGTTCCAGCTCACTCAGGTGAGAGCTTTCCTGGCTGACATTGCAAGAGGAGCCGTATCTACTACTGCCAGCAGGACTATGAGAGAGTAAGAGAGTCCATCAGAAAAAACAGTGGCTTGGAAAAACACAAAACAACCTGCACATCTAAAACGTTGAGCAGGATGCTAAATATTACTGAAAAGGCATGCTATGAAGTCATACTTAACTATTATATTCTTATGATTATTACCTAAATATAGACTTGTGAACCTCAAAAGTTTGGTAGGCAGTAGAAGTACTTCATACACAGTCTACCAGTATATAGACCATATATACTTTTTTTTGTATATATAAATAAATATATACACACATATATGCTCTATACATCGGCCTTTCTTGCACCAATTACTTACATCAGCTAGAAGCTGCAGTGAAGACATTCTAATAACCAGACAGGAATAAAAATGGAAACACAGCAATTCAGAGTGAAAGTGCTTCTGTCTTCTGCAGTTTTGCTGCAGCTGGGGTCTTTATGATGACCATTTAAGATTACTATTATTAAAAAATATGGTTAAAGTTAGCTTTACTTTTATATATTAAAAGTCTATGATAAAATATGCTGCAATCAAGATTAAGACTGTCAAGACCTTCAATTTAAAACCTTTTACAAAAGTGGAGCAATTTCTCAAATGAAAGCCACATGTCTCACTCCGGTAGCACTCTCTCAATAATTTATTTTATATATAATCCCCAGCATCACAGGGGTGTGACCTCTGTGATTCAAGACACCACTTTCAGGACTGAATTCTTAGAATCCTCAAACAAAATTCAGCAGATGGAAATTTCTCATGCAGTCAGGAAAACTATGGCAAAGAATTATGCAACACTCATATTTTTCTCTTGCAGTCTTAGGAGAATTTGGAGCCAGGAAGTTCTGTGAGTGCAGAGTTGCAACTGTATGATCAGAGGAACAATTTCACTTATGTTACACAGAAATGTGCAAGTTTAGCAAGTCTCTGTTTTGATTTTTAAGGGCAATTGTAACTTAGCACATGCACGGGACTGAATACAGACTCATGAAATACCGATAACCTTCCTCTAGTAGCTTTCATAACTGCATGAAACAAATTTTGCACCGATTTTAGGAAGACCAAGCATTAGAATACCTTCACTGATATTTCTGAAAGTGTTTTAGTATCCTCAGTAATGTGAAATCAACCTAAGTAGTTCTATAATGCATCATCAGTAAGTTAAATTTCTCTCTAAAATTAAAAGCCTTTACCTTGCATTTTGAAAACGAAACATTCCTTCCTACCAATACATTCTACATTTTACTTTTTCTTAGCAAATATGATATTATTATCACTAAACAAAAAAGCAAAGTGAATTTTATGCAGCAGAATTAACACACAAAGACTACAACTTTTGAAAGGCTAATGAAATTAGCACTAAAAGCATCTCATTCAGTGGGACACATTATAAGAACACGGGAAATTCAACCACACTTACAGAAAAGGAGTGGGAAAAGGTGAGAAAACGGTCTAAAGGCTTGTACATAACTAGTGACTGCAGTATGCCATATTGTCTGTGACAGGCACCAGTGATAGCACAAGCACTGACAACAGGTAGGGACTGGGACCGAGCTACAAACATCAGACACCAAGGCCAAGGTCTACTGCTGCAGCACTGCATTATAAATGGTCAAATCCCATTTATTATGCCTCATTTGTAACTAGCCTTTTCTCATTCAGTTGTTCCACGCTATGCAGATCTGGAGCCAGCGTGTCAGGATGCAGTACTGCTCCATCAGGAGCAGAATCAAGCCCAGTTTCTTTCTCTTCAGGCTTGTCTGGCACATGCTCCTCTGCCTGATCTTCTTTCTGCAGTTCACCTGAAATCACATTCTGCCGATCTTCTGACTCTTTGTCAAGCTTTTCTCCCAGCTCTTTGCTGGATGTATCATCAACAGTGCTTGCACCAGATGGCTCTTCAGAATGTTCATTGTCTACAGCGTCAGGCTGCTTTGAAGACAACTTTACTTCTATATTTGCATCAGTCACTTGATCCAAGACTGCAGATTTTGAGTTTTCTTCTGAACTGACTGTTCCTAACACCTTGTCATCTGGTTTTGACAAAGCCTGTGGTGGTACATGTGGTTCCTTTTTGGCAGAGGTCTCCTTGATGTCTTTTTGCCAGGGAAAGGAGAAATCTAGCTTTTTCCCAAATACTGCTCCTTGAGCACTCTCTGGCTTACTCACCTTTTCTTCCCCACCTCCTTCAAACAGAGACATAGACAGTTTCTTAAAACTGGAAACGAGGCCCTCATCTGCTCCTGCTTTATTAGCAGGAGATGGCTGCTGAGAGAAGAATGACCCAAAAGGTTTTCCACTATCGGAAGACGACATAAAGCCGAATTTTGGCAAACTGGGTATGTTCGGTATTTCAAAGACAGGTTTACTACTGCTTGTATCTGGAGCGGCATTATTAGTTTTACCCTGTTTCTTCAAGTCAGATTTGGAAGCAATCCCTTCTGCAGGCGTCTCATCAATTGTTAAATGTTTCTCCAAGTTAGATTTGGAAGCTATCCCTTCTGCAGGCACCTCATCAATTGTTAAATGTTTCTCCTGTTCAGCAGTTTGCTGTTCTACCTCACTTGTCTTCTCTTCATTCAGCTGAGGCAGATGAACACTGGGCTCATCAGCTGGAGCTGTGGGTTCTTTACCATTACTACTGATCAAGTCCTGCTGATCAATACCAACATTGGCCTGATCCCCTGTAACAGCAGGCTCTGTCTCAAGTGTAGCACTCTCATCTAACTGAGAAAGGCTTGTGTCTGCCTTGTTAGTTTGGACTTCCATTTCCAGTGTGAGCTCATCAGTAGAGCCAGTGTGAAGGATGTCAGTGGCTTCCTTGTCTGCAGGAGCAACTTCTTCCTCTGCTACACCTGAAGACCCCACATCTGGTCGGTAAGTACCTACATTAGCCTGGTCAGTGGCCTCAGCCTGCACTGTACCAACTGCACCACTGAGATCAGACTGGCATGGCTGAGTATCTACCACCTCAGAGGGTTGTGTTTCACTATCCTGCTGCAGAACCTCGAGGGCTTCATTCTCACTAGAGACTCCTGTTTCTGGAGCAGCCCTCAAAGGTTCCTCTTTAGAGGTTTCCAAGCTCTTTTTCTCCCCAGTTTCTGTTTTCATAGGAGACTCTTTTGTGGAGCTCTCTTCTGTTGAAACAGGTACTACATCCTTCTTCACAGAGTTGCAGACATCTCTTTTAGACTCTCTGGCTGCAGCTGTATTTTCTGTCTCCCTAGAGTCTGTTGCTGGAACAGACCCAGTGACATCTTTCACACTAGTGCTTTGAGGTTTAGGGGTGAATTTTGGAGGCATCTCTTTTGGAGATTCTTTTGGAGATTCTTTCGGACCTTTGAAGATGCCAAATATATCATTTGTGAAAGATGGTGCTGGGCCACTTGGGAGGGATGAGAAACCAAAGAAAGAGGAGCTCCTCTTCTGTGCAGGAGGAGGTGCAGCAGCTTGAGGTTGAGAAAAGAAACCAGAAAATGTTTTAGGTGGTTTCATTTTTGTCATAAAACTTGAAAACATTTCAACTGAAGAATCCAGAACCGATTTATCACTCTCAGGTTCCTTTGGTTTGCTTTGCAAATTAGGTGCCTCTGGCATTTTAGGAGGAACACGTGGCTGTTGTGCCTCTTGTAATCTGTCCATTTGTACAGGTACTTTTTGTTCTGGCAACTCATTCTGTACACGTACTTCTTCAGAGACCACTTCATTTTTCATGTCACTCATACTATTTAAGTCATTTAGACCCTGGGAATCCATCTTATCACCTGAGGCCACACTATGCTCAACCTTTTCAGAAGTTTGCTCTTTGGAAGAATAAGGCTCTTCATCAGGAGGAAATGCAACACTGTCCATTTTCTCTGTGTTGCCCAAAGCATCTTCTTCTGCCCCTAGGGAAACACTCTGTTCGTCCTGAGAACCCTCCTGCACAGTGGAAGTCTGAAGGCAAGGACCAGGAGCAGACAAATTGGTTACTGCATCGCCCTCGGTCTGTGAAAGCTTTTCTAAGCCACTCTCTTCACTGGCCTGTGGAAGCTTTTCTAAGCCGCTCTCTCCATTGGCCTGTGGAAGCTCTCCTAAGCCACTCTCTCCAGTGGTCTGTGGAAGCTTTTCTAAACCACTCTCTTCAGCTACTGCAGCAGTACTTTCTACATTTCCCACTACCAGCTTTTCTGATTTATTTTCTTGGATCGTGAGGTCATTAGACGTTTGTTTGCCAGTCACTGCTGCAATAATATCATCAACTTCTTTTTTATTGCCTGCATCTTGTTGCCTGGTAGAACTGCTGGTTTTGACACTAGAATCGGTGGAAACACTTTGCTTCATATGTGGTTTAGCGTTCACTGGTTTAGCTGGTTTTTCCTGTCCTGGAGCAGTTTGTGGCTTTTCATCCAAAAAGGATGTCAAATTGAAGAAGCTAAAACTAGTACTTCTTTGAGGTACACTCTTGTCAGGAGCTGGACCACTCGAGAAGAAGGAAGGCAGATGAAACAGCCCTTCTGTTTCCTGTTGTTTCCCACTAGCAGGAGCAGCAGCAGGTGCTGAAGGCTTTGGTTCATCTGATCCAGTGAAGAAGGAGAATATGCTCTTACTGGCTGGCTGGGATTTCGGAGCAGTGATATCAGAGAAGCTGAATGGCAAACTGAAACCTGACTCTTTGGGTGTCTGGTCTGGCTTTGGTTTTGCCCGATTAGCTGTGTCTCCTACACGACCACCCTGTTGCTTTGGTGTAACCGTGGGTGTGCCGCTTTGCTGCCCAGCTGGCTGGCCCAGCTGGCTTACTCTGGGACCTACACCCACTGGCTTCTGAGAAACGTTTCCAGGAGGCACTTTTTTACTCTCAGGAGACTCCTCCATAGCTTTTTTGCTTTGTTGTTCCACTTGCATCCTGGGGCTAGGAGACACCTGCTTGTCCATGCCTTCAGTTCTCACCCCTTCCTTAGGGGTGGAGGACAGACATGGCATACTGGCACTCTGAAGACCCCCAGACTTCTCAGGTTTCTGTCTCGGCTCAGCCACAGTTCTGCTATTGGGTTTTGGCAGAGTTGTAGTACTTGAGGGTGGTTGAGAAGACACAGGCTCCACTTTGAAGAGATCTCCAAGGGATCCAAATAAAGATGAGATGCCAGAGGTTTCCTTCTGTTCTGGCTGTTTCACCTCTTCTGGCTTATTACTTTGCCTTTTCTCCAGTTCTGGTGATGGTTGTGGTTCTTTGCTTACTTGTGTTTTAAAGAAATCAAAAAATCCAGAAGATTGGGGTTTGTTGGAAGTTGAGCTTGCAGGAGAATCCTCTCCAAGACTGAACAATTTCAGAGCACTTTTAAATAATGTCTCCTCAGGCTCAGTGGCTGGTTGGCTCTGATTTGGCTGTGGCTGACTTGGTTCATTAATGGTTGCATGCCTTTCAAGATGCCTGGAAGCTGGTGCTGCTTTAACAGGTCTCTCTTCTCGTACGGGCCTGCCATCCACAGCAGTGTGGCTCAGTATAGAAGGAGATCTTGTTAATCCCGGTTTTTTAACACGGATGTTTTCAGTCTGGTGTAATTCTGGCTTTTCATTTCTACCAGCCTCCAAACTAAGTTCTGACGAAGTATTTCTTCTCGGTTCTGATGTAACAGGAAACTTCTGCCCTGCTTGTTCTTCATCTAATTTTTTATTTGGTGTAAGTGATAAAATATCAGTCTTACTTTCAGATGATATTGACTGTGTGTCTGTTCTCTTCGAGGTAGAATCTTCAGATGTCTCAGAGCCAGGGCTTGTAGACTTTCCAATTAGTCCACCCAAAGCAGAAAATAAGGAGCTAACTTTGTTCACTGGTGTTTTCTTATCTTCCTCAGTCTTTTTTGCTTCTGTTACTCTTTCAGTAGATGCTGAAGTTTCTTCAGCTTTAGTAGCAGACTGGAACAGCTGGAATCCAAAGAATCCTGATGACCCACTCCCAGAAGTTGTCACAGGGACAGCCTTATCAACTTCCTTGGTGTGGACTTCCTTACTCAGCGATTTATTGACAGCCACCCTGGAATGTGTTCTGAGATCAAGGGTTAACGGAGGCTCCTCTGAATGATTCGGCATTTCCTTCTCAGGTCTGAAATCTACTTTGAGTTTTTGAAGTTTATAACCTGAGAAGTCTAACGGCTGCTCTCTCTGATAATAAATAGACTCCTCAAACATTTGTGAAAAAGTTTCCAAATTCATGTTCATTAGCTGGTCGCTCCTCTGCAAAGCTACTGACAAATCCAAGGGTTTATTTGTTGTATAATCATCTAGACACTCTTCTTCAGCAAACCAAAACAGCTCATCTTCACTGCCAAGAGGGACTTTGAAACCACAAACAGCAATTGTGTTGTCTTCTAGCACAGCTCTTGGGATGGAATCCATCTGGAAATTATAATCCCAGCAGTCCAGGTAGGAGTAAGTTTCAGGAGCACACACGTAGACGTACTGTCCAGTGGGATCAGTGAGTAAGGAATACACGTATTCACTGTCACTGTACATGTAGTATCCACAATCACCATCTTCTGATGGCCGCCACACACCCTGCTCAAGCATCATTATCCACTCCTGATACTCCCGGCTATAGGACGAGTACATTAAGCCTTCATCCATACTTAAAGTCTCTTGGTCAATTAGAGTCCACATATTTCCATCACAGCCAGAGGAGTAGCTCAAATCCATGGGCAACTCTTCGAATGAGTAACTGCCTTCTCTTTCGAAGGGTGGAAAGTTACTATAACTTTCATTGAGAGAATTAGCAGTCCATGCATCATTTTCTTCCAAACAAATGTCTTGAAACATTAACTGGTCAAATGACTCATACGATATCGCACTTAAATCTAAACTCTGTCCATCAAAATTGGCATTAGTCTGCCAATCCATCACATTTGCATTCCCATCCTTTTTACAGAGATTCACTACCACATCATTTTCAGGCCAGTCCAAGAACTGAGGGGGCAGAACAGAGTTCTGGTTTAACACGTAGTAAACTGGTACTGCTATTCCATGAGTGTCAGCCAGTCCCCCCACTTCATACTCCCATTCAAAGCTAGAATGGCTCCTTGTCTCCTGATAAGCCGAGTACTGCTCTGTAGGGTTATAGCTTTTATTAGTCAAATTGAGAGATTCATTTGATCCTTTGTTTAAAGGAGTAGGAAGAACTCTAGATTCTGTATCCTGTTGAGGAATATCCCTACTATTTACAGGCTTTCCAGATAAGTCCTGTACCTTGGCTTGCAGATTTAGGGCCTCAGGGAGCACAGGATGCCCACCATGGGGAACATGGGGCTCAGTTGTTTCATTTACTCTTGCACTGGACGAGTGGTCAGTAGTGGAAGATTCCACTGTTTTCACATTATCCCGTTTCTCCTTCGGTTTGGGCAGCAGATTTTTTAAGAAGCTGGAAGATTCCTGCTTTTCTCCAGTGCTGCTTTGACTGTCAGAAGCCATTCCTGAATTACTAGGTTTTGTCTCTGAGCTAGAATCCTCACCTCTATCAAAAAGCTTCATGAAGCCCAGAGAATTTGGTTTTGCCTTCTCTTGCTTACATTCAGACAAGTTTTCACTTGAGGCAAACCTAAATAAGCCAGAAAATAATCCAGGAGAAGTGTTTTTCTGGCTATCACCCTCGCTTTTAGCAGTCGAGTCTTGATTATTGGCTGTGTTTTCATTGGAAGAAATGTGAAGAAACCCAGAAAGAAAACCTGGTGTGTGCTTCTTCTGAGTATCATCTGCACTTGGAACTTCTGGCCCTCTGGCTGAAGAGGTGGATTCAACTGAGCCTTTGCTTAAGTCTGCTGCATTTACTCCTTCTTTCATCAGTCCTCCTTTTACATTTCTAGGTTCTTCTTGAGTACTCCTAGCTTTCTGCAGCTCTTCTTTGGCCTTAAGGGTAGCAGAGGCACTCTCCTGGTGTTTTTCTCTGTTTACTTGGACAGTAGATAGGTTTTCTTTATTCATGTTTCTCCTTTGTAAAAGTTCCTCCTTATTGTCTGATAAATTTGGAACTGAGCTCGATTTTAATGAAACAGCACTTCCTGAATTACTGTTTCTGCCTTCATGCAAAGAACTGCCACTAGAACCCTGATTACTTTTTTGGTCCTGTGTAGGTGCTAGATTTTCTGCAGAAGAAAATTTAAATAACGATGAAATAAAGCCTCCCTTCTCGTTCCTCTGTTCCTGCTTTGCTGAAGAACCCAGCCCACTGATAAAAGGAAGTTTTCCAGTGAAAGGAAATGTGTGCTCTTCCTTTGATGAACTATTTTGTCTTACATCCTCCACAGACTTATGGCCTTTAATATGTTCAGAGGTACTTTCTTTCTGCCCTTGTTCAGCAGAAGGAAGCAACAACTGACTGAAAGACTTTTTGAGTGGGTTGAAAAAGCTTTCAGATGCTGTACCCTGATCTGGAGGCTGTGCCTTAGGTTCCACATTACCTCTGTTTTGCTTGTTTGCCAGTCCATGGCCTGCAGGATGCTGATCCTCTGAGCGATTTGCAGGAGGCTGCTCCCTGGCAGTGGGCGCACCCTCTACCAAAGTGGCACCTGGCTGACTTGTAATAGGATGCGAATCTGGTTGCTTCTGTGGCACGTCCTGCTGCTTGGGAGCCAAGAGACCGTCAAGATTGGCTTTCAGACTGAAGGAACTGACTGAGTTTGTCAGCCTGCCAAAGATCGAAGACACAGAAGTGCTACTTGCATTTACCTCTGCCTCACTTTTAGTCTCACTTTTAGTCTCACTCTTCTGTGCCTCTGGAACAGTGCTGGTCCTGGCTGACATCTGTCCAGATGGTGTTTCGCTCCTTTTTGCCTCCTCAACTTTGACAGCATGGCTGTCCTTGGTGTGCTCCTCTTTTGAGACTTCTTGTTTTGGCACTTCCTTCTCAGAGAAGATCTTTAAAGGATTAAACATGCCTAGAACTGAATTCACAACTGAATGCTGGTTCTGCTGGCTGTCAGCAGAATTTCCTTGTGTTTGCTGGGGAGGATGTGGTGCAGAAGCCTTACTGTCTGTCTCAGTGGCTTCTGGCTTGTTGGAATTTGTGTTCTGGGCTCTTTTATCACTGCTCACCTGGGATGGTAGCAAAGACTGAATGGAGAACTTGGCATCAGATTTATTATCTGCTGCCCCTCCAGAAGAAGAACTCTCACTTTTAGACTTACTAGTAAATACATTCAAGATGCCACCTTCTGATGAGTTTTTGTTTTCTGTATTCTCTGGAGTGGAAGAAACAAGTTTTTCAACAGAGGCTGTGAGCTGCTTTGTGCTTGACCCCACCTTCTCTGTGAAAGAGCTGAACAGGGAATTCATTGTATTTTTCATACCTGACAAGTCTGGAAGAGATTCAGATTTGCCTTTGGTACTCTCCTCTGCAGCAGGATGTTTAGTCTGCTCAGACTTTTTAGCTTCTGACGAATTATCAGCATTATCCTGCTTCAGTGGCACACTCTCGACATTTTTTTTTGTTTCTGGCAATGTACCAAATTTGCTGATTTCTTCCTCCTTTTCAGCCAAGTATTCAGAGACTGATTCTACCAGACACTGAAGTTCATCCATCGTGTCTATGTACTCCTCACTGGGTTCTTCAACAGGAGACAGTGTTAAGTCTTGCACAGAATGACCAAGCTTGCTCTCTTCAGTTTTATGTTTCTTATCAGAGCTAGCCTTTAACTGGGAACCCGTATTTGCAGGGAAATTAGCAGTTATGTTTCTCAAATGGCTGATGTCAGAATCACACCATCTTTTTG
Organism: Lycocorax pyrrhopterus obiensis; assembly: GCA_014706295.1. Taxonomy (NCBI): domain Eukaryota; kingdom Metazoa; phylum Chordata; class Aves; order Passeriformes; family Paradisaeidae; genus Lycocorax; species Lycocorax pyrrhopterus. Next base: position 8,209,632 of record JACSVZ010000014.1, on the reverse strand, counting down.
AAAGTGTAGGCAGTTCCTCCATTTCATCGTCTGAAACAGGAGAGTACTGGAACTCATCAGAAGCACTGCTGTCAAATTCCTCAAGGACACCAACAGGCACAAAAGTGTTCTCTAGCATTCCCATGTGTTTCATGTCCTCAGTGTTACTTAGGTGAAGTGCGTCCTCATGGCTCATCCCCTGCTTGCTGGGCAACTTGCCACTTTTAACCATTAACCCATTTTTGTATGGACGCAGGACTGGGACTGGATAAGCAGGCAACCGTTCCTTACTTTCAGAGTTGCGGGTATATTTTCCAATTCTACCATATACTGGGAAATCATCAATGGGTTCAGAACCAGCTGCCACACCATTGAAATAAACTGTTTTCTCCCCAGGAAACTGCAGGCCTCCGTTACTTTGTAGGCTTATTCGGTCTCTCTCCTCAAAATTGTATCGCAGCTTCTTTTTCCTTCTTCTATCAATTGTATCATATTCCTGAGGATATCTAGGGACATCTACAGACCTTGACTCCAGACACACATTTTGGCAGCACCTTGATCTTTCACAGTGATTGAAATTTTCTCTTTTTGAGAGAGTTTGCATCTTTTTCATATTTTTCTCATGCCAACTTCTAGTTTTATGAGTTTTTTCTAAGAACTCCTCTATTAACAGTTTTCCTAGCTCTTCATAGTTACTATCCTGTTCTTCTTCTCCATCTTCAGTGTCAAATGGAATGATCCTGACTCTTTCATTTCTAGCTAGAGATCCTTGTCTAAGATGAGAAATAAAAGGAGTGGGAGGGAAAGGAAGAGAGGCAGCAAAAAAATAGGAAGGGAAAAATAACAATTTTTAAAAAAGCTATAGAAAGGACAGAAAAAATAGTAAGGAAAAACATTCATTAAATAAATGAAAACTAAAATCAGAAACATTCAGAAATAACAAAATTGAAAACCTGCCAATCTACCACCATTACATTTCAATCAAGTAGTCAAAAAAAGCAGCTTGGGTTGTGAGATTCCATCGGTTATGTCTGCACAAAATTTAGAAACGCCTTTTTGAGGGAGAACAGCTTTTTGTGATCAAGTGAGGGCACACAGCCGTGGCCGTACTCTGCTGCTGCTTTTTTAGGCATGCTGAAAAGAAGTCACTTATTGCAGAAACAGGACTACTTTGAGATGCAGTGCCCACGCGCACCGTTCCACTATGCTGTTCCTGCATTTCAGTCACTCTGGGCTGCAGACTTTGTTTTAGCAGTATTCATAAAGAACACAGGGACCCTGTGTCTCCCAGGGGTGGCAAGTGAGCAGAGATTTCATCTGGAGGCTTAGGAGTCACTGGACTCCAGGCAAGTGAGGACAGGGGACAAAATGCAAACTGTGGGCACCAGCAACAAGAGGAGTTTCAGCTATTTCACCACTCCTTTTTGCTGAGAGAGCTCTTGCTGTAGCTAATGGCCTCAAGGTGCCCCTACCAACACAGAATTAAGATTCTCAGAGCTGTTACTGGACCAAAAGGCAAAACAAAACACAGGCGCTGGATATTAGCCCATCATAAGGCTCAGATGCTTTTCAGGATCTGTACTTCCCATTTACAAAGATCTGAACAGATCCAACAGTTTATACTTGTCCATTGTGGGAGAATGGATTACACTGTGAAACAATCTGATGCTTCCTGCAAACCCAAGTAAATGACCCTTGGAGTTTTGGGATTAACTGCTATCCCTTTGTCAGTATTATTACCTCAATTGTTCAATAGCCCCAAGGGTAGCAGCAAGGAAACTTCCTCTTGATCTAGATCTCACAAGGACAGCTTCTGACTACAGTCTACATACAAACAAACAGGTAGAAAGTGGATGTAAAAACATCAAAATGATCATCTGAAAGATGCACTGCAGCTTTGCCTCACATCACCCATTGCTGAGAACTAAGGAGCATGAGGGCATGTGTGTCCCTGACCCCGTAAGAGGAGTGCCAGCCAAGGGAAAGCACAGAGGGCACACAGGTATTTTATGGATACTGCTAATCCAAGAGTCTTAACCACGAGAGCTGCAGGGAGCATGCCAACATAGGATACAGATGGCATAGCCCTGAAAGAGAGAGACGGGTCATTGCACTTTTCCACTGCTGCTTTAGTGCTGCATTTCCAACAGTATTAGCTAACTTACACTAATTGGAAAGATGCTCATTACTTTAAATGAGTCCTGTTATACACAGTTTAAAACACTTACTACACTTCTTGCTCACAATTTTAAGCCAGTAATGGAAATAATTTTCTTTTAAAAGCTAACAAAATTTAAAACATTCCCAGGGCCACCATAGTTACTGGATCAAGCCCTTCCAAAACTCAGCTGAAGGCAATGGGAGCTACATGAATGTCTGAAGAGCCATTATCTGTAAATGCTGAACCAAAAAATTGACTAATTTAGGGATAAAGAAAACTACTTTTCTTTCTAATTGAGCTTCTTTCCCTGTATGTGTTTCCCCTGCTCTTCTACAACGCATCCCTTTTACTAGAAATAATGAGAAAACCAACACATGAAAGGAGAAAAAGACATCAGCCCAGCATTTAACTACTACAGATCTAAAAAAGAGCTGAGGCAAACAGCGAGTATCAGCTGAAATGTACCACAGGAACACTTCAAAGCAGCAACAGTGGGGAGACAGGCAGAGAGGTGCAGAGAGGGTAAGCCACTGATCTGACAGATCTAGAGATTCAGATTTGGGCTCCAGGTCAGTGTGGCCACTCACGGTGGAATCTATGCTATCATATCACCTTGAAAGTAAATAGAGCAAGACTAGGGAGGCATGGAGGACAAACAGTGAAAGAAAATGAGCTTTGAAAAGAAAAGTTAGTGCTTAAACAAAAAAAAATAAAACCAAAAAACAACAACAAAACAAAACAAAATAAAAAACACCCAAAAAAACCCCACCAAAACAAAACTGAGGGGAGTATGTCTGCTATTCTGAAGCCAAACTGGCCGTTGGCAGGAAAACACACTCCAAGGACAAATAAGAATATTGCTTGTCATCACTAGGAATTACTTCTATCAAAGGAATATGATCACATGTAACAGCTAACAAAGAGAAGCAAAACTTTTTAATCCAAACTCAAATATTGTAAGAAAAAATACAGGTGTTAGAACAGACAGTTTCAACTGAGGCATTCTGGCACTGACAACCTTTTGCCCAGTTCAAGACAGTTTTTAGCAGATTCTTGTCTGGTTCTTCTGGGTCTGCCCAGGAGAGCCTCCTACAAGCCCTCATTTCTACAGCGACCATCAGCTGCAATCTGCCAGGAGCACTGATTTCATCAGGTGACTGCCTCATCCACAGCACTGAGAGCTGCTAGGAGCAAAAGTCAAATGCAATTTGTTTCTGCAATACTCACTACAACTTTGTTTTGAAAATATTTAAGATCTACCCACGTGCTTCTTTTCAGCCACCTTGATAGAAATACCTTTCTGGTAAGTAAGAGAATCCCACACAGCTTCTATGGAAAGCTTATTTGCATATTTTATGTTTTAAGACTAAATATGCAGCAAAAAATCTTGTTGGGCATGTGGAAAATGCACACGGGAACAGGAATGCTCAGATCACCATCAAGGATTTGCGTTTCTGGACTGAAAATAATTTTAGACCATAGCAAACTACAAAGCTCATGGTTTTTAAGTAAATTTTACCAGTCCAGATCCTTTTACATCAATACCTTCATGAAATCAGGAACAAAAAAAGAAATATATTCTAGCTTGGTATTCTCCAACAATTCAAATCAGCAGTGCTTCTTTGGAAGGTCTTACAAACACGTTTGTCTATTAGATACAGATAGAAATCACACACACACTGACTCCAAGCAAAGCGAGCCATGAAAAACTACCTGTATTGTCAACACCACTCCAAGAAATCACACAACTACAAAAATATGCAGCCATCATTGGCTTCCCCTGACTGAGGGTCCAACGTCACTGTTCAGCTCGGCTCTTCCATAAAGAAAAAGCCTCAGCTCATCTTCTCAGATCTTCAGCAACTTTACCACTGCAAACCAGCAACACAGACTCACACGGAAAAGGGAATAACTTGCTTATATAAGACATTTAATGAACTAGGAATAGAGCACTAGGAATGACACATCACACTGCAGTAAATTCATTTTGTTGGCACATTCGCTTCTATTCTTGAAACCTCAGTAACACTAACAACATTAGATGCTACCATGAAACTTCACCCTTTACCATTAATGATCATACATCAAGAACAGCAAAACTTAGGCTAAGTCAGCCATGAGAATAACTGAATTTAGGTTCAGGCTTCATGCAAAAAGAACATTCTCACCAAGGGAGATACGGTAGAACAAATCAGTCATAATACAAATAAAACTCTGCACCTCTAACTGTGATAGTGCTTAAGTAGCTGCCTCTTCCTTCCTCACCAAAGGCAGAAGCAGCAGCTTAGCCTGTTGTACACAACCACTCTTACTAAGCTGACCAGCACTGTGAAAAATCTTCTGCTTTCACCTTGCACAACCAGCTCTAATTCACTGCCATTGATTCTGGTAAATTAGTGCTGCAATGCTCAATGCTTAAACAAGTTAAAAACACTTGTGAAACTACTGATTTATGGTCAAAAAATAATTCAGAGCAAATCAATTGTCTTTTATACAGCTGAAAGTAAATCTAAAGAGAAAGCACACCATTCAACAGTGTTATATGATAACAGAACAAAAAGGACAAAAAAACCAACAACTAATCTGTTACAAACTTTCTTCTCGAATACATTGTTTTGGCAGATCTAATAGAACTGGAGCTAATCCAGAAGAGAAAATAAATCTACACCAAGAAAGAAGCTTCCAATAGGATAACTCTCCTAGAAGGTGCTTCACTGGCTTGGGAAGCACACCTACACCATGGTACCAGAACAAGCAACTACCCACTACTCTGGCCTTCAGAAGGTAAGGGGAAAGCACAACCAAGAGTAAATGACCTCAACGTTGAGCAAATCTATAAAGGTAACTCCCTAAACTGCCAGATCTGCTGTTAACACATACCCTCATGTGTTTTTCCTGGTTCACAGCGGAATCCCAGTGTTAACAACACACATAATACCTTCCTATCAGAAGACTTTTGGAGTCCTTGATCTGCCCTCCCCTGCAAGCACAGCACCTTCATGCTCTGCAGTGGAAAAACAATGGGGAAAGGAGAGCTACCCATAAAGCAGCACCCACCTGACGGCCACGTGCTCCCGATAATCCAGATCATAGTTCTGGAGGGAGTCAGCACAGGAATCCCGCAAGACCCCCTGCTTCTGCAGGCGAGCCGGGCCCGTGAACTGGTGCACGGAGGCGTTGGGCTGCACGGTGGTGTGGTACGGAGGGGGGATGCTGTTGCTCGTCTCACTGCGGTAGTCGCTGTCCCGGTCATCCACGGCACTGTCAGCGTCTTCAAAGGCTAAGAGACAAAAGCAGTTTAAGGGCACAGCTCTCTCAAGTTGCCTTGCTGGGACAGTGGAGCCTATTTAGTTTTGGAAGAATGACATAAAAAGCCACTGTTTCTGCTGTGGCTGTATCTCCACCTGGGAGCTGGATGTAACCTCCAGTTCTCCCAAGTGCGCACCAAGGAACTGCACTGATCAGATCCAAACCCTCCTTTCCCCTCTTCCTATTACAGGAATTTATTTCTCTTTAGTCATTACTAATAAGCAGATTAAGACATCTTTATTTAAAACAAAGAAAGAAACCCCATACCAAAAAAAAAAAAAACCAACCAAACAAAAAAAACCAACAACAACAACCACAAAAATGCCCAGCACCCAAAATTTCAGGTACTTTGCTGCTCCCAAAATGAACCTTTAGATACTGGAAAAGAAAAAAAAACCACAAACCCAAAACCACTTCTTTGCGGAAAGGAACTCTTTCTGAAAACTCTTCAACCTTTCAGCTGTAATGCTGAACTTCCTTCTCAGCATTCCTAACCAGAACTTTGGGGTTCCGGATATTTTTTTCATGCAGTTTTTTTTTTTCTTTTTTTTAATAAAAGTATTAGTTTAAGTTAAGAGAAGTCAATGGAAGGTACTCAGTAGGAAAATCAGAACTGGGAGAGCAGTTCTGCTTATAAACAATTATACTACTTCTTATAGGGGAAAATTGCTACATTTAACACATACAGGTAAATTAGCTTAAGTATAGTACTTAAGACTAATAATAACCTTCACAAAGGAAAAAGCTCCTTTCCAGTAAGTCTCTCTCCCTGCAAAAACACTTCTGCTTGTTAACCCTTCAGGAAAGGAGAATGCCAAGTTATAGTGAGGAAAGGTATCAAAAATATATGGCTGTGTACGGCTGTGCAGGATGCAAGGTTATCTTTGCAAGCTTAAAGTGAAATACACACACCATAAGGCAGTGGAGTGCACCATTTACATGCTTGAAACAAAAGAAAATAAGGATCAGCCATTATTCATTCTCTCTGCCACCAAGTCTATCTAAAAATGACAATCAAATTAAAGCCCTCTCTAGTAAGTTATCCAGTGGTGTGTGTCCTACACAGTCATTCATCATGAGGCTGAGCAATAAAGTGAAAGTGCTCTTTACATGCCAGATCCTTAAAGAACCCTGTGTTTAAAGTGCTGAAATTCCAAGCAGATGGAATGCACCATCAGGGAACCCCTTTTCTTTCATGGGGGCTTCCCATACTTCTAATTCCATTTCCTTTTTTTTAATCTGAGGTAAAATTTGTTCTTGGTGATCTTTTCAGTTCCTTCACAACATAGTAAGATTAACACTCAAAAGTGGATGGAAGAGAAGAAAAGAACAGCAGCAGAAAACATCTGCAAAATACAGGCCACTTGACAAAGCCCTGCTCTACACTCTTAACTGGAACCAATTCAATTTGATTGTCCACACTGAAAATGGAGTTAAGTCTCCTGCTTTTTAGTAGTTTAAATTCTGCAGGGTTCTTGTCAGTCTCTAGTCAACTGAACAAAAATGAATAGCAATCATATGCTGCTGTATTCAGCTTTATTAAAAGCACAGTGTCCATCAATTTTATCACAGTTCAGTGCTTGGGAGAAATATTCAGAATTTACTACACAAAAATGATTTCATATGCCAAGGTGCCAAACCCTACTGAGGAGCACCAAACTTCAGCCTGTAGAGCAAGGGCTGATCTATTTGTCAATCACGAGGCTCACACTGTCCTCACAAGAATAACAAGCTATTACTCAGCTGAGCAATGTCATTGTGATTGCTCAACCCTTGAGCCATTACTATCTAATGAACGTAATTATTTCTATTGGGTCAGAAAACACACTGCTCCAAAGAGCACTGCTCACTTTGCTGCTCAACTAATTTCTTCGTTCCATCAGATGCAACTGTAATTTAAGGTAAAGCCTAAGTAGCTCTGCTATGATGGAAAGTTCTTCAGCTGTGGCTGCAGAATCATCACAGCACTTGTACAGGCTGAAGGCAGCCTAATTGAGATACAGGCTTGGGATCTGGTAAAAGTCACCAGACCAACAGCTTTAGGGATAAACAATTTAGCTAACTTTGAAAGTATAACAAAAAATACAAATCAGTAGTACAATTATCTGGGTGAAAAATACTGAATCCAGTGACTCACTAATACCGGGAGTGCAAATACACAGTAATGGTTATTAGGAAGCAGGACACTGCTTCTATGGGTCAGCAACTCTGCAGGCTCAGAGAATTCCAAATGAATCAGACCGTTGCAGAAGCACTATCTGGATTTGTTAACTAGTCATCGCATCTCACCTCTGCACTATCAAATTAAGATTTCCCACAAAAACTACAGTATCTCTAAGCTCCATCCAAAAATAGCTGATTAGCTTAAATGTTAATCAAACATTTAGAGCATCTATGTTTATAAAAGCTGACACCAAAATTTCTCAGAGTTCCTACTGGTTTTTAGAATGAGGAAGTCTCTTTGAGGCCACGACACAAAATGCCTCCTTGAGGCATGTTTAAAGGATGCAAGGCTCCATGAGGCAGGAACACATTTTTTCTCTGATGTATGCCCCATGAACCTAACAGCATCCATAGACGTTAATACCAGACAGAAATCCTCAACTGACTCATAAATAAGAGCCAACTCAAAAAACTCTTACTCATGCTGAACTGCAACTACCCTATGAGCAATCTCACTTTATTCAACAGAAGTGTTCTCAAATGAAGACATTACTCAGCCTGATCAAAAGCATCAAAACCTGGCCCACATGTGGCATATAGCATGCATTTCCTTTGCAAGAAAGTATTTTGTGAAATGCCAATATATAGTGATGATCCCATTCATTAACATACTTGACGCTTAAATTTTAATTAAGAGACTGACAAGAATGTGCAGAAGTGGCTTTGGGGATGCAGCGCCCCTTCAAATGGAGGCATTACGGCCTATGTTTCAGCAAAATATCCCTCTCAACACACATGGTGTGATAAATTCAAGTGCTGTTCTCTTCAAACAGGTGATACAACAAGTCTTCCATAAGGAAAGCTGGAGCTTAGCCTCAGTCTCCAAAGACCAGTTAAATCAACAACAAGACACATAACAACAAACGTAAGAAGACAGTAATTTTTTCACCCCAGTTTGAGAAATTTCACGTATAAAAAAGAGCTCTCAAGGGATGAAAACTGTTTCTTTGTCACTGGACCCACTGTGTAGAGAGCTGTGGGTAAGGCTGAAGGGCAGGGTAGAAGCATGCTGTTCATGTTTCATTACTGAATATTCATGCATATAGGCAGCATAAGAAGAAAACCCACGGGGGCAGTCACACCATACAGTAGGATTTCACAAAGTGGGGAAAATCAAGGAAGGAGATGCCTTCTCTGTTATTCCTCCCCCTAACTCCTGGCCCCAGAAGTTGTAACACAACTGCTGCAGGGTAGAACACATACAGTTTTTAGTATCTTGACCTCAAAACCACTTTGACAGTCCTGCTATGCCAGCCCAACTAGTCCCCTTTAGCCTCTGGCAACTTTCTTTATATCAAACTTCAGAACAGGGAGGAAAGCTAGCAGCAAGATTATTTCAGGTGGCTGGATGAATGCACTTGAAGAAGTCGTTTTGCTGGTTTAAGGTCCCAAGGCACAGCAGGAGCTCCTCCCAAAATGTTGTATTCTGTTGAAATTGCCCCTGCTTTTCTAGCACAATGTGTAATCAGCCCCTGGGAGCTGAGGTCCAGTCGCCCAAGCTTAGTTATCCTCTACAAACTTGAGCAAAATCTTGGACAAAAGCAAAATCCTCATTAGTTCTCCAAAACAAGCACTGGGCTTTTCACGGCTTTTGTCTATTTTAATAATGGCAGAAGAAAATGAAGTGTACTAACTGAAGGAATAACTTCCAGGTCAGCAAAGGTCTCTGCCAGCTCCACACCAAGGGCCTTGCAATTCACCTTTCCCACCCATCATCCATTTAAACTTCTTTTCATCATAGCTGCCAACAGCTTCTTTCCTTAAGTCTCAGATCCTACTGCGCCATCATCGACTGAAACACTTGGTCACTTGGTCCTTGGTCACTTCTGACAATTAAATAGACTTTCTAAAATCTTATAATCAAAATGCATACTAGCTTAAAGAGGACTAATGAAGCAAGAAAGAAGGAAAAAAAATCTCCAAAAGACACAAGGGTTTTTTTTCAGGCTCTTCCATATCTTTTTATGCTAAAACCGCCTAGGCTTTGAGAAATCATTTAAATGCAACTTTGCAGGTCATCAGTTCATTGTATTGCCCTCATCACTTAAAAATACATTAGAAATATGCATATTTTAAAGATAGCATGTTTGCAATATTAAGTCTTCAGTTTAAGAGCTTTCATAATCCTGTCCTTCTCACTTGAAAATACTCTTCTGCTGAAACACTCAACAGCCAAGAACAGAACTGATAGGCTGAAGTGCAAAGACTACCTTGAACATCTACCCTACTTCTTCAAGTCTTTCCCTTTCCTAAAATGAAACTAGGTCAGTGGTACAAGATGTCCTTTTCCGAAAGTGCCCTCTGCCCAACTAACAAGGGTCTGGGCTACAGCACTCCTCTTGCAAGAAGCTCTCACCAGGAAAAAGTCTTCCAGCTACCAACATGCTGTTTCTGCTGCTTCCTTCTCACCTGTTGTTTGAAAGTTACAATCAGAAGTGTGTTTTTCATTATATTGTCAAGCTAATGCATTTCAGTTGGAAATATCATTGACACTGGTGGCCCAAGCCTGACTGTAAGGATGCTAAAATGATTTCAAAGAGCACAGGACAGCAAGGATGAAGGAGAGGGAGAGAGCCTCATGAATACAAGTACCTTTTAAAGCAAAAACACCACAAACTGACTCTCCAGATAAACAGGAGAAATACACGTGCACAGCCCTCCTAGACCTCTCACTAACTAAAGCTTAAACACCCCATTTCCCTACCAAATATCCCTAAACGGAAAATAAAGCTATTTAGGACACTAGTCTTTCTTTCGGTAGTGTAAAAAAGTTAATTAGTTACCTCTCAGTTATCCTATCACACCTCTAAGAATAAACAATTGAGACATCCAGCACTGACAGCACAAGCAAGTTGATCAACACTGCCGATGCACAAAGAACTTACATTTGATCAAACACAGGAGAACAAGGAGGACAAAAAATGTTATGGGAGAAGAAATGGGAAGTCACTAGTGGAAGACTTCTAAAATGCAGAACAGGTCCACATATGAAATGCACTGTAGCATTAGCTGGACATTAGACTCAGAAGCAGTAAGAGCGTCCTTTCCAAATTCCATTATGTCAAAAATGGAAAAACACGAGGCAGAATCTCCTCCCTGCTGGATGCAGTTACAGTGATCTTTCTCTGCATGCTCCCCTATGCAACACTCTTGCTCTTGTCTTTTACACAGGGAACACCTTTAAGACTAAAGGATCAACTGTCGCATGTTCCACAGACGGTAGAAGCCACACACTGTATCTTGAGCAGAAGCCATGCCTGTTGGCAGCTGTAGCACTTCCAGAAAGTGAAGATGTTTCATGCACATCTTCTGGAAAAAAGAACAGAAATTTTGCAGCCTAACCAGGAGTTAACACACCAGTCTCCAGGTGTGGCATCAGCTCTACAGATCACAGACAGGTGCAGTATCTGAATTTTACCTGTCCAAGGCTGGTCAGCACTAGTGAAAGCAAAGCCCTGCCACTTTTGCCATGATACTGTCTCACTGAGGTTGAACATAACACAATACCTACAACCCCACTGGTGTGCAACAGTAATTTCTTCTTTCAGATTTACTCCTATTTGTAGTATTTGGAATATATTTCCACCATATCTTTGTATCTTAGTAAGACAATGACTACTGATTTCCTTGTGTTTTTCCATTACTCCAAACATTGATTTGGGCTTGCACAGGTATGAAGACCAACACAAAAGGCATACACAAGCAAAAAACTAGAATCACTTTCACAGGAAAAGAACATAGTCCAATTCTGCCATCATGTCCTCAAATTCCAGTAGAAGGCACAAGCAACTCATTTAAAATATGACCAAATCAAAGCCAAAAAGTGAAAAAATTAACAGCCATCCATCCACACAAATATGAAAACTAAATGAAAGTAAAAGAAAATACAACGGAACAGACTTTCTATATGCATGAATATTTCCACTTTTCCTTGTACTGGAGCATGCTGCATCATTATACGATCAGAAAGCTTGCAAGAAATCAAACTGTTACGTACTCAGCTGCTCTCCCCATCCGAAATAACTCCAGTTGCCTGCATGTAACACAAATGGCAGAAAAGAATAGGAATGGAAAAAGAAAGCTTAGAAAAAACAAACCACAAGCATACTTTTCATGTATTTAAAATGCCTTATAGATTGTGAGCTTGAAAATGTATGGGATTTTTTCTTTATAAATATAACATTAAGTTTATGTCGGGGCTTACTTCTCATGTCTAGTTTGTTTATAAGACATTCAGAAGACTAAGATGATTACAAACTCTTGGAATTGATAGACAATCATGAATTTATTAACACAAGTAGACAAAATACTTATCAACTAACCTAGCAAGAGCAGTTAAACACTGTTATTTCCTAGTACACTCAAATGTCTCAGAAACCAGAGTCCAGTTTAGAGCAGTATCTGATTCCTACAGGCTAAACTCTGCAAATCAAGTGGCAAAAGTCACTTCACGTTTCCATTTCTGCCCCCTTTCCAGAACAAAGTTAACCCGGTGGTGAGAGCATCACTTCAGTAACAACAGCATGAAAAACTATGTCCATGTAAACAACGTGAAGAGTACTTTGTTAGGCAAATATAAACACTGGTAAAAAGCTTTGGCGCTCTCACAACATACTAAGGCAAACAGCCCCGAGTTAATTCTGCAAAAGTAAGCGAACCTTTCCACGTTAAAATTGAAGGTGAAAACAAATTCATGCTAAAGCTGCCCAGCAAATTGGTAAGATGTTAAAGTGTTTACTTAACAATACCTATGCTGTCATCCCAAGGTCCCACTCAGTACCATGGAGGCAACAAACCAATACATACAGCCCTCAAAGCAGTTCAGAACCATGCACACAACTTGCAACTCCAAGAAATGCTTCAGAACGAGCATTTCTAGAAGACAGCGTGTAAAAAACGCTTTGAAATGTTACATTTACAGGAGTGTTGATGCGTCAAGTGCGGCAGACAATAAACAAATTCATCATATGTAGACAGAGAACAAGCAAGAGTTTTCTGTCCTGGCTACCATCTCTAGCCACCAGCCAGGCACACGGATGCATCAGAGCCACAACCAGGTTGCTCCTTTCTTTTCAGAAACAAAAGGTCTATGAAGCAACACAGTCCCTCAGATACACATCAGTACTTCAAGGTCCCTGGATTAGGCTCTGACAAACACACGTGTGGCACTTTGCACAGGCACAGGCATTGCTCAGGTTCAAGTGGCACTTTTACAGCTGGTAGAGTTTCAAAGGTAGGTCATTACCTTCTGGTTCCTATGATAGTAGTTAGAGAGAGAAAAAAAAAATAACACATGTATGTTTGCTTTGGTCATTAAAGGAAGCAGCCCTGACTAAGTGGAACAAATTGAATGACAATTTTTATGGTGCTGATTTAGAAAGAACCACTGGTATAATGCTGAATACATGCAGTTACCATGGAGTATAAAAGGTTTATTCCCCTCCTGTGTACAGAAGTTCTTGTTTGCTGAATTTAACAACAGAAAAAAACTGATGTCCATGGAGTCGAGCACCAGCAATCTACAGCCTGAGACAAGACAAATGCCACATCTCTGGCCCACAGCAGCAAGAATGACAATGCACCTGTGCCGGGGTGCTGGCACAATGAAGATGTACCCCAATGCATCAGAAACCTGCCAGGATCCACCCAACAGTGTTGGCATGACCCTCACCACAGGGCTATTCATCTCAGGCTTGTTTCTCACAACAACAAAAAGCCTAAATACCCGCTTTGACAGACGTCTGACTGTTACTTCAGGGAGGAAGGAGAGGAAAAAGAGGAACTCACAACCAAGCCAGCAGAGAACAAAAGTAAAAGACATGGCAAAGAAATGAAAAGGCGAGACAAGCAGGAGAAAGGGTACGGAAACCAAAAGCAGGAAGAGCAGAAACAGTAGAGAGGGACACAGGAAAAGGGACTGAGGAAAAAGATCAAGATGCTGACAGAACTCTGCACTGAACTTTAATTTCCTGTAACGAAGAGTTCCCATTAAAGACAATTTCCTATTAATGTACAAGTTGAACAACAGCTTACATGTATCTCATTCCTGAAAATCTCAAGACACTAACACATGTAATAGCAACCCCAGCACATCCTTCCATCACAATGTCTGCATCTCAGGTGAACAGAAAGAGGCAAAGGAAGGAACATTCAAACATTTGCAGCTTGTATTACTATCAAAGATCCAGCAAAACTCTGTAGTGACACAGCATTATTGCAATCGGGCCACATGATAGTGAAATGCATGTCATTATTCATAAATGAATGCACATATAAAACCCCAGAGCAACTGGGGAAAAAACATCAGAATATAACTATAAATTTCCAAAGCTGGTATGCAGATCAGAAAAACCACAGAGGAAATGGAGCTTATCTGTCCTCCAGATTTCACAAAGATAAAAATCCCAGACTGCCAGCCTCTGCACAAACTACTGTACTCAGTCTGTATGGAAGGAATAAGTGACCTTTGAAACCAGCTGAGAATGTTCCTAACCACTTTTGCTTTGACAGGAAAAGGCCTGATGGTTGGCACAACACTACTCATCGTTTGAAACTGCAACAGGGAGAAAACCACCAAGTGCTAAAACAACTCTCCTGGATTGTTTTGTTACAAGCTCTGTCCTTGGAGGAGAAGCTTTACCACCTCCCATAGATAAAAGAGTCCTCAAACTGATAATGCCAGCTACTTACCTGTCCACCTCACTGCTATCAAGTTCCCTATGAACAGCATGAAAATCCCACAGACTTTCCACACCCAAGGCAAATAGCAGTCAATGCCAAGCATGGCAGGGCAAGGAGAGGAACAACTGCCCATAGAGAGCAGCTCCTTACCCTGCATATGTTCTCAAACTGAGAACCAGGGTATGCTACAGCTACAGACTGGGGAAGGCAACGCTGCAGGAGCAAAGAGAAAGAGATGCTATAACAGAGAGTAAGGGATTTTCAGCCAGAAGCTCAAAACTCCGCTTTTGTTTGTTTTTACTAACACCCACTTCACTTTGGTGTCTAACATTTTGGAAAAAAAGATGACTTTATTAAAGATTCAACACATATGCTGCTTCATTTAAGATTCAGGAGCTAACAGTATATATCTCAGTCCTTCAGCATAATCGCAGAAGACCTGGGCTGACAGTCTTGATATTTTGAAGGTTAATGAAAACAGAATTTCTTTTTAGCCTTTTCAAGTTGTTTTTCTGCTTCATAAAAATAATATGTATAACCACAATTTGTTAAGAAAAAATCCCTTCCAGGTCACCTTTGGGAACAAACTTAAATGTGTACAAACTCGAACTAAAACCACCAAGAAGTCCAGACAGAAAATGGAAAGTTGTAATTCTAAAACCATACAACAACATATACCAACAAAGGAATACATGATACAGACAAGTCAGACTAGTCACTCCATGTGCTCTTAAATACCAACAGTGTGTGTCTTGGTTATCACATTATTTTGTATTTGTAAGTTTCAGTACTCAAAAAATGAGGTTTCATATAAACCTCCAATTAAGGACTAAGCAATGCCAGCAGCCTGGTGCCTTGGATGCTACAACATTTTTGTCATTAACACATTTTGCAAAGCACATCTAAGTTCCCACTGTTAGCTGAATATAACATATGCTTGTTCTGCGCCTCAGTTATGCAACTATTCAGGGAGGAACTCCTCCTCCCCACTTCACACTGTCAAGCCTGGATCAGCAGGGACACTGTAAAAAAGCAGAATATTCCAAGTTTTTAATGCAGTCTAATTTGACTGCCTGTGTGCCATTTTGTTTCATTTCTGCTTACAAGCCTCTGAGATTGGTTGGGACCTACTGTCCCTAGCAGAATGTTACCATTTGCTGCTGTCCATTGCTTAGAGTAATGCTCATGAACTATTTAACCCTCCTGTTATACCCCGTGCTTAGCACAAAAGGAAATCATCCAAATAAGTTTATAAAAACAAACTGAACTCCAGATAGCATATTTGGTTCTGATGAAGTACCATTTGCAAAATGTTCTGGTCAGTTCTTTTTTCTAGGTTTAATAAACTTCCTTTCTCCCTGGCTGATACCCTCAAGGCAGTGTGAACAGATCTCAGACTCCATAAAAATCTATATTCCTCCAGTGTTCAATGTACTTCCCAAAACTAAACAGGTGGTATTTTAGTGGAATAAGCTTCTGAAACACAAAACATACATTGAATAGCTTTTTAGAAAGAAGTCAAGTTTTCAGTAAGCATGATGCCAAAGAAGGTTTCGTAACAAGTACCACCATTTCCAGTTCAGTTTTGGAACACTCCAGATGAGGGCTAAGGCCTCCATACAAAAGGAGATGAGAAAGCACAGGAGGCAAATGAGCTAAAAGGATCTGACACAGACAAGGACACGCACTGGAGTGTGACACTGGAGTGCTCTCCTTGCTCCCCAATTCACCACATTCGGCTTACACTGAAATTTTTGAGTATTTTATTTCACTACATGAAATGGCCCTTCTGGCCACCTTTACTTTGGCTAAACAAAATCAGACTGAGATCTGAGAATTTAAGCAGGACTTGGATGACCATCAAATCATTGAGAGTATCCACTAAGTTATTACAAGCTTTTGCAACTCATTAAGTAACCATAGTAAAAACAATCAGGCAGAGTGCCACCTAATTTTACCTTCAATGGAAAAACTGTAACATTTCTATCCTTGCACTGATACCTAATATGGCTGCCTTTGTCTTCCAAATTTCCAGGCTACCAAGTCACACAGACTATGTAAACAGAGTTACAGACAAAAGATTTATATACCCTTTCCTGAGATACAATTCTGGACTACAGTTGATAATCTAACATTACATATATGCATAATAGCAAAGAGGAATATAATGTTCTACAGCAGCTGAGATAAAAGATTTGGTGTCTTTTTTTCTTCTGATTTTTAATCTTGGACTTTAAGTACAAGCCTCACTGTCCAAGGACACATATTTATGGCTTTTGCATGAAGCTGAGCAATCATTTTTCTATAAGTTTAAAATCTTTAATTTTTAAAAGTTTATATTTCACTGTCGTAACAAAATTCAAAATAATTTGCTCCTATTGCTATGATATTAAATGATGACTAATAAAGTTTAAAGTCCTTAAAAAACTAAACCAGAAAAAAAAAAGCTTTCATGAAGAGCACTAGACAAATTATGAAAGCTAGAGTGTTTAAATAAGCATTTGCTTTGTTTGATCACTGCTTATATAGACACTCGTCAGTATTGGCATTTCAGTATTGCCAGTGTTCAGCATTTCAGTAAGAACTTTACATTAGGAGGGGTTTATTAAAAAGTCAAAGCTTTATTTCCTTGCGACCACCTTTCTGAATGCAGCCCATACTCTACGAAAACAACAACTAAAAACTATATTTAGAGATCAGCAGCAAAATCAAAGCCCTAGAATTCTCTGGAGTTTAGCAGTACATCAAACTTTGTTACTGTATAATCTCCTAATATAGCCAGTGTTTTTATTTTTAAATTCCATATGCTGAGTACTTTTCCTTAGACATATCCAGTCCTGAACCAGCAGCTTTATCCTAAAATTGCAGGCAGATATTTTAGAGTAAAACCTTGAATCTGTGCTCCTTTTAGCAGATCTAACATGCCTTCAGCCAGCCCAGACAGTGAGTGCCACAAAGCCAAAAGAAAACAAGTATTCCAGAGGGGATTTATGCTAAACAAAGAGAAACAGGAGCTGCCAATCACCCAGAAGCAGAGAGGCCAAGGATCTAGCTTTCCCAGCCCATCAGGAAACTAGCACAAAAAAAGCTCATACAATGGTTCCCCTTGTAGGGACTAAAGCAGTTTTTCCTCGGCCCAGCCTAAATAAATAAATAAAGTCATTCATAGGTGCTGTTTTGAATTACACTTCCACTGTACAGTCTTTTGAGTGGTAACTGCACTGTGGCCAGAGGTTCTACTCTTACTAGAGCACAGCTATTCAGACTGCAGCACAATCTTCAGTGTCACCTACCCTTGAGAAGGGTAAAATAATCATTGACTTCTTCCTAACGCTTCCCAAACTGGCGTGGACTAGAGATGCTGTAGGTGGCTGCTGACCTCTGTTGTCTAAGTGCAGAATCAGGCTGGTAACCAGAAAAAAATAGCAACAATCTTGATGTATAGCACACACCTTTACAACAAGGAGGCCAGTGTCACCTCCAGCATTCTCAAGACAACTATGCTGCCCGACCCTCCACTATCACAGATCATACAGCTCTATGAACAATTAGGAGAGTCATGTTCTGGTCTTCCTGATGCACCAGTGGAATTCAAGCTCCCAAAAAAAACAAAACAGTGAACATCAGAAATGAAACCTCTCAGAGTCAGCCTCTGTGGTACCTTTGAAATAGCAGTGCATGCGAAGGTATCAGAAGAATTTTGCAGAAACAGACTTCTTCAAATATCAGTGGCAAAGAAGGGGCACCACAACAAATTCATCTGGCATCAAATAACATCCAATCCTGTAATGTGTCTAAAACATTTTGCCAGATTTTAAGAAGATAAAAAGCTGCTTATGTACCTAAAACAAAACTGTAGCATTTTTTCCTGCATGCATGTGCACACACACATGTTCCAGAGAGCATTAAGAGATGTAATCTTGTTCCCTTCTCTTTCGCCTTATGGCAGACCAAGCACAGGCTGGCTTTGGCTCTTTCTGCTGGTAAAACAGTACATCAGAAGCTATTGCTTCTTTTGTTGCTCTTACCAACCTGCAATCCAGAGCCAAGCAAAAAATTTACCTTCTTCTGATACAAAACAAGCACAACAAAACCTACAATAAAACACACACACATACACAAAAAGAAAAATAAACAAACAAACAAAAACAAAACAAAACAAAAAAAATAAACCACAACAAAACGTTATCACCCACTACAGCCCTGGTAACCGGGGATTTTACAGAGCAGAGGATTCAAGAAAATTGAACAGAAACATTGAAACAGGAAAGGGACAATAAAGCATTCTCAGAAAGATTATCAGTCAACGATCAGAGGACAGACATAACTGGTTGATTCAGTGGCACTTAGGTTATCTTTCTTGAGAATGACTCTGAACAAATCTGTTCTCTTCCAGATTTGTAAACTCCCTGACAAATGGTGTAGGGCAGTATTTAGAACAGCTGATATTAACCAAGTCTGCCAAATTGATTCTGCAAAGATGTAGAGTATCTTTCTCATCCCAGTTTGCACTGTGACTGATCCAAGTCGGAGCTGCATTCAAAATATTCAGAGTGTGACTCAGTTGTGGATTATAATGGACTTTTATGTGTCCAGAAATGGTCTTGAGGATACAAGGAAAATATACCTGTAACTTCTCACAATAAATAACTTAGAGTTTATTGACTCAATGCCAAAGTAATCAAACAATATGTTTTCAATCTGCGTAATTTAAAGTGAATTTCCAGACAAAAAACCTTGCTTTCTTTTCAATTTATATTTAATTTCAGGTCACAGGTAAAAGCCAATATGGAGATGCTGCAGTTTTCTAAAAAGGACACATCAAAAAGTTAGTAATTATGACGACATCTAATAGAAAAGCAAACAAAACTGGATCCATGGACTCTACAGTGCTTTGCTTATTGCTTGGGATCACTGAAAGTTAAGTCAATTAGAAGCATGTGATCTTTCTGGGGCAGGAGGAATATATAGGGAAGCACAGCAGTTGGGAGTTAAAAATGAAATGGTTAAGTATAATAAAGGAAAGAGGCAGGAAGTGCCAAAATCAGCAGGACTTAGAAAAGACGGTATATACAACAGAACCACCTGCCTCATTTAAGAATAGGTAGGAAGCCCAAATCCCACATTACCTCAGAAATTATGGGTCAGACTCTTCTAAGAACAAAACAGCATTTGAGACTGTGAAAGGGGGCCTGAAAGCTCAACAATCTCTGGAAAAATTAGAGCTCCCAGTAAGAGCTGAGATTTCCCATGGCACCTTGCCAAGGCAGCAGCCCATACATGACCAGAGACAAAAACCCACCCTCAGATCAGAGGCTGGCTTTCACATGGGGACACCTCTCTTCTCTCCCATCCCGCTCCATCCTTCTTCCCCTCTCTGCTCAGGGGAGATAAAAGAACAAGTTGCATTCCTGCAGGAAGTGGGAAACCACAACAAGAAAAGATGGTTTGGAAAAGGTAATAAATGTGTGGGAAGTACAGATGCAGAAGAGGGCAGAAGAGGGCAGAAGTGTAATCTAATTTTAACATGCAAGGACATGTATTTCCCTAACTAAAGAACCTGATCCTGCCTGCTGGAGTAGGATTTTCTCTAGCTGGAACAAGGACATCAAAATGGTCTTCTGAGAGCTGCCAGAGTGGCTAAGCAGGATGCCAGTGATACGTGCAGTTATGTACCATTACGTTTGTAAGTGCAAGCTATATATGAAATGTTTTGCAGCACTTTTGCTCTATAGTGCATCAGGTTTTAAGATAGTTTTGTATTTTTTGAAGGATTGGGAAAACATTCTCGCGGAGTAAAACCTACTCACGCTGAGCATGTTTTTTTCCTCCTTCGAAATAAATACTTAGTCTGTTGTCCAGCAGACTGTGTCCTGCTCCCAGCAGTGACCATACCTCATCTGGCATATCTAGATGACGAAAATGAAAAATTATGTGATGGAAAATTGGATGAGTCTTAAAAGTGTTCTTGAGGGTGTTTTTATTATATCTGAAAATATACCTATCAATTATTTACCCACACTCCAGTAAGAACATTCCATATTGAACACATTTTAGTGCGGTGAAGGACACCCACCCTGCTGCTGTGTCACATGCAAAGGTCAGGTCAGCTTTCAATAGAGATACAATCTGTGCATGTTCTGGGTTAAACTCTTGAGTCTCAAAGGACTGTGCTGTATCGAGGCAAGCTGATAACTCTTATGCACAAGTTGATGCAGGCAGAGTTCATTTTTCAAAAGTACCTCTATATTAAATGTCTATTTTGTACTTTTTCCATGTAAATAGATATTCATAGACATCAGATACTTGCAGGCAGTAAACAAGCCAAAGTACATGCAGTGCCATCAGCTTTATTGAAAATTCTTAAATACATTAACAACAGACTGCTATGAAATGTTTAACATCCATTCTAATGAGTGTTTCAATCCCATGAATGATTATATTAATTCTTGTGTGACATTAATTGTTCAAACCACGGGGCCTTCAACTGAATATTGCAAAAGGTCATTTTCCAGCAGGATACAGGCTGTTAACAGGCAGCACAACAAGGATGGCTGTAGGGCTGCTCCTCGCTGTGTCTGTCTGCAAGAGCCCAGTTGGTTCTCCAGGGGAGAAACCAGCTACAGGGGGATGTAAGGGCACCCTGCTGTGGGAACAGGTGCAGCTATTTTCCCTACACAGAAGCATTCTCTCTAATTTACCCATACATCTCAATACTTAGGAGATTCAATCAAACCAGCCTCTCTCAAACAAAAGCAAAGCCCAGGGCACAGAGCCAGGAAAATAATTCCAGCAAACAGTATGTTCATTTCTTGGACACTTCATACATCAGACAGTTTTTCTTTGACCTTTTGACATTGGGGGTTCTGCATACTATGTTAGTATGATTTAATCAAATATTAGTTTCTCCCAAAATGTTTATTTGTAGGCTTAACAAATCAATTGTACCCTTTCGACTATTTAAAAACAAAACAAAACAAAACACACCAAAAAACTGAAAAACACAACAACAACAAAAGCAGCAGAACTAAGAGAGAAAAAAACCAAACTAAAAACCCTACTTTATTCTTTACATACACCTTTTTTTTAAAAAAAAAAGGGAGGACACATTCAGTGTTACCTAGAATGACAGTCTGGAATACTTTGATATAGAGCTGGACATGTTCCAGCTACACAGCACAATCAGATTTCCTAGGCAATTGGTTAATGTCTATAGCTGGTTGAAGATACTTTTAAGATAACATAACAAAAAGTACACAGAGAAATTAATTCTACTCAAAGAAAGTAAACAGTAATTAGCATTTCCTAATGTTATCAGTTTTGAGGAGATCCTATAATCAGCCTAATGGATAAACAGCCTGCAATGTGTAATATACACGTCTTACAGGATTTTAAGTAGAGGATAAAAGATTTGTTTAAATTATGAGACTTGAATTTTATTAATGTTGTTGCCAAAAGTAGATAACACATTCACAAGAGACATCACTGAGCTTTCATCTATTGTATGTTAAAAGCAGTGTTTCAAAAATCTAATTTTGCAGATCATCAGGTACATTAAGTGCTATGTTATTTTTCCATCCATGTTTTCAGAAGCATAAAAAATGCAAGACAAGATAAGCAGAAATTAGTAAAAATATTTTTTCCATCCATCAATGCAGCATTGAAAAGTAATATTGAAGAAATTAGACATCAAATACACAAACCTCCGGTGCATTTCAAAAGGCTACCTGTAGTACTTGTCTCCATCTATTTTCTCCCTCTTAAAATTTCATTAAACAGTAATAAAAATTATATTTAACATAGGAAGTTTTAACAGAACACAGTCTAATGTAGTCACATGAAAAAACACAGCATTTTCTTACTGGTATAAATATTAAAAGGGCCTGACAATCTCAGTGACTTTGAACACATTTTCTGTTCCTATTGCACACAAGGACAACAGCAAGTTAAAGACTCAATGCCTGATTTCACTTGCTGGCATCAGAAGCTGCAGAGCAACATTTTGAGGAGGACAGCTTTTTGTAACTGCACAGAGATTTAAGTACTTCTAATAAGAAAATATTGTTCAGATGTACCATCACTTGATAACTAACCACAGAAGGAAATCAAGTACATTGAAAGAGGAAAAAATATTGAAAAGAAGTAAGTCTAACTTACAACACTGGGAGGCAGCACTGGGCAATGGTTTCTTCTGGACTTCCTCCTGAAAGGAATACTAAAGGAGGAAAAAAAAATAGAAAGGAACATAGACAGATAAGAAAGCAAATGGTAACTTTATGACAGCATGCCACACATAAGAGAAAATATCCCTAGTAGTATCAAAGTACAATATCTATAACCATAATATCCATAATATATTCTCCTTTATATCTGTATTTAAACACACTCCCAGAAGTCTCCTCTTTTCTCATCCCAAAATCACATGTTACAAAGTGCACTTCTGTTTAAGGTGAAGTCTGCTTTAGAAGAAGAACAGGCCCTATTACCAATTCTGAGACCTCCAATTAGACATCTAAAAGACCTGATCATCCACACCACAATGCCAGTGTGACAGGGAGCTCCAAACTGGGAATAAGCCTGTTTATAACCAGACACTCCAGTACAGCTTTAACAGTTCAAAACTCATGTGGGCTCACAGCAACTCTGCAGTAGGAGATGGAAGCAGTAAGGTAATTACTGTGCCTGGCAGAGCAAGAACACAATGTCTGCCCAGCCAGCACTTGCAAACTCTCCTGTGATCCACTTTACATCCAAAGTGAAGAATTTTTCATCTCATTTAATACTAAATTAGAGAACACAGAGGTATTTCAATTAGCCAGCTTTGACTTTTTACAAAGCTGTTTGTTACAGCATCAAAGCGTTCCCTAGGGGAATGCCAGTGGTTTTATTTTGTTATTCTCTTCTATCTTGTATTACATAGAGATATGAGAAAATTAGGACAATTGACCGAAATAGTGAGAACAGTCCTTGCTAGGAAAAAAAGATCTGACAACAAAGGAAGTGGCAAACTTAACACGCTGGTGCTGCAGCCTGTGCAAAACACAGCCACCAGACAGTCTCTCCTTGGATTTGGCAGGGATTAATGACCAGTTCTGTGCATGGAAGGTGACAGCCCGCAGACTTCCGCTGCGGTTATCTTCCAATCTGTGCTATTTAAAATGCACAAGGGATCCTGAAAGGTGGTTAGTCTTATCATCAGCAAACTGCCAACCCACTGAGTTAATCAGGATTGTGAAAACAAGAACTGCCGGATCTCACAGCACTGACTGGTTGACAAAGTGGTGAAAGGAAGTCTGCTGATGAGCAATTTCAGTAGCACAGGACAGCAGTGGGTTCTGAATTATTATCCTCAGAGATCCCAGAATGGCAGCAGTTTGTTATTTTTAAGGCATCAGCCCGACGGCTATCAGGAGTCCCAAAATGAAAATGGAATATTAAGTGTTTGTAGGAAGAGAGGCTGGAAAGCATTTCTATGACACCATATGAACTCCAAATGAACCTGCTTCTTGAATACTCCTGTGCCGCTTTAGTCTGTTCATTCATCGTCTCAAACAGAGATAGCTGAACTTAAAACAAAGAAGACAAAGGCACAAAGTTGTCCTGTGCTAAAAAACACTGTGCAGACCAGGATTCTGCAGCCCAAAAGGTGAGGTCTGTAAAGCTGAGTGGCGCAGACTGGACGCGCGAGGACCAGTCATTTAATTTCTCCAAACAAACCTGCCTCCAGCTGGTTTCTCAAACACCAGGTTTGTTTGCTCAGAGCAATTAAGATATTTCTTCAGGCAATGCACAATTAAGGTGCTGAATTCCTTTGCACAAACATAACTGACCGGGGTGCATTTAAAGGGCAACTGGCATCCATGAAAGAAAAATCCATTGAGTGCAGCTCAACACAAGGATACTGCCTCTGGCTCTGGAAGTTCCCGAGCTACAAGTCACTGCCAATTAGGGGAATATGCAAGGAAGATCTCATCCACTTTCTGGGTGGCTGGCAAACGTGGAGAACTTTAGAAGAACCACCTTAGGTCAGGCCCTGCACAGGTTTTTTTCTCCTTGGTCACAGAGAACATCCACAATAAATCTGAGACCATTAGGTCACAAATACAGAGATATTACTTTGTTACCGGCACTTGATAAAAGCATGCAGTTACTGGTATTTGATACTGCTATTCGATAAAAGCATGCAGTTAGCAAGCAATGCATGGCACTGCAGGAAAAGGGGAGACTCAGAAAGCTCAGGATATCTTTCAGCAAGTACCAGCTCGGTGAAGCACTAGAGGGCACCTGAGCCTCGCTGAAGTACCTGGACTGCTGCTCCAGCCCACAGGAGCAGGGAAGCACTACAGCAGCATCACTGACAGGACAACTCAGACTGAGCTTTTCATCGACTCTTAGAGGCTCTCAAACTTCTAGGAAGGCAGGAGAGGCTGCCCTAAAGTCTTTTAAGTTTTTATCCACCTGAATAATGGTCTGTCCTCGGTCAAGAAGAAAATCCACCTTATTCTCCTTCATCTACACAGTAAACCAAATCACTGACATAATGAACAGAAAAGAATAGATGAAGGATCCCAGAACAAAAACCTCCTAAAGTCATTGCATTGGGAGAATATTTTGCAAGTTATCTTGCTATGGAAACTCTCGCTATGGAAAGAGACTTGTCAAAGAGTTTTCACCAGCACCATGTTCTTACTCAATGATGTTCATATCGACACATGAGTACTGGGTTTTGTTAAATGCTTCACTTCTGGTACAGGTATTACCATGTTAAATCTTGTTCTGCAAACAATATGAACTGTAAACAAAATTTTAGTCATGCAACAGTCTCTCTTAAAAATAAAAAAAGTAACCTTTATTTTATAGCTGCTTAGCCAAGTACACACCAGAGCCAGGAAATCAAAGCCATAGCTACCACATATTCTAATACAAGATTCATATAAACTGAGCCATTAATAACTGCATTAGGATAAAAGCCAACAGCTCCAACAGTCAGCAGTTCAAATAAAGATTCAATATATTGCTTTGTATTCTTCAAGGAAACAGTCAACTGCAAAAAAGTCCTTTTTGACTTGATTTCACAAAAAGAATCTGCCACAGCCTGTCAAAAATGCTTTCACTCTCTACTCATGGTGTTGCCTTTCCTTTGAACATATTCACATCAACAAAACATTATTCGAGCACTTCCAGCATGCAGAAAAATATTCCTCTCCTTAACACTAAACAGTACACTTGAGAAAAGAGTTCTCTAAGTAGTTCATGGAAGACTTGTAAATGATCAACATTTAGCAGTTACCCTAATCACAGGGATCTAATACAAAGAATAAAAACTAGTTATAAGACATTCAGGGCTAAATTATTCTTTCAGTTTAGATATTTACCTCATCATCTCCCAGTGAATTTATTTGTTCTAATTTTCTGGTCCAGTATCTGGCCTCTTCTTCAGGGATATCTAAGTCAAAAGAGTAAGTCACACCACCTTATTAACCAGGCATCTTTGCATTCATCACCATTAGCATTACAGATCACACACAAAAAACCCACACATGATTTTGAAGAAATAGGACTATCTTATGTTAGCACTCAGATGGAAAATAAACATTGTAAGTAGAAGAACAGTTCAAGGGCTTACACTGCTTTCTTGTTTAAAGCTGATTAACCAAATGCACACTTACACAAAGGTAAGAAAGAGCAAGACATATTGGTTCACATTTAATTCAAGTATTAGTTTGATGGAGAGCCATTTCACAGCAGTATTTTAATACACTTGCTTATGCTTGATAACATATAACAAGAGCCTCTTCTGGAGGCTTTTTATAACCTCAGCAGAACACAAGCTGCCTTTGAATAGCAGACCTTATGCACACCAATAGCACACCTCCTGGTGTAACACAGATTAGGTAGCAAAAGATAAATGGTCTCTTATTTCTTTGCCAGCAATAAGCCAAATCTTTTGAGGGGATAAACAGTTACAGGCAGTCATATTCACATGAAAGCACATTTTTACTTTTACACCGCACTGCAGCTTCATTGTGAAGTGAATCACAACACTTTTACCATCTAGAAGAGTTACCAAGCTGGCAGCAAGTAGAAAGCATTATCACTTTTATTTTGGTAACTATTTTTTATTTCACACTTTGAAGTAATATAGTGTCCTAATGGAACACTGACTTCTGCCACTCAAAATTTCACCTTCTAAAGCACACACTTGGAGATGCAAAAAGTAAACTGCTGTAAAAAGCTTAACACAAAATTATTTAGGGATGGGGTAGTGTGAAAACATTGGAAAAGAAAAAAAATTATTTGGGTTTGTTTTGTTTGGGTTTTTTTCTAGCCACTCTACTTCTCTGACTGTAGCAACTTCTGAAATCTGGCTATTTATGGACTGAAACTGCACCACTGCAGAAACTTCGAAGCTCACAGAGGAAGGAAATGGAGGGAGTGTTCCAGCTAAAAACACCATCAGCCCTGCAAGCTGACAGGAAGATAGTGCTATACCAGTTCAGCTGGTTTTCCCATCTCCTGCAACTCTTTACATTTTCAGGTGGCCTCAGGAGGAGCCAAGAAGTTTACATCCAAGAAGTTTGTTTCCCTGCAATGAACTGTACCCCTGGGACACCACCACAATGATATGGTAAGTTATGCATTGGCAAGAATGGGAGAAGCAGGGCAGGGTGGCCTCCTGATGAAAACGTGATTCCAAAAGTTACATCTGCTCTCACTCCTCACAGAAAAAAAGAACAGGATTTATTGGCTTTGGGTGAATGTCTCTTCTACATGTGTCCTCTCTCAGCCACACAAACCATCATCTTATGAAGGCAACGACCCCAAAACACTGCAGATAATAGAACACAAACCACTGTTCACAGGTACATGCCAGATTCAGTGGAATTTCAAGCTTCAGCAGTAGGTATTTCCTTGGACTATGAATTCATGTCTACATCTTTGTAACAGAAACATCACTGAATTTTTTTGCAACTAGCCTCACCCACACAAGGGGTTAAAATACTTCCCACTTGACAAAGTATTATGGAAGCTTAGTATCTGTCTCCAAAAAACCTGCAGTAAGTAGAAAAAAAGACAACCCATTTCTATTTGCTTGGAGGGAGACCAAAATAATTTACTTTAACCAAAACACACAAAGCCAGCTGCTCTTTCTGATGTACATTACTTTGTTTCTAAAACCTATTAGAAAACAAGGTAGGAGAAACATGAGAGAGTCTTCCACAACTACAAGAGTTGTAGAAACACATACATGTTTTTGATCATCAGGGCTGTGGATCACAGCTGCACAGATTTATTAGATAGTCTCTGCACAAATTAGGGTTGGCATTCAAAGCAAATCTGGACAGAACTGATCTAGAAAGAATGCATCAGTGAACTGAATCAGCATACAACCTGATGAGGTTTAGGAGGACAAACTCCAACAACGACCTGAAACAATCCAAAAATTACCGCAAAGCCCATGGAATTGTCTTGGAAAGACATCACTTCTCTAAGAGATAAAGAAAAACTCATGAAATGAGAATTAAAGGTCAGAGTCCAAACCACTCAAATCTGGAGCCTGAAATCAAGACTAAAGAGATTGAAGGGTGAAGCAATGATTACCATCAGCACTGCAGAAATTGAAGATGTCTCAATTGATGGGGTAACCCTCAATGCTTTCACATACACCATGGTGTAGTGGCATGCCCAGGCATCAAGGAGCAATACTTGTCTTTTGGATTTACTGGTCCTATCTTGTACCTCAGATGCCCATTTCATAAATAGAGCTATCAGATTTTTACTGCAGGACTGCTGCTTCTATTAAAACAGCTTCTTATGCAAGTCAGAGATAAAAATCAGGTACTGTCCAGATAACAGCTGCTTTAAGGACATCTTCTTGATTTCAGAGAAACTCTTGTCATCAATACTAATATCAGTAAAATCACTGTACAGCAAACTTTAAACATGAAGCAACTGGCCTGTGATCTTCAGTCAAGTTACCTGCTCAAAAGAAATGAGAAATTCTATCCCAATGAGATTCAATTTTCAATTTTTTGAGGAAGCTTCCATTGTGTTTTGCCTCAGTCAGCTTTCATTGAAGCTGCTTCTTTGGAATGCACAGAGCAGAAATCCGTAGTGCAAAGACCACAGACTGCTTGCAAGGCCACATCCACTGGCCAGCTCCTACATCACTGCTCAGCTTTTGACTACAATGGAAATTACTCCACTACATTAAATATTGCTTACAAGATAAAAAGATGAACTAGTCCAGAAAGAGGCCACATGATGCCATCTCAGGACTCCACACTTGGTGAACAAAATGAGCAAGGCCACATGTCAGTGAAACAAAACTGCTGAAAAACAACAGAGAGGAGATGGGCAGGCAGATTCAATAGCTTTTGGTGCTTATTAATTTGAAACCAACACAGAAACACTGCAAGCTTTACTGTCCTTGCCCTTACTGCCATTCTCAGCTGGAAGCTGAACCCCATATTCTCTGAGCTCCTGGCTTTCTGGGCCTGAATCTGTGGGGTCCATAAGCAGATAGAGACATGGCAATGGATGGGGTGGAGGATCAGTAACTCCCACAGCATCCCTCAGGATTGAAGGCTCCAAGCTGAGCTGATGAGGGATTCCTGGGGACATGAGCAGGGGTGTGGGTGGAGGTCCCAGGTGAGGCTGCTCAGAGCAAGTAAGTGTCCTGACACCTGGAATCGGTACACAGCAGCACACTGACTTGTCAGACTGAGGACGGAAATAGAGGAGAATTTGGTGCATCCATACAGACCACTTCACTCAGTTAAACTCCCTCAAGCAGCTGAATATGACAGCATTCTTGCTTAGAAACCTCTAGCTTGGCAACAACCAGGCATTTCAGCCCTAAAGCTTTTCTTCTCCTCAGGTTTGGTGGTCCTTGCTCTGAGCCTTGCACATCATCTTGTGCCTTCTGAGTTTTTCCAAGCTAGCAAGTACTGGGCTGGTGCAAAACCCAGCTCGGCAGGAATGAGAACAAGAGCTGAAAGCAAAAGTGATACCCTCTCTCTCCCCACTTTCCTACCAGTGTTCACCTAGCTTCCCCTCTTCCCAGCTCCAAATTCTTCCTTTTCCCAACGTATGGGAATCTTCACAAGTTCTCACTGAAATGACTTTGCTGAACTGAGTTTTTCTTTCTGTTTGGTTCCCAAGACACTATAACAAAGCACATTTATCCCACTTCATGGTTAGATGCAGATCAGCATGCTCCCAGCCTGGGAGTGTTGAGAACACTAAAAGCATCTTCACTCCAATTATGAACTAGAAACTGCTTGGCACAGAACCAAACTGCTGTAGTTTGGGAGCCAAAAGCATTTTTGAGTACTGCATCCTGTGAGGGATTTGTACACAGTCACTGCACTTCTAAAAAAGGGGGACAGAGTAAAATTGCTATCAAAGAGAACAATTTTACACTTGAAAAGCAGCATCCCGAAAAGTCTGTGCCAACACGCACTCACTGCATCAAAACAGTAATAGCAAGATGGTCTTCTCCCTACCAGAAAATTTTCTAAACCAACCAAGGAAAGCTGTATCCCTTCCTTGTCTGTCTTGTTCCAAAGAAGCAGCAGATATGATCAGAGGAGAAAGTGGCTCCAGTCTGTCTTGGCTAACAACCACTTCTTGTCATGAAGAAGGCAGTTTATTGCCGTTTTTAATAGACTACCAAGCACAAAAATGCTTCTCACCCTAAAGGTTAATATCAACTCTCACTAATGTTTCACATTTCCCATCCTCTTTGTTGCACTTTCATAGCAGAGGATTTTCAGTGGTTCTGTTTCTCTGAGACCGAACAGAAGAACATGGGGCTGGCAGAGAGCATGAGATGACAGCCTGGTCCCCAGCACTGCAGTCCATCATACAGGTATGCAACATACAAGGGCCCACAGATGTGCTCTCCCCTGTACAACATGTGCTGATGTCACACTAACTGACCACAAGGCAACAGCTGCATCTGGAACATGCAGTGGGACACACAGGGGACATATGAAGGCCACCATCAATGCTCTTTGTCCCATTACAAATCTGGCCATTGACAAAGTTTAACTCCTGCATGACCTCAGGAAAGCTTATCTTCTGCCACCAGGAGCAGAGACTGAACTCCCACCAGTCTTTGTTAGGAGATGACTGCTTCCCAACTCCGAGCCTGGTAAATACTTGAAAACAGCTTTGTAAGAAAAAAAAATTAAAAAATCCTTAAGTTGCCTTCATCATGTACTACTACTATCACCATCAGCACTTTTTGCATTAATTTCAGCTTTAGCGGTTGCCAGTCTCCAGAGTACCAGGAGAAGAGATACCAGGAAGGAAGGATCTTGAACGTATCAGGTGGAAGCAGAAGCAGCAAACTAATCCAGGATAAATACAGTGCAAACAACAAACCAGTTTCTAAACCTCTTTGCATACACAATCATGTTTTACATCAAGGACTGCAGCTTTTCTGGTTTTCAAATTCATTTACTCTCTTTCACAAACCCTTAAAAACCTCTCAAGCTCCACCTAAATACAATGAAATATTTTAAATACATCGAATAACCTGGAGTACTACATCTGTGTGCATCTAAATGAGACAGCAGCCAGAAATGATAGGAAAAGCACAGAAGCACAGCCAAACAGGAGAACACACAGGTTTTTTTAAAGCTGCTATCCCAGGCAGCAGTGCTTTACCCAACTTGAAAAGCAGCACAAGCTGTACATGAGCCCACACATCACTCTGGTTCTCGTGTATCTACAATAGCCAGGAGAGCTTCACCTGGGAAACAAAACATGATACGCAACATTCCTAAGTGTCACTCCAAACCTCCTGCTATTAAAATCTTGCCTCTATGGCCCAGCTGCTGACATAAGAACTTCCGCAGCACATCAGTGATCCATTTAGTTCCCTGTGTAGGTTTAAAGCAGCAGTTCCCAACTCCTATGACAGAGAATTTTAACATGTAGGGCACTAAGAATCCACATTGCTGCCATCCAGCTGAAGGGAAACTGACCTGCAAATCCATGGGGAGAGATGCAGAGACAGCGCTGTGAGCTCCATGCACCCCTCCAAGTCTCACAGCACCTGGGCAAGGAGACAGAGCCTAATCCATGCTGTCCCAGAGATGATGGCAGGAAACACTCAGACACGGTTTGAGGGGAAACACCACAGGAGAGGATGACATGGGTAGATGCCACTTTCTAGAGGAATATCACACACCCTTAGTGTCTCCTGCTTTTCAACCTGCTTCTGACCTTGCCATGGCACCTCAGACTGAAAATGGAGATCAAAGCAAAAACTGCAGCACTCTTCAAGGGAAGAGCACCCTTTGAAGAGCTAACTCAAGCACCCATTTTTCCTGGACATTATGCAACCCTGGACAGGAAGACAACTTTTCACATTCTAAAACAAAAACCCTTCAACACAGCAGTATGGAATCCGTGTTACTTCAGTATTTGGCATGGTAAGCAAAGAAATAAGTAATAGGTGTGCTCTAAATGATCAATTGTGTCAAAAACAGAAGAACCAGGTACGTCTTTTTACTTATTTACTGCTCCAAATGAAATTCTACTTCTCCAAATATAAAAATGTAAAATAGTAGTATAAATCACCCCAAAAGAAACAAAGAAAAACTCCTCTGAGTATAGTAGTAGGGAGGAAACACATTATTACCTGAAGTATTTAGATTTTTAAAATTCAGATGTTCTAGCACATTTACATGGAATCTGTTTCCTTATACTTGAAAAAAATACCTCAAAATGCAAGCAGTCCGTAACATGAATTGCAGAAGAAAGCAAATTCTCTTTTGGCCACTCTCTGAATACGAAGGGAGACACCAGAACTTCATTTTGTTTTAAAGCAGTAACAGTTTACAAGCAAGTGTGTCAGAATGAACTTAGACAAGAAGGCAGTGGCTACAAGCCTTGCCTTCAGCTCTGTGTGCTTGTTCTGTCCCTCCCAGAAGCCTCAACACTTGTCCCAAAGAAGCAAGATTTCCTTGAGAGGTGAAACAGGCTTGTTCCTCCTCTTGCATAACAAGTAATTTCAGTAATAAACTTCCCATGGACAGCAGCAGTGAAACAGCAGGATATTTCCATGGGGAAGAGAGATGGCTCCTGAGCAACATCAGACAGCTGTCAGGACAGCTGCAATGTCAGGGTACCTCCTCCCCTTTGCACACTGGACTGCAGTTAAAGAGCAGCACCACTACATCTACAGAACACTGTGCTCCCCTTGAAGTACAACCATCCAGGGGACTGTGCACTCACAACACAAAACACAATTTGTACTGACTTTCCAACTGCAGGGCCAAGGCCTGCATCCTCCCCTCCACTAGGAAGGAGGGTATGAGACCCACAGATGTCCTAACTTCTTCCCACAACAGATGGACAATCCTGACAGGTGCTGACCAAACGCCAGTGCCTGCACAACTGCTCTACCCCTGCTTAGAGCACCATACAAATTACTCACACTGACTGGGGCTTTGCAGCAAAAAGGATGCAACAGGCAGAGGGGGAGGGATGAGCCTTGCAATGACACAACACTTTGAAACACTTCAGTGCTCAGTGCACGAAAAAAAAATAGCACAAACCCCAAAAACATCATCTCTGTTCTTCATCCCAAGCATCAGGTAAGAGCTGGAAAGAGAAGTTAAGCCTGGGATGCATTTTGGCTAAGGACTTACTTTTGGGGTTTATTTGGTTTGGGGTTTGTTTTTGTTTGCTTAAGTAAAATAAAATTTAAAAATTACATACAACTTTGCTTCACATCAGTTTGCTCCAACTAGCTGCTTTTCTATATTCTGTATTTTTCAACCACATGTCTGGCAATTGCCAGAAAGGCAGTTCTTACAACATTAAGTTATTTATATACTCTGCTAATGATGATGTTCAGGAGCACTAAGCATTAATGTTTCACTAACTCAACTGCACACATCTAAGAGGCCTACATGCATTCACCACAGAACAGTTCAGCAACACACTGTACCTCTTCTAGAGCCAAATTTGTCTAGATTCAGAGAAGCAAATGCTCCCTGCTTAGGAAGAAAACGTATGAACACAATCCTGAAACACTATTAGAAGAAAAAACTGCTGCTAGTCTAAATATTCCAGCACCCAGGGACTTTCAAATATTTCATACTTATTCAGATCTTGCTAGAAAGAAGCCAAACAAAAAATGAATACCAGCCACATGACCTCCACTGAACTACACTGACAGAACTGAGAATGGGCACAACTTGATTATAAACCTCAAGTTGCTCCCACTTTCTCTCCACTGTCAGCACCCTGGGTAAGTTACAGAAATGTACTCACCAAAAGGTAATTCAAATCTTGTGTCCAGCAAAATTTTATGAGGAGTTGGGTTTTTGGTTCCACAGATTTCATCATGTTTCATGACAACTTCTGCCTCCAGCGTAGACCACTCCCCAGGACCTTCCTGTGAATCAAAAGCCTTAAGTGAATGAACACTCAAGTCTGAAGAACTTTATGTACCAACTCTCACACATTTACTAAAAGAGTCCAAAAAGAGCTTTACAGCATTATCAACTCTATTTTAACATCAAATTACATCCATTCAGCACGCACTGGCTTTTTCCTTCAAACTGGATTTCTTCTAAATCTCAGAGGCATCTACCAGGGCAAGCAGCAAAAAGAAGTGCTGCCTTCTCAGTGGAACTGCAAAGGTAAATCCTCAAAGGCAGGACTCAGGAGTGCCTGGACAGCAAGAGAAATTGAGCGCCAGCCAAACCTCACGGCCACACTGCAGGGCATCTCCACTCTTTTCCTTTTATGGAAAATACAATCTATCTCTCCCTGTTCAAATCCAATAATCTTCTAAGTAAATACCCTGAAATTTGAGTTAAAAATGCTTAGCTGCAACAACTGCCAAACTCAGTAGTTAGGGCAGTCACAGACATTGGCACATCCCACTTCCTACTTCTGTCCATATATATTAGCACAGGTAGACACCTTCTAACATTGCAAACAGAAACCCTAATAAGATACTGCAGATGTGCTCTGGGCCTACCTTGTCAGCTGGAAAAGGCAGAGGTCTTTAGCAGTAAGTCATAAAAATATGAGCATCAGACTAAGCAGTCAGGCCTTAATATTTCAGATACTTGTCGTGCGTAACACTTTTTATGTGTTCCTTAACAGATTAGGCCCTAATTCTTGAGTCCACACAAGTGAAATGAACCCTGTGGAAGATCAGTTGTGATCTCACTTCAAAATCAAAACCAATGTGATGAGACAGCCCTCTCTGCTCACTCAGCCTTCCTGACTTTGCAAGTGGAAGCTTCGCTAAGGAGCTGAGTATGGGCTGCATCAGGCCAGATTTGTAATGCATTGATTATCAACACTGGAGCAAATGAAGGTTCTCTGTCAGCTTAACCTCATCAGATTGGTGAATGGCCTTCAGAGCAATCCACACGGTCCCAACCAGTGTGTCCCATATCAGTCCTTTGTTCCATACTTCCACAATTAGGCCCAGGTCCAGCCGACTGATCTCACTGCAAGAAAAGTAAAGGCAGCACAGATGAAAAAAAAAAGCAGAATACAATCTAATTTTGTTTCATGTTCTGCATTACCACCATGACTATACCTCTGAACTATTTCCACAGAGCTGTGTCAAGCTGCAGAGAGCTCCTGGAAGTGTGTGGCTGAGGCAGCTCATACTCACAGGGAACACCAGTTTCCTTGTAACTCACAGTTTAATACTAATTACACAAAGAGTGCAAACTAAAACCCTGAACTATGTCATGCATGAACTGCCAGTTGGGAACTCATCTCTGCAGCTATGTACACAGGAGGAGGAAGTGTACCTTGGACCAAAACCTAGAGGTGAGCTATTCTTTGTCATCAGGCACCCCATTTCTAACAAAGTGGGTGTCTCCCTTGGCAGCACAGCAACACAGGTGTATTCTGGAAGGTGCAAACATGCCAATACTTACCTGTGAGTGGAGCTACTCCATGCCAAAAGTAACAGTACCAAATCCAGCACAGCTGCATCTGCAGCACTAACTATTGCTCAGGGCTGTGTTGCACCACTTCTGCTCCAGCACCAGCTACTTCCATATGGCCACTGAGTGACAGGTTCTTGGAAATACTGATCTGAAGGTTTTCATAAACATCTTTCCTCTCATTAACAAAAGGATGCATCTCAAATTTGCTTCTTCTCAGTGTTTCATAGCATTTATGCCTCACTTTTGCATGCTGGTTTATAACATGCCTACTTCAGAACAGCCTAACACATACACAGCAGACACTGGTAAAAACAATAGAGAAGACTCCTGAGCTGTCTGTTGATACCACAGCTGTTTCCCACTTATCATGAAGAAAGGCTATCCCCTGTAATTTTTTGAGCTCAGGGCTTCCCTTTACTGCAACTGTTAATCCCCAAAAGTAGCTATCTTGGACAGTCAGTGCTGCTGCCCTCTGCCCAAATACATCCATGTTACAGCTATCAAGGAAATTTAAAAGCATTTTAGTCCCTTTTAGACTGTCATCACGTCCAAAATAAGAAAGAACTGCTGCAAATCCAAGCATCCACTTGAACTTTGCCTCCTTCTTGCAACTAAAAGAGAACATCATATCTCCAAGGTTCAAGACAAACCCTACAGCTACAGTAAAGCATATTAATATCTATTTTAAATCCAAGTGCTTCTGTTCTTGTTTGAGATGCAGGAATTGAGGTCAGCAGTGTCCAGTACTTGGGTGGCTCAGTCTGCAACAGTTCAAAATCAAGCTATTACAACAGCCTTCTATGAGTTTACTGCTAGCATCTTGTAATCGAGTCTCCAGCATCCTCTGTTGTGATAGGGTTACTCAGTATGGCCAACAGCTCCACCAGCACTGCTCTGCCCTCACCCTGATTGATATTCATCTGATTTGCAGGCTGATAATGACTGGCTGGCTGCTGGTTGGAACACTGTGAGGCCAGAAAGGGAAGGGAAGGAAGAAATACTCTGTTTTCAGTCACAGTGTCAAACCACGTACTTTGCTTCAACATACACTGTCAGAGCAAGATACTGGTCATGATACACCCATAGAGAACTCCAAAGGACAGGTCACCAATTAAGAATAATAAATAGAAAGAACTTCTGTACAGTGCCTTTGATTGCCTTTGTGTCTCCCTTTCTCCACCTTCTGGTTAGATGCAGAACAGCTTCTAAGAACAAAAGAGCTGAGACTGAAATTTGGTATCCCTCCCTTTCCACACACACAATGGATTTAAATAAAGGCATTTCTCACAACTTCAACACCAATTTAATCACTCTGTTCTAAGCATCAGTTTGCACTTTCACTCCAGGTGTTTCCTGCAAATTGCAGCAAATACGCAGCAAATATGCAGTTCTTTTAAAGCTCCTTCAAAATTCGAAGATGTCCCCAAGGAACACATTGAAGTGCTTCAGTGGTCTGGTAAATAACCAAATCTCAAACAACCCCAGAGCCCCAAATTCTGCAGTGTTACATCTCACAAGGAGTTTGGAGCAAAACCAACAAACACAGACAGGAAGCATTTTTTTGCTTGTAGTCTGTTCTTCCACTATGCTTCATGAAAAAGGTAAACACTGCACAGACAGTAAAAGCATCCTTCCCTTGGGGAAACACTGCTGTGCTCAGAATCCTTTTCTGACTCCAGAAAGAAAAAGAGCAAACTAGAGAACAGCAGTATTGGAATACCAGCGCTACTTCCCCTGGGACAACTTAATGTACACAGGATCATGCAAAACACGTTCTTTCCCACATGTAATATATCTGTTATGAAGAGACACCAGAACTACTGTGCAGTTGCCTGGCTAAAGCAGGGACAATAATGGCGAGGTAGTTCAGCTAATATTCTGCTTCCATATTCCCTAGCAACTAATTATGGAGCGTCTCAGTGACCTTACAGCATGCTAGCTAAGCTCCCAGCTGATACCAGAGTGCAGCTCCAGGAGCTGCTTGAAGGGAGGGAGGAGGAGCAACCACAGGAGTCTTCATCCAACACATTCAAGTGCTTTCCTTAAATCACTGCTGAGAAGTCTCCTCTGTAGCTGGCCATGTTTAAAGTCAGCTCCTGCACACAGGACGAGCACAAATCACAGGCAGAAAGAGTTAGCAGTTTTGGGTATGGGCGTGCAATTTGGAGGACAGGTACAATTCCTTATCCCAGCCTTACCCAGTCCTGAATGTTTCACATCAGTGACAGCCGTGGCCTCTGTCTTACCAGGAGCTACAGAGCTGAGCAGATGGTGGTATTCAGCATGATGTGTGTTTCACTAGATGCCAAAGGACAGGCTCCAGACTATCTGTGCAGGAGCACACACCTCTCGTGCTGCTCCAAAAGCAGAGTGCCACCAAATAAGAGAGGTGGGAGCACAGCTATGATGGAAATACTATATTGACCCAGGTGACCTCCTTAACCTGAGGTAACAACCTCCCACTTTCAGCTGAGGAGAAACAAACTGCTGCTGGATTAGGAAACATATTCGCAAAATTCCATGGGGGTCTCTTAGTACAGATACTATGTAAACCCACTCAGAAACTGCAGCACCAGCTTTGACCCCACAAGATGAACACAACATCATTCCCCCCCATTTAGTAAATTTAGTTCAACTTGCCTTACAAAGCTATAGAAACAGAAGCAGATGCAGTATAATCAATAAGTCATTCATCCACCAGAAAAAACAAACAAACACCATTCTAAAAGATACTGGGAAATCCTTGACTACATGTGAGGTCTATGAGGACCAAAGCAAATCAGAAGTGCCAACTGAGGTAACCAGGATCACCACATAGAGGCCCTGCACGCAGTAACAACAGCCCTTAATTGCCTGACCAGACTCTCCAGGGGCCGACTCCCACACCCTCTTCCCACGCCCAGGAGCTCCATTTAAACTCAGCTATGGGCCTTTGGTCCTTGCCTAAGCTGTGTTCTAGGGGGGGGTGTGTGTCTCTCTCGAGCGTACAGGCACAGCTGTGCACATACTGGCCACGGACAACATCAATCCAGACCCAACCCACACAGTAACTTCCCAGCTCAACCTCACACTCGGCTCCTCACTATAGATCTGACTGGCAATTGCCAGTCCATGGCACTGGCAGAGACAATCTCCCAACGTATATCCTCCACCACAGGACAATGTGTACAACAGGAAAGAAAATTATTTAGGTTGTAACCAGGCTTGTTCATTTTACCTACCCAAATATTCTGATTCATACACACACTAACAGCTCTGTATGAACACCAGGGCTGCGGAAGGATCCAACAACGAGCACCTCGTGCTGTGCACCACCATACTTACAACATAAAATCCTGTTCCCAGCAGGGTTGGTCACCTCGCACGGCCACCGTCGTGCTCTTCACATTTTGCACTTTCAGGGTCACATACGTATTGAATTTATCTGGGGAACAAGACACAAAACGTTATCTCCATCATCATACCCTTTCATCACATCACCTGCAACACCGCAAGGTTTTCAGTTAGTACACAGCATCCAGAGAGACCCCAGATGAAAAGCCCATACGGGAAGATCTCAATGGGATTCAAAAGCCAAATGTTCAAGATGTTTTTTACCTGCATCAAATTTTCAATCACAGCTTTTTTAGAAATCCGAGCACAAATTAACAAAAACACGCAACTGTTCACTTGCAGTGAGACATGGACAAAGAGTGTAAAATCCTAAAGAACACAGACACACAGTATGATGCTGCTCCTGAAATGCAGACAAGAGGAACAAGAGTCAGTCTGAAGGCACAGGACCCATCATGAATACCAAGCAGAGTGAAAAACAAACTTGCAAAACATACAAGCAAGAGGTTGGGTTGGTCATACCACCTCTTCCCTTCTGACCCAATTGCTCTCCTAGCCCCAATCCAGTTTTCCACCTATCAATCCACAAAGAACTTTACAGGCCAGTCAGGGGCAGAAGAAAAATATAGACTTATTGTTAAGTGTGCTGAAACTGACCTGACCTAGGAAAATCGCATTACACTCACATCTTGACAAGACAGCCTCTGTTCAGATGTTCTGCTTTTTATTTTAAATCTGAAGAAAAATCCTGGAAGAACTTTCTTCCAAGCAGCAAAGCACAGACACATTCAAAATCTGAATATCAGCACCCAAGAATGAACAAACTCCCTTTAAAGGGGAGTTATCACCTCAGGCCTATCCATCAGTTTCAAACAGCCTGGAACAAGACATGCTAAGTACCCAGAAAGCAGTGCACATATTTTAATACTTCGGTGTTCTGCTGCATCTATTCCCAGTGTTTGATCTCAGTCAATTTTAATACTGTCAAAATTTCACAAGGAAAACAAACATATGACAGCCAACATGGCTTTACAAAGGGGAAATCATGGCTGACAAATTTGATGACCTTCTATTACAGGGCTACAGCACTGGTGGATGGGGCAGAGTAACTGACATTGTCTGCATGGACTTACGCATTTGACATTGTCTTGAACAACATCCTTGTCTCTGTATCAGAAAGCCATGGATTTGATGGATGGAGCACTCTGTGGATAAAGAAATGGCTGGCTGGCCGTTTCTTTTTCTGGGCCACTGACCCAAAGACTTGTGGTCAGTGACTCATTGTCCACTTGGTGACCAGTGACAAGTGGTGTCCCTCAGGGGTCAGAACTGGGGCTGATACTGTTCAGTATCTTTGTTGGTGACAGGAACAGTGGGATCAAGGGCATCCTCAGAAAGTTCTATGCTGACACGGAGCTGTATGGTGCAGTCACACTTGGGAGGGAAGGGATGCCATCCAGAGGGACTGGACGGGCTGGAGAGGTGAGACTGTGCAAACCTCATGAAGTTGGTAACTCAACATAAGCCAGCAGTGTGCGCTTGCAGCCCAGAAAGCCAAATGTATCCTGGGATGCATCCAAAGGAGCATGGGCAGCAGGTCAAGGGAGGCAATTCACCCCCTCTTACCCTTGTGACATCCCACCTGGATTACGGCATACAGTTCTGGTGACCCCAACACTGAGAAGGACATGGAAATGTTGGAGCAAGTCCAGAGGAGGAAACAAAGTCGGTAAGAAGAGCAGAGCACCTCCTCTATGAAGACAGGCTCAGAAAGTTGGCGCTGTTTAACCTGGAGAAGAGGGTATATGGAGATCTCACAGCAACCTTCTAATATCTGACGGGGCCTACAGGGAATCCAGAAAGGGACTCTTCATCAGGGACTGTAGTGATAGGAAATAACAGGTACAAATTGAAGGAGGTGATATTTTATTAGATATTAGGAAGAAATTCTTTAGTGTGAGGGTGTTTATTGTGAACACGGGCACAGGTTCCCCAAGGAGGTTGCAGATGCCCAGCCCTGGTAGTGTTCAAGGCCAGGATGGATAAGGCACTGGGCAACCTGGTCTAGTGGGAGGTGTCCCTGCCCATGGCATGGGACTAGATGATTCTTCAGGTCCCTTCCAAGCCCTTAACAGTCTATGATCGTATGATTGTATGATTGTCATGTGTCATTGCTGTGGGTTACTACAGCACACTTACTTCTAAACCACAGTGAAAAGAAGTTACCCAGACTGTAAATTCTGGGTGTCACCAGCTGTTTGCTTTTGTTTTATTATGCAGACACAAAACCTAGCGGATGGGATTTTAATTCCAAGCACAGCCATTATGGACTGCCACATAAGAGAATGATCCACTTCTGCAGTTCCATCCAGCAATCCCAGTCAGGATCAAGAAGGCACTAAATCCACAGAGGCATACACCAGTTCTGCTTAGTGGACATTTTCAGACCCTGTTTTGAACAGGGACAGAGGCAGGATGAGATGAAAGCGCTGGGTGGGTGGGGAAGGGTGATAGTAAAGAACACATTTCGACATTCATCACCTGTTCAGGTCACGTTGAAAAGACAGATGTTTCTTACCACTGTGACACCAGGTCACAGCCTCAAGTTTTCTACTAATTCAAGCTGCCTGGATTCTCAAGGTAGATTATGTCACTCCTAAGGAGAACACAGAGGAGCTGAGAGGAGGTGGAGGAAAACCAGAGGGAGCAGCATGAACAGCAGTGAGAGAGCAGGGGTCCCCATTGCTGCAAACAAGCAGGAGAGCACGGCTTACCTGGTGGTCCATGGAGTTTAGCTTTTTTCACTGTAAAGAGAAAACAGGAAAAGAACAAATTAAGAGCCTGTTAGTGATTTTGTCCTGCTACAGTTTCCTTTGAGTTAAAGCATCACAGCGCATCATATTAACTGGACAACATCCCCTGCACAGTCCTGGTAGCTGAAAATCCACACTCAGTGAAACAGATCTGGAGACAGAAACTCCTTTGTACCCCATGGCACCTCTCGAAAGTGATGCATTTAAAAAACAATCACAGGCTTAACGTTTGGAAAGCA
The DNA here is from genome assembly GCA_014706295.1 of Lycocorax pyrrhopterus obiensis. Classification (NCBI taxonomy): domain Eukaryota; kingdom Metazoa; phylum Chordata; class Aves; order Passeriformes; family Paradisaeidae; genus Lycocorax; species Lycocorax pyrrhopterus. Next base: position 8,167,949 of record JACSVZ010000014.1, on the reverse strand, counting down.
GTGTGATATGGCTAATGCAAAGCAATCTCAAAATCCGTCCTTTGCAAGCAGAAGTTACTGCTGCCTAGCAAGATGTCATTTCATACCACCTCACAAAGTTACTTATAAACACTCTAGAAGAAAGAAACATTTCTTTTTATATATATATTCTTTATATATATAAAGAAATTCTCCCAACACTGTATAGCAGCCTTTCAACCACAAATTGAAGATAAGCAAGCCTGAATAGCAGCTCCATAAGTAGCTCTATACTATGACACTGTCAATTAAATTAAATAAGCCAAACAAACAGCAGTGTAAACTCAAATGTCATTTTTACAAGCTCTACTCTGTTAATTTAATTCCAGGACAGTATTTATACATAAAAATAGAATTGTTAAAACATAAAACAGTATTGGCTCTTATCTCACCAGATGGAGAAGGTCCATGTCTACCTAGGGGAGATTTTGTTTACATTTCCCTTTTGCAAGCTCATATCCTCACTAGAATTGCTAAGTGTAAGCACTAAGAGAAGACATCTCTAGGCTCCAGCTAGAAAACTAACACTCCAGTGGAAAACTAAGAAGAAAACATATTTAACAAGCTAGGAAGCAAGATATACCAGATAGCAAAAATATTAAAAGTTGGTGCAGTGAAGTTTCCTCCAGAAAACAGAGCTGCCAATACTTATTAGAGGCTCATAGTGTCCAACTTACAAGATAAAAAGTTCTAGAAAGAAACATTAAAAACTTAAAATAAATTTTTTTAAAAATGCCCTGACACAGTTACATGCAGAGCTGCAAGGGAGTGTGATGCTGGAGAACAGTCTTGCTATTTGAGAAGTTCTCCTTTGTGAGCATTTACAGTCCAGGTAGATGTATGCAAGAAGGAAAATGCTGTACCAGGTACAGTATGAACTGTTACTGTTAAAAGGGCTGTAGCTTTCACCTAGACTGACAAGGCCAACAAGCCTTTAGGTCGAAAATAAATTGGTTCATTTTTTCCCAGATTCAGGGCCTGAAGCATTCCTGATGCTAAACCTAATGGTTCAAGGAAAACATACAATAGTGTGGGCCAGTGTTCTTGCTGACTGAAGATACAGACACCTTTTAATCTCCAAATCAGTCTGTTTAACCACTGAGATATATGCAGGACAATCTACCCACTTTCTAGGTTCTTCTGCGTATCACAAAAAAGCAGACATTTGATGAAATACCGCCCTGGAGTGGGCAGGCACCAGCTTCTCTATAAACTTCCCCTCTCCCCTCCGTTGCAAGAGGCAGGAGACAAAGAAACAAGTGCACGTGCTTGGGGAAGAAAAGGCAAAGGAGGGCAGGGGACACACAGGAAGCTTCAGCTCCACTACTGTTAGCAGGGAAGCACAGGCAACCCCAGTGCAGAAATCTGGTATTATTTGCTAAAAAGGCAGCTGGAGTGGGCCACTGGCTCCGAAATACAGAAAAATGACACAGCCTCTGCAGCGGTAATAGGCAAACTAAGAGAAAGATGCCGTTTGTACATTGTGGTCGCAGCCTCTAAATATTCAGAGGTTCCTTTGATGAAAGGCAGCAAACTTTGCGCTGCCTCGGCAGCCGAGAGTCTGTGTGGGGCTTCAGCAAGAGCTGTCCCGGGGCTTGAAGCAACAGGGATATCCCGGTGAAGCAGCCAGACTAAACAAAGATCAGAAGCCTGATACAGACTCACACGACAAAAATGGAATCTTTAGTAACCCCTCGGAATGAGCACCAGACCTCTAGAAAAACTGCATGTAATAAATCACACCTTTAGCTGCAGAAACAGAGCTTATAACTAAGGGCTGAATTGCAAACCTGGGAGTCTCATCTCACCAGTAATTCTTTTGCTCCATCTGCAAGCCTGCACAGCATGTCCAAAAAGTTCCCATGAAAAGTGACTTGGATGTGGTTTTATTTTGTTAGCCCCACAGCAAAGCACTTCCTAGGGGTGCAGAAAACACTGCCAACGGTGCAGGTCCCAGAACATCTCCCAGGACTGGCTGGGAGACTGCAGGATTTCCCATATAAGAGCTTGAATTTCTGGGAGTTCAGAGCTGGAATGGGCTGCTAGGCACGGCTAAGGCCCAGCCTGTTTGTCAGCTCAGGGAATTCGCAGGTCAGATGCACCACACGGAAGACCATGAACCATGCCACGAAGGAACACAGCTTTCCAAAGGAGCACTACCAGGAAAACTTTTGTACCCACACCCGTTCCTCCTCTCTGGTTAGAGCTCCTCTATGCCAAGCACTCAAGGAAGGACGCAAAGGTGTTATGAAGCTCTACAGAAGCCTGATGCACCAATTACTCAGCATTGCAGCAAAGGCTGAAAAGTCATTGCTACATGATGAAGTATGACAGTACTTTTAAATCAAGCCATGTGTAACAGTACATTTTTATAATATAAAATCTCACTTTTAAAATATAAAACCTGTACCACAAAACGAAATCATTCTCTAGAGCACCCAGCAACACCAGGTTTTACAGGTACAGTTGCTCCTGCATTGCCACAAAGCAAAAACCTACCATGATGTAAGTTCATGGTCTAGGTGAGGTATTTCCTGACTCACTCTCAGTTATCCCACAGTACTTCTAGTCTTTGGCAAAGGAGCGTTTTTAAACCAGCTGGAGATGTCAAGTTCTGTTCAGTTTCAAATAGCTTCTCTCAGCAAACTGGGCAGCACACAAAGTCCATCCATTCAGACGCAAACACCCAACTATGCCAATCCTATGCCGCTGCACAGGACAAGAAGGACACAAGGGAGGGAATGAAAATGATAGAAAATTAGAAAGGAAGGCAAGACCTAGTGCTTTGCACTGCATGTGCAAGCACTTCCTGAAACAGATGCACAGAGATGCACCTGCTCTCCCTGCACAGGAAGATTCACTTAATCTCCAAAAAAGACTTGAGCGTATCAGAGATACAGCTATTCCAAGGAGTTCTTAGAAAGCAGAAAAAACTTGATGTAAACATCAAATTCATCCAGAGATTTTTTTCCCTCTAAGCATCTCTTACCATTTTGGCATTACTCTAATAAAGAGACAAAAAAGAAATTAAGTCTTGCCTGCAACTTACAAAAGCAAAATAAAATAAAATTTAGAAAAAGCCTCAGCAAGATTCCAGATGCTCTACAGCCTTCACTTACAAAGGACTAGAGGATCAGATAAACTCCTAAAGACTGGGAAAGGAAAATACAAGCCAGGAATTGCAAAAAAAAAGGACCAGAGTCACTGTGGAGGATGAAAAAACAATAGCAGAGCATACATCAGAGTATTCTTAAGCTCAGTTCTAAGGAGAAAGCCTTATCCACAAATTTTTCGAATAGTTTGAATGATAATATTTTTTCCTGAGCAGGTGCTACACACATCAGTAAGATAATTAAAATTAAGCATGCCAAAGTACTGCAAGGCTCAGAAAACATCCTGCTCAAACCTCCTCACACAGTCATATTCAGTTCAAGGGAACCCGAGTGTTCCGAACACCTGCACATCCCAGATCACCTTTAACACTTGCTTGCAAAAGAGAGGAATGCAACAGGAGGAGTGACTGAGCAGATGGCCAAAAGATTACATTCTAACTAAATCCAGCACATGACTTACCACCCGATCACTCCCCACACTAGAACAAAACCTACATCCCTTCGCAGGGGACAATAAAGTGCCATGGAGGAGGGGCTGTGGGAGAAATCAGAAGAATGGAAGGGTGCAGTTTTAATTACCACTTTTAAAAAGAAATGCAATGCTGAAAGCAGAGCATTCAAAATGCATTTTCCTGGTCAGCTATTTGATAAATAGCTTCCTCCTCCCTGTGAAACACAAATGCAGTATTAATGTGTTTTTGAGTGCACTCTAACTTCTACAGTAACTTTCCCAGCTGAACAGCAGAATCAATACCTATTTCCATTTCACTCCGCTTTTCTCACCTTTTCCAGGTGCTCAGACTTCAGTGTACAGTGACACGCAGCACTGGGTGCAAAGGTTGCTTAAACGACAGAAATAAGAGACCACAGCAAGCTGCGGATATTACCCAAGGCTAGCTCAAAACACCAAACCCAAGGCTAGCTCAAAACACCAAATTCACAGCCTGTGCAGCCTCCAGCAGGCACGCAGAAGAGAGGGGAACCCTTCTGGGAGGGGGATGCAATGATTAGGCAGTGCTGCAGCTCTTCACATGTGTTACACTTTGTCTAACTGAGCCTTTGGAAACAATTTTGCTGCCCGAACCCTGTACTAACAGTAACAGCACAGGTACCCCATGGCAGAGCCACTCAACACCTCCCACTCACTTCTTGGAAGTTACTGATAAAATCCATGACAGGGTGGCAAGTGGCTCAAGACTGGCACTTTTAACAAGGACTGCTCTGTCCCTGGAGATCTCACCCTGACACACGAGGACCTTTCACGGAATCACAGAATGGGTCAGATTGGAAGGGACCACAAAGGGTCATCTGGTCCAACCTCCCTGCTCAAGCAGAGTCATCCCAGAACACAGAGCACAGGATTGCGTCCAGAGGGCTCTTGAATATCTCCAGTGAGGCAGACTCCACAAGCTCTTTCCCTCCTCAGGAAGTCAAAACATGCTCAGACTCTGCACACTCTCATCTTCCACCTGAGGGTGAGGAACCCTTTTCTTTCCCACTACTCGAACCCAAAAGGTGTTCCAGGCTGGAGGAAGCAGAGGCCATGAAGTGACCTCACCTGTGATTTTAACTCAGTCACTGTTTCGTTTCACACGATCCCTATTAAAGCCCAGTAGCATCAATTATGCCATTAACTGCAAGTGCCATAGTAAAAAAGCAGTACAGACCGTGCCATGAAACTCTTCTCCTCCCTTCACAATTCCTAAGAAAGGAAAAGCTGGATAAAACAGCAGTTTAGTGGTTTCCCAAGTCTGTTACAAAGATTCAGTGTGACACAGCCATCTTGATATTTCCAGCCTGAGACAGGTGTAAAAAGAAAGGCTCCACTGCATTCTCACACATTCAGTGTTAAATTATATTCAGAAGGAAGAGATTTCCCTGACCTACCTCAGAGGAAGGACAACTGCACAGGAGTCCCCAGGGACCCACCAGCACTCAGCAGCACCTCAACAGCTTCTCCTGCAACTGCAGAGCCCAGAGCAGGGTCTGCTCGGGCTCTAACTTCTCCCAGCAGAGCCCTCGGGTGGTTACTGCAGGCAAGGCTCCTACAGCCTCAAGGGCCACTGAGAGACACAGGAACTAAGTCACATCCATTACTTCATACTTTGTTTTTCTGCCAGGCAAAACAAAACACTGGTTTACATATAAACATTGTTCCACTCAAGCAGTGAAGAGAGTACTTTATGCCTCAGTGTATTCTCTTTGAGAATGACGTGATGGCAGCACAGTGGGTACCTTCATGGACCAACAGTCCTAAAAGCTGAGACCGAATTCACAGTACACAGGGGATAACATTCTGTAATTGCTTCATGTGAAAGGAGGGCTGGGCTGATCAGAGAACTGCTCTGCTGCCAGAAGGAAGAAGAGCCACTGCGAAATGCCACTCTGCTTGGTAACTGGCAAAGAGCAGGAATATAGTGCAGATTTTCAACAGTATCCAAAGAACTGAGGTTGCATCTAAGGACAGAATTTTTCTGACTTAGTACTTGAAACAATCCTTCAAAATCCATTACCTCTCTGATTGAGACAACTGTGTGGGAACCCAGATAGCCAAGTTTACCTCAACTGAACGAAGGGATCAATCTGCTTTAATAAGTAGTCCGGAATAAATGGAATAGATGTGATATGAGTTCATTAATTTTTAATAGTTCGTAGAAATGAAAAAAAAACAGAAAACCAACATACCACAAAGCACTTCTATATTGCAGTTTTCAATCATGTAGCAAAGAACTTTCTTCAATTTGACCACTCTGAATGCCCACAGGACAGATTGGCTTGCCCTTCCCAAGGCCTTGGGAACCACACCAAACAAAGGGAAGGTACATTCCTTTCAGCAACCAGGCATTATTCAAGGATTCTTCCCAGGAAGGAGGTGGGCAAAAGAAAGATTCTAATCTGTAGTCTGTGATAGCAAATTGATCTACCCAAGAGATTTCTGTATTGCCAGATGTCTTGAAAATGAATTAGAATCCTTCCTAATTCACATGAATTAGCATCTTCCTGCTCAGATGATCTGCAAATTTATTACCCTGTCCAGAGGCACACAAAGCTACCACGTTTATTTGATTTACAATACAGTTTCCAACAAACAGCTTTCTACCAGCCACTCCACCCTTCCTGCCCACTGGACAGTGACTGATAGCAGCTGGGACATGTGACTGCTTGCAGGGTTTTCCAAATCTCTGTGCTAAGGAGACACATACTCAATACTCCCATGCAAGGTTCAGCACCATTTCATAGAGGATTTCCAGGAAAGCACGACATAAAGTACACATCCTGGCGACTCCCCACACTGCCAAACCTCACTAGATGCTTCCGAGCTCCTCTGCAAATTCTCCGGTCAGTTAAGATCCAGGCCTCACACGCACACAAAAGTCACAACCTGCAGAAAGATAGCACCCCACTTGCTCCCCTCCCTAGTCCAGACACTCCACAACTTGGAGCTGACAGATCAGTCCCAAAGGGATACTGCTGCCTGGTTCTCATTACTAAACTTGACCCCAACATTTGTTTCTTACCAGAATTTTCACCTGTATGGGATGAACTTTGGCAAGCAAAGTATTGAAATCTAAGCAGAAAATGCCTAGCTTTTATACTTAAAAGCTACACATGTAAACGTATATATACATTATACTCTCGTCTAATTCTCTATTACTGCCATAGCCCGTGAACATCAGAGGAACACAGCACAGTGACTGGATATCTGGAGTATTCCCCAGTATTTCAAATACATAAACTTGGGAGAGCTTGCAGGACAACACGATGGCAAATCTACACAAACCTGAGCAAACCCACAGTTAATACACTGTGCTGATCCAGTTATAAAATGAAAGATACATACAGTTATTCTGCTCAGCCATCCAGTCTGATCCCCTTAGTGAAGCAGGTAATTTCATACCTCCTGCAAATACTGTCACTTTTCAGCTCAGCTTTTGCATAAAACTTTCCAAGTTTTTCACGGCTCAGCTTGCATCAGAGCTTCATTGTGTTTCACTTCTTCCATCCCTACCAAAGTCACTAGATATGTAAACAGAACAAATTAAAAAACTGTGTAGGAAACCCTTTCTGGTATTTGCACATATTCCCCACATTCTCACAGCATACCTGGAGGAGCAGATAAACTTTACAAATCCTTTGGCAAGAGTTGTTTAACTGTGGGGATTATTTTATAATAAAACTCATTCCTCATCAGCAAAAGAATCCTTTTAAAAGGGTCTACTTCCCTAAAACGTATTTTATGCGACAGAAGGGGTGACATTTACTTTCTATTCTGGTTTAATGTACTGGGCAGTTAATGTAAGTAGACTTCTAAACACTTTCAATGACAAAATAGATTTAGACAGTTAAGAGACACATCTGGGTCTTGTTTACAGGTTAATCTGTTACCAGATCAGATTTGACACACTGACTTAACATCACACACGTTTTCAGCTTCCTGAACTGAAGGGTTTCATATGTATTCTTGTTTGTTGCATAGCTCAAGAACTCACCTGCCTGAAATATTCCTTGAACTATTTCAGCAACAGAAATTCACAGGTGAAGAAAACATTAACACAGTTTAAAAAAAAAATTAAAGTCGTGCTGCAGAAGATATGGGGATTGCAGTTGGGAACAGAGTTTTGGACAGAAAAATGAAATGTATCCAAAACACAACTGAGTTTTACTAGGGACCTACAGGACAGGAAAAATGGAACTTAAACTACGTATGCAACTTGTAGAAATCAACTGTAACAGGGGACTAAATGCAAAAGGAAAATTAAAGAGGTCTGCAACTGATTCCTTCCTTGACGTAGACATCAGATTCCTCTTACGAATTCTTACATCAGCATTTCTCAGGAAAGTAGTATCAGGATGCAAGGTCAGGCTGCTTTTTGTTGGTTTGAAAACAATATCTGAAGTAGAGCAACTAGGACAGGGTTCACAGAGAGGAAGAGAGGGAGGAGACTCACAAAACAACAGGTCCCAAAACCTAGAACTACCCTCATCTCCGAACTTCTAAGTAAATACGTTGATTTTACTAAAAATCTAGCACAGAACACTGGCAAAATATATACAATACACCATGACCATTCAGCACCACAAAAGGAATCCAGTATTTTAAAACATGCAGATCATTTTATCCAAAAAAGCCTCAGGAGATCATAACAATAAAATGCTTAAAACATTGATAAGCTATTTGGTAAACCACAGCTCAAATCTTTATTACATTAAACATTAGCACTTAGTGAAACTTCTGCTTTGCAATAGAGGCTGCAAGAAGTTTACTTACAGCTGATCCCAGAAAAAGCTTCCTGAAAGGCAGTAGGAAGCACTCAATTGATTTCAGATAAAGAGCAGCTGAAATAAGCTTGACAATATTGTTTCTTCTGTCTGGGAGGGGAAAAAACAAAAGTGTATTCATGAACTATACAGCCAAGAAAGCTGGAATCAGATGCAGGAAGCAGTAAAGAAAGTAGGAACATGCAGGTCTTGAACCTTAAAATCTCCTGAAACAGATTTGCACTGCCAGTGAATCCAGAGTGTCAATAGCCCATTAAATATTTTCCAGTTTTTACATGAAATATACATGGAACCAGAAACAGTGCAGAAGCTTCTACATCCAGGCAACCTGTGTGGTGAAACGCTGAGCAGGAGAGAGAAGGAGGAGGTGGCACTGAGGAGTGGAACTCCCAACACCAGAACATTGTTCCAGAAATTCCCATCACTGCAGATGCTCTTCCAGTCTCTGAGTGTATCTATCCCCCTTTCTCCTGCCTGCATGGTCCCCCAGTTCAGATGGCTGGCAGGTTGTCTCAGGACACTTCTCCAGCCAGCACAAAACAGAAAAACCCCATGAGTTCAAGTCATCTTTCAGGTACTTAGAACAATAATTGAGAATCATAAGCCATCTTCTGTCCACTTTGGGACTTGTTGAAATGACAGCCTCCCAATGCCCAGAAAAAATCTTTCCTCTACACAATGCATCTCATTATCGTCCTTAAAGGCTGCGCAGAAAGTATTTGCTCCAGCTCTCAGGAGTCCCACAGCCAGTGCTGGAGTACAAGGAGCATCCAGCCTGCACACTGCTCTGCAGAGAGCCCTTTACCTCATTACTCACCTTTTCAACTTATCTGGCAACAATCACGATCTCAGTGCAAACTGACAAGTTAATTCTTGCAAGGCAAGAGTCAGCATCCTCAGATGCTTATACAGAATTGTGCTTTGCTCCTTCACAATCTTCCCACAGGCATGTTAATGTCTACCTGAAATTTCACTTTGCTCCTAGCTGTCACCTCAACAGGCGTCTGCCCGAGCCAAAGGCCTGAGCTCTTATACACAGCGGAGCATTCAAACTATCTTCAGATGGTTTCCTTCAACGAGAAAAGGCTCTGAACTGTCAGTTCTCCTGTCCTATTTCTCCACAAAGAACTGCACCCCAGTAACACAAGAATATTCACAAGCAAGATACCACGGAGACCCTTTTTGCTGTCTCACAGATGTTTGCCTTCTGGTTACTGCCTCTCCCCCTACCAGCACCATGACAATGCCAGTCAGATATGTAATTCATTGCTCCCAAAACATCAGCTGTTTCAGGAAGTCTGACAGACCCACTGCTCAAATTAGATGCTGGAATTCCCAAAGAACCACTCTGATATCAATGATATCTTGCACTTGGGTCCTAAACCAGATGTCTTCTGCCCTGCAGAAGGGCTCTTTCCACACCTTCAGCCAGAGTTTGTACTAAGAGAAACCATATCATGAGAGTAAGGGCTGCAGAACAAGCCCATTAGCCCGTATCTTATCCACACAAACATCTAGACAATTCCCAGAAAAGAACATGACATGATGATACAGCAGTACCTACTCTACAAATTAATATGCCCCTAGGCTTAGGGCCCAGAGGTGACATTTTTGAAAGTAGAGTTTCACACGATCTATTCTACCATCAAATTTCCTCCATCCTCAACATAATCAAGGCTTAAGGGTACCAACAGTTCCAGGTGAATTCAACAGCAAGGGGGAATACACGCTTCAGAATACCTCACTTCATAGTTTAGCTATTTTGCTATACACACCTGCTGTCACTTGACAGCAGTATCCGATGTTTTAAAGTAGACAACACAAGCAAACCCGTATCCCTCTCCATTGAGAAGAAAGGGACTATGAAAGAGAGGCAAGATGCTTTGCTTCTTGTCTGACACAGCAAACACAGTCTGGCTTTTTTAAAACTGAAGAGCCTCCCCCCAACCACAATACACAAAAGGAAATCCTTCAGTTTTGTGGGGCTCTAAGCAGAGAGCTAAGTACCTTATTACTACCACCACCAGTCCTCAAGGGCAAATACATACACCTCAGCTGACTGAGTAATCCCTCCTAGCTTTGGCCTGACCTAGTACAGGCAGGTGAGCATCCCCTCCAACTGACTGGTCTGGACCAGTTACACTTTTCTTGAGAAGTGGGAAAACAAACACACGCTGAAGTTTTGTTATGACGTGCTTACAAGGCTCTGTTTTTGTCCAAAGTTTGGTCTCCAAGAGACTGGGGAAGCAGAGTGTGGTGATGGAGAAATGGATTTGATACTATTTGTGTAAGAGAACACCTTGCAAACAAAAAGGAAACTGAGGCTTTAGCCAACTTCTCCAATTCCCGAGAACAGCTAAATCCACCTGTACACATTTACCGTACAAACACTTAAATCAGTTGCTAAAAAGAAATCCTTGCAACATCTATTTCTTCCTGTTTTGGCTGACCAACACAAACACATTTCTGAAGATCCACTGAATTTTCTGCTCAGCAGCTACTTTGAACTGAGCAGTGAGGACAGGAACAAAATCTCTTATTCAAATCACGGAGATTATGAGAGGTTAATCCTCCTGACGCTGGCAACACAGACAGCTCTGTCAGGCGACCTGGTTCCCCAACCAAGAGGTGAACTAAGCAGTAATCCAAGCTGCCACGCCTCTTCAATATTCTCCTGCAGCCTTAATATTATTAGTCAAAAAGCAACTTGGGTGCAATGTACTGGAGCGAGTTATTGTGTCTGACTCGTTCAGAAGATGTATTCTGTTAGATTGTGCTTTGGTCACTCTGCCTTAAGGGGTTCCTTACAGGTTACAGATTTCTCCTGAACTTTTAACTGTTTTATGATCAGAAAAGACAGCATCCTACTCCTGAATCTGTGCCTCATCATGGAAAAAAATTAAAATTCATCAAATCTTACAGAATTCTTAAATGTGTAAGATATATACTACTGAACAGAGTAGTAAAGGAGGCTTCCAATTTTCAGTGACGTTCTTTCAAATTCTGCAAGGTTCAGAAATATATTATTTTAAGTTATTCGAAATGCCTTGATTAAGGGAACAAAACCCACGCTACTTAATTTTACACAAAACAGACTGCAACTCACATATGCCTCCAGCTGCCAAAGACTAAGGAAATATGCATAATGAAAGCCATATCCTTGCACCAGAAGGCAGGAAAAGAGACAGACTGATAATGTATCAAGTCTGCTAGGAGCCAGTCTGAGCTGGTAAACTGACTTTGATGACAAAGCAACAGCTCAACTAGTTTATAATAAAAGCTTCAGTGGGGGAAAAAAAAAGCCAAAGAGCAAATATAAAAATGATTAAAAAACCCCACACATAACAAAAATCCCTTAATAGTAATTCAGAAACCAGATGAATGGAGAAGTTGGTTTCTTCAGGTTTGAGGGGTTGGGGGGTGTATTTATTTTGAAAATGAGACACACCTCCCTACAGAATCATTTCTTCCAAGACACAGAGCACATGCAGCTTCTGCTCAGATGTTGTACAGAGGTAAAGGCCACTTAAGTTACTAGAATCTTGCCAGAGTTATTAGGTCAAATCACACAGCCTGGTCACAGCCAAGGTAACAGCTGCTGGAAGACAAGTACTGTGGTACCAAAGAGGAAAGAGCAGAAATGACAGAACAAAACCACTTGTATGCTTGTCCTTCGGCTTGTGCTTTTCTCCTGTCAACAAAAGTCACCTGAACAGTCTCCCCAGTGACTCAGGTTTCTACACTCCCTGTTCAGACTTAGTGTAAACAAGATGCACCCTGGAAAAAGAGTTGCTGACTAACCACACCAGTAGTGATTGGCACCTAATCACAGCCTTGGTCTATTTTCTGGTAGTTTCGATTTAAGTTACAGGATTGCAAGCACTCGGCCAACTGGAACATGGCTACTTGTCAAGCAGGACTGAGCACAAGCTTGTCCTGAAAGGCACCGAGATAAAAAAATTATACTAAAAAGTATCACTGTTCAACTTCAGAAGCCTAGTATATTCACCAAAAGAGTAACTCAAAAATCAAGCAACAGCACATTTGTGGTGGATTCAGTAAATTTATATATATATATTTTTAAAACAACCCACCGCCGGCTTCCAGGAAAAACAGCACCTGTGTTTTCCACACCAAATAATGAAGGAGAATCGCTCTAACATGAAAAATATTTTTAACTGAAATATTAATAAAATCTTATTGATATAAAATATCAATCAATATTAATGTTTGGCTTCGCAAAACAGAGAAAATATTAATATATAGGAGACAGAATTGAGCTTGACTGTGAGCATTAAGAAAGAGTAAAAGAACTGGTTAGGGTATGAGTTATGGTGCAACTGAATGAGATTCCAGGCAGGAACAGGAGATCTAATAACAAAACACTGCTTGCAAACTATACCTTTGGCAGCCTGATTTTAGTCTTCACATTCACGAACTGCTCAGACAATACTGGTTCCTGGAGGACACCCACAAATTGCAGAAATAGGACAGTTAGATTGCCATCTAAAAGAGCTGCGCCTCACAAACACATTTGCACTCACCTGCCAATACTTTTGTTTTGACACAGCATGTACACAAAGAACTGAACCCTAAGAAGGTCTTACTAATGACAAGGAGTCTGCCCAAGACTGTTCTCCTGAAAGCCATGCTGTTTGCTTGCATGTGGGCCTCCATAAAAAATAAGGTGAAAATCCACCAGGTTAAATACTCTAAGAATCAAAATCATTAACCAAAATAAACAGCCTTAGGTAACAACGGAGTATAAGCAAGTTCCTTCCCATGTAGGTTCTTTTCCTTATTATTAACATTTATAAATAAGGAAGATGCTAGATCAAAATTTTACCTTAATATACAGTTTGTCTATAGCAATTAGTTGTCAGAATAGTAACTCACATCACAATGAAGTTAGTGCAGTGAGGATCACAAGAATGGAAGGGTCCTTTGGGATCACCAGTTCTAATGCTTCTTCTCTCAACACCTGGACCACTTACACCACTCAAAATCATTACTACCTTCCAGCCAACACTTTAATTAATGGCATGAGTATACCTTCTATATCTTATGTCAACACTACTCCCCCTCTCAATGTTTTTCCTCACCCCGTGTTTAATTTCCTGATGTTTTTAATGGACACAAGTCACAGATCCCATCAGATTCTGTTTACCAGCATGGTGCAGAGACACAAGGACTCCCCAACATCTCTCCTTTCACTAAGTTTCACATTTTTCAGAAATGCTTGTCATTTGTCTCTAAGCGTATAGCTTTTTTTACAGAATATCAACTCATTTTCATTCTCACTCTCCTCAGGGGTTATTGAGTCCTTCCTGCATTATATTTTTTTGCTTCAAAATTTACTATGTAATTAGGACTTTTCTTAAAAACACCTTTGACACACACATTTTTATTTTTTCTTGCCATGACACAAGTGGAACACATCTATATGCTTCCCTTACTAGTCTTTGCAACATTACTAGCTTCTGCTACAGCCAGCTCCTTATACTCTTTACATGTCTTTCGCCAATTCCAACTTTCTTTAAAAAGAAGTCTGCTATAGGATTTGTGAGATATTACAGAAGTACAAATAGATGCACGCTTTCATCTAGAAACAAGAGGCTAGCCCAGAATAATCTTCCTCTTGCAAACCCGTGTCACATTTCATACGATAACCTTACACACTTCTTCTGTCTATAAAATTTTTATCATTCTCTCCTAAAAGTTTATTTTAAACCTTACATATCGTTACAGTCCTGCCTGCTTTTGAAGACAAGATCCACATTTACCCACATTTATCACTCATCTCCTTTATCTTCCTGCCAATCCACAGAAATCACCTCTATTCCTCTCCGGCAAGTGTTGCATGTTTTAGCACACTGGGATACAGATTACCAGACTCAAATTCAGGGGATTAAATTTTTTCCTCCTACCCCTGTGCCTCATTTTCAGTTTCATAAGAAACAATTCCTATAGTCCAGGGACCATACCCAGCCCATCTTTACACAACTTCCTGTGCCCATGCACAGAAGTCTGATTCCTCCCCGTGTGGAGGCTGGCTGTTTCCCCTTTTCGTGTGACCAATGCGCCTTCTGTTACCTGTTTTACTACCATTTGCAAGATGCCACATTGTCTGCTGAGGTGGAAGCCCCTGCCTTAGCCTTGGACTTCCTCATCCTCAAGATACACCTTCCTTTACAAACTGTTTTTTTGCCCACACCTCTCAGAGGTTCTCTGTTTGTTTAGCATATCCTGACGCAATGAACAGGTGAATCATCAGCTCTGGGGTAATTTCCTAGGTGGAGCCTTTTCTGTTATTTGAGATGCTAATATTTACCCCTGTAGCTTCCCTGAATTTCATGCCCTCCTCCGTATCCAACCTCCTCGCTTCACCAAGAAGCCTCTTCAGTTTCCCTGGAGGACTGACAATCGCTAATCTACATGTTCATCTGTTTACCTTCGTTTCAGTTGTGATCATTCAAACCAAGTTCACTTTCATGTCCAACTTCCCTGAAGCATCTTCTGTGCCTCTCAAAGTCACATCTACAGTTCGCCCCATCAATTTTGTGGCGTTAGTCACTGTCTGATGGTGAAACCATCAGATAACATAGCTCTCTGTACCCCAGCCACGACCAACAGCATATATTCTCTGGTGTGGGGAGTCAGTCTTTCACAGTGAGAATACCCAGAAATACTTTGCTCTATCAATGTTACGAGATTTTTACCCACGTTTAAATCCTGGACTACGTGCAGTAGATCTCTTGTGCTATCACAGCAAAATCTCTTATCAGCTCTTCCCAAAGCAATTTCAGCCCAGCTGGTTCTCTTTTATCCACACTAATGCTGCTTTACAATTTTGCATCACCAAACCACAGTGGAATTTTCCCAGTCACCTCTATTCCTCTCTTTCTAGAGTAGGGCACCCCCTACAACATCTCTGTTTCCCTCATAACCCCTACTCCTCCTGCTAACCTTTTGGGGGCTAGTTCTGAGTCCTAAACTAAGAGTCCCACTTTCCACCACTTTAGTCACAAGCTTCCCATTTTGCTTTATAACACTAATGTGTTTTCACCCTCTTGGAAAACCAACTCAACACCACTAATTCAAATGTTTTACATTGTTTACTTCATATAACTGTAGCATTTGTCATTTCAGGATCAGGTAAGCCCAGTTTCATCCCCAACACCAGCTCTTCCCCACCATTCTATGAGAAAAAAGAAATATACAATGCAGGCCCCCAGGAAGCTTACACAGGGTTAACTCATATATATTCAAACTTCTGTCACGTGCTGCTCTCCTCCAATACAGCCTGAACACGTTTCTACATCATTTGACTGAAGTGTCAGGTTTATATAGAACAGAAACTTCAAACTTAAGTTTACAACAGAAGTAAAAGTTCCATTGGTCGAGCTCTGTTAAACCACACTCCTCCCACCTAGCAAAAGTGTAACAATACCCTGATTTAACACTGCGACCTAATAGGTCATGGCATGTCTCGAGCTCCTTTAAACCATGGAAAAATATGTAAACACTTTTCATTATAGTCGGATTAGTCATAATATAACATTCACATGCCTCTACGAAGTAACAGACATTACCAAACTCTGTTTTTCCCAATCCTTAAGTACTGGAAGGGACAGGAGTACAACTTTCTTAATAGCTTCTTCAACCAAAGGAAAGGCACACCAGCTTCTGCCGTTCTGATGCTGAAGCCAGTAAACCACTTCAGCATAAAAAGCAGAAATTTGTCACATATGATGATAATCAACATAAAGCTGCCGAGAACCGTAGAAAATCCTTCATCAATTTTAGTTCAGAATCTGATCTTTTTCTGTTAGACCCTAGGTTGTTATAATAAAAAAAACCTATGTACTACAGAGGGTCATATTAGATGATTACAACAATCCATTCTGGCCTTATAACTATGGAGTTTCTAAGCAGTTAATCTCCTCAAAAAATCTCCTACTAAAATGGAGCATACACAGACTCCACTTACTTAATTTGATAGGTCAAAATCTAATAATATTCTGCACATGCAGCAAGTTATACCAGGTAGGAAAGGCTGAGATTAAACTACTGTTTCATGTCCATTTTTCCCTCCCTACTAATCCATATCCATGTTGCATGCCAAATTCAAGTAGCACACTACAAGTTTAGGTTCAGATCAGGAGTTCAAGGTTGGGGAATGTCTGAACCACAAAATATTGAGAATTTTATTTAAAACCAAGACTTTATTAACCTACAAAACGGAATTGTGATTTTGGTAGGGTTAGAAATGTCAAATCCAAAAACAAAGGCAGTCTTGGCTTTCTAGTAATTTATGACCTCTCTGACTCTAACAGAGGAGCCACATGAAGCGTGACGAGGCCAATCTCCCAAAGAACACCACCTGCTTGCCTTTAAAGAAATCTTACAAGAAAGAATAACTCATGAAATTTGGAAGGGGAAAAGAAGAGGAACGACAATTTTCTACAATGTGTGTAATAGTTTACTCAGCAGTCAAATTCCTTCCTCACACAAAGCTGACAAACTACTTTGACACCATGTGTCCGGTACTTCTGGCCCTATAGAAAGAACAATTACTAAAGATTTCCAGAACAAGGGCTTGTAGCTCTCCAGTGCGTAATTGCAGCCATAACACTCCACAAGGACTTTGTTTGCAGAGGACTGAGGTTGTTGAAACAGAAGAGTCTGTGGTAACTACATGTGAATAATTGCAGGTACTGAAAATTTGAAGACTCTGGACATTCTCTGAAAACTTGTTCTGAAGTTTATACAAGTCTTTAGGAAAGAAAAATGTCTCTAATAGGTTTCTGTCTAGAAGTTCAGTATTTACATATTCAATCAGCTTTATGTTGATTATCATATGTGACGAATTTCCGCTTTTAATGCTGAAGCTGCTTACTAACTTCAGCATCAAAACAGCAAAAGTTGGTGCGCCTTTCCTTATGTTGGAGAAGTTATTATGAAAGTTGTATTCCTTGCCCTTCCAGTAGTTAAGGATTGGGAAAAATGGAGTTTGGTAATGATGTTAGACAAAAGCCCTACATATCCTTCAGAACAGGTTCCAGGTGATGCAGTTCCTTCACATTTCCCTTCGCCTTATCCAAGCATGCCTGAATCCCTGGCATATGGACTGCACCACTGCGCTGCCACAACGGCTCAGAAAAGTGAAGGGTTTTCACGGCCCACCGCACTTGGCTCCAGATCCAAAATCCTTTCAGCAGATGCCAACAAAGACAACAGCAGCTGGTTATATGGTGAAGACTTTGTCTGAACAGAGCAGCAACCCAAAAGTCAAGAGACAAAGCAAGTTATTTTTATTTTTTTTAATCATGGTTTTTAAGCTGAGTATTACTACATTGACCCAAGTAGAGAAAATAAAAGTGTGCCAATACTCAGAAGCATAATTCTGCAGTTATTTTATACGTGATAATTAGGTCTCCATGGTGGAAATGTTGGAGTCTGTTTAGCAGAGCATTTAGGTTGTAAAGATTTAAGAGAGTTAAGTCACAGGAGCTTTAAGTAATACGGTTAAAACCAGTATTCCTTAAAGGGACACGGTCAAGGCTTGAAGCCAAATTTCTTTTCAAACTCACCAACAGCTTGAACAAGACACCTCCTCTTATCCTTCATCAGACAAGACATCCCAGTCCAATTCACTTTCCATTTATACATATGTTCAGCTGCAAGGAAGAGCATCAAGAGACCGAGGCCAGCACAAAGCTGTTGAAATACCGTATTTTCTTTATGTTTTTAAATGCTCCGACCCGCCAGATGCAGGCAATCCAAAAGGGAACAAAATCAGGATTTTTAACTCCTTTAACACAGTTTCTACCCCGTGCACCCTGTCCAGCAATATTAAGACTTTTAGAAATTTAAGCGTGGCCAGCAAAAGTAAACCCTGCAAACAAAGCAAGCAACATTTATTCATACCTGACACTGCCCCAATTTAATTCTCTGTTAGAACAGGGTTTTCATGAAATGAAGCTCTCTCAGCACATGCTTCCATGTTGAATGCATGGACCAAATTCCCGCACAAGTTCTGTCCAAATCCCACCCCAACTCGTGTGACAAAAGGATGAACGTGCACTCGAGAGCAGTATGCCAGAAGGAACATAAACTAAGTCACAACCATTAGCTGGCAGCATTCCCTCTCATTTTTCAGGATGTCCACATCCAGCTATCAGAGGCAGCATACCTGCCAGTACTGTGCTCCAATTCCTCACCACTTTCCACAACAGCAGGACATGAATCCACGCCAGAATATGGTGCTTAAGAAGTTCAACCAGCATCAGTCAAAAAAATTCCTCAGCTGAGGACTTCTCATCATCTAACTTGAACCCCTAGCCACAGCTGGTCTCTTGCACTCCACACTACACAAGAAGGGAAAGGCCACTAATACCTGTACATACCCAATGTTTTGTTATTTTGAAGTGTAACTATTCAATTACTCAAAGTTCATAATGAGGAAAATAACTTAAAAGGACAGTAAGAAATCTGTTTTGAAAGCCTTGTCAAAGAGTTGGATATCTCAGCTGTTTACGATGCACCAAGTAAATCACATTTGCATCTTTTCATGAAATTATCAACCAGAGATTTCTCAATTTAACTTTTTTTTTTTAATCTGGATTAGACTTGAAGCTTTCTTCCTGGCTGAAATAGACATATAGATGCACATAATGTATTTCACAATGTATTTAGCTAAAATCTGCTCATCACAGAAGATAGCATTACTCATATAAAGACAGTTAAACAGAGAAATGCTGGAGAGCTCATATGCCTGCCAGCACTTCTTCAGTTCTTTCAAAACTTGTAAATAGCATTCCAACTCAACAACTGTTAAGCAGCAGAACAACTGTTTCGGATCACCACTCCAATTTTCTTTTACAAAACAATTATTTAACAGTCACCTGCAGTAGCTGTGATCAAATCAAATGCAACATGGGCTGTCCAAACACAATCCCTAGCAATACACGAAGGACATTTCAGAGGGGGTTAATTTAATAAAATTGAGAGTAATTACTACCAATTGACTGAGAATAATACATTTGAACCAAAACTGTCATAATCAGATTCAGGAATAATTTATTAGGTGTTTTCCAGGGGACCAAAAGCCACTACTCCTCAAGGAAGAAGGACAGCTGAATTTCATTCTACCTGAAAGAGCTATAAAGCCATGGTAAAACACAAGAAATAAACTGTATTGACACAGGTTATGTGGCCCGAGATGTAGGAAGTCAAATGCAGGAAAAAGCAAGAGAGTTAAAGATAACAAAAAATCTGAATAGAGACAAAAACACCCACAAGGATACTGCCCTCCCAACCCATCACCTAATTTAACTGCTAATGGTGAGAAAGCATCAGGCATCCCATAAACATTTGCCCCATTCTCAGGAAGAAGCAAGCACCGGTGAGATCAGGTACTTTCCAGCCCATCGGCAAGTGAAGATAATGTTAAATATCCAGCGTGAAAGTAATAAAAATCAGAAGGTCTAGAAAACTGCAATTCACATGTCAGTGAAGCAGTCTGTAGGCCAGTGACCTTTGTTTTAAATGCATCTAGAGAGATTAGAAAAGAGGTTCCAAGAGGAGCAGAGTATGACACCCAAGGTGACACTCAGAACACACTTGTAGGAGGTCAGGTGCCTACAGATCACTGAGCACTCCAGACAAATGTCTGAAATGTCTAAGGTGTTAAAGTTCTGGGGAAAAAAAAAATGCCTACTATTCAGCACTGGCTTGGAAAGACTGATCTACACTGTGCACACATGGAATTTTTTGAGACATGCAACTTAATGAGGGTAAATAAAGTGTAAAATGCCATAGTATGGTGGGTATCCAGTGAAACAGTAACAGTCACTTGAGAGGCTGGCCATGATCGGTGGTGTTTCCCATTCCAAATGCCTGCCACATTTCCCTCCTGCTCAATTGGGCATTTGCCATTTACACAAAACCAAGCATGACATAGAAGCCAGTGAAAAGGCAAATAATAAAAGCAGAATTATGCACAGCATCCTAGTCAGGTATAAGGAGGGCCTAAGAGAAAAGAAAATCCATCTGAAATCCCGCTAAATGCAAAGAGAGCTGATCCAAACACCCAGGATATACCTATGGAATGGGAATCCATATCACAGAAAGCATCTGCCAAATTTTACAGGTCACAGTATACAAGCAAAACATTACTTCAGCAAAGCTCTTGGCAAACATGGCTAAAGCACGCACAGATAAGCACAAGACAACAATATGAGTAAAGCAGATTTTACTTCTCAATTTAACAATGATGAGATCAACACAACAATATTAAATGCAATTTTCACTACTTCACAAACTTTAGAAGTATGGTCAGAAAATAAAGACTGCAAAGAAAAGCAAATTCAAGTGCTAAAGATAAACCTTTTAAACTCCTGACTCCAGAAATCTTTCTATCAAACAAGAGGCAAGAACAGCAAGCCGCTTACATACACTTTCCACACCAAGAAAATGCCAGGTACTAACTAGTAAGCTTTAACTTAAGAATGAGGCAGAGTTAGTGCAGACCCTACATACTTTCACAGCAGCTCCTTATCTGTTTGCAAGACCACACAGGGAATTATCAGAATGCAAAAGCAACAGAGAAAGAGAGATTAGACACATCCCTCCAGTTCAAGATCTCTTAGAAGAGCAGCAACAATAGCTTTCACTGAGTGACAGAAGTATTTTTCAAAACACCCACTAAAATTTGACCACAAGGCACAAAAAAATATGCAGGAAGAAATTTCAAAGGAAATTTACAGGAATATGATTTGCCATCAGACATATGCATTTTACATGCACTCAAGTCAAATATTTGAGTTAAGGTCCTGGATTTTAAATAGCAGTTTAATTTGCTTGGACTTCCAATGCTGCTGTGTAAGCTGCAACTAGATCTCGGACTGTCACAGTTTAGATTCTTTCAGCATTTTGATTAAATGCAGCAGTTTATTGCATATTAAAAGAGTAGGCTAATAACAGCTTTAACAAGTTTGGTCTGGCAGATCCCAAACTGAAGGAGTCAGCTCAGAGTACACCCTGAGAACAAGGAGGAAGCAGACACAATTCAGATTTGGGAAGCATCTCTGTACCGTTCCTTCATTGCACTGAGAAATACAGGGAGGCTTCAAGTAATTCATCATCCCTAAATACCTAAAAAGTAGATTACACACTGTTAGTTGAAACTTGCAGTAACACTGCCCAAAGCTGAAGGAGTGAGGATTTTAAATGGGAAATCAAATGATCACCTGTCCATCAAAAGCCAAACATGGTTTGTAGGTTTTACTGACCAACAGAAAAAAACCAGAAATCTTAAAAGTTCTCTCCAATTACAGCTTTATAAACTTCAAACTTAACTCTCAATGCAAAAATGCTCTTAGAGTAGAAAACACTTTTATCTTAGCCTTATTATCCAAATTTCTAATGCACTTTATTTTGTTCCAACACTTACCAACACTGGTAGCTTCCTGACTACGGACAACTAGGGAATAGTCACACAGCAAATTCTAAATGAATCATTATGTTATTTTAATATCCTACTGTTATAACCCTGCATTTCTGCTACCACTTTTAATGCCCAATTCTCTTTTTCACCATTTTGACCTAAAAAAAGATGGGTAGGGTTTTCTTGTTTTCAATTCTACAACCATTTGAGAATACTGTCACAACAGAAGGCTGGAGGCACTTCATTCAATCTTACAGAGAACACTGAGGTAAGTTGAGGCCCTTATAGCAAGGTAGGAAAAAATCCTTTAAAGAGAAGTTCCTAACACTTGCCCACTGGGCTTGTAGGTACAGGTCTTTCTAAGTACTCCACAGGATGATGTTTTCATTTCTGTTACCATTAACATCCATTTCTGTTTCCCTTCTTTGCTTCTTTCACTTGGATGTCAACAGACTTCAGTTCGGTTCCAGAACTCAAATTTTGCTGACAGTACAGGGATGGACAGTTAAGTTCTCTGAGTAGTATTCCAACACTCCAGCTGTTTTGACAAAAATGTCACAAGCTCTTTTAACTCTTCAGACCAGCCACAAGATTAACAATTAGGCAAACAAAAAAATATCATTCCTAACCTCCAGGCAGTGTCATCTCACACAGCAGCCAACTTGAAGTTCTACAGTGCAAGAGTGCACCCAAGTCAATCTCATACGTACCTCTGGCAGCCAAATCTCACATAGATACTGTGGATCAGGCCCCAAGATAAAAGCACAATTACACAAAAGCACGATGCCCTGACTAAGTCAGGTACTGTGCACAGGGATGAGGGAAGAACCCCACTGCCAACATCCTTGGCATTATAACTATGAGGCAGACAAGGCAGGTCAGGCAGTTCAAAATACAGTGACAGTGAATATACAGCTTAAGCTACTTTGAAGCACAGAGGAGAAAAACTAGAAGAGAACCATCAGTCTTGAGACAGCAAGGGCTGGGGACAAAGTAGGATGCAATAAAAATGAGCAAGTGAAAGGGCATGAAGTACGTGTCAGGACAATGACAAACAGAGCCAGTGACCGGGTGATCCAGCCTCAGCAGGGTCCCCTTCGCTATGACCCCTGCAAGCTGTGCTGAGACAGCAGTTATTCCCATCTCCAAGTCAGGAGACAGGAAAGATCAGGAGAAGCAGTTTTATTAGGTTGAGATGTGAGGTAAAATCAACACTTACAAGAGAAAGCCAAGAAAGTTAACAATGCAAGACTGATGTGAAAAACTAGACTGCTTCCCTGGGATTAGCTTTATTTAATATGTGCTATTTTCACAAATACAACACTAAATGCAAACTAATAAAGCAAACTATGCCAAGAGAAGATTATCAGACATAATCCAGACACAGCTGCTCTGAACAGGAGTGTATGCAATCTCTCTTGCACTTAAGCAGTGGAATCAAAATACAAAGAAGTCTCCTAAAAGCCTCAATCATGTAATATTCAGGATTTCTTTTCTCCTTCACTTCACTTACACTCACTGCGTATTTTCCTGCTTCAAAAGAATCCCCTTAATTTGCTCTTACAACAGCCCATTACCACTGGCTCATTTCACGCATCCCCTGAACAGTTGCAGACAAGCCCAGACTCACAATTCCTCTGAGCTTAGATTTTCTGTCAGGTGCTTCCTATTTCTATGGCCGATATAGCTCAATGATTCTGGAAAAAAAAACAAAACAAACAAAATACACCAAAGAAACAAACAGAAAATGCCACATAACAAAACAAAAACAAATAAAACAAACAGCAAATCAAAACAAATAAACAAAGGGGGGAAAAAAGAAAAAAAAACATAAAAAATTATTTGCTCTTCAAGAAGGTAAAAGAAATGTAGCACTCAACACGAGATCAAGAAGCCATGTGCACTAGCTGGTCTTTCAGGAACAAAGGAAGCACTCAGACATGTTTGGTGAGCACTGTTTTAGATTAGCGATTCATTAAAATACTATTAATGTGCGTAATTCAAGGGGGGTGGAAAATAAATCAATAAATTAAAACACTATCCTTCTGACTGCCAGGCTTCTCGTGACGCTGACACTTAGGGCTTTTTCCACATTGTCCTTTATCTGTAAAACTGCAATCCAGATGCTATTAGCAGCGTCCCAATCACCTACATTTATTCCATGGGGGGTTTTGTTGTCTTTCTTTGTTAGTCTCAGCTCTACACCATCCAACCCCACACTACTATGTAGTCTTACACGTGGACCATTTGGAATGGAAAAAAAAATTCAGAATTTTCAACTTTCTTATTAACAGCTCACTGCTGTCTCAACAAGATTAGTTCGCTTCAGTGTATAGGTAAAAAAATCAAGAAAAGTGCCATTTGTTGGGCTTTTTAAAAGAAGTGGCAATTAATAAAGTCGCCTCCTCCGTGCCTCAGTTGTTTTATCTCAGCTCCTGGTATGTTTTGTTTTTCAGACTGCTCTACCTCAGCATACTTCCATTTCATGTTTGATGGTTTCTTCTTGTGAGATCTCATCAGCTCATCCTTACAGTCATGCCTATTTCAGAAAACATGTTTCCTGACGTTTAGTAAATTGACTACATTCTGCAATCTTATAATAAAGTTGCTCAGTATCATCTATTTAAATGAATGCTGGTGTTTTCTACTGTCTTCACACAGCAGATGGAAATGGAAGATATAATTTTCACAGTAATTCTTCACACACAGTCACTAGCCACCTCAAGTTTCTTCTTTAGCTCTTTACACACAACCAAAGAATAAATCAAACACAAGAGTGCATCATTCCAGGCTCCTGAAATGCTTTTGTCCCAAAAACTCTACAAACCAAGAATAAACACCCTGAA
This sequence comes from Lycocorax pyrrhopterus obiensis, assembly GCA_014706295.1. Taxonomy (NCBI): domain Eukaryota; kingdom Metazoa; phylum Chordata; class Aves; order Passeriformes; family Paradisaeidae; genus Lycocorax; species Lycocorax pyrrhopterus. Next base: position 8,143,242 of record JACSVZ010000014.1, on the reverse strand, counting down.
AAGAGACGATATCAGCAACTCAGTCATTCAGTTCATTGCTCGTGAACAGTGTGTAAACATATTTTTAAGACAATCAGCTTCAAGCGGTATCAAACCCACATTTATTTAAAGAACACTCTGAAAACTTTTTGAGGATGAACCACCAAAAAGAATAAAGAAACACCTGTAACACATATAAGCATCCTTCAGTTAATCAGACTCAACTTCAATGAAGAGATTTTGGCAAAATGTTCAAAATGGGCTAGACAAACCTGCGCTTCACAGTTTACACAGAAGTGTACAAAAAGCATTTCTAAGATAAACTTTGCACTTCAGCGCCTCTCCTAAGCCACTAAACACAATATGTGTTTAATAAAAGGGCTGAAACTTAATTCAGACACGCTCCCCAAGAACAGTGCTCTCCCCAAAATAACACATCTCAAGACGCTTCAAGATGTTCTGCTGGGCATCTTATCAACACCACCACCGACACAGGGACTTTGACTCAAAAAGGTGACGAACAGCTGGATAAGGAGCTGTTATCAAATAAACCGGTGTGTGTGAAAGAAGAGCTGAACTGCCAGCAGTGCCAGTTTTTTTATCATACCTGGCAAAGGAGCTGAGAACATTAAAACTACACTTTTAAGCCGCAGGGCACGGCTGCGCTCGGGGACGCCCTGTGACCAAAGCGTTCAGTGCAGGGAGACACGTCCCAGTAGCGTGAGCCCTGGCAGATGGTTTCCCCCAGGGATTTCTTTATCATTATTTTCTAGCACAAGGCAGCAAGAAATGGGAAGCCGGAGACAGCACTATAATCCACTGCGCACAGAAAGTGCCGGCTTCCCGCAACCTGTTCAGCAAGGGGACGAGGCTCGACAGCAGGATGAGGAGGTAATTAGGAACGTATCTGAAATAACAATGCATGCTCTAAGGCGAGTATTCGGAGTGACAGCAGACTGCTTCCTGCCCGCGCCGTTCACTGGGCGGCAGCGATTCAACTCGTGTCCGAGCCAACTCCCAAAGTCAGCCACGGCTCCTCAGGGCTCCCGAGGCTCCGGACCTCCCCGGCCGCGACCGCCGCTCCTGGACCCGGCACCTGCTCCTCGCCATGCGGCACCTCCCGCCCAGGGGTGCAGGTGGCGGCCCGGGCCGCGGCCGCCCGCGGCTCAGCCGGGAGGCACCGGCACGCCCGTCCCCGCTCCCGGGAGGCTGAGACCCACTTCACCCAGGACAAAGCCAAACCCTGCCCAGGCGTGTCTCCCCGCTCGGCCGCCGCCGCCCCGCTCACCTCGCACGCACAGCAGCGACATGGCGGCCCCGGCAGCCGCCCCCGGCTCTCCTCATGCCGCCCCGCGGACACCGGGCGGCGGCGGCGCCTCAGCCGGGGCGGGGCCGTCCCGCCGGGGCAGGGCCGAGTGACGAGGGACGCGTCAGGGGGAGCCCGCGGCCGGGCGGGCCGGCTGCGCTCGGGTGCGGGGCTTTGCTGCTTCGCCTCTCTTCTTTTCAGGCTTTTGTTTCACTCCCGAAAGGCGAGGCAACTCGGTGGAGGAGGAACGCCTTGGATGTGTCTTCGCTGGAGGGTTTCATACCTGTCCTGTGCTCGGACGGGTTCTGGTTTGCTAGCGTACGAATCATGGAATGTTTCGAGTTGGGAGGGACCCTTAGGGATCATCGAGTCCAGCTCTTGGCTCTGCACAGGACAACCCAAAAATCCCACCATGTGCCTGAGAGCATTGTCCAAATGCTTCTAGAACTCTGTCAGGCTTGGTGCTGTGACCACTTCCCTGGGGAGCCTGTTCCAGTGCCCAAACACCCTCTGGGTGAAGAACTTTATCCTAAAATCCAACTGAAACCTCCCCTGACACAACTTCAGGCCATTCCCTCGAGTCCTGTCACTGGTCACCAGAGAGAAGAGATCAGCGCCTGCCCTCCTGCTTCCCCTCATGAGGAAGACGTAGACTGCTATGAGGTCTCCCCTCAGTCTCCTCCAGGAGAAAAAAGCCAAGTGACCTCAGCCACTCCTCATATGGCTTCCCCTCAAGGCCCTTCACCATCTTGACTGCTGATGAAGGACCTCAACTGATGATGAAGAATCTCGACTGATGCACAACAACAGCTGTCTGTATCCCCCCACGTGGAAAAAGCCATAAGCCAACACTTAGGGAAAAGCACGACAATCCAGATGTGATTACTGTGTCTTAAAGCCCTCCCTCAGTACCTTTCCAGCTACACAGGGCAACCAGGTCTGAGGGTTTCCAGAACCTGGTATGTTTGTGTGGTTGGTAATACCTAGTCCATATCTCTGCTTGTCTAGTCTATCTCAGACCCCTCCAAAGTTTGCATCCTCATCTTCTGATTGAGCAACTCACAGGTCAGCTGCCTGTTGCAGAAAGAACCTCCTGAGGTGGTTTCCCTTGAGCCCAGTTCTAGCAGTTTTCTCTGAGCACCTCTAATGCTTTTACTGCTGCTTCATCCCAAACTATAAATAGCCATAACGCTGCAGAATGTCCTTCTAGTTCCAAACAGAAGATCCAGCAAATATTTTCTGAAATTGAAACTCAACAGCAAAATGTCATATAATGTGATTGCTATTCCATTAATATTTAGAACAACTCCGAAGTCTACACAGAGTGTGGAGGACAAGACTCCTAGTTGGGTGTTTCAAAGACCAGCCAACCTTCCCAAAATTCACACCTAAACTGGGGAGATTTAATTTCAGCCCTGTGCAGCACAGCATGTTTTTCTGCCTTTACGTCTGCTGCCCAGAAGTGCATCACTGAAGGGAATGTGTCAAAAACACACGTATCTCTGAGATACCAAGAAGAACCACTTGAAAGGATAAACCATGATATTCCTGCAAACAAACAACCAGACTGTGTGCTAAGGGTGTTACCAAAGGCAGACTCAAGGGACTGGGAACACTTCCACTTGCAGTGTGAATGGGAACTGTCAGTGCAGGGAGCTGCAAGTGCCAGCACTGAGGCAACCAGGGAAGAAATCTCTTCTTGCCCCTGAAGTGGCTTCAGTGCTGCTGAAATGCTGCTAGATTCCTCAAAATCTCTGCTTTGCTTCTCTATGTGTTCATGACATGTAGCAGCAGCAGACTGTAAGAGCTCCAGCACACCGGCCTCTGCATTTTGGCTGTACATCATCCAAGTTTGCCCCACCTGTGAGCTGGGCACAACACTGACTTTCCAGTTAAGTTGAAGGGAATTTAGTGTTTCTCTCTGTAAAGTCCATTTTTATTTCTCTCCCATGTGTCTCAGGGTAGAGTGCCAGATCAGATCTCTGGCCTTTTCAGATCTCCATCGCTCCTTTGCATTTCTTCAGGGCCTCAGAGCTTTTCATCAGCAAAAGGTGTGCTCGGGGGTCCCTGAGCTGTCCTGATGCCTTTCCTTTCCTGCCTTCTTTGCAGCCTTGTTGCAAACAAAATCCCTTGAACTGTGCATAAGCTAATTTCTGCCACAACCACACAATCTCATCATGACTGCTTTCCTCCCTTTACTGGGCCCCATTGCTCTGCCTGTCCTAATTTAAAAATTAAAACATTCGAGGCCATAATTGTCACAGACTGCATCACACGGCACCTGGTACAGCAAGTCCCTATCTTGCCCACAGCTTGTAAATACTACCAGAATAGGGAAATTATCTCATGAAGGGCAGATGATGTCATATGCATTTTAAAATTGTAGTAATGGGTTATTAGCAAGCGTGGCAATTAAGTAAGTGTCTTGTAGCTAGGATGAGATCTCTCACCACCAACAGTAACAGTGAACACTGGGATTGTCACAGATGTTATGATTTCCCTGCAGTTCTGAGGTCTAATTAGATGCAAGTGTTTTACCAGACTTTGTCTAATCAAAAGAAATAATTTGTACTTGTGTGTCTGTCCATATCTCCTCTCCTTTCCATCTCAGACAGGCTGGAAGAAGGATCAAGCTGCTGCTGCAAAACTATTGCAAGGTAGAGTTACCTTCTTCTAAATCATGCTTGCTCTTTGAAATCAACTTCCTTACGTTTTCCCAGCTGAAGTGACACTCCCCCACAGATCTTTCTCTGTTATTGTTTCTAGTTCTTCCTCTGGACATTGTTGTCATAAATACAAAAATAACTTAGCGATAAAAAAGCTGCAGTAGAAAGAGGGAAAAAAAACCCCAAGTTCTGTGCTGTTGTCAAGCTATTAAACATGACTGATCTTTCCAGGTTTGTTTCTAAAAATCCACGAAAGGGAATGCCAGGTTCACAAATGCTTAACTAGAAGCAAAGCCCTAAAACATGTTGTAGCAGACCAGAGCTAAATTGTCCATCAGCAGCATACTTTTTTTATTGGAGAATTCTAGTGAGAATGATGAGTTAAGGAGGAAAAACACAATGCAGCGAGCACACTATAGTAACTTCCATGTACACTAAGACTATCTGCCTTCCTGAACGACAAATGGTACTCTGCAAACTCAGAACTGAGGCATTACTGTCAACTCCAAAGTGACACCTGATTTTTTTTATTCCCTGCAGAGCAAGAGTTAACTTTCTCTGGCTACTCAGACCCCAGCCATTGGTCTCGGTTCACCTGCTGTTGAATAGGAAAGTAATAAATGGGTGATACTCCAGTCACTGCAGCTTGCCAGCTGTTTTATACCTATTTACTGTAGTTTCCCTGTTGAGAGAGCAATACTATAGCTATATTTGCAGTCTACATAAACTGTGTTTGCTTCTTCTCTTCTTGTTCTTCTGCATTTTTTGAGTTTTCTATTTGTTGCCAGAGAATGGGTCAAGCTGGAAGTTAGCATGTAACAAACCTACAAGGGCTTTATTTTAAATGAAAGGGTTTAGATCTGTTAAACCATTTTTATTGTTATGCAACTCACAAAAAAATCATCTCAGACCTGGTTTTTGGGGCTAAGCTCTAAAGATAAGGAAAAAAAGCTTTTAATTTACCCTATGACATTTGGCAGGAATTCAATGCTGAATATAGACTAAGCAGTTCATTGATATTCTTATATCGGGAGGCAGCCCTCAGATTTATTTGGCTGTAAGACAACAGGCTACTGAAATGGCTTTCACTGGTATTTCTGATCAATTTCTTTATTAATAAAATGTAACATTTGCACAACCACTAGGAGACAACAGGATCTCTTTCACAACCCTGTGTGGTGTCTTACCTGTGTGCAGGAGATATTTCAATAACATCTTGAAAGGCACCATTCTCTGGAGTGAATTGCAGCCTACAGTCAGTGCACTAGCTGAAAAACACCACAGACATGCACTGAAATGTACAGGGAAGCAGCCTGCTCAATTGTACATGAACTAGAATGTCGCTTTTAACACTCAAAAATTCTCAAAAAATTTTAAAGGTCGGGGAATGGATAGGACTTCTGCACCTGTAGGACAGCAAGGTGGACAGGGCAGCAGCCCCCGCCAAACAAGCAGCCAAACTTTGGGCTGCAACTTGGAACATCCTCTTTCCAGTGTCCCAGTCTTGTCCTTTCCTAAAGATTGATGATATCTGGAAGTGACAGTGGTCTGGCAATTTGAGACACTAACCAGTGGCTTAATTTTAATTGCCTCTTGAACCAGAGCCCCTCCAACTGTCCTGTCCAACCCACCACCGTGCCATCGAAGTCCCTATAGTGAGCCTTTCCTTTTGGCATGCTCAGGAACTCTCTGCAGCCATTTAGCTTTCCTCCCTGCATAGCAGGACCACTTGGGTAGGCTTCAGCTTTTATGCCTTAATTCTCCACCCACAACATGGAGGTGATGACAATTCTTTAAGGAAGGAGGTATCAAAGGGTGTCCTGATTATAAATACATTAGCAATGATGAGATGCATGGACACTGTCACTGCATAACCATTTAAAACAGCACAAAGAGATCTGCCAGCTTTTAGATTACAAATGCATGTTCAAAAGGCTGAAGAGGCGAGAGGGATCCTTTCATCTCAGGGAAAAAGCCCTCTACACGAGAGCAGCTTCCATGGGAACTGATCTTTCAATTACAGCTGCTCTGCAGAAAAGTCTTTCAACTGCTCATGGCAGAGTTGATAGAACTGAAGCCATTTCTCATACAATTATCCCAAGCATCCCAAACATGGCATTTCTTGTTCATATTGGGGGAGTTTGTCCTTGAGCAACACAGCAGAATTACACTGCAGGCTACACCCAGGGCTACACATGTGTAGTGTGGGTCTTTGTCTGTCCAGGCAGTGAGCAGCAAAGCCAGCAACACAGGGTTTGTGTGAAGTAGAGAACCTAACAGGGATAGTTCCTTAGGATCTAACCATGCATGCTAGGACTGATGCTGTCTGCCAGTGATCTCTCACCTAGCCAGCATGCACAGTGCCACTATTGCTGCTTTCCCAAAAGCCTGTGTTACAGAATCACAGAATCATGAAATTAATTAGGTTGGAAAAGACCTCCGAGATCATCAAGTCCAACATATGGCTGAACACCACCGTGTCAACCAGACTGTGGCACGAAGTGCTATGTCCAGTCTTTCCTTAAACACCTCCAAGGATGGTGACTCCACCCACTCCCTGGGCAGCCCATTCCTGTGTTTAATCACCCTTTCTGTGAAGAAATTAGAAATTTAGACATGAGACAGCAACTCTGTCTTCTAATTTTGCTTTTGCAGATTTAAAAAAGGCATTTTTTTCCACACAGTCTAGAGGTCACTATTTCTGACTGTATTATTTGTGTTTTGCACCTTTTCAGTTTGAGTTGGCACTTCTCAGGTATAGGTAGCATGTATTGTGCACGGCTGGTTGCAGCAGGATCAGACCAGTATTGCCTGGTCGTGGTGCCACAGATCAGCTACACAGATCTATGGAATCCTGTGAGATGGTCACCTTCTGATTCTATAGGAGCAGGTGACACCCATTCTGCTCTTCCATACTCTTCTTTGACTGGATTCATTTTTAAATTGAGCCATGGCTTCCCTCTTACAACGGGAGTCAATAACTATTTTATTTTAAGTAAATCAGGTATTTTCCCTTTCCATGAGGAGCCACTTGTAACTTGGCAAAGTGCGAAACACCCTTACTCCACTAGGTTGCATCCTGCCTTGCAGATGTATCTTCAGTTTTTGTTCTGTTCACATTAGCAGATATTTGAGGAGTGCAGAAGGTTATTCTTCAATAGAGAAGCCATGGGGAGTACCTTTTCTCTTGCTTTTGTAGTTTTTATTCTTTGAAGATGAACATTTGTCAGACATAAAAAAGGAGCTATTTGTCAAAGTTAAAATTGTTGGCAAACACAGCAGAAGCAATCGGCTCAGAGGAAGAAGCACTGTGGGACCACAAAGGGCTTTTCTGCCTGCTTGACTGGCATCACCATCCCAACACCACAGTCAAAAGCCACTGAGTCAGTCAACCTCTAGGAAAGAGTATCACAGACATAAGAGTTACCCCTCAGAAATATTTGATATCTTTCACTTTGCTGCGGGAGCAAAGTTAGAGTTTCTCATCTCTGGCGTGATTTTTTATCGTAACATACCTGCCACCTGAGAGCAGCAGGGACAGAAGAGGGGTTTCTACATTAAAACAAAAAATACCTCGGTAAGACCCATGAAAAATACGGGAGAGTATTGAACTGTATTTATGTATAACATGTCTTTTGTCAGAGAATTTTTATAATGCCCTTGTAAAATTACTTTCTAGAGGAATAAAGTACATAGCAGGGAAAGGCCAACCTCACGCAGTTCAGGAGAGCAACCAGCTCTCTAGAAGAGGCCAAGTGACCAACACTTCCTATGCAAACAGGCTGTTTAACCTTCCAGCTAAGCTTTTCCATAATGCTGGAGTTCAAGCAGTGTGCATGTGTACCATGCCTTCCTGCTACCTGAAGGAAAAGAGGAAAGCAGGCAGGCAGGCAGGCAAGCTGGCCCTCCTTCCTCCAAGCTTCTGGAGCTGTAATAGCAGAATAAAAGCCCTGTTGTGACATTTTTCGCCACCAGCCTCCTCAAAGGGGTGTGCAGAAAGCAAGCATTTTGCAATTGTGTTCTTCTTAGTTCACCAGGAGTCTCTGTAGTTCACATTTTCACTAGCCTTTTTGTCCCTGTTTCCAAAGGATTTAGAAAAATCCTTTTCAGAAGAATTTTAAATGCAAAGATAAGAGAAGCTTATCCATTTCATTAAATGCCCGTGCAATGTCTAGCACTGTGCTGCTGATTGTGAAGTGTAAGACAAGCAATAGCAAGTAATTAAGAAATATCTCACTGTCCATATTGTAATTTTTTCCCTATTACTCCCTCAAAGCTCCTTTTTTTAAACAGCAAAAAATAAAAATTAAGGACTCTTCAGATTTTATGTACGTGTGTCCACAATACAGCCTGCCTGGCAGCTGTGGGGCATGGTTCCCTTAATAACAGAGCAAACTGCAGGTGGAGATAAGTCACAGAAGATGCAGCATTACAGCCTGAAAGTTGTTTTATGGACCATAACTCTTTATTAGCATGTTGCTGAACTTCACCTTGTATCCCTGATGGCAGGTCTGAGAGGGTGAGTCTTATAGGAATAACTGAAATAGAGAATCCTCTTGAAATCTTCCTTTCAGGAACACCCTGAACAGGATGGGTATCGTCTGGGGACTATTTTGCATCTTTGAATGAAGTAAGTTGATAAAATGCAAATACAAAAGCAAAATTCAAAACTGTAGTTAACAATCCCAAATTTCTTGTGTTTCTTGGACTGCATATTATCATTTTATGTTGCAATAAGAACAGACATCATCCACAAGTTCTTTGAGCCTCTTCTGAGAGCTGAAGATAAAAAGAAATAAAATGTAATTAAAAAAAAAAAAAAGGAAAATACTGCTCTTCCAACTTTCCTTTCTATCATAAAACAGCAAACGAGGTCAATAAGCCTTTGCTCTACACTCATGGAAATCCAGCCCACCTGGTTACATAAAGTTGCTTAGGAAAATCAGCAAAGGTTGGAGGGAAACAGCCTGGGACAGATAGGGTGTTTAAACATTGGCGCTGTGATAAGGGGTCTGCAAGGATCCTGCCACGGTCATGGCTTGCCTTGGCAGGAGGCTGTGAAAGCTGAAGGGTCAGCAGTCCCTGGCCACTGGATTATAACTGTGGGGTGATGGGGCAGCCCAGTGCCCTCTACAGTACACCATGACTCCACGGCCATCCCTCAGCAGACCTGGGGGACTTATCCAAATCTGAACTCACTGAAAGGGAAGGAGCAGGGGCCTCTGACACCCTCAGCCCCCATCTCTACTCTGAAAAGCACCTGCTTGGTTCCAGGGCTGTCATTTCCCTCCCTGCTTCTCTTCTTCCTCATCTCTTCCCATCTGCCTTAGAAGGATTCAGCTGAAGCTTCTCTCAGAGCCTACAGTCAGAGCATGGACGCAGGAAATTCCTTTAACCGGCATGACTTTGCCAGGTCTTGCCTTGTGCAAAGAAACTGGTGATTCTCACTGAGGAAAGGGACACACACAAAAGCAAAACAATCCTGGAAGAAAAGGCAGCAACAGCGTAATGCCATTGAGATAAGGGCAGGTGCAGCTGTGGAAAGCAGAGTGGTGTGGGAGGGATTGGAGAGCTGCTCAGGTCTAGCCTCCCATCACCTATGGCAAACAAACTTTCCCAGTCTGCTGAAATGCCATTCCCTCTCCCCATCTGTAAAGTTTCTCAAATCTGGGCACTGAAGCCACACAGTCTGTAGTGACATCCATCAATACAATTGGATAGGATCACGACAGGGAAGCCCAGCAGAAGGTTAAACCAGGGCCCACTGTCTGAACCGAAAGCTGCCCCTGCGAATTAATTGTTGAGGTGTCTAAGAGCTGGTGCAAGGCAGAGGTGGCTGTCTAATTTCTAGAAATACGAGGCCATGAAGAAGTAACCTACCTTCAGTATCATTTGCTTAGCCCAGAGTGGTTTTTTGGCAGTACCAGGCATGCTTTCTGCCCCTCTACAATTCCTGCTTAGTGTACAGAGCCAAGATCCCAAGTGTGTTCACTCACCAGAGACCCTAAAATCCTTTCCTTGGGGTACTGCTCTTAGTCTCAGCATCCTGGCCAAATTCCAGTTGTGTAATTAGACTGTGATTAGGTAACCACTTGCACATGCCATTACTCTTCCATAAGGAGCCTGTCTCTAAATTATTTGATGGTTTTAGGATTTCTAGTCATTATCAAGGCTGTTTCCATTGCCAATGGGAGACTAAATGCTGGCAGAGCTTGGGGAATCAGCACCGGCTGTGGAATGAACAGAGAGCAGCCCTGCCCAGAAGGACGTGGGGAAACTGTGGGTGAGAGGCTGGACATGCCCTGGCCATGGCACTCACAGCCCAGAGAGCCAAACGTGTCCTGGGCTGCATCCAGAGCCCCGTGGGCAGCAGGGGAGGGAGGGGATTCTGCCCCTCTGCTCCGCTCTGCTGAGACCCACCTGGAGCACTGCATCCAGCTCTGGGGTCCCAGCACAGCAGGGACAGGGACCTGCTGGAGCCAGTCCAGAGGAGGCCAAGATGATCAGTCTGGAGCACCTCTGCTATGAGGAAAGGCTGAGAGAGCTGGGATTGTTCAGCCTGGAAAAGAAAAAGCTTAGGGGTGACCTAATTGAGGCCTTCCAGTACCTGAAGGGAGCCCACAAGAACAATGGAGAGGTATTTTTTACAAGGGCATGTAGTGACAGGACAAAGAGGAATGGCTTCAAACAGAAAGAGGGCGGGTTTAGATTATATATTAGAAAGAAATTCTTGACTGTGAGGGGGGTGAGGCCCTGGCACAGGTTGTCCAGAGAAATTATGGATGTCTCATCCCTGGAAGTGTTCAAGGCCAGGCTGGATGGGGCTCTGAGCAACCTGGGCTGGTGGGAAGTGTCCCTGCCCATGCCAGTGGGATTGTCCAGATTCTGTGCTTCTATGAATGGCTTCACTTTACATGGCTTTCCTGTAGGATGGGTATTGCCTGTGGGGCCTGGGTACTGCCTGTGGTAGTGGGAGTCCTCCTGCCATCTCTCTGTGGGAGAGATGCTGATTCTAGCCTGCTCATAAAGCCGAGGTAAGCAGCAAGACCCCCAACCAGGAAAAGAAACATAGTGTCATTGTTATGCTTAGTGTGTCGGAAAGAAACAGATTGGCAGAATCATTTACATGTGCTAGGGATCATTTTGTGGTTTGCAGATTGAAATTCTTAATGGCACTCGTTATAAGTAGTTTGCTTCCAGATGCTGTTTGCTTTCATGTTCAGAGCTACATGCATTAACATAGAAAATTCTGCTTGGAAAAATGGGGACTTGCAACGACATAAATCTAAGAAAAGTCAGCGTCCAAAATGCAGGAAATTTTAGTCAGAGACCATAATTTTTCCCGGCCTTTTTATCCTTAATTGCCAGCCATTTATCTACCATGGAATATTTGTGTGCATACAAAAATGCTGATGTCTCACAAAGATGTCAGGTAAAGCAATTTTTGCTTCTATCATAGGATTTTTATCCATCATCTGCCTCTTCCCATACCCAGCAATTCCCCTCTAGTCTGCAGCTCTCATCCAGCCAGCTATCGCCTCCTGTTCCCATATGGTGACACTGGTGCTTCTGCATCCAGAAACTCCTTAAAGCCAAGCCTTGGCTGACACATCCACAGGGAAAACCCAGTTCCTCAGGCTGATGGCAGCAGGCAGCATCCATCACAAGGCTGACTATGGAAAAAACCCAGATATTCTGGCACTAGGATGCCCTATAGAGACAACACAGATGTAGAAGAAAAGCATTCCTTTCTAAATACACCTTCCCATATGGCAGACAAGTGTCTCTAGAGGTCTCCCATCAAACTACTGAGCAGCCCAATTTCTGCTTTTCTGTGCAAAGATCTACAAAGACAGCACCAAGCAGCAATAAAAGGCATGTTTCCCTGCAGGATCTGGAGGTTTGAGTGGCTGGAGGTATCCAGGAGCCTCGTAGGTCGAACCTAATGTGTTTCTTGGGGGTTGCTTGTAATTTGAGGATTTGCCAGAAAACTCCACAATTCTGATGTCATTTAGTGGAAGTTTCTCCCTGTGGCCTCACCAATTCCATGCTGGCAGAGTGAGTTTTTACAGACCAAAACATATAACTGCAGGATGCTCTGAAGCCAATCCTGAAGGTACTAAATTTTAGTACTAATTACATCTGAATGTGGGGACTGGGGAGCTGCCATCTGTACCATGTCTCATCTTTCTGTAAGGAAGAGCAGAGCTTTTCTAGTGCTTTAGGTGTGTGTTGGGCCATCAGCCAAACCAAGAGCCCCTCCCAACAGCAGGAAAGGGGGGCTGAGATGCACTCTGGAGTCTTGGCCAAAAGCCAAGCAAGCAGCACAGCTGGGAGCTTGCAGCTCTCTCACAGAATCAAACGAAGACAAAGGACTTCCCCTTTGCATGCAGGGGTTTCTCAAAACTCATCCTTGCACCTTATTCCAAGGCCATCAGCTTTGGATGCTCTCAGCCTCATCATTTCTACATTTTTGAGTGCATGTACTGCCACTTAGGCAGCTTTTGCTGTTTGGCAGATGTGGGATGTGCCAGTGCCTTGGCCATGGAGCAAAAGCAGGAGAGCTGGCTTTATCCTGACACTGAGTTTGTGCAAACCTGTACAACAATTTTGGACAATGCTCTCAGGCCCATGGTGTGACTCTTGGGATGTCCTGTGTAGGGCTATGTGTTGGACTCAATGATCCATGTGGGTCCTTTACAACTCAGCATATTCTGCAATTCTTTGATTTTGTGAACTCCTCTGCTCCTTGGCAAAGGTCCTGAGAGCACTTTCTAGCCCTGTCTTTGTCCTGCTGCAGTCCTGCTGCAGTGTTAGAGGGTGAGCAGATGCTTTGTCCTCTCTGATTTGTCACCGCTGGGTCACTGGCCACACTTTTCTCCTGGAGACCCTGTTTTCCTTCAGATTCAGTGTTCTGTGTCCTCATTGCTCATTCCCTCTGAGTGTCCTTTGGAGCAGGAATGCCCCTAGGCTTCTGTGAGATTCCCTCTGGGTCAGGATTTAGCTTTGCAAATGCAGGTGTCTGCAGTCTGGGTGTCTGTCTCTGAGCTCTTCCCATTGTGTCCCTCTTTATAATCTGTGCAAACACTTCTTGTTAACAGTTCTCTTCACCCTGAAATATTTATTTAAATTAGGTTAAATGCCCTGAAAATACCTATTTTTCTCCACTGAGTGTTAGGGACGCCTGGGGACCTTAGCATAGAGGAAGGCAAATGTCAGATGAGATGAATCTCATGCTTTACCTCTGAATACGGGCACCACCTCACAAAGCATCAAGCTCACAAATTTGTCTTTTTGTACCAGATCAAGACTTCTTTGTCCAAAACAAACCTTGATGTCCCACAATTTTCTCCTCACAGATGCATCCCATGGCCTCAAGTTCAACTCGGCTAGAGCAGAGCTCTTCATATTAATGAAGTCCTTTCACGGTGGAGTGCAAAATTATTATCCTGCCAGTTTTTCAGGCCATAACCAATATGTCAACTTCAAATAATGTCCTCCTGACCAAGGTCTTGCAGAGCCTCCCTGCAGAACACCACTACTCTTTCCCCCTTCCCTCACACGAAGGAGTCTGTTCAAAATTCCCATCTGAGCTATTCTGAACTCTGTGGCAAAGGATCTTTATCCTGCCAAATGTTGGACCCATCTGGCTGACACAGTGCTAAAGAGAAACCACATGAATCTCCTGTGTTTTTCATCCAGCTCTCCCAGTTCTTCACTGCCTGCTTGTCTTCATCTTTGAGGTTTTCAGCATCCCTCCACACTCCTCTTGCAACACTCCCAAAACGTAACCTGACTGGTTAGCTCAGCTACCAGGCACAGATCTGTGTGGTGTTGGCTGACATTCTTCCCAATGCCCCTTGGCGTTGTCTTTACCTGCTGCTGTGTTTCAGATCACAACCTCTCAAAGCCACATTTGTCCTTTCATTGTGAGCTGGCACAGCAGCTGCTGAAGCACAGCCCTGCTGGAGTGGGCTGTTGCTGCAATAGCTCAGACCACGAGGACTCTTTGTCTGATTAAATCTGAATGGGGATTAGTAGCAGAGGAGGAAAGGGCTGTAACTTTAATTCATGAACATTATCCTCTTTCCTTTCCTCACCCATTCAGCATCAAAGTGGATGCGAGACCGCCGAGCAACATTTTTATGAGAGCTACATGCACCCCTCGTCTCCCCTGTGTGTTTATTCCAGCTGCAGAGAGCAGAGATGAAGAAGAGCCAGCCCTTTTGGGGCAATAAGCCAGCTCCTGGAAACAGTTTGTCCCTGTGGAGCATGTTTGAAAGCACAGCCTGGGGATGGGTACCCCAAAAGTAGCCAAGTGCCTCCCACTGCAGGGCAGCCACCTGTACCTGGAACAAGAGAGCTGTGATCTCTTCCTCCCCTGGCCCTTGAGCATTCACACTGGAAAGCTTTGCTGATTAAAACTATGCTGTATGTGCCTTTTGGCCTCCACAGGCTGAAGATGGTGAACAAAGGATTCACTTAGTGGCATAAGGTGACGTGACCTGTCACCTGAGTGATCATCATCCTATGGTGACCAGTGACAGGACCCAAGGGAATGGCCTTTAGTTGTGTTAAGAGAAGTTTAGGTTGGATATTAGGAAAAAGTTCTTCACCCAGAGGGTGGTTGGGCACTGGAACAGGCTCCTCAGGGAAGTGGTCACAGCACCAAGCCTGTCTGAGTTCAAGAAGCTTTTGGACAATGCTCCCAGGCACATGGTGTGACTCTTAAGGATATCCTGTGCAGGACCAGGAGCTGGACTTGATGATCCTTCTAGGTCCTTCCCAACTCAGCTTATTCTGTGATTCTATATTTTATCAGCACTACATCACATATGGGGTGTAATATTGTTTTCCCTCTGAACCAGCTCTGCTAGGGGAGCTTTTTTTTTTTTTTTCTGGCTTTTTTACTTCTCCAGTGTGAAAGATATGGAGGTAGGTCCTCCGGGCTGGAAATTTCTTCAGAGAGCCCAAACCCACTCTCCAAACCTTGCTCTCACTGCCAGCATGGCTGCAGCATCCTCCAACAGCAAAGCTCGTGAGCACGAGGGCTTTATGCAGCCCCCGGGCCCCCTTGTGCCTCTGCAGCACGGTGCCAGGGATCTGCACCCTGGCAGGTGCTCCTGGGACGAGGGCAGCCACGGTGCTTGGAGCCGGGGGCCATGGCTCCTGCCTCCCCCATGGCCGTGACCTCGTTTCTTGTGCACCCGCCCGCGCTGAGCCGGTGAGACTCATCCAGGGAGCCCCGCGCGGGCAGCTGGCAGGGATTTTTGCATCGTTTAATTCTCAATCCTCCCAAGAGCCTGGGGAGGGATTGAGTGCATTCACTGAAATGAAGGACAGGCATGAGGGGCAGAGCCAGGCTCCGGGAGCTGAAAAGACCCGGTTTGAGAGCAGTTTGTTCCCAAATGTGCCTTTGGGTGAGAAAAGCTAAGGCAGAAATAACAGCCGATGTGGGCATTTCTCTGTCCAGCAAATCAGCTGGAGCCAGCAGCTCCCATCCTGCCTACATGCAGCACGTTGAAACCTTAGGGATGGTCCCAGCCCAGTGCAGCAGAGGTGACAGGCCATGAGCAGCTGTGATTTGGGCCAGGAATGTTTGTCCTCTCTGCTATGATCTGCACCCGGAGTGCAGCGATGCCCACACTGTGGTGCTGGGTGTGTTTGCACATCTGAGCACACTGAACAGCTGTCTGCAGGTAGAGGCTCAGACAGGATTTTTCTGGATGCTCACAGGCACTCTGGCAGTCCAGCAGCCTGCTGGTGCTGCCCAGCCCACCCTGATAATGCTGGCAGCCCCTCCTTCCGACCACAGAATCACAGAATGGTTTGGGTCAGAAAGGAACTTAAAGACCATCTCATTCCAACCCCCCTGCCATGGGCAGGAACACCTTCCACTAGACCAGGTTACTCAGATCTGACCCTTGGCTCTATGGGCTCCTTCTGATCTGGTTTCCTCTATAAATGTAGACGCAGATGAGCTAAAGATGCATAGAAGGGAAGATCAACTGCTCAGGGAGGCATATTTCTGCCATAGTTTTCTACAGAAGCTGGGGGAAACTCCTGTTAAAAAAAAACCACCAGTTTTTAAGATAAAGGTGCAGCACCTGGAAAGTGGGACCCTACAAAGACAGGAAGGGTTGGGGGTGCTCAGCTCTCAGCCTTAGGTAGTCAAGGCTCAGATGATGACAAAAACAAGGGGTAAACAGGTCTGGCATGAGATTTGACTGTAAACCCGAAGGAAATGTAAGTGGGTCTCTAACAAGGCCTCTAACAAAGTCTGTCACATCAACAGCATTCTCATGTGTCCCCATTACAGATGAGCAAACAGAAATGCGAAAGGATGCACATCAAAACAGAGCCAGTCCAGCAATGCATGCACAAACAGCAGCTTTGGCTGCTCCAGGGACCTGCATAAACCCCAAAACAGTGCCAGGCACCATCAGGGAGATCCCCTGAATAATCTCGTATCAGGAGCTTCACAGCTGTTCTCGTTCTTACAAATACATACCTGCAGAGCAAGCATGGATGGAGGAGAGAAATGGGAACCTTCCATGCCTCATACCTGTATGATTGAACATATTCACAGGGAATTTCAGGCACAAACCAGCCTCCAATCTGCCATGGTCAGAGGGAAGCAATAGGATATGGAAATACGGTGGTGAGAACCGGTGGGAAAACAATGGAGTCCCCACAGCATCAAGACTTTGTAAGAAGTCTCTCTATCCCTTTACTGGAGGTGCATGGGCACATCAGGATGAGAAGCCCATGAACACTTTCAATGCATTGTAACACCCTCACCTTGGACTGATTATCACAAACTCCAGGGTGTCCCTGCTCTCCCATGAGGGCAGAGAAGAGCCCATCATTCCCTTTTGCCGTGCTGGCTGGTTTCCCCCCATGTTTACATTGCTCCTTCTTGCTCAGAAAACCTCTGAAAGAAGATTCTGGTAGCAGCTGTCTACCTGTTGTGGCCTCACCCTGAGCCCTCTCCAGTCCAGGAGCTGAAGGACTGTTGCCCACCAGCATGTCCCTTGTCGCCACATCCCCTCAGAGAGGAAAGGTACAGCAGAGCTAGCACGGCCAAAATGCACCCCCTGTATGCCCACGGGCAGGGCTGCCGAACGCAGCAGGACTTGTCCCCCCTGTAATGCTGACCCATGGCAGGGGGAGGGCAGCACCCCGTGGGGGACACGCAGCCCAGATCTGGGGGACAGGGGCAGGTCATGGCAGGGCCCAGGTTCCCCTGCAAAGGTGCTGCTGACAATAAGCTGGGCTGGGCTGCCACCTTGTGCCGACAGGGAGCATCCACTGACCAAGCCTGGCATGGGAAGTTTCCATATGGAGAGCCAAAGATTTTCCATCATCCCACATTTTCAGTGACCTAAATGGGCACATACTCTCAGTATACATCCTGGAATATCCCAGTTTCCAGATGAAGCCCATAGAGCTCAGCTGCTCCCTACAGAGCGGACAAGGGCTTTGTTGTCCCTGCATGAAGCCATCTTCACCTATTGCTCGGGGTTCAAGATTCCCGTATCTGTGCAGATCTTGGCCCTGTCGTCCAGCAGCCGAGTCCTCGGGGAAATGCCTGGGAGCTGGAAGAGAGGGTGCAGCACCCCAGGGTGCTGGCACTGTGTGGGGCACAGGATCCCCGCGAGTGCTTCGGGTCACAGAGCTCAGCAGGAAGGCTCTGCCCCAAATGCCCAGCATGGCCACGGAGAAATGCCAAAATTCCAAAACGTAGGTGCAGGCAATGAGCGAGCAGCCTCGAGCGCTGGTGCAGCCCGCAGCGCTGAGGGGCATTGCTGGGTGGCCCCAGGCTCTGCCACCGCGCCAAGGTGACGCCAAGGGGACCTTTGCCTTCTGCTATCAGCCCTGGTTTGCACACTTGGCACCGGCGAAGGCTGACGGGGCAGTCGGGGGGCGGCAGAAAGGCTGAGACGTCACTGCCCAGCTCGGGCAGCCTGGCATGCAGCAGACCTGGCACAGCCCGCACCGGCCGGCTCTTTGGAGCCGATGCTATCTGGGTGAGTAAACGGAGTTTTATCAGCTCCTTCAGGTTTTCTTTTTTTATTATTTCATTTTCAAGGCAGGCATGAAAGAAAGGAAACATTTCGGCCGGGAAGCTGTAGGGGGAGAGGTTTAGGCATGAACAAGGGAATGAGAGAGGGACCTATTCACACATCCAGTGGTGGGGCCAGGCACTTCTCTTCCCGAGGCCCGCCCAGATCACCGGCATCCACTTCAGAGCACGTCCCTGATGCCGTCTTAAATCCGCAGCCCGTCCCCCAACTCCCCAGCTGCAGGTGAGAGCCGAGGGCCATTAAGTGAAGTCCAGCTGTCCGGGACAATGGGTGATCCCGAGGGGTGAAGTGGCAGCAGCTGGAGGTCTACATTTCCAGCAGTGAAAGGAGAGCCGGGATTATTTCCCTGGTGCTGAACAGGCACATGTGGTCCCCAGGTGTTGTTCCAGCTCTGGATATGGGGTGGCAGGGACAAGCAGGGACATCCCCAGCCTCACTTCCTGCTCAGAGCAAGGTGTAACCAACACAGCATCATATTTGCTATAGCTTTGTACTTCAAATCCCCAGGCCTGGAGATGTCTGCCCTGGGCTGCACAGAAATTCTTCCTGCTGAGCATCCTCAGCCTGCCAGGCTGTAGCCAACAGTCCTTATCCCTCAGAACACGATCTGCCAGCAGCTCCAGGATGGACCTCTTGAGTTTTGCACAGGGCCAAGATCCCTGTTTGGTTCTGGGAAGTCACATGTGTGTCTCAGACACAAAGAAACAGTGAAGTCTGGTGTCTGTAGCACTGAGTTAATGACCTGCATCTGGCAGCAGATCATCCAGCCTTTGTTCCTCAGTCCCTAAGGCCCACCATGGCCCGCTGAGGGTCATGATGCTGCCCTCCTCTACAAAGGTGCTGGGAGACAGCTGATGGGAGAGGCAACACTGGAGCCGTGAGTGTGGTGTGGGTATGGGAGGCAAAGAGCAGCCCTGCCTGGCCCTACCACCAGTGCTTCTTAATGTGGTATCAGATCCATCTTTCCTAGGTAGTGCTGTCACTTCTCCCTTTCCCATCGGGACTCTGAATTCCATCAGACATGCCCAGTTTGGGATGAGGCTTCGGTGGGCACTGGGACTCAGTCAGGGTACCACAGTGACTTCAGCTCTGTTGTGATCCCAAGCCCTGCTCAGAGCTGTACCATAAGGGATTCCCACGGTGCCAAAAGGGAATGCCACCCCTACCCCTGAGAGGAGGAGGGCTCCTCCAGCAGGAAACCCTCCAAGTTTGATTCCTATCTCCAGTTTTACAGCTATTTCGGTCAAACAGGTAATCCGAGCGCATAATGGAAACAGGTTCCGGCGGGGGAAAGGTCCTGTAGCACTGGTTCACGCTCCCCGGGGGACATTCCCTGGCTCCAGCACAGGACCACAGGGCACTGCAGTGCATCTTCTCCTTGTGACGATCTCAGAGAAAGAGGAACAGGCTTTGGCCTCTGTCTCCTCTAGTTTCAAAACATGGGGAGGACAAGAAGCACAAAAACCCCCAGAGGCAGCGCTGCAGGAGATACAGTCTGTGCTGCATGCCAAGGGCTTTGGCTGTAAGAGATACAAAAGCCCAAGCTGTTTTGTGGCAACACACCATTAAGAATGGAAGTGACACCCAATGCTCCTCTAGCACACCTGCACCTCGGGCTTTCTCCAGCTCCTCTGCCAGCTGGGATGAGGCCATGAGTCACCACACAGTGCCTGCTCTACCCTTGCCACTGCCCCACACCCCACCCAGCCTGGCACCACTTGCCAGGGGCCCCCAAGCAACATGACAGCTGATTTCCACCTTCCTCCAAAGTCCTTTTAAAATTCCCTACAATCTCTCCCTGGCGGGACTCCAGGTCTTTCCAGGCTCGCTTCTGCACATGGGTCCTTTATTGCTTTGCGCACCTATCAACTTGGATCAGGCATGCATAGCATGGCACAGCCTGCTCTCATGGGGCACATACAGGTGATGCAGAGGTAGATCACCCCTATGGAGGCACATCCTGCCCCATCAGTTCTAGGAGATGATCCATGTACTTCTCAAATGCTTTTGCAATTGTGAAACCTGCCCACACCAACAAAACGAGCGTGTGTGTGGGGATGTCAGTCTTCCATGATGAAAACCATTAAATTAAATTAAAACTGGGGCAGGAGCCTTGCTTGTGTCAGCTCCTCAGCATCCTGGAGCTTGGCACCTGATGGCCTTTCCGGTGGGAGCAGCCAGCCTGGGAAACAGGCTGAACAGCCCCAGCCCGCCGCCGGCAGGTTGGGGCAGTGCTGGCAGCTCCAGGAGGGAGCTAACCCAGGGATGAACTCACCACCACTCAGTCACATCACCAGGGCACCCTTCAAAGGGAAGCCCTGCAGGCAGAAGGGCTCACGACAGAAGGACGTCATTCCACCATGAGCTGCTTGGGACACCTCATCTTCCTGGGGAAACACCCTTCTCCCAGCCCTCCTGGCAGGCGAGCCTCTGGAAGGTGGCCAGCCATGGTGCAGAGCCATGCCTAATGTGCTTAAACCCCCCAGTTTGCCTTCACCAAGCCTTGTAAAGCCCTTTTCAAGCCCCTAGGGCATGTAAGGAATAGATGAAGACTACTCGTGGCAAGGGCTAGGACGGGCTGCCCTCTGCAAAGTAGTAGTACAGCTTGTCCAGTAAGTCTACTCCATCCCCAACCCTCCCAAGCCTCTGGAAGTTTTTCCAGATGCTCTGCGAAGCACCACAGCCTGCATTACTGTTCCCATCAAATGGCCATGGTTGAGGTTCTGCCCCATGGGAAGAGGAGTGGGAGCACCCTCACCCCATCAGACTGCTAAAAGGGACTTGTATGTCCTGCTCCTTAATCCTGCCTCTGGAGTGAGAACATGTTTCAAAAATTGGGGGAGGTTGCTAAGGGACGGTGGGCTCAGCAGGGACATCCCTCACAAACCCTCAGCACTCAAAAGCAGGAGGTAAATAACTTGGGATATTACTAATCCTTCACTGCCCACACAATAAACAGAAATGTATTATTCTTGTCAAGGACAAAGGAGCCCATATTTCCCCACAGCCAAGGAGCTGAACCAGCAAATTTTTTTGATTCAGCTCCATGGTGGGTTCAGCTTCGACTGAAGTTGTTCCAGTTGAGTTCCTGTTCAGGCCAATAAAGGTTCATTAACCATCTTTTAACTGTGAGCTCATTTCAGCCAGTTCACACTGGAAAACACAGCTTATGGAAGCAGCTGTGTGATGGGGACTGAGCCTTTTTCAGCCCATCCCTGGTTTCCATGGCCTCCGCTGCCTTCCTGGTTGGACTCCAGAGCTTCTTGCCAGCCCGGCAGAGATGACACACAGGGTCAAAAGGCAGAAAAGCTAAAGTTTGCCCTGGAAGTCTGTAGGAAACCTGCACTGTGAAAGACAAGCAGGCTTGTGGGGAAACTGAGCTTCTTGGGCTCTTCATGACACCAGCACCTGCACACATGAAGTTTGAGGCAGCAGCTCCTAAGTCACCAGGAACACCGGAGGATCGCATGTTCCTGTCACTACATTCAAAATATTCCATATATTAAATACACTGTCGTGGCCCACAAGCTGAATTTGGGGACAGCCAGAAGTTATTTAGCACGAAATCTACAGCAGCAACCTGAGGCCCAGGAGGAGATGAGGTCCGGTGTTGGCAGCTGCTCCATGGCCACGTAGCAGGACACTGAGCTGCCATCTCTCCCTGCAGAGAGGCACGTGCAGGGCACGGCTGTCAGGGGACCGTCTGTCTGGCTGCCCCTGCTCACTGCTATTCCCAGACAGCACCCGCACAGCTTTATCCATGACGGCACCTCCGAAAATAATGCCCCAAGATCAGCAGCAAGGCAAGGGGGGCGTTGGGACTCGGCAGCCGGTGTGCTGCAGGTTCATATCCAGCTCACTGCATGCTAGCACAGTCAGAAGACGAGATCTTGGTTATATTTATCATTTGACGATACTGGTCCCCACTATTTTTAGAGTGGTGTTGCAGCTGCAGCTCTCTGAGGAGCGGGGTGAGTCAGTTGGGGGACTGATCTTCACCGAGCTTCACCCAAAATCGATGAAGTCAAGGCATCTCTTCCCTGGCCTGAATGGCCCGTGGTCAGACTGGTGAGCTGTGGGCCACTTCCCCTCGGGGCAGTGGCTCCTGCCGGGGTCCCCACGGGTGGGTGGCAGAGCACCAGTGCCCCACCGCTGCTGGGTGTTTTGGTATCTCTGAGCAGCCGTGTCCCGGGGGGCCCCCTCGGGCCCGGCACCCACTGTGGGTTCTGGCACCGGCTAGTTCCCGGCCCGGCAGTGTGGGTGGATGGCAGACCGGGCCTGCGGGGCAGCGGCCCCACCCGGGGAGTGGGGAACACCAGGGTGACCCCACTCGGGACATGGGGCAAGGGACACCTCGGGGGTGTCACCTGGGGGAGGCCATACCCATGGGGCCAGGGGAGGGCTGTCTCTGGGGCTGGCACTCGTCGCACGCGTGGGGCTGGGGGAAGGGTGACTGTAGGGCTGGGACACGCTCTGCCCGTGGGTGTGTGCGCGGGGTGGGACACGCCGTGGAGCCGGGGGCACCTATGGGGTGGGACGTGATGGGGATAAGGGGTGCCTGTGGGGTGGGACACGCCGTTTTCGTGGGGCCTGGCCGTGCCCGTGGGTGGGACCCGCCGTGCCCGTGGGGCCGTGCCCGTGGGTGGGACACGCCGTGCCCGTGGGGCCGTGTCGCAGCCCCGCCGCGGGCCGGGGGTCCCCGCTCAGCCCCCAGGGTCGAGGGGCGGCAGCCCCGCCCCGCGCCGAGCCAGGCCCCGCCCCCAGGGCCGCCGTCGACCAATGAGAAGCCGCCCCGCCTAGGCCCGCCCCTTCCCTGCTGTCATCACACTCCCGCACGTGGAGGGGGCGGGTCGTGGGCGGGGTCTCGGCGCGCTGCTTCATCTCCCATTGGCCGCGCTGCCCGGCGTCTCGCCCCGCCCCGCGCCCTGCCCCGCCCAGCGCACCAATCAGCGCGCGGGAGGCGGGCGCGGGGGGCGTGTCCGCGGCGGCACCCGGAAGGAGCGAAGGAGCCGCGCACAGTCGGGGCCGCGGCGGCGGCGGCGGAGGGGGCGCTGGTGGGTCCGGCGGGGCCGCGGCGGGCAGGGCCGGGGGGCGCGGGGCACGACCGGGCTCTGGCGGGGAGGGGCAGCCCGTTCGGCGTGCGAAGGGGTTCGTGCTCCCCATCTCCGCCGCCATCCCCCAGTTCCAGAAGGTTCGGGGGGGCCGTTGGGACCGGGGGCCCAGACCGCAGGGGCGAGCGGGAGCTGGGGGAGGCGCGACCGGGAGGGGCCGTGATCGGGTAGTAGCGAGGAGGCCGTAACCGGGATGGGGGGCTATGACCGGGGGGGTACCGTGACCGAGATGGGTTCTCTGAGCTGGGGGTATCATGACAGGGACGGGGATCAGTGAGTCTGGGGGATCGTGACCGGGGTGGGGGCTGTAGCCGGGGCACTTGGAGCAGAGAGGGGCCTTGCACCGGGGGAGGCTGTGGTAGGAGGTGCCGGGGCGGGGGGGGCAGGCGGCAGTGTGACCGCAGAGCGACTTTGGGCGGGGGGAGGGTGCCCGGGGGAACTGAGGCTTCGGGAGGGCTGTGTCTGGCAGAGGCAGGTGTGGGGGGAGGCGGGGGGACCGAAGCGGGGTGCAGGCTGTGCTGCGGGGCGTCCCCGATCCTGGCTCCCAATGCCCCGGCAGCTCAGGGAGGCTGCGCTGCCCCTGGTCTCGCCCACCAGGGCCACGTCCTCTGCGCTGTGACATGGGCAGGGGCAGCCTGTCCGCGGCTCTGCCCGCACGGTGGGGCCTCCTCATCCTCCTCCTCCTCCTCCTCTTCTTCCTCCCGCGGGCATCAGGTCCAGCCCAGCTGGGACGTGGTGGGTTGTTGTCCCCCGGGACGGCCCGCGGCGGTGGGGCCGGGTCCCCCGGGGGCGCGGGAGTCGCGGCTCGGGCGGCACCTGCCCCGGGGGTCCCTCCCAGGCCCCGGCGTGGGGCTGCGGGGTGGGCTCCGGGGCGGATGTGAACCCCGGCATCCGCCGCCCTCTGGTGACAGCCAGCCGCGGGCGGAAGGGCCCGTCGGGGACAGTCACCCACCCGAAATCAGCAGCTGCCGACCTAGCGAGGTTTTCAAGCGTTTTGCGGGTTTTATACAGAAATCACGCAGGCGGCGTGCGCTCGGCAGCCCGGGTGTCATGTTTGGAAAGGTGGCCTGTGTTAGGGAAGGCAGAGGGAATGGCTGCGTGGTGGGTGCTGGGGAGGTGGGCTTGCTCACAACCCACCCGTGAACGAGATCCATCCGTGCGAGGGGCAGACACTTACCTCTGGGGTTTCCACACTCCTTTTATTTTTTTTTTCTTTTAAGGAAGGAGTGTGGAATTTGCAGCTGCTGTGGAAAGTGTATGGTAGAGGAATGTTGTGCGGTGTCTTAGGGTATTTTGAAAGGCATTTGCACTCATTGCCTTTTAAAAAACATCAGACAAGCAGAGGTCTGCTTACAGACCTGTCCTCTCCCTGAATTGTGTCTGTTGGCATCAGCAAAAAGGGGAGGTTGGGAAATTGTGGAGTGTAGCAGGCTTGAACCCTGACACAAAGCAGTGTCTTGGCAAGCTTGGTAACACGAGGAGGTGAACAAGGTCCGGCAGGTAACAGAGGAGAAAACTCCCAATGTGATAGTGCTAGAGTTACTTTCGGCAGGGCTGGGCTTTAGGTTGAGGACCGGGAGAATGAAGTCATCCTGTAAAGCCTCGTCACCGCCTTGTTTCACTGCAGCAATTCCCGTGGTGCGGGTCTCGGCGTGAGTGAGTGGCGGGGCCCTGGTAGGGACTCCACATGTCCCAGCATGCAGTCACTGTGCTAGGGCAGGGCACTGGTGGGAGCTGGCAGGGCTGAGGGGTTCGGACAGGGGTGGTTCCGAGGGACGCTGCTGCCACAGTGTTTGTTGCCAGGGAGTCAACACTCGCCCTCGCCTGACCTCCAGCCCCTGCTCCCATAACGCTTAACCGTAACACTGGATTCCTGCTGACTCCGGTGGGGCCTGGACACATCCCTTCCCATGGAGCCTGGGGTGGTCAGGATGTGTGGGGACAGCAGAGCCCTGCTGTCACCCAGCTGTACAGCTGTGGCCCTTGGTGAGCTGGGCTTGTGGACCAAGGTCCAGCTGCAGTTGGAACAGTGTTGGGGCTGTTTCAGCTCTGCCACTTGCCCACCTTGTTTCTGTTCCTCATGTGAGAGGTTTCTTATCCACTGAAAGAAGGAAAGCTGGTGGGGTCACTTTGCACTGACTGTGGGAACTCTGCTATTCAGAGGCACAGCTTGCTGAGGAGCTCTCTTGATTCCCTTCCTTTGCAGCAAGTTGTGCAGAGCTGCTCTTCATGCTCTATTTTTCATGTCTGCTCTCTGCAGAAGTGGCCTTTAGGGAACTATAGATAATTTAAATTTTACTGGTAGGGTTGTTCTTTCACTCCTGGTGGCTTACTCCAAATCTGATGAAGGCCGCAGCCCCTGCACCCTCCCTTGGCTGGTGGTGCGGAGCTTTCTCAACCCCTCTGCCTGTGCCTGTCTTCTGAGGATGCAGAGCAGGAGGAGGAAGTTCCCTCCCTGTGTGCAAGGGACCTCTTTGAAGCACATCTTTGCCCCTGGTCTTCTATCTTGCTGTCTGCTTGCCCTGGCACATTTCTGCATGACTGTGCTGAGTACCAGAGGCCAGAGATACCCAAACTTTGCTCTCTGAGTCTGAGGGTGATTGAAGGGGATGGTTATTGATCTGAGTCCTCAAAGTCAAAGACTCTTGGCTCTTCTGAAGTCCTTTACATGCTCTTACTGCTCTGGGCCTGCTCGTGTTTGTCCTCTGCTAGATTTGGTTGGCACCATCATGTGCTGTGTGGAAATGCATCATGCCTGGGGGCCAGGACACTTCCTGATGCAGAACAAGAAAACCTGTTGTTGGTAGGTATGTGACCACAGACATGAAAGAAGAAAGTGAAGCCATATGGTTAGAAAAGTGGTGTCCTCAGCATGCTGTCAATGGAGCTGTAATCAAATTATCAGAGGCTTTGGTAGCTGGAGGAATTAATGAGTCAGGTTTGAAACAGGACAGGTGTGAAGGGCAGCATGGGGGAAATCCTGAAAGGAGACATTTGTATGCTGGCAGATGGTTTGTTGCAGGTTACTTTGTGAGACTCTTCTGTGAGAGGCTTTTGCCTGGTGTCTCTCCACGTTGCATCATTCCCAGGGACCCCCTTCCTCCAGGGAGCTGTGTGGCTCTCTGTGTTGTGGTAATGCCATGTTGCCTTGTTCCTGACCCTTCCTTCTGTCTGCAGTGCCTGGCACCTCTGCTCCCTGGAGCCTATTTTCTGACCAGCTCAGTTCCTTTGTTTTTTGATTTTGCTTTTGCTCGTGAGCAGGTGAGCCAGGTGAATATGAACTCCAGAGAACTCGGTCTCACAAAGTTTGAGGCCTGCTTTAAAAATTGTTTTCTTTGACAGGGAAGTGTCTCTGTTCATCCTCCCTTTGGCTTTGCCCCTCTCTTTCACAGTCTCCCTCGCTTGGCCTGTGAATGCCCAGCTGCCAATAAACATGTTTTCCCCCTGTTTCCGTCTGCATCTTCAGCTGGTTGTGAATCTTGAATGAAGAGCAGCTGGGCTCACATGCTCTGCATTTCAGAGAGCTTTTTCAGGACTGGCCAGTGGTTTGCAGTCATACTTGCCTGTGGCCTGGACAACCCCCCAGCTAAGCAGCACGATGGTAGAACAATAATTGGATGGGAAACCTTCAAAGGAGTCCTGTGTGCTGCAAAATGGGAAGTTAGTGATTCAGCTGGAAGTGCTTTTTAGTAACGAATGCATGTCCCGGGCCAGGGCTGATGTCAACCCTGTGATTCTTCTTGTTGGAAGTGAACAAAGATGCAAAGCCCTTTATGCAAGAGCTGAGGTGGTAATCCAGATCTGCTGGCCTCGGTCCATTTTGGGGTAATTGCATTCTTCCTGGGTAGTGTTTTCAACCCATCTCTGTCAGATACATTGCCATCGCTTCCTGTGCTGCAGCACTATGTGGGTGGCAGTACTTCAGCCATGTCCAAAGCAATTCTTGTCACTGCTCAGGCTTAGCGCCTTTTGAGCCTTCTCTGAAAGTGTGCTAGAGCAGGGACTTGGTGGAGAGTTGTACATATATGTATATTTACATATACACATGCTGCATTTACTGGGGCTTGTTCTGCTGATAAGCTCTCCAGAAAGATAGCCCTTGCGCCTAGCTGGTGCAGCTTCCAGGTGGGACTTCTCCTGGAATGCCAATGCAGGTGTCATTAAGCACAAACTTTCTGTGTGCCCTCAGGACTTTTTTAAGGGCTGGAGTCCCAGTAGGGTAGTGTGGACGTGCCTCCCTGCACCGTGGTGTGGAGGCTGTGCTTCTGGGGCACTGGCAGCCTGTCTGCCTGCAGTGCTCTGCTCCCCTGCACGGTGGCTCTGGTCACAGCTGGGCTGTGCTGTGGTCGTGCTGCAGGGTGATTGCCTTGTGGATGGTCAGGCTGGGGAGCAGGGACTGCCTCATAACACCTTTTGCTCATCATGCCTGAGGCCAGGGGAAAGTCAGACCTGATCCTGGGGAGGCCAATACCATCCTGGTTTTCAGGATCTGCTATGCACGAGGACCTAGCCCCCAGAAAATGTGATCTCCAGTGGTCTGTAATTAAAGCACTGGGAGCCTAGGGAGGAGACTTAAACAACATCTTTTGTGATGGTGTTGGCAGGCCTCTCGGAGATTTCTATTAAGCAATTGTCGTTTTCTCCCTTCCCTGTAGCCTGGGAAACGCTGCGGCGTTGGATTTGTCTTGGTCTGTTTGGGTTGTTGGGAGGGGTGTCTCTCCAGCAGTGGAGTTTGTCCCTCCCTGCCCTGGCTCTGTGTCTCTGTGGGGTGGCTTAGCAGGTGGCCTGTGGGGACCACAGCCAGCACCTATTCTTGCAGATAAACCATATGCCAGCGCACCCACTCGAGTACCAGCAAAGCCTGTGTGGTGGAGAAACCTACAGCTGCGTGGGTGGACAAGAACAAAGCCAAAGGCACAGAAAGGCCTTTATTTCCCACTGAAATCCGGGAAGGGAGATCGTGGCTGTGACCTTAGCAGCTCTCTCTGGAGAACCAACTGTGTGCCCACCCGGAGTCATGCAGGGAACTGGGCGTAGCTGGAACCCAGGAGGGAGTCAGGACTGCAGCTGGAGGGGCAGCCTCAGCAGTGATAAAAGATGTGGTGGGATCTTTGAGCTGGTGGGTTGCTTGGGGTCTTTCACTTCTGTGCGTGGGCCACTAACTCATTTGGCTTAGATGAGCAATTACTGCCCACCCAGTGTTCCAGCTGAACCTATGCCTGTGGACTTGTCTTTCCAGGTGACCCAAGACAGCCAGAACAAGCAACCCTACGGCCACACTGCGAGTGCTGACAGCTGAGAGCTGCCTTCTCTGTCTGCTTCAGCCCTGCACCGAGGTTAGCAACATTCAGCCGTCACTGGTTTCCCTTCCCTCATCAGAGCTGTATGAAGAAACAGGAAACTCCGTGCTCTTCTCCCCTTGGCCCACAGGGATAACTCTGTAAAGTAGGTGTCACCCAGGTGAGGTTCTCCCCTAGCCAAGGCTTTCTGGGTACTCCTGTGTTCCACCTGGCTGTCAGCGTGGCAAAGGGAACCTGGAAGTGTGCAAGCAGTGCTGCTAAGACTGTTGAACCCTGCACACAGTTGTCAGGAGCTCAAGTGTGGTGTGATCTAAACACTTGGGAACTTGCAGTCTGTGCTGTTTGCCACACTCCCCCTTCCCCATGCCAGCAGGATTGAATGGGAGCATTTTCCAGCTACAGGTCCCTGCTGTCCTTCACCTGAACCCAGCTGAGACTTTACCCAGAGCTTGTGGCAGACATCCTCATGTTCTGTATTAGAAGCATTTGTGTTTCCCCTGCATTTTCCCAGGATTTTGTAGCTTGGCCTTGGTGTACGAAGCTCAGACTGACAATGAAGTGTTTTAGGAGGACCAGCAGTTTTTGTGTTGTCACTGGCAAGAAATATTACCTGCTCTGAGGTAACCAGCCTGGAGCAGCCTGAGATGGCTGTGGGCTTCCTCCCCGTCCCTGGATGCTTGTGTGCCTGCCTAGAATCCAGCAGTGCTTGCCCCACCTGCACAGTGTGCTCTCACCTGGAAGGGAGCCCTCATCAGGACTTTGCCTCCGGCAGGGCAGGCTGAACCCTTCTCTCACCCCAGAGGTCAGGTGTGGTTTGGCCAGGAGAGATTATATGGGGAAGACATAGTTTAGGATGCATGGCTGCTCAGGCTCTGCAGCTCTTTCTCTGAAGTGTCTGCCAGGGAAGTTGGGACCAGACCAGAGGCAGCTGAAAACTGGGCCTCAGGCCATCTCATCCTGCAGCCTGATGCTGAAGTGGTACCCAAAGCGGGTGAGGCAGGGATAGATTTACCTGTGAAAGTGAAAGGAAGGAAGAAGTCCTTTGCTCATGCCAGTGCTTTGTGCTGCAGATTCCCAATCACACAGTGCAGTGACAGCAGAGCAGCCCCTTTATCCATCTGGGTTGTGGCATTCACTGATATCTGTTCCATGATGGGATTTTATATCTGTCTTAGTGATGAGAGACATGACAAAGACCATAGAAAAGGTTTTCCCTCAGTTCTGCTGGAGCCGCTTGTAGATCCCAGTCCACTAAGTTCACAGCATCCTCTCAGGGCTCCCCTGCCTTTTAACAAGGAGTGTTTTAACACAGGGCTCACCACAGAATCATAGAAAGGCTTGGGTTGGAAGGGACCATAAAGATCACATTCCAATCCTCCTGCCACGGGCAGGGGAGCCACACACTAGACCAAGTTGCTCAGGGCCCCATTCAACCTGGCCTTGAGCACTTCCAGGGATGGGGCATCCACAGCTTCTCTCAGCAACCTGTGCCACTGCCTCACCCCCCTCTGGCATAGTATTTGGATCCACTTTTCTCCCACCCCTCCTTGCTAATCAATTAGCTTAATATCTTCATGGACAGCAAATCTCCCATTTATGTGTAAAGCAGCAGCTTCTCCTGTTGCTTGGCCACAGCATGAACTTATTCTCTGGTTTGTGTATCACCTTACCCAGGTGATACCAGTGAGTTTATATTTGGGCTAAATTAACAATGTTGATTCAGTTTAGTGCAGCTGGTAGTAGTCTGGAAACTGATACAGCTTGCAGACCCATGGGCAGACTTGCAGACTTCCTCTCTTGGGAATGGGATGATTTCCCTTTGCTGGGAAACCTAATGACTGGGCAAAGTGGAGTTTATATCTTCAACAGAGAGCAGTCAGCCTAACGTCCTTCAGCCTTCTCTCGGTGTGTGTAGGCTGCCCTTGCCCCTGAGTCTGACCAGCTGATGTAGCACTAGGTCATCTTTCCACTGAAGACCACAAGGAAATGCTGCCTCGTCCTTCAGAACTGGGGCTCTGGGTTCCTTGTGGATATTGGCACCAGAGTTATGCAAGGAATCCCCTATTTGCCCTACCATCTCTGTTGCAAATAGGTTGGGTATTCAAAGATCCTGTTCATGGGTGTTGGGACAGCTGGACCCTTGTTCAGTTCTTGCTGCTCCCAAGAATGGAGCAGAGGATCATCTGCTGAGGCTATTTTAGGTTTCTGAACATTGCTGATGTGTCCTATTTGTGTGCAATCCTACAGCTTCCTGCTAAGATCTATGTGAGAATCCTGTGTCCTCATGTGTGAAGGTTTTGCTTGGGCATGGTGCCCCAGGGATTAGGAAGAACTTTGAATTCCTCACTTACCTCAACATCTAAGCCATATCAGCTGTATCTGTGACCCCTTTTTCTACCTTTAGCTCCAAACATCCCTTGGACCTTGCATTGCGGATGCCCACATGTTGCCTGGTGGGAAGCAGGCTGCAGCTTTCCAATCTTTTCCTGCCAAAAATGCAGCATCTTTCCTGTTTGCAGCAGTTGATTTCTGTTGTGTCAGATGGGAGCATGCATTGCAGAAAAGTCTTCACAAAACCTCTAGGTGAGGAAATACTGCAAAGCCCACAGCTGAGTGAGATGAGAGCCTGGCTCTGGCCATCTCTGTATGGCTGGATGGCTACTTGCCATCTTCCACCACCATCCTCCAGCCCAGTGTGGCACAGAGTGAGGCCTCCTGGCCTCTCTCTTCTTGGTACACCCAAGACTTTTGGCTTCCCTTCACTTTTTGGTTTCCACCTGCTCAGGTAATTTTTCAGCAGTGCTGAGCATTGCTAAGTTTCATGTTGAGGCAAGATGTGGCTCTGCAGTTTTGGCCCATCTTTATTTTTAGCTGTGTAAGGCATGGTTGATGGTATCAGAAGGAAGTTGCATGGCCTCCGGAGCTCCATGACTCATCCTGGATCAGGACCGAGGCTTTGCTAGCTTCTGCTATAACCCTCAAGTGATGTAATTGGTTGTGGGAGAGGGCAGAACAGAGAGACAAGCAGAGCTTTTGGGAGTTCTTTTTTTCTTTCTTGCCTGAGAAGTTGTTAAATTCACATATTGAAAGATATTGAGAGGTATCACTCCTGAGTGTGGTTCAACAGGGTCCTTTGTGTCTTCCTCTTCTGTCTTGTGCCTGTGTGAGAAGGGTGAAAGGGAGAAGAGCTCTGCTTACCACCCAGGCTGGGTAACTGTTTAGTGGCACGTAGCAGTGGTGGGGAAGAGTTTTTAGGGCAGGAAACAAAGCAAGATCCTGTCTCCAATTCATGCCACTGTGAGGTTTGGTGCAGCAGAACAGACCTGTCTGAGGTGGAAACTGCCTGGAACTGGAGAGCAGAGGCCTAGGAGGTGCCTGTCAGGATGCAGCAAGAAGAGCCTGAGACCCCCCCATTCCAATCAGATCTGGTGCTGCTGCAATGTAGAAAGAGCTCCTGGGGCTTTCTGACCTGCAGGCAGCTGTCTTGGGCTGCACTGGGCAGGGGGTGCCTTTCACCCCCGTGGAGCAGGCACTATGGGACAGGTGAGGATGTTGAAGCATCCGTGCCTGTCACAGCATAAAGGAGATGCAGTTAAAAAGGCCTCTACTCCCCAAGTCTGGCAGCACGGCTCTGCTGTGCCTTGTCTTGAGAATAGACAAGGTGGGGTGCGATGCACCTGGGTCCAGAGTAGGGTTCTTGCCCCTGAGGTGAACAGGGATGATGGGTTGTGGAAGTGGGCTTCCACCTCTGTCCTCTTTCCTTCCTTGGCGAAGGTGCTGCCTTTTAGGGGCGTGTTGAGGCTTTTGGGTGTTTTATGTGTGGCGCAGCGGGGAGAGGACAGCAAGGGGGAAAAGAGACAGGGGAGATAGGGGAGCATGTGGAGGGTATTGCGATGGCAGCTTGTCACTGGCAGCATCGCTGACAAGGCAGAAGAGCAGTCGGGCAGATGTGCAAAGTGCCACAGCCCTCAGTGCAGCCCAGTCCCAGCTGTGCCATAGGCTTGGCCCCCTGGACTCCTGCATGACAATCTGGCATCTGGAGCTGTTCTCCCCTGGCAGCAGCCTCAGGGTGAGTGGCCAGGGGTGTTTTGTCCATCTTCTCCCCTCTTTCACCCCTCACTGGGGCGTGGGCAGGCAGCTCCTGTTTACACACCTGTTTGGTTTGAAGCCCTGAGCTGCAGAGCAGGCCCAGCCAGGAACAAACCAGTCTCTTGATCCCTCTCACTGTACCATGGAAGAAAGCGAGTCATTCTGCTGCCCTTGCTTATCCTCAGTTAATCAACCTAAGTGGCTCCAGCCATGACTGCACCTTCCCAGGATGCCTGGCCCTGTGCTGTGCTGTCCACCTTGCACAGCCAGTTTGCCTTGCTCCAGGGTATCTGTACTCTGAGGGAGAGCAGACACTCTTGTGACCCCTCTGATGTGGTTTGAGACCATCCTTTGGGACAGGTAAAGGAGAAGTTAAACATTTTTGAAGCTGCCCTTGGGCAGTCCACTTACCAGATACTGCTAAGAGAGCTGGCTCCTGTTGGTGAAGGGGGCAGGGAAAATCATGCACTCACTAGCAGAGGGGATGGGTCAGGAAGCCATCTCCAGCCTGGCTATAATGTGAGTGTGACTGAGACCTGACCTGTCATCCATGATATGCCTAAAGGCCTGGATGTAAGCCAGGGAAAAGGACCTGCTGGCAAGCAAGCACAGCTTGCCCGTGTCAACATGGATGGCTGTGTGAGCTGTAAACCTCTCTCATTACACCTCTCAAAGGTCACTGCTGGCAGCGAGCTACAACGCCCTGCCCACAGCTCTGTGCCCAGCCCAGAGTGAGAGGGGAACAATGCTCTTGGAGATGTATGGAGGTTAAACGTGTGGGCTTGCCATGGGGTGGCACACGCTGCTCTAGTGCCTGTGGCCAGAGTTTGTCTGGGACTAGGATGTTCAGTCAAAAATGGATGGGAAAGGATGCCTCTCTGTGAGCTGCCCAAATAGCTCTGCACTCACAAATGTCATAATTCTTGCCTGAGCTGTGACCCCTCCTTTCCAGGATACAAGGCCTCATTATATTCCCTTGAAAACCATTTCACCCTTTCCAATATGTCATACTGTCCTTCTGCAATGTAGGGCTACTGTAAGATCTGTATGGACTGCCCACTTCTGTCCAGTGTTGCTGTTCCAGTCATCTTAAACCTCGCAAAGAGGCTGGACTTGTTTGCACAATGTTCCCTGGACTCCAGACCCTGGTGTTCCCAAGGGAGAGCAAACAAGGAGGTGGAAGCTGGAACATGGAGGCTCTGGGAAAGCCGCCCGTGGCAGGCAGCAGTCTGCTTCCTCCCTCTCACTTCCAACAGGTTCCTTCCCCTTTCAGAGGGGAACAGCTTGCTCTGCGCTGGTGGCTGGAGCTTCCTTCCCAGGGAGGAATCCGGGACACTGGTACCTGACGCTGAAGGCAGTTTTGGGTCAGCAGCTCAAGCACTGCTTTCCGTATATGTGACCTTCAGCACTTGGTGCGAGAGTTGGTGTTACAATATATTATGGGTGCAGGTGGTGGCAGAGCATCGTAAGAATCCATTGAGCCACACTGTAGTTCCCTCTGACCCCACTTTCACAGCCTATGGTTTGTCATCTTTCCTCTGGACCGAGGCCCCATGATGTGCTATGGAATATCATGGAGTGATGCAGAGCCCAGCAGATGAGGCTCTGGGTCATATGTGTGTGTTGGGGTGGGAATTGCCATCATTTGTAAAACACCTTGCCTGCCAAGATCGCTGCCCAAGGCTCAATCTCTTGGGCGCTGTGACCCCATGAGTTACAACCGTGTCATCTTTGAAGTGCTGCCCCCTCTTTTTCTGTCTTACCTGTTCATACTACACAGTTTTAAGCACAAAGGACCAGAAAAGCCCAAAGGTAGTGGGGTCACAAACTCTGCTGCCGATTTGGGGAGGAGTTAAGACAGGCAGTGCTGGAATAAGCATTTAGGGAGAGGCAGCCAAGAGAGATTTCCTCCTGGCTGAGCCGTGGTGTTGAAGCTGGGAGAGTACTGTGTGGGTTACATGCTGCTGTGCTTTGCTGCTGCCATTACCTGAGGCAAGTCCAGAACATGCCTGCCTGCTTGTAATCAGGTGGGGACACCATCCTGAGCAGTGTCACTCTGAAAAATTGGACAGTGCCATGTGGGACATCAGGAGCAACCTGAATGCTGCTGCTGTGGTAAGAGTGGTGGGGATTTCAGCAGAGAGGTGATAGATCAGTGGGACCAAGTAGAAACTTTGACTTGGGGGGTGTTTCTACCTGCATTCCCTAAGTTGTGAGAAGGTAGCTGAGTCCAGCTGTGCTGTACAGATTGCCCTGCCTGGAAGATGCATGAAGAATGGCTTGCAAGAGCAAACTCTTTGCTCCACTCAGGCCTGGAGAAAACGGCCTGGACGCTGTGTACCAGGGTTTGCTTATTGCCAGTCAGCGCTGCTGGAGCTGTCAGGCCAGCGCTGCCACTCAGCCCTTTCTATACCAGCGTTTGCATTGCTGATGAGATTAGCATAGCTGGGCCAGCAGTGGACAAAGGGCGTAATTCTCAAGATCCTCTCTGCTGTGGCTGCCAGCAAAATAAAGCAGTTATGGCATCAAGTGGGGAGTCTGAGCTTTGCTTTCCATTCATCTTTTAACAGCAGCAACAGCTAAAAATATAAGCTGTTTTTGAGGAATTAGAATATTCTCAGGCTTTCTGTCTAGGCCTGGTCTGCCAGCCTCTTTCCTAGGCTGACAGTCTGGGATCTTAAAGTATTTGCAATGATCTGTTCTGGCCATGTGATAAATCTGGAGAGAGAGAACCGAAAAATTGGTGGCATCAATCTGCCACCCTGAAAGTGCTCCTCTTGCTGCTGTGCGTGTTCCCTGTAACCAGAGGCTGTTTTGTGGCTTAGATTTGTTGAGGAAACAGACGTACAGCTCTCCTCTTTCTTCTGTGTAGCGATTTCCCTGGCAGCTCAGTAGGAATGATTTATTACAGATTTCAGCTGTTTAATTCTGTTTCCCTACAATATGACAGTGTTGGAGTAACTGAGTAAAGCGCGGTGGTGTTTCCGGAGGAAGGCTGCTATCAGAGGCCACCCCTGTAGCAGAGGCTGGAAGCAAGGAGGAACAGTTTACCAGGAAATGCCTGTGTTCATGTACTGGGCACTTTTGGGAAGGAAAAGGCATCTCGCTGTTAAAGCTTCCTCGCTACAGGACTCCAAACATTGCTGGTGAAGCTCTTTGAGCAGCAGTGAGAATGCTGCCCTCCAGAGCCTGGGAAAGGTCTGACCAAAGTGGTGGTCTGGAGAGAAAAGGCAAAATCTGTCCTTAAGTGAACCTTCAAGTGCTATTTTTGGAGTGTGGGTTGTTGGGTTTTTTTTTTTTTTTTTTGGCTTGGTGGGTTGGGTTTTTTAAATTATTTTTTGGTGGTGGTTTGGGCTTTTTTTTGGTACTGAAAAGAAAAGGTATCACTTGTGCAAATCTCTGTAAGGAAAGAATTTCCTTTGGAGTGAGCTGGCCTGAAACTTGATACGTCTCTGATGTGTGTTAACAGAGAAATGAAAAGATAGTACCATAAAGTGATAGGGGATAATGAATTTCATCTAGTATTATGTTGTCCTGGGAGATAGAGCTGGGGCAAGGGTATTGCAATAATGTTATGCTTTGCATGACAATAACACCAAATACCCCCTTAACACACTTCCCCATGGAGGGGTGAAAGGGTCAGTTTTCAGAGAGTCCCCAGGAAGGTGGAGCGAGGCAATCAAGAAGACAGGAGCCTGGGAAAAGATGCCAGGAGACTTACAGATGAGCAGTATGTAATAACTGTGCATTTTTTGCAGCTTGAGTTCTGCTTTCCCATTCTGTGTTCCAGCTGAACTGGGCAATGCTGGGCTCTTAACCTCACTGCAATCTTGAGAAACATACTAAAGAAACCCTAACTTTAATAACATTCATGAGATGTCTGACCCAGAGCCTGAATGAACGAATCTTTAACTTCTCTGTCTACAAGGCAGATAGATGGGTGGTGGTTTGTTACTGCACCAGTCAGGGATTTTAAAGGGTTCTGCTGTAGACCTGGTCCCAGGAAGCTTAACTGGTTAGCAGGTCCTCAAAAGGGTTTCTGTAGGTGTGTGATAAAAACAGAGAGCCTGAGGTCAGTACCTGGAAACTTACCAGCTCGTAGAGCTGGACCAGAGTATCAAGTCTTTACTCAAACACATGAATCTTTTAAGGTAAAGAATGCCACGATTTGTTCTCAATGAAACATCCAGTCTCCTACCAGCCTTTCGAGACCTAGGGCACTCTTCTGATTTATAATGCTCTATCTGGATTTTAATTTTTTTTTTCTGGGCTGTTCTAAGTTACTGCATGTCCTGGTCCCCTCTGGTGGCAGAGAGCACGTGGGGCAGTTTGTGGGGCCAGATGTAGCCCAGCAGAGCTAGGTGCAGTCCATATGGCCAAGCAGCAGATTGGGGCCAACTTCTGCTTTAAGAGAGGTGGGAACAGAGGAGGCTCACGATTGGGAAAGCTGCTTGATGCAGAACATGTGGGTACCATTTTATCCCTCCCCATCACTGGGGTTCTCAGAGGTCTCAGTACCACCCTTGCCCTACTCCCCACGCTATGCCAGGGTCTGGGGGCTGCCCACTCACTCTCCTTCCTTGGGGCAGGGCCAGCATGCTGTGACTCAGTTTCCCTGAAGCCTGAGGAGAAGGAGAGGGGTGGAGCAGGACCGGAAAGGGGCAGAGGGGAAGTTACAGCAGCTGGTAGGAAATGGCATTTTGGGGTGCTGCAAGGTGGCCCTGCCCCATCTTGTTTGCCAGGGTGGTGTTTTGGGGTACAAGCTGGCTCTGTCTGCCATGGAGCTGGTGTTTCAGAATGTTGCTGGGCAGCTCTGTTCCAGCTGCAGAGCTGGCATTTTTGGCAGCCCTTGCTCCATACTGCCTTTTCTTGTGCCAGGGATCATGCTAGGAAGGGAGAGCTGGCTGTACTTCCCATGTCCTCTGCATTCCCATGTGCAGGGTGTATAATTATGCACAGTCCCATGGTACTGCTTCCACCAGCATGTGACTTTGGGCTGCTGGTCAGGATGTGGGTCTGAGCTTATGTCAGACAAGGCAAGAATCAGCGTGCAGGCTGTGTAACAGCTGGCATCCCTCGCTGGCTCTGATTTGCTCCGGGTCATGGAGCAATGGCTGTACCTGGGGGCAGGAGCAGAGGAGTCCTTGCAAGACTGACAGTGGGGGTGCCCAGTCCCAGGTGCTTCCTTCCTCTTCCCTGTTCCTTCATGTGACCCCAAATCTGCATGCATGGAGCCTGTTTTGTAATAAACCTGCTGAACTGAGGGGAGGCAGAGCAAAACCAGGAGACTATAAAGAGGTGTAAGTCCAACCCCTGCCCGTGTCGCTGCAGCAGTGTGAGGTACAGTAGTTTGTAATGATGATGAGCATGGCCAGAGACATCCCTCCCACCCTGTTGTGAGTATCTGATGCATCCTGTGAGGCACCAGCAGATTGTCAGTACAGCTCTTTTGTAAGTGGAGGGCAGGTCCAGCTTCCCATGGATGCTGCAAACGGCCTAGCTTCTGTGAAACTCTCTTCATTTGAGGCAGTGCCCTAAGGGTTAAGCCATGGTTGTGGGGTAGGGTTTGTAACAGGAACAAAGAGGGCTTTTAAGGTCTGTGTTGGCCTAGGAATAGAGGGAATTGATTGAGCCTTTCCCAGTGTGTTGAATTACAAAGGTCATGGAGACCCTTTTGCTGGGAGGCAGCAGCCTTTGAGGTCCCTGCTGGAAGTGGGGCAGAGAGAAAAGAAATTGTGCAAGTCAGTGAGAGCAACTTAGTGGAGAGCTTTAAGACCAGATGAAAACTGGAACGGTATCCTGGGATAAATAATTACTGAACACAAGGCTGGGTACCTTCTGCTCTGGGATTTTTGGGTAATTTGGTTTTGTTCCACCTTCTTCCCCCTATTGCATTTACAGCTGCCCCCACACATGGCACCTGAATTTGCAGCATCACTGGTGTAGCCAAAACTTGGACCTCTCCAACCTGCTCAAGGCTGGTGAAGGCAGCAGAGGGTAAAAGGCAGTGCCTGTAAGGGAGGATCTTTCCAAAATGCAGAAGAGGAGACAGGCCCTGGTGCCTACAGGCACATTTTGCCTTGACAGAAGAGGAAGCTTCATATCCACCTGAGTTAAACTGGATTTTTCATGTGTAGTTGAGCAGGAAAGTCCAGTTCTAGCTGGTTTCCAAGCCCCTCTTCTTAATGTTGTCTGTTCAGGATGTCCCATGGGGCACAGCAGCAGAGGGTCCAGGAAAAGGAGCTAGGGAAGGGATGGATGGCAGAAACCTCTGTTTCCCTTCCTGCAGCAAGATGAAAAGTGGACACAGGTAGTTTCCATCTTAAGCTTTGGATGGCGTGAGCCATCCAGCTAACCTGCCCAAGATGTGTACACAAAAAGGTGGTTTAGTCCTTAAAACGTTCAGGTTTTAAGTGCCAGCTTAGCAGGCATTTGGCCATTCAGCTCCATCCACTGGCACAGGCATGCTCCCCGATCTGATCTTTCATTTAAAGTAGTTCCACTTCTGGTCTTTATGTTGGATCAGGTGACCTCAGATGTGATTTTTGGAGCAAAGGACTGTTTAGGCTCTGCCTGGGAGATGAAAGCTGGTTCCAGGGAATACCCCATGAGGGTCTCTGCAGCCAACACCTAAGTTAGCAGCCTAGAGGCTTCTCTACTTTTTCAGGCTCTAGAAGGGCAGGACTGTGGGAGCATAGAGCTGCATGAGAAGGGGGCCTTGTTTTGGAGCTCTCACAAACCAAAACATTTATTCACCTTGGTAGCCGGCCTGTTCTCAGAGTCATTCTCTGTGTCTGTCCCAGTAACCGGAACTGTTTCAGCAGAAGCATCAACTTCATGGACTCATTGCTGCTTAGCATTGACATTGAGAAAGCCTGAATTCCTTCATCTATTGTTGCTCCAAATCCTCTCTCTCACCTTGTCCTTTGGTATCACCTGTGCTGCAGAAGCTTACCACTAACATAAAGGTGGGTGGACAACTGGGCTCCTCTCTGCTGTTAGTTCCCAGCTTGCTGACCCAGCAATTTGAAGACAGCAGGGTCTACTCACTGTGTTTTGGGTGGACACTCTGCCACTTTTTTTGGCCACCCGGGCTGCAGAAAGAGAACGTGAGGCACTTGCAAGGGTTCCTCTTGGTGTGGGAGAGATGTCAGAATCAAGGGCTGCTTGGCTGCCTCTGCTCTGCTCCTTCTCCCAGCTGGAGAGGGGTGTTGCAGATGGGATGTTACCCCTCTGTTAGTCACAAAGGAGGGTGTGGCAGGAAAGTCTGGCTCAAAAGTCAGTCAGTCTGGCTCAAATTGGATCAGTCCCTAGCTGCTTAACTGGATGTAGGGCAGTTCCTCAGCTTCCCCTGTCCCCGGGCACTGTCAGGGAGCTGACCATGTCCAAGAACTCATATAGGTTGTTGCTGCTCTCTCAGGGGCTCCTAGAGTTTGTAGACAATTCCATCTTTTCAGTGGTGGCAGGCTGATTTAAGCATGTGCATTTAAATTGCTGGGTCTGTCCTGCTGGTGCCTGCTGAGTTTCATTCAGGAGTTTGCCCAGTTGCTGTGACCTTGGTGACACTGTGACCATGGTGTTGGCCCTGCTGACACGTGGTGAGCACTGTGGATCTCCCCCCAGCTTCCCTAGAAGAGACTCAAAGTACTGGAGCATCCTGATGAGAGGAGGGGTGGTGTGCAGGGGAAGCTGCTGGAGCCTATAAGGAAGCCATGAGACAAAAACTTGTATTTCTTTGTCCTGAGAGAGAGAAGAGGCTCTGATATACATAGTGAGGATCAAAAATTTAAAAGTCCAGGGAGAAGCAGCAGTTCTGGCATATAATCCTAAGCTTTGGCAGAAAATCGTTCTTTGTGCCTATTAATATGGGACATTCCAGCCGAAAGTGTTGTCCCTCGCTCCCTGCCCAAAGAGTGGTTTACTTTGGCCTTAATTCCTGGGTGTCAGGGCCTTCTGTCCCAGCTGGGGCTGCGTGACCCTGCAGAAGACATAATGCTTGATTGACTTGTTCTCTTGCAGTATCAGCAAGGCTTGTCCCGAGTATCCTGTGTGTGGCTGCAGGCAAAATGCTGCAGCTGGCCAAGTGCTCCTGGGTGGAAGGGACCAGAGCCCCTTGTTGGCATGACTCTGACCCCTGGGATGTGGAGAGGAAAGGGTGGGAGAAGAGCCTGATATGATCCCAATGATTTTCTGTTGTAGTCAATGGGAAATGGATCCTCTAGCTCCGACAGGCAGAGGCACAGGTCTGTGAATGGGTGTGCTGCGCGGAGCAGCATCTCCTGCTCACACCACAGGTCTCCGGTGCTCAGACACAGATGTGCAGAGCCCCTTGCTCTGCTGGCTGGGAGGTGTGCCACAGCTCTTGCTGGGCTTGGCACAGCTGCACAGTGCCATCTTCCTCTTGTCACCTCTGTCTGCTCTGGTCTCTCCAAGGAGACTGAGGTTACCTGGACAGCCCTCGGAAGGGCTTAGCAGGTGGAGGCAATGTGTGTGGCTTAGGAACAGTCCAGGATATGGAAAAGAGGGGAGGGAAAGGATGTGGGGCAAAGCCTGTTTGAGCCGCAGCCCCAAGCATTAGGGAATCGCCAGTCAGACGAGCAGCCTGCAGAGGATCTGTGTGTACGTAGATCACGTGCATGACTTGCACTGTCCACACTGAGGAACTGGCGAGCCTGTGGGCCCTGCATGCACAGTGGCAGTAGCTGATGCCAGCTGGCCATAGCCATGCTTAGAAGTCATTTTGTGTCTCCCAGGAATCTGTCCACCCTGGAGAGTGAAACTGGGAAGGGACACAGCCTGAGGGCGCATGTTTGACTGTACCCAAAGGCAGCTTAGCTGGCAGACATCTTGCCTGTGGATCTGAGCTGTGGCAGTGCTGGGTAACCCTCCCACAGCCAGCAGTGGAGGGCTGATAAAGGGAATGGGTTTGCCTGGAAGGCAGCCTCAGAGCCTGGAGGAAGCCCTCCCCTAGCATTGCTCCTTATCTTGGCAGTGCTGGCACAGGACAGCACTCCCAGCCTGCCTCTCTGCCCCTTCTCCCCACAATGGACTTGAGCCAGCGGTGTCACCTCTGCCCCTCTGGCTGCTGGGTGCTGCAGGGGGCGAGAGTTCTGGCATGGCCAGGCCAGGCTCCCTGCCCAGTTTGCTGCTGTGCAGAATCCGTGTCATTGCCCATGTTGCACACACACACTCTCACACACTCTCACACACTCCCTTCATACACGGGGCTGTGGCAGAGATGAGTTAGTCAGGAGGGGGTGAATCACAGGGGAATGAGTCAGTGGGAAGCAGAACGTAGGTGGTTGTCCAGGACAGGGCCTTCAGGGAGCCCAAGGGTCTGGCAGCTCATGCTGAGTCCCTGGGAGATGGGCTGAGGGTGCCGGAGGAGAGCTGGGAAAGCTGCAGGGTTTAGCAGGTGGAGGCAATGCCTGTGCCTCGGGAACAGGCCAGGATCTTAGCTACATGCTGAATTCCAGCTGTGGGTACATTGCTGTCCTGGAAAGGCTTGGGGGGCATTTTTGGTGCTGAGGCTTTCCCAAAGAGGGGCACTGCAAAGGAGCAGTGTGGGGACCAGGTATGCCTGCCTCCAGTGGATGGGGTGGATCTTCATCCCCACGCAGGCAGTGGGGTGTCCAGCCAGCTCTAGGCAAGCTGAGCAGGTCTCTGTACTGGTCAGATCCTGCCCAATTGTCTGAGAAAGCAGATGCAGGATGGCAAAATGAGTGATACTTTCTGGGACAGAGAATGATAAACAAATAGCTCTGGACTGAGTGAAGACAGCATGGAGGAGGAGCTGGGATGCAGATTACACTGGAGTTTGGGGACATGGTTAGTTGTTGGTTCCAAAACCTCTTGTGTGACCTGGGCTCTGCTGCAGACCCTTGAGGGTATTGCAGGGGTCCCAGATGGCTGCTTCTCTCATCGAGAGACCTGCTCTGGGCTGTTGAGTTTCCATCTAGCACAGCTGGTCTCTCCTGAGTTGGATTCCTAGTTGTCCTGCTCATCACTCCTGAAGACAGGTCCCTTGTGGGCGTGGTGGAGGCAGCCTTGGTATCAGAGCTACAGCAGCACAACCAAAGGTCTCTGTGTCTAGGGCCAAGCTTCTCAGAGCAGGTACCTGGGAATTCTGTCTTGGAATAACGTAGGTGTATTGCAACAGGCACT
Source organism: Lycocorax pyrrhopterus obiensis (assembly GCA_014706295.1). Taxonomy (NCBI): domain Eukaryota; kingdom Metazoa; phylum Chordata; class Aves; order Passeriformes; family Paradisaeidae; genus Lycocorax; species Lycocorax pyrrhopterus. Next base: position 8,100,540 of record JACSVZ010000014.1, on the reverse strand, counting down.
GGTATTGCTACCAACCAGAGCAAGGATCGGATACTTGAACAAAATCAGCCCCCGCTGATCTCGGTGTTGAGCTGAGTGTCTTTTTTCAACATCCCCAAGGTATGCTGGTGCAGGTACCTCCCGTCCTTCCTGGTGGCACCCTTGGCTGGGCAGGATGGAGCCCAGCAGGCTCCAACAGTCTGCAGAGATGAGATGGCGCTCTGGCTTCTTGTGTGCTGCAGTGGGCAGAGGCTGAGAGCAGTGGGCTTGTGCAGCCTGGGAGAGGGAAGGCAGCGAAGGGGGCTCTCACTGCTGCTGCAAGCTGTGGGTTTTCGGTGAAGCTGCAGCTTGGCTCTCTTGGGAAGTGCCCAGGGGCAGGATGAGAAGCAATGGCACACAAGGGAAGTTCTAATTAGATATTAGGAAAAATATTTCTCTGCAAGGCAGTTAGGCTCTGGAGTAGGGCCCAGAGAAGGGAGGCAGTTTCCACACTTGGTGACTTTCAGCCCTGGCATGGGCAAACCCCAAGCAATTTGCTTGAACTTGGCCCTGCTGTTAGCACGATTGGACCCAAACCCTCTGAGGTCCCTTCCCACTGTTGTTCCTCAGTTCTGCAGTTCTCAGGTTGCTTGGCAATGTTATGGACTATTGGATTGGCCAGCTTGGAGGCACATGGAGGGCTCGGGGTCTTGTTCTGTCCATCCCCTTCTCGCTTGGAGTCACCTGTATGGTATTAGCAGTGGTGGGAGATGGAGGCACTGCCTTAGGAGCGTTGCTCAGCTCATTCACTTGCCCCAGCCTCCCTTAGCTGGAGCACTCATCTCTCTGGAAATCTGCATTATTTCCTCCCCACATGAGCACAAGAAGCCAGTGGGCAGTGAAGCACGGGATGCAAAGCATCCTCCTTGCTCTGCTGGAAGCACAGAGCTGTGATGTGTAGGGGGTGCTTGTGTTTTTGGAAGGCTCATGAGGATGCTGGCCTCCAGCCCTCCAGATGGAAGGTTTATCTTCCCCATGGTGCCTGTCCCAGAGATAGTGGCAATTGGAAGGGAAGTCACTGGTAGCTTTTTTAAAGGTTCCAGCTGCTAGACCATCCTCAGCAGATGGACACTGATGAGCCCAAAGGACTGTCTGGAAAGAATTATTTGCTCCCAGTATTTTCTGTTTCTTTGCCAGCCTTTTATTCTCATGGCTGCTCTTTTCCTGGTCCTGTCCTTCTGCAAGGCTGGCTGCTGGAAGTCTTATGAGCCTTGTCTTCAGGAACAACTTCACTCTGCGATTTATTGTGTCTCCGAGCTTTGACCTGGTGTCTGATGCTGCAGAAGCCCATGTCTGGTGTGTTAAGTGTTCAGAGGGTGTTTACAGTGTTTGGCCCATCCTGTCTGCAAGAGTAATGAACCAGAGCAAAGGGGTCTGCTCGTAGCCATGGCGCCTGGGTTAAGCTGACCTGCAGCAGTAGCTACATATGCTTTCTCGTCTGGCAGAGGCTGGGTGGATGTCCAGGCTCCCTTTATGTAGGTTTTCAAGGTCTAGAACATTCTCATAAACCTGTGTTAGTCCCCAGATCCTTTCTGAAGTTGCTCCTTTCAGCCTTTCCCTTGGGCTTGTTGACACTGGGCTGCCATTGCCCTGTGCGCTCTGCTCTCCCTTCCTTGGCAGTCCACTCAATACTGCTCTGGGCATGCTGGCTTTACTTGGATGTCCCCATTACAGCACCCTCTGCGCATCGGGAGCAGCAGGATCTGGTGGTTTGGGCCAAGAGGTCCCTGAGGTCTGTTCCCAGCTGCAGGAGCAAGTGCTGTGTGGCAGGGCATGAGCTGGTTTCTGGTAATCCAAGGAGAGCTCTTAGGCCTCTCACAGGCTCTGTCTCCCTAGGAGGGTCAGGTCTAGGACATCTGTGTCCTAAGTGGCATGGATAAGCCATCAGGTTGAAGATGTTTTTGACCTAGTTGCCTCTGCTGTCTGTGGGACCCCAGGGGCAGTTCACTCTGTGTGGACCAGGAGGTTTGCAGTTTCACAGGATGTAATAGGAGCTGGACTGTGTCTCCTGCTGCCCTTCGTATGGATATGCCTACCATCAGAATTCCAGTCCCTGCTACCCCCACGTTTCCCTTCTTAGGGCCTTCTGCTCTCATGTGTTTGCCTTCATTATGGGCAACAGTGTCAATGTTAAATGACAGCTGTGATAACCTTTTCCTAATTCCAGCAGGGTGTTTCTCTCTCACCTTCAGTCCTACGGGAAAGAGAGGTTGTCCTTTTCTATGGCAAGGTGCAGGACATTGAATTCATGGTGGAAACACTCCTTCCCTGCAGTAGCCCTGGTTGTGTCCATCTTCTTAAAATCAAAGATGGACAAAGCCTCACCCTTATGGCCCAAATACCTGCCCAGCACATGTCATCACTCTGGCCTGTGCTAGACTTGAGCCTTTCTAAATCGCAGCTGGAAAAGGGTGAATTGAGTGGCTGTGCACAGCTCTCTCTGTGTGTGTGTGTGTGTGTGTGTGTGTGTGTGTGTGGTATCTCCTCCCCCTGTGCCACGTACATGTCTAGTACAGGGAGTGGAAAAGATGCTGAATGTCCCCACAGCTGCTGCAGCCTTATCTGCAGGCTGCAGCTTGGTAACCAAGCAGGAGGCCCGAGTGCCTGTGCTCAAGCACCTCCCTTGGAGGGCTCTTACAGTAAAAGGAAGTGTATTGCAAGAGGGCTTGCGCTGGGGAGGGGCAGTTCCCACGGGGCAGATGCTGCAGTGCACAATCCTTGCTGCCCTCCCCACTGCAGGCCATTTGCCTACTCCCTCTTCAAACGTGTAGCTTTGACACCCGGAGCTGATCAGAGCAATTCAGCATCCCCGGGATTTTCTCCACTGCCCTGAGGTGCCTGGTGACTGTTTGGAGCGGTAGGAAAAGGTGAAGGTGCCGTGGGTCTGCTGGGTGTCAGGGACTCATCAGGGGAGTGTGTGCAAGGAGGCTTGGACTGGTGGGGTGGTGGGTATGTGGCAGTCGGGAATGGGAGGAGCCTGGGTGTAAGACACTGGGGTAAGTTAAGGTATGAACTGCAGCAATCAGGAGGCAACGGAGTACAGGTAAGAGCTACGGGCTTGACTTGGGGGTTCATGGAAACAGGACAGGGTCTGATGGTGGTGGAGGATGGGGTGGGAATGAAGAGGAGCACACTTGTGGGGATACAGAGCCCAGGTGCCATGTGAAGGTTGTGAGGAAGGGGCAGTATTGTGCATCTGGGTTTAGGCAGTGTGAATGGCTACAGGGCATCAGAGTACAGAAGGAGCTGGCTTGGTAAGGAGGCTGTGAATGCCTGTGGCTGTATGCAGTGGTGACCAGAGGGAGAAGAGAGGAGATGGCAAAGCTGGGAGCAACAGAGGTCCTATCACCTACTGATTTCTGTGCATATCTTCTCCCAGCTTGCAAAATGTCACCCCTCTACCAGAGCTCCCTGTCAGAGGCTCCTGTTTCTGTACCCAGCTAATAGTGCTGGAAAAGGGGATGGGCTGTTCGTGCTGCACACCGAGACCATGCTTCCCATGGTGCACAGTCCAGGACCGGGAGCTGACAGGATGGGAGTTACTGTGATTGTCTTACCACTGGAGTTGAGTTGAACAGGTTTAGAGTACGGTTTGCAGGGCTTCTGATGTTTCTGAGACACCGACTGCAGGGTATTATTCTTCCTCTTGGATGATCAGATAAAAGGGACTCTTGGTGCTAACGTTTGTACATTACTTAGAATGGTGGGGGCCTCATCCAGACTGGGCCTGGGGAATGCCTCCCTTGGACAAGCAGCCTTATTGAACTTGAAATGTGGCAGTGCATTGGTGCCCTAGTCATGGCCAGAGACCTCAGGTGTCATGCAAGTGCAGACCAGAAGTGTTCCCTGCCCTGGGCCAGATCCCACTTGCCTTCTCAAAGCCATTCTGTGACTGGCTGCACAGGCATGTGACTTGGTAATCAGACAGTGGAAAATTTTCCATTGGTTACAATTGGCACCAGGGTCTGGACTGGAGCAGCCAGTCTGTATAGTCATTCAGTGGCTGAGGTCCTCCAGGCTCGTCCCTCAGGCCACCAGCCCTGGAGAGGGACAGGAGGGCTGGAAGGGAGCTGGCTGACATGTCCCTGTGCCTGGGTGGCCAGGGGCTTGCTTTCACATTCTTTGTTGCCTCAGGGTGACTGCTGAGGCCACTGTGCTTGCCTCAACTCCAACACCATGGGGCTCCCCAAGGCTTGCAGGCATGGTGGTGGCTGCACCTTCTCCTGCGCAGCAGCTACCCCGAGGTGAAAAGACAGCTTTTTGTGAAGTGGAGCCAGCACAGAGGAATTTGCTGCTAGTGGACAGCTGTTGTCCTGGGCCTGGCTCATGTCCTCCAGCACTTCTCACCCGGCACTGCCTCGGGAAGGGGAATGGGGGCTGCCCACCCTCGACTCCCTGTACCGGGCAAGTGGGTGCCACCTCGGGCTAATGGGGGTGAATAGCTGCGGTGAAGCCTAGCAGCATCCTGCTGCCTCTGCAGGGATCCTCTTGGGCAGCGGAGAGTTTTCCCCCACCCCCAGCTCTGCCGCTGCCTCTTTGTTTTCTGGCAGAAGCCTCTGTGCCTTTTCATTGCCGTTGAGGCGCCGAGCAGGAGCCTACATGTGCCGTGTGTGCGTCTCGCCGGGAATGTGATGCGGGCTGGGAATCCTGCCGGGCCAGGCATCTCCCCTGCAGGGCAGCGGGGGCCAAACAGCAGCTTCAGGGGTCTCCTTTCCAGGGACTGTTCCTCCGGTCGAGCAAGGCTTCGAGGCAACTGGTCTCCTCCACAAAACCCTCTCTTGCGTTGGCAGCGATTCGGCCAACCTTGCCCACAAGTAGAATGGTAAAGATATATGGATGGTGATGACAAGGGCCATCAGCGCGAACAGCGAACACCGTGCGGCTCTTCCACGCTCGAGAGTGGAGACCCCCAATTCGCTCCGCTGGAAGTCGAGAGATCAAATGCATGGAGAGGCAGGCGCAGCACAAGCAATCCTCAGCCACCGCTGTATCCAGCTCCATAGCCTTTGGCGCTGCTTTAATCTCAGGTGCCTTCCCAGCGGGAGCGAGGGGGGACCACAGCGGAGAGCCCGAGTGCCCAGCTGAGGACCGGCCCCTTCCCATCCAACTTACTCTACTTGTGGCAAGGTGCCGAAGCGCTGCCAACGCAAGAGAGGGTTTTGTGGAGGAGACCAGTTGCCTCGAAGCCTTGCTCGACCGGAGGAACAGTCCCTGGAAAGGAGACCCCTGAAGCTGCTGTTTGGCCCCCGCTGCCCTGCAGGGGAGATGCCTGGCCCGGCAGGATTCCCAGCCCGCATCACATTCCCGGCGAGACGCACACACGGCACATGTAGGCTCCTGCTCGGCGCCTCAACGGCAATGAAAAGGCACAGAGGCTTCTGCCAGAAAACAAAGAGGCAGCGGCAGAGCTGGGGGTGGGGAAAACTCTCCGCTGCCCAAGAGGATCCCTGCAGAGGCAGCAGGATGCTGCTAGGCTTCACCGCAGCTATTCACCCCCATTAGCCCGAGGTGGCACCCACTTGCCCGGTACAGGGAGTCGAGGGTGGGCAGCCCCCATTCCCCTTCCCGAGGCAGTGCCGGGTGAGAAGTGCTGGAGGACATGAGCCAGGCCCAGGACAACAGCTGTCCACTAGCAGCAAATTCCTCTGTGCTGGCTCCACTTCACAAAAAGCTGTCTTTTCACCTCGGGGTAGCTGCTGCGCAGGAGAAGGTGCAGCCACCACCATGCCTGCAAGCCTTGGGGAGCCCCATGGTGTTGGAGTTGAGGCAAGCACAGTGGCCTCAGCAGTCACCCTGAGGCAACAAAGAATGTGAAAGCAAGCCCCTGGCCACCCAGGCACAGGGACATGTCAGCCAGCTCCCTTCCAGCCCTCCTGTCCCTCTCCAGGGCTGGTGGCCTGAGGGACGAGCCTGGAGGACCTCAGCCACTGAATGACTATACAGACTGGCTGCTCCAGTCCAGACCCTGGTGCCAATTGTAACCAATGGAAAATTTTCCACTGTCTGATTACCAAGTCACATGCCTGTGCAGCCAGTCACAGAATGGCTTTGAGAAGGCAAGTGGGATCTGGCCCAGGGCAGGGAACACTTCTGGTCTGCACTTGCATGACACCTGAGGTCTCTGGCCATGACTAGGGCACCAATGCACTGCCACATTTCAAGTTCAATAAGGCTGCTTGTCCAAGGGAGGCATTCCCCAGGCCCAGTCTGGATGAGGCCCCCACCATTCTAAGTAATGTACAAACGTTAGCACCAAGAGTCCCTTTTATCTGATCATCCAAGAGGAAGAATAATACCCTGCAGTCGGTGTCTCAGAAACATCAGAAGCCCTGCAAACCGTACTCTAACCTGTTCAACTCAACTCCAGTGGTAAGACAATCACAGTAACTCCCATCCTGTCAGCTCCCGGTCCTGGACTGTGCACCATGGGAAGCATGGTCTCGGTGTGCAGCACGAACAGCCCATCCCCTTTTCCAGCACTATTAGCTGGGTACAGAAACAGGAGCCTCTGACAGGGAGCTCTGGTAGAGGGGTGACATTTTGCAAGCTGGGAGAAGATATGCACAGAAATCAGTAGGTGATAGGACCTCTGTTGCTCCCAGCTTTGCCATCTCCTCTCTTCTCCCTCCTTACCAAGCCAGCTCCTTCTGTACTCTGATGCCCTGTAGCCATTCACACTGCCTAAACCCAGATGCACAATACTGCCCCTTCCTCACAACCTTCACATGGCACCTGGGCTCTGTATCCCCACAAGTGTGCTCCTCTTCATTCCCACCCCATCCTCCACCACCATCAGACCCTGTCCTGTTTCCATGAACCCCCAAGTCAAGCCCGTAGCTCTTACCTGTACTCCGTTGCCTCCTGATTGCTGCAGTTCATACCTTAACTTACCCCAGTGTCTTACACCCAGGCTCCTCCCATTCCCGACTGCCACATACCCACCACCCCACCAGTCCAAGCCTCCTTGCACACACTCCCCTGATGAGTCCCTGACACCCAGCAGACCCACGGCACCTTCACCTTTTCCTACCGCTCCAAACAGTCACCAGGCACCTCAGGGCAGTGGAGAAAATCCCGGGGATGCTGAATTGCTCTGATCAGCTCCGGGTGTCAAAGCTACACGTTTGAAGAGGGAGTAGGCAAATGGCCTGCAGTGGGGAGGGCAGCAAGGATTGTGCACTGCAGCATCTGCCCCGTGGGAACTGCCCCTCCCCAGCGCAAGCCCTCTTGCAATACACTTCCTTTTACTGTAAGAGCCCTCCAAGGGAGGTGCTTGAGCACAGGCACTCGGGCCTCCTGCTTGGTTACCAAGCTGCAGCCTGCAGATAAGGCTGCAGCAGCTGTGGGGACATTCAGCATCTTTTCCACTCCCTGTACTAGACATGTACGTGGCACAGGGGGAGGAGATACCACACACACACACACACACACACACACACACACACAGAGAGAGCTGTGCACAGCCACTCAATTCACCCTTTTCCAGCTGCGATTTAGAAAGGCTCAAGTCTAGCACAGGCCAGAGTGATGACATGTGCTGGGCAGGTATTTGGGCCATAAGGGTGAGGCTTTGTCCATCTTTGATTTTAAGAAGATGGACACAACCAGGGCTACTGCAGGGAAGGAGTGTTTCCACCATGAATTCAATGTCCTGCACCTTGCCATAGAAAAGGACAACCTCTCTTTCCCGTAGGACTGAAGGTGAGAGAGAAACACCCTGCTGGAATTAGGAAAAGGTTATCACAGCTGTCATTTAACATTGACACTGTTGCCCATAATGAAGGCAAACACATGAGAGCAGAAGGCCCTAAGAAGGGAAACGTGGGGGTAGCAGGGACTGGAATTCTGATGGTAGGCATATCCATACGAAGGGCAGCAGGAGACACAGTCCAGCTCCTATTACATCCTGTGAAACTGCAAACCTCCTGGTCCACACAGAGTGAACTGCCCCTGGGGTCCCACAGACAGCAGAGGCAACTAGGTCAAAAACATCTTCAACCTGATGGCTTATCCATGCCACTTAGGACACAGATGTCCTAGACCTGACCCTCCTAGGGAGACAGAGCCTGTGAGAGGCCTAAGAGCTCTCCTTGGATTACCAGAAACCAGCTCATGCCCTGCCACACAGCACTTGCTCCTGCAGCTGGGAACAGACCTCAGGGACCTCTTGGCCCAAACCACCAGATCCTGCTGCTCCCGATGCGCAGAGGGTGCTGTAATGGGGACATCCAAGTAAAGCCAGCATGCCCAGAGCAGTATTGAGTGGACTGCCAAGGAAGGGAGAGCAGAGCGCACAGGGCAATGGCAGCCCAGTGTCAACAAGCCCAAGGGAAAGGCTGAAAGGAGCAACTTCAGAAAGGATCTGGGGACTAACACAGGTTTATGAGAATGTTCTAGACCTTGAAAACCTACATAAAGGGAGCCTGGACATCCACCCAGCCTCTGCCAGACGAGAAAGCATATGTAGCTACTGCTGCAGGTCAGCTTAACCCAGGCGCCATGGCTACGAGCAGACCCCTTTGCTCTGGTTCATTACTCTTGCAGACAGGATGGGCCAAACACTGTAAACACCCTCTGAACACTTAACACACCAGACATGGGCTTCTGCAGCATCAGACACCAGGTCAAAGCTCGGAGACACAATAAATCGCAGAGTGAAGTTGTTCCTGAAGACAAGGCTCATAAGACTTCCAGCAGCCAGCCTTGCAGAAGGACAGGACCAGGAAAAGAGCAGCCATGAGAATAAAGGCTGGCAAAGAAACAGAAAATACTGGGAGCAAATAATTCTTTCCAGACAGTCCTTTGGGCTCATCTCAGTGTCCATCTGCTGAGGATGGTCTAGCAGCTGGAACCTTTAAAAAAGCTACCAGTGACTTCCCTTCCAATTGCCACTATCTCTGGGACAGGCACCATGGGGAAGATAAACCTTCCATCTGGAGGGCTGGAGGCCAGCATCCTCATGAGCCTTCCAAAAACACAAGCACCCCCTACACATCACAGCTCTGTGCTTCCAGCAGAGCAAGGAGGATGCTTTGCATCCCGTGCTTCACTGCCCACTGGCTTCTTGTGCTCATGTGGGGAGGAAATAATGCAGATTTCCAGAGAGATGAGTGCTCCAGCTAAGGGAGGCTGGGGCAAGTGAATGAGCTGAGCAACGCTCCTAAGGCAGTGCCTCCATCTCCCACCACTGCTAATACCATACAGGTGACTCCAAGCGAGAAGGGGATGGACAGAACAAGACCCCGAGCCCTCCATGTGCCTCCAAGCTGGCCAATCCAATAGTCCATAACATTGCCAAGCAACCTGAGAACTGCAGAACTGAGGAACAACAGTGGGAAGGGACCTCAGAGGGTTTGGGTCCAATCGTGCTAACAGCAGGGCCAAGTTCAAGCAAATTGCTTGGGGTTTGCCCATGCCAGGGGCTGAAAGTCACCAAGTGTGGAAACTGCCTCCCTTCTCTGGGCCCTACTCCAGAGCCTAACTGCCTTGCAGAGAAATATTTTTCCTAATATCTAATTAGAACTTCCCTTGTGTGCCATTGCTTCTCATCCTGCCCCTGGGCACTTCCCAAGAGAGCCAAGCTGCAGCTTCACCGAAAACCCACAGCTTGCAGCAGCAGTGAGAGCCCCCTTCGCTGCCTTCCCTCTCCCAGGCTGCACAAGCCCACTGCTCTCAGCCTCTGCCCACTGCAGCACACAAGAAGCCAGAGCGCCATCTCATCTCTGCAGACTGTTGGAGCCTGCTGGGCTCCATCCTGCCCAGCCAAGGGTGCCACCAGGAAGGACGGGAGGTAACCTTGCACCAGCATACCTTGGGATGATTGAAAAAAAGACACTCAGCTCAACACCGAGATCAGCGGGGGCTGATTTTGTTCCAAGTATCGATCCTTGCTCTGGTGGTGAGCAATACCAAGTGCCTGTTGCAATCACCTACGTATTCCAAGACAGAATTCCCAGGTACCTGCTCTGAGAGCTTGTCTGCCTAGACACAGAGACCTTTGGTGGTGCTGCTGTAGCTCTGATACCAAGGCTGCCTCCACCACGCCCACAAGGGACCTGTCTTCAGGAGTGATGTGAGCAGGACAACTAGGAATCCAACTCAGGAGAGACCAGCTGTGCTGATGGAAACTCACAGCCCACGAGCAGGTCTCTCGATGAGAGAAGCAGCATCTGGGACCCCTGCAATACCCTCAAGGGTTCTGCAGCAGAGCCCAGGTTCAACACGAGGTTTGTGGAACCACAACTAACCATGTCCCCAAACTCCAGTGTATTATTCTGCATCCAACAGCTCCTCCTCCGACATGCTGTCTTCAACTACGAATACCAAGACTATTTGTTTATCATTCTTCTGGTCCCAGAAAGGTATCACTCATTTTGCCATCCTGCTCTGCGTTTCTCAGACAATTGGCAGATCTGACAGTTACAGAGACTGCTCAGCTTTTGCCCGTAAGAAGGCCTGGCCTGGACCCAACACCCACTGGGGCCCTGCCCGGGGTGGGGGGATGAGATCCACCCCATCCACTGTAGGCAGGCATTACCTGGGTCCCCACACTGCTCCTTTTGCAGTGCCCCTCTTTTGGGAAAGCCTCAGCACCCAAAAATGCCCCCCCAACCTTTCCAGGACAGCAAATGTACCCACAAGCTGGAATTCAGCATGTAGCAAGATCCTGCCTGTTCCCGAGGCACAGGCATTTGCCTCCCCTGCTAAACCCTGCAGCTTTCCCAGCTCTCCTCCGGCCACGGCCATCAGCCATGCTCCCAGGGACTAGCATGAGCTGCCTAGACCCTATGGGGCTCCCTGAAGGCCCTGTCCTGGACAACCCACCTACGTTCTGCTTCCCACTGACTCATTCCCCTGTGTTCACCCCTCCTGAACTAACTCATCTCTGCCACAGGGCCCCGTGTATGAAGGGAGTGGTGTGAGGAGTGTGTGAGAGTGTTGTGTGTGCAACAGGGCAATGACACGGATTCTGCACAGCAGCAAACTGGGCAGGAGCCTGCGCGCTGGCCATGCCAAGAACTCTCGCCCCCTGCAGCACCCAGCAGCAGAGGGCAAGCGTGACACCGCTGGCCTCAAGTCGCATTGTGGGGAGAAAGGGCAGAGAGGCAGGCTGGAGTGCTGTCCTGTGCCCAGCCACGCCAAGATAAGGAGGCAATGCTAGGGGAGGGCTCCTCCAAGGCCTCTGAGGCTGCCTTCCAGGCAAACCCCATTCCCTTTATCAGCCTCCACTGCTGGCTGTGGGAGGCGTTAACCAGCACTTGCCACAAGCTCAGATCCACAGGAAGATGTCTGCCAGCTAAGCTGCCTTTGGGTACTAGTCACAAACATGCGCCCTCAGGCTTGTGTCCCTTCCCATTTCACTCTCGGAGTGGACAGATTCTGGGAGACACAAAATGGACTTCTAAAGCATGGCATGGCCAAGCTGGCATCAGCTACGGTGCACTGTGCATGCAGGGCCCACCAGGCTTCGCCAGTTCCTCAGTGCTGGACAGTGCAAGTCAAGCAAGTGATCTACGTACACACAGATCCTCTGCAGGCTTGCTCGTCTGACTGGCGATTCCCTAATGCTTGGGGCTGCGGGCTCAACAGGCTTTGGCCCCACATTCCTTCTCCCTCCCTCTTTACTCATATCCTGGACATGTTCCTAAGCCACACACATTGCCTCCACCTGCTAAGCCTTCCGAGGGCTGCTCAGGTACCTTCAGTCTTCTTGGAGAGACCAGAGCAGACCAGAGGTGACAAGAGGAAGATGGCACTGTGCAGCTGGTGCCAAAGCCCAGCAAGAGCTGTGGCCACCTTCTCCAGCCAGCAGAGCAAGGGGCTCTGCACATCTGTGTCCTGGAGCACCGGAGACCCTTGTGGTGTGAGCAGGAGAATGCTGCTCCGCGCAGCACACCCATTCAAGACCTGTGCCTCTGCCTGTCGGAGCTTAGAGGATCCATTTTCCCATTGACTACATACAGAAAATCATTGGGATCAATATCAGGCTCTTCTCCCACCCTTTCCTCTCCCACATCCCAGGGGTCAGAGTCATGCCAACAAGGGACTTCTGGTCCCTTCCACCCAGGAGCACTTGGCCAGCTGCAGCATTTTGCCTGCAGCCCACACACAGGAAATACTCGG